>CM072896.1:0-1237500 GCA_037013685.1 Acridotheres tristis | reverse complement strand
AGTCAACCCAGAGGGCAGAACAGCCCCAATATTCTGTATTCCAAATACTCTACACTCCAAAACCACAGCAGCTTTCTAAGAGAACAGAAAGAGGCTTGAAGAACAATGGATAAGCCAGACACTGTGAGAAGAGCTAAAGAATGGAGGTTTTCTTCATAATTGTCTTTGTTGTTCTCTATGATATTTTCTCTTTGAGAATGAGTACTTTGCCCTTTTAAACTTCTAGTAGATGGCTCCTTTGGTTGAATAGAGTGTTACGTGCAAACCACGAGGCTGCATTCATGTTTGAAAGCGGTGCAGGTGCTGGTTTTTGCTTTAGCAGATGTGATACACTCATGACAGAATGAGGTTACTGCAGGAGTGACTCATTGTTGAATAATCAAGTGTTTACTCCACCAAAACTGCATGTAACCAGACTGCCACAGTTTTCCTGCTTTATTCTAAGATGTAGCTTTTAAATGTCAGTGCACCAGGAAGAAAGGTAAACTCCTTGGGTGGCTCAGATCTCTTTTTATGCATGGGTTTAAAGGCAGAGAGTCTTACAGTTCTCAATGGAGAAGAAAAACTACTGAGCACATCAATTGAGACATTAATCAGCTGAGGAGGGGAAATTACCTGAAGAGGAAAACAAAATCCTTTCCTGAAGTATTTCTGAAGTAGACCAGATGGAGAAAGAATAACTGGTGTGAGGTTCTGGTTTGGTTTTTCCATACATCCCAATCTAGTATCCCTCCTGACAATAATGTTACCATTTGAGAAACCTTCAGCCAATAATTTCTCTACAATTCACTTTCTTCAAACTACTTTCTTCAGTCTTTTAATTTTGCTTTTAAAAAATTAATTTGAGTGTGCTTGTGCTTTCTCTAACTCAAATGTATCTTGTCTAGCAACAGGGACCTAATTCAGGTGAGGAAGAACTGGCTGGAAGAACATCTCAGTCTTCTGACGAGATAGAGGGCCCAAAGGTTATGATCTGTTACAGGTCTAAAGTTCAGGTCAGGATCCAAATCCAGATCAAAGAGACTTTGAGGTCTTTCTCTAATAGTCCCTGTGTACATTGGGAGGGAGCCCAGTGCCTTATATGGCTGCTGGTTCAGCTCTCTTCCCTGTTTAAAGGGCAGGAGAAGCAGGGCTGAGATGTAAGTCCTGGATCATACCCAAGAGCTCCCTTAGGTTATTTGTGAAGGTCTCCCACTAACACGCAATTAAGGTGCTCCCTTAAAAAAAAAATGCATCATGCATATTCCCTCTGTGTGGATAATCTCCCACAGAATAGAGAAAATTCACTCTGAAAAAGCATGGCAGAGTTGAGTTCAAGCTTCTAAAAGTTCCTGAAGTTTGAGTCTCCCATGGTCGATGTCCTTCTGAGAAGCAGACATCTCCATTTTGCAGATATGCTCTAATATCCATGTCAAGACCCTCCTCTTAAGAGCTAAAATCCATTGTATTCAAACAAGAAGTAGTCCAGCTGCTCGTAATATTTAAGTTAGGTGAAGCCCTGTCAGAGGTGTAGTGACAGAAACCAGTAGAATTCTAAAAGGCCTTGCTACTCAGACAAAAGCACAGCAGCTTGAGGCTGTTCTAATTCATTCCTTGTGCAGTCAATAATGCCCTGCTCTTCCATTACTGAGTGTTTAAGTCACTTCTTGCAGATCACTATATAAAAAGAAAAAAGCCAAATATTTTACTTGCCTGAACTGTTCTCGGGGCAAACATCATGCAGGTTCCAACTCAATGAATGTGCCAGCTTTAGAAATCCAACTGACTACATTTCTAAATCACCCCTTGTCTTACAGACCCTAGGTTACATTGAGAATCTTTATCAGATTCTCCCTCCTCCTAAAAGTATTGGATTAGGTTTGACTGTTGGATTGACTGTGCTGTTATGTAATGCTGTCGAGTGAAAATCAGGTCAAGTACCTTGTTAGGGCTTCCACCCTAAGTTTTCCTGCCAAGTGCTGTGCAACACAGTTTTTGGGTTTAAAGCCACATCTGTGTTACTACAACATGAGCTAAATTTGAGAGAAAATGTAACACCCAAGCAGGACCTCAGTAGCCTGATGGTAGTGGGTGCAAGCAACACTTGTTCAAGCTCAGAAGCTGATGTGGGGTCATTGATAAGATCATTGAGAAGCCAAGCAGGCTCTGACCAGCTGTTAACCCCTTCCTTTCAGCTATGCTGTGTGTGAAGGGCATCTCCTGCTGCACAGCCTCTGGGATGTACAGCTGTGCTCCAGAAAGCAGAGGGGGAGCTTCTTATAAGGATGGAATATGCAGATCTCAGACAAAGTCTGATTCTGGATAAAGCCATCCAAAGCACTGCTTCCAGACAGAAGAAGTTTGCAGTTTGGGCCCCAAGGTGGCAGTCAGAAAGCAGTGGCCTTGGAGTCCTCTGGGGGTTTGCCAGGGGGTCACTAAAAGGAAGCCCTTGTGTGATGTTACACCTGCCCAAGGGAAGAGCCAAGGCAGTATTAGTGGGGCAGAGCAGGAGCTGAAATGCTCATCCGTGGGGACCCAACAAGAATGACTTCACCTTTCCATGGAAAATTTACAGGCAGGCAGTTGGAACTGCATGGACATTTCAAATGTAGAAGCAGCAAGTGGAAAGCAATCAGTCCTGGTCCCATGAGTATATAGACTGTGCTCTGCACCAGCCTGCACATATGCGATGCTGTTGTGCAATCTGGGACCCTGAACAGTCCTGTGTTACCATATTCTCCTTGCTGAAGGTTTAACCCTCTGCAAGAGCAGCTGAGCTCCAGGTCTGTGCTCCAGGGAAAGACACACTCGTTCCTGCTTCCTGGGCTGAATTAGAAAGGTTACATGGTTTATCTCACCAATTACAACCAACCACCACAGCACAAGTAAAAGCAAACATCGAGCGTTCACGAGCACACTGTGGGCAAACAACTTTGAAAAGTTAAACACATTAATTTGCCATATTTCATTACCACACAGAAGGAAATAATCTCTTCACAAACATTCTACAACCCACTAGAAGGCAGGTTTCTTTACTCCTCCTTGCAAATTCTCACTTCTATTTAGCAGTCATCCCCATTAGTTACAGTTTTGAGAGAGAAGGGGTCCACATTCCAGAAAGTGCAGTTTCTATTCTCCACTCTCACCTAAAGGTATTATTTGATTATTAACTTGTTGAACTACATTAGCTGGGAGGATGTGAGCTTTGCATCCTCGTAGCACTTCCACTGCAGTTTCACTTGGGAGCTTTGTGTGTTTGTAGCTAGAGGATTCAAACTCTTTAATGTGTATTTGCAGTCCTATCAGCTGAGTATCAGTTCAGCCTCCCAGAGGAGAAGGAACATCTGCATTAAGGCTCAGTATCAGCATTTCACCTTCCTGATTGCACCAGCTCCAGCAAAAGCTATCTTCATCTCATGAGTGCTCAGTAGAGAAGCTCTGTGAGGACACCACGCTCCACAGGGTGTGGGTGGCAAGGTCTCACTCTTAGCAGATAATTCCTTCATATCAGCTGTCCAGTTATCTTAGCAGTTTAAAAAGGCTCCTGAAGTTGGATGGCTCATTCCTGTACCAGTGCAAGCTCATTTACACACAGCCCTCATCTGTGTCACCTCATGGAGTCAGCCTTGCATCACTGCTGGGACTTTTGTCCAGCCCATGAGGATTTCAGAATTGTTTGTGTTCTCACCCAGCTGAAGGACTGAAGTGATCAGGGCAAACCAGGGAGTATCACATCAGTAACTCTGAATATTCTGCTTCATTAAGACTGGGGCCACTTCTGACTTAATGATATGAAGTAGTACACGTGACTGTGAAGTGATGAATCTTTAGGGAAAAATGCAACTGGAACCTTTCAATTGATCATCACTTATTCTCTCTACAAAACTCTACTTCAGTACAATTTTTATATAGATTCACAGCAACAAACTGGACAGGCTCTCCATTTTTTTAATCTAAAACCCTGTCAAGAGAGATACTCCACAGTGGGAATATTTACACTACTATTATCACTGTTTCTATTCCCCAATTCAATTGCAGACAAAAAACCCAACCCATCAAATTAATATTTTTTTAATTCTATTAATTCTTTTTAGAAATTCTGAAGGAGTTATCCTAAGAAGAGCCTTTTCTGAATTTCCTGGCTCAAAATTTGATTAATTCATTTTTAGTTTGGTTAAGGATGATTAAACTATTCACTGTTTTAAAAAGAAAGAAACAAGAAATTCACAAGAGCATACGAGAACTTTCTCTCAAGCTAGAACATATAATTTCTTTTAATTACATCAAATGCTAGTTTAAATTAATTAAGTGTAATTGGTATCTCAGCTGAGCACTTTACAAAGATGACACTATAGTTTATGAACTATCCATATGCACAAATTAAAATATATATTTTTAAATCCTATTAACACCACTACTTTGAACGGTGTTTCTGTTCCTTCCTCTTCTCCAGGAAAGCTTTGCTGGGCACCCTTCCCTTTCTCAGCCTCTCCTCACTGTTCCCCCCTCCCTTCTTCCTGATTTTTGAACGATCCTGCCAGTGGGGACCATTTCTGCAAACTGCTGCAGTGGCAGCTTCCTCCAGCAGAGCTGGGCAGCCACAGACATCACCAACACTGCTCATGGGCTTTAAGTCAGGGCCTAATTTTTGGGGATTGGCCTTCAAGAGATGTCCCATGAAACCTGACAAACCTTGATTTTTCAGACACCCTACCTGAGTCATTTGTGATGCTTGCATTACCACTTCTGCATTTCCCTTGGCTTTTTCAGGACTGTGCTAGCTAATGCTTTTTGGCTGACATACCATTTTTTTTCTTTCTGGCTTTCATATTGAGGCCATCTTGGTTATTCAGAACACCATGAGGTGTTTTCCTATAAGGAAAAAAATTAAATTCATAAAACATGACAAACCAGTCTTAATTTATTTTTCTGTGGACAATGTTTTTAGACTTGGATTCTACATCTAATCTCAAAAAAGTCTGTGTTTGTTGGCTAAATTAAAATATTATATCTTACAGGAATACTTATAGGTATCACTCTCTTCAATGGGAGTAACAGATACATCTGGCAATGGGTTTTGCCATCCAACTTTAGGAGCTCAGGTTGAGAATTTTGGTCCTAATGTTTGCTGCAACCTTAGATTTAGGTCCAATCCACCTGACAGTGTCCCTTTAAACAGGAGCTTCCCCACAGCTGCATTCTCTGATTCTGAGATGTTTTAGGATGCTTTTCATATACTACAGTTTCTGAAGGTCAGTGCGTACACATTTTAAGACACAGTGATTAGACAGTGTATGGAACTACTTGGCAGTATTTAGCTGGTACAGTTTCTTGTGGAAACAACAGAATTCCAAAATACACCACACTGAATGCTTATGGGTTATTACAAGCAAAAATCCCAAGACACCGGGAATTAAAAAGCGGAGTTCAACAAAGGAACACTGATATCGTCGGTTGATATGAACAAAGTTGTGCCAAGTCTTCCTTCTTTGCTTTTTCAAGTGGAGAAATAAACTGGGAAATGAAGCAGAAGGAAAGGAAAAAATATTAAAAAAAGACAAAACCCAGGAGTTATTACAGAGTTATGCTGTGCTTTATCTTAGAGAAGTGTGTGACATCAGAGGACTGCAAACACCTTTAGCACACCTTAGCTGAAGGAGCCTGACATGTGTGGCACACAGTGCTCCTTTCTAGCAGACACGGGGATGCTCCTCCTGTGTCCAAAGGAATTTGGAGGGGAAACTGGAATAGAGAGCAGGGGAGACTGTGGCTCAAAAGTTAGAAAGGGCAAGGACTGGCAGTGATGTCTGTCCCCAGCCCCAGCAGCACCTGCAAAGCTGTGTGCTGTATTGCTCCCTCCAGCAGCTTGTGAGGAATGGCTCAGTTTGTCTGCATCCACAGCCACCCCTCGTGGAGGGGATGATCTTGTGGATCACACTCCAATCACAGACTGGAAAAGTCATACAGGCCTTGTCTAACAGCACTTGGATGCTTGATGTCTATAGGATGTAAACATACACTTGAGAGCTACTGTAAATAAATGCAGCATTGATTGAAATACACAAGGTCCTTCCTGAAGCTGCAACCTTTAGGCACTTATCATAGAAGAATCAAATAGACTGGAAAAATAATTTGAACAACAGGTACACTCCAATCTTACTGACCTGGTACTAGATTTCAATATGGTGAGCCATGGCCTGGGTCGAACAATGTGACACTCAAGTTTGTGATTAAATACCCTAAACTCAACCTAACCCTGTCAAACCTGCACTGTCTTTTTCTTTTTTTAAACTTACCAGGACAGGCATTCAACATTTTAAACCAGGAGTGAAACAATGTTCTTACTTACATATGTTTCAGCCCAAACTTCTACGGATGAGTTAGGAGCTATCTTGACCACTTTCTACTTTCTCGTTAAGACTCACATAATTCTCACTGAGGAATGTATACCCAGCAATCAGTTCAGTGGCTACACATCTTCTTTTGCCTGGTTGCTGCACTAGACTGCAGAGCAAGGGCTGGTCTTCCTCCAGTCAATACAGTTAATTAATATCTAACCATTTCCCATTCTTGCTGTATCAGTGTTACGAAACCCTGGAATTATTCTGGGTCACTCTGGTGCCAGCATTCATAAGGCTAATAAACTGTCACATGTATCTCATTCCATTTAGTCATGTTTACAGGTGATCCTGTAAGGAGCAAGGGAGGAAAATGGAAACATGCTGGATATCAAGCATGTAACTTGAGAGCTGGGAATTAACTCACATCCACAACCTGGCCTTCTGGTGAATCTCTTCTGGGTTACTACCTGCATTGTGTATCTGAAGAAATCTCCCTTTTAGGAGTTAATGCCTTATTACAGTTATGTCACCTAACAGCTGTTGCTATCACAGGGTTACATAAATGAAATGTTCAGTTCCTGTCATTACAAGGTCCCTGAGCCCCAACCAGCACGACTGCTATTATTCATTCATAGCTAACTTCCCTGCAACAACTGCGTGGAATGAGATGATCTTTTGAGAAAATCAATCAGTGAGACTTCGGGACACCTTTCAACAACATTTGGGCATTCGAGGTGCAAAAGGATCTTCAGAAACACTGACATCTCAGATTCTAGCTGATATGGCAGAAACCAGGCACCTACACACTTTTAAAAAATTCATCAGATGCCTGTTTGCCTGTGTGCCTTCATCCTCTTTTTATAGGCATGAGGTATTTCAAGAGTTTCTTAGTAGAAAACACCAGGACTGTGTCACTCATCATCATGAAAGGAAGATCTCTGAGACTGCATAAAATTTATTTAAAACATAAAAAGGGAGAGCTTTTAATCCTAGGGAAAGTTATGTAACATGCTAATGTAAAAAACATTAAATGTCAACAATTTCTGTCAATATGTGTCCAGGGAGTTTGCAGTAATTCTCACTATAAAAGCATAACACTAGAAGGGGAATTTCACAAATTAATCCGTTTAAATGTTTTATATCCATTTTTTGTTGCTTTGGTTTTTAATGTATCAACCATTCTTAAGTCACAAGCTACTGAGATCATAAACAAAAGAGAAAATGAATTACTCACTTATAATTATAATGAGAATGACTGCGCATACTACACCAAGGATGATCATCATCTATAAAAAGAAAGTTATAAGAAAGAAAAAGAGAAAGTCAGGCTTTCACATGAAAGGCATTAACCCATCAATTTTTTTACTTTTACTTAGTGACTCATTCCTCATACTTTTAACTCTTGTAAAGACCCACAACAGACTTGTTAAGGCCCCAAATTCAGTGTTGGTTTTAAAATCAACAATGGGCATAGCCTCTTGTCAAAGCTGGCCACTCCTTACCTGTCAGCTAAAGATGCAGTGACCAACCTCAACCATTTCAGCAGTAAAGAAAATCTCGATTTCCAAAGTAAAACAGCTCCAAGGGCTGGGATCACAGTGGCCATGCACCCCTTTGTAGCAGAGTCACCTCATCCCTTTTCCCCGTGTTCCTGAGGCCAGTGAAGAGGCAGCTGGAGATGTCTAAAGGCCAGCAGCAGTTTGTGCTGGTGCTGCTGAGACAGGAAGCCCATGGTGGCCACAGCAGTGGCCACAGCAGTGGAGACAGCTCAGGGCAAAGCAGGAGCTGTTCCCCAGAGCAGAGGCTGCCATGCACAGCCCACACCTGCACAGAGCTGCCCCAGGGGCCACACCTGGGCTCTGAAAAGCTGAAAATTAACGAGCCCTGCAGGGATGCTGCAGGCCAGTGGCCATTATTACCCCAGTGGGTATGAAGACTGAAAAACCACACACATAGGCATGTCAAATCAAGGCCTTCATTCCTCCAAACATGAGGACAGACCCAGCCGTTGGCTTGCAGGAGACTTTTTAAAATTTCTTCCCTCTGTTTGGGAGTTTGGGAGCCAGAGGAAGGACAGGGAGATTGTCAGGACAAAGCAGGAAGGGACAAAGAGGAAAGGAGAATGAGGGCAGGTTTGGAGCTCTAGTGTAGTGCAGGTCACTGTGGTGACTGCAGTCACATGGGGAAACCTAACTCAAAATCTGTGCTTGTAGCTCCCAAAAGCCCTGCCTCCTGCACTGCTGGGCATATCAGCTGGGCAACAGCTAAAAGAGGCCCAGAGGACCTGACCTGATGAATTTCTAACCTAGATCCTCTTATTTCTGGAGTGTTTGTGCATGTAGTTTACCCAGAATGTTTTGTCTTGCTTTACATTTCCTAGCGCTGTGGATTGAAGACAACAGGCTAGCAAGGGATACGTGTGGGATTCCCCTTGGGAACAGCTGGTTTTATTTGGGTGGACACAAGTAGTCAGCAGGAAAGTTGGTATTGGGAAATGGAAATGAAGCTGAACTTTTGGCACAGTGTTCATGGTGGTGGTGCACGAGTAGGAAGAAGCAAAGACATGAGGCTTAGAAGAGTAAGAGGAGATGAAGTTTCTGGGTCCAAATTCCACAAATACTGGAGGAGGTCTGAAAAAGGAGAGTGAAGTTCCCTCTGCTCTTGGGAAAGGATTAGACTTTGAAGACAGCAGAAAAGGCAGCTGGTTGATGAAAATCCTGCTTTATCCAAACCAGCCCCTCTTTATAAGAGACTGTAATTCCCTCCCTTCTCACAGCAATTTGTGGAATCCAGTTTTGGGTATTTTTTATGGTTTACCATCCTGAAGAAAAATCAAATCAATAATGATCCCCACAAGGAAAAAGCTTCTTTTCTCCCACTGCTAGACTTCACTGCACCTGATGAGTTTTGTGGTTCCCACAGAGAACTGACACGAATTGGGAGGAAATGCTTTCCCATCCCTATCTGGAGGCACTAGGGAAGCATCAAGGATTGTATCTACGTTTTATATACTGCAGAATAAATGGGTTCTGGGAAAGATCAAAGTTGCTTGAGTTCTGGAGCCTCAAGGTCAAGGCCTCTCTTTCTCACCTTGAGAAGAGATGACTCAGAGGTGCCATCCTGCAGGCAAAGTCCCACTAAATGTAAGTGAAAGCAATTCCTGCCACGAAGCCATTCCCAACAAGGATTTATAATTCTTACCTTGCAATTTTTCCACCAGTATTTCCTCTTCAGTTTGGCTGCACTGGTCTCAAACTGTGAGGCACCTGCTTGCAATGCATCTGCCCGGTTGTCGAGCTCTGACAGCTTCTGGTCCCTCTCCAGCACCTTGTCCACGTTCATCCTCATGATGTCCACCACCTGTGAGGGCACAGACACGCCTGGCACTCCTCCCACAGGCAAGCTGAGGGACAGCCGGCTGGCCACAGCCTGCAATGTCACACCTCGTCCTAAAGGCAGCCTTTGGTGTGTGATGGGATTCCCCAAAATGCCAGCCTGTGGGAGCACACACTGTGCTGGGTGCCCTTTAAGGTAGAAAATAAAGAGACAGCATGAAATACCACAGATGGTTTCATTAAAGTTTTTGACTTATTTTGTACTGATACAAGACCCTGATGAAGATCTCTATCCCACACTTTGACTGACATCACTAAGAACAAGCCATTGTTTTCCTTGTACATTTAACACCTTCCCTACCTGCAGCAGAGAAATCAGCTAGCAAAGGCCACCCTAAAGGGAACTGTATGCATTTCCTTACCAAAGTATTTTCTCATTGTGCAGATCTTTTGGGTAAGATGACTCCTCAGCCATGATTTGATGTCCTGCTTGAAACTGGAGGAGGAGAACATTTTTACCTGAGCAAATTCAGCCTGGAGAGGCAGAGAGCTCATGGCACAGCCAGCACACAGCAGGCAAGGGCTGCTCGTGTGTGTGTTTTATACCTCGGGTAAAGTGAAAATCCTCTTCTAGAAGCCAGTAACTAAATGGAAATCCTGTAGAAATTCACCACTAAAGCAAATGTCAGGCAGTGTCACAATCTCAGTAGTGTCCAATTTTTCTAGCAGTGGGAGAGGCTGATGGCCTGTTAATTCTCACACTCCATAATAAGAAATTCGTATTATACATATTTAATGAAACTTAACAATTACCTGTATAAATCCAGAATTATTTAAAGGATACATTATTCAAACACAGTGAGAGGAAATTGGTAGTGAAAGAATCTTTAATAGGACTGGCAGAAGGTCTCAAAAGATTTGTTTCACTTGTCTACCAAACTTAAACCAAAATGAAATATTTTGGTCAATATAATTTTTCTTACTTGCTTTTCCAAACCAAAACCTTCCAAGCACTTAACCTCATATAGAACTATAATAACAGTTTAAAGTATTGATTTCTCAGCTAGCATTTAGTTGCATTGTATCTACAATGATTTGTAGTAAAAATGTTAAACTATTTGAAAATGCTGAAACAAAATACTCCACTATTTCCTACTCATTCTCTCAGCTTTTTGGAATTTTGGGGTTTTTTGTTGTTTGTTTGTGGGGAGGGCTGTTTGGTTTTTGTTTGTTTGTAGCGGGTTTTTTGAGGGGTTTGTTTGATTTTGTTTTGGTTTGTTTGTTTTTTATTTTGCTTATTTGTTTTCCCAGAACTACTTATTGAATCTAGCCTGGCTGCAGTGAGCACTTGCCCAGGTGAGATTGCATTTTTGTCAAATAAATAAATGCTTGCCCGGGCCTTAGAAAATAAGCTCTAGGACATCTAGAGGAATCAGGTGGGAAAACCCAAGAGAGGAATAGCTGAAGTACTCTATGGCCGTTGGTGTAGCATTAAAAACATCGGTGATTTCGTGCCCATCCAAAGTTTCCTGCGCTGCCCAGGGCTCTGCTGCCACCTGCGGGTGACATCCCCACCCGGCAGGGACAGAAAAGAGCAGGGAAAGATCGGGGAGAAACGACAAAGCAATTTGTTTATTTTATTTTATTTTATTTTATTTTATTTTATTTTATTTTATTTTATTTTATTTTATTTTATTTTATTTTATTTTAATTTAATTTTTTTATTATTTTATTTTTATTTTATTTATATTTTTATGTATTATCATTTATATTTATTTATATTTCATATGTATCTTTATGGTACTGAGGCTTTAGGATTTTAGCTTTTCTATTTTTCAGATCCTGTAGTGTTTCAGTGTTTAACTCTGAAATTCCATAACCTGTCAGCTGCTGTTATCCTGTTTTATTCAGACAATTCCTCTTTGGGCCTGGAACCCAAGGACACCCTACAGCCTCAGGCCCCAAAATGTGCAAACTAAAGTGAATTGGGGGGAGCAAACTGGGGGTAAATGACTTCATTACCTGGAGCTGTAATTGGAGGATTAACCCCTGATATGTAAATGGACCAAACTTATATCTGTCTGAAAAACTCAGCCCATTGTCCATTTTGGGTGTAGCCTCTGAGGCTTCTGACTGCCCCAGGTGTATCTGTTGAAGGCTTTTAATAAATACCCACTTTATTCCTTTAACCTCTGTTCTAGGGAGCCAGCCCAAGGCATCAGTACAACAATTCATCAAGCTGGAATATGCAAAAATGCACATGAATGGTAAATCACATACATAAATTTGTAACCCTTGCAAATGATCATATCTAACAAAGATGCTTCAATGAAAGGCTTCAATGAATGGTGTGACATCTCCCCATTCTAAAGTACTCCCCCCAGACGGGTGTGATTTTAGTTTGCAGATGTTTTAGATGTGGTAGCTCAAGGCAGCACAAGGATTTCTGGTCCCCAGCTGTAAGGCTTTTAAGGTGTCTGGTCTTCTGGCCTAGCAAAATATCAGGACCACGTTAAGACATTAAGTTTAAAAAATTACAAATATGCATGTTAAGAGTATTAAGAATGTTAAGAATACATAAAAGGTATATACAAAGAAAAAGTAAAAAAAATCATCATGGCATCACCACACTGGACCCCTTGGTGTAACAAACCAGCATCACCCCAGCAACCTCACAGTGCTGCAGGTGCAAGTTTGCCTCCCTTGGCTCTTCTTATATCGTGATTTCCCTGTTAAAAAGGACCTGCTGACCACGTGCTATCAACTCCAGACCCGTGAAAAATTCTTCCCTGAAAGAGTGACTGTGCACTGCAGTCATCTGCCCAGGGAGGGGAAGGAGTCACCATCCCTGGAGGTGTTTGGGAACAGCCTGGAGGTGGCACTCAGTGCCATGGTTTGGCTGATGAGGAGGTGTTAGGTTATAGGTTGGATTAAATGATCTCAAAGGTCTTTTCCAACCTAGTTCATTCTGTGATTCTGTGATCCTGTATCAGCTGCAGACTCTCTCTCAAATGGAAGGCAAAACCTTCACAAATCCTGAACTTCACCCACATTAATCCTCAAATCCAAGAATTACTCATTGTCTCCTCATACTGAGCAAGAGTAACTGCCAAAATTATGTCATCACCTCCACGAAAAGACAGATTTTCATGGGTCTGAGTGAAAAGAGTCAGAATGCAGAGTATCTTAAGCACAAAGCAGGGGTTCACTATCCTCACTGATGCAATCTCTACTGATCTATTTGAAGAGCCCCGTGTTTCTGACAGACATCACTCATTTTAAGATAATAAAAGACAATTTTTATCATCTTTTTGGGACAGTTACTTTTGCTGTCATTCACATAAACAATTACAGGACCACTGTGATGTAACATCTTCAGGACAAGAAGTTATTACTGGTTATTATTCTAAGCAAAGACAAAAGCTAAAATGTAACATTCCTTTCCCCACTGGAAGAGGAAATAAAGAGATAAAGAGAGAACCTAGTCTAGACACTTCTGCAGGCATTTCTGCAAACAGAAGGATGTTGTGAACACGTCTGAGCACCAACAATGGGGAGACCAGGAAGTCACTGGTCTGAATTTTCAACAAAAAAAGCTTCTCAAAAAGATGAAGCCCATTTTGACAAGTGCATTTACCTCATTTAAGAAACGCATTTGAGTTGGATATTTTGAGGTCTTCTCTACTATCTCTAAAGCATGCCTGAAGCTTTTGAAAACAGAGGTCTTTATGCATGTAAGTACATCTTTCCTAATGTGTATTTTATCAAATTGGCATTGAAGAATCACACAAGCTCTGCACACTTCACCACAGACAGTAAGCAATGAGCTACTTCAGTCTTTGGAGGGGTTTAACAATATTCTTTCCGTAATCCCCAGCACACAAGTGCACACAGCAGGTATGTAAGGTGTGTAAGGGTGCTACACTCGGGGGCTGCACCCATGAGCAGTGGGGTGCTCACTGTTCCCATTCCCAGAGCAGTTGGATAGGCACTGGCATTATAGCCAAGACAAGAATTTAAGGATCCAAGCTGGAACAGGCACGTGGTCCTACAAAATCAAGAAAAGGAGTGGGGATTTTTTTTAAGGATGCTGTTATGACGTCATGTGTGGGTGCCTTTCTTTGGGAATAAATTCTGATGATCAATGGAGCTCTTGCTAATGAACACCGCCCTCAGCAGCTCAATTCTGATGGTTTTAATCTATCCATGATGGCCTGTCTCTGTGAAACAGTCTGTGAAATTAGCATCTAACCTTTAGGAGTGCAGGAACACACTACAAGAGCTGCTTCCACTATGACATTTCCTCCTAACCAGACTGGGAGGAATTCCTGAATTGGCACCAATGCCCACACTTAATCTGCAGAACTGTTGCTGGTACAGGGATGTTTATACTCAGGATCTCTCTTGTGCTGTCTGCCTCCTTTGATAAATCTCATTTCCTAGACCCACTGCCTTCAGACGAGTGGGAGTTGCAGAAGGGAGGAAACTGCCCGTGGCAGCAGCCTTGGCTGGAGCCACTTACCTCGTCCACCTGGGCTTGTGTCTGCTGCAGCCTCTTGTTGCTGGACACGTTGGTGGCAGGAGGGGGCCCTGCAGCCCCTGCAGCACCGCTGGGACCCTGGGCAGAAGCTGGAACAGACCTAGAGCAAAATCAGAGAACCTGCGTGACCAAAACCGTCTTTACTTGTTCACTACCCTTTTCTGGAGCTCGTAAAAATTACCTATCTCTTCAAAGAACTTCTAAAGTTTCAAGGCACCTCCTTCTTCTTCAGAGAACTTTTCAATCCATGTTTTCCATCCCTGGATCACAACCCTACCACCCTACCATTCCATCTCATACCACAATCAGTTTTTACACTATTTCTTGATGGCATTTTATCAAAGCCTTCCACCTCCCTTGCTGCTTTTTCAAACAACAAACAACTCAGATTATCTACCCTAAATTGATCACAGGCCTGACTAGCAGGGCAGAGCTCATGTCCCATCAGGAAATACACACTGCTCTGGGGATTTTGTGTTAATGCAGCAGGAGATGGGCTGTGACCTTGTCTTCCCTCTCAGTATGCTGAGGAAAGCACTGCCCTGCTCCTCTCTTTGGACTTCACCAAGCAAAGATGAACAGAAGGAAACAAACAGAAACAGGAGGAGATCACATCCCTCACAAAAAGGAGAGGAGAAAGAAACAGAGGAGGAAGTGGGGGTGAGAATTGCACACGGTTTGGGGTCAGTCATCTCTGGCATCCAGCAATGCTGACCCTCCCCAGCCACCAGAGCAGCTTCTGTGTGCACACAGGCCCTGGAGGAGTATGTGCAGCACTGCTATGAACAGAGCCCTGACCAGCTTGCTCTATAACAAAGGACAAAACAAAGCATCCTGAAAATCCAACAACAGATCTGGTCTGTCTCAGAGTATGAGTTTGTGCAGATAAATCAGCCCCCCAGCCTGAGCAGGGTCCCTGAACCTCAGCCAGCCATCCTTCACACCCATGCTCTAACCTGGGAAACCTCACCTCCTCTGTCAAGGGACCCCTCTCACTCCTTCCTGCAGGCAAATAAAACCCTGAGGCTGCAGAGGAAATCCCTGAGCATGTGAACTGAAAAATATCACAAATCCCACTCATGCATTACCAATGCCTTCCCACAGTGACAGACTGAGAGAACACAGTGTTTCTCTGTGAATCATTCCCTTCTACATCCTGGGGTCTGATTAATGCTGCTGGAATTATGGCCTCATTAATACGCTGTCAAAACAGTGCCTGGGGACAATAAAGTTAGCTCCCCAAAGGTACCTTAAGCTGCAAAATTCAGTTTGATGGTATTGCCTGAGGGTTGAGATCTCTGTGGATAGCACTGACCCTCAGAAGCTCCCAGAGATGGAGCAGCTGTTTGCAGACCTGCAGCACTGCTGTAGCTCACACTTCACTTTTTAACTGGGGCTGAGAATGTCATTAGCAAGCTCGAGCTGACAGAGAAGGAATTGAGCAGTGCACTACTTGCTCATCCTTTGAGGACCTCATGGCCACTACTAAAAACATAAAAACCAGATGCTGCTGCCACCTGCAAGGGAATCTCTCCACCCATTGCCGTGGGCCAGCATCCCAACAGGATTTATTTTGAGTTGTCACAAAGGATCAAAGTCTGTCTATAATGTACATCACACATAACACAAAACAAGATCTCCCTGGAGCATCAACAGCCTCAAAGGGTGATCCTGGTACAACAACAACAGAGCTAAAATTGAAATAGTAAAACTTCTGTGCAGTTTAGGAGGTAAATAGGCATTTTCCCCATCAACACAAACAAGATTTTTTCCCGTGGAAACACTGTGCCACTACTACAAACATCAAGGGAGCTCCTCTCCTGAGTTATGCGCTGTTGGAATCTCAGAGACTACAGAAGAGGAGAATGTGAGAAGAGTTTTTCCCTGCCACATGTTTTGCTGTAAGCAGAGCTTATAAATTCAGTGATGTTCTTGGTCAGAGCTATAACTCCAAAGTTTGGAGCTCTGCCATGTACCTTTTCTGCCTAGTAATTCTCATCTTTTTTTTGCACCTCCCAAGCGGTCTTTAAAATGACTTGACATATAGTAGATACTCTCAAGGTTGTTCTCTTCCAGCATTCTTGCTGCCATCTAATTTGGTTTCAACTGCATTTTCTAGGGCTTTTCTGCTCCCTGCACAGGGGAGGAAAGGATGGAAAGAATGGGTGTTTTTACAGTTGCCCTGGCCATCCATCAGGAGTTACTGCAACCACCAAAGAGATGACAATCTTTATGCTAAGGCACAGCAACCTCATAACATACTCATCTTAATTAATTACCTAAAATCTAATCCAAGTTTTCTGGTAAAGAAGGGAACTGAAGGCCTGCATCACTTGAAAGCATAGACATTCCCTGCAATACCATAGAGCAAAGGCTCTAGAATTAAAGTCCAGCCTACATTTACATAATTCTTCCTGCATTTACATAATTCTTCTATTATTGCCTCTGTACCGTGTCGTATAAGCTTATAATTTCTCAGAAACATCATTCAAAGAAATTTATGCAAAAATATTAGCACTATGTTGTAGAAGCTTCCCTTTGAAATACATGAAGCATCACAACTTTAAAGTATAATTTCTCATGGTCTGGCATGATTTTGGGGAGCTACAAAAGAATGCAAAATCCATAGAAAAGCCCCACCACTAAGCCCCTAGCCATCAGACTTGTGTACTTTTTTAAGGAGAGGGAACTTACCATTGGTGCTGAGACCTGCCATTCCCAAGAAGAAATCAAACTAATTTTGAAAGAGGAACAAAATTCTGTTATTGTTGATGAAAAAGGGCATGAATGCCCAGCAAATACTCTTAAATGGCAACCAGTGTGTGACACCAGAGCAGAGGCAGGTTTGGCAGTCAGCACACGAGCAGCCCTACAGGCTGGAAGCAGTGCAGGCTCTGTGCCTGCAGCCACCTTGGAAGAAACGCTCAGGGACTTTCTGAGTGACTCAGCACAACAGTCTCAGACATCCTCAGCTCTTCCACTTGGGCCTGAAACTGGTAGGTCAGATTCATGACTAAGAGATTTGTCATCTCGCTGAGATGGTTGGGAAGCAGCTTGCTATTTAGATCTGACAGTTAAAGGCAGCTGCAACTCTTAATTAAAAGAGAACTGGAGCTAGCCAGAGTTACTGTTTTGCATTTCAGCACTGGCTGAAAAACACATTAAGGATGATTGTGTATCTAATATTTTGGGAAACCATCTGACGCACACTTTCATTTTTGCTCACATGTGTGAGCTACACAGCAGAATTTTTTCACTTAGTCAGGCTAGGGAAGGGAGCTGCACGATGCAAACACCAGGAGGATGCCAGGCCACCACTGTGCCTTGGTACAGTTTACATGAGGACCTCCAAGGCTGCTTTCAGCATCTTCTTTTATCCATCCAAAGTGCTTTTTAAAGCCTCCAACTACAGGACATAATCCCTTCAAAGCCTTTATCCTAACAACACCTTATTAAGCTAAGGAGAAGCTGTTATCCCTACACATGGCTGGAAACAGGTGCAGGGGGATGAAGGGACTTCTCCATGGCACAGAAATCTGTGGCAGGGCAGCCCAGCCCCCTTCATTGTCCTCCTCCTGCTTCTCTCCAGCTCTGGCTCGAGGCAAAGCTCACAGCCTATCTCTAGCAGCAGAAGTTATTTTCTACCCCTCAAACAGTGAGAAACACAGCTAAAGCTGATAGGCAAAGTGAGAATCACATCACACGGCTTTAGAGGGTGTCAGCTCAGGGGAGGGCAGTGAATGTGCATCAATTAATGATCCCTTCCAAAAATGAAACGAAGCAGGCAATTTTTTGAAGAACCCCAGTCTGAGTCCTCTTTCCTCAAACCCTTCCCCTTGTTCAAATAAAACAAAATTGCACTGCCTCTCTTCCCTTTTATTTGTTTCTGGTTTTTTTTCCTGTTCAGGTATTGTATTTGTGTAGTACATATTTACTGCTGTAAATGACATATATTTAAGACACTTTTTCCATGTGGACCCTTTCAATAGGCACCCACCCATTTGGGCTTCACTGTGGAATTAGAGTCTGACACTCCGTGGTTTCAAAGGCATTTGAAAAGTACACCACAAACACCCCTTTGTTTAACTGCAAAATAAATCAGAACACTTCCATAGCTTTGTACTCTTGAGATTTTACTCTAAAACAATTATTAGAATTAGCTACAAATGCAAATTTATAGATTACTTTAGTGTCTATGCATGTCAGTGAAGATTCTGGCCCAAGGAATAGCTGCAGGAACAAACCCATCTCACAATCCCTAGAGCAGAGAAAATTCATCTGTGAATTGAGATGCACTGGAAAGCTTTGAGGCACGAGGATCTCTAAGGAAATAAAGGAGCTCTATAGCTCTGGGGGTTTGCTGTTAGTTTTGGACTTGCTTTGTTTATTCCTATGCAGTAACAGCTAAACCAATTTTTCCACTGATAGTTTACTGACAATATTTGCAGTCTTCTGCATTCTTCAGGAATCTGCAGGTTTCCAGCTCTGTGTTAATCAGATGCTGCCACATGGGATTTTAATTTCGCACGAGGTCAGTTTAGCCAAGATTAGCTCAAAAAACTTTCTTACCAATCAGCGTGGCTGCGTGAGGTTGGACAGAACCCTAACGAAATCCAGCCTGATAAACAGAGCAGACTACAATTCTGTGCTTGTCTATTCATGTGTCACCTCTCAAAGAAATTGATGCTTAAACTCCCTAAGATTCTGAGCCTTCCAGAGCCCAGCCCTTAACTGTACAAACTAAACAAGAGCATGGTCCTACCACCCTTGTGGGTGTACAGTCACGTTTCTCTTTGTGTCCAGGAAAGGGACATCCATCCCAGCACCTCCTACCTAATTTTCTGGTTTTCCCAAAAAAATGAAATGGGATAGCGTCAAATGGCAGGTGCTGTTACTCTTTGAAAACAACACACTAATTCTGTCAGGAGAGGTGCAGGGAAACTTTTAGCACCCCCATAAAATAAAGTGTTCCTCAGGTTCTCATTCTTCTTCCAAGTAGGTAATGATGTTCTGTGCCTGCAGGGTGAGAGGACTCTCCAAATGACAGCCCTGGCTAGAGACCATGACCTCCCACTTCTGAGATGCTCTCAGTAGGGTTATTTGCTTTTCAGTTTAGATGTCCACTAATTGTATGTATTTCAGATTCCTAGCTCATCTTTCCCCCTCCAGTTATTAACCAGTCTGTTTTAGTAGGCTAGGCTTATCCTTGTTTTCATTCCACTAATCTCACTTCTGCAGGGGAACAAAACAAATCTGCTCAATGGAGTAAAGAAAGCCATGATATCCTAAAACTGGTTAGGCTGAGGAGATGATTGCTGACTGACAGAGGAGTACCACTGCTGGACTAGTGGACATTTGCATACTGGTGCTGGAGGGATTGTCAGAATACAGAAAGATGTTTCCAGCCCTCTGAGACCTCACAGAGCGAGGAGAATTAGCTCCCAACAAGAGCAAACAGACTTCTTTCACTTACGAGGGAAGCAGCACTGCTTAAACAGAGATGTTGCTCTTCATTGTGCTTTTTTTCTATCTGAGCCCTTCAGCATTCAGTAAAAATGTGACTATTGACAAGTAAATGGCTACAGACTTAGATACTTCCATTCCAGAACTATCAAATTTCAAATTATTGCTCGTGCTATTTGTAATAACTGTGCAATGAGTAATAATGAATCGGTGGTAGAACAAAACTCCATATATTAAAGGAATTAGCATTTGAGATGTCTTCATTTTGTGAAGAAAGTTCTGCTTTGAAAACAGCTCTGTTCTCAAATGTGCTTTTCATGTATTACCAACAATATTCTACAACGATTCTCCCTTATTACCAAATATTTACTCTGATCACCAGCCAAAGGATAATACTCTGCATTTAACATCCTGGGAACACATTTAATTAAATATTCCCACTAGTTTATTATGACTGCATTAACCATCTGGTGTGCTAAATATGCACACAGAGGAAAAGGAGAGAAACCCTAAGACATCAACTTTAATTTGATCAACATTTGTTAAATTAGTAATGACCACCAGATTTATCTTCACCAGTATCTTCTACTCAAGCCAAATGAATGTTGCTTACTAACTTGAAGAATTAGAAGCAAATTTGATCTACAGTGACATTTTTAAGAACATTCTTTCATCATTTTAAACCCTTGGATTTACATACCTGCATCTTGAAAAAATTTTAATAAACACTATTTACTATCTATGTTATGATTGTGAGGTTCTTGCATTTCCTTTCCTACCAAGAACAGAGAAATGGTTTTATTTGTCACATCTTCATTTTTACCAGTTATAATCTCATATTAATTTAGAAACATTTCCATTTCTGGACACTTTACTGCTGGGTACAATAACAAGGTAGATCTCAGTCTCTGTCCACATTGCTCAGCAGTGCAGATTAATGCAGGTTACTGATGGGGAACTTTAAGCCATGCCTTTAGATCCCACTCAACCAGTCTCATCTTCACATCTGCAGAGAACTGAAAAAGCCCAAACCAGCTCTAAAGTAAATCTCCTTTTGAGGTAATTTCCACAGACTGACCTCAGACAATTTTAGTCCCTTACTCTGTGGTTTTTTTCTTAGAAAAGAGTTAATTCTCATTTGTTGATACAAAACAAACTGTAATCTTTATACTGAATGAGATGTATTTTCATTAGAGAATGAAAGCAAATACAGGTGTAAGCAATAATAAAAAAAAGCCTTTTCTTACTATTTATACAGATATTAACTTTATATTGCAAAAAAAAAGACAAATGTAATTTATTGTTTTCTACATTTTGCTGTTTAAATCCATAATTTGCTTAATTTGCATCAGGCTGCTTTCAGATAGAAATTAATTTAGTAAAAGATATGGAAAATAATTTATGTGATATCTTCGTAATAGTTAATAACCCAAATCTATCTTCAGTGCCATGTCTACGCAGAAAAATACCAAAACACTGTATTGCACTAAAGTCAGTTTTCAGAAGGAAGTGTTTTCTCTAGTTCCTAGGTAGGACTGGTTGCACCTGCTATTAATTCTTACAAGATTTCAGAACTGGCAGGTTTCAGGCTCCTGTAATAATTTCTCTTCACCAGATGAAAGAATACAAACTTCTTTTTTTCCTCCTTTTTAATTCTTTTGATGCTTTTCATTTGGTTAACCTTGAGTTATCTGGGTTATGATGTGGGCTAAAGGCAATAAAACTGAACAAAGATCAGGTCTGTAATCTAATTTTTTCTCAGAATGGTTACTATTTCAAGCCAGTTCAATGCAGATAAAATCCAGTGTATGTAAATGAACACAACGTTACCAAAACCCCCAGAATTTTCATTTACAAAGTTCCTTATGCTCCATTAGCCCCATCAGTTCTCGTGTTGATGTGGCTCATTTGAGCTGGAGTGGTCCTGAAATCCCTTAAATGGTTTTGCAAGGTGCATTGTATCAACCTTTGGTACTTCAATGCCTTCAGGTATCTCAGCTCTGTCCTGCACATTGAGGTTACACACCTGGAAAAATAACACAAAGACTGACCATCACAGGAAGAGGTGCACTTGTCTCCCCAGAGAACTTTAGTAAAGGAATTTCAGTTTATTAAATAGGAAAGTGCTTCTACTGGGCATAAGAAGACACAGTGACAAAACCCCAACAAACCAAAACAAAGAAGAGATTCAGCAGAGAGGTCAGAGCCTGGATAACACAAACCCTTTATTTTTCTTGCCCTAAGTTACTGATGTGAAATTAGGGAAAGAAAAAGCTGACTGCAAACCAAGGCTGGATTAAAGCACAAATCAACAGAGTACAGCAGGCTGGGAGAGGGAGCCTAACAGAACACAGCTTTACTCAGAGCCTTGGTGAGATACATGTGAAACAAAGCAAGAATAAAACAATCAATGAGTCACTGTCATTGCTGCCATTTCTTATTGGAGCCTAAGAAATGCAATCTGCCTGGATAACAAACTGTAAGGCAAAGACATAAATAGCAAACATGTTGCTAGAGAAACGCTTCAAAAACCCAGGACTCTGAAGCTGGAGCAGATTTGAGGAAGCCCCAAAGGTTAAAGGTGTGCCAGACATGCAGAGGAGCAGCTCCAGAGCCATCCCTGAGGACACAGCTCAGTGGGAACGGGCAGCTCCGAGCCATTCCCTGCCCCTGAGCCCTGTGCTGCTCTAGCCAGTGCACTGGCTTTGCTTTACTCATTTGAAATTTTCTTGTTGTGAGATGGGATTAGGAGGAAGGTAAAACAGGTTCAGCTGTAGGTAGAGAAACTTTATTACTAGAAACTATAGGGAAAATAACCTCAGAATAAAACTTTAGACCACTTTTTCCCCCCCCACACACACTTCTTTCACACTGAAAACGTACAGAAAACAGCTCAGTCCGTTTACTACCTCTAAAATAGTTTTTCATTCATTTACTTGGGAGAGGAGACTTCCCTCTTTCATCTGTGAAGACTTCATCTTTGAAAAGTCTTTGTCAAGTACAAAGGAGACTGCCCAGGTCTCGGCAAGTAAAAATTTTAGGAAACCTTTACAAGCCACCACATTCAGTTAAAAGATCACTCTGACACAGAGAAGTAAGGAAGGCTCTCAAAAATGTGGGAAGATTAATAAGCTTTCCTTGCTTTTAAGTAGTATTTTCTTAAGGTTTTTCTGCCTGTCTTTTAAGGGACTCAAAACCTAAGAGGCTTTGGGGCTTCCCATTCTCCTGTACATCACTTCCCAGCATTGCTGATACATTTCAGAAGTAAATCAACTCTTCACGTGTTTTTGTTGTTTGTTTGTTTGTTTTTAAAGTCCCAGAAGCAACAAAACAGCTGAAAGAAAGTCACATTTCCATCAGCAGTGAAGAGTTTTTCTAGCCTGTCTATGTATTTGCCACTGCTATTCAGTGGCAGTTTCCTCACAGCTAAACTTCATGGGGTAATTACCACCTCTACTTATATTAAAGCTTAATTATCAGGAGGCTTGTTAAGTTTAAATCTTGTCTAACTACTTGGCCCAGAAAACTGCAGTGAATATTTTATCCCACCTGTTCATTATTTAAATAGCAGTCTGTGCAAGTGTCAGAGAACAGCAAAGGGATCTGTACAGAGAGCCAAACTTTCACCCTTATTTCTCCCAAAATGTCACGTTCAGCTCCTGAAGAGCTTCCATGAAGTACAGCTATCATTTACAAGTCTCCCATCACAGGGCTCCTCCTTCCCACAGTGTTATGATTCATACACAACGTTCCTTCTTCCCAGTTTCAATATCCATCAATTCCTAGAACTGGATTCCATTTAACCAATAAAATACATTAAAGCAATAAAGGGAAACTTCTCATTTCAAGTTCTCCTTGAATTTAAAAAAAATCCTCCAAAAACTCAGAATATTTTGTATAAAACAAAACCAGAGCTTTAAAGACTTCTTAAAAAAGATTTTTGAGATTATTTGTCCAAATAAATAGCTTGGTAAACTAATGTAAATTCATTAAATACCTCCTAACAGAAAATTATGGGCTACATTGAAACTCAAAATGTCTAAAGTAAGATTGATCTATAAAATTACAGCCACCTCTCCTGAATCTCCCCATCCTCATGGGGTCCACGAGGGCCTTGTGCTTCCTCCTTAGGCGAAGCTCCCACCTTTATTTTCCCATCTGTCTTTCCCTCAAACTCTGATTATTTTAATGATCTTCTTTGCTTTACACAGAGACCTATGTTTAAATCCCATTTCCAGACCGCTGGTGTGATTTCTGAAGCTCACAGCCATACTCTGTGGCTCAGAACTGTGAGCACCTGTACATTTGCAAAGTGCTGCAGTCCAGAAATGAAACATCAATTTTGCTTTTCTTCCCCCAATAAATCTACAAACATCATCTCATTCAGTAAAGACCAGTTCACTCTGCTTGTATCCTTCAGTTTTTTTACATTCAAGACACTGCCTTTTGCTTTTTGTGAAAATGCCTAAACGTTTTCATGCCTGAAAATCTCCAGTGAGTGGCATCATTATTAGCAGCCCTTTAAGGTTCTCTGGGTAAAGGGAAAGTGTCTCCTCCTTGTCTGCTGAAGGAGTATTTCTGCTTTGCTTTCCAGTCATTGTAATGTTAACTTTATAATACTTCAAAAGTAACCACTTGTTTCTCATGTCCTTCTTTGGAAATAAAAAGTCCTTGGGATTGAGAAGGAACATTTGAGTTTAAATTTATGCTTTAAAAGACAAAAAATAAAAATTTGAATTGTCCTTATGTTATTCAAGTGACAAGAAGAACTGGTGACAATCACACTTGAGACAAAACAGCACATCAATCATAAATTCCAGTTTATATTAACAAAGGAGAAGCCAGATGACTGAAGCATTCCCATAGTTTGCATTCCCTGCCCTCAAAGCTACTCCTCAAGCTCTCTGCCTTTCCACCTGTTACATCCCTTGAAGGGCAAAGTATTTCCTCCTACAGATACACACTTCAAAAGTAAACGTTATTCAGACATTTTATTTCCATTAAAAAATAAATTACTTTCTACTGCTATCCCAGCGAAAAATTGGGAATCACATCCACCTGTGCACAACAAATTCAGCCTATCTACAGCAAGATTCAATGCACTGATAGAGTTATTGCTTGGTTATTACAATTGCTTTTTGGCCTCTGTGTCTTTGTGCAGTGGAGTCATCACTCTGGGGCTGTGCTGTGCTGCTGCTGGGAGCCCTGTGGATGTGATGCCTTCAGATTTTAGCCTTAAAATGTTTCAAATCCTGTACTGCATCAGTGCATAACTCTAAACCTCATATACAGTGTAAGTTAACTGTCTTCACACTCTGGTCAGACAAAACATTTCCTCTGGGACAGAGAGCCAAGGACACCCTACAGCCACAGGTCCCAAAAATATAAACAAAAGTGAATTGGGGGGAGCAAACTGGGAGTAAATGACTTCATTACCTGGAGCTGTAATTGGAGGGTTAACCCTCAATATGTAAATGGACCAAACTTATATCTGTCTGAAAAACTCAGCCCATTGTCCATTTTGGGTGTAGCCTCTGAGGCTTCTGGCTGCCCCAGGTGTATCTATTGAAGGCTTTCATAAATACCCACTTTATTCTCTTAACCTTGTCCAGCCTCTGTTCTAGGGAGCCACCCCAAGGCATGACAAGGAGCTTCTGAATGAGGATATTATTTAACCATCTCACTAGGAGAAATTTGTGTTTCCTCACAGATACAAGATCCATAAATTTCCACGTTCTGCTGCTCTCTATTGTCTGTGGTATCTAGGAAAGTTAGTCATGTGTGTGGGCCTTTATTGTGTGCACTTATTTACTTATCACCACTTTCCCTTTTAACACATCTCTTGGTTACCTAGGGAACTGGCTCCAGTCCTGCACATTCCTTCCTCTGTTTGCCTCTCATCAGGTGTGCAACTGATGCCTTGGGCTGGCTCCCTAGAACAGAGGCTGGACAAGGTTAAGAGAATAAACTGGGTATTTATTAAAAGCCTTCAATAGATACACCCGGGGCAGTCAGAAGCCTCAGAGGCTACACCCAAAATGGACAATGGGCTGAGTTTTTCAGACAGATATAAGTTTGGTCCATTTACATATTGAGGGTTAATTCTCCAATTACAGCTCCAGGTAATGAAGTCATTTACCCCCAGTTTGCTCCCCCCAATTCACTTCTGTTTATATTTTTGGGACCTGTGGCTGTAGGGTGTCCTTGGCTCTCTGTCCCAGAGGAATTGTTTTGTCTGACCAGAGTGTGAAGACAGTAACTAACACAAGTTTAGAGCTATGCCCTAATGCAGTACAGGATTTAAAAAATATAAAAGCTGAAGTCCTAAGGTGTCACTTGCAGATGGCCAGGAGCACTCAGCCCTTTCCCTTTTCCCTCACCGTGACTTTCCCAACTCTCTCACATCACAAGCAGCTCCTAAGCAACAGGAGGCTTGCAGAGCATGAGTCACTGCTGTGGCTGATGTTCTGATGCAGGATGGAGATCAGAGCCCAGCCCAGTGCTTCCAGCGAGCCAACACGGGCACGGAATGCTGCAAAGCTCCACAGCTGAGACGTGCTTTCAAAGGTTACAGCTGTAAGGCACGCCTTAAACTCTCACAGACAGGTGGTGCTGGCCTAGGAAGGAGACTGCTCCATGCTAGAGGCACAGCTGACACATGGCAGGAAGCATTTCACACCAATGAGGCACCTTCCAGTCGATTAAACAATAGTTAAACTAGATTTTATTTAGGTGGCAATAGGAAATCATCAGGCTTTGGACCGATAGTAAAATTTTGGGAACTAACTGTGCCAGGTCGGTCAGTTCCCAATGTTAGCAACCGATTTTTGACATAACTGGGAGTGTTTCTGCCAGAACATTTCCTTCTGAATGAGGTTGTAATTCCTTTTTTTTTATTTTCTTCTCCCCCCTCGCCAAAACAACAATGGAAAGGAGAACATTTATATGAAAAAGGACTGGAGAGGTTGTCTGGAGCACTCCCTTATCTCCAGGGCTGGCTGAGTGGTTCTTCAGACCTGACCCAGCCTTGTCTGCTCCTTTCCCCAGCAGGATTTGTGTTGGACATTTTGGGGCTCATTTTAGCTCACCCAAGCCCCTGAGGCTCCGAAGACACTAATCCCTGCCAGGATGCTTTGCAGTGCTTAGGGCTGGAGTCCCCACTGGGGGTGCCCAAAATGCACCTGCAATCATTAACCAGACACCACAGCGTCCAGAAAAGAAGGAATTGTGACTTGTGAATACGAGGAAATCTTGGTGCCTGCATGAAAACCTGAAAATCAAGCTCTTTCTTTTATCCATGGAGCCCTAGAGTAGCTGAATATCCAGAGAGGAATTCAGTACAGAAATGAATAGATGTAATTTTCCTTGCTAGAATTTCTTTTCTGTAATCTTCTCTGGATAAAGTTGTACCTTGGTAGAAACCACACCTATTCTTTAGAAGTGTCTATGATTTCATTGGCAAAGTACATTTTAACCCGTTCTGTGCCTCCTCTCTTTGTAACTGGGTTGATTTAATTCCCTAGTCTTAATTAGAACTAACTTGTTAAAAGTAATTTAATAATACTCATAAAAATCTTGAAATCTGCAGTCTGTGACCTGCTGCCTGTGAATATTTAAATTATTTAACTAAGGAAAGTATTATCAGAAAGACAAACAACAGTGTTATTGGGAAAACAGATTTTGAAGTCAAATTCCAATATTCAAATAGAAGAGAAAATAACAGAACTAGTCCAGCCTAAATGAACAGACCACATTTTCATTTTTACAATGAGATTTTAAATAAAAACGACCAACAGCTTGTGAGTAATCCACTGAGTAGAAGTTCTCAGAGATTACTTACAAATAATTAAAAAAAAATAGATTATCAGACTTCTCATAGGCAATTCTGAGTTGAAAAGAGAAATAATAAACAGTGAAGTGTTGATTCACTTCGAAGTCATAGAAATTACTAGCAAAAACAAGAGTTTGTTATTTTATTTAAGAACCGGAAGTAATTCCACAAATATGTAAGCATGAATATATGCACATGTGTATCTCAAAACCAGGAACCATCAGAGCTCAGAGAGATGTCAGAGATTAGATTATTCTCCAATCCAGCAAACAAAACCATAATGACCCAGGATTAGTGGGCTATCAATTTAAATGGTTAAATGAAGGCTAAATTTCAATTTTAAAAACTTGAACACCAACAGACTCATCCCGCCTGTAATTCAAAAAACTTGTAGTGGCTTAAAAAACTAAACTGTGAAATAATCTACCTACATAAATTAGGATTTGATGGCATTTTGGCCTCAGTCTGTGTTCCAAACTGCAGTTCATTTGGGAAAAAAATCAATTTCTAGCTGAATTAATTTGATTTTTATCAATAGCTGGTAAATTAAATTCAGATGAAGTGTATGTTTGGTGATTACGCCAATCTCTCCACACTGCTACATCCAGGTTATTCAAGTAAATGTAATGTAATCTGTAACTTGTAGGGGAAAAAAATTGTTAACAATCTCACCCTCTTGGATTTTTTCTGATTTTAAAGATTTTATTTTGCTCATATACTGTTTATTTAGTCACTAAACACTAACAGATTCTCAAATCCTTTAGGAGTGAAAAGAACAGCATTCAGCTTCCAGTAATGAGCCAACAATTCCCACAGTCTCAGCAACCTCATCCAAGCAAGCAGGGTTAAAGCAGGTTGTGTTTTACTCTGTGCTCACACATGATGGAAAATTGGATCCAACTTTTTTTATCAATGGTGCAGCTCTGCAGTTTCTTCCTCCTCTCTTGCATTCTGCTATAACCTTCCCTGGATAAAGCTGAACCAAATTCCTCCAGTCAGTTTCCTGAGGAATCAGGACCTTACAAATATTAGAACATCTAAGTGATTGCATGGCATCACAGCTTTTTTAAAATAAATACAATTTCTCACTAGTGGCACCAATTTTGTTGCAGGAGCTCCAAACCAGCACAGAAGAACAGTTTGGAAGTGGTTATTGATATTTTGACACGCCATAACCACCTTTTATTGCAACTTTCCAGAGAACCTGCAGCTTAGTTCCACATGCAGCCTTCCTGAACAGCACCAAAGTGATAAAAAAACCTTCCAACACCTTTAGCAAAACATTGTTTTATTAAGATTTTGATTAACATTTCATAGGATTCAATAGATTTGAAGGGTCCGGTTTTCTGATAAAGACTCTTTTTCAGAAGTTGGTAATACCACTTTGTACTGGGGGTTTTTGTTGCTGTTTTGGGGTTTGGGTTTGCTTTTGTTTTGGGGTTTTTTTTATTTTTTCTGGTTTGTTTTTTTTTAAGAACTTCAACTCAGCCTTTAATCTTGAACCTACAGAGTTTTACATCTGGGATTAATGACAGACATTATGTCAATCCCCTCCTGATGGTTTGTGCAGGTAGTTCAGAGATTTTGCTTGAGTTCAGTAAAATTACTGTCCTACCATCATGGATGAAAAGGGGCTAATCTGTCACAGGTATTTTCCTGGTGAGAAATGCCTTGATGAATTGCTTTTAATCTGAAGAACTTTCTAATCATGTAAATTCAGAGCATACTGTCAGTGAGTAGGTCTGAATCACACATCTTTGGTTTAACTCATACAGAAAAAGTGACAGCAACTTCAGCACCCTGTCATCTCCTTGAGAAAGCAATAAATAAAATATTACTGCCACAACTCCCCAGTGCATCAGGCAAGGGGCTTTGAAGAGTGGGGTTCAGCTCCACCTTACCACTTCAGCTGTCCTCTGCTGCAACTGGAGACAACAGTCAATGTCCAAAAGGAAAGAATATTTTCATTTGATTATCATTTGTATGTTAGTCTGCTTGGAAATGAAATGGATCAAAGCAGGACAAATACTCAATCAGCTGGCTTATTTATTTCTAGAACAAACTCTGGTGGTACATTATCATACTTCTTCACTTTGTATCAATTTCTGCCTTTTTTTTGTCCTTAGGGTCCCCTAGGAGTTGTTCCTGACACTGTGCCTTATCCCTTGGAACATCAGCACTGTTCAGAATTACTCCATTTACTCCTTGCTTTATGATGTTAGAATTGCCAGCAAAAAGCAACCTTTGCAGGCTATATTATGAACTGTTCCACGAGGAACTCAGCCAGCAAAGCCTGGCTTCATATCCCAAATTGCTCCATCCCTCCCCAGTCACCCAAACACCATTTTGCAATTGCTAACCTGCAATTGTTCCAGGTCCAGCAGCCCTGCTCCAGGCTCTGCTCTCCAGGGAGCAGCAGCACCGCTGGAAAAGCTCCTGAGCTGCTCCTGCTGGGCTGCAGCAGCACCTGGGGCTGCTGATCTTCCCCAGCCTTTAGCAATTTTCCTCTGCGAGGCGTTTACCACTCCATCGAGTTCAGCGGGATGCTAACAGGGCACTCACACAAACTGCATTTCCCGGGAAAATCTGGCCAAAGCCAGCACCCTTTAAAAGCCTTGCATGCCTCTCTTTTTATTGCTGCTGCTTTTGTTTCTCAGTTTTACACCTCAGTCATGGCAGTGGCTCTCCAGGGGAGGACACTGCTCATTTTATGTCGAACTGGTATAAGACATGAGCAGGCAGTCATTCAGCTTCCAAAGAATGGAGTTTTGCTTTTCTTTGGCATTCAGTCACTCAGCTGCCCTGAATGAAAAAACAACATGAAAAACGTGGGGTGTTTTGAAAGTACAAAGAAAAGAATCCACCACAAGTGTTCATATTGATTTCGGTTCAGAAGAAAATTAAAAATGCTTGCCTGAAAATGCAGATGTATGGCCACTGAATATGTAGTCCAAACACGTTTCCATTAAGAAAAATCCTACTGGAAAATCCTACGATGGAACAATTCAATTCTAAATACTGCAAGTACTTTGAATCTTTTTGTAGAAGTCAATGCCAATGGATTTCCATTTCCACCACAGACTCACACAGTAAAACTGTAGCCAAAGAATGTTTACTGGTTAATACGTAGGCAAGTACATGCTCTTGTTATCAGTTTGATGATAGGTTTTAAGGGTTTAATTTTGAATTAACTTCCTGACTCTTTCAAAATCCTACATTTGGGGGTACACATGAAAATATGTACAGACACCAATTGATTAACATGATTGATGTTTAGTTTCTGTAACTTAGCATTAACGAGGCACTGACCACTTATTGTCTCCCAACCTCATGCACATCAGTCACTGCTGGACTTATTTCCTTTGGTTTTTAAAATCTTTTAAGCGTTTTAAAAACCCTAGGGAAAAAAAGAAGTGGGTAGGTCATACATAAGAGATATTTAATGAGATAAAAAGAAAAGTTGGGGCTTCAGTCACTTCTCTTTGTAGCAGCTGAAGTTCTGCCTCAGAATTTATCCGGGAAAAATACCAGCCTTCAAGCACCATTATGAAGAGCTTTGTAATTCCTTTAAGAGCTTGTAATTGGGTGGAAGATAAGTTACACATGCCTTTTGCAACAAGTTTAGAGCTTTACAGACGAGTAAATTAGCTTTAAAAAATCAATTCGGGATTTCCTTTAAATTTTATCTATTACTGCCTGCTTGAGTTTGTTGTCTGAACGGAACAAATATTTTTGAATTATTTATTACAAAGAGTATTGGCTATGAAATCCGCCTCTTATTCAGTGCTTGAGGATTTCACACACTGCATTTTCGCCTGCTACATTCATGATACAGACAGCCCAAATGTATTTCAATCCTCAGTTCATTTATTATGAGGGGAAAACCCTCACCCTCAGGCTTGTACCTTACACTTTTTAACTTGTGAATGTCTCCTTCTCAACGAGATCAACCAGAGAGGAAATGTGTTTCTGCAATTAGTTCTTTACAGTGAGATTCCCAGTGAGATTCCCAGTATTGCTTCATTCGTAATCTTTGGAATGACTTAATTCCCATCCACTTATGCACAAGCCCTGAACAATGAGCCACCCTGACTCCGAGTATCTAGCCTGCAGGTATCTCCTGTTTGTTTAGCTCCTTAGCTTGCAGGGACAGGGAGCATCTCCTCGGTATTTGTACATGATCAAGGAGAGCAGAGACTCTGAACTCTCCCGTTATACCAAACAATAATAGTTTTAAGTTCCAAGCAAATATGGAAATTAAAGGAGCACCCAAAGCTCTATCTCAGCCACACTAATCTTGTGAAAGCAGTGAGTCACCTAGTAATGGCTTTCCATAAATTAGGCAGCTAAAAATGGGTAGGAAGCGTGAAACCATTAACAGTTCCTGTGGTGTAAATTCTCTCACTGCATGTGAAGAAAATCCATGGCAGTAAAAATAAGAGATGAAGGTGTCAGCACTCGTCATGTTTAGATATGCTGTTAATAATTCAAACCTTCCTCCCTTGGAGAGGATGGCTTCAGCATGAATCATTCCATTTCCTTTCTCAAATGAAAACTGAGGTTCTGCTGCTTACTAATTCCAGATGTTTTCTTCCCAACTGTGGAAAGAGAAGGAGTTCCACAGTGGAACCCTCCTGCAGCAGCTCTGTGTGTGCTGCCACCTTCCACCCCTCCACACTCCAGGGAAAGGGCTGATGGTAAAAGTGACAATACCCAAAAGAAAAGCCACTCAGAGCTGTGTGAAACAGGAGGAGATGGAGGAGGAGGAGTCATTGCATCACTGGGAGCAGCACTCCCTTTTTCCAGCTGCTCTGGGCCTGGCAGGAGCAGCCAAAGGCTGCCACTGATTGCTGCTTTGTGCATGTGCACCGAGCTAAAACAAGGGCTGAAAACTCACATTTTGGGACTGGTATCCAAACTTAGCTGCTGACCTAAGATAGCATGGCTATGCAAAAAGCAAAAAAACCCCAAAAGCACAACCAAAAAACCCCACAGTGGTGCCAGATGTAACAAGGTGCACCATTTTCTCATGACACAGAAAGGACCAGAACAGAACCTCCCAGAAAAGGTGGGAACAGCATGGCCTCAAACTGAGAGCTGGCAGAGGCCTCAGTCCTGTACCATTCCTGACAGACTGCCCCAGTCACTCCTTTGAAATTCTCTTGGCATCCTACTATCAAGAATTCTGAATATCAAATATTCAGCTCGAGGTCTCTTATCTTCTCGTTTCCAGAGTAATAACATTTCTCATCAAAACCATTTGTTCTACCCAGGCTTGTTGCATCTACTTCCCACAACTTCTTGGGCTTTGTTTATACTTCAGCAAACTAAACAAGATCTGAAGACAATAGAAGATAGCAGTGCTTTGCTATTAATAGCTGAATCTTGCCCTCATGTTGCTCCATTCCTTCTGGACCATGCACCTACTGAGATCTATTCCTTTATGTAATTCCTTCTCATCATAGGGATAGACGAGAGATTGCTCTTGCAGTTGCTCTTGCCTTAAAACAAGGGGAAATTGCTAGTTTAAAGTAAAACTGTCTAACCAAAAGAAATGCTTAAAATTTTATTTTTAATTTAGTTCAATTTTTTTTTTCATTCCAAGTTGCCCGTGAGCTGGAAGCAACAAATCCTGGTCAGTTTAGCCACTTCTTAGAAGAGCAGAGGAGCACCCACAAAGCACAGGCAGTACCAAGGAGGAGTGAGGGCTGGGGGACCAGGATTTTCCAGAGCCTTAATCTCCCTCTCTCCCCATCTGGTAACAACACCCCTCCCACAGCATATGGCCACAGGCAAAGCACTGAATGGGATGTGCTGATGAAGGGCACCCAGTATTGCTATAAATATAATGTTATTGTTACTTATATAAATAAACTTTCCTTCCTTAGGGTCAATATGCAAATCTGCTGCCTTTATCAAAATAAACTCCTGGACACAGAAAGGCAAGAGGGGCAGGTTGTTTCCTGAAAATTAAAAAGCAAATGAGAAGCTGACCCAAGGCAGGGGGCAATCAGGTGCTGCTGAGAAGCAGTGAGTGCTGTTTGGGCAGGACTGTCCAGCAGCTTTGTGGAGATGCAAGTGCCCAAACATTTGGAGCAATAAACCAGAGGGGTGAGCAGCAGCACCTCCAGCTGGCCCTGTGTGCCTCAGGGTCTCTCAGCACATCCAGCACTCTGAGTTTAGTGCAGGAGAAGCTCCTGGCTCAGGTAAAGCACTGGCACAAACCTGGGAATTGTGCCTTGTGATGAGCTCAGGGAAGGATGGGATGGAAACAGGAGGAGTGGGGCCACAGAAGCCCACCCCAGCCTTGGACAAAGTCACTTGGCCCCAGCCTCTGGAGGCATTTCAAAGGCCTGATTCCCACTGATGTGCACTGGGAGGGAGATCCTGGGGGATCTGTCTTTGCTGCCCAGCTTTAGCTCCTGTTTCTGTGACCCGACAATGCTGCAGGAGTGACCAGGGCCCAAGGACACCTCCAGCACTGCAGATGATCTTTGCTAACAATATCCTGAACAAAAGGTTTTTTCCAGAGCTCTTCACCCATGATCATTTCCTTAGCTCACCAGATGGGTTCCTGCCCTTTTTTCTGTGATAAGCTCCGTGTATCTTTGACCCTAGCAGGACCTGCTCAGACTATTAAAGTGACTTTAGGGTTATTACAATTATGTCAGTGTCTGGTCAGTCTGACAGGACCTGTTTGCAGTGCAGGGTGCATCAGGCTGCAGTCACAGAGCACTGCAATAGAGCAGGAATTCAGGACTGCAGCTCCAGGGATACCTTGACACCACAGAAGTGGAGGCTGCACCAGACAGGAAAAATGTGCCTATTCCCACTAATAACCCTTTAGCTACAACATATAATCTCAAGTACTTAGCCAGCCATCTATCTACCCTTTATCTCCAACAAAAAACCCTACCCCCTCCTATTCCTTTCTTTTATGTTTGAACTAACTATTTTCTCCAGGTGTTTTTTTACCTTGTCATAATCCATTACCTTCATATGCTTTGATCCTTCCATAGGGAATTTATTTTCTCTCTTCAAAGATCTTTTCTGGTCAGAAGATATTTTCCCCAGTCCACAGGCTCTGTTCCATTCAGATGTTACAGAGTGATGCTTTTTTCCCCTGCCTTTTATATATATATATATATACACACTTTTTTTTTTTTTAATCTGTGAACATTTAAGAAATCAAATTTCAAATTAGAACCAAGTCAGGCAAGTCTATTCCTGATGACACAAGATGTGGCCTCTGACAAAATATCTAAGACACACATTGTGTACAGACTGCTGGAGAAAATTCACTCCACAGAAGGTTTTGTGAGGCAAAATAGTTACAGGGGAGCAAAGATATTCAAAGGTCAGTCTTAGATCAACTGTTGTTACTCTGAAGGAAAATAAGCCATAAAATATATTGTATATGGCTACATTTGCCTTAGTTTTCCAAGGAGATTTTAATTCTTCTTTGGTTCATTTGTCAATGTTTGTATTGTGTAAATCAGTGCAGCGCTGAGGACGCCAGTGTTGCAAGAATCAATTTGCTTTACTCACATGTATATTACAGACTGGGGACGAGAAGGAAGGAGAGAAATGCTGGATGCATCCTCTTCCACCTGGCATGGCATCACCCAGCCCATGGTTTTCTCCTTTTATCAGCAGGGCCATTCCTCTGCAGTCACTATCCTGCTGTGAAATAAACTCTGTTTCTCTGATGCTGCGGACACAAACTTGAAACAATTGTTCCTGCTTTGTCGCCATTAAACTTGCTACAAATGGTCCCTCCCCGTGGAGAGGGTGAGCACCAGCAGCACATCCTGGGAAAAGCAAAGCACCCCTGGCTAGAAACAAGGATTCTTCAAAGCCACATCCCCAGACTGGGACAGGAGCCACCCCAGAGGACTGGAGATGAGGCCCCCAAAAACAAGAGGTTGAATTCCAGCATTTAAATTTGTCAAGCAACTTCTCCATTTTAGATATTCTGAACAACAAACAAAACAAATTTCCCATCCCAAAACAAGCCATCTAATGCACACACATAGAAAAGGGTATCAGCCTCTCAGGGCTTGATTTCTAAAGACAGAACAAAGCTCTGAATTGTCAAACACAACATGCTTGAAATCATAATGCTCATATGTAAAATAGCTCTGGCACAGCATCATGGAAACTTCTGAACTGAGCTTTCTTTATCCACATTTTCACAAATTTCAACTGTCTTCATAAACAGCAGCAATTTGAAAAAAAACATCTGCATGCTCCTGGGCAGAGGTGTTTGCTGCTGTGTTGAATATCTTCTCACCTAAAATCTCACACTTCTTGTGGAGCATTAAGATCTTCTCTCCTAATCCTTGTAAAGTCAGCTCGTCTTTTTGATCTCTGAGCCACACACCCTGAGCATTTATCTGGACACACACAAGAGCAAGTTCTATGTAAAATCTATGTAAAAAAAAATTACATCGATATTTAGAAATATGAAATGCATCACAAGTAAAGGCTTTAAGGCAAAGTAAAGGCTTCTCAAGCAGAGCCCTGCTTTGGTTATGTCAGTACCTCTAAGGAGTTCCCAGTTCCAAACAAGCCCCCACTACTTGGGCAATGGTTTAGTAATTGAAGATAACCAAATGAAGTCCTTGAGTCTTTTTCTTTTGTTTTTTTTTCTTCTTCCCTTTGTTGTGCCTTGCAGACAGAAGGCCAGAGACAGCAGTAATTTCAGGGGCAGAGTGATGTCTAATGGCACGGTGGGTTGGGCAGTCAGCCTCTCCTCTATCCCAAAAGCCCCTGGCTCAGCCCTGCTGCAGGGACACTGCTCATTTCATGTGGACATAAAGGGCTGATGCACAGACATGGGGCAGCAGCAGAGGCAAAGGGATTGCCCAGGTGAAATTCCTGCATGCAGACATTTATCTTGTGCTGCATCTTCAGAATTTCTGTTCTCCTCAGTGCTTCAGTGCAGCCACAGCCTTTGTTTCCTGACTGGAAAGGATGGCTCCACACCAGCCTCTGCCTCTGCATGTACACAGCAAGAATATCTAGAGTCCTAGATGCTCCTTAAAGAAGTTTGGAGAGAAATTAGGCTTTGCTTGGGATGTCAGGTCTCCATTCTGAGAGAATTGTGCTGCTGAGAGGCCACAGCACCTCTCATGTGCCTCATAGAAACACAGAGCCCCTTATGGTGCTCTCCTTGGAGAAGTAAGGCTAAAGAAAAAGAAGCCTTGTCCATCATGGCAAATCTCAGCTTTCTCTGCTGCTCCCAAAAAAGGGATTTACCGGGTTGGAGCTTGGCAGCACAGAAAATGCAAAGGCTTTTCAGAAATTCAGAAGTTCCATAAGAAAGAGTCAAGGCCCTCACCTCAATTCCTCACATATTCTAAATTAATTTTCTTGTGACCCCAGCCCACATCCAGTCTGTTCTGTTATGAAAGAATGAGCAGAGTTTGCCTAGTTTATTCTCTCAAAGAAACAGCCAAGAAGAATAAATGCAGATTATTCTACTTTGACCAAATTAAAGGAAATTGTAGCTCAGAGCAGAGGGATTCCCTTTGTTTATCTGACAACACAAAGGAATTTATGCAATCCTGTCTCCTGTCACTGCTGACAGGCTGTTGGATGTGTTTCTGTTGCTACTCCTTCGTCATTTACGTGCAAAATCCCATCAGCAACCTGCACAATCAGTCTCAAAGCAACACAAAGACAACAGGAATAAACATAAGCCATTGAGAAAAAAAAATCCTTTCCACTAGAGGAGTTCTACAAATGGTTACATGTACCCAAACAGTGAAGCACAAATATTCTGCTCCACTTTGAGGAAACAGCTGCCTTTGTTGTAAATAGACAAGAAGTACTAGAACAGACCCAGAGATAAGCACCAGAATCAAGGCACAAAAAGAAAAAAAAATTAAAGTAGTGAAGTTTTAAATTAAATGAACATTTGTCTAGTCACTGTTTAGGATTTGTTAAACGTTTACTATTTTGAAATATTTGAGGATTTTTCACGTTCACTCAGCAAAGTAAGCAATGCTTAATTTGTTGGGAGTTACCTTCTGAACTACTCTTTGCTACTTTTTTTCAATGTTTGCCTTCACTTTATGCAATGCTTCTGCAGCATCTCAGAGTGAAAGCACCTTGTACAGAATGATTTAGCTGTGAGCTGAGCCTGATCCAGTCAGTAGCCATGCTGCTTCTGAGGATTCTGGATTTAACTTGCTACACAGACACGACCTTCTGGACCCCTTTTCCCTCTGCTGCAACAGCACTTCATCTCCCAAGGGACTTCAGTACTTGCAACCACTCAGTGCTACCAAATGTTGGATTTCTGGAGTTCTTTCACTTGATACAAGACCTGCAGATTCTCCCAAGGCTGCAGAGAGTAACTGAGAAATCCTGGTGGCCCTTGGTCACTGCCAGCACACAAGAACGAGGCTGTTCCAGAGAGGAACTCTGCTCTGTGCCTTCTTTGTTTCCTTCTCCAAGGGACAGGCCCCCTCTTGATTCCTGTGCACAAACACTCAGAGTCGTTCTTCCTTCTGCCCAAACACTCAGTGTTTGACTCTGATTGTTACATTTTACCCCAAGTGCCTTCTTTCTGCATGACAAGGTTCACCGTGCAGGCTGCTCGTGGAACAGGGAAGGCTGGCAGAGGCAGATGGGCACTGAGCAGCCTTTATTCCCAAAGCTGTGCTGGTGAAGGAGCCCTTGAGCAAACAGCTCTCTGGGAGTCAGCAACAAGAAAAATACCCACTTGCATAGTGAATAACTGGCTTTGCCAGGTGGGGGTTAGACAAGAAAAGCACCTGTCAGCTGTGATTTCTGTTAGCAGATCGTTCTGCTTTACTGCTAAGACATCTCAGTCTGCACAGAACTTAATCAAATCTGCTCGTTCTCCCCTAGAGTCAAGTGCATGGAACTGATTGTCACTGCAAGGGCAGTGCACATGCTGATGGAAAGGTCTTTGCTTTAACTTTGCTGCTGCTGCTGCAGCCACGTACGAGTCACAAAGGTGAAATACAAGAGAACACATCGCTTCATGTACGAGAAGCAATGGAGACTGACGTGAAAAATGTGATTCCTGTCAGCATGCCAAGACGTGTGGGGCATATTCTGCCTTTCCATTCCCTCCCCCCTGTCTCCCTAAAATGTTCAAAGTAAAGAAAAAAGCATCAAGGTGTTAAGTGACTTGAAATATTTTTGTACTTGTATCATCTAGTAAACAAAGTTGCTGAAAAATGTCATTGTGTGATCTTCACATGTGTGTGGGAGACAGTATCTCAGCTGTCAGGGAATGACTGTACAGCTCCCTGCTGGAAAGAAGAAGTCAAACATTTCACAAGCAGATTTTATAGCCTGGTGGGATCTCTGCTGAGCACTCGGGATATCCAGGCTGTCAGCTGCTCCCAGGAAGATACCTGCTGATTCATGCTGGCAGTACCCACCCCAAGTGACTGTCCCCAGATGCCAATCAGCAGAAAGGCTCCCAGCCACAGCTCTGACACCAGCTCAGCAAATTCTGCCTTCAAACCCTTGGGTGAGCCAGTGGGATAGAAGTCGTCCTCAAATCCCAGCCACTTTTTGACGTGCAGGGAAAAACACAATACCCGAAGCCTTCTGGAAGGGCTGTTCTGCCACTCTGCACTCAGGATGTTTTTGCTGCTGCTGATTAAAGCTCTTTGTTCCTTTGCTTCCCTTCCCCTTTCCCCAGCTGAATTGTCAGCACGGGTGGCAGGTGCTGGGTGCAGGTGCTGTCTCTGGGCACACACTGGACGTGGATACTGCTGGAGATGTGGGAAGGAAAGAGAAGGGGGAGCCGTTCTCTGTCAGAGCTATCAGCAAACCCAGCTCAGTTCAGAAAGCTTTCCCACAAGTCCGCCTGAAAGAGCGAGGGGGAGAGAGGGCATGAGAGAGTTTTGTCTCTTCTTTTAGTGTTGTTCAGGATCACTGACAACAATAAGGAATGCACAGGCTTAGAATCCCCCTCTAAACTCCAAAATAATGTACTAAACACTAACCCATGCCTTGGTCTGTGCTGCCAGCAGCCCAGGTTTATGCTTTCCAGCAGCAGTGCCCTTTGCCTCGCTGCAGCACACTGTAATTAAGGCCCTGCACAGGGCCAGTCACTAGCATGATAAAGAGGAGCTATTTTTGTATGTGAATTCAAATGAACAAATGCCATTTGTAACCACTAACCTCCTGAAGTAAGCTTTATCAGCATCCTGAGATTTCTAAAATGCTGACACACCGCGTGATCCAGGACCTCAGTGTCTAAAAAAGCAACGAGTACATCACACCACTCCCAGCTGCCAGAGCCAGCACCCCTGACTGTGTGTGTGCAGGGGAGATGCTGAGAAGGCAGGGCAGCCAATTCCCAAGACCTCTCCTTCATGGATGCACACTTGCTCTTACACGGGCTCCATGATTCGGCAGAGCTGAGTACTTTGGGTGGATCACTCACTGTGAAGGTTCAGAGACTGATTTCAGCAAGAAATGCAGCGTGCATGGGAAACTCACTGCTCACCTCTCCTGCAGGGGTACACAAAGTCTGCTATGAGGAAGGAGGTCTGGAGAGGCAGGGAAGATGCTGGGCTAGGGATCCATCCAGCTTCTGATGATGCCTTAAGTTCTTAGCTTTCATACTTTTCACATCCTGTACTGCATTAGTGCATAACTCTGAACTCCTCACACAGTGTTAGTGAGCTCTCTTCACACTTTGGTCAGACAAAAAAATCCCTCCAGGCCTGAGAACCAAGGACACCCTACTGCCTCAGACCCCAAAAAGTGTAAACAAAAGTGAATTGGGGGGGAACAAACTGGGGGTAAATGACTTCATTACCTGGAGCTCTAACTGGAGGATTAACCCCTGATATGTAAATGGACCAAACTTATATCTGTCTGAAAAACTCATGACCATTGTCCATCTTGGGTGTAGCCTCTGAGGCTTCTGACTGCCCCAGGTGTATCTATTGAAGGCCTTTCATAAATACCCACTTTATTCTCTTAACCTTGTCCAGCCTCTGTTCCAGGGAGACACCCCAAGGCATCACCTGCTGCCTTGGCCAGCACCACTCCTCACTGCTGTGAGCAGCTCCTCTCCTGTGCTGCTCATGGGAGGGAGATTTCTCCTCTGGTGTGGATCTGATCACTCTCACTTGGTATAAGCATATATGGTTTTATTAAATTGATCACTCTGCTCTGCTGAGGCAGCATTTACAGGGGAACAGCATAATGGCTTTTCCCAGACTCTCAGGGTCTGGTGAGACACGGTGTAGAGAGCTGGGAGCTGACACCAAGCTGGAGAAGACTGCATTGAAGATGAAAGGTGAGAAAGCTCACTTGCAGAGAGTCTGGGTTTTGTTCTCTGTGGAAAGAACATGAACTTTTGCATTCAAGCCAAATTTAATCATGCATTCCAGTGATCTGCAGTTTTCTAAGCTCCTACATTCCCTCCCTCCCTGAATACCATAGGTTTTCCCTTTCTATCAGAGGTGGCATCCACTGCCAATGGGTTGAAAATCAAAGTTATCATGGATGAAACATTAAGATTGTGAATGTTTGGGAAACAGCCAAATGTTAGTTTAATTAACCCAAACATACTCAATTTTGATTGACCTTTTCAAACAGAATCAGAGAAGCACCGAGGCTGGAAGCAACCTCTGGAGATCCTCTAGTGCAACCATCTGTTCCAAGCAGAGCCCATTAGATGGACTTGCTCAGGACACCACCCAGTCAGATCTTTCATTATCTCCCAAAACAATTTTCAAAACATCTCTCCTCAACACAGGCACTCTGCAGTCCTTCAAGAAGTTATTTCAAACCAAACTTTGCAACTTCCATTCCTAGAATGCAACGAAGTCTTTTGACAATTTTATAACAACACATCTTCCAGAATAGGAAATAAAAAAAAACCTTTTGCTACAGTAACTGCATTTTTAATACTATTTGCTTTTCAAATTTCAATTACCAATTAAAAATTTAAAATTCCAATATATAAATTCCCATCTAGATCTTGTGCAAGCATCTTAAAAGAAAGCCAGCACCTATCCAGTATCAAGCACTAAGAAGAGTTCAATCCAACACTTATCACGGTGTGTTTCTTCTCCTCAACTCTTCTCTAGACCATGTAAGGAGTTTGGGAAACTCTTTTTTGCCTACTCGGACTCCAGCACACGGAGACCATTGGATGGGACAGGACCCATGAGAGCCTCTGGGCTGTTCCCATCCCCCAGTTCTGGTTCTGTCCCTGGGCTGTTCCCATCCCCCAGTTCTGGTTCTGTCTCCAGCTGTTTGCAAAGGCTGCTGTGGTTTCAACAGGTTTCAAAACAATGAAGCCTCCAGTGAAGGTCACAGCACAGAATCCTCACAAACACGAACTTCCTGCTCTCTGGTGCTTCCAGATATGCTGTGACCACATATTGGAAACCATTGCAATAATCTACTGGTTTACACTGAAAGTGCACTGCAATAGATGAGAATGTACTTAAACATACAAACAAAACCAAACCAAACTAAACAAAACACAACTCCTGAAACATTGTGGGGTTTATCTCCTGAAAGGTGATCATTGCAGAATCTCAACTTTCCAGAAGAGTTCTCTTTCGATGCTGTAGTACTGAGTCCAGGTGTAAGATAAAACACATGATAAATTAATTTTTTCTCTCATTTATTCTGAAATAATACTATTAATAATACTTTTATTTTTCTTATTAAATTTTTCATCTGAAAAGATCAAGGAACTGGACCATGTAATTCAGATCATTTGGTCAGAAACTTCCATTCTAATTGTATCACCTGGTACAGAAGCAGCAATAAAACTGCAACCAACAAAACACTTGCAAAGGTACAGACAGCTCTATTTCAATGAGTTACTTACTAATTTACACTGAAAAAACACAAGGTTGTCATAGCTGAGCAGTTAAATCCCACCTTGCAATCATCTGATGGAGAAAATGGAAAAGAGTTTAGAGTGTTCAACCGAAAAAAAAGGAATTACATCATTAAAGAAACCCAGGCCGGTTAATTGCAGGTAATGGCTATGAATAATGACAGCAGAGAGTGCTGAGTGACGTAGGAGAGAGAATATTCTGTCTTTGAGTTGTAATTGCTTAACACAAACAGTTTGGTCAATCTGAGCTTATTTGTGACTGTCTGTGCTGGAACTGTAAACATTTGGCTAAAGCTGTCAGGGAACAGCTTCCACGGGTTCTGCATCCCACAAATGGTGACAGAGGAGCATGCTGGTTTTCAGTATTTCTGATTTCTTTGTCTGGTGATTAATGACTCGAATGCACAGAACTGAGAGTTTGTTGGACTGGTTGCTCTCTCCTTTCTCCTCCTTCCACCCTTTTTCCCCTTTTTTTTCTGTCGTGGCTACTTGGTAGAAAGCCCAGTAGCAGCCAAGGAGAGGGAGAACACTGAACCTCTTCCTCTCCTCCCCTCAGCCCTGCCTGTTCATCCCCCCAGCCAGGAATGTCCTGTACACACAAACACGGCTCTGCCTGGTGCTCTACAGCCTGATCACTGATTCTTCAGGAAGACATTAATTATGGAAATAGCTCCTGAAAAAGAGAAGCGTTCCTTTGCCAGACCAATTCATCTTCTGCTGCACCAACCCTCGGTGTCCTGTGAGTCACTGCACAGCTGGAACTCTCTGTGAAAAACGCCTGGGAGTCAAGGGGAGCAAGCTGTGGCTGATGCACGGCAGAACGAAGGAGAGCCAAGTCACAGGGAAAGGGACCACCAAACTGCATCCATTTGGGTTTCAACTACTTTATATTAGCCTGTTTGGAAGAATGTTTATTAGGACACAATCTTTGCCTGTACTTGTCACATGTCATTCCCAGTTGTTCCCTTTCTGAGATTACCTTCTTGGCTGAGGCCCTCAAGACACCACACAGTTTGAACTCTACACTTTCAAACACTCATCACCCAAATATCCAAAAGATTTATGACCTGCTTGAGCCACCCTTACCTCAAATGGCAAGTTGAGTGTATCAGGAATGACATTTCATGTGAGCTGGAAGCATTTATTTCTATTGCAATACATGAAGTTGATCTGTGTCTACATGGTGCCACAAGAGAGCAAGTCGAGGGAAGCAAACAATGAATAAAACACACGAATCCCTCTGGTGATGTCTCCAGGCAGCAGATTAAACAGCAGCTCCTATTCTTACACCCTTACTTCAACCTCTTACTCAGAGCTGGGAACCAGCACACAAGTCAGAAGAGAGCTGTGCTAAAATGGGGCGCTCTCCACTTCTCAACATCCTCTTCCCATGCACACAGCCCTGCTGCTCTATGAACAGCCTGGTTACTTTCACTGCAAGCTCCATTTCACCCATTAGATGAGAAGAGCAGCCCACCCCTCCACAGCCATGGCTGTGTGAACAGAGTCTCCAACCATCAGACCCTCAGGCTTGGCTGCAGGGGGGAGGGAGAATGCCAGAAAATGTCACTCCTGACCTTGGCCTGGATAGGTCTGAGGAAGCTGGCCACCAGGTATAAAACTCTGGGAGCTGCAGGGGACTCACATCTTCCTGCACAAAGGATTTATGGAGCTCTTGTGGAACATCTCTAAGGGAACATGGGCACAGCAGGGAACACTGCACCACTTAGAATGTGTATCCTTCCATTTCATGCCTGGACTTTCCTAGGACATGCACTGGCTGTATGCACTTTTGTAAGGCACTGAACTCCCTGAAAGCAGTGGATCAGGACTGTGAAGAGGATTATTCTGAAATGTTTGTCTCTGCTGATCAGTATAAGAGAAGGGCAGGGAGATTTTGGCAAGCCCTATAAAATTATGCCCACAAAAGCAGGGCTAAGTACTGCTCTACAAACAACAGAAGACAATGGTCACAACATTCTTCTCAGAGAAACTGAACAGACATTCAGCCAGAACAGACTCATTGCTACTGCTGCAACCATTTTAATCCCACCCTTCCCCTCCTTGCTGCTCTAAAACAGGCAGAAGGATTTTTTTTTAGGAAACTCTAACTGCTACCCTAGGAGTGAGATGCAATTTTGCCCCAGGGAGAGCCAGGTGATTTGCTTTGCTGCTTGTGTCACAAAGGTTGTCCCCTGCAATGGAGCCCATTTGTGCTGGATTAATGCAATCAGAGGCACCCTGCTGTCTGGTCACTGACCTGGCTGTAAACAGCAGATGACATGATGCCTTGAGCTGCTATTGTACAGTTACCCATTGAGTTGTGACCATTATAAATGAAACAAAACCCTAACTTCACCTGCTGCTGTTGGCCTGTTTTCTAGCAAGGAACAAAGCTCAGAAGCTCCTCAACTTTGGGCACCATTTTGTCCTTCGCTGCTTCTCACATCTCCTCCAAATGAGTTGGTGTGCTCTTCCTCACACCTGGAACAATTTTCCCAGCTGTACTGGCAGGTCTCACCTTTCTCTGTTCTTGTTTTAAACCCCTTTTATGTCCTTCTCCTTTCATTCAACCTTTTGATGTTACAGCTTCCTCTCCTCTGCCTGTGTAAATGTGAAAGTTACCTGAATGGATCTCACCTGCCCTGGGTTGTGCTCACTGTGAGAGGCCACGGGGACAGATTCCCACCTGATGGGAACCCTGCAGGTCTGCTGGGGTGATACACAATCATGGATCACAGAAAACATGGTGAATAAGGAGCACTGTTCTCAGGTTTCCAATACAAGAGTGAGATCAAGCACAGTCTGCTCCCTGTCAGCTCCAAGCCAACAAGAAGCTGCTTCCACACACTTCGTGCTCCAACTGCAGAGCTCCTCACCCCAGGACACCTTAGTGAGAGAACAAAACCCACTGGGAGCCACCAAACACAAAGAACTCTCTCCAAGTTCAGCCACTCCCAAGCTGGAAGCTGGGAAAGCGTTCTGGGAATAGCAGAGCCACTGCACCCTTACCTGAGCAAACCCTGCAGCTGCTGCAGGGGACAGCACACCTGGGGCTGGCACCTGGCCCAGGCCAGGAGCTCTTTACCCCAGCAGTGAAGTCACAGCACCGTGAGTGTCAGTCTGGACAGGCACAGGAGGAGCCCACGGCTCCCACGGGTGGAACAGCAGGAGAAGAGACCTCCAGAGTTTGGTGCTCACCAGAAACTGGCTCTGACAGCCAGTCAGCGACAGCTGCAAGTCACTACCCCACGTTCACCTGTGCTGTTGAACAGAAACTCAGCAGTCATGGGACATGTTCAAAGGAAAGGTTTAATTACAATAGCTGGCAGTGAAACAGAAGCCAACTGACACTGCCAATGGCAAGCTGCTTGTTTGTCTTGGTTTTCTTTTGATTATCAAACTGAAAGTCCATTTGGCCAAATCAGACAAAAAACTGCTGCCATGTTTTCCTCTAATTTTTCTCAGAAGTCTGATGTAAAACCCCTACAGAAGTATGACCAAGTTATATCAGTATCACCCTTTTTTTCATTTACAAACGCTCCCATAAAAACCTATTTGCACCAAGACTGAAGCACACGTAGGTTATGTTAAACGCTGTCTGATTATTGCTTAATGTCAGAGCTCAGATTGTATAAAACTGCAGCAGCAAACTCATATATTAATCATTGAAGAACAGCTCACACACAAATAGAAGTGTTTGATGTCATAATCTGGCTCAATAGAAACACAGCTAGGCAACAGGAGCCTACAATGAACTGGCTTTTACTGACAGACTTTGGTGCTTCCATAAGGAATCTTCTATTTGAAAGTTATTTTTTTGACTTCCAAGGAGTTCCTTGCTTTGGAAATATTTTGGACAACACTAACAAAAGCTTATTATCTGAGATATTATATCGGAAACAACATTAAAGACAAAAGCTAACATTTCAGAATATGTCTGTAGACTCTATTTTGAAAATGCCTCCTAAGAACAGTTGGTTATTGGAAATATTTTAGAAGTAATTTAATCACAGACTTCCTAGACAGTCTGGACTCCTCATGTTCTCTGAATCAACCAAGCTCCAGTTCTTACAAGATCACCCAGTACCAGCACAAATGACTGTTTGTTTGAGACATCTTCTTGGACTCTCCCTTAAGGGTCACTGGCAATGAGCAATGAATTGAGGCAATAGTACAATGATGCATTCAGCTGCCTGAATCCTTGTGTGAATGAAGAGGGGTCTGATCAATTCCTATTTACCTCAGCACATTCTGGTTTCAGAATGGACTTTGGGGGTTTCATCACTGCCTAGCAGAGAACGTTAATGCTTCCCTTAATGCTCCATGTAAAAACTTGGGATAGGTATTTGGAGAGATGGGAACAAGAAGGAACGGATTACTATCAAGCAGGGCTGACAGGAAGCCATTGGCACTGGAGAAGGTGAGGCTGGACCGATCAGACAGTCTGAGAGCGATCATTTCATGGAGCACTGAAAACCAACAGGACCCGCTGGCTGTGGAGCAGCAGCGCTCAGTGACTCATGCTATTGAACAACCCTGACTCGAACCTGTTGAGGATCTTGGCCCAGCCTTCCCTTTTCAGCATGAATCCGACTAGAAACGTGTCAGTAACGCCCCGGGCTGCTGGATAAGCACAGACAGAGCCCATCCGTGCGCTCAGGTGCCCGGCAGCAGCAGCCGCAGCCGGTCAGACGGGCGGTGCTGCCGCAGCTCCGAGCGCGGCACCTGCCGAGCTCCCCGCCCTGGGAGCCGTGTCCATCTCCCCCGAGCCCGTGTCCATCTCCCCCCAGCCCGTGTCCATCCCCGGGAGCCGTGTCCATCTCCCCCCAGCCCGTGTCCATCCCTGGGAGCCGTGTCCATCCCCTGACAGTGTCCATCCCCCGCCCGTGTCCATCCCTGGGAGCCGTGTCCATCTCCCCCCAGCCCGTGTCCATCCCCTGCCAGTGTCCATCGCCCTCCCATATCCATGCCTGGGAGCCGTGTCCATCCCCGGCCCGTGTCCATCCCCCCCAGCCCGTATCCATGTCCATCCCCGGGAGCCGTGTCCATTCCCCCGGCCCGTGTCCATCCCGGCCCCACCATCCCCACCCGTGCGCTGCGGAGGGAGCAGCAGGTGCCGGCTCCGTGCCCGCTGCGGGCCGGTACTCACATGGCGAGGGGCGAGCGGGCTGCGCTGCCTCCCTCTCCAGCAAAGATGGCTTTCGGCTCCGCGCCTGCTGCCAGCCGGCTCCTACTGTTGTAGGCACTGTTGTTGGGAGAGGAGGGGTAGGCACCGGCTACTGAGCATGCCTGCGCCTCGCATCACAGGGTGGGGAGCAGAGGCGAGGCTCGGGGTGCCCCCTCCACACCCTCCTGCCGGCGGGAGCAGCCCCGGGGCGAGGGCGAGCGGCGAGGGCAGCCCCGAGCCCTGCCCGCCCCTCCCGCACCGAGCGCGGACAGCGCGGACAGAGCGCTGGGTGTGGCCCGGAGCGGGCTCATTGCGGCCGGCGTTGGGTGAAAACCTGCGTGTGTTTCTCTAAGCACCTTCTTTCTGCCTCTCCTCGCTAGACAGGAACATTTCTCGAAAGGAAGAGAGTGACGGAAGGTGCTGCCGTTCAATCCCTGCTGTCGTGGGTGAGGGCTTGTGAATGAAAACCCGCAGAGCAAATCCAGAGACAGATAAGCTACCAGATCAAGAACTGATTCTGGAAAGGTTGTGTCTCAGATGAAGTACAGCCCTTGCTTCTGGCTTAGACATCACCTCACACTCAACCTCAATCCGGGCATCCAACCTCACTCTCCGTGAACATCAGCGGTTTCCTCGCATGCCCATCCCCCTGTGCAGAACAAAACTTACTCAGAAACAGCACATGTTCCTCTGCATTCACACCAAGGCCTTGACACGCTCTAAAGAAAGGTGAAGGAATAAGAAAGTCTGCATGGGTTTTCCAGAAGTGGCATTTAACACTGCTGTCCCAATGATACCTTTTTCACTTGTAAAAAGATGCTTCACCTGTCGCTGCCTTCACTAATTTTCCGTGGACAGCCAGCTCCGGCCATTCAAACCAGCTTTCATTTTGGGTAAGGGAAGCAGCTTTTCTAAGTATCTAGACCTCAAATCTTGGGGTGCTTGTCGGGAATAAAGTGCAACAGCATCCTCAGATCAAATCTGTGTTTTCTGATGTGTAAATCTAAGAAAAGGTGAATTGTTCCTCAAAGCAATAGGCAAAGACGCCACAGTTACCAGGGGTGAGCAAGGCATCAATCCCAATTTCTCAGCTTGTTATCAACCAGCTGAGTATTTTCATGCAGAACGCAGCCAGGGAATGTGACAGCACCCACAGCCCAGACATCAGGACGCTCAGCTATTGCCCAAATCCTGGCTCAGACGTGATCACAGCCCGATTCAGACACAAGCCATGGGCTGTCAGCTCTGAAGGGATCCAGCTCCTTGGGGAGCTATGGAAATCCTTGGAGTGACAGCCACAGGAACCCCTCTCCATTCTCCTCTGCTGCCTGAGAGCTGCTCACTGCATTAAAGTGGTGCCTCCTGCCACTGGAGGGGGACTCAGTCTCTTGTACTGAATGAATAAATAAATGTTCCTTCGGGCAGCACTTGGAGCCTTCATTTTTTTGCTCACATATCACACTCATAAGAGCCTGGTCCTGAGAAACTTTTCCTGATGGAAGTAGCAAACACTTCAGGCTGTATTTTCTCTATGTAAAGATGGAGTTTCAACCAATTGATACGCCCTGATAGCAATCAGGAGATTCCCAGCTACCTTCAAGCTTTATCCACCCACAGATTACTGAGCTCAGCACTTCTCATCTGGAATTCCTCTGTAACTCTTCCCTCCCGAGGAGAGTTTACTTTTCCGGGATCCTAGACAAAGATACATTTATATAATATATTTTATATATATATATGTGATTATTTGTAGGATACATTTATATGATTATTTATGTGATGCCAGAGCATCACCCACACTTAGGCTTGCACCAAACACAGGAACCACCTGCTACCAGGGACATTCTCACCTTCAAACCCAAGCCACATCTGAAGACTGAGAAAGTGACAAGTCATGCCTGGCTTGTGAGGCCAGGAGCTTCTGGGACAGAGAGACCTTGCACCAGACCTTCCTGTGGTCTCACTTGCGCTCATTACTACAATTATATGCAGGGTGGAACAAGTACTGATGTTAGACCAAAGCTCAAAGACTCAAAACACCCAAACAAACAAAAAACCAGCCAAACAACAACAACAAAAACAAACAAATAAACAAACAAAACCCCTGGAAGACTCCAAACTCAACAAACTGAAATGTTTTATTATACAAACTATGCAGAGTAAATGATACAGTGTTTGGGCTGACCCCATGCCAGCTTTATCCTGGTTCAAGGGGAACAGAAAATACCCACACAAGCATAAAGGTGAAATGTCAGGCAGGAAAATTAGAAATTAGCAGAAGCATTACAGTACAGGGAAAATACCTCAGACCCTGTGAGCCCAGTGCAGAATGAGCTGAAGCTGCACCAGTGCCCCACATCACATGGCCATGGCTCCTTCCAGAGTGGTACCAGAGAGTTCTCAAAAACAAATTAAACAACATCATGGCACTGTAGCTGCTAAAAAAAAGAATTTCCTACCAGTTAATGAAGGTATCACCTTCCAATCCAAGAAGGTTTGTGATCCTGAGGAAAATCCACAGCTAATCTGTGGACATGCCCTTTAGCCCAGCATTCCCTGCAGATTGCCATTAAAGGCCACCAGAGCCTTTGGTGTTAGAAGAGATGCAGAGACACCCTGTGGTGGCAAAAATAATAGGACCAGAATTAGTTCAAACAGCTTAAAATTCATTTAAGTCACAGAACTGAATCAGGAAATCTGCATCCTGGGGACACAGAGAAATTGTCTCCCAGTAGCTATTCAGGTACTTTCCTCTCTCCAGACCTCCTTTCCTGTCTGGCATCATTTGTTCTGTCTGTTTGCACTGCCACAAAGCTTTTCCCTCTTATTCTGATTGCTATAATACTAACAGCAGGATCAGGGCTGGTGCAGTTGGAGGGGAGGCTATGGAAATGCTCCACTTAGAGAAAATAACTTCCTGCATCTTCAGCCTGCCCCTCTTGGGCAGGAAAACAATCAGTCTGCTTTGTAAACTGTTGGGTTTTTACCTCATCCACAGTTTGTGTTTTGTCCTGGAGCAAAATTTTTTCTATGAAGGAAGTTCCAGAGCCACCAATGGACTGCTGAGGATGCTCAAGAATGAAAGCCACCAACAACCATCATCAGTGGAAATCAATTCTGGCATCTGGAGTCTTGCAGATGCTAGAGCTTGCTTATAATTACCTAGGGAACACCTGGAGACAGAGCACTGAAATTCAAAGGCTCCTGAAAATGTTCTGTACTGCTGTAACATGATCTTCACCTGACAGAAAGGTATTTTTCTCACAGATCTGCAAGTAGGATCCCCATTCAGAAGAGTCATCATGCCCTTATAATAGAGTAAATCTCAGGACCAGCCACAGTAACACTGGTATTGGTTACTTTGGCTCATAAAACAAAACACCATTAGTGCTAAATAAGAAAGCTGAGAGCAGTTAATTGGTTTATAGAAAACAATGGTAATTAAGTTTCACAAGATTTAAGCAGAAAAGAAAAGCAAGGCAAATAAATCAATTGTTCAAATGCTGCATTTTCAAATCTTCTGATGTGGCAATGCATTTAAACAAAGTATAGGAGGAATTCCCCCTAAATCATCAGAACTTTTGACACCAGAAACTCAGCGTAGCCAGACAAATTCATCTTTAAAAGAGAAATTAAATACTATGCATGTCCAAAGTACAATTTTTCAAAAACAATTGTCTAAAAGGGATAAGAAAATATCCATTCTAAGTATCTTCAATCCTTTGTCACTAAGTTTTACATGGATATTTTCAATGCCTCGTTTTCTTCTCTTGACTTTTTAGACAAGTGGAATTGGGACTGAATGACCCGGCCTTTGCAGCTCACTTCTCAGAAGTAAGGCAGATTCCTGCCTGCCCAATTGTTGAATTTATTAGGCACAGGTGGTCTGTTCTGCAGAGCTTCACCTCAGCACCACTGCATGCCTAAAATGGGTCTTGAATTTGCAGATTTTTTGTCACAAATTAAAACCCCAAGTCTGTCATTGTGGGGTGTGTAATTTTCTTTCACTCTCAAGTTCTATTCATTCCTTCCCAGCATATTAATACTTTAGTGATAGTTTCCTTTTACAGGTCAGTGAAGTGTTTGTAATTCCTTTCATGAATTGTCTTTTCTGCCATTTCTGTGAGAGATCCAGCTCCAACTTACCCGGATTCTGTTAAAACCCTGGGTGGCTCATTACCGAGCCTGAGTAGCAAGGTGTGACTCCTTGTGACCCTGTGCTCCTTCAAGGTATTTACAGTTCCTTGCTAATGGGTATTAATGGATAATTTTGAAAACTTTGCAGTGTGATCCTGCCAAGCAATTGCACAGTGAGGCCCAGTCCCTCCTGCCTGTGTCCCTGTGGTAAAAACTGAGTATGGGGAACTCTGCTTAAAAATCTGGAAGGGGCTGAGGAAGGAGGACAAGAAAAGAGGAAAAGTTTAAAATGGTTGCCAATTTTGCTTTTAAGCCTACAAACTTCGTGTGGTTTGTTTTAGAAGATTTGTGGGAAACATTTGTAGCAGGCAGGAAGAAGACAACAGACAGAGGAGGGGGGGGAACATGACCCTCCAAGTCAAGCAACCAAAAGTTAACACAATTACCAAATATGAAATGTGGAGCAGAGGGACTAATTCGATCAGAGAGGCTAAAGGGATAATTCTTGGAGACAAAGCATTGCAACACGGAAATGCAGGCTAATCAACTGCTTTATCAAAAGAAAAAGGAAACAATTTCCAAGCCTTAACTAAAATCCCCAGTTGGTACTTCATCTTTTCAGGGGTCTGGTTTTTGCCTAGCAGTGTTTGTTCCATCTCACATTTATTTCACTGCTTCTGTTCCCTGCACAAAGCTGTTTCCCTGGCTCCTGGCTCTTTGCTGTGTCAAACAAGCTGCCTCTACTCTTGGTTTAAGGAACTCCTCAATCATGAAAGAGAACAAGCAGAGGGAAATATTCATTATATTTACTGTCCAAGCCTACTTTCCATAATTACGTGGAACAGAGCAAGACTATCCAGAGTCCCTTTGTGCCTGCAGGATTTTGCAGAGCAGGTATTTGATGGCGAGTGGCTGCTCAGTGATCTCCACCGAGCTCCTGCGTGACCCGGACCCTCTCAGGGCTGCAGAGCAGCAGATCCAGACCTCACCAGGTACAGCCCAGCAAAGCAGAGCTTCTGTTTCCAGCTAAGCAGGTGCTGTTGTCACGACAGATAAAATGAGCTGGCACAAAGGGAAGAGGGAACTCACAGAAGAAAGCACAGGAGATGGGAAGCACGGCCGGAAAACGCGAGAGCGGCTGTTCAAGAAGAAATTTTCTCGACTGAGCCTCTTCTCTGGGTCTCCCAAGAATAAATTGTAAGTACATCCAAGATTATATTTTGCATATATTTTCAAACAAGAAATTTTGTGAGTATTTCCAGAGCAGCTTTGGAAGAGCCACAGACACCTTGTTACCTCTGCTGGGTTAACAGTTTCACAAACAAGGAAACAGAGGCTAATTAAATAACTTGAGCTAAAAACCAGTAAGTGACTGGCAGCACTAGAGATGAAATTATCTTCTCCAAGTCTTGTATGTCCATATGTTTATCTTAAAGCCCTTTCCTACGCTTCCAGCAAGAGATTAGCAGGGGAGGCATCTCTGTTTCTCCAGGTACACACCAGCACTGCCACTGGGACAACCCCACTGTTTACAGCAGAAACTTTGCTGCAGTTTTGTTGCACCACAGCTGTAACTCCAGGGTGCAATGGAAAATGTCAATGCATGGGCAGCAAAGTTAATGATACTAAATCAACAAAGTTAATGATACTAAGTCTCTTAAATTCATAATTAATGCTTGTGTTCCTGCAATAGTTTCTGTATACTTACTCTTTTCAGTTAGATAAAGGGAAACAAAACAAAAAGATAAACAAAAAAAAAAAAAACTATTCGTTTTTTTAACCAAAGTAAGCAGAGGCAAAAATGATTTTGAGCTCATTGCTTTGTGAATGTATTACTTTTGAGTTGTTGTAATCATTCTTATGGGATTTGAAATTCTCTTCTTGGGTCTTTCTCCCTGGTATTATTCTTCCTTAACATCAAGTAAACTGAATATAGGCTAAGATCAGGAGGGGTTTCCAAAAAGTGTCTTTTCTCATCCAAGAGCTGTTTTCCCTACAGATCTCCCAAAAGGAGTCTGTCTTTGGTAATTATCATGAAATTACCGTCTTAGCAGGAAGTGCACGCAAGTCTCCACAATTACTCAGCTAACTGCATTAGGCTTGATAGCCACAGCAGCTGGTTGCAGGCTCCACAGAAGATGAAAATATACTATCAAGAAATGAACCTGAGAGCCAGATTTTTCCCTCAGACTGATCTAATTGCAGCACAACTAATACCAATGGCTTGGTTTGGGGATTTTTCTTGCTGCACTGCTGAGGAAGGGAACTAAAAACATAGTCAAACATCCAAGAAGTGAATTCCTGCTGCAAATGTTCTCTGTTGTTCATAATTTCACTGAAGAGTGCATTCAGGAGGCACTCCTGTAACAGTAAAATCATGTTTTCTGAACACTGATCCTTATTTGTAAGTGATAAATATGAATTTTCCCCAGTTTGAGTTAAAAGGAAAAAAAATTAAAAATTGATAAGTAATCTAGTAATCTCTCATGGTACTCTCACATTAATGGAGAGAGAGTCAACCTTCAGACTCGACTGGATCTATTTCTACAGACACTGCAGGGCAGGGGTTTTCAATTGCATTTGAGCCACCAGGGCTCACAGAACTTTCACAGTGGTGTAGCCAAACCAGAGCATCTGTACAGTGAGCCCTGACTGATGAGCTCTGTAAGGGGCTGTGTAGGTAAAACAGAAGGGTCTATCATTTGATCAGGAGAGCTTTCCTTTCAGCTCCTCCATCTCTGGTCAAGGCCAGTGCAATGCTGGCCAGCATTGCTGTGCACTGCTGGTGCCCACAAGTGGGACAAGAACCTTTGTGATGATGTAGGGGAGCACTGGGTCAGACACACAGAGCTCTGTGGAGTTTGTCTGCATGCAAACACACGAGGCTTGGGCCACAATCATGCAAATTGAAGCTCCTGCCCTGTTAGTTGACGCCACTCTTGCATGGTTTGGTTTAATGATGAAAACTCTTTAATAATTCTGTGCTCTGAAACTAATGGCTTGTCACTGCCACCACAGCACCAGAGCCAGACTCTGCTTTTTGCATCCATCCCTGTTTTTTCAGGTGGCCACACTTGGCACCCACTCGTAGCATGTCACAGGTACAGCCTCTGGAAGGGTCCATAATTCACTCACTGATCACTGCCCTCATCCACCCAGGAGTGAGCTTGTCACCTCTCTGTGCCTGTCACCTCTCTGTGCCTGTCACCTCTCTCTGTCCCTGTCACCCCTCCCTATCCCTGACACCTCTCTCTGTCCCTGTCACACCTCTTTCTGTGCTTGTCACCTGTCTCTGTCCCTGTCGCAGCCCCCAGGGAAGGAGCCAGCTGGCTGACGACAAGCGGAGGTGTTTGGCCCGGCCAGGCTGGCGGCGGCCGAAGGCGGCCGGGGAGGAGCCGTGCTCGCTGGGGGCCGTGCAGCGCTCGGGGCCGATGTGTCCGAGCTGTGAGATCCTGCTGTGCCGGCGCTGCGGGACCCTGCACTCGCAGCGCGGCTTCATCGCGCACAGCCTGCTGGACCACTACGACCCCGCAGCCCCGCCGTGCTGAGCGCCCCGCGGGCCGGGCGGGAGCCGGGCCTGGGGACCCGCAGCTCCTGAGCACGGCCCAAAGGCAAAGCTGGCATCCGTGGGGACGGCGGAGCCCGGCCCGGCACCGGCTCCGAGCAGCTCAGCCACCGCAGCCGCTCCGTCTGTACGCAGCACATGCGCTCATTTAACCAGCAGAAACCCGGCAAACAGAGCTGTAACCTAAACGTTTCTCAGCTGTTAAGGACAGGCAATTGTTTCAGAAATATTCTCCGGAGCTTTCCTTTTCCTCTCAAGGAAACGAAGATTATCCCGTTGAGCTGCAAAAGCAAGCATGACTACTACATGCAGAGCCACTTGCAATGCCTTTGTTTGCTTCAGTGTTGTTTGTGATCTGGAATATTAAACGTTTTATTTTTAAATTAACTACCTCAGAGATGCAACTTTATGGGGAAAAGGGGCTCTTAGCCACAAGGATTGCAGCTCACATCCCAATTCCCTCCTAGGATTTCCAAACTTTCATAGGCTTTCAACATCTCACTTGTGATCCTGCACCTTGCCTTAAAAGGAGCAACACCAATCTCAACTCACAAAGTATTTAAGTATTCTTTTTGTTCTTAAACCCAGACCTGTATTTTTAAGCAGTTCTTCAAACAGTGTAGTGCAGCTCCAGACACCAGGCCAAGGCTCAGGGGCAGGGGTGGGTGGCATTAGGATCCAGGCACACAAAAGACTTTAGCACTGTGCAATTCCCAAGAACAGGTGAAGGGTGGAAGTAGCCTCGGGAACAGGTGATCCCAAGTCGAGCAGCATGCACCTTCTCCTCCCATGCCAACGGGCACAAACCTATGTGCAGGATTAATTCCTTGCTCCTTGGCAGGGAACAGGCTAAACAGACTTAGTCTCCCGCAGCCATTCACATTAAGGGTTCTTTTATTTAGCCAAGCAGAAGAACACACAGGCTGGGACGTTTGGACCTTTGTTTCATCTTTTCTTTTCCTAAATTTGAAAGTAACAAGTATATAGGGAAAAGGACTCTTTGTCCTTCCCACTCCTCTTTTGGAGCTGCTCCATTTTTGTTCGAATGAATGTTTGGTAAGATGACTGGAATCCAGAATTTTTCTATCCCCAGGGAATAACTGGACTGGAGCTACAACATCTCGTGTTTTGTTTCCATCCTCCCAGGAAAATGTTCCAATGCTCCAGAGTATCTTGAACAATAGTGCTCATCTCCCTTTGTGGAATGTCAGACACTCAATTACACTCCTCATGCAAGAGGTACAGAGACCATTTCAGAAACCAGACTGAGCTGCTGGAAGCTCCCAGGGCAAAGTCCATTAGGAATTTCATGTAGGAGAAAACCTTAGGAAGGATTCACAAACTGCAATGAACTGCTGCCAGGTTCCTCCCTTCTGCCCAGACTTCACTGGTTCTCCACACTGCCAGCAAGTGCCCAGACTTCCTGCCCAAATGCAGACTTCTAAAGCCAAAAATGAGATCTTATGAACACCCTTCTGCCACAAGGGCCTTAATCCCTCCAAAACCACATTTCCATGCTGCTTGACTGTCCCTTCTGCTCATTTTTAAAAGCCAACCAGGACCTGGCAAGCCAGAATTAACCTTTCACATTTCTCTGGGACTGCTATTCCTAAACTGGACCCTTCACAGCTTTACCAAGAGTAAGCCATACCATTACATTAAGAAATATAAATTCAACCTCATTCCTCTTCATCAAGCAATGCAGAGGAGACTTCTCCACATAATCACTTAAGGAAGAACAAGGTGACAGACTGAAAGGATGAAGGACTAGCTCATCACAACAGCATTATTTTAAATCCTACAGTCCCATACAGTGAAATCAGTTCAAATAGGTCACGACTGAGCCTTTATCCAAGTGTTCCAGAGGGGAGAGAACAAGGAAAGTTCTCTCAGCCTCTCCCTGGTAGGATTTCCTTTGTGGATTGCTAAAGGACACCACAAGGTCCTCGTGTGGGTTATTAGGCTGGAAAGGCACCCAGGTAGCTGCAGTGTACAAACCCAGCTCATTGAGGAGAGCAGCCCTCTCTTGTCCCCAGCGAACGGCCAGCGCTGGGCTGTGCTGTCTGAAGGACAGCTGCCAATGCAGGCAGGGGGAATCCATGCTCCTGGCAGGAGTACCTCCCCTCTCCTCCAGCAGCCACGAAGTTATGTTTGGGGAGAGTTTTTGTTATGCACCGAGGCAGCACCAACAGTTTTGTACTTGTTTTCTCAGCAGCTGGGGAATTACTGCACCTTCCCTGCACTGGCTACCAAACCCAGCTGCAGAGATCTGCTTGGTGCTGGGTCTGTTCCTGCCTCAGCCAGGTTGATGTGTGCCACTGAGGTCAGACAACAGAACCACACCTTGAGCTGAACCTGCCTTTTCTCTCGTCAGCCACACCCCACAGTGAGGCCCTTCTGTCTCCAAAATCCCCAGAGCCCCAGTAGCACCAGGGCACTGTCCCCTCATATGGCAGCACCTACTGACACTTATGCACCAGAAGAGCTCTGCTCCCTCAGCTCTTGGACTGTCATGCCAGACAAGTCATTTTTTAAATTATTACATCTTAGCAGAGGATTTCAGGCTTAGATTTTAAAGCTGGCTCAGACACATAATTACACTGTATTGTAATATAGGATAGTAATATTGTAATAAAGAATAGTAATAGAAATACTGATTACACATTTAAAAGATTTAGGCTTGAAACCATCCTACAGAATAAAGCTATGATATAGCTTGACATATCAGTTATTAAGTGCCTCTACTATTTAATTATCTGATTTCAATAGCTCTGGGAGATTAAAGAGGAATATTGGACTCTTTTATATTAAATACAGGAATGTGCTCTGTCCAAGGCATTTGCTGGAATGTGAGTGACTTGACAACCAACAACACCACTCTGCCAAAACAACCAGTACAAGCACGAGAGGGGAAGGAAGCAGCTCCACAGCTGAGGGACAAATCCATGGCAGCTCTTTCCCTGGAAATCCAACACAGGACAAGCAGGAGTATAAAAGCAGTAGTTGTCCCTGTTTGTCACAAAATAAATGATTCAAGGTAGAAAGCAAATCCAATAAGTAATCATGCAATCAGTAATAAACCAGAAGAAATAGAGATCATTTACATGCTGCATATACCAAATTTCAGCTGTAGTTTGAAAGCCCAGGCCAGCTTTCCCCTCTCCCAGATACAATGAAGGCCTTGAGAAGGAAAAGTCATTCTTCCAGTGGACATATACAAAGAAAGGTAATTAACATGAGGCCATGTGAACTGAAGGTTCAACACAAAATCTTTAAATTCTCTTATTATAATCTAACCATTTGATGACTTCTGAATTCAGAAACTGGTCTAAAATACTGTGTTCCAAATCAGCCCAAATGAACTTACCAATTAAGTAGTAGAGCTGGATATTTGGAGGAAAGTACAGAAATGATCCATGGATTGATGTGCCAAAATCTAATCTTCTTTTGGATGACAAACAGTGGAGGACACTATCTCTCCTTTGACTTTTCACAAAGCACTTCATTTATCTATTTATTTGTTTTCTGAATGAAAGTCTGTATGCCACAGGCTGTAACAAGTATGATGAAAACCAGGGAAAGTGGTGATCTATTCACTAATACAATTCAGCAAACCAGGACTCTGCTCAAAACTGAACATGAAGGTATCACAAAACCAGCTTAGGTGACCTGGTAAATGCTGCTTCCTGCCAGGTTCAGCCCTGAGAGATCAGCCTGGGAAGCATTCCTGGGAGATGGGATCACTTCTCACCTATTTGAAGACCAATTCACAGGAGGAAAACACTTCATTGTCTTTGCCAAACACAAAAATAGACCATTTAACTCGGCCCTAGTTTTCTTTCCCCATTCTTGTTAATTGATTGCCAGGAGTAAACATAGAGAAGGTTAAGACAAGCAAACAACACAGCCATTGAAGGGCTATTAACTAACACAAACACTGAGCAGAAGCAGCATTTCCTAATCACCTCTAAATAGTCCTCAAGGAACAGAGGGAATGGGGTTTTCTCACCATCTCAAGTGCTTTTATACCCTGCATTCAAGTCGCATCCAAAATCCCCTCAACCCCCACAAAAGCTCTTTCCCAGTGCAGTACCCCGGTGGTGCTGGAGGCAGGGAAGGAGTTCCTGCACCTGGAGGTCACAGCTCTCACCTGCGGTGAGCAGAGGGGAGCCTGAGGCACACCTGAACCACCCCTTCGAGTCCTGGGCTGGGACATGGAACCCAGCTGCCCTCGGAGCTACGGAAATAAAGGAAATCAAGATGCCACTGTGCTCCCTCCTGGCAGAGTGCACGCACACCAGCCCCAGGCAGCCAAGCTGCACTCACCAAATTCATCTCAAAGCTCTGGGAAAGCTGATGTGTCCCTCAACAAGACCAGAGGTGTCCAAGTGCTCTTGGAATGTGTCCAGGAACAGTTCCTTATGCAAATTCACATGCTGTGAATTACCTGAGGATGAGATTACTTTTTTCAGAGCTGTCACCTGCAACGTGTTTTTTTTAACTTTCCTGCCATCTGTTATAGAAATAATAATAATTTTTAAAAAAGGATATAGCACACTTTAAATGCTAATATATTGTATAAAAAACTCAACACATACACACCCCACTTGTTACTTTTAGAATATTCTAAAAGCAGAAGTCTTTTCAGATAGGTAAGCCTCACCATAGGGTGAGGACAAGAGGGTCAGTGCCCTACACAGAACACCACCCTGACTCCAGGTAAGTTCTTAACCTCTAAAACAAACAAGGAACCCCCAAACCAACAAAAATAAAACACTCTCAACAAAGTAAAACCAACTTTAATTAAATTCCTATATCATCCAACGTTTCTATGCAGAACAACTGTTTAGTCAAAAAGTAAATATATATGTTTAATTCTCTTTCAAATGTCCAGAAGAATCAAGAGCTACCAGTGTTCCTTGGAGAACAAGCAGTAGTTAAACCTCTCTTGCTGATGTTCAGGAACATTTGTTACATCTGTTAACCAGCAGTTCCCTATTGCACGTAACAAATTTGCTCTCCATTTAAGCACCTAAAGCCTGGTACCTCACTAAATAAATTAAAACAAATCCAGTTTCTTCAGCAACCATCTTCAACATATATATCTTGGTAAAGCAACATTACTGCAAGCTTTTAATAAATACAGAGAGATCATCAGTGACTGCAGTGGTGTTCTGTGGAATGATCCTTTCCCATAAACTCTTCTTCTCCACCCGGTTGAGGTTTTTGGTATGTATGCTCTAAAAATCGCTTTGTGTAGTATATTTAATGAAAACATCCCTTACATAGGTCAGTACATTTTGCAGAGAAGGACTGATCTGAGATAAAGATTTCAGTGTAAGGCCGGAAGGAGCTTCTTGCTGGAATCAAATCAAATTGTGCCTCTCTGGGAGCTGAAGGCAAAGCCCCAGAGGCTGAGTGGAGGGGAGACTGTAACTAACAAGGGATTCTCAGGCATGTTTGGAATTGGCCTAACCTTCCTCATTCTGAAGGGCTTCTTTTGTGTGTTAAGTCACAGGAACAAAATTGTGCAACCCTGAACATCTGGATGCTGCATCACATCTGTCAGAGGTCTCCCCCACCCTCCACACACCCACCCTTCTTTAGGCAGCAGCACAGACATGAAGCAGGTCCCTGCAGTACAGTGACACCATGGCTGCTATTTACAGTAGAAGTAATGCATCCGTGCCAGTAGGGCAGAGGTCATGTGAAAAATATACACAATACACTCATTTTTAGCCAGATTAGGATATTAAAAGAAAATTTACTTTTCAAGTCCTAACTTCAAACAAAGAACAGTTCTGTCAGAGGTCCTCAAACCTCTCAAGGATATGTTAGAGCACATTACCCTAACGTATAAAAACAAATATTTACATCTCCATAAAGTACCAAAGAATTTTTAAAAATGCCTAGTAGTTCTCAGCGTGCAAAGTCAGCAGGAACTGATTATCCACGATGTTCACTAACTGTAGAGACAGTCTTGGAATCAAGCATTCAGAAGCAGAGTGCAAAAGACTCGGGAATTATTTCAGTCCATTTGTTTTTGCTGTCGTTTCCTTTCTTGTTATGGATCAGTTCACAGAATCACAGAATGTGCCAAGCTGGAAGGGACCCATCAGGACCAGAGTCCAACTGCTGACCCAGTGTGGGGCTCCCCAGGAACCACCCTGTGCCTCAGAGCCTTGTCCCAGCGCTTCCTCAAGTTTGGTTGGTCCTTAGGACAGAAACCCTTCACAAACACTTATCAAGGTAACCTTCAGCTTAGTGCAAATGCCAGGAGCTCCTAGGACCTGTAATCTTTTCTGACAGTGTGAGCCATCCAGTTCACTTTAGTAGTCCAACTTTCCCGCAGAGCTTCATCAAACTTTTGCTTGAACTGTTTTAGTGCTTCTTCCTCACTCTTCCCTAAGGCAAGGGAGTCCTAAGGCAACAGGGAAACAAGGACTGTTAGGAATTTTAAAAAGCACAGTTCAAGCTTCCTTCACCTTTGATCACAAGCCACAGTGTGTTTTGTTCTCCTTTGACACTTCTTCACTTAGTACTTATTGAGCAATACAACAGTTGATTTAAGTAATACATCTTCCTGGGTTTAAAGATAAAACTGGAAGAGAATGAAGCAAATAATTTTCACCTTTACAGGTCTATGCTTGTGCATGAGCCAAGATGCATAATACCCCTGAGATGACTCCATTTAAGATGCATGGATCCTGAACTCATCCTTTGAGCACTAGGACTGACTACAGACCTTGCTCCATAGAGCTGAAAAAGAAAACTTCCAGGACTGCGTGGAAATCTTGACAGAAATGGAAAACAACAAAAATGTGTTAATCTAGGAATCAAAAAACCACAGCCTGGAAAAATGCTGAGTCCTGCAGAGCTGTAGCTCTTACTTTACCTTGAGATACTGGATGTCCTTGACAGAGGTGAGCTCTGGCAGCCCTGCAGTCAGCATCAGTGCAAAGAGGGTAATAAATAGGTTGCCGTGCTTGCGCAGGATCAGGTAGGCTTCCTCACAGTACTGCCGGAACCTGTGCGAGCCGGGCAAGGCAAGGAGCACAACAGGACATTACACACATGGACATTACAGCAGGGTCTGTTATCTGCTCTGACCAATACACACCGTGGAACACAGCACACAGAGGACAGAGATGCCTGCAGAGCTTCCAGTCATTCACACAAACATGTCCCACGTCTCCCCAGCGAGCCCTCAGTACGAAATACTACCAGCTGTTCTTCAGAGAGAACAAAAGTGCCAGAGGTCATGGTCACACCTCCCTGAGAATTTGTTAGGTGAAATGCCCTGATTATCCTACAGTGTGGGCTACAGTGGAAAAGCCAAGGCTCTATTGCAATCCCTCTAATCTCTGTAATTTCTAATTCCTTCTGTGGTCAAAACTGAACCAGGTGCCCGGGCTGGTGGATCACGAGCACGTGGCTCCTCATGGCCAAGCATCCAAACAAGGCCAGCATGGGGCAGCATGCCTTGATGGACAGGAAGGAACCTCTTCCTAAGGGCAGTGCTTGAACAACAGTCTAGAAGCTCTGCCTGGAGCCAAAAGCTGCTGCAGGCAGAACTGAGCCCAGCAGAACCTGCCCCCTCCTGCCGTGGGAGATCAAAAGCAGCTGCAGAGCTGCAGCTTCTGGTTCTGAAGTAATCTGTGGACATTCCAGCACAGGGAGAGCAGCAGACAGCCCTGTAAATGTGTGTTGGCACACTTCCACACAAGTGCAAATGAGCAAGCCAACCCCAGGTAGGTTCTGGTATGCTGAAAATTATCATCTCAACTACAAATAGATCCAAGTCACACTTACCGGCCAAATTTTTCAGTGTTCCCTGTTTTTCCTTGTTGGATAACATGAATGAAGTCATAGGTGAGTATGAAAGGTACCCGTTCCCTTTTAATTCCAAACTTGGACTTAAAGTTTCCAAGAATATGCCCAAAATCTATGTGAAAGAGCTAAAAAAATGAAAAAAAGTGAAAATTTATTTCTCCAGTGAAATATGGCCCTTTTCTTATACCTCTACAGGATATCAAGAACAGTTAACTCCTAATGTGACTCTCTAAAAACTGTGGTTTCAACCCTTTGGGAGTATTTGGTTCCAAAACACTTCAAGATTTAAAGTCAGTAATCACATCCATGCACTTATGAGTGAGCACTGCAGCAAAAGATTCTCTCAGGTTTAAGCTGTTTCTGCCATGAAACATCTTGGTGGCAGTATCAGACAAAAATGAGCCCAAGGATGAGCCCACGAGGCTCAGCATCATCACATCCAAGGCCTTCCCACACAAGGACAGAGGCAAAGGGAGCAGAGCTGAGTTAATCTGAAGGACCCTGTGGCAGCTCCCCATGTCAGATTTGAGAATAAGGGCACTCCAGCTTTCTTCCAGGAGGTACAAACTTAAAAGAATACTGCAAATGTCTGCAAAACTCTCAATTTTATAACCCTTGCTGGTTTTCCAGGCAGAATAATTTCAATGAAATCAGACAAGTTCCATTACAGAGTAATAATCAAGAAAGAACACGTCTAGGAGCTCCCCCAGGTTCTGAGTGCCCAGCATTGTGCTGCTGCTGGGTTCCACACTGAACATTTTTGCAGGGCTGAGCTGCACAGCAGACTCACTTCAGGGAAACCACACTGCTCCAAAATGCAATTCATGGATTTTTAAGGGCGGTCTTTTGCAAGATACCCTAAGACCACTTTTATTCAATGAATCTGAACCATTAAAAGGCCTCTTGGATGTTCTGTAAAAGCTCTGCAGAAGAGCCTCTCTCCATACAGAATTGATGATGGACCAGGCTTTGCTCTGTCCTTCCCCCAGCATTACCTTTCCTTTCCTTGAAGCTCTCTCCAACCCTCAGTGAACCACAGACATCAGTTCTAACGATGTGTGGCCTTCCTTTCACCAAGGCATTAAAGAAATTACAAGTTCTCCAGAGAACTCTTGCACACCAAAGACACAAAAGGCATTCTGCCTACAGAAGGGATTTTTACCTGCCCGTTTTTCCTGACCATGATATTGTCACTGTGTCTGTCACCAATTCCCAGTACATATGTAGCTACACAGTAGCCAGCACAAGATAGAGTAAATTCTTCAATGGCTCGATCCAAGTCCTCCCTGTAACCACAGAGAAAATGCTATTAGTGCTCACTATTGGAATTCATGCCTTGGCCTCAAAAAGGATTTTTGCTTAAACCAGAAGTCCACTAGGATGCTGTAAAACCAGAATTACTTAAGAAAAAAAATACTGTAAAGGTAGCTATGGAAAACAAGCAATATGGAAGGTAACATCAAGGCTTGAGACCCATGTAGTTTTCTTGGGTTTGTTTGTGCTGCCAAATCTGATACAACTTCCTCAACAGCACACAGCCAAAATGCTGCAAACCCAGGCTAAGGGTACCATGAATCTCAGGCAGAATTTGACACACTAGAAAAACAATTAGCAAGAAAACCACACCTTCCTCAACACTGAAAGAGAAACTCCAGAGGAATTTTGTAGCTTACACTATAGCTGAGAGAATAAGTGCAGAAATTACCCTAAATTATATTCCTTCAGCCAATTCAAGAGTGCATCCTTGTTGAAGGCAGCAGCTGCAGCAACATTGCTGCTGTTTAACTGAATGTCAGCAATGGTTTCTGAACTAGAAACAGCTTCAATGAGGCCAGAGTGATCTCCAGTGGCTAAACAGCCATAGGGCAATATCCTGCAAGGAAACACAGAATCATGTCAGAACCTCAAACAGCAAAGTGTTCCTTTAGTGTACTCAATTTTTGGAGATGGCTGAATACTCATTTGAACAGTAAACTCAAAGATTAACATACAGGAATTGCCTGTAAAGGTAAAAGACCAGCAATACATTTAAAAATGTTCGTTTTTCCTATTATGTACATAGATGCAAAAAAGAGAGACATTTAAAAAGCCTAATTTTTCCTTTTTACTGGAACCCAGTTTCTTGTAACTCCCCAGGACTTGCCACAGAGGGAGCCCTGTGCCTGCATTTGTGAATTCCTACCCGGACAGACCCTGACCTGCCTCAGTTTATTCCCCATAAATTATTGTTGGAAATGCAGAAGAGAAACTTATGCTTTTCCACCTTCTTTCTACTTCAAAGGAAAATGCTAGAAATCCTTCTAAATATTAACATAAAGAATGTTTTCCAGCTCCTACTAAACTGAAGCATAGAAACCCAATGGCAAACAGGAATACATCTCTTAACTGGCTTGGTGTCTCAGAACACACCTGTGCATCCCAACACTGTGACTAGTGAAAATACCTCTTGCCATGTCACTGCATTAGGACACACAGTAAAGATGGAAATCAAAGAGAGATGTGTGTAAATAGGTAAGTGGAGTTTTCTCCAATACATTTCCTCCCTCCAGATGCTTAAAAAGCTGAACAGAATGGGAACATCCCATGAGATGGGAGCTCTGCACGTGCAATGGAAACTTCAAGTACACTTTTCAAAGGCAATACATCACAAATTGAGGTGTCTGCTTTTGCTCCAGGCAGCTCAGGCCAAGAGTATTATCTCATTTGTGGTCATGGTCCATGGGTAAGAGAATGGATATCAATAAAAATCTGCACTGCAGCACACAAGGTATAGACCAGCACTCACTGACTTACAGAGCTATAGAAAACAACTGCAGGACATATTAATATTGATGTGTGTGTCTTCATACATATACATACATATATATATCTATACATAAAAAAAAATACTGCTGGTGAAGCTGTCATTAGTATTTTTATATAAAACTATATAATTCTATATATACATGTAAAGTTTAATATAAGATATTAAGTTTGATTGCTACACAGCATAACCACAACTCTTAACTGACACAGCATATTATCCCAAGCCATGGAAGAAAAATAAATAAAATTCCTGACAAAATTAAATACAGCTTTTTTGCCTTATAGCTATCAGGGAACTGAGCAGTTTCTCCACCAAAAAGATAACACAACTGAAGTGGTGCAAGTAGTGATGCCTTGGGGTGGCTCCCTAGAACAGAGGCTAGACAAGATTAAGAGAATAAAGTGGGTATTTATTAAAAGCCTTCAATAGATACATCTGGGGCAGTCAGAAGCCTCAGAGGCTACACCCAAAATGGACAATGGGCTGAGTTTTTCAGACAGATATAAGTTTGGTCCATTTACATATCAAGGTTTAATTCTCCAATTACAGCTCCAGGTAATGAAGTCATTTACCCCTAGTTTGCTCCCCCCAATTCACGTTTGTTTATGCTTTTTGGTGCTGAGGCTGTAGGGTGTCCTTGGCTCTCAGGCCTAGAGGAATTGTTTTGTCTGATCAAAATGTGAAGACAGTAACTCACACTCTACATGGAGTTTTAGACTTATACACCAACGTATAGGATTTGAAAAATATAAAAGCTAAAATCCTAAGGCATCAGAAGCAGTAACGATATAGGCTGGGATTCCTGCCTACTGGCAGCAAAGTGCATTGCAAACCAGATTCTACAGGGTATTTCAAGAGCACCCAACTTCAAAACAACAGCAGAAGTGCAGGCTTGGAACGTTCTTCCCATTTCTATTGGGAGCCCTGCCCAGTCCCAGGAGCAGTGGCTCTCCAGGAGCAGGAGGGTGGCTGGGATTGCCCCTGGGTGCAGGGAAGCTCTGCCCATCCTTATCACCACTCCACAACTGGGAGCCAAAGCTGGCCAGGTTAAAGTGCACGCTGGCCTCCTTCCATGGCACTGCAAGCCACCCCGCTCGCAGCTGAAGCGGGCACACGGCCAACAACTTCCCCTTCAAAAGGCAGCAATGATGAAAGCCTCCAGCCCCTGGAGGGCTGTGTGCTTACAACTGCAGGAAAAAACATCCTTGTCAGAGAGACAGTTTGACAGGAGTCAAGTTAGGGACAAATCCTCTGGGCCCTTTCCATCTCATCCTGGCCTTTCTGACTTCAGCATCTGTCAGCAGGATATGCTCCCTGCTTTTTAAAGCCAGCAAAAGCCATGGACAGATCAATACTGAAATCCTGGGAAGGACAGAAAATTCTCTTCACTCATTTAAAACTGTAGTTTATTTCAAGTGTTTAATTCACCAAAGCAGTGCCCTTCCAAGCACATGAAATATTGGTGATTTATCAACACATTCTCTTGTAACTTCAGGTCAAATAGTTTAAAAATGATGGCATGTTTAAGAGTTGTAACAAATACATTTTTCAGTATGTGTGTGAACTCTGAATTCACTCATACACAGCCATGTAACCTCAGATCTCACACATGTAAGGGAAAACTTTACACACGAAAATGAAAACCTACTATGGACAGGCACTGAAACAAAAAAGCATTTTGGAGAATGTCCTGCATCTGGTCCAAAAGTAACCAAGTATTAAATACTTTTGTGACAATGTGGCATAGATCAAACTCCTCAAATTCATGATTTTCCATTGCTGTTATTTTATTTGTTTCTCCACTGACACAACTTTGATGCTATAACACAGGTAAAGCAGCTCAAACACTTTCAGACACAAGGAGTTTCCTGAGAGGTGCAGCACCACAGACCCCACAGCATCCTTGGGAAGACAGATGTTGTGCTCCTCTGCTGTGACATGTAGTGTAATAGGCCATCTATTTCCTGCTCAGTGTTCAGGTGCAAAATTGTTTTAGAAATTAAGGTGTGGGGATTAACTAAAAAATGTACTTTTTGCTTGGTTCATTTCTCTCTGCAGCTTGGATGATGTTTGAGGTGAACTGACCCAAGGCAGACTCCTCTAAGTGTTTATCTGGGCGCTGGTCCTGTTCTGGAAAGCAGATCCATCCTACATCCCAGGCTTTTCTCACTGTGCACATGCACAGGATGAAGGACCTGCAGGAACACATGGTGCCATCCTCCTGCACACAAGTGTCCCCTCTGATACACCCCCTGTTTGTCACCCACGAGACAAATTAGTTGGCAGTTAAACAAGAAGTATTTCTCCTCCTTCAGCTCTCAAAATCAACATATATTTGGTGTTCCTCTCTAGAGCTGAGAAATCCCACCAGGAATATCGTGCTGGCTTTAGACACAGACTGAGCTAAGGTTTCATTTTCAATCACTGCTAGAGAACTGAGTGGATTGTGGTGCAATTAGAAGGGAACTAATCCTGTCCCCAGCTCAGTGGTGCACTGGCTGCCATTTGCTCCATGCCTCATGGAAGTTGGACAATCTGCTTGTGGCAAAACATGACTGATGGATAGAGGTGGCAGCAAGAGCTGCTCGACACTGCTGGCATGAGTGAGAAGCCCTGCTTTTACTTGGATGGAGTTACCAGACTCTCTGCAGTGGAAAAAAATTGGAAAGTGCAAATTCCATTGTGCATCCACAAATGGGAATACCTCATGGAAACTAAGGATGATACAGGGCAAGAAGCAAAGACTGCACTCATTAGTATGGGCATATGACATGGTATTTTTTAGGAAAGCAGCTCTTTGACATTACTTTTTCAGCTGAGACCATGCCTCTCACCCAGGCAAAATGTAACAACCCCTGAGTCCTGACTCATGAACATGGCAAAGAGCTCATCTCCTCCACTGCCGGCTCATAGATTCTGGAGTCATCTCTCCTTGAGAGAGATGCAGGCTGTAAACACAGAGATGCCAAAGCCTCACCCTCATGGCTGTGCCCTCAGGCTCTGGGTGCTCTGAGTGTGTTTTGGCCAATTCTGTTCCCAAGGAAGGTCATGTCACAGCCTTCTCTTGGCAAGTGCCTGATTAATCTCTTGGACAGACACTGAACTATAACCCTGCCTCAATCCTAGGATTTTATTTCGTAATGGTAACTATGACAGGATGAATGGAAGGAAGATGCTCCCAGTTAAGCAAACAAATTGAAGAGGCCAAATATAGAACTTCAATTCTCACTAGGAACTTCCCCTTTCTACTTTTTTTTCTTCACAGAGTTTTAAGAAAAATCTTGGACATCAGAGCTACTTTTTTGTTTTCCTTTGTTGCGTTAAAAAAAAAAAAAAAGCCTTAGTCAGGAAAAGCATATTTGAGGTCTCTAATCACTATTCCTGTTTGCTAGGCACGGTGTGTGGCCTAAGCTGGAACCACAAACAGCTTCTGGGAAGGCAGCTACTGAGGAATGCCTCATCTGGGATTCCACAGCTGTCCTTGCCCCCAAATGCTGGATCAGCTTCCTCCCAGTCAATTTATAACGGCATAAATGACCTAAGGCTCCCTCAAATCAGTGTTCAACTTCACACACAATCAACCATCTCATCACAAATCTACCTTCCCAGAAACAATCTGTAATTCACATTCCCACTTTTCCTTAAGCATTCTAAATAACAAGTTGGTAATTTAACTTACCTGTGCTGTTGTTACGTGCCTTATGTAGTAGCTCCTACTACTATATCTGAACCATAAAAATGTTCATGAAAAGAGCTCCAAGAATCTAAATGAAGTATTTCAGGCAACATTTAAATATAAGTATTTCTAGACTTGTAAACAACACTTAAACAGAGGATTACGGCTCTTGCACAGGCATACAAAATTTAATTTATGGCTAAAAAGTGTCTAATAATGTGACACCCAGTACCTTCTTTAGGACTACTTTCCTAAAGTGCAACTGAATTTGTGAATTATATTACCTCAAACTGGTTCATAAATTTGGGTGGGAAAGTTTCCCTTGTACTAGAGGGTTGTGTGGTAACAATGACAGATACTGCTGCTCTTAGGAATGCTCCAATATTTGCTCAAAAAAGTCATGTTTACCTTATCAAGCATACGAAAGCAAGAAAGCTGCTTTGCAAGAGACTTTGGAAGATACAAAGGTATTTCTGGTCAGAAAAGTGCATTCTGGCATCCAAGCAGTGTTTTACCAACAAGAGAAGTGACTCCAGAGTTGCAGATGTTCCCCGTGGCTGTGAGCAGCAACGAGAGCTCTGCTCACAGCAGGAAGGAGAGGAGGTAACGCTCTCACCTTGGCCGTGACAGCTGAAACCTCTGGGTACCCCCACAGATGCACAGAGAGAGGACAGTGGGGAAGGTGCTAAAAACAGGAAAGCTTTATCTCTAAAAGCAGAGCCTCCATCCAAACAAACCAGCCCTGGGGAGATCCTTACCGGAGATCCAGGCCGGCCTCTTTCCACAGAATGTCCATCAAGCGCAGAATCTGGAGTGTCAACATGTCCTGCCGGAGATCTGCAACCAAAGGTGACACCACTGCTTCAGTTCCTCACTAACTTCCTCAAGTTTCCAAGGCCTTCAGAGAAAGGGATCTAAAAATACTCACCCAGCATAAGGGTTAAAGTGGCATTAATCATAATTACATCGTCCTGACTGGCAGTATCTGTACTTCGAAACTCAGTCAGAAGATGTTTAATTTGTTCACTAATGTCAGAATAATCCATATTTACATTATGGCAATACAGAATAATACAGCTCGAGTGCAAACATGCCAATGGAGAAGGAAAAGGAAAAACTGAAAGTTTCTAGCATTGCTTACCATCACCATTTTTGAAGATGATCCCTACAAGATCTCCTCCGAACATTTTGTTGTTGTACACTATCCAGAGAGGCTTCATTTTAGAATCCATATATCTACACTTCTCAACACTAGAAGAAAGCATGATAGAAGTTTTAGTCAAATAGGAATAATTCACCTGAAAAGATCTAAACATTGTTCAGAACATAAGAGAATAAGCAGACTTCCAGCCTGGAAGTTCTTAAATGCTCTCTCTGCTTTCATTCTGCTGCTATGCCACTCAGCAAGCTATGAACACATTTGTTACATATGGAATGTATTTGATACTGACTGGTGAATGTATCTCTACTCCTTAAATCAAACACCCTCAGTTTCAGAGAAAATTGTTTTCTTTATATCCTTTCCCATCAATTTTTAGACTTTACATTTAAGTGCCATGAAAAGTTTTAGTGGCCTTTGTACTTATTGTTGAAAACAGGAGCCAGGAATAAAGTCAAATTCACTTTTAGGCTTTCATTTAAATACATTTAGCCATGGTAATGCATTAACTAAGACAGTATTGAGTTCATGGTGGATCCCAAAAATCTTCTAATTTTTAACTGATAGCTTAACCTCAGAAGATGCCCAGCAGAGCTTCTGTCACTATAGAAGTTCCCTGTGGCAGCACACGCTGAACAATGCAGCCAGAGGAAGTTCAGACACAAATGTGTTCCTGCTCTGCTGTTTCCATGCAAAGCTACAGCGAAATTGTGTTCATTCTTTACTTACTGCAGTTCTGAGAGTATAACAGAAGGATTCAGAGGAGACTGGAGGTCAGAAAGTGCTTCTCTGTAAGCATTTTGTTTCAAACACGTATGCATTGCATCTTTGCCTTTTGCTTTGCTTTGCTTCATGGCATTCAGCTTAATTAGACTATTTAAAGTCTTCATTTTATTGAGGGCTTCCACCTGAAAGAGATGTTTTATCATTAAGAGTTATTGCTCTGATTTGAGATCTAACATAATGTGAAATCCCATTTCACAACAAAACCAAGTATTAAATAACTCTACATCTTTTAAAAAATGGAAATAACGGACAGAAATTAAGTCACTCATGTTTCAGAAATATAATTTTCATAATTAACAGAGACACTGATGAGATGAAAGCTCCTAAGCATTGAGTCACTTTTAAAAGCATGACTTAACATTTCCAAAAAAATGAATGAGGCATTTTAATTATGACACATTAACACAAATTCCTTCTCCAAAGTGCAATTTTTAGTTCCCTGTTTCAACAAAGCACATAACATAGGTGCCCCTAGGCATACTGAAGTAACAGAAATACTGATTATTTCATACTCTTAACAAACTGAGATATTACTTGAGATGAGCTGTGGATGCAGATACTTCATTGTTCACATTAAGTTGCATCCAACAAGGCACAGCCACGTGACCACTTGCAGGCAATTTTCACAGAGCAAAGTCTTAAATATGTGTCATTAAAATCCTGCTGAAGTCAGGCAGAACACAAAAGCTTTAATTAGCTCAGATGTCTGAAATCAGAGCATCTCAATTAAGCAAAGTTTTTACCTTAGAAATGTATAAAAAGTCAAGGCAATTATTTGCAATAATACAGGTGGGTTTAACTCCTCTTCCCCCTTCTGTTTTGCAAAGTTTTTTACTGCTCCAAAATCTCTAAGGAAACATGTAAACGTCTAACACTGACACAGCAAAGCCCTTTGACAAACCTAGATTGCACATACAGCACATACAACTTCTACACTTAAGCAACTTTTTGACCAAATAATTCTTCTAACAATTGGCTGATTGCAGCAGTAAGGTGCTGAGCAATACACAGATTCTCTAGCAAACAGCAGCAATGTAACAGTTATGAAAACTCTTTTCTATACAAGGAAGCTTCAGCCTGACTTACAAGGTGCTGAGTCAAAACTCACCCCTCCCACAGCCTGAACCCTGCCAGGCAGGATGCTGTGGAAATTGTATGGAGTTTGATTATAAAACTGGGCAGTGGAGAGCTGCCAGGTCAGCCATCTGTCAAAACCAAAAGTGCTCTGCTTTTCCACTATTCTAGGAGCTGTACAAACATCAGTGACAAGGGAACAAAATGGAACCTGTGTTGTACAAACAGGAACTTTTTGAAGTATTTCTACTTTGAATTTCTTCCGTGTTTGCACAGTTGGGAATTTTTTTGCCCCTTCTTTGATTGTACTGACATTTGCTTCCTGTAAAGTGCACAGAAACTTTACTGACCTTATGTCTATTACTTAAAGCATTTCATCACCTACTCTTTTCATGATTTTGACAATGCTAACAAGCACACATGGAAAAGATGGTCTTTTCCATGTCCTGTGAGCTGCAGCAATAAGGAACACAACAGAACATCCCACGTGCTCCCAAAGCAATTTCAATGCACACAAACCACCATCAGTTACTCATCCACTGAGAGAATCTCTGTGGCCTGATAGAGTAAATACTTTAACTGCAAAGAGAGACTATATTTCAAATAATTTTAAGATCATAATCTAAATTAACTCACTAAAACTGCATTAGAGACTTCAAACATGATTTGCGAGTGTCTCTTAATGATCTGCTAATATAATTAGTAGTGCTTTCAAAAGCAAACCTTTCGTGCTTATTAGGGTAGTTAAAAGCAAACACATCTCCCCTTTGCTCTCTTTCTGTGTGTGTGTGTGAAGGACAGACCTATATTAACACAACGATGAGCCTTTGGGTGATTTGCAATACCTTTTAACAAAAGCCAAAGCTGCAGGAAGTAGTCGTGGAGTAATCTAGGTAAAATTTAGAACCAGCTACCCTTACAGAGAGGGTAAAACTTGAAATGTAAAACTTGAAATGCACAGAAGCCCTTCTTCAGTTAATCCAGAGAGTCTCTGTTGTGCCCAGAATACACAGACAGTGCAGAAGGTGTCTCCCAGGTCTCAGAACAGTGTAAAACCAGCTCCCTGAGGCCCCACAGCCCTGGCTGCCAAGGGGGCTGCTCCATCACTCACAGCCCTTTTAAGTGCCTGTGTCACTCACGCCTCCTTCTCCTCTGCACTGCCCAACTTTGTCAAGGCAGCCAATACCCCCCCAGCAATGGAATAAGGATGGCAGTGGCAGGCTTGGACAGGTCAGGGTGACAGGAAAGGGAAGGCCATACCTGTTTAGCCAGCACCTTCATATGAGCCACGCTGCCCCTGCAATAAGCCTCCAGTATCAAACCGAACTGCACCGACACGGCGGGGATGTGAACCTCCGACCTGCAAGGGGAAAAGCTGCTCATCACACCACAGCACTCACCCAACTGCATCATTCCAGCCATTCCAAAACCCAAAACCCACACAAAACCCCCAAAACAAGCACTAAAACACCTCATGGTCACATCAAACATTAGAACACCTCATGGTCACGTAGCTGAACCAACAAGGCAGATCTCTTAGAAGCCCTCAGTGGAGACGATGAGAACAGGCCGGTTTGCACAGGGGATCCTTGTGTCCAGGCCCAGGACTGCTCTGGGGGCAGCAGTGTCCATCCCCAGAGGTGGTGACTCCATACCTGCTTCGGGACCTTCTTTTATTCAGAGCAGCACTGAGAAGTCACTGCAGGGCTGACTTTAAACCACACTTTCTCCAGCCTTTGTAAGGGAAAAGCCCAATTTGCCTGAAGAACACTTTGAAACAAACTGCTGAACTTTGTATCAGAGCCAAGTATCCTCCAAAACATTTTCATGTAACACTTGCTCTTTTTAGCTAGAAATATTAAAATTAATTTTGTTCTAAAGACAGAATCAATCTTCAATCTATTCCAGTTCATTCTGCAAGGCTTCTGCCATTCATGAAACTGTTCATCAAAAGCAGCAAGAACACACAGAACAGCTTTTATTTTCTGTCAGATTTGCAACAATAAATTTTTTTCTCAACTGTGGGGTATAAATATTGCACTTTTACTGCACTCACAGCCAAAACAAACACTAGGGATATTTACAAACCTAACTCATCAGGTAGTAAGAGCTGAATGCAGTTTGGAATACTTTTATCCAAGGGCAGATTACAGACCACTAATTTATTTTTAATGAGAGGTCTGATCTATAGATGCCAAAGATAAAGAAACAAAGGGGAGTTGTGGGGCACTATGATAATGGCTCATTTAGAAAAACTCTCAAGAAATCATATTTGAAAGTCCAATCAAGCTCAATAGTTTCAGAAAGATGAAAGGAAAATGTCCTACCTCAGGTGCCAGAACAACATCTGTCCTATTCTCCTGTTGCCAAGTGCTCTTTCCAGGAGAAACCTGGAGAGTGCACAATCCAGAAAGGGCTCATACTTCAGGACTTGCACAAGTTGGAGAAGATACTGAGAGAGCTCTTCATCACTAGAATAAGGTACATAAAAGCAGTTAGTAAGAGAGTAGCTAGATTAGTGATACTCCAGAAATTCAGATGCCTGAGACAACCCAATAGTGACAGGATTTGGCTCAATACCAAGAGTGTCTTCCAATTTTTCCATCACACAGAGAAGGACAACACACAACTTCGTGCAACTTCCAGATGAAACAATTCCAGATGCATTCTTAGGATAGCCCAGCAGCCAAATCCCTTGTTTGTATTTGAAGGAAGTAAAAATGATTTATTTTTTTTACCCCTAAAGCCTATCCTTGACCATTAAAAATTAATCACTAAACTATTCACCACAGAGAATTCAGAATTCAAGGACAGGAAATGTGCAGTAATGATAATGTTACACAAGTCCTGCCCTGGGTTACAGTGGAGAGCAAATGAAATGCAATAAGGGAAGACCTGCAGAGAATGCAGGCTCCTGTGAATCAAAACCAAATCAGTAATTCTCTCATTATTTATTACATGCTGTAGCTTACATTCCTATTAAATGGTACAGCCAGAGTGGAGGTGGCTGGGTGCCAGGTGTTACAGTATTTGACTCCAGGAATATTTCTCCCTTTGTTATGAAAACGTTTCTCTCAGAGTTTCTTGCTCTCCTTCACCCAAGAAAGGGATGAACATCCAGTCCTCTTTGGGACAAAGGTGCACTGGTTCTCCTTGCAACACAGAAAATAATCATAATTTTCTGCAAGGTGTCAGAATAGGGTGGTTTTATTTAGCTGCCAGTTAACCTGTCCAGAAATCAGACTGCTTTATTTGGCCACCTATTCATGGCAGGCAGCATGTTCACTCCTTCCTCTCGGGCTTGGTTGATCCTGTGAACAAAGAGAATGAAGTCTGGCACCCCAGAAAGCATCACCTACCTCATCTGCCTCAAGCAGCCCACTGCATATTCCCTGACGTACTGGTCGGGGTAATTGAAATCCAGCAGCTCCAAAGCCTCCCTGGGCAGCAGCTTGGGCCAGATCTGCAGGAGGGCCTGAAGCTGTTCCAGAGAAAAGGGGACAGGTAAGGACACAGGAGGGTCTCATGTCCATAAAGGCACTCAAAGGAACAGAGGAGGGGGACCAGTGGCCATGGGGGGTGGGTAGAAAGGAGAGAAATAATTTGGGGGAACTGGGATCACTTCTGATTAAGTTTCTCGCTCTTTAAAATGATGTAGACTATTTTTAGTCTGAAAAATCTGTTTCTTCACATGCAGACACAATGCATAGTAAACAAAAATTAGGTAACACCAGATATGCACAGTTTAAACACAGACATTCAATAAAAATAAGATGTTTTGTAAGTGCTCTTATAAATATATAACCATTTTGGTAACAGTGAAAGTTTTCTACCAAGGATAAAAAAAAGGTTTTTCTTGATAGAGAGCTTTCTTTAACAAAAATATTTGTCCACCTCAGCTGATGGAGCCTTTTTGTACATTCACTGTGAATAGTAATGAGCTTAAATTGAAAAAAAAATTAAAAAGAGTCAGGTTAGATAGTAAAACAAATAAAGAATCCCTAGAATAATGACAATAACGTGCTGGAAAAAATTACAGAATGCAGTGATGTATAATTTTGGACTACCAAAAAGAACAACATTTAGAGGTCTCACAAAAATGATAAAATTATTTTCTTGCGTTGTTATGAAGCTCACAGCTACCTGCTGAGAGCAATATGTATAGAGCTGCAGCACTGAAACAGTGCATTATAAATATAAATAAACACTTTAACACACATTAATATAAATGCATATTAGTACAAATGCAGTGTATCAACAGCATAAGATGTTTCTTTCTGTAGGAACAAGTCAGGATAATATCATTCCCTATAAATTAGATAGCACAGGTTATTTCATATTTCAATAGCAACTTATATAAATCTGAATAATTAAGATCTTTTTTTCTCCTGATTTCATAATGACTTTACAGCAGTGAAAAACTTTTATTTCTACTCTGTCACACATCAACTCCTGCTTCCAGTTCCAGTTTGACCAACATGAGTTCACATTCTCAGCCCACATGGGCATGTTCATAACACCACTTATACACCCTGGGGCAGGTTCTGCACTGAGTCATTTTTGTGAAATCCAGAAGGCAAGAAATGGGCATGAATGACAGCCCAAAGCCAGGGCTGTGCTGCAACTCCAGCAGTGGAGGAAAGGATCAGCTCAACTGTTCCCAAGGGCAAATAAAGGTATGTAATTCATAATAATATATACATATATAATAACATATACATACATACAATTCATAATAATATAAAGTAAAACTAAAGGTGTTTTAAACACAGGTGTCACATTCTCACAGAAAAATCCACTCCAAAATCTACTGACCCAGCAAGGCTCAGTCAATGATGCCAGTCCTGGTGTCAAGGACTGCAGCCACCAACATTTCCATGGCAGGAACAGTGGCAGTGAAACTGCAGGAAATACTAACACTGATCACATATTTAATGCAGACACTGAATATGCAAACAGCAGCTCTGCTTGTCAGACAGTCACAGATTCCAAAACAAAACTACCACAATTCCTACACTATCTACTGTAAATCAGGTGCAGAAGCAGCAAAAATATAGAGATATTTTATTAATAGTGAATGATTGAAATGGAGAACCTGAAATAGTCTGAAAAGATGAGCTCAAGTGGCCCCACATGCCTCATATATCAGGCAGTGAAAGTCATGCTCCACAGCGTGTACATTTACTGGGAAGATGATTTGAAAAGACAGAGCTCCTTCCTTTGCTGAATTCTTTTCACAGGTGGTTACTATGAGAATGAACAATGCACGTTTCACACAAAGCTCGAATTTGACCTTGGTGTATCAGTATTTTCTTCTATAAAGGAATAACCACCATTTCTTCCCTAACAAGACTATATGAGGCAATACAATTAAGTACAGGCCAGTACTTTTATTCCACTTATTTCAAGTATTTCAGTTGTCCTTTTTCTCCTGGTCGTTAATGATGGTGTCACTTCACTGAAAGCAAGCGGATTTTTTTAATTTTTTTTTTTTTTTTTCATTTTGCTGTGAGAATAAATATTGCCTGTGAATTGTCCTAACAAGTTCTGCCACCCCACTACTCTGCTGAGCAGGGAGGTTATGGCAGCAGTAAGGGCAATTCCTTCTGTGCAACCATTCCACTAAAATCCTGCAAATCCAGTGAGGGCTTGGTAAATAATGGTAAATAATTCAGGAAAGCTACTTGACTCCATTGGACAGAACTTCATGGACCACTGAACTAACAGATTAAAGACTGTGCAATCCAAGAGGACAGTCCATTTCTAAAAGAGCCTTACTATTTTTAAGCTGCATTAATAAAAACAGGAATATTGTTATCAAGTCCATTTGCTTACAAACAGCTTGTGTTTCATTGCTTTTTCTCATAAACAGCTGGTGTTTAATTGCTTCTTTGGGTTTTGTTGTATTGTGTTTGGGGTTTTTTAAACTTCCTGCTTGAAGTGTCAAGACTTTTACTGAAATACATCTAAAAATGGGCACTAAAACAACTTCTGGTATGACAGCATGAGCAGACAACTACAGCTAGGACAGCAAATATTTCATTTTAATGGGAAGTAAATTACAAATCCTGTTAATTTTGGAATTCTTAAAATTCATGAGGCTGTCTTGCCTCACCTGAAAAGATAAATCATTAGGAGTACTGATATGTCCATGTACTACAGAAATATTCAGAACGTTTAAGGTAAGATCTCATTTTTCAGAGAGACTCTCCACACTGCCAAAAGCAATATTATGATATAAACTGCACTATTGTCTATAGATAAGCAAACATAAATACTATATTCCTTCCAGAAAGAACACAGGAACAAGACAACATTTAAATCATCCATTTAAATAAAAATGCTTATGCATATATAATATTTCATGCTTCCAAATGCAAAGGACTTTGAGCTGTCAGCTAATATCCACACTTCAAATAACTTTTCAAAACTGCCACCAAGCATGATATTTTAAAGCCCCAGCACCCAGAATGCCTTTTCCATCACTTATTTTAAGAAGCAAACAAGTGCCTGCTTGTATTTCTACAGTTTTGATTTCCAGATAACTTTTAATATAACTTGCACATGAAAGAACACAAGTGAGCAAGGAATGTGTGGGTGCTCCATTTTGTCAGTCTAGTGTTCACGGCACGGACAAGAAGCTGGGAAGAAATTCCATTTATTTTTAGAAGATCACAGAACATATACACCTAGCTGGTAGGAAGGATGTAGCAGAAAATGAGCTCTCTGCTGGAGCAAACTAAGAGTCTGACTGACTGGATAATCACAAAAATCATATCATGGATAGACAGAAGATGGATTTTCATGGAGTGGCTGCCTTTTCTTCCAAGAACACGTGGCTTGTAACAGGTGAAGGTCAGAATACTAAGGCCCAATAGAATTTTATACCATCAGTCATAACCCTTCACTGCAAATGCTTTTTAGCTCTAAGTTTATTAAAAGAAAATAAAAAAAAGTGCTGAAAAAATTTTAAATGAGACTCGGGGAAAGACAAACACATTATCTCAGTGTAGTGCTCTGCAAGAAGCTGAGCATCATAATATCTGAATTCTGTCAGAACAATGCCTGGCTCCACCCCTTGGAGTGAGTGCTGTGCTTGGTAACTTTGGTCAGACTTTTTAATTTGGCCCAACCTTCACTGTACACAGCCTGACTAAAACATTTCAATATCAATCCAGAAACCTGGTTTTTTATTACTTTTAAAATTAATCTATCAAGCAGGAATGGTCTTGTGAAGAGCTCATACAATTTTTCCTGTATTAAACTTATTCCCAAAAATTGTCCCAAGAGTTGGATTCTATTTGGGTAAATACAATAGCAAAAAGTAGCTACACTGACTTTTTTACAGAGTAATGAAATAACCTTGCACATCTGTGCAGCAAACATATGAAACAATTTTACTGAAAATGCACCTTATATCACAGCACCCACCTTGCATGCTTAGAAGTTACTTTAAAGAGACTCTATTTGGTCAGAGACAGGATGAGAATGATGTGTTTTGTAGCACTGGTGGGTCTCACATCTCTTTGAAAAACCACCTGTCTGCCTTGCTGAGGTTTAATTACCCAGTCTGAGATGTGGATTCTATAATATTCCATCAGCTTAACAATTTTCACAAGAGGTTTTATTTCAGATCTTGATTTACAAACTTTTTTTTAGAATAGCCTTATCAAAAATCTTCTTGCTGTGAGGGTGGTCAAGCACTGGACTTTGTTGCCCAGAGCCTGTGGATTCTCCACTGGTGGAGACACTCCCACCCCAGCTGGACACAGCCCAGCTCAGGCTGACCGTGCTGGAGCACAGGGCTGCACTGGATGAGTCTGTGAAATTCTTGCCTTTGACATCAAATCTGAGCACAGGCTTTTAACATTAGTCTGTATAAATATCCACGGTGCTTTTCTCATCATTCAGAGGACCTCTGAAACGCATTTTGGTTTTGGTTTATGGGGTTTTTTTGAGAGAGTAAGTTCTTCTTCACATTTCCAGGCTCAGTTCAGTCAGACACTGAACTCCAGCTTGCACAATAGCACAGTTTTAAACTGGGATACACTTGGGATAGAAATCCTATTTACTGATGATTTAACCAAAGCTTTTTTCCCCCACCATCGTTGTCTTTTCCCTTACCTGAGCAACGTCTTCAAGTTTGTTCCACTTTAAAGAGAGCAGCAGTTTTGGCAACGATTGTGGGAAATTTTCACGACAGTCATATCGCAAAGTCCAAATGAGATCCATTTCATTTTCACAAAGCTGAGATAAAGGATCTCTTTCCATTATATCTTTTAGCACAACATAAAACTTCTTACCACCTCGACCCTAGGAAATGAGAAATGGATGTGATAAATTCAGTAAGATTCTGATATGGTAGCTCAAATACCAGCAACCCTAGAGTAGGAAGAACATCAAATAGAAACTCATGAAACACAGGGAAATGACCACTGTGCCTTTCTTTCACATTCCTTACTGTAGGCACTGAAAGTAACAGATTCCAAACCCAGCCAGCAGAACTTTCTCAAAAGGTAACTTAACTTTAGAGTTAAGGACACTAGATGGCAATATTTCTGTTTTCCAACTCTACCACGGAGCACTCTCATCTAGGATGCATCTACTTTCTTCTTCTATTTTTCAAGTGAGCAAATTTAGATACACAGATAATTATTTCTTTTCATTAGAAACAAAAAAAACCACTTTTGCAACAATCAAAAGAAAACACAGTTGCCAATTAGACAGACCAAGTAATTTTGGTCTTCTAGTCCTAAATTGTTTTCCAGATCTAATGCAAATCTTAGCTGTCTTCCAAATCCAGAGTAAGTACAGTACAGCTTTTTGACAAAATATAGACAAGTCCAAAAATATTGGAAAAAGCAGATAGATATCTGAATTTTAAAGCAGTTCATTAAAGTGAATTATATAAGACAGAGCCAGTAAAATTTATATTTGAGCAGTTGACTTATTTATTTCTAGATTGATGCAGAAGATAAGAAATAAAAAAACCCAGAAAATTAATTTTGAAATAGTTTTTAGATGATGCTCACCGCCATTGCAGCATTGTCACTGTTTCTTGCAATCTCAGCTGCCTTTTCAAGTATCTGCAAGAAGTTGTTTTAAATACATCAGAATTAACCCCAAATCTGAGTGCATTCCTAAAATAAGCACTAAAGAAATGGAGCAGATAAGGAAAAGTTGCTATCTTTAGGCAGTTCTGTATATCCAGTGGTAAAACATGGGCTTGTGTGCAGTTTCCCTTTTCTCATCTAGGACTAGGGAGATTGGGAACAGCAGTGCTCATGATGACCTCAATTATTTGCTTTTTCATCACTCTTGGGCTAAATTAAACAGCCTTCCTGATGACACCTTGCTTTCTGTTTCTGCATTTCCTCCATAGTTTTCACCACAGCAAACCAATTCCTCAGCTCTAAGTTTATCCTTTGCTTTCTCACCTCTACTTGTGCAGCTTCCAAGGGCACTTTGCATGCCCAGGGATCCTGCCCTCAATCCCAGTAAGAACCCACAAGCCCAGTCCTTTCACCATGCTCTCAGACTGCCCATATGATCTCAATCACTCTGTCCAGGTACTTCTCCAGATCTTGGATCTCCCCTCCTTTTCTTTTTCCTTTTGAACATTTTACTTGGCTTTTGAAGCTCACACAACAGCCCATAATGGAGAATTAAGTCTAGAAGTAAATGAAGTTCTTCAAAGTGCATTCTGCACATTACTGCAACCAAGCCAGGTGTTTCCAGGTATGTCAATCTGCAGCTGTCAGGTGCTGCTGCTTCGAGGAAATAAAATAAAATCTCAGTAAAGAAAAAAGTCTAAGGAACTCCAGCATCTTTTTTCCCTGAGAGCTCTGCCTCTCCCATTGCCCAGGAATACAAAGCACCCCCAGGTCCAGTAAGACTTGTGCTGTCTTTACTCAGAGAACACGAGAAACAACAAAAGACTGCAACAATCAGATCATAAATACCCAGCAGCTAAAATTCTTAGAAAGGCATCCTAACTTGTTTTATTTCTTTTCTCTGTATGAAACTCCCATTAATATCATGTATTACATCTGCTGCTTGGCTACAAAGCTTATTTACATATTGTGTTTGTAAAAACATGCATAAACAAAACCACAGTGTCCTAATTCTATGTTTGATTCTTGCCTCCCCGTGCTTTGCAGAATTACTCTGTTTGCAAATAAACTTTCAAAGTCTTTGCAAGTCCAGCTTTGTTAGAGTGAACCCTGAGCCCCATGATGTGCCTGCAGCACTGGCCATGGACCAGCCCCACACATGGCTCCTGTCTCAGACAGGTTTCTTTTCCATGGTCCGGGCACTTTTGCTCCCTCAGCCCCAAACAGCTCCTCACTGTGCAAGCAGGTTGATGATATGATGGAAAAGATTAATCTATTTTTGCACATTATGTTTCTCAAAACAGAAATCTGGCATGTCATTCTTTGTTTTCTTGGCAGAAACCAGCAACAGCACTGGGAAAATGAGAAGCAGCATTAGAGCAAGCAAGTCTCAGCTGGAGCATTGTGAGAGACAGATCCTCAGCTGATGTAATTCCAGCAGCTGCAACGTCACTCCTCATTCAACAGAACCTTCACCAAGAGAATCTGGAGGAGATTGAGTTGAATGAAGCTGGAAATTACAAGAGATGAAGACCACCAGACCCTACATTAATGTCACTACACTCCCTGTCTCACCCAGTAAAATCTATTGGCTGCATTCAGCCCAGGATTTTAACTTCCTAAGAACTTGGTATTGCAGGGACAAAGAAAAGAAAAAACAGAGCCAGAACAAATACATGATTACTAAAGAGACACACTTTTACTTAGCCTGTCTGTAATATGGACATCAATTTTGTTGTTTAGAAATTAAATACATATAATGAGCAAAAAACTTAAAACATTACAAATAAAGCAACACCAAAACTGGATAAAATATATTCACTATGAAGTGTTAATGGGTCAGCCATAAAGAAGGCAGCAATTAGTCAGTACTGATTCAGCTCTTACTGTATTTCCATTGCTGTTTGAGTAAAAGAAAAACTGCCATGCTTATAAGGAGGGGGAAACACCATCAACCCAAACTGAAACAAAAGAAACTCTGTCTTGTTACTTGATTTCATTTTTTATAAACCTTAATCCCAGATCTGCCCTTGAACAAGATGACAAAACTTGGTAATTTCAGTCTTTTTGTTCATGCCCCCAAAGGTGCAAGATCCTCCAAAAAAAGTTAAAAGAAAAGGTAATTTCTCTAATTTGTAATTGACTTTCCCCAAACCAAAATTCAGACCAATGTGTATAGGAGTTAAGCCTGATTCTTACAATGTATCATTAGCAGTCTGTTTTAAGACTTTTTTTCATTACTTGTTTCCAGGTCTTAACTTTTTTTGCTTGTTTCTGAACACCTTTCCATCTATCCTTCACACTACAGAAATAACCACGTGTATTCTAAATATACACTTCCTTTCTAGACAGATTTTTATCTTCATCTGTAGAAAACTGTAGGGCCACTTCAGTGGATTTAGTCCAAAAGCAGACCTTCAGAAATCCCTTTGCACACAGTATTAAGAGTTCATTTATCCTTTAAAGGACTTGAGCTCACAGGGCAGTGTCCCGAAGAATGGGTAACACACATTTGTACCAAGAAAGAACAGATCTTTATAGATCACAGGCAAGCACAGTTTGAAGGTTTCCAGAACAGCAGACAAATTTAGCTTTTTGTAAGATCATTCATATGGGAAACTGATTTGCTTTTGACCTTCCAAAGACCATGTAGAGACCACTTTTAAAAGTGTACATCTTCAAAACAGACCCTGAAGTCAAGCACTGCCACTCACTTGGTGCAAGTTGAACAAACTGCAGTGTGGTGACTGAACAGCAGGAAGAGGGGAATTCACTGGAGAAGGCAGTGTTGAAAGGAAAGAAAAACCAGCTATTTCCACAAACATTCAGGACTGCTCTTCAGGTCATCCCTTACCTTATCAAAGGGAGGGTAATTAATAGGCTGTTTTGAATATTCCTGAAATCTAATGTGCAAAGCTGTTGCATTTTCAGTGTAAGGGTTGGTCTGGACGGTTCCCATGGGATTCAACATTTCTTCAAGTTCATCTGAAATACAGGCAGAACAGTTAATATTACAGGCCAGGCATGCAATATGAAATCACTTCCTTATAAAATGGACAGAGCCACAGCACTTTTAGTGCAATGCTCTGTATATCCAGCATAAATCCTAGATTCCCAAATGTTGGTTTATCATGCCATGAGAAACTGATTTCCTTAAATAAACAAATGAGTCCAGGAGAGCTGAGGTATCCCTACACTGAAACAAATCCCAGGGAGATCTGCAGCTTCTGCAAAGCAAGAGAGACCCTCTGGATCACATAGAGAGCAGAGCTTCAGGCCAGCCAGCCTGGGACAGCATTCCTCAGGATGGGACCAAGAGGGACATGAAGGCTCCAGACACTCCCACTAATTGACCTCAATACCAGAGAAATAGACACCATTCTAATTCACAATTTTTGCAAATGCAAATATTATCACTTACATTATAACTGATCTATTCCATTTGGGGTGCATGGCAGAGGGACCAAATGAAACCTAAACTGTACCTTAAAAGCAAGGAACACCAGATATAGGCATGCATCTATTTTATGTGGTTTTCCTCCCAAAACAGATTAAATTTATAGAACACTACTTCCAAGCAGGCTCTTGCTCTTCCCTCTTTCCTGCTAAACAATACTTCCAGGAAAGAGATTAAAACGTTGTATATTTATCCACATAAAAATTACAAGCAATAAAGAGATTATTACAAGAAAACTGTACATGCACACAGTAAATTTCTGCTATTGGATCCCACACTCTCCCACACTTAAAAGTCCAAATCTGAAAAGCTGAGATTTACCAGGAAATGATGACCAGCTGTGCAGTACCAGTTCTCCACTCCTCAAGTGTCCTTTATAATCAAACACCATGGTATTTACCCAGGCTACAGGATAATGCTGCCAAAGGAAACAATTGTTACATGGAAATGAAGATGCCAGCAAACATTAGTACACAGAAAACACTGCAATATACATACAATTGAGAGTGGCTTGGGGTTTTTTCAAATGGTGATACCTTTCAGAAAAGCAATTAATGACTGAGAAGTATCAAAAGTTTTGATACCAAGATGTGCAATTCTTTATACATATGCTCTAATACCTTTTCTGTTTCATTTTGCATTCTTGAGCACTGGAGTGAGGACAAGGAAAGATTTCCGGATGCTCATTTTGATATAATTAGGAGGTCACTCAAGAAAAACAAATGAAATAATTACCACTTTTCCTGCTTTCCTAATGGTTTGGTATTTGGAAGGATTCATTGCCCTGGTGGACTTTTTCGTTTTCATCTTATCCATGACAGCATAAACAGCAAAGCAGAGCCTTGCCATCCTTGGCAGATCACAGACATTGATTTCAAACTCCAACACTTCATTCCAAACGTGGTCACTTCTCCCAGATATTTCTGTGCTTACAACAGTTTTACAAAGGAGCTCTGTGCCATGGAAAAGACCAGCTCTAACATGAACCTGGCATAAAGAAATGAGAGATTTTAAGTTTGTTACAGAATCTACAGAATTCTGCATAGAATAATATACAGAACATACATACATATGAATTTCATCAAACAAACAACTAAGCAGAATAAGAAGACTAATTTTCTGAATACAAATTAAAATCTCCAGGTAGAACCAATTTGTGTTTCTAAACAAGAAACATTTGGGGTTTTGTTTTCAGCTTAAGAAAAAACTCACTTTTTATCTAAACTATATCTAAAAATGTATAGAGGGAACATTGCTGACCCTAACATCAGGGTAATAATAATGACAATAATAATAATAATGACTCTAACATCACCTGTAATAGTATGTGAATTCCAGTGTTTGTTTTGTCATTAGTATCCAGAAACCAATAAAACCAGGTATCTTGAACAATGAAAATAAGGATCAGGAAAGAAGGACAACTAGACAAAGAAGCTGGAGTTACTGACACTGAAATTAAACTCATTACAGGTCAATGCTAAGATGTTTTTCTGTTCTTTCTTCATTTTTCTGTTTTATTTCTACATTTCTGTTCAATAACATATATACACAGAAAACTGCAGAGTGAAATGTGTCAGCTTCTTTCAGGTGGCCTTCCAAAATACCAGTGTGAGAGAGAGAGAGACAGAGAGAGGAAAATCCACAAATGTCATCTTTTTACAAAAAAGATTACAAAAGATTACAAAAAAGAAGTTCTCAATGATAAATGTTAAATGTGTAAAAGTGATTTAATGTTTCAGGTTGCCTCTGCTCCTGAATCAACCTTCCCCATGTTCCCTTTTAGCTACCATGTTATTGCTGAGCACTGCAAGGGAAAGAGAGAGATATTACATTTGTTAGTGGTTTTGGGTAAAAAAATAATTCACCTCTCTAATTCTATGAGTTCTGATCCTGTTAATGTAAGGAACTGGATCCCAATTTTTTTTTCCTTTCATTCTGACATGCCCCTTTTATGAATGAAATAGTGTGTACTGATGGGGTGGCCAAAGACCAAGACAAAAGAAAAGCAATTTCCAAAGTAATGTATTTGGAAAATGGGGTGTTGGACTGCTGGGTGAGGTCACTTGTGCCCTAGGTGGATGTCCCCAACCCAGCTCACTCTGGGGCAGTGCTACTCAGCTGACAAATGTTTTGTTCCCCACTACAAACACTGCATTTGTAAACCTTGGTGCTGGTGGTTTCAGCAGAAATGGATGAATATTGGCTTATCCACAGCACAGCAGGGCTAAAGGAACAATGGCAGCGAATTAAACATCCTTAGAATCAGGAATAGAAAACAAATACATTCTCAATAGTGACAATTTTGTAACATGTAGACGGACAAGGCAGGGAAACATGCACAGGCTTGCAGGGTCACTGCGTTTATTCTTGTTCTAGGTTACCCACAGAACTTTTAATTTTTCAAGACCAAAAAGCATTCCAAATACTGAATGTTTAGATGGTGCCCACAGGTGCCCATTTTTCCTGTTTCTTCTCAAGTTTGGAAAATACTTTGATTGTTTTTCCCCTAAAAGCATACTGCAATTAACCAAAAGTCACTTTTCTAAGCATGAAAAAACACCTTAGAAACTCCTGATAGCTATGTTGCTTCCAGAATCCACTGGCTCTTGTATCTTTCCTTTTAAAAACATAAGAGTCTACAGAACAGAGTTAAGAAGACATTTGAACTAGCTAAATAATGGTTTAGATAAAGAAGAGGGAAACATCTGGTTTTGCAGCCATCCATTTCCACAATCACAGTGTCTCAGGTACTCAAATGTAACTATGGCTCATTTATCTGTAATGTAGAACTTCTTGGTGTTGACCAAAATGTAGGATTGCTAATTTACAAGGAGTTTGCAACGACAGTTTTGAATGGAAAAAATGCACCAAGTATCCTGAATAAAGCATGAGAACAGTAAGTATCAATGGTTAACTGGGTATCTACAGGAGTGGCTACACAATTTACTGATTTCTAAACAAAATAAAGGAGTTTAATGTTGTTCTACCTCACAGGCAAGTGTTTTGTGAGGCATTAAAGTAGCTGTGCAATAAATTCCCACGTGTTAACAACTTGTGGTCTGTACAGCAGTCAGTAGCCCAGTCATGTATATTTTTACAGGAAATGATACTCCAGCTTTGTGTTCCTCATGTGTAGAAAATAAAAGACAGATTGTAAAGAAGCACACAGTCCAAGTTTAGACACACAGGATATATTCAGGACTATAAAAATACCGTGTTGCACTTTAAAACATTTAATATTTAATTCACGTGTGTCAGGTGTTTATGACAATCTATTTTAAATGAGCTCAATTCACACAACTATCAGCACTTTAAAGAAACCATGTTTTAAAAAAATCAAATACCAATGAACACTTATGTCATACTGCCACAATGACTGCAATGTTCCAATGCACATAGCCATCTTCAGGCAATAAAAGAGTATTTTAGCAATAAAACCAGATTTTGACCAAAAATACCAGTGCAATTGGGAATAAATAAAAATGCTGAAATTTGTATGATTTTGAGTTCACTTAGCATTGAAAATCATTAAAATGATGAACAGAATGTCTTCTGATACAGTTACACAGTTACTTACTTTGGCATTTTCTTCTGTGTTTAGTCTATTACCCTTTAGTAGAATAATCTTGAAAGGGTTGGAAATATCCCACACACTCTGAGAAGAGAAACAAAGACACAAGTTCATTCTTCACCACTGTAACATTGAGACCTATCTTGTAAGCTAAGCATTTTAAGCAAAAATGTCAAATACAAATAAAGAAATGCAATTAAAAATATAAATTTAAAATCTTCAAAGACAAATCGGTTATCATAGCTACAAGAGGAGACAAAGTAAAAACTCAGCTGGAGGAGAGCTGGGGTTGAGATCATATATCATGTACTACATCCTGACAATTCAAAATTTATTGTTCATTCTGAATAACTCCAGAGTGTGCAATAGCCCAAAGGCCTGCCCACACTTCTGTTTCTGAGGCAAATTTCCCAAGCAACAGAAGGCTCTGAGTGGACCCAGGTGACCTACACTGGAAGCCAGGAGTCACACCACAAATCCCAGGCACTGTGATTTACATCCCACGAGTCACTGGGACTCCTCTGGGTATCAAGACAATCTCCCCATGAACTTACAGTTGTTGCTCTTGTCTTTTTTGGTGGCAGAGGAAGAGGAAGGTTGGAGGATTTTCGGTTTATGGCAGCTTCTATGGCAATCATCTCCTGCTCACACATCTTCTTTATGGTGCAGCACTCCACCAGGGTGAGCTGGGGAAGGGTCCTGCTCATCACACAGTTGCGGATGTACTGAAAGCCCAGGGAAAACAGCTGTCAGCAGCCAGCACACGATTTCTACAGCAATTCCACACCAAACAGAGAATTCATTACAGACATACAAAGGGAATGGTGCTCACGTGTTTGACAACTGCACAGGGCTGCAGACACGAGGAGGGAGATGTTGCTGCTCAGTAATGGGATGGGAGGAAGCACCTTTGGCCAAGGCAGTAGGGAATTGTTACATCAAGTTCCAAAAAACTCTGTGTACCTGGAACTGAATTAATGGGTGATCACCAAAGACATATTCCAGCCTTCCACTAACTTGCAGCACATAATCAGCAGGATCAACTTCCTCATCTTCTTTTCCATGGATAGTCAAACGTTTTCGGATTGCCAGCTCATTCAACTTGATGGGATTCATGTTAGGAGACACCTGGAAACTAAACACATCCTAACAAAACACAAACAGGAATATTGAAGGTCAAACTTGCCAGAGGCAGACACACAAGGCTAAAATTGCAGCACACATAATAGAACAGGTAGAAATACTAACTATTAAATCCAGACTATTTTAACAGTGAAAGTCTGTATGTTTAGGGCAATTAAAATAATAGACACCCTAAGAGCTGTAAGATGTTAATTCCCAAACTTTTTTTATCAGAAGTACTTTTAAAAACATAGGCTTTTATTTGATTTAGCAGTGATTTAAAGACTTCTAGAGCAACGTATTGATCCAGAAGGTTGTATTTTGGAATGCTGAATGAGGGAGACAATAAATCATGATGCATTTCAAAGTATTTAGCAGTACTAGATGTGTTATTTTTCACCTTTCTGGCCACTAGCAAGTTATCCTCTTTCTAGGGACCACTGAACTCAGAAAAAAAAACTTCAAGTAAGAAAGTAGAAGAAACTGTGAATGTGATTTATGTAGAAAACCACCACCACATTGGGAGAAGAGCAGAGAAGAGGAGTAGCAGCCAACACCTGTCACATTCTGAACACAATGTGGAAAGACTGCATTTTTAAAGGAAGTTTTTAATTAAAACCCTTAGAGGTTATCAACCTATTTCCAAAGTATCTCTAATTTTAATGTGTTCTAAAAAAGATGAAGGTAGGAAGTTGCTCTCTTTTGTAAATTAAAAAGAAGGTTTAAATTAATTTCGATTTCAAGTTCCTAAAGTACAAGATCTTCTGTGAAATCTTTCATTTCCCTTCATCTACCACATTATGCTTTATACAGATTTATTTGCAAAGGCTGTTTCAGGAGGTCCTGGGCTTTTGTTGTTTTATTTTTTCCAATAAAAAACATGCCCAGTTCTGAAGATATGGGCATCCTAAACCCAGTTATTGACAAATGTGAAGTGTTGTCTGCTTAGATTCTTTTGAACTTGTGTTTTATTTATATAGACTGGTAAGAAGCCAAGTGCCCCAATGGAACAAGCAAACTCTGCAGAGTCACACTAAATTAATTCTGTGTTTTCTCAGTTTCTGTCTGGTCCACAACAGCTTTCCCCTTTCAGAAAGCTGCCACAGTGTGAAGGCTTTTTTCTCCTGCTTTAACTGCTAGTGGCAGACAGGGAATAACACTTTTTCTTCCCAGGAAGCTGGTGCCCTCTGACAGCTGCCCTGCTCCCCAGATGATCCTAACAGAGAAGTCACAGAGATGGGGAGCAGTCTCCTGCTCCAGAGACAGCCACAGAGCCTTTACAGCTCACCCACACCTTCCAGACAAAAAGTACTATAATATTGCCTTCTCTCAATCTTGCAGCTGCAAGAATTGACAGAACAGTCCTCACACCTTCCTTTTTCATTCTCCTGGAATGACCCCAGTGCTCAGTGCAAGGAGTAAAGTCTGGAACAGAGTTTATTGCTCTAAAATGCAGCCCAGATTTGAACTGTTAATAGCTCTGAAGGTCAGAGCTGGCAGCAGAAGCATTTGAAACATTTGAAATGTCAGCAGCCTAAGCTATTATAGTGGCAGGCAAATACATTCTGCACCAGAAAGAACTTTTGCACTGCTTTTGTCCTGTCAGCATATACATATAGATTGATTCAATCAAGGGCTGAAGATAATCTCTCTCACTGCTGGACAACACAAGGTCTCTGCTGAGCTGAAGAGGACTGGAAAAGGTTTTGTCATAAAACACCTATGCACCCAGCATCAGCTGGGGTTACTGCTGACCAAATTTAGCTTTCACCTCTACATTTAATGTTTCCAGGGGCAGATGTGAGTACCATTTTAAACCTTTAAAGTTTAAAAGGATAGTGATAGAAATAATTCAGCTTTGTAACTAAAATAATTTCAATCATTAGAAAATCAGCCTCTTGCACCTGGGTCAAAAAGGACACCGAATCTAGCCTGATGTATTTACACACTTGTAAGATTTTTAAGGTTTCAATGCTGATCATTCATGGTAAACCAAAAAAATAGAGAGCAAAAATTGGTAATGGGAATACTGGACACAAGCAGAGTCATAGTGACTTCAACATCATAAAAATTGATGCTAAAACACTTCAGGTTTCCTGGTAGAAACTAAAGGGAGTTTTATTTTAAAAATAAACTATGGTTTTGCTAGCCTAAACAAAAAGCTAACTCTAAGTCTCAGTGTTTTAGTTTTCTATGAGCGTTTCTGGTAAAGGGAATACTAATTTTCCATTTAAAAAAAATAGTATTTCTCAATCTAATTAGCAGATCAACCCCAAAGATGTTCAGTGAGTCACACACAGAGACAAGTGTGTTGAATACAGTGCCTCTCAATTACCAGCAATCTGATGAATTGAGCTTAAAACTGAAGGTAAGTGAGGTAACACAGGAACAGTTGGCCAAAAAACAAATGTGAAGTAATATAGAAGATACAAGCTGTACATTTTGCCTTAGAAGCTGAACTGTAATTAGACTTTAGAAGTTCAATTAACCACAGGCTCACATCCTCACTTCCTTTCAAGAGCCAAGGATCCTGGTGAAAGACTTTGCATTTTAAAGCAAACACCATAATGTAAGTGTTGTATTTCATTTATATCCCTGAGCAATCCATGCCAGTTCAGACCTGGATCAAGAACAGCTCATGAAACACGATGAACAGCCATTCCTACCTGGCAGTTATCAAAATGAACAGCCACTACAAGGTTTCCACTGTAGAGCTTATCTTGGAAGCTCTCTGGGATAACAGGCTCCTGCTCTGGTGGGTAAGTGTGCTTCAACCAGTCCATCCAGGAGAGACCCACAAGTGACTGAATCTTTTCCTCACTGATTCTCCTCATTTTAGCTCGGAAGTCGTTCACTTCAGGATCTTGTAAGGCATCGAACTCATGGAGACCTGAAAGAATTCAAGGAAGCAAAAGGATACACAGCTGCACAGAAACTGCCCATCCCATTTAAACCATTACTAGCTTCAAGTTAGGTGACATAGGTGGTTTCCTTCAGACATCCCATCCAAAATGGGTGCTCACAGTTGAGCTGGACGTCAGTGGACTTCCAAAGTTACTTGCACAATTCCCATGCAACCTGGCATGAGTATTTATTTTAAATGTATCTCTTAGGTACTGTGAAGAAGAAAATCCAACTTTACTCTGAATTCAAGGTAGTTTTGAAAGTTTTAGGTCTCTCCTTACAAGAACAAATTTTAAAAAAGCATAGTAAATGCATCATAAAAACCACAGAGCAGAAGTGCTTGCAAGCTATGGGGTTGTCAGAAAGATGACATCATCCCTTTAAATTTTGCTTAAAAGTAAAGAAAGAAAATCTTCTACTCAAGTCAAAATGATATGACTGAAATTTCTACCAATCCAAGATCAGAAAAGTTCATTTTCCAAAGCATGTAAAGAAAGAATACACAGGGCAAGTCCTGCCTGACCAGCTTGGGGACTTCTGTGATTGAGTGATATCAGTGGACAAGGGGATGGCTGTGGATGTCACCCACGTGGACTTCTGTAAGGCCTTGGACATGGGCCCCATGATGTCCTTGTCTCTAAATTGGAAAGAGATGTGTTTGATGGTGGACTGTTCAGTGGGTGTGAAATTGGTTGGATGGTCTCATCCAGAGGGTCACAGTGAACATCTCAGAGTCCCAGTGGACATGACTGACAAGGTTTGTCCCTCAGAGTATACTGGGACCAGTGTTATTAAATAGCTTCATTAATGACATGGACAGAGGGGTTGAGGGCACCCTCAGCAGAGCTGCAGATGACACCAAGCTGATGACACAGCCAAAGGCTGGGATGCCAGCCAGAGGAACCTGGACGAGCTCAAGATATGGGCACATGGGAATCCCACTGAGGTTCAACAAGACCAAATGCAAGGTCCTGCACCTGGGCCATGGCAGCCCCCAGTACCAACACAGGCTGGGGCATGAGCAGATGGGGAGCAGCCCTGCCCTGAAGGATTTGCAGGATGAGCAGGACATGATCTGGCCATGAGCACTCAGAGCCCAGAAAGCCAAACGTGTCCTGGGCTGCAGCACAAGCAGTGAGGGCAGGAGGGCAGGGGAGGGGATTCTGTCCCTCTCTTCTGCTCTGCTGAGAGCTCACCTGCAGTGCTGCACCCAGCTCTGAGGCCCCCAGCTAAGGGGAACAGGGACCTTCTGGAGAGGCCCCATCCTGGACACGGCCAAGGTCAGATTGGACAGGGCTCTGAGCAAGCTGGTCCAGTTGAACATGTCCCTGCCCACGGCAGGGGGGTGGAAAGAGATGACCTTTAAAAAGGTCCCTTTCAACCTACACCATCCCATGTTCCCATGATACAATGGAAAGCTGTGACTTTTTGGTACTTCAGAACGTGCAGGGCCTGGAAGTGTCTTTATCTTTACTCGTGAAGTTTGAAGGACATTGTCCAAACCACACAAAGCACCCGGCACCTTTTGAGAACAAAGCACTAAGTTTAGAAGCTCAGACAAGAACACTTTTTTTTCTCTGCTAAGGTACAGAATAGGGGCTGCATAAGGCAGGGTCTCACAGAGCTCTGATAAACCAAATATTCAACCACAGAATATGAATCTCTGCGAATCTGTCAGGATCTGTCTGAATGGTTAAACTGACCAACAGCTCCCATTGTCAGCTCTAACAAATAGGCAGACAGTGTACTGCTGAAATCTAAACAAAACCTGCAGTCTTTATAAGAGACCTAACAATGGCTCATTGTTTTAAAACAAGAGGTATGACCTCATATGACCCTGTCAATCTTGATTGTATAACCAAGCAGAGTAGATTTGAAAGCTGAAAATTCTGAAATAACATCAAGAATAAGTTACTGTGAAACCTTTAAAAATAGCTTTTCATTGTTCAATGAAAATCAGTGTCACAATTGAGAGCAAAAACAAGAATCATTGTTAACCTACTCAGACACCATGTATAATAAAATCATAAAAATTTCTAGTTCCTTCTGAGTATCCAGTTTGCTGATAGGTTATTTATGATAACACTGCTCAAGGATTACACTGTTCTTCACTGAGTGATAATAATATATATTTTCTTCTCATCTACAAAAAATATTGTTTCTGTTTGATGTAGCAATACAGTGCTGCAATGCAATACAGAAAGTAGCTTTAAACAACTTTCATGTGTTTCATCTTGAGTATTTAAATTCTTTCCAACTATATCAGTATTTGTTTGACAAAGAGAAATACTGAATTTTTAATTTTTTTCAATAAATCCACTCCTACCTGCCCAATTAAGACCCTAATACACAACAAAGTTTAACCTCATTTAAAAAAAATGAAATGGAATTACCTTTGCCTATAAGGACACCTATTTTGGAATCCAACTTTTCTCCTGGATCACAGTTCCTTGTCACTAGTTTAAGGACTGGAAGAAAGGGTCTAACATCACAAAGTCTCCGTGTTTCATCCTCTAATTCTTCATGTACAGCAGTCTGATTCACACATGAGAACATGTAAGAGTCAATCTCCATGAGGAGATGAAAGAGTGGGTAGGAATGTGCTTGCTTCCATAACAGCTGCAATGAAAACAAAGAAATGAATTTTTTAAAAACCCCAGAAACCAGGGACACATATTAAGGCACTGAAGGTAACATTCATTCCCATTTATGTTCCCAAAAAATAGAAAAGAAACATGTTGGCTAACTTGGTTAATTTTGATCACTATACATCATTATATGTTTACTTTGTCTCACTTTTAGTCTCTAGCTTGAGTGATTTCCAGGACAGACTCAGCATTCCTTTTCTTTGGAAAACAGCTAAACATCAACAGTAGATGCTTATGGCATGCCAAGTTTCCATGTGCCACGAGCAGCAAGAAAACCAGACAGCTTAGTTCAAATCCCTTATTGCTGTCACTCACACATTTTTTTTGAATTCTTTATCCCTTGAAATCATTTATTCTATTAGGAGTAGGTTAGTCTGTGTTGTAATTCATTCACTGCCTCATTCCTCAGTAACTTTTCCCAATGTCCTCACATGGCCATTATCTAATTAAAGGACAGCAGATTGTTTTTTAGTATCTGTGGTCACTTCATTACTTCTCCCCTTCCTTTCATTTGGATATTCCCCTCACATTTTAAGTGATGCTCCAATTTGTACAAAACCTTTAAGAAGAGGCACACGTAGTTTTTAAAGCAATTATCTTTGGTGCCAGTCAATAGAAGCAGGAGCCCAACTTGTCACTTCTGCACGAAAAATCTAATCAGAGGAATGTTAGATCAGCAAACAATAGACTACCAATGTATTAGATAAAGGTTCAGAGCAGCAATACAGCATTAATATAGAGCTGTTAGAATAATCTCTGCTGAACTGTAACTTCCCAAACCCTGCCCTCTGCCCAACCCCCCCATTTCTTTATCAGTCAATCTGCTGGGCACGTGCTTTCAGTACCTCATTTCCATGCCTGCTACAATTCCTGACTTGATTTGCCAGAGGGCACGTCAAAATCAGAACCAGCCCTCATTCCAAAGCCGAGTGAACGGCCCATTTGGGGTTACCTGTTTAATCTGAGATATGGTGGCATCTCGAGGGACATCCAGGTTGATGTAGATTCCAGTGGGCAACAGGAAGTCCACAGATATTGAGCCATCAGCACCAATCTGTGAATCCACTGCCCAGATGTCAAGGCTGTCTGTCACGGCAGGAGGCATTATGGAATCTCAATAATATCATAACCACATGGCCCTAGGGGGAAAAAACCCTAAAATTCAGTATACTTAACCTCCTATAATTAGACACACATTTTAAAGTCTTTGGAAGGTTTACATAAGCTTGCTTTGTGCAGCTCAGCTTACAAGTCTGAGGTCTCAAATGCTAGTATTGCAAACACAAAAGCATAGTTCTACTCATTAATGTTATTTAATATAATAGAAGTATTTGCCTGCCAAAGCACTATTGTTAAGATGTTTATATCATTAAAACTAGGTGATAAGAGAAAAAAACTAATTAGAAGTTAGCTGAAACAAAGTTAGAAATTAATTTCAAGTTCTCTCTAAAACTTTACCTGTGTAAAACACAACCAAAATAAACTTCTTGGATGAAGAATGACAATATTTCATATGAAAACTCGTGATCAGTTTCATTATTTTATTTTTTACAAATTTCCTGTTGATTGTTCATGAATGTGGCCAGTGACATTCAACTTTAAAACCTGTCTTAATAGCAGGAAAAAATTCTTCAACTGTACTAGAAAGTGTCCTTTTCCTCTAAAGACACTTATCTCAATTTGTTTTCACCCTCAGAGAACGATCACTCAGCTCCACCCACTGTGGGAACTGCATCCACTGCAGGGTAGGAGGAAACCCTGCCCCTGATCTCCTCCAGCTCACTCCTCTGCCAGCCTGACTGCCTGTCCTCTGTATTGCAGCACATTTTTATTTACTCTTAATGCTACCATCAGTTTTCCTGACCTTCCAAATCTTCTTTTTTGAGTACCACTCTCTAAAGCTGAGCTTTCCCTTCGGCCATGGCTCGCTGAATCATTTACCTTCCTCCACATCCAGACAACGCTCTTCAGCTGCCAAAGGGATTAGAATAATCACTATTATAAAGCACTTTAATAGACAAGTAACCCCTACACCTTTAGAATTCTTGTTGGACAGCACAGGATGTGGGAAATCACCCCCTTTGTACAGAAAATGTCAGAATGGTCAACTCCACTGGCAGCTTTCCAATACTTCAATTAGTCCTTCCCTTCCCCACAACAGACAATAGATGATGCCAGTAGCACAAAAATCAACTTGCCAGTTCAAAGCTGCCTCAGGTATTTGACAATAAACTCCATCCCACCTCTAACTGCCACGTAAATACACTGAATATCAAGACCCAAATCATTCCTACACCTTTCCATCTGGCCTTAGCACAGCTGTGAGAACCAGCACAAGCTGCCAACACATCTTGTAACCACACTAATGCATGGATCACTTCATATTTTGTTTGTACTAGAGAAAAATACAGCAGAGTTTTCATTATTGCCAAATTAAACATCTTGAAATTTCAGAAAGCATAAATACATAAGGAAAAAGATTTTTTGTCAATAGAAGCAATAATTAGGGAGCTCCTACGATCATCACTATCAAATAATAGTTTTACCACCATTATGTCCACATTTTCCTCCAAAAAGGTCCACTACACTGAGCAGATTGAATTTAAGCAAAAATAATTGGATGTGGCAGTGTGGTAAAAACAACAAATCACAAGGTATTTTATATGAATTACCAGAGTTTACAAATCCATCCATTCATCATTGGATGTGCAAAGCTCAGCATGGTGTGTGAGCTCTAAGCTGCCTAAAGGAAAGAAATAAAATATTTCCCCATCATTGCACCCAGCACAGACTTTGTTATTGGAATAACACAGTATCTACCCAAAAAATAAACTCAGATAAAATGTGTAATTCCTCATTACCAATTAGTATATTTTCCACAAGCTACTATTTTAAAGGGATACGATTTGTTTTCCTCCATCCAGTTACTTGTACTCATAAAATGCTGGCTGCAATTCTGTTCTAGCTCAAATTAGCAGTCAGTGAAAAATAATAATACTATACATTTTTCATATTTGGATGCACATATTTGCAGTTATTTTCTGTGGTCCTGAGGGTAAAATAAAGAGGTATTTCCATTACAAAGTTGGGACAGGTACAGCAGCAAGGAAATCTGTTTTATGTAGTTATTTTGTATACAGTTCATTCCTGCTTTAATTCAGTGTATCTTTTCTATTTTCATCCTCTTTCATAAGTTTTTTACAGTTGCAGCTGTTAAACCCATTTTGGTGCATCAACAGGAGTTTAAAATGTTCAAAGAAACAAGACTTTAAAATGCTGCTCCATATCCTGGAGCCCAAACACCACAACACACAGTTATAAAGTTCTTGTACTTGTTTATAATTACAGGTTTCCAGCTCAGACACCAGAACCTTTTAGAATTCCATTTGCATTTTCAATTAAAAAGGGAAGACAAGCCATCTTGCCAATCTGAGCATGCTGAGGAGCTATTCTTGCTTTCAGGCACTTACTTAATATTTCCTTCCTCAAGGAAGCAGGTCAGTGTGTTTTGCAGCCAGCACCCTATTTCTGCCCCAAGAGCTGACATCACAGGGGCCAAGAGAGAACCAGATTTTATCCTGAGAAACACAAGACTGCCAACCCACAGCAGCTCTGGGGATGAGTCACAGCCCCAACTGGGACATGTGGGGTGGCACTGGTGACTAACTAACAATATCACATCTAGGAACTGAAACAAAGGCAAAAAGCCATCTGGATTGGGAGCAACAGCACCAGAGACATTTTAAACAATTTCCAGCTAAAGGAAAAAAACCAACAATTCAAATAATAATAAAAAGCTATTTCAGGCTGTTAACCTCATAGCTATTCCTGCCCACTGCCACATCAACAACAACCTCACTTACAAAAGAAGGAAGTAATTAAACCAGCACTTAACCTTGGCTCCTCAAGTGTCTAATCAATGACTTGGAATTTCACAGGAGGAAGCCCAATACAAAATGCTTTTCTAAGGCACAGGTAGTACTGACAGACAGCATTCAAACCTTCCCATGTAAATTCTCTCTAAGCTTTAACCTGCAAATTTCAGATTCATATATGTGTGTGTGTGCCCACACACTCACCCTCCTTATCAATTTGTATTTTAATATACCAGCAGTTCTGCCAGAGCTGCTTACACTAATGCAAATAAATGAAACACAGATGAGTAGAACACCTGCAGAAAAAGGAAATTTATTACTCATCTTTACATTTATATATATAATGCACACAAAGAAGAAGCCCTAAAAGAGGATTTCTCAGTTGGGTGTTGCTGTTATGGTTTTTAAAGGACTTGCCATCTCTAGGCAGACAAAAGAATTTGCTCTGGTGCTAACAGTCTCATTCCAGAAGCCAGGAGACCTTACAGTTTTCTCCTCACCTCCCAGCAAAAAACATCTCATCATTTAATCAACAAGACCACTTGGAAAGGAAAAAACAAAGAAAAAACAGAAGCAGGCTGCTTCTTCATTGATTTCTAAAATAGTTTAAGGACAGACACAGTCAGAAGTAAGCTGCACATATTTTTATGTGAACTGCAGCCTACTCATGTTTTGCCCCTAATCAAAACAGAACTAAAATCATAAGTCCTGGGTTAAGAAAATCCAGAACATCCCCAGGAGTTCCAGACTTATTCTTTAGACTAAAGGATCAGTAGGATTTCAGAAGCTGTGGCTACACACTGAGGCTGTGTTCTCTTTCTAAACTACCCACCCATTTTCCTGAAGGCAGGCAGAACTATCTTGTACCAAGCTCAAATCCATCATGACTCCTTCAGGACATTGCTGAGAGCCCAGGACCACCCAGCTGCAAAGGCTTCCCACCACTGCAGCCAGAGCTGGTGAAATCCATTTTACCTGTGCTGGGCAGTTCGACTTGCACACGTACAGGAATTAAATCCATTTTACCTGTGCTGGGCGGTTTGACTTGCACATGTACAGGAATTAAATCCATTTTACCTGTGCTGGGCGGTTTGACTTGCACATGTACAGGAATTAAATCCAGGGGGTGCAAATATGTGACATCAGACAGTGCCAAGCAAGGAGATACAAAGGATAAGCATGGGAGGGAGTTTGTAAGGTTATCCTGAAATTAAGAGCTGCCCAAGAACATGCTCACATAGAGTCTGTCTGGAGCACTGCCAGAAATGAGACATGGAGTAACATTGCAATGAACTCTCCTTTGAAAATAGTTTATCATATCAGCAAAAGACTTAGACATGAAAAAGTACCAAATCCACTTGAATTGTCAAGCATTGACTCAGCATTTATCCGCATCAGATAAATTCTCCTAAAACCAACTTTTTGAAGAATGCAGCAATTATGAAAACTCACATTGTGTCATTAAATCCTTTACTTCTGAACTCACCACAAATCCCCTATCACTCATCCTCTGAGATCTGTTTTTCTGTCGTTAAAAGAACACCAACATAAATTCCAATGCAACGTTCAATGCTTTATCTTGAACTATAATCCAGAAGAATACTAACAAAACACAAGTAAAAGTAGCTACAAAGAAGGTGGTAATTATAAATGCACATATATTGCAGTGTCAGAGGAAAATTCTGATGTCCTGTTATCTCTGGTAGCATTTATTCTCCTAAGCACCAAGTTTTTGGAAAAGTGTTTAGAAGAGCTATCTCACATCTGAAATTATGTCACCCACCCCTGAAATGTTGTCAGTTCTCTCAGGATGAAATCAGTATGCTATCATCCCACACATGGCAAAAAGCTGGAGGAGAAGATCATTAATATATTAAAAAGTAATCTTCCTTAAGAAGTAAGTTTCTTTTACACCACTTCTTCTAAACACAGGTGCATTTTAAGGGCCCATAAATATCTACAGCTCAAATTAAATAGGAAGTTTCTCACTAAACCCATTAATATTTACATAAAGGACAAATATCAGAAGCTAACTTGTTTTGGATATGCAAAAACTAAGGGCGCTCTACTGGTGCAGATTTTTGGTTTACCTAAGAAGTTGTTACATCTGTTGAGCACCACATCCAAGACAATCATCCCTGTGATCAATACAGCTCTTTATCTACTGCGTGTGCTGCCATGTGGCAGTCAAGGGGCTAAAAAAACCCAAAAGTCTTGCAGTAGTGAAAAGGGCCACCCCATTCAGACACAAAGAGCAGTGTTTGAGCAGTATCTTACTGTCCAGAACAGACGAGATGACAATCTAACCACAGTCATTTTCTAGGAAACAGCAGCAGCACATCACGTAGTCTAAGTAGGAGAAACACTAAGCACTTATACAATACAATTATTGTAATCATTTTTCTAACCATGTAAACATCTAGTACTATAAAAAGATGAGCAAGCTATAAATGAAATATTTGAGAAGGAAAAAGGGAAAAGAACCTAGCAAAAAGATGGAAAAGGAGTCTGAATATATGCATTAGATCAGGGCCAGTTCACAGCTCTGTAGAACTGCATCCTCTTCTGTTTCTCAATCCGTACCAAATTCCCAGGAGCTGTTCTGGAGCCCAGGGCAGTGTCCGAGAGCTGCCCGGGACTGCCACAGGCTGTGACAGAGGCACTTTGGGCACCAGCTCAACCCTCTCCCCTCATCAGCCCTGTTCCATCCCCTCGTGGCTCCCCCATCCCATCCCATCCCATCCCATCCCATCCCATCCCATCCCGCCCTGAGGGCAGCTCAGCTCTCTCTGAGTGCCACCACAGCCAGAGCAGCGCTGTTCAGCTTTTCCCTTTCCGGGCCGTGCCCTCCCATCCCGCCGCAGGCAAACGATGGAAAACACCGGCAACAACCATGTCAGTTTTCCGTGGCCCGGCAGCGGCAGGGTGCGGTGAGAACACGGCCCTCACCCTACAGAACAGGCACAGGGTGACATTGGGGTTAACGAGGAATCACACAATCACCACGGGGGGAGAGACCTTTAAGATCGAGTCCAAGCCATGCCCTAACAGCCCGACTAACCCATGGCACCGAGTGCCACATCCAGTCTTGTTCTAACACATCCAGGGATGGGGACTCCACCACCTCCCCGGGCAGACCATTCCAGTACTTGATCACTCTTTCAGTAAAAAACCTTTTCCTGACATCCAACCTAAATTTCCCTTGGTGCAGCTTAAGGCTGTGTCCTCTCCTGTCACAGTTGTCACCTGGACAAGGGACCAACCCCACCTGGCTACAGCCACCTTTCAGGGAGTCGCAGAGAGCGAACTGCAGCCGAGGTTTGGTTAAAAGTTTAATGTGACAGGAGCAAGCACCACTTATTCCAACATGAGCTACTAAAAACTGTATTTACTGTTCACTCTTCCCCAGTCACACAGGACCAGTAATGAGCCTTTTAAAACCAGAACCCCATGCACTGGTAACTCAAGTGTGGTGTGTGCCACTGCAGACCATGGAAACCCCTGCAGACCGTGCCATGGCAATTCTCATTTCGCCCTAAAGTGTGAACCCACTTCAGGTTCTGGCCTTCTACAGCTGCACAGGTGAATTTCTATCCAAACTGCTTCCTAATATGAAAATAAAATACAATCATCTTGATGATACATACAAACGCCTAAATCAGCGAAATGGAGATCTTTCCACTCCACAAATGTCATGGGTATCTATCTACAATAGGAAAGATTTTAAGAATTCAAGACATCTGAAAAGTAGGCTGGAAAGTTTTTGTTAAAGATCATGTGGTACTATAAATATTCCCCAGCAGTTTAGTTCAACTGCCACATGAGCTGGCCCTATGGAATGGAAAATTAAATGTCCGTTTAGTCAGGGTTCCTCCAGAAATCAGAATAAAAATATCACCATTTAGTTTTCTAAAAATATCTATGTACAGAAAACTTGAAAGGCCTTTTTCAAAGGCCTCCTTCCCTCACAGTGCTCACACTGGTACTAAGAGTGGTCTCTCAGCCTTCAAGTCTAGATTCTCTCATTCTCCTCATGAAATACAGCTAATTTTCCACCAACAAAGATGATTTCATTAGGGTTTTTTATCCCAGATCCCTAATTGTTTTATCTGTTCATCTCCTGTAGCTTTATTCCTCTGGTGTATCCATAGCCTTATACACCAGGTTTTAAAAACTGAAGTCAGGATTTTAAACCCACAGTGAATGCAGTTTCTACTCAGATATTAATGCCTCTAAATAAAAGTGGCCCAGTTTTCAAGAAATGCTGAGCACCTGAATTTGCAATTGACTTACACAGGACTCAGAGATATAAAAAAAAATGCAGACATGTTAACTGGTTACAAATTAAAATTTAATTTAAAGTAACTTCATTTGAACAGATGGTTAGGTTTTATAAAAATTCTTCTACAATTCAATGAAAGTATCATTTAAAAACTAGCTGCAAATGAGATTGTCTTTGGAATTCTTTTCCTGGAAAACACGTCTACATGTAGAGAACAACACTACTAAAATATTATTCCAGACTCAGAACTTACAGACTTGGCTTGAACAATGAGGAAAGAAGGAAAATTTTACTTCCTGTTACTTTATACTCAGGCAAATACACACATCTGCTGCTCCCTCCAAAAATATTCATGATGAACTGAACAAGTGAATAAAACCTAAGTGCCAGGCTTCTGACAATTCACAGGCAGCACTTAATTCACAAAAACCAGCCTCTCACAGCTAATTCACAGCCATCCTCTGCTCTACCTTGAAATCACTGCATGGAGACATTAAAATAGAAATAAAGAGTTTCAGGCCATCCTTTTGAATCGTGCAAGTAAAGTGAGCTGCAGGGAGAAGAAAAACTCCTTTCACATTTCAATATTGCTGTGTGAAATTGTCTTTGGAAGTATCCAATCACTGGATCACACTGAAGCTGGGGACACCATGATAAAACATTGTCTTTCAGCTGGCTGGAATGCAGTTCTGCATGGCTGAGAAGGAAGGAATAGAAAGGAATGGAAGAAAACAGCAGATTAGAAAAACACTGTCATATGAGTAACAGCTCATTTGATGCCCTGACCAACAGAGTCAGGGAGAGGAAAAGGAGAAAAGCTCAAAGGAAAAAAGCCCAGGCCAGTTATTCAGTATTCTATATCAACTGGGCTGTGAGAAAACATCTGGTAGAAACACCTTTAGAAGCTTTTCTAAACAGCCCTCTTAGATATTTTGGAGAACTTTCAACAGCAGCAGGCAGAGTGGGCCCTGATACAAGAGGCAATGCATTTGTACAGCACGTTCCAGGACAGAAAAGTGAGACTGAAGATTTGGGAAAAGATTAGAGCTGGTGAGTTCACAACCAGGTAACTCCCTTTTGACCCTGCACAGCACTGTAGATTCTGCATGAACTACAGGGAGAGAGTGCTGCCTTTTTCCCAACCTGGAAATGAAACTTGAGATAATTTTAGTAAGGAGGTAATATAAGAGCAGATCTTTATTTTAAGGTATTCAGGGGCAGTTATGGCAAGATTATTAAAAAATCACGTTAAAAAAAGAAAAAGAAAAAAAGACAAAACTCAAATGGCATCAGGAGGCCAGCATGAAATATTAGGGTATGTTGAGCTCCAAGAGTAGACAAAACACTGAAATGATGGCATGCTCACTTGGATATTTTAAACAAACAAGCCAACAAAACCAAGCTTAACAGAACAGGTGAATGGAGGGGGCACAAGGGAAGGAGGAGGACTGAACAGACAGACTGAATGGGAAAGGAGAAGGAGCTGAACCAGAATAAAATGTCATTTGAAGCCAGGCGAGTCAGGTGTTTCCATAAAGCTGCAGCAGTGCCTGTGCCAGCACAGTGACGGTGCAGAGAGAAGCAAGAGGAGTGGCACAGTGACAGTTCCTCACAGCCTCAGGGCTGCCTGGCCACTTGACAGCTCTAAAGATCATTTCAAAAAATGTAGGCAAAACTACAGCCTAAAGGCCTGGCTTTCTAACAGCCCAAGCTATTATCAGAACTACTGTGCAATGTCTCTGTCCAGAATCTGAAAAGAGGCATTAATAATCTGTGCTTTTAATGATTTATTGTACTAAGTAAACTGTAGGGGCCTTATCCTCCCTTTGCTGAACAAGAATTCTACCTGACTTCTTAACAGTCTGACAACACAACTAGGAAATGATAAACCAGGATTAGTTCTGCTCTCTGGGATTTCCCTGCTGTTCTACCACTCAAAATATATTTTTTATTACGCTGTAAACACAAAGGAAACATTCCACTTATAAGACATTTAAATACATAAATAGCTAATATTTCCTCTCCTTTGGAATTGTACAAATGGACCTAGACCATCAAATCTCAGCAGCAGCTCTTACATCTAGATAACATTCTACTATAAAACAAGTTCAAAACAGAAACTCAGGTTTTCCTATAAGCAGATACCTCTTCATACAGGGACTAAAAGATTCACTTTTTAATTATTTATTTGATTTTGATCAAAACCTCTAGGAAAGGGGATTATTCTCCAGCAGACAGATTGCATGCATCTGCAGAGGGAGGTGAATCAGTGAAATAATTAAAACCAATTGAATATCAATGAGGAGTGAAATTTTCAACTACAGGGAAGGCAAAATAGATCAAAACACACAAGCTGACTGTGCTTAAGTCTCATACAGGGATGCCATGGAACCTACAAAGTAGAAAGATACCCCTTAAAGGAAAAAAAAATCAATTTTATATGCTTCATCAAGCCAGGCATTGCTCCTGATGGGGTCTGTTTCTTACATAATCTGGTCTGGATTTTTGCAGTTATTTTTCTTCCAACACCAGCTTCAATGCCCCATCACAGAGATTCAGAGGTGGCTGCTCAGCCATTTGTTACATGGACAGGACTGGTCAAGGACTGACCAACCACTGAAGGAAATCCAACAACTCAACTCTGATGCAAATATTTAGAGGTATTTTATACATCTTTTTCATGAAATTCATTTATAAAGACAAGTTGAAATACAATGCCATGCAGTAGAAAAACACAATCCTAAAAACCCCTTTTGCCATGAAGTTAAAGGTAATAAAGCCAAAAGTAACCCTGGCCATTCATCACAAGGACCAAAAATGTTTAAGATTATGTAAGAATTACAGACTATTTAGCCTGAAAGGGGCCTCTGGGAGTCAGCTGGTCCCAAGCTCAGCTCCAACACTGAAGTTAAAGCATGCTGCTTAGGAGCCTGCACAATTAATTTTGCAAGTTTCCATGGATGGAGGCTCCACAGAAATGCAGCAACCCTTGGAGCCTTCAGCATCCCCTCAGCAGGGCCTGACTGCTCCTGGGGTCACTTTTCTCCAGCTGTGAGATTCAGCATCTGCTTCCAAGACTTCATGAGAACTCCACCTGGCTTCTCAACTGTGATTAGAGATGCTGCTCAGATTTTATTTTAATGCTCTTAGTAATTTAATTTTTAAATTCCAATTGCAAAATACCTTGTGATGATCAAAAGGCACGCAAGTACACACAAACGTCCAACTAAAAACAAACAGGTTGCAAAACATTTCCCCAGAAAGGAAAAATCTGAATTAATTTGAAGTTGTAACAATGGAATTCTCTGAGTCTCTTAAAAAAAAGGGGGTGGGGAGGGAAGAAAGACAAGTTTACTGACTGCTGAACACCTGAGCAAATTTTGTGTCAGGCATAAGCCTAAATACAACGATTTAAAATGACTAAAGCTATCTCCAGTAGATGTTCTTCATTTTATTTGTTTGGAGAGCTCACTTGCAACTTGATTGTTTATCTGTTCTACCAGAGTCAAGAATTAACTTGTCAAACCAAGTGTGAAGACCGCAAACAGGTTTGTTTGTTTGTACTGGGACACTGTGAACAGCTGCCTGTATTTCTACTGTGTAATGTAAGAAGGCAATAAAAGACAAATAACGCCACATAACACAGCTCCTGAAAACTTCAGGGCTCAGAATTCAGAGTCAGGTGCCACAAGAACTTTGCACATGACTATTTACCAGTCATTTGACATTTGGCCTAGATCAGGAACTGATGTAAATTCAAATGTGCTGACTAAAAATTGTAGCATTTCTTTCAAGTACTTAGAGAAAGGGAACTAATACATATCAACTTCTTTAAATCCACATTGAATCGAAAATTTTATAGTTTTTTAAGGCAGGAATTCAATGAATCCAAATGTATTATTGTGTCAGTTAGAAACACTTTGTTAAAAACACCAAGTATGAAAAGCTTTTTTTGTCTGATTAGGTTCCACAGACATTTTTCTACCCAAACTATGACACCCTCTACACATCCACGTTTAAAGAAGAAGCTAAGAGGAGTCATTTCCTCTTGCTAATAAAGCAATATGCCAAAATATACTTCTTGTAAACTAAAACAACTTCTCATCCCTCCCTTTCAGTTCTAATGGCCAGATCTTTTTCATTCCCAACCAGGCATTCAGGAGTATTTCCAGAGACTCCTGCAGAATTACAGTCACACAAACACACAGCATGAGTAAAATGCATCAGACATAGGCAGTTTTTTCCCAGTTTCTAAGGCAAATATGTTTAAATATCTGACAAATCTAATGTAAAGTGGCAGAAAAATTATTACATTTCTCACCTCAAGCACAGGAAGTACATAGAAATTAAGAATTACACTATATCAGGATATAAAGATATTTATCTGGTACAGTGCATTAGGTAGAGAGGCTTCTTTTATCAGAAATGAGACACACATGTGTCAGCCCAGAATTCACAGCAGCTGGAAATGAACTACAAGCACTGAATGAAAGATGTATCTGATATTGATAAACTGAAAACCTAAGCAAGTTTGATGAATGATGGAACCACAATACAGGACAAATAATAGTGACAACAAAAATATTAAAGTCACTCAGAAGAGACATGACTGTAGAGCTACAGACAAAAAAAAAAAGTATATTTTCAAACTCCTTGGAAAATACAAGCAGTGCTTGAACTTGTTGCAGCAAATAGGGGCTTATATGTAATCATATCTATACCAGACAACTTCCTGTTCAAAACCACAGCCAGCATACACAGCAGCCAAGAGAAAAACCTGAAACCCATCTCAATTTCACAAGATACAACTACTCCCAAGAGGGAAGATGGTTCAGTGGGAATCCATGAGTCCATTATCAGCTGATCAACTGAAATGAGTGCAGAGTCACCCATTTATATTTTTAATATAACAAAGTTAAATACAATAAAAGCCTAATAACCATGCTGACTTTACAAGTAAAAGATAACAGAAAACAACCCTAAAAAATCCCAGCCCTGTAATACTTACTCTAATGAACCTTTTCTGTTTCAGTTTGACTGTGTAGCGAAGATACTTTTATTAAACATTTTCTTCCTATTACTCTTGTTTTTTTCAGAAGATTCCACAAGATGACCTCAATGTGATCTGAAAAAAGCAAAACACAACATAATGTAATTGACCAAATGAGAAAACCAGTAAAGTGTATTTGGTTTAAAAGCTGCACCAACTTTCTGTGCAGAAATACCTAAATAATCACTATTTTACTGCCTTCAAATACTACAGCACCACATTCCCATTACACAATGTGATTAATCTAACAATTAAATGAATGTCAAATCCACAAACACTCTGCTACGAGAAAGGAAAGAGAGGAAGTAATAATCTGAATATGCCATTTATTCTAATAAGTTCTATGATCATGAATTAGTCAAAAACATTCTTAGGTGCTACAAATATTTTTAAATTTTTGCACACTCAATTTGAATCAGACCAGCAGATGTCCATGGCAGTTAAAGCCAAAAAAAGGGAGACAGAGTTGCCTTCATTATCTTAAGCACATTTTCTCTTTGTCCTCTGGGCTGTAAGCTGATTTTGGTGGAGGTTTTTTGTTTGTTTGGTATTTTTTATATTAAGAGTGTAATACCATCTGTAGTTCTACTATGGAGAAGTTGAGTTGATGATCCCATATTCCTATTCACAGTTCAACATGTGAAGGGTTCAGAAGGTCTCTGAGCAACAAACACCCTGCAGTTGTTTAGGGCAAGACATCTCCCCAGAGCCAAGACATCATCCCCCTCAGCTTCACCCTGCAAATCAAGCTCTCAATAGAGAGAATAGACAAAAACCACTTCATTCCCCTCTGAGCAGTGCTGTCAGTTTGCATTGATGTTATCTCCACGTTTGTAGGCTAAGCCACAGAGCACAAGATGTGTAGCTACACTGCACTTCCCATAAACAATTATTTTTCTAAACCACATCAAGTACGTCCCACCGTGCTCGTGAGAACTCGGCAGTATGGGGAGGGAGGGAGGGAGGGCTCTCACTGCCCAGTCCCACACAGAGCAGAATTTCTCTAGGAATTGGCATGTGGAGACCTCTGAAGCAACTCAGACTCTTCGGTGGCTTTGAGGGATAAATACATACTGCCCCACATAGTTAAGTCTAAGAAAAGTTAAGTTACTGCTCCATGCACAACCTTTTGGTATACAAAGGTGTTGTCCCAAAATGGATTTTCACCTGGTGTGCAATAAACCAACCCAGACACATTGAGTTATTTGATTTATTTACGGAGGTATGAGCTAGTTCAAAAACTTCTCATAATTAATGTCTAGGAGCCAACAGCAGGGAACACACACAAGAAAAAAAAAAAGACTAGAGAAAAATGAAGATAGTATTACGTGATTTGGAAATTGCAAGGACAAAGCAACAGTGTGAATCTCACAGAACCAAGGCTGAACTACCAGCCTGGAGTTCATGTTTTACAGCCATGTCAATATTTGTGCTTATGGAATCAGAAAAATCCGAATCAAAAGTGACTGGCCAGCAGGCAGGATCTTAGGAGGGGGTGTGAAATGCATCCTCCTATAGCTAACAGGCATGAGAACAGAATTCCGCCCAAGGAAGAATCCCTGCATGACCTGTGGCCCCTCAAACAAGGGCCACAGTGTGTGACTGAACCATAACCCTGTGGCAGGAGCAGGATACTCTTTGACTAAAAGTTGGATATCCCAAACTTCTAGAGGTCAATGGCTAACTAGACACATGATGATAAATCAGATGGTGAGGGCCCAGAAATTACCCAGGGTCTATAAATTGCACAGCTTAAACAAACCACTGCATTGTGAATAGCTCCTGTCACAGTGCCTGTGTTCACCCCAGTCTCTGCCTTCACCACAGCTCCCTGTCCTGTTTCCCCTCTTTTCTCACAGCACTTGGTATCTCTGCAGCTCACACAGCACACTGATAACAGGCTGGTCCTCCACAACCGACTGCAGGGGATCAGCCAGCCCTTGAGACCTTGAACCACTTCTAAAGCACACAACCGAAGCACCCATTGCTACACTCGAGCATGAGAAACAAGGCCTTCATTAGAGGACGAGGAGGTGCAGCCTTTTTTTCTCACCAACCAAACTTTCCCATTTTTCAGAGCAGCAGAGCAAGGGTTAACAGAGGTGGTATCAATGGGCTGCAGATCACACCGTGGGCAGCCAGGACACTTTCCACCCTCACACCAAGAGTGGAGCATTTTCCAAAGGCTGCTTACACCCAACAGACAGGGTACAAACTCTGCTGGCCTTTTACTGACCATGAACAGCCAGCAAGGACTCCAACTATGTAAGAAATATGCCAGCATCATCTTTGGGAGCTCCACCAAGATCAGAAAGACTTGAAGGAACTGCCTCCCAAACTGGCCTCTCTAATGAAGACATCTCTTTTTCCTCTCTGGGGAACATGGGAAAAACAGAACTGGCAGCTGGACATTACAAACAGAGCCTCTCCTCTGGGTCTGCTGGGTGTGAACTCAGCCAAAAACAAACCACCAAATCACCTTGGGCACACACCCATATGACTTCTTCTGACAGTACCCACCAGGGACCCAAGAGAAATCCTTTTCCATTCCAGCCTGCAACTTCTGCATAAGAAATTGCATTTGGCAAAATAATCGTTTTCATGAATCCTTTAATTACACCCTCATTACATAGATAATGATTTTATGTAAACTGTAACTTGTTTTTTCTAAAACATTAACAATCTTATGAGGCAATTCGGCAATCATAAAACTGTGTGGTGGCAATCAAAATTCCTGTAACAATACAGTAAAATTTTTTACAGTTCTTCACCTACACTCCCTATGTCCAAAGAAACACTTATGAATGTATGACCAAAAAACATTATATCACAAGGAAAGAAAGGAGGAATAGCTATAAGAAACTTTTGCCTATAACTCCTGGGTGGCATAATGTTCAAGATAAACAATTACAAGCCAAGGAAGTAGGCCACTCACAAAGACAGAGAAAAGGAAAAATAGAAGAGAAAAAAAATCATTCCAAAGCAATGTAAGATGCCACACAGAAATTACTGGGCTAATTGTGGCCCTATTGTCTTCTGCTCTATAACAATTTCATCAGACAGGCTGCTGCACTGTTAGTTCTTCCAGAGTACACAAAAAATCCATCTGTTGGAGAGGATGCTCCAGGTTTACTTCAGGATAAGGAATTTTGAGTGGGTTGAATGACATAATATAGCAGCTTCTTGGGTATCTTCTCTGCAATTAAACCTCTTACTCTGGAGGAAAGCACTGAGGCAGACATCAGGAGAGCACTAGCAGATGTTTGGGACAGTGATACACAGCTGGGGTATTTTAAAGCTTTTGGTTCACAGCTTTGGTCACCTCAGAGCTGCCTTGAGCATTTCATGCTCTCAGTAGTGCTGAAGATCACACTAAATTAGCTGCTGTAGCAATGAAGAAACAATTTCACCAAGTCGGAGACAAAAAAAAATAAATATGAAGCATCAGTAAATACACCAAGTATCTTCAACTTAAAAAAATGCTCAAACATATAAAGCAACTCAGTCTTAAGTTCCAACAATAACAGACATAAAATTCTTCAAGAGCATTCACTGTCAGTAATTAAGCCATCACAACTCAAGTCCAGGAACTAAAACAGTGAGCAAAGGAGAAGCTCACGGGAGTGCACATCTGCCTAAATGACAGCAACTTCCAGCTTGTACACACTGCACACCTGAGTGCACAGGCTGAAAATGCAGGTTAAAGCCCAGATCTGAAAGAAATATTTCATGTCTATTGCCTAGTGTTGTGTGCCAGCTGATGCAGACAGCAGAGCTCTGCACAAGCACTGTCCTAACAATGCAGTGCCCAGAGTCTCTTCAGCAGCACAAACCAGTTTTGACCTTTTAAAGGTGGCACTTATTTCTGCACTAACATCAAGAGACAAAACACCATCCTGACAATGGACAGCACACTGTTACACACAGGACAGCATTCTTCTTTGTGTCCTACTTTCTCAGATGTTGGTGCTTGGTCAGAAACCAGTAACATCCTTTAAAAAGCCTCAGACATCTCTGAAATGTGAAATCCACCTATCTTATACAAAATCTTCTAACCAAAACGGAATAGGCACAGAGCTGCAAGTTCCCATTGCACAAGAACAGCCACAGAAAAAGCACATAAAGACAGAGACAGAAATTGCAGAATACAAAAGAGTTCAAAACAGACATCCATGTCAGAACTGTCAGTTTACATCCTTTCTTATTCCTGAAGATGGGCAAAACAGAGACCACTTAGCATTTTCAAGTATTATTCTTTAAGTTAAAAACATGATTTGAAGCTAGATTCAGTTATACCTCCCTCAAGAAGAACTCGATAATAACTACATTTGTCCAGTGGGTGAGTGAGGGCAGGAGCCCAGTGTCCCACCACAATGAAGGACAGTGTGAGGAAGCCTTGTTCACTCTTCCCAGAGCTCTGCCCCACTGAGCCCTGGCTCACCTCTGTGAAATCCCCCGCAGTGCTTGGTTAAAACCAATTTGTATTCACACAAGCACAGACTAATACACTTTACAATGAATCATTTTTTTACTTGGTTACACATGCTGCTGAGCTCCCTTTCAGTTTAGAACTGCAAGACAATATCGAAACAACCGGGCAAGTTTTCACCAAGTCTTTATTTTGAACACAGTGATTTTTTAACAAGGTGTCAGTTACTGACGTTTGAATTTATCTGGGAGGAAGGGACAGTGTGTCCCTCCCTCACAGTGATGCATCCTGCCTGATGGTGCTCAAGGTTCAGTGACCCAGTAACCCTCCTACTAATTGTATCTTACAGCCCAATCTGATTGGAGTTGTGAGGCAAATAATCTTTTTTCCTTATTATAAAGTCAAACTTAAGAGCAAAAGACTGTTGGCATTTACTGGCACTGGAAAATGAAGGACTTTCCATTAAAGCAGCAAGGAACAGATAGTTCCAGATGAGAAGGAATCACCTGCACTATTTAAGATCAACAAACAGAAACCTGAACAAAAATAATACATTTTTATTTTGCCAGAACGCTTCAATTGTTTTTTTTTCCTGCTCTGTCACCTTCAAAAGAAATGCCTCTGGGCAAAGCAGAAGGGGAACACATCACTGTTAAGGAAGCTTAACAAAAAGAGGCTCCTAGACAGCACATTTTCCTCCCAGAGTGTGCCAGGCAGCCAGTCATTCCCTGAGCTGAGATGGGGACTGGCAAAGTCTGTGCTAAGGGAGACCCTGCAGTGCCCTCAGCACTCGAGGGCTGGCTGCCAGTGCCGATCCCTTCTGATGACAAGTGCAGAATGAGAAAACACCCTCGGAGAGGCTCTGGGCTGCCATGTACTCCGTCTGCTACTCTATGGGTCATAAAGCACACGGCTCAAGGCTGTGTGTGAGCATTTCAGAAAAGCAGCAGTTTGTGGGATTTCTCACGACTCACAAACAAGCGCTCACATCTGCTTTACCGTGCCCCACAGACACGGGGCCGAGCCGCCAGCGCTGCTCATTCCCAGCTGTGAGGCAGCACAGGGCACGGGCCCAGCGGCTCCAGAGCTGGGACAGGCACTGGAGAGCTCCCACTGAGCACACCCATGGCCGTGAAGATGGAACTCCTCCCCGGGCACACTCACCATTCCACCTCCACGCCAGCCCGCAGCTTCCCCAAGGCTGCTGCACTCCGTGTGCAGCCCTGCCAGCAGCACTGAGGAACTGAAGCTGCGCTCACACAGCTCCTCTTCCCACAGTCCGCACCCAACCCTCACCTACACACGCATGTGTGGGAGAAACCGCCTTTATTCCTTACATTTTTAAAAGTTTAATAAGGGATAAAAGACATGGTTACAGTGTTGGGTGCATAGTTGTAGTTAGAGGTCCATTGGTTAATTACAATAATTTTTTTATATTGTGTCATTGTATTGCTTAAATATACAAAGATTATATATAGTTAAACATTTTTAATTTTGTGTATATGTTTTGGGAATTCTTTTGCTCGGTTGGATTTTTCACTGTTTTTTTTAGATGTGTAGTTTTGAGAGCTGTGTGTTATTTTTTAATAACAGCTTCTTGTTTTGTGGTTTTAGTAAGTGACAGTTATTGATAGTTGAAGGGTTAGAAGTAGAGTCTTCATATCTTTTTTTTTAATGTTATTTGATTATGTCGATGATTTTAGGTATTTTTATTATTGCCTATTGACTTTTGCAAATTATTATTAACAATTTTGATATAGTAGAGTTTGTAATCACTTTTAACTGCTTTTGATATAGCATAATTGGTCAGCTTTTTACGGCCAACGCCCTGGCCCCTGTACAGCTTGTACATTTTAGTGTGATAAACATATATTAGACTTTAGGCTTTCACAAAATATTAAAATGGATGATATGTGTTAACTTTTACAGTGTGCAAGAAATCCTCACCGACATGTGAAGTGTGAGCCCAAGGGCTTGAGCTGAGCCAGCCCAAGCCCTGAGCAGCAGTTTAGGCAGGTGCAGACAAATCCAGCACCCTGCACAACCCTTGTGACACCCCCAGAGATGTTTGCAGGAGTCAGTGAACCCCCAACCGGCCTGTCTGCCATCCCTGCACGCTCTCAGCAGCCCTGCCACCCAAATTCAGCTTTCCACATCCTAAAACAGGCTGCAGGCAATAATAAAGTATTTGATTCTGCATGGATTTTCATTACATGCAGAGCAGTATTTGAGGACAGAAGTCTCAGGGGCAAGGCAGGGACATTAATTGCCAGCAGCACAACAATTCCTGTACCTGTTTCTTTGGTCTTCTATCACAATTACATCCCATACTTTTGTTTCTTAAGCTGCTCCTGAATCTAGAGTTAATTACTGGGTGGAACACAAGGACTTGCTCTCAAACAAAATTACCCCCACACCATCACTTTTAATAAATTGCCCAATGAGACATTTTCAGTCATTCTAAAGTTTATGATGTCCTTTTTCATGATTTCTCTCCGATTGCCTTAAACTCTGAAAGGTCCAAGGTACATAAGGACTGACAAAGCATTTCCTCCGAATTCAGGAACACCTGGCACGGCCCTTGCTGCTGATGCATATTCTACTCACTAGTGTGTCATAGATAGAAAAACACTGAAAAACCCCAACTGGTTCCACCCAAAAGTTACTACATGAATAAATATTTACCTGCACTTTAAGCAGAGAAATAAAGCAGTGAGTCTTCATCCTGTTTCTGTGAAGATCCCAGCACGATTACTGAGTTACCCGAAATGTTAGCAGCACTACTTCTGTTTCTTGTGACCTGCACAGTCTATTTTCTTCACTACTTTCATGTCCCCATGTTTCACTTCCCAATTACATTCTCTGAAATGCCTAATGTGGTGAAACTATGCAAATTTACTCCCATTTAGTTCCCAAATTCTGCTTCTTGTTGTGCTCATATTTGAATTCATGTAAATGAGAACACGGAATTAAAAGCAAGACTGAACAATTTTTCAGTAATTAATTATTATGAGCCATTTTGTGAAGGTACTGCCCACCCTGCTCCAGGTATCACTTGAAAAGCTTTGTTCTTTATGATTAAAATAAACCTCCACGTGTGGATTGCAAGAGACTATGAACCAACACAGAAATACCTAAGTGTATTTCACTGACATGCTGCTGCAGTCCAACTTGCTGTTTGATTCCTAATATTACCCTATAATAAATAATAACAGCATTCCATTGCTAACAACATGCATACAGTAAATACCATTGAAACTAGAAGTAATCACTAAGAATAGTTCCAGTGCTGAAGAAGGAAAAGTACAAGCATCTAATAAATGTTTACCTCCAACTATATCCAACACTCAAAAGCAAATCTATTAAGCTCTTTTAGATAGTAAAAGTGTGCATTTTAATCTGCTCTTGCTCCCCACTCCCTCCACTTTCAGGTAGTAAGGCCTCATAGAAAAAAGCATAACTTCAACATGACAATTTATAATACAACATAATTTAAGAACTCCAAATCTGAACTAATCCCGGGCTAAAAGCAAGGGAGTGCTTGCTTTCAAAAACAAAAACAAAGCAAAAACAAGCAAACAAAGCCCTAAACCCACCAAAATAAAAACGAACCACAAAAAAAATCCAAAACCAAACACAAAAGACAATTCTCCTGTCGTCAAAACAATAATTTAAATCTGAATTTGGATCCAAAAGTCAGATTTGAATAGTATTCACATATTTTGCACTGCCTTTGGACACAGCACCCAAAATTACAGAATACTTGATGTAAGAACAAACTGACCAACCCAAACCCTTGTATTTTGCTCAGCTGCAGTGCTCAGCCCAGTAATTTAGACCACACTGCGTTTTCTGGCTTCCTTCATTAACGAAAGGTTTCAGTCCATTCAGCAGCTACCTGTTCCACAGCCTGCTCCTGAGAGAAGCAAAAGTGTTCTGTGGTGCCAGGAGCCCTCCAGAGAGAAACTCCCTTCCCTGTTCTGAGAAAGAACAGAGCCTGAGCAGTGCTGGAGTGTGACTGCCCCAAGAAGTGACAATCTCTGACACGTTCAGATGGAAGGTGGGGAGGGATGGAGGAGAGGCAGCAGACACATTATGGCCACTGCATTTATCCTCCTGCTGTCACTCAGTTATGGCACCAGTATTTACACCACCTTCTAAACCCCACCCTCTCCCTGAGAAATGAATATGAGCTCCTTCTTCTCCCAGAGCTTCTCCCAGAGACTTTCTTTGGACAAGTTCACTGGTGCTTCACCTCCAAACTGCAGGAGCAGTAGGACACAAGGGATGTAAACCTGGGCACACAAAAGAGCAGCATCTGTATTTAAGAAAGCAATTATTAAAATATTACAAAATCAGACATCAAAAAAGTGACTCTTGCAACTGAAAGCAAAGGCTTTCCAGTTGTCACACAAACAGTGATGGCTTAACCAAGACAGAAATTTCTCAACATCATACTTGACAGCAGAAGAGTGATTTTTCAAGGAAAAGCTCAAAAAATATTTCCCTAAACTCCTTTCAAATTTTCTCTCAAGATAAGTGAGAAAGAAAATAAAGCCCCTCTAAAATCCTATTTTACTTTTCACCAGTACACTGCAAGAATAAAAGTACCTCACAGAACAACAGAAAGTTTAATAACAAACCATTTCATTTGCCACCACACCCTAATAAATCTTTCTTCAGCTTAACTGGGTCTGTTAATCACCAAAATGTACAAGCTTGAGCCAAAGGTTTCAGGAATTCTGCCATTTCTGAAGAACCATTCTTGTATAAGGGGTCTAACCACTGCCTCTTTTTCAAGAAAATTGTCATTACATATGTGGGAACTCTTTATTACTGCACAAATAGAGCTCAAAACCACCCAAAGAGCAGCGTGCTACTTTCCTGGCCAACAGGTCCCAGTCAAATTAACAATGAAGAAGCAGCTTAGGGCATCAAGAGTGGAAAACTTTACAGAAATTAGTATATATTGTCTGGTTCCTTCAAGCTTTATCAGCACAGCACACAGAGCCTGCATCTCTCATTCTCCTGAGGCAACACCCCCAGGACTTCACCCCTAAGCAGTCATATACCAGGATTTTAAAAACTGGCAAGTAGTGATAGGAAGACAAAAGGAGGTCTCTATAAATCCTGTAGCTGCACACAATAAAAGTTGACAAGTTATCAAACTACAAAGAAATCTGAAAATTCAGCCGTGGTTTGTGAAATTCACATTAAAAAGGAAGTAAATTGAGGATCCTAAAATGATGAGCTGCAGAGATAGACTAAGGCAAGAATTGCTCTGCCTTCTCATAAAATTTACCTGGAAGTTAACTGGAACAGAAATAACTCAGAGACAACAGCTATAAATAGAAAGGGGTTAATCATTCAAATTTCTATTCCCATGACAAGAATACACTAAAGACTAACTTTTTAATCTTATGAAACTATGCTTTAAAAATACTTTAGCTGCTGCACTACAATCTGTCTCTACCTACTTTTTTAAGAATAGTTTCTCCTTTATTTTTTTTAATGCAATAAAGGAGATTTTTTTTCAACAAAAACATTTTCACTGACAGTCATCAAAGCGAGCCTGTGCATCAGCTGGAACAATTCTATGTGGTCACTTAAACGGATCTTTTTTAATGGGGCCACTTAAAAACACATTTACCTTTTCTGCATCCTAATATATAAAGCACGTAAAACTTATTTGCCATCGATTCCAACCACCAGAGCTGCTACAAAGTATTTTTCAATTACGTGCTTGCATTTATCCTAAAGCAGCAGAGAAACTTAGAATCATTAAGGCTGGAAAAGGCCTCTAAGATGATGGAGCCCAACTGTTCTCCCAGCACTGCCAAGCCCATCACTAAGTCCTGTCCCTAAGCATCACATCCATTATATTTGTTCAGGGACATTAACTCAAGTTTCCCATAAAAAGACACCAAAGAAAGAAAACTGCCTCACCCTCGATGCACAGGTAAAAACACACCAGGATAACCCAACGTCTCTGAACTCACACAGAGCCTGTGACACACTTGGAAATAGACTCTAATTATTCCAAATCCCCAGCCAGTGCTTTACTCACAGTATTTCTCACCCAAGTAAATTAATGTTGAAACTTTCAAGTTAAACCAAATGGAGCACAGGAAATAATACACAGAGAGAAGTTCTTTATTCAAAATACAGAAACAGATAAGGACTCCTGTCATTCTGTGGTGTCCAGCAAGCTGACTATAGAGTGAGTTGTAATACAGAATATTTGCAGTGACAGAAATTAGGACAGCACCCAAGATATGCATTCAGCTCCAGATGATACAGAGCTGCTGCAGATCCCCACTGATTACTCATTACAAGAAATTGTGAGCAAAAGGCTTGATTGTGGTCTTAACACTACATCCAACTCTTTAAGTTACATCCTCACATTCTTGACAAACTTGCTTTCATTGAAGAGCTCTACTAAACATCCCTTCCTTTTTATGCAGAACTTCTCTGCTCTTCCCTCTCACTGCAACTCTTCATGCACCAGATTTATTTACAGCACCCAGAGGAAACAGAAGCTCCCAGTTATCAAAACAGACGGCAGAATACAAATAAACAATTGTTATATATTTGTGTTAGCTGGACTCTAATTTGTACAGAATGCCACTGAGTATAAAAAGATGGTATCCTAACAGTTAAAGCAACAATTCCATACACATAAAATGCTGCTGTTGTTCTTATTACTCAGATAAAAATAGAGTTAGGTCATTATTCTGAGCTTACTAAAATTTTCAACATAGCTAGAGGTCCCCTAATTCAAGTGTAAATAAACATTTTTATTAAAACAATATTATCTCCCTATATTACCACCACTCTTAGCAAATATAAAAAAGAACCTCCAAAGTGCTGGGGAAGTAAAACTGGCCTAGCATGAAGGCCGTCAGTATTCTACACATCTGAAAAGTGCTATCTCTATCTTTAAACACATGGGAAATTTCACAATTGTTTGGCACACAGTTTGTAAAAGCATATAAACTCAATAAAATGATTTAAAGTTAGATATGTAATCAGATGCAGATTACCAGTATATTATAGAGTGTTCTTTTATTTTTAATAAAATACAAAAGAACTTTTGTCAAAAGCATTGTATCTGTCTTACGTGGATATTAAAAAGAAGCAGAACAATATTAGCTACCAAGCAAATAATCAGTCCCTCCTCATTTTTATTATTAACAACAGAAAGGAAAGTTTCTTTTTTTGCTAGCAAGCTTTGTGCCAAAAATTAATGTACTATTTGCTGCTGACAATCTGCCAGACTAATGATGTTTTTCTTCACTCCAGAGAGTTGGGAAACTACTACTCACTTTCCATCAGCATTCATCACAGATTCCTGCCATGAAAAGAAAAACAAGACAGCTCTTCTTCAGACAGACACACACCTCAGTCATTACTACAAGTAAATAATTCAAAACACTTCAGCAGAAGTACACAAGTGTTCGTCACCTCCTGCTGCTGTGGCTCAACCCACAATTCCTGGCATAAGACACAATAAAAACCACAGAATAATTTAGATTGGAAAAGACCCTTAACAGTAAGTTTAACCTTTAACCTGCTGCTGCCAAGCCCAGCACTAAACCTTCCCCCTGAGTGCCCCATCTGCACATCTTTTAAATACCTGCAGGGATGGTGAGTGCACCTCTTCCCTGGGCAGCCCATTGCAATGCTAGATAACGCTTTTGGTGAAGAAGTTTTGTATAATATCCAACCTAAGCCTCCCCTGGTGCAGCTGAGGCAGTGTCCTCTCATCCTATTACTGGGTGCTTGGGAAAAGGCTGACCTTCACCTGGCTGTAACCTCCTTTCAGGCTGCTGTAAAGCTGCACTAGTGTAAAATTTACAGCAAGCTGTGGCTGCCCCGTTCCTGAAGTGTCTGAGGCCAGGCTGGATGGGGCTTGGAGCAAACCAGGACAGTAGAAAATGTCCCTGCTCATGGCAGGGGAGTGCAACTGGGTGATCTTTAACTTTCCCACTCAAATCATTCTAGGACTCTACATTTCAATTTTTATTTCCTACTAGGTTTGGACTTGTTTTTGGGGATTCAGTCTTGTCCATCTGCATTAATTAGTAACAGGACTAACACTCTACTGTGTCTGCTCACATTCTGATGCTGCCATTGCCTGTGCCCATAGGACAGCACACACACATGCACTGCCTCTCTTCCACTGGTGTCTTTACACCAAGCACCAACTCTTCTTTGTTTAGAGGAGCCCTGGTTAGTACTTGGACAATCCTCCTTAAATATCTTATGTCCTGAACTGCATCCTTAGCAGGGCATACAGATAGCCAAACAGTAAATTCAGAAATTCTTCCCCTGTATCAGAAACAAAAATGCTCAGCACTAAAGGTCAGAAATACAAATATCAAAGCTCCTGTGATTTTCAAACCCCAATACATAATGTGTGCAGTGATGTGAAAATCCCAAAAGCCTCGCCTTCCTCAGCAACACCTATTTAAGTCAAAAAGGGAACTGGGGGGGAAAAAAACCAAACAAACCACAAAAAACCCCAAATACCAAAAACATCTCAATACCAGCAGAGAGTAAATAACATTGTCACTTATGGGTAACACACAAATTTTTTGGAGGTTGGGAGGGAAATAATGGAGGATCTGGGGAGAAGGACTAACCCAAGAGCAGCAAACATAGTGCCACACTGTACAAAGTAAAAAACAAACAAACCTGGGAATATTGAAACGTAGATGAAGTGGAAAAAAGTACAGGCAAAAGGACCAAAGTACTCTTCAAAACCAGAAAAGGAATCTGAGACATGAAGCCAAGCCAAAAGGGGATTCAGTGCCCAGTGAAATTTTCAAAAAACATGTTATGTGCTTCTTTCTACCCAGTCAACTTTGTACTCAGCTTCTTGAGTTTCTGCTGGCACCACTGGCCTTTGTTTACCTGCTTCTCCCCTGTAGCTGTGTCTGTAGCAATGGTTTGTACACACAAAATACAGAGCAGCCTGCAGCCTTCTGCAGGACTAAACAGCAATGCTCACACCACTGACTGAAAACCATTCTTCTGCAGGACTCAAAAGCAGGATTTTTGGCTGTTATTTGTGGTGACACAAACGTAATCAGTTTTTTAAATTATGTAGGCTTCATATTCTTCTGTTGTGAACATTCTATACTCATAAACATCAAATTGTTAACTGAAAATAACAGCACATTTCAAAACATTACCTTTGCTTGTTAGAAAATAAAATGATGCAACAATATCAAAATGCATCTCTCAAGCACCATATTTACCAAAGATAAAAAAGGTATTGCTCAAGAGTTAGCTCCCAGAAGAATCTCAAGCACTAAAACAATGTTACCAGTTACTCTATTTTCTAGAGATTTTGTACAATGTTCTCCAAACCACTTACCTACTCTGATTTTTTAAACTGCTTCTGATACTCTGCAGTTGCACACAAGCTCAAGTCTTCCACATTAAATCTCAATTAAGTCACAAAATCTCAAATTAAGTCACAAAAGCACTTGACAGCAGGACTCTGGGGCTCTTACAGTGTCAGGTTAATGGTACACACCATCAGCTATTGCACAGTCCACATAACAGCTTCCATAAACAACTGGCTATTTTTATGCTTATTTTTAAATTATTTCATTGCCCTGATACCTTCTGTGCACGCAAAGGACTTTCAGAAACACCAAGAATTAGCAAACACTGCATATAAAACTAAAGGCACAGCAATATTTTTACAAATTCTTATTAACAGACAACTTTCACCACAGAGCCTCACATGATTTCCACAGAACTCTTTATCTACCTCAGCCAGCCACACGAGTTCGTGCCCACATTCTGCCAGCTGATGCCAACTCTGAACTTACATCCTCCAATCCATCTCTCAATTCTCTCACAGAGGTTTTTTTAACCCAGCGGATATATGGTGCCAGGGGTAAGGAGAGGAAAGGAATGACCTAAAGTGAAAGCCTCTGATGGACTGTACATCACTTAAAACTGTCTGTTCATTTCAAATTAATGTCTCTGCTTTCCATACAGAAAATGGGGGGGGAAGCCCCAGAAGAGCACTGTGAAAAGAAATTTAAAATCAACCTAAACCTTTAGCAGCCCCTAAAAGTGAACCCAAAGAACCAGCAATAAGAATGCACTGATTACTTGTGTCTCATAAAAAAGCAAATTCATGCAAAGACAAAATAAAACATCACACAACAGCACAAAAATTAAACCCCCAACACAGACTTTACTCTCAATCATCATAGCTTCTGGAGAACAAGAATAAAAATTGTATTTATACAGCCAGTAGTGAAGTACTAAAAGATTATTTATCAACCTAATATGGGAAGTAAAACCATTCAGCTTTACAGCAGCATATAAAGCTGAGCTACACAAGCATAAAGCTAGACATTAATACCTCTGATGGAGCTCCTTTAAGATATTTTGATGAATTCACAAAGCTATTCTAAAAAAATCAGAGTAACTACTTCTGCAAACAAGTAGAAATTCTAGAAACGGAAAAGCACCCTTTACAATTCAATTTCATAGCAAAAAAATAATGCAACACTACTTATGAAAAATGCATGTTTAACAAGCTTGAAAAAAACAAATGGAAGCCGTGAGTAGCAATTTTACATATTTTGTGTCAAAAGGAAGTTATAGTACTCCTTATTCTTATGCTCTTTTACTTCCATATACGTAAATGTAGCTCCAAAGACACAAAATTACTCCCGAGTTCAATTAATTCACAATTTTAAGTCAAGAGCACCTAAGGTAAGAAATTGATACAACTGCCCTTCTCCCTTTCTAAAGAACTGAAAAGGGTTTGGCCAAAAGCCAAAGCCGGGAAGGAGCAAAGGCAGGGGAGGACAGCCCGGATCCTCCGTTTGTGTTTCAGTTTCTGAAAGTCTGTGCCCTGTAGCAGGCTGGAATTAAACTTTGGCTGAGTAAAAAAGCCAAAATCAAACGGAGTAACAATGCAAACACACACAAACTATCAGTGGGGAAGTAGAACTGCCCCAATACCACTTCTCAAAGGAAGCTGGTTTTGACACCTCGGTGTTACTCCTTGTTTCTTTCATCTTCTGAAGCCAGTATGTAAATTTAATTATGTTGGTACCTACATATCCACAAGCATTTGCACATGAGGGCCTCCCCTGCAGCTCCTAATGAATGCAAATGAAACCACATTCCTGAATTTCCTTCCACCAAAGGCTGAGATAAAAAGATTTACCCATGTAAATTTGAAAGACTAACACAGATTGGTCCATGCTGCTTTACGAAGTACCTGCTACTTCAGGCATTATCCAGATCCATGTAACCTTCACCTTGAAGGTTCCCAGAATTGTGATTATTTCAAATGTTACCTGCTGTTAATTCTGGATTGTAAGTACACACCAACTCAAAGCAAAACTGCTTGCATTTAGTTACTACTAAAACGAATTATATAAAAAAAAAAAAGGTTACATTCCTGACACAAGATAATCTCTGCCCCCCCGATCTGATTTAATTATCAAAACAAAACACACAAACTTTCATATGTGAGTGACTGGAAGGACTAGCAGCACTGCCACAAAACAAATTGTTTCATGCACTTAGGCAATAGTACTGAATTTCTGGCCTCCATGATTCCAAGTCCTCATACTTTGAGATGTAGTGTGTAACCCCGTTCATGTCAGCCCAAGAGTACTGGTTTGAGGAAAACACACATTCATTAAAAAAAAAACAAACAAAAAACCCCCCACCAAAACAAACACAGAAGCTTTTCTATGCAACTGTGTGAATCATGCCTATTTCAGATTTTTCTGCCCTGGACTGCTTCCACAGAAACTGCCAGTTGGAAAAAGGGGCAAACTTCCTATCTTAATGGTCTGCTGCTCCCAAGAGTGGCAAGTCACAAAGTCCAGCTAAACCAAAGCAGCCCCGTGGCCTTTGGACAAATACAGCATCACATTCTACAGCCCAACAAGCTCTGCATTTATTTTCAGGTAAGTTAACTGATGGCAACCTTTAAAGAACCAAGGGCAACACTTCCATGTGTATCTTTAGATCTGTACAAAAGCGCTTAAACTGTCTGAAATGTGTGTCCTGGTCACTGAAACACAACAGCAGCTTTCTAGCTAAACAGCCAAAACACCAGCCTGCATTTCCACACCATTTGCAAATAACAACAGTCCTTCCTCTGCACCCTCCTCGTACACACAGTGTTCTAGCTTGGATTTTTAGTTTAAATTATTTCCAAAATAGAGCATATAACAGACATATGCAAACTTTAAAGGGAAAGGAATAGTGGAACAGGGCATGTTCTCTCTTCACTACGTCACAAAAGTCAAAGAAAGAATTTTTTAAGAAGGCTTTCCTACACTAGAATTTGGAGCTCTGCCAAAAGTCCATAGACAATTGGAGAACCAGTGAATTCATGACATCAGATATTCCAAGGAAGTGAAACCTGGCTGAACGGAAGTGAGTTTTACTCAAGAAAAATAGATACTTAAATAGACAAACAACAAACAATACTTTAAGACCATGTATAGAGGAGGTCTCTTATTCAAAGAAAAAAACCACACCAAAAAAAACCCAAAAAAACAAACTGCCCAAAACATTTAATCGATGTTAAAAACCCCACTCAAGCATGTTTCCAAGGCAATACACATCAAAACATTCTTGATGTTACCAATATCCCCGATATTTTTTTTTAAAAGGCCAGAAAACCAGTTACCAAGGAATTTTTGTTCAGTAATCCTTTCCTGAATCCCCACTCTCCTGAAAAGCACTGCTTGCTGGCATGAAACTCCCAAAGCCTGGAAACCACCATCAGTCTGAACTGAAGCTTCCAGAGCAAAGTTTCCAGGTGACCTGGTGATTGATTCTGCAGCCACCTTCACACATTCCACTAGGCTTCACCACCCTTTGCCAAGCATACAGATGGTCAATATTCCTTTATATGCAACTTTGCTAAAAGCAAGCATGCTCTGAAGTTTAATTCCACCTTTTAATTAATCTTTGCAGGCATACAGCTGCAGAAGTCTCTAGCTAATACTGCAAAACACACGCCAATCAAATTTCTCCAACATCCTTCATGCATTTATCTCACTTCAAACCCTGAACTATAGGACCGAAAATATAAATCCTATGTTGCTGGGGTTTCCAGCTTCAGGAACTTACTAAGCCTGAATGAAGTTCAATATCAACAGAATAAGGGCAGCACGGACTTAGTACCTAATATTTACAATAATATCTCAGTTTATCTAGTGACAAGAAAAGCCTGTAAGTGCATAAAGTTCGGAGAGAAAAAACAAACAAAAGAATCTCTCTACACCCCAATAAAAACGCATCTTTCCAGGTTTTGGAAAATATCCAGCATGAGTCTAAGCACACATGTGTTGGAGCTAGACAAACCAGCCAGTCTGGCACGAAAGGTCGCCGTTTCCCTTTCAGGAACTCTTTGGGACTAATGAAGATTTATTTCCCCCTTGCACAGAAGCAGTGTGCTCGTCTGTAAGTTTGGCTGTCTGCTAGGAGAGCCCACGGTGACAGCAGCGCCACAGGCATCGCTCTGTGCGCCGCCTGCACAGCGCGCGGGCAGCTGGCTGCAAACAGCTCCCAAATACCGCTGTGCGTACACATTCCTGCGCTTCCGAAGGAAAACAACGCTCAGAAACCCAGCTTAAAACAAACCGGAGTATCGAGTAATAGAAACGCCACTTAAAATTCACAGAGCAATCACCGACGGTTCTCAGCTAGGGGGAAAAAAAATAGAAAATAAACCACCAGGCAGAGCGCAAAGCTTGTCCGACGAATGCTCGGGGGAAGCAGGGGCAGCGTACCCGGGGACCATCCAGCCTCTCCCGAGCCGCGGGCAGCGGAAGGGGCCGGGGCCGCGCCGCTCGCCCCGCGGCGGGAGGGCTCACCCGGGCCGGGCCGGGGGTCCCAAACCGAGCTGGACCGGCCGCGCCGGGCACTTGTTGCGGGGCCGCTCCCGGCGCGTTCGCGCACAAAGGCGCCCGCCCGCCCGCCCGCCCGCCGCACCGAGCCCAGCCCAGCCCAGCCCTGCCGGCCGCCCCGGGCCCCGTTCCGCTGCCCACCGGCCGCGTCCCCCCGAAGCCTCTCCCGCGCGGCGAGCGCGCACGGCCGCCAGCGCAGTTGAGCAACCGCGTGTCGCAAGCGGCGCGGTGCCCTCTTCCTGCGCAGCCCGCGGCTGGGAGGCACCGCCAGCAGAGAGCTGGAGACCGAGCCCCGCCGGCACGGAGCGGGTGCCGCCAGTCCGTCCCGTCCCGCCCCGCTCGGAGTTCAGCCCGAGCACGGCCGGCCCCGCACACCCACCTGCCCGGGCAGCGACCGCCGCCGTGTCCGCGCCGCCCCAGCCAGCGCGGCGGCGCTGGCGCCAGCGGGGAGCGCTCCCTCGGCCGCCACCGGCACCGGCTGCGCTCCGCCGGGGTTACCAAGGCGATGGCTTCGCCCTCGGGCCGCCACCGCCAACCCGGGCCGGGCTTTCGCTATCAAACCGCGGGTGGCGGCCAATGGCGCGGCGCGTCCCGCCTCTGCGGGCGCTCCCCTTCCCCGGGCGGGCCGGAGTTGGCCCCGCCTCCGGCCGGCGCTGCTGGGCCGGCGGCGAGCGGGATGGGGGTCGCCTCTGCCCCGCCCCGTGGAGGGCCGGGGGGCCGAGCCGCGGGCGAGATCCCCGTGGCGAGATCCTCATGGCGAGACCCCCGTGGCGAGACCCCCCTTGGCGCTCCGCCCGCCCCCAGGACAGAGCCGCCGTTCCGCTTTCCCCCGCTCCGCTGCTCCCGCACCAGGCAGGCTCGCACTGCGGGCAGGGGCAGCCGCCCGTGGGCACGCTGGAAAGGCTCGTCCTAGAGCACCTTTCCCGAAACGGCTTTTGGAAATCAGCAGGGTAGAGCTCATTAGAGCAGCCTACTGCCTTGCCAATGAATTCCCTGATACGTCCTCATTTCAAGAGTCTTGGTGCTGAGCGGTCAGGATAATTGCACGGAAACTGGTGTATATAAAAGGGAGTTTTCTAAGGCTTGAAAGAAGCAATCAAAGGAAGGCAAGGTAGAATGTAACCGGTAACGAAACAACTTTTGAATGCAGCGGCCCCGTCCCCACCCACGGAAATGAGCAGCAGCATTCCTGCCGCCTTTAATGAACGCAGGGCGAGGCATTGCACATCCTTGTCCACAAAGAGTATGATCATATTATGCATATTTTAACATCCCTATGCTAATAATCGTGCTGTGTCATTAAGTTTGTCTATTTCAGTCTGTTCATTTTTCCAGTTATTCCAGTTTTGAAAATGGATGGATGGATTTACTTCCTCAACTTCACTTGCTGATTCTCAAGGCACTAAAAATCCATTAAATTTGGATCAGAAAATATCTAGGAAATACTTTGTTGTTTATTCCAAACCACCCAATCAACCACAACATGGATTAACTGGAAATCTCTGAGAAGGACAATGATCTCTCCTATTACTTCAGCAAATGGGATTTTTTGCATGAATGATGATCAAGCAATGCTACCTCTAGGCAAATCTCAGTGGAAGGGCAGAAGTTAATTGGAAATCTTGCCTACCGTGTGTCAGTTGCCTTCACAGCCTGTCTGTCGTGTATCAATTAACAGCTCCCCTTCCTGCTTTTAACTAGTTCCTTAAGTCTGCTCAGTACCACAGGCATTGCTCCTGAACATCATACTGCTACTTCACACCACAGGTTGTAGGTAACTTCACATGACTTCCCTTCTTCCTGGAAAAAAAAAAATAAATAAATAAATAAGGCCACTAGAGTTCAAATGAAACTGGTTTATTAGGCAAATGTGCACTTCATACAAATAGATCATGTTCTTCATTACAGAGTTTAGTTCAGCATGTTGAGCCACTTGTTTCTTCTGTTTAAAGTTTACATTGCAATTGAAATATATTTCTGAAGAAATAAGTTATTAATGAAATCCAGTAGTTTAAAAAGTCCCAGATAGGCAGTTTCTCAAATCGTTCTGATACTTGTGGTATTAAATATTCCAGATAATCTTGGCTTAGATATTGAAACCTTGGCTCAGTAGCTGGCTGCACTGATGACTGGAAAGGCTTGATAACTTTTTTTTTAAAGAGCTATTTACTCTGGATCTTGTGACATTAGGTGTTTGTTCTACAGGATCCAGTGCAGTCTTTGTAAAGCATAAGCCAAGTATGATGTGAGTGACTTACTGGACTGAGCAGAGGGCTACAATCCAGAGGCTTAAAAATCTGTTTACTGTACTGCAATCTTTTCATTTGAATACTGATGATAGTCTATTATACATAAAGCCCTAGGCACTTTAGAATTGTCTTGTACAGACAATTTCTGTGAATAGACTTCAATGAAACCTGATCACACCAAGTTTTTCTCCAGAGCTGTAATCCCTGCTTTCAAATTTCCTTTCCATTTTCTGCTTTATGCCTCAAAATACAATATCAGGATTTAGCAGGGGGAATAAAGAGATCTCAATCTGTAGCTATTAACATATTTCAGATTGTAGTTGATCAGCTTGCACGATATTCATGTTCTTGTCACACATGCAGTTGTTACAGACAGTGTGTGTGATATGGATAAGGAACTTGTCTTGAAAGATCTTAAAGAAACACTTTTATATCCTATGTGGCATGCAAAAAAAAAACCCACCAGACTTCAAATACAATTTTAATTTTCAATTTCCTTATCTTTGGATTCCCTTCCCACCCCACCCCCCTTCACAAAACAACAAATGCTCTATTATTATTCTGTCCCCCAGGCTATTGTTACATGTGTTCTCAGTATAACGAAAGGGTTTTGTCTAAAGAGGCTGGATCTGACTCATGTCTTTGCATGTGAAACAGCTGTACACCTAGGGCACATTCTCAGTTGCCTGAAAATGTGTAATTTTCAGGTTTTTGTGTTAACGCTCTCTGAATCCTGTGTCACTGCAGCAATCAGAAGAAATGAACTAAATTGTCTCTGTATTTGCAAAACATCACAAAAGCATGACAGAGGACAGACATTAAAAAAGGGCAAGTGGAAATGCCATGATAAGGATGCATGGCCTGAAGCAGAAAAAGCCATTCTGAAAAAAAAATTAAGTTATTAAATCTAAAGGACAATGATCCAGAACGCAGCAAAATACTGGGAAGGAGATGCTTAGAAAGAATTCGTTAGAAAATTTAAACATTTAGAGCAACTTGTTGCTCTGTGATACTATGGCAACATCTACAAACCAAATGAGCTTTGGGCAGTTAATGCACAGGAATGTTTTCTGGTGGATACAGAATGACACGAGAATCTCTCATCAGTAATTCTTTTCATTAAAGAAGAAGAAGAAAGAAAATTATATTCAAAACTGTGTGAGCAATAGTAGAGAGAATAATGGTCACTTTACACTGCATGGTCATCCCTTTGTCAGCTTGCTGCCTACTGCTGTCTAAATAAAAGGCTTTAGAACATCTTGTGTATGACAAATAACATGTCAGTCTCCTCAGCAGCCACTAGAGGAAAGCCAGTTTGCTTTATAACATTCAAAAAAATACCTTATCTGTTAACAAAACTTTGATCTCCCCTTTGAAGGCCTTTCTTCATCTAGACTAGAAAAAATATGTCTCCTGCTGCCTAAAGTAGCAGGTTGTTACCATTTGGAAGATAGAATCATTAGTCACAAGTATTAATAAACAAGTGAATAATACTGGTTGTGACTATTTCAAGCCATGTGTTTAGTGCAATAGATCCCAAAAATTAGGTTTAACTGTCAAAGTCTATATTTAAGCTCCTGTAGAAAAACACTAAGAGATTCCCAATACATTATTTGATGCCCTAGGTTAAAGTACTTCAGCACATATAAATGGTATGACGGAGTGGATAAGGTATGTGGGTAGCACGGTCCTCTACCAGCCTCAGCTGTGTAGGGAACAAAACAGAGACTACAAAGGAACTGATAAAGGGACCTGATATCTTAGGCCTGATCGACAGAAACTGTGGGAGAGACAGACACAGATAAATGCTCCCTGGGCAAGAAGTGACCAAGAAACATGTTGTGAAACTTTGTGATAAGATAATGTTAGCAGGTGATGTCATGTCGTGAAGAATGTGTAACCAATGGGAAATTGTTACCAAAATTAGAACCCTATATAAGTGCCATAAGTGTAAAACCCTATACAAATGCCCTGTATACTCAATAAAATTGGCTTCTGATCCAAACTGGGATTCCCTCTCTCTCCTGGACCTTGCCCATCTCTGCAGCTGTTAGACAGCCCAGTGTGTGAAATGCAAGCTGGCCACTGCTGGCAGGGCCTCTCAGGGTGCATGGAGAAGTGCTAATGTGCCATGTCACCTGGATGCTGTGAGCAGGCAGACCCCCAGAGGGGCTCTGGTCCCTGTGCCCACCCTGGCTCCAGCCTGGCTGTGAGGAGCAGCTGTCCTTTGTGTCTCAGGCTGGCTCCAGAGCAGGGCGGCAGCAGCAGCAGCCCCGGTGACAGTGACGTTCAGTACCAGACTGCAAAAGCACACGGCAGACAAAAGGGATGCTGGCTTTGGCTAATGAAGCAACAGCCTGCAGCAAGAACAAGCAGCTTTTAACAGTGCTTTGCTAAACCAAGTTATTTAACAGAAGATTCAGTAGGAAAGCTCTCTGACAACCTAGAACACACATACAGGAACCAGAGAGGCAAACCCCTCTGCCAGCTACAGCAGCCCCTCAAATCCAGCTGCAGCAGCCCAAGCACCATCCTGGCACTTCAATGTTCTGTTCCCCCCACTGAATTCTGTGTCTGAGGCCTCTCATTTTAAATCCTTAAACCTAACTTATATGACCCAGAGCCACCTGAGATACAGGGCCTCTTCCTCAGCCTCCCTGCCCTCCGAGGCTGCTGTGCCTCAGCAGAATCAGCAGCATGTCAGCTGATGCTCCATCAGGGCAGACACAGCCCTGCTGTGAACTGCTGGGCTCAGCTCTTTCTGCTTTTGCCCGCTCAGAGAAGCTGTGTGAGCAGGTGAGCAGCAGCAGGTCTGACCACACCAAGGCTCTCCCTCTGGAGCACTGGCTGTGCTGGTGATCCCACAGGGCTTCCCTGGGGCTCTGCAAACCTGGGCCCTGGCTGGGCACCTGCAGAGCCCCTCTGCACTGAGGCTGCAGCTGTGCCAGGGAGGGCTGGGAGCTGAACCCACCATGGAAATCCACAGCCAGAAGGCACGTGGCACGTTGCTTCCAAAGCACAGACACGCCACGGGCACGAGCTCCTAGGCTGGCACTTTGAAATGGTGGCATTTTGATCAGTTCACACAAATTCTATTGTAATAAAGCACTAATCTGTAGACAAACTGACTGAAAATACTTATTGTCACTAATTCCATACCATAGCCAATGTATCTTTTTCTGCATCTGTTCTGGTTTCTAGGCATGGTCACACTTTACAAGACAGCTTTTTCATGAGGTATGTGGACCTCCATCTGTATCAGCAAGCGAAGATAAAAGAAACCAAACACAAACTACTCAGAAGTAGGAAAAGTAAGGCCTTTACAGCAATCAACAGCATCTGAAGTGGCCAATTGACTTTCCTGCTACATCCTCCCTTTATATACAAATAACTCTGTGTAGTCTTTCATTTTTCCAGTTTACTAACACAGACTTTGAAAAAATAGTTCCATCAATACAAAACAAATTCTTTCATCCAAAAGGCCAGTGCCTACTAGGACGGACTTCTGTTGGCATGTAACCTCACATCCCACACAGGCAAGTCTTCCACCAGCTATCATTTCCTCTGCATACTTCATGGGCCTGAACTCATAACCAATATTAACATTTTATTAACATAACTGGATTGTTAAAAATGTCAGTTTTTAGACGAGGCACCGAGTTCCCTTGTGTTATTTCTACCGACTTTTCTAATCAAATACAAAGATCCCATGACACATTTTGACAAAAAGTAGGGCACAGCCAGCTTATTTATTCTTTTACTAAAAATAGGCTTCAATGTCCAGCAGGTTGTAATGTGTGAGACAGCACTTCAAGTGTAACAGCTGCTCCTCCTGCCTCGATACATCTGTGTTACCAGCCCCTCTTTGCAATCTGCTAATTACCAAAATCAAACATCAGCCTTCCCAAGGAGTTCCCTTTTGCTGAAATGCTTACTATGATTAGGCCAACCAACAATTGGAAAAGCAATAAAATATCTTCTCATCCTTACAGGAGGAATTTCTGACACCCTTCCAAGCACAGCACAGCATGTTTTACATCTCTTGGGTTAATGGCATATTACTATTCTCAGCCAGAGGCAAAGACTAGAGAGAGATTCATTACAGGAAATCCATCTCTGTTCCAGCCTCTTTGCATATTTATTTTCTAGCTGGCCTTTTTGTTAAGGCAATTCTGATAACAGAGCAGATGTGACAACTGTGAAAACCAGTAATGATCAGGAATACTATTGAGGCTGTCACACTTTTTAATGACTGTGGATATGAAACACTGTATTATTTCAGAATTTCACCTTGAGGAGACTTTCAACTGATGTTTTGTCAAGTTTTCTTAGAGGAGATCATTGTCCAGCCACAATGGTGAAAGTCACAGTTGGTAAGACTTTGTTTTGTCAGAACTGCCACAACAGAGAAAACAGAGCCTTTATTCCTCCAAGTACACAGATGGAGTTATCCTTTGGGTCAAACACATTTCCTGATCTGCAGTGCACAGTGGGCATCACCTCAGAATTTGGCCATGTGACTTTGCAAACCATGAAAGTCTTGCTCAACCCAAATCTTTCTTTACCAAGCATGAGTTACACGTGATGTGCAAACCAAAGAAAGAGATAAAAGCAAATGTGATTTATTGCTGCTACCATAAGACACAGGTACTGCATTAACATTTCACTAGCCCATAGAAAACGTGGTCAAAACAGTAATTTCATTGCTTTTCACCACAATACCAACATAGCAGGGCAAACTAAAAATGTTGCCATGAAATGTAAAAAATCCATAAGCAAATGACAAATACTACAGGCATCATCATTCCTCAAAAATACCATTTCTAACTAGAAATGGACTATTATTTGAATCTCTAGCTAAAATCTCAGATTCTAACTTCTTCCCTCTGGTGACTGTGTTGTAATTTTAATAGTACTGATGAGTTTCTATTTTTAAAAGGACTACCAATAATACATATATATAGTAAATAGGCTTTCAAAAGGCATTTACAGATGTCTTATTAAAGATGTTTCAACTCTAATACCAATTCATGTACAACTAATTTCAATGTTTATTTTTCTATAAAACTAAATCAGTGCAAACAGAGGCATAAGCACACACTGAAATTGGTGAGAAGCAAGAATGTTGAGTTCCCTGCTGCAGCAGACAGAAATAATTTCACCTCAAAGTTCTACTAAATTTCTGATAATCCATAGCCAGGAGTCCCATCCTTGGAAAAAAGCACATTTCAGAGCAATGTTATTAACGAATATTGCACAATGCAGGAGAGATTCCTGGAATACTCCTAAAATGCCAGTACATTTTTTGAAGCATTGCTCTGACAGCCTTTCATTGCTAGACAATCCAGTCATCCTGAATCAGGAAGACTCATGTTATTTCTAGGAATTATATTTTAGACAGTTTCTTTGAGCTACAGATTCATCATCCTAATTTTTAGTCTACAAGAGCTAAAATTACTAGGTCTGGCAAGATGCCATCACAAAAAAAAAAAAATTGTTTCAGTGTAAGAGTATATTATTCCTTCCAAAACTAGAAATTAAGCCTGCCTTACTATTTTGGAAACTCCAGGCTTTGTGTGCTGAATCGCTTTTTACAAAGTTTCCAGGTATTGATTAACCAAATAAAAACGGTGTTTTTCACCCACTCTGCCTGGCAGTCTATCACAACACGTCGAAAGTTTCATTTATATGACTCACACGCCTTTAGATTAAACAACTATGCCAATGATGCCAAGTCTTTGTTTATCACAGCTTTGTCAGCAAAACAGAATCATCCAGCAGGTGAATCATGAAATTACTGTCTGTGTGGACGAGGGAAGCAGAGATGCCAGCTGAACTTCACGCTTCCCAATCTATCTCCCCTTCTCCTCTCCTTCACCGTGTGACTGCAGCCCTGCTCATGGAAGCAGAACTCTCCCTGCCTTTTCCCCAGCAGAAAGGCACAGCTCACCTGGCTGCAGGCCATAAAGCCCTTTAGCACATCAGGAGATCTGCAGCCGAAGTGGCTTGCTCAGGAGAGTGCACTTGCTGCCTCCCTCTGCATGGCAAAGTGGGGTTTATTTGCAGAATGAGCAGTGCATCCATTGCAATGGCTCCAGCGTTCAGTGTGCAGCTCCCCTGCCTGGAGATGCATTACAGGGGGCTTTCGTTGCAATTCTGTGCCACTCTGGACAAAGACTGACAGGGTGGCAGTGCTCAGAGAAGGAGCAGCCATCTGGACAAGGTTAGGTCACCTTCACAAGAGAGTACATTCCAGCAGCTCATAAAAATGTGGCTCAAGAACACTTTTTCTATTCCTGGAATGTATCTCATTGCCAAAGAAGGTAGCTAGGACCAGGAAGATATTCCATGGGGAGCAAACAAATTCTCCTGCCAAAGCCATTCCTCCCTGCTCCACCCTAGCTGATATTACACAAGTTGAATAATGTATGTTAAGGTATTAAGTAACATGTAAACACTTCCAGTAAATGTTTCTGCTGCAAGTCTTGCCTTAACTGGTATTGCTTCCTCCCTGTGATAATGGAAAAACATCTTCCCCAGTTCTTCTGTACCTAAAGCTTATTATTAATGAGGCACATCCCACCAAATGCTGGCTGCTAATCTTCCTCCTGCCCCACCTCTAAGGTAGATTTTAAACCTCTTGAAAACTTAGCTTGCTCAGAGATGGCCTTCTCTGAAAGCCTCTGATTGGCCTGGCAGCCCATGCAGTGGGGAAAGCTGATGTCTCAGGAGTATTGCAGTTCTGGTAATACCCTAAAGAACAGATGACAAATGCCAATGGAAGCAAGTTGGGGGTTTTCTCCTCCCACCAAGGATGTTTTATATGAGCCTTGTCTTCCCATCGTGCATTGCCCAACAGTGTTCCCCACCCCAGTTTTGAGAATGTGTGTTTTCACATCTTTTCCCAAGGGGAGACACAGTTCCTTTCAATCTGGTAGAGGAAATTCCCTTGGAATTTAGTGTCACTTTAGGCATGCCCACTGCTTGCACAGCATATGCCAGTAATTCCTTCTGCTTTACTGCTTGGGACACTCCACAACAGGGGCAAAGGCAGCTCTGAGCCAACTGAACAAAAGGGGACGTGGTTAATGACGTCACTGGGATGAAGATGGGCTGTTGAATCACCTCCATGAGACTGAGAATCATTAGTCCCAAGGGAGAACTGCCCGAGGAAATTTCTGGGATTTTCCACTGGGATTTGTACTTTCATGAGGCTTTTCTATAGGAGAAACTGACCTAGGGTCAAGTATCCAAGGAACTCCCAGGGAACACCACCAAATTCCGCTCTGAAAAATGCCTGGGAAATAAGTTCAAGCAGAGCTGTTCAGTAAGAAGTTAACCTCGTGCGTTTTCTGTAACTTTTTCCAAGTATAAATTATTTTATTTAATGTCTGTTAACTGCACAGGGCTGAGAGCTGTGGATTGAGTCTGTAATTGTGTTCCTGGCAATTGATTGCAGCCCAGCTGATGGTGTGACACCAGCAGCACTAAACACTACTTAAATCCAAGGGTCTAAGTCACTGCAATTGGTAAGAAATATGCTCCTGGTTGGGCAATAAATGGAAAGCAGGAACACCAGTGAACAACTTCCTCCAAGCCTTCTCTGCCCCCTGCTTCCAGCAGCAGCCTTTTGTGCCTGATCTCCCACGTCTGGAAGAGAAGTAATGGGAATATCACAGCTCCCAGCAGCAAGGCCTCCCACCTCTGTCTGACAACTGCAACATCGGCACCAGTGACTGTTCAAAGACCATAAAGCACAGGGGAACTGAAATGACACCTACTGTGGCAAAATCAGGTCACAATTATGTGACAGCTGTTGTGCACATCTCAGGAACTGATATGGGCTTATTTTTTTGTCTGGGCTGATCAGGACAGGCACAAAGCAAACCCATGCTAGAGAGAGTCCTCCTGCTCAGAAGATTGTTCAGGAGATGGTTAATGACTGCATTACTGCTATCACAGAAATGCCAGTGCTCAGTAAGGAGTGCTTTGAAGAAGGGTTTCCAAATGCTACTCCCAGCTGCTTTTAGTTTCCCTACAGAAGAACTATTGGAAAGACCAAACCATCCACAACCAACTTTGGAGAAAGCTTTGGCCAGCCACTGCTGCTTTCCTAAGAAAGGGTAACTCACTGTAGCCTTAATTCTTCTTTATGCTGTGAAATAACCTTTTTTTTTAATGAAAGACTAATAAAACTACTGATTTCTAGACTTCTAAAAATGTTAGGGCTAAGTGAACACTCAGAAGGACCAGTGGTCCTTCAAGTCCTGAAAAGTTCACCTGAAAAGCTGTTTATTTTTCAGCCAGGGCATGGAGGGCACTAAAGCTCAGGTATAAAGTCCTGGTTCAGAGAGGAATGTGATGACAGCAAAGGAAATGCATTTACACTGTCCTTTTTCCCCTCCATCCACCCACCCACCCCCACCTGCAAAGCAGAATTGTGCTGCCCAGCTCCTGCCTGGATGCCTCTCCACAGGGACAGGGGAACAGGCAGGCACCTGCTACAGCCTCCAGAGCAGCAGTGCAGAGGATAAAGCAGGACACACAGAGCCAGGAGAGGCTTTCCTCAGGGGGCTCCTTGGTGTGCACATTGCACACATGTACAGATGTATATAATCCACACCTCCTGCAACCTCACAGCAGTTTGGCTTTCTAGCTCTCCAATCAGGCAAGAAATGCCAGAGCTCAGCCTGTCACACACCATAAGCTTGTGGTTATGAAGAGGGAAGGCCAAGACTGGAAGGTAATGACAGTCTGTACACATTTGGCATATGGAAATGTTTACATACCTGACTGCATACAAGCCTGTATCCTTATTGCTGTGTGCTCACTCACAGAGCTTGGAGCAGAGCACTTCGGCAAACCTGTTTTAGCTGCAGTGACTCACCCAGGCCTCCCACTGCAGAGAGCTGTGATGGAAGGGTTCCACACAAATCCTTTCTAGCCTTTCCGGTGCCCCCACACAATGGACAACGACACTGAATCATTGAAACTGAAACTTCAAGTGCATCCTTACCGTGTCATTAAACTATATTAAGAAATTCCTTTTGTCAAGTACAATTTTCAGTTACAGCGGGGACTAGACAGGTGTTTCAAAACAGCAAAAAAAAGTATCAAGTATCAGCTATCAAGCACCTTTGTTCTCAAGCACCATTAACAACAGAGCAAATCCCTGGAGCAGTCACAATACAAGGAAAGAAATCTCTACATCCCAGTGAAAAAAGTCTCAATTCATGAAATAGCACCTGTAAACTTACAAACCATCCTATGCTAATTCCTTCATATAACAGATTCAAAATAACCTCTTAAAACATTGTAGTTAAACATTAGTTTTTTCCTTTGATAATTTAACCCAAAGATGTTTATTTAACCTCTAAATCTTGACTTTAATGGTAAATATTCCTCTGAGAAAAAGTCTGAATAAGAAGATATGCATATTTCACTTCTTTTAATCTTAGTCACATCTTAAACTACCATTATCACAGATATATGTTAAAAAGAAATACACACAGATATGACAAACAAGATCCTGTTACAGCATGTCAGGTTTTCTATTAAAGAACATGCCATTACACTTTGTGGCATAATCATTTTCAAACCTAAGAATTGATGATGCTCAGCTAAATTATCCATAAAATATGCCTTGAAAAACAGCATGATTTTGTTTTGCTGTTTTCTCTCCTTCCCCCACAACAACAGCTGGGGGAACAGTGGTGCAGTTCTATAGTGGCTTGGCCATATGAACTCTATTAAAAAACTGATTATTTCAAGTTGTTAAAGATCAGGTGATAACCTCCCTCAAAAGATGAAAAAATGTGAACAGACATAATTGGTATCTGATAGAAGTGGGGCTGTTGCACCGTGTAAACGCTGAATTAGAATGATAATGCAGGGAGGCTTAACAAAAGCAGCTTTGTGTTTCTCCCCGCAGCCGGGAACAGCTCGGGCAGGGGCTGTCCCTTGCAGCGTGTGCGGCTCTGCAGGAGCGGAACTCTGCCTTTTCCACGCCCTGCTCACATGTACCTGGCCAAGTGTTTCCACAGCGTGCTTGGAGAGAACAGACCCGTGGCCCGCGCTACACATCGTGTGTGGCACGAAGAGTTTTGCCGTGAATCCTCCCGGGCTGAGCGACGAACTCAGCCCCGCTAAGGTCACTCTTACCTGTGGAACAGCCCACCCTGCACCTGCGGCACTGCCTGCAGAAACCTCAGCTGGGCCAGCACTGCTCCCCCTGCCCTCGCCACCAGCGGGCTCTGATGGCATGTGCAGCTCCAGGTGACACCGGAGTGTCACAGCGGAGCAAAGAGCTGCTCTGCACATCAGGGTCGGGCTTTGCCCTCACCCAAACACACCGGGGTCACTCTCGAGGCTGCTGGAGGCACGAGGCTGCAATAAACCACTGCATGGCACCTTTGTTTAGTGCCTGCTGGCCTCAGCCAGCTTCTCTGACAGACACCGAGGCTCTTCATTAGCAACCTGCCCTTTTCACACCCAGAAAATCAGTGTTTGCTACCCTGGGTCTGCAGTGGCTGATCCCACGTACCTTCACCTGTAACCTTACACACACACACACAAATCCTGCTGAGCCCGACACTCTTTCCAAGGCAGTCTGTCCCTAGCATATGTCAGCTTCTGCACATTTTGCTCTTTTCCAATTCATCCCATCTGTTTATGGGCTTTCCACCTAGTTAAATATTATGTTCCAAGGTTTCCAATTCATCTTTTTCCTTCTTTTTTTTTTTCCTATTTGATGTCCAGTTAATGATATTAAAGGGAAATTTATTAAAGAACTACCTTAGCTCAATCTCTTTCCACATTTTTTTCCAAATAGGCTGAATGTGACCTTTGCAAAGGTATTTAGAAGAGTGACATTATTTTTCCAATTTTTGTCAGCACGGATTTTGAAATCATTATCAAATTATTTTTTGTTACATCAAATTAAAAAAAAAAATGTTCTCTAGCTAAGCTGACATATTTTAGTCTAATTCCTTAGAAGTGCATGACATGAAGTACACAGTGGAAAAAACCCACAGAAGTCTGGTTTGTGGCCAAAATTCCACCTTGACATAAAACAGAAGGGGAAGAAAAATTAAATCTCTTTAATAGTATTTCCCAAGTGTTTATTAAGAATTGCTTTCTTTCTTAGTCTCAAATCCACAGTAGTCTCAAGTCAACAATGCCACATCTGGGTTTGATGAGGTCTGTCGAAAATCTGTTGAGACAACCCCTCATTCTGCTTCCCTACCATCTCCAGTAGGTTCTGCATCCGTGGCATACACACAGATTGTTTATTTCTCACAGCTCCCATTAACCTCTGACTGCTCTGTAGGTTCTGGGTGCCAGGGTGGAATCAGGAGACCAGTTCAAATATTTTCTTACAGTTGCTGCTAAATATAACTGTTTGAAAAGATTAAGTGTGACAGGTCAGAGAGAGGAACAAGGAGTTTTATTCATGGAGAATCTCACTAGCCTTCAAAGCAAGTCATATGAGAAATATATGAATACATACGTTTTTATAGCTTGTGCCTAAATCAGAAACAAGATCAGAAATCTCAATGTCCCTCATGAACTCCTTCCTGTTTCCCCATGTTCTCCTATTCATTTTGGGTGATACACTGTCCCCTTTATTCTCTTATCCCTCCTGGTCCCCTGTCACCCCTCTTTGCACATCCTGCTCCATGACTCTGTGCTCACTTGTAAGCATGTGGTGGACTGACCCCAAGATCTGCCACTCTGGAAATCTGGGAACTGCCAGCTGTGAATTTCCCATCTTGCCTCCCCCAAAGAGGCAAAGTGAGTATGAAGCCAGACCCTAGCCCTCCTTATCAAGTGGTGCTCAAATACACTGCACAGTAACATAAGAAACAAGCAATTTAATATGGTATGTGAGAGAAAAATGGTTACATTTAAAAATTGCAAAATTCATGAGGAAAAGGCCATTTCCTCACTTTCTGGCTTTAGAACTAGACCAGGGTGAGCTAACTGGGTGAGGCAGAAGTGCTGGACATTTGATCCCCCTCAAGGCGGAAAAAAAAAGGGGAAAAAAAAAAAAGAGAAAAAAAAGACAGAAAACAAGTGAAAATTGTTTGCACATTAATCTCTTAGGGCCATCCAAACTGGGAAGGTATATTAGAAACCACTTCTGCTTGTGGGATGAAGATTTTGAAGTCAACCAGAGCAATCATTTTTAGAGATATAGTAAAATACCGATTGTGCCTTTTGACTCAGAGAGAAGAAAGAGCAAGAGACAAACTTCTGGCTGGACAAAAAACTCATCCTGCAAGACCAACCACCTGTAAAAGAGGTAAAGAGAGCAAGAGCAGCTGCTTACATTTACATTGATGTCACGGGACAGAACTGAAACCAGCCAGTATCTCTAACTGGTACCAATTGCTACATTGGTGGGTCTAAACAAGTTTACAGCCTCAGAAGACTGCAATCTCCCTTCCACACAGGAAAGGAAAATCGTTTCTTTTAGAGGAACTCAGAATTGCTCAACTCTAATTAATCTTCTAAAACAGGAAATCCCTGCCAGCACAGGTGGAACTATAACACACTGGCTATGCAGCTGGGGAACATGAAAAATGGGATTTCCGTGTTCCCATCTCACCCACCAAAAACAGAGTCAGTTAAACAGGCAGCTGAAAAGAAGAATGCAAGTAAAAAAAAACTGAGAGGAGAATTTAGGAAGTCACTAGGTCATTCCTAAGAAAATTCCCTACAGTGTCAAGGATTGCTTGAGCCCTTTTGAGGAAGCTGCCATCACTGAGAGCTAAGTTTTAGGGCAAAGGAAACTCATCCGAATCTGGATTTTAGGAACCAAAGTTGAGAGGGAACTCTGCTGACTTCTGAAAGAGCCCTGTAATGTGCATGGACAAGTCCAGCTTCCCTCAGCCACCCCTTTGTTCTCTGTAATTGCTATGTTTAAATACAGTTTACACTGTTACTCACTGGACCACATCACAAAAGATGAATGTCAGAATAGACATTTCTTTGCCATTGAAATGTTAGTTGAGTTAAAAGTCAAGACAAGGAATAGACATTTCTTTTTGCTATTTACTTGTCTGCAGCACTATAAATGTGGAGGCATGTAGAAAAGAGGGATATAAGCAATTATTTACATTGCTACACATTTCTGTCTGTCCAATTGAAGCCAAAAGACTTAGGGACAGATGGAGATGACACAGGTGCTTGTAGGGTATGCCCTGCACTCTGCTCTGAGCACTTGGGTTGTGCTTAAGTTCACCTAAGGATAAACAGTATTTTTCATGGCAGCTTACTTTTTCTCTTTTCTTTTCTTTACAACCCGGTCCAGTGGAAGTTGTCCCTGCTCATGGCTGGGAGGTTGGAACTAGATGATCTCTAAGGTTCTGTAAGGTCCCTTCCATGCCAGACCATTCTGTGATGCTGTGATTGGATGACATCAAGCACCACAAACCCATCTGTATCAGAAGAAAGATACAGGGCAGATTTCAGAGAAACTGGAAAAAAAATGAGTCTCAAATGAAAACAATTAACACAAATAGCAGCACTAAAGCTTTGTTTAGACTAGGAGAAGTCCAGCAACCCAGTGCTAAAAGAACTGTCAGGGTGGGGTACTGAAAGGTGTGTTTTCTCCAGAAGAGCAGTGCTCTCAGTATAAAACAGCCTGAGTACTTCCAGCCATAGGAAGTGACTCTCACTCATCTGATGTGCCAGACCAAGTGGGTAACAACCAAAACCAGATGAATTTCCTTTAACTACAAGTACACCTTCAACACCTGCTCACTGGGGGAAAAGATAAATATACTTACACTTAATAAAAATAACACTGGGGAACCATGACATTTTTTTTTCCCTACACACACACACACACACACACACACAAGTTCTCTCTATTTAGACTATCAGAAGGCTAACTTTTCTCACACATACATTTCAGTCTATATAACAGGTATTTGCACTGTTATGTTACTTTCTCATGAATTTATGTTTCATTGCTCAATTTCGAAAGGCCATTGAGCCCACAGGACACTGTTGTAGTCAATGTGGTTTTGTACTGCACAGCAAAGGAAGGCATGCTTGGAAACCTGAACACATGCAATGGAGGCAGTAAAATGAGCAAGATTATTCAGCTGGGCTTTCATTTCAGCCTGGATGCCATGTTCCAGCAAGAAAATAACACATATGCTCCAGAACAGATGTCAGTCAGAGCCACAGAACCTCGGCTGCTCACAATTTAATGCTTTCATGTGCATTGCCCACACTCTGACACACCATGTCAGAGCTGTGAGGAACCTGACACAGGAGGCTGCAGGTATATCAGAAGTGCAAGCTGCTCCAAAATGTACATGTGCCCTTCACCAGCCTTACAGCCATTCTCAGTCTGACTGTGATTCAGGCTGCTACACTCAATACTGAAGGTAAATATATAGGAACAACTGAAAACTTTTCCTCCTGGCCTATTAGTGAAATGCTTAATTGAAAGTGAAGAAAAATATTTAACAGACATGTTCTTCCTCTTAAGATGGATTGGTAAAACACAGAGTTTAACGTTAGGTAACTGCAGAAATGAGATAATGTCAAGATGTTTTGCTTTCTACAAGACAAAAGGAAAACCCTGGTTGCTATATTAAGAGGGGAAATGATTTTAAATAAATATCTTAACTTCCTGGCAAATTACAAGGTTTAGCTCTAAAAGGAATTTGTGTCAGCTGGAAGAAGGCATCTATGTGAAAGACTAATAATAATGAAAACTAACCTCTTAAAAAAGTAGAAGCAATGCTTGCTGAATTTATCATCACCTGTAAGACTGGTTATGTTAATAATCCTTCATGTTATGCCAAGTAGACTGAAAATAATAGCTCACAACCTTCCCACAGAAGTTTCAGTGCCAATGTTGTTTTGACTGTTGACAATAAATACAAAGTATAATCCCAAATACTTAGGCCTTCAACATAAATTCCTTATATATGAGCAATTTCCCTGCAAAGTAATAAGAAGTGTAACAGTCCAGCATTACCCTGTGAGCTCCTGGATCACAGACTCAGTGGGGAGTTTTGGCCTCACTGTTCACAGCCCTTCAGTGACCTCCAGCTCATGCCCTGGAGAAGCAGATCTGATGTGTGCACTCAGGGTTCCAGAGCTGGGCTCTGCTGAGCCACCACAAACACAGGAAGGAGTAATGATGAGAACCAGGGCGCTACCAAAGCTTGGCTGACTGTGCTGTTCAGGGGACGCTGTTAAATCCTGAGGGCTCTTTGTCTCACGTTCAGGCTCCTGCCTTCTCGTCTGAAGTAGCTGTGAAACAATGTTCACCTCAAACCAGCAATAAGGAATGTCTGCAAGGACACAGCACGTGAGAGAGGATGGAGAGGAAGAGGAGGAAATGGAGAATAAAGCAAAAGATGGAAGGGAGGAAGGGAGGAAGGTTGTTTATAAGCTTACAAAATCTTTTAAATAAAGTCACATCCCAGAGAGGTGCAGGTGGCAAACTGATGTCATTAGAAAAAACACAATGGTTCAGAGACAAGGTTGGTTTCTACCAGGATCCTGTTTCCAGTACTGCTCATACCCAGATGTTGCACAGGAAGGTTCCCAGCCACACTGTTTGACAGACTTTAATGTGATTCCTGAAGGACAAGCCAGAAATATTTGGCTAAAATTCATTGCCAACTTAGAGAAACACTACACAAGGAAGAAATAAAATCCACTATTTAGAACATGGCACCCACGGTTATCAAGTTTAGAATCTGCTCACGGCATTTTTCCTTGTGCACACAGCATCCCTACAGAACTTCCACAGCCAAAAAACTCTGATATAGGCCTTGAAAGTATGAGAAATGAACCTGGCTGCTCATTGCTCTGTTAGCCTAGGAACTGGGCAACTGGTGTGCAAACAGCACCAAATCCACCAAGGTGTGAAAAGACTGCAATATCCACCTGTACCATGCTGACTTTTGGGGCAAAGCAGAAAGATTTACACAACCACCTACTCTTAGGGAAAAGAGTGCTCCACCAGGATGACGTGGCAGTCAGTGTTTCACTCATGGATGCTGTCAAGACAAGAAATGGACAAGACTGGCCACATTCATTCCTCATCCCTCCATTAATACGGGATCTTAGGAAGTGCTGCCCAGGGCTAGTCAAAAAACTCCCTTCATGATGTTTTTCTATTGAAAATTTTGTCTTTCTCCTAGGGAAAAAAAAAAAAAAACCACTAAAAGCTCTGAGTACACACACAGCTCACTCTGTCTAGTATTTAATTTCTAAAAGCACTAAGACCTACTATGTTTTTGCTTTCAACAAAAACTTGTTTTTTAAGTGGTGCCTCACCGGAGCTGTGGTTCAGTTGCCCGAGCACACCTCCCACGAGGTGTGAGCTCACTCAGAGGGGAGGTGATGACACCACCGGGGAGATGCAGCCTGGCCAGGGCAGCCAGGCTGCAGCTGAGTCAAAGCTGTCAATCAAAAAGTATTCATGATTTTAGAAAGTCTACTGCAAATGTTGACAAAAGTAATGTGCTTCGTTTTAAATTCCTCTGCAAAACAATGCATTTGGTGATCATGTCTGTTCCTCACCATTTCTGGGCACTCCTGAAGCTGCCACTCCATAAAAGTGGAGTGAGCAGGACACTGGAGGCTCCAACAATCACTGCCAGACTCCTTTCATTCTTGGGAATTCCAAGGAAATTCTTCCCCTCCTCAAGCATTTTAGCTCCAGTGTCTGCCCACTCATTGCCAAAAGGGACTGAGCTCCTAGAGAATCCTCTGTCAATGTTAAAGATTAACTCACTGATCCTCTTGTTACAAAAACTCTTACTGGAACACTGCGTGTAAGCCTTTAATACAGACTCCGATCCGAGGGCAATGGACAACCCTAATAGCAAAACTTGGTGCCTCAGCAGCTGTCTGAGCTCTCTGATGGGATGTGATGTCTCCGAGAAGCAACCCAAGAACACACAAACATTTGCAATCAAGACTCCGCTCTTATCAGACCCCTCCCAGTCTGCTCGAGCTTTACCAGATCACTGGTAAACTCCCTCGTGTTACAATTGCCAGTAAAATACAATAGCCTGAAACTGAAAACACCTCCGGTCTACCAAAAACCCACTCTGGAGGACAAACTCACTGATAACGCCGAGCCCAGCTCATAGGATGAGACACTGATTGTCTCCGCGCTCTAAGTGAGCAGCTTAATTGGAATAGAAAAACAGGGTGATGAATCACAGCTAAGGAAAGCACCTTGCTGAGGAACACAGACAACATCAATGCTTTACATCATTAAAAAAATTTGAGGTTACTCTTTAGGACAGCACACGCGGAAAACATTTCAAGAAAAAAAAAGACGAAATGTTGTTTAATTGGTGAATTCTTGCCATGAACACCCTAAACGGTCTGACACATGCTGGCGGGCAGGAGGTGTCAGCCTCAGACACGCTGCCAGCCACACTTCCCCACTCCCAGCAGCTGCCAGACCTCGCTGAGGTTTGAAAATTTCCCAACTGGAGGCCCTGTTCCCTTTACTTTCTGCTAAATTAGCCACTGTAGTCACATCTCCTTGGTGGGTTTGATTTTATTTTCTTTTTTTTTTTCTTCTGCTTTTTTTTTTCCCTCATGGTTTCTTTTTGATGCAGTAACATCTGATTTTATTCAATCATAACCCCTCTTCTCATCTCCTCCCCTCCGAAAAGAGAAAGAGATCCCAGAATCACGCTAGGGAGAAGGGATTCACCTCCGACTGTGAAGCTGCCACTGCAGCGGGACTGGGGAGTTTTTCACAGCGCGAAAAGCGCCAGCAGCGAGACGGAGGGGACGCGTCCGAGCCCCTGCACCAGGAGCCGGCGAGGAGCGGTCAGCGAGCAGGAGCGGGAGGGGCCGGCACAGCTCAGGCGGGCCGGACCCTCAGGCGGTGCCGGACCCTCGGCCGGGCCCGGGCAGAGCCGGGGGAGCGCTCAGCCGGGGCATCCCGGCCCGGGCACAGCCGGAGTGCTCAGCCGGGGCTCCCGCTCCTGGCAAGGGGTCGGGGGAGGTGAGAAAAGAAGCAAAGCAATAACGCGAGCCGCGGTCCTACCCGGCCGTGCCTCCGCAGCCTCGCGCCGACAGGGCGTCCCCGGCTCCGGCTGCCCCAGCCCGCCCCGCCCCGGCCCGGCCGCCGCCTCTTCCTCCCGCTCTGGCTCGGCCCGGCCCCGAGCGGGGCACAGGGACACGGGCAGCGTGCTTGGCGCTGGCTGGCCCGGGCCACTGGGGCTCGCACGCCCCGCTCCCCTCCCAGCGCCGCCCGGGACAGTTCCTCTTCTCCCCGGACATTGGCGCCTCCCGGGACACCGCTGTCCCCCGGCCACCGCCACCTGCCGCTGCCACCACCGCTGCCACGCACAGCCTGGCGCTGCCCCAGAGCCGCGCTGCACCTTTGGCCCGGGCAGGGGAACAGCCAGTCCCCTCAGTTTACAAGCATAATCTCTTCTGTCATGACTTTGTACTTGGTAAGTGAAATACTGAGTCACGCCAAATGTTACCCAGCTCTTCCTTTATTTCCTTCTCGAGGAAAGGTGATTACTGCAATAAAATCTGCTGGTTCGTTTCGTGCCAGTCTCCATTTCCTCAGAGGAGCTGCCTGGGAAGCACCAGGTAACGTGGGGGGATGCAGGGCTCGGGTCTGCCGCAGCCAACCGAGGGCACTGCTTCCTTGCCATGCATCTCCTCCTCCTCCCAGGCAGCTCCCAGCACGGCCTTCAGCCAGCCAGCCACAGCCCTGCCTTCCTCACAAACATCACACGTGCCACAGGCTTCCACCTACCACAGAAACTCCCGTGGAAAGCCCTGCCGGCCCCCCAGGCTGACACAGGGCATCCCGCAGGCACACCCTGCAACACCAGCGATGCTCTGCCCTGCCTGAGCCAGCCCAGCACTAATGCACGGCAGAAACCAGCTGCCCACAGCCCACACAGATGTCTGGCTGACCTCCAGCCAAAAAAAGGCCTTCACTCTCCTCTGCACTTCAGCAGCACCTTGTGCCAGCCTTCCCCGAGGTTCAGGCCACTCCTGGGAGATGGCGTTCTGATAAATCAAAACCTGTAACTCCAGGTGTAGTGGTGACAGATGTGCAGATCCAGTCATCACCCCTGGCAACGTGTCGGGGTCAAGCACAAAGCTCTGCTCCTGTGGGCTGCAGCTTGGATTTGGTGGGAAGGCCAGCAGACATGAGGCAACTAGAAAACTAAATGGAGGACAGTGAGCAGACCCCATAGAAAGAGTGGCCTCAACTTCTGAATGAAACACAAGCGTGGTCTCTAAGAAAAGCCTGGATCCAAAAGATACCCGAGTAGGAGGCCTGGAATATCGCTCCAGGGCAAGCTGAACCTCGTATTCCTGTTTTATTGTCTGCCATAAACAGCAAGAGTGGTGTTCAGCAGCAGAGGAACTTGAACTCTTGTTTACAAGAGGAACTCTTGGAAATTTTAGTTGAAAGAAACGTTTGATGAGAGTTTTCAAACCTGCAAAGTTAGAATAGATGCTAAAAGCATGGCAACACTACATTTTTGAAGCCTGACATTCTTTTAATGCATGGTATGTGCAATTGCTTGCAATAAACAACAGCAACTCCAGCCCCTCTCCTACAGCTGTGCTAGCCACAAATAAGGTTCTGAACAGGGCAGGAAAACCAATGTCACAGAACAAAGGAACCTGAAGAGCCCTCCACCTGGAATTTCCTCTTCCAGGCTCCTCTCTATGCACATGGGTGTGCTTTGGGGATCCTCAGTGCCAGATCTCTCCCCTGCCCCTGTCCTCTGGAATGAGCAGAGCTGTCTCTCCACACTGGCACAGAACAAAACCCAGGTAGCAGTGGCTCCTTGCCGTCTCTTGCAGGGTGCTGGTTCCCCTCTCCTTGGACAAACGTCTGTCCCTACCAGTTACATCAGCACATTGCAACATCACCCTCAGCTGTGGAGGAGTGCTTGGGGCACTCTCTACACACACAGCTTCCACCTGGAGTCACAGAAACTGGAAAGTCAGAGTTCAGTCACAATTTTATCTGGCATAAACCCACACCAGAGGAAGACACCCCTTCCCCTGCCCACTGGTGTGCTCTTTGCATTGCCCCTGCCTTCCCACCACTGCCAACTTCTTTCCCACTGGACATGTGAGATGAGTGAAACTTATCCAGGCTAAAACACAGTGGTTAGCTTCTTTTCCCAACGTACTTGTGACTCCTTAACAACTGCCTTCCTCAAGGAAAAAGAATATGTTGCGCTCATTTTTTTTTCAAAACAGAAGGTGCAGTACTTCAGTATCTAGAAGTACTGTAATTACAAATTAATACTCTAAATTGAGGCATCTACCCAGACACCTATCCTAACCCCTGTATGAATTAATGGCAGATGTGATGAAAACCTATGCAGCTGAGAAAGAGCAACTAGGAAAAACAGTCAGGACCTTAGGAAGTGTTTTGCACCAATAACTCCCAGTGACTGTTGGTGCTTTTGAGTTTATATCTGCATCAGAAACGACAGATTTGGAGGCAGAGTTCTCCACGACTGATTTTTGCCAGCACTTTATCAGTAGCTTTTAAGGCATGTGTAGGTTAAACCTTGCTTTGAAAGGACTCTACTTCCTTTGGACATTCTGGTATGATCATCTATGTCAAGGGAGCTAATGTGTCAAATTTCAGAGAACAATGAGCAGCAAGGGACTGCTGGCTCTAATTCTTCACTGAGTGTTCCTGAGATAATTCCTTAATCCAAATTTCCAATTTCCTCCCACAGAGCACGGTTAATACTTCACTTTTTCCACTGTTCACCAGCTCTCTCTGTACAGATGATACTGTCCAAGCAAGGCTGCTCCCCATGCACTGAATGCAGCTGTGGCACCTAAGCATCTCCTGAAAGGGTAAAAGTAGCTACGAGGTACTGCAGACACAAATCCCACCTGCTCAGTTTCTTGCCCTTGCCACGAAGGAATCTTGTTTTGCATGTCCACCGCCACAGTTGGATTTTTCAGCCTGCAGACAGCTTGTCTGCATGGCCTAACTTATAGACTCCTGACCAAGGTTTCATCTCACCTTATCAGTGTATTCAGCATTCTTCAGACCCTGACAACCCACGCCCCTCCCTCACTGCTTCCCAGGATCCCTTTGTATTCTTGTCCTTATCTAGTACTGCCTTTTATCCTTCTTGCTTTTTCTTTTTGCTATCATTTCTCACCACACACCTTGAGAAGGGTGAGTTTCCTGGAAGAAGGCTTATGGAAAAGATCTTGCCTCCCTATCTGAGCAAGCAAGGGAGCCAGAAGCTATTTACATATTTTCTGATAAGCAGTGAGAATGACCTGACGGTCCTGTGAAGTCCAGAAGGAATCGGCTTTGTGCTGTTCTGCATTTTCTGCTTGTCTATGCTTGCCCAATTCTAATGAACTAACAGTATTAAACATATTTTACATATTGTTATAACATTATTTGGAGGAGAAAGCAGTATCATCGTCTTGAATTTAGTCATAAAAGAGATGATATTTGCAACACAGCATTAAAAATCATGAAAATAACTTTTAAAGTATGATTTTTTTTCTTATTAACTATCGGTTAATTTCTTTTAGGTTACAGCTGCATCTAGTTTCTAATTATTTTTCATGCAACCGTTAGGGCAAAAATTATATTTTATTATATTTTATTATATATTATTAATTTAAATTCTTTACTTTTTTTTATAAGGACTAAAACTAGTATCGAGCTTTTTACAGTTGACATTTTCTTTTCTTAACATAACTTCAAGGATCTGGAGCCTCACAAGAAAACCCCAGAGCAGCCAAGACCCCTCTCACAAATACACACGGAGTTAAAACTGATGCCTTGCAATAGCACCAAGAGCTCTCACTGCCCCGGCACTGTGAGGAAACTGTAGGAAGGGGGTGCTCAGCATTTCGGTTTTGCTGTGGGGAGAGGAGAAGCAGCCCCAAATTGCCCATGCTCACCCAGCAGCAGCGCTCAGGTAGTGAGCAGCCCTGCAGGAAGTGTAAAGAGGAACACATGGGCTCACCCAGACCAGCAAAGGGACTGAGGGGTCGGACTGAGGGCTGAGCTGCCACCAGGGCTGCTTTGGGAGTCCCCTGTGGCTAGGACAAGCCCTGGCTAAGGAAATGCAGGGGGAAACTTGGACATCACTCTGGAACGCTTCCCTTTCACTAAGTGAGCTTCACATGGTATGAATGCAGGAGATTTCTGAGTATTTTGTGCTCTGTAGCTAAGAAATAAGAAAGGCTGGGCTATGAGGTAACTGACTACCAGGAGAGAAGTGTTTGCATGACCACTTCTGAAAACACAGCTGAAACTCTCCTGGGGGCAGATCCTGAGATTGTAACTGTTTTCACTCGGACCATATTCAAATCAGCCTGACAACAAACAGAGTGAAAGCCAAGCCACAGTCTCGGGAGGAGAGGAGAAGATGCAAGCAGCTGTGAGAAGGGAGCACACGAGCTGCCCCTGCAGGGGCTGCCCGCTGCTCTCAGAGAACTCTCCTTGCTCTGGTGGGAACTCTCCTGTTCCCACTAATTTCGTTCCTTCATTTTTCATTAGATACTCGACCTGTTATGACTTTCAAAGTGGTTAATTCAAAGTTTAATCTTACTCACAGCACTTATCAAGTCCTAGCACTTGGCAAATACCTCAAACACCTGCATTGAACTTGGCTTTAGATTACAATAGAAAAACTACTCCTTTGGTCAACTAAAGCTTGTTGGTCACCTGTCAGTCACTGACAGCCACACCCACCCTGTCTCTGACAGTCACCTGTTGCAGCATCTGCTGCAAGCAGAATAAAGGAATATCTATTAATTTTCTCTTCTCTTAATGGTTACAACCAAATCCTGTGATGGTCAAAATTCCTGACTTTTGAAAGGCTTTTCTATAGGTGCAGTTTGGCACAACACTGACTTTATAGCAATACAGACACACCATTCACAAAAAAAACCCCATCCACATGGAGAAATCAGGTAGCAGGCTTCCATCCAAGGAGCAAATTACACCATCCCAACCCAGATGAGCTTGATACTAACGTAGCACCTTGAAAAACAAGCAGAGGCCTGAAACACACAACTTCACACATCCATTTGCTACCATACCAGATCTCAGTCCAAACACTTACATGTGAAAATCCCTCTTAACTCGGTTTTTGAAGTTGTACTCATTCTCATTTTGGTAATGTGCTGATGGCAACAGGGCAAGTCCTGTGTGTGATACTTTATTCAGCTAAACATTACTGAGCTGTTCCTTCATCTTTCTGTGCCTGATGCTGGGGGACCAGCAGTAGGGCTGACCGATGCACCAAAGTCACATGAACTGTGCTGCTGCTAGGCAGGAGGAGCAGGTTGTGGGGAAAACAACATTTCAGTGCACCAGGTACTGCACAAGGGTATCGGAAAAATTCACCCTGTACCATGGGCCTCGCCCTCTGAGAGGCAGCACTGCACTCACAACGCTGCTAGCAGCCTTGACCTTGAAATGGTCCTGAAAGCAGGGCTGCAGAGGAACAAGCAGCAGGACATTCGCAAGTAACTGCACTCAGGCGGAACGACAAGCCCGCGGCACGTCTGCCACAGGATCGCTGCCGCTGCACAATTCCGCCGTGCAGCCAAGCGCGAACCCTCCGGGAGCCGCTCACCTCCGCACGACCCGGGGCTGGCTGCAGTGACCGCTCACCTGTCCATGAACCGGGGCTGGCTGCAGTGACCGCTCACCTGCCCGTGACCCGGGGCTGGCTGCAGTGACCGCTCACCTGCCCATGACCCAGGGCTGGCTGCAGTGACCGCTCACCTGCCCGTGACCCGGGGCTGGCTGCAGTGACCGCTCACCTGTCCATGACCCAGGGCTGGCTGCAGTGACCGCTCACCTGTCCATGAACCGGGGCTGGCTGCAGTGACCGCTCACCTGCCCGTGACCCAGGGCTGGCTGCAGTGACCGCTCACCTGTCCGTGACCCGGGGCTGGCTGCAGTGACCGCTCACCTGCCCGCGACCCGGGGCTGGCTGCAGTGACCGCTCACCTGCCCGTGACCCAGGGCTGGCTGCAGTGACCGCTCACCTGCCCGTGACCCGGGGCTGGCTGCAGTGACCGCTCACCTGTCCATGACCCGGGGCTGGCTGCAGTGACCGCTCACCTGCCCGTGACCCGGGGCTGGCTGCAGTGACCGCTCACCGGGGCTGGCTGCAGTGACCGCTCACCTGCCCGTGACCCGGGGCTGGCTGCAGTGACCGCTCACCTGTCCATGAACCGGGGCTGGCTGCAGTGACCGCTCACCTGTCCATGAACCGGGGCTGGCTGCAGTGACCGCTCACCTGCCCGTGACCCGGGGCTGGCTGCAGTGACCGCTCACCTGCCCGTGACCCGGGGCTGGCTGCAGTGACCGCTCACCTGCCCGTGACCCGGGGCTGGCTGCAGTGACCGCTCACCCCCGCACGACCCTCGGCCCAGCCAAGCATCCCCGGCTGTGCGGAGAACGCTCAGTGCACTCTGCCCTCGCCGCACACAGCGCCATCCGGCCGCTCACCTGCGAGCCTTTTCACTCTGCCAGCATCAGCGTTGTCATGAGGCACCATGGCATTCGTTCATCCTGGCGGACGCTAACAAGGTGCTTCCCAGGGAAAAAGCAAGGATGCTTGTGGAGCTTACTTTAAGAGGATCATTGTATGCAGTCACTGCAATGCTTTCTAGAGTCCCTGGGATATTTTTGTACTCATTCATTATAAGATCTCCCAACTGCTACAAAATAGCAAGGGCTGCAATAACAGCATTACACGTTTAAGGATGGCTTTAATTATGTACACAATATCTATGCAAATACTAGATAGGATCTTCTGCATGAAAGGGTTGGTTTGTTTGCTTTTTATCCTCACAGTATGGAAACTTAGTGCTTCTTATGATGCAATATTAATTTGGTTAGACTTAATTTAATTGCTTTGGTTGGTAATTAAACTAGCATGTCTTAAATTAAAATAACCAGTATCATCATGAAGTATTTCTGTCACAGTGGCTCCTAAAATATTTCAGTCAGGACTAGATCCCTATTGTTCAAGAGGCTGTGAAAAAAATGCATAAGAAAATAGGGCCAGACAAACCCATCTGCCTGTTAATGTGAGGAGGCCACTGCTGAATAGCAGGCACCTGTTACAGTACGGGTCCCTCTCCAGCACCAACAGCAACTTTTTTCTCAATCTCATCCTAGTTTGAATACCTTGACCTGAGTGTCATGTCCAACAATACACCATAAACCACTAAAGCAGTGCTTGTTTCACTGCTTTTCTTTAGCTGTTTCAATGTGTTTGGTTAAACTCTCGAGCACCAGCGAGCAAGTTCATAGTGATGATTTTTCTGTGCACCTCAAGTCACTGAGAGGTGAAGTAACTTCACCAAGGTAGTGGTTAACTCAGTGGCTTGCCCTTATTTGTACTGCTGCTGTAACTGTGCTAAGAAGCTGGGCTCCTGTTTGAGCAGGAGTAAACAGATCAGGCCCTTGTTGAGTCACTGGCACAGGCAGAGGAACTCCAACGTCCTGCCACTGGCAATGATGCTTAAGGCACAGCACACCAGGCAGGGTCTTTGACTTTTCTGTAGGAGCAGCTTCTTCTGACGTGGTCTGGCCAACCAGGCTTTTGAGGCAAAAAGCAAGCATTTACCTGGAGTAGCAGCTCTTGTGGAACTACACTGTTTGCTGAACTATGACTATTGCAGAGTATCGTGAACAAGGTACAGTGTTACACGTACACTGAAGAAACAGAACCAATCCCACAGATTGCCAGGACAAAGGCTACCAACACAGCTTCAGCTCAGTCCTCTGCAGGCCGTGTGGCACAGTCTTGATTCCTTATTTCTGCTGCATTAATTCATCAGTGAAACTCGAGCCCACTCTCGCCCTTGGAGCTCTCAGGAAGAGATTGCTTGCATACTCTCTTTCAGCTGGATGACAAGGGAAACATTCAGTGTGGGCCAGGAGAACACATACCCGACAGTGAGTTACACAAGCAGTTGTGAGACAGTACTGGAATGTCAGCAAACAGGATCTTTGGGTCCAGCTCCAGCTCTGGAGGCAGAGAGCAGCCTAAGTAATCATAAACAAGAGGCCTATCACACCAGCAGGTAGATTTCCTTTGAAAGGTTATATGGCAAAGCAGATGAGCCCTGCTGCTCTCGAGGCCAGGGCTCCAGTCCCAGCTCTGCACACAGCCTGCACACTGCAGTTTATCTGCAAAACAGGTGCAGGACCACTGCTGCCCACCAGGAAGGACAACTGCCTTGTGCTAAGAGCAGCAGTGGAGCATGTGGGATCAGACATCACGGACTTCTGGGCAGCAACAAACAGCATTGTGACTGTGTCTAACTTCTCTCCCTGCACTCGCCCTTCCCCTGGCATTGTGTGGGCTGGCAGGCTTGCCAAATGTGTCAGAGCCACGTGAAATGCGTGACACTTGTGACCCTGCCCTCGTGGCCCCCAGGCTGACGGTCAAGTCTGAGACACAAACCAACCAAAAAGGAAATGAGTAAGGTCTTACCCATAACATAAAGGACTGCAGGACCAGTCTCAATGTGTTTGTTTATTCTGCAAGTTTTAAGATGGAAAAATCCCCTGTGATAACAACTAAACTTGTGAATTCTGTGCTATGTATAGCAATTCTCTTAAATGTGAGCTGTGCATGTGCTTGTTGATGTCAATGCCCTGTAACCAAGAGTCACTGCTGCCTATCACACACAAGTCCTCATTATGTTGCATAACAAATTACCTTTGTTGCCTCACAGAATGGCACAGTAGATTTTGTTGTTGCCTCATGTAAACTTTAGTCTTGCGAATTCAGTTTTGCACTGACGCACTGCTGCTGCCTGACAAGTGCTTTATTTCTGTTGTTAAGCAGCAAGCTCCACGATATGCAGACGGCCACAGAGCCTGAAAAACAAGTTCAGAAATACATAAATACACCACCACTATGTCTGCAAAACAATCGGCCACGTGGATCCTGGCTGCTGTAACACTGGGCTTAGAGGCTGCAGCTACACATCCTGGGAGGCAGCACTGCTGCACATTCATCCCTCGTGGTCATCTGATGTTTTCAGTTACAAGGAAAAACAGGAGCACAGAGAAACAAAGAAAGTGGCAGAACAGCAAAGGAATTTTAAACTGACAAAGAATTCATGGTGTTGGCATTTTAATTCTGCACTACTGCCATTTTAATGGATTCACCCAACTGCATTACATTGTCTCTTATGTTCAGTGTTTAAGTACTGTTTCTGACTAAAAACCACTAGTTACAGTGTTCATCTATTAAAGAACAAAGTGTGAAAATGTTAACAAATTCATCCATATGGTTACAAAATGTTAAACCTCACTAGACACACCTGAGTCTTCCTTCTTTATGTACATTCAGAACATATTTCAGAGGAAGGAAAACATTTACTGCCAGGCTTCAAACAGTGTTTCCTTTCTTAAAACGTTTTAGTTGGCAGCTTTTTCTGTTGGCATATGACCAATACTCTGGATAAGTGGGAAAATAGTGGTAATATCTACAGGCCAGATTTTGCCACTTCTTAAAATGAGTAATGCTATCTTATTTTCATATGTCCTGGCCATTCCCTCTACCCAGAGCACTACTGGGAACTCACTGATAGCTGCTCCCTACTTTCCCTGGATAAAATCCAAAGAGGAAGAAAATCTAGGCATGACAAAGGCAAACTTCAATAAAGTCTGAGAGTTGGCCTGTTGGGTAACCCTAAATAAGGGTAACAAAATCTGGATGCTAGCTTATTTAAAAACACACGTTTTTCTGTCCCCTCCTAGTCCTTTGAGGATTGTATGTTCCAATCTCCAACACACACTCATCTCCCATGCATTCTACAAAATTTTTAGCTGCTTCTAAACAGAACCTGCCCTTTCATCAGTGCTCATGTCACCCCACTGCTCACCCTATCTCCTCCACAGCCAAGCAACAGTCATCAAATAAATCACTGGAGACATTGTTGGACAATGGGTGCATGAATTACTGCTGAGGGACTGGGTTTTGCCCCTATTTACTGGCTGTAGTTAGAAACACTTGAAGCCAAATTTCAATTACAGGGATAAAATAAAGGCCGGCCCAGTCTGGGCATTTTGAGAGATAATTGTACTTAGTAAAGCACTAAGGCACGGCTGATTTCAGACATTGCTGTTCACAGCTAATGGTGCTGGTACAAAATCTACCTGGGTATGACTGCAAACAGCTTTGGAGAGCCATCATGGGAATGAGTGTGGTCAATGAAGGCAGCAGGGTGCCTGGATGCCTGAGGTACAGGGCAGAGAAACAAAAAAATCTTTGTAGGAACCTCAGGTACGTGAGCACTGTACAGCTGTAATTATGTTGTTATTATAACAACTACTCCTTAGCTTGTGGAAAAATATCATGAGCAGTGTTAAGTGGAAGGGAGGGAAATTACAGTCTGCCTGCTTCAGAGTAAAACACCAGCCCTGAAGCTGGTGAATTCTTCACCTTCACAACATGCTAGTGACACAGGGCCTGGGAAATTTCAAATGATGGCAGAAAGACCAGGATTTCCCAGGAGAGAGAATGAGTGAGTCAAAAAAGACTTGATAGAAGCGTTAATACAGGAGATGTCCTGATGTTTGAACACAGGGATATGGAAGGAAATGGAAAGAGTAGGAAACTCACGTATGAAGAAAATAAATTTCACAACAAAATTTAAAGTCTAGAGAAAGTCTGGACATTAACAAGAGTAGACAGTAACTCAAGTCCTGTTTACGCTTCACACATTTTAACACTAACACATATTGTTTGAGTCCTGCTGTCAGCTCTGAGCTGACTGGTTACCCTCTTTTAATAATACAAGAACAACATTACTTCAATGCAATTTGAAAGACAACACTTTAAATTATAAAAGCCTTTTCTACACAGCACATAATTAACCTGTGGAACTCATTCTCACAAGATTTCAGTTGAGCTGAGGCTCCTCCAAAAAGGATTACACGTGTATTTATTAGCTGGCTTGATTCCGCCTAGGGCAAGGGCAATAAACATCCAGTTGGGTATTTGTGAATGATCCTTTTTAAGTCCCCGTGGAGAATGTGCCAGCAGCCCTAAGGATCTCAGCCATGGAAATGATACACCCAGGGGCAGGAATTCTGCAGGGTTGCGCTTTAACCTTTGATTTCTGCTTAACAAAGATGGAGCTGAAAGCTGCAACAGCGCCCTCGGGACTTGGCTGCAGCCTTGGCAGTGCGTGTGCACAGGTGACAGCGACAGAGAGAGTGCACAGGTGACAGCGACAGAGAGAGTGCACAGGTGACAGTGACAGAGGGAGTGCACAGGTAACAGTAGGTGTGCACAGGTGACACTGGGTGTGCACAGATGACCGTGTGTGCACCGGTGACAGTGTGTGCACAGGTGACAGCGACAGTGAGTGTGCACAGGTGACAGCGGCTGTGCAGGCACCCCGCAGTGAGCGCACACCTGCAGTGACCACTGACCACACCCCTGTCCATTGCTGAGGCTGTCTCACCTGCCGAGCTCGCCGCGTGTTCCACCCGCAGTGTTTTTGTGGTTCAGGCTCCAGCAGAGTCAGGGTCCCTGCACAGCCGACACTTTACAAGCACAGATGGGCTGGGACCGAGTCCTGCCCGTGCTGTTCGCGATTTCCGCGCCGGCAAAGCCCCGCTCTCCCCGGCTGCGGCGGGCGGGACGGGCAGGGGGACATGGGCGGCAGACATGGCAGCCCGTGCGCCTGCACCGGGCTCTTCAGGGCTTCCCGGGACTTCCTCAGGGCCTCCCGAGGCTTCTCGGGGCTCCTCCGGGCTCCTCAGGCTCCTCCGGGCTCCTCCGGGCCCCTCAGACTCTCCGGGCCCCTCAGGCTCCTCCCGCCCTCCCCCGGCCCAGCGCCGGCACCGCCCTCAGCGGGCCCTGCCGCGCCCACGGCGACACCTGGCGGCGGCGGCCGGGACTGGCGGCTCGGGAACACCGGGATGGGCTCGGGAACACCGGGATGGGCTCGGGAACACCGGGATGAGGACAGCTCAGTCACTTCCAGATGGGGACAGCTCAGTCACACTGGGAGGGACAGCTCGGACACACAAGGATGGGGACAGCTCGGGCACACCGCGCTTGGGACACGAGGCTCCGTTCTTCCAGCTACCCTAAAGCTAACACTTCACCGGGGGAGTCCAGACTGGCTCCAGCCCCTCTGCAGCACTGCCCCAGTTTGCCTCTGCATCTCAGGGACAGGGACATTGGGGTGGGACTGCAGCTCAGGAGGGGATACGTCCTCCTGTAGCTTGGCCTGAGAAGTGGCTGAATTGCAGTGGAAAACCCCTGGAAGCTGTGGGCCTATTTAAGATGCTCGTTTTAGCTTCACAGATTAAAACGTCTATGGGTTTTGTGGAAGGAGAAAAGTGGTTCAGCCTTGGAACCCCATTGACTGCAAAGGCAGCCTGTGCTGGAAACAGAGCTCTGTCAGCACAGCACAGCACAGCACAGCATAGCACAGGGGCTGAGCAGGCAAAGGACACCTGGAACCTGATGTTAGTCTTAAAAAAGACAAAGCAGAGCCTGGGCAGGGGCAGAGAAATGAACTTAGAAAAGAAAGGTAACATTACTGGTTTTGACTCTGCAATTCATCTCCGGTTTTTAGGGCACAAATACTATCCCTACACAAATCTACAAGGAAGGAGCCTCTGCACCTTTTGTAGAGGTGTTTCTTCACCTCTGGACAGAGAGCAATTTCTCTTGAGTGAGTTAAGAATTAGGCCCATCTCCCAAGACCCATCCTCCATGTCAAAATGCAGTCAAGGCTGCTGGCTCCTCCCTGCTCCAGCAACGTGCCAGTTCCCTCCAGGTGTCCCAGGCAGATCACAGTGACAGGGCAGGGCTGGGACCTGGCCACAGTGTCAGCCTGCAGGTTGGGGTACAGACCTGACCAGCTGTGACCATGGCTGGAGTTGTCATGTAGCTCAGGTCAGGGCTGAAAGCTCCAGGGTGAGCAGGAAGAGGCTCCTGGGCCATGGACAGAGATGTGGCTGGAGGGCCCAGGGGAGGCTGTTGAGGATGATCGGAGCCTGTTGGTGCCCTCAGGGCCCTGACACATGAGAGACACACACCTGTACTGTCTGGACGCTTGTGGTGATTCCAGGGACCTCCCTGCACGGGCAAGGAAGGATCTAACAGCAAACTGCTGACAGAGCATGGGGAGAGATTCTGCTGATGTGCAGTGGCAAGACAGGGCTGTCTCAGTGCCCTGCCAGGTCTCAGCAGTAAAAGCCTGGTTTCCCTAAAAATAGCCTTTCTGAAGCCACTAGCCAGAGGGACATCACCCATAGCTGAAGAGATGAGAGGAAGGAACAAGATATTTTCAGAGTAACTGCAAAAATCAAACACACTCTTTCAGTATTTTACAATGGCATTTGTGATCCCACCATTAAGTGGGGTTTGGAGAAGCAGCTACAAGTTTCTACAGCCTTCAGTTCCATTTCAAAACTCTGACTCCATGCATTTGCAGCCCGAAGTCTCAAGACAGCTCAAGCTTCACTGTGCTGGGTTTCCTCGGCCTCAACTCCTCTGGAAAACATTCCATGTGCACATTGCATCTCTCCAGATTTTATTCTCATTCCAAATCTGCAAGTACAAATATAGTAACATTCCATTCTCCTAATGCACACTTACAAGATGTGCTGAAATGTCAGATGCTAAATGGTACAAAAAAGCACTTTAGCACGTTCCTGTTGATGTGCAATAGAAGAGAGAAGGCAGAAATTGCTTTAACATCTGTTGATTTATTAGATCTGAATACTCTCCTCCTTTCATCTGGCAGCAGCAGAGCCATTAACACTGCAGCAACTTCTTCAGAGCTTGCAGCAGAGCACAAGAGAACGGTCCCGTGTCTGTGGCATGTAGATCCCGGCTCTCTGTGCCAGTGAGAGCCGAGGGATTACAGGAAGCTAACCCCAGCAGAGAGGAGTGGGCAGACAGGTAATGCCCCTGCTGGGGGAGGAAGCAGGGGGGAGGCTGGAAAGCTTCCTAGCACTGTAGCTATTGTGTGCCTGCTTCCTCAGCTACACAGGCAGGGAAAGCATCGCTGAGGCAGCCGGGGATGGAGCTCGCAGCCCGGAACTGCGGGGCTCTCCCACCCCATCGGAACCGGCTCCTGACTGGAGCAGTGCTGAGTCATTCCAGCAAGAGTGATACAGGGTCGTTCGCCGTGGTTGGTATTGTTTCTCATGCTGCTAAAAACAGCCAGTTGGCAATATTCCTTCTGCACATTTGAATTTACCCTGAAAACTCAGCTTGGCCAAAAATGTTGAGATAACATGATTTTTTCCTGCTTCTGGATGGGAAACTGAATATTTTGACATATTAAGAGACTTCAAAATGAAAAAAAAAATAAAGGTTTTGTTCTGATATATTTGCATTTTCTCAGGGAGTGGAGGGCCAGGGAATCACTTTGTTAAAATTTCCCAGTCAGCTTGAAGAATAAGGATATGACCTTGTAGAAGTGAACTGTGACATGAACATTTTCTCATAACAGAAGACACAACCACTTCTTTGCTGTGGATCAAACAATGTGGCTGGTCTGTTGAACACCGTCCAAAGGAGAAAATGTGTGTTCAGATGGGAGCATCTTGTCCAACCCCAAAGCTCCACGTAAAGGCAGCACATGTCCTTGCCCCACCTCTGGTCCTGCCCTGCCCTTCCAAGAAGAGAGTTGGAGCTTTCTGTGAATTAGAGACACAGCCTGCCTCCTCTCAGAGAGAATTTAAGAGAGGAACTGTTAGCACAGCTGGCTGGTGTGCTGGCTTTTGTCAGATGTCCTCCAAAGGGGCCATTGCTCCCTTCCCTTCCAAGACCGTGGGCACAAACCCTCTCTGAGCATCGATCCAGCAGCTGCAGCAGCTGTCAAAACCCTAAGGCCAAAAAGCTGTGAGGACAAATTTGCTTGGAATCAAATTAGAACTTCACCATGGGATAAGCATCAGGTTAAGCTTAGCCACCTCAGGGCCATCATTTAAACAAGCAGTCCTCAGTTCTCATTTTCTGCTGGCAGGAAGCCTCCTGACTTCAGTGTATTACTTTACTCAACTACGCTCATATTTTCCTAATATTGAAATTATAAACTGCCAGAGAAGCTAAATATAGGAACAAAATTAACTGCAGGAGAAATAAAAGCTTGTTTTGTGTCTCTTTTGATTTTGTTAGTGATATTTCTTTCCTTTTTCTGAGTACCTTGCTGAGATGGAAATAAAAAATCCTAGTTGCCAAATCTGTATGTAATCTGATGTTTCTTTCTATACACTTGTTATATATTCTTTCTTTCTTTTTTTTTTTTTTTTTCAGTCAAGGTTCCTATGCAAATGCAAGTTCTCCACAGAGTCTTAGTCAAAATATCTGCTATATTAGTGGGAATTAATCTCTTTGGTACTCAAGGAGTGAATCTCAAGAGATTTGTCTTCCCTTCTGCTTCCAGCAGAAGCTCTGTCATACCATGAGCACTAACAAATACTGCAATTTTTGTCTCCACACTTGGTGTATAACATTTAAACTTCTCACAGCTGCATTTCTGGCTGTGATCTCCATGGAGATGTCACTGACAATTCCCACCCCCTGCAGAAGGGGAAGGTGCAGCCATAGCTGGGACTTGCCTGGCTCCTGGGGAGCTGCAGCTGAGCAGCCTCTGCTGCTGCTCTGGAGCTGCAGAGCCTGACTGCTCAAAACCCCCACTTATCTCAGGTCAGGATCAATCCCTCCAACTGCAGCATGAAACCACTGGTGACCTGAAACTGGGCCACACAGCCCTGCAACATTTGCCTCCCTCTGCCTGTGTCAAGTCCAGCTAACTTTTGCCATCTTCTGGAGGAAGGGAATAAAATGAGGGTCCTCAGTTATATTTGTGCTTTATGAAACTTCAGACATTAATTAATTTGGATTTTTGCTTTTCTTACAAAGAGCACTAAGTTTGTAGAATTTTTAAGGAGCTTTTGACTATTTCATTCCCAGTTCTCCAATGCAGTGCTGATTCTGCCTCAGACTCTAGAAGCCTCATGTTCTTCAGAAACACTCCCACGGTACACATATGTGGGGTCTCCTGACAAGATCTTTCCAGCATTGCAGCCTGCTGAAAAGAACTGCTCAGCACCAGACCAGTGGTGCATTTCCCCTCGACTGAAACAAATATCTCCTTCACAAGAAAGCTGTGCTTTCCCGTGGATAGTGAACTCACTTCCTCCTGTTTTGTTTATAGCCCTATGTGAGCTTTTTCCTCTTCCATTCCCTTTTCCAAAAGCAGTAAGACAATAAGACATTGTTAAGTGTTAAACATCCATGTTTCTGTTTCTTGTCTTCATAACAGAATTATTAGAATGATGAGAAACGAAACAGGGGAATGATAAGGGAGAATGGCATAATTTAGCTCAGATTTTTATACAAAACAGCAGAAAAGACATCCAGAATTGGTCCAGCAATGGCCAGAGGACTTTTTTGTTGTAGAAAAATTACAGATTAACCATGTGCTGTTAAGGTAGCTGGGATCCATGCTTGAGCTAGAACACTTTGTACCCTGGAAAAGGTGAATAATGCCAGCTGTGACAGGGCATGGGAGTGAAGTGTACAGGTCACTAACAAAATGCTGAAATGCCACTTCCAACAGCACCAGGGAATAAAGCATCCATCACTGAACTACAAAATTCTTGGACTCCTCAAAAAGGGCCTCTCCCTGGAGAGATGAGAGATAAACACAATCATGGGAGGACCTGAGAATACCTATGGAGAAGAAGAAACTCTCCAGTGTGTGGGAGAAAACTAAAAGAGTCAGACCTTCCTCATATCTTGGGAAGAGTATCAAACAGGTAATTTCCGTATCACTCAATGCCTCTTTTAGCCCTAAAAAAGCATGAAAAGTTGTGCTATTTTACTAGCAGCTTACATGCACAGGGACAAGGCAAAATCAATGACACTAATTCAATTAATAGCTAATTCAACAATAAAACGTTTGATATATTTTGGATCAGTGCAAAATGACGATGTTGCCATGAGTATTAACAGGAGGAAACAGCAAACAACTGTGATACCTCAGTGGACAGCCCTGAAGTTCAGGACTGCAGGACAGGGGAGCCAGAGCCCCCATTTCCAGCTCTGGACAGAAGCAAACAGCAAACTGAAACAGAAAGCCCTGGCTCACAGCATGGCATGGAAAAGGGCATTACTGCTGCTGGACATGTGGCAGGGTGGGAAAAATGATTGTATGGGGAGCAGTGGGAGATCCCCAGGAAGGCTGAAATTTCTGTGTCATTTTATTTGTATAATTACGTAGACACACACACGCACACACACACGCACACACATATATATATATAAAACCATGAATAAAACCCAAACCCCTCCCACATACTTTCAATAAGTAAGTAGTAACCTTTATGCTTAGTTTTTCTAAAGTAAAAGCTGACAGATTACACAATAAAGTATAATTTTTTTTTTGCTGCTCTCCTTCTCTTTCCTATTTCATATCCCACTTAATTTTTTCTTTCTCCTTAATTTCACTTCTTTCTTTCCCCTTTCCATTCCTTGGTCTCCCTACCCCCATATTAGCATTCCATTTTCCACTCATTCTTGCTCTTTTCCTGCTGCTTCTGCTCTTCTGTCTTCTTCCCAGTCATTCATTTCTTTCATACTGAATTAAGTCTACCCCCGCTCTATGAATCCTGACAATCTATCTGGTTTTAATTGTTGCATTGAACTTAGCTGGACATTTCAGAGAGCCATGTACATTTAAACTGAGGACCTTTCCAAAGTCTTCATAATTCAAGTTGATTCCACGTATTTGATACAAGAGCCATATGTTTTTGTGGATCACGTATTATTTCGCACATGTGAACACTTACAGAGCAGACCTGGGTTTGGGTATCCAGTGCTTTTGCTTTCTGAGCTGTCAAGTAATTTTGGGCTATGTACTAGCATTGATACTTTGAAACATGCAGAGATTTTCTCCACACTGCCAAAAATACTCTTTAAATGTAACAAACGAGACTCAGCACTGAGTCTCAGTGCTGACTGGCCTGTGCTTTCACGGTGGAAAAGGAGCCCTCCCATGCAGCTCCTGGTCAGGGCTAGCAGGGTGGTAGCACCAGGGTTTGAGCAGCATCGAGACCACGACGCTTCTTCATCACCATCAGCCTTGTTAGCACAGTGCTACCAGTGCTTTGAAGGTTTTCTGATTCATCCCAACGAACTCCCTAGAAATGATCAATTCATCTATTGCATCCTCAGAGCAGACCTAGGAGCCTTTTCTCAGACAAAACTCCTGAGCCTCACCCTGGTGCTACGTCTATAAAGAAGGGGAGAGAAGAGGGGGAGCATCATAATGGATTCTGGCAAAGGCATGTAAGAATTGACATTTCCTTCTCAGCATCTAACTCAATAAACTGAACATTAAATCCTACCCTAGATGTGGGTGTCCCTGGCACATCTTTGTATCAAATGTGTGCATCTCCAGGGAAAAGTGGACAGAGACTAGGAGTGATCTAAATGAAGGGGAAAAGTTCTCACACTGATTCAATTAGAGCAGTAGATGTTGTAATATAGCTTCAAGGGATAACCGAAACTTTTGGAGAATGCTTCCTTTTTTTTCTTTCCCTTTTTCTTTCCTTTGGCTGCTGCCACATGGAGCTCATTTCACATTTCAGCTATAATGTAAGTGATACAGAAAACCAGTTCTCACATTGTGTCAGATCCACCGGTGCTGGATCTACAGGCACCCTCCTTCAAGGAGTCTGAGAACACAGCCATGCTCAGAGGTTTACCTTTTCCACCCTGCTCCTGCCACACCTGAGCTTTTTAAGTGGATGAGTTTTATTTCTGACTGCCAGCCAGAAAATACTGAGTGACCACCAGAAAACAATCCATCTCACTCAGTTCTCTGGGAAAAAATCACAAAAGTTAAATCATGACAGGTGTTCTATGCTACAGTGACAGATCTATGAGGCACAGAACAAAGGAAAAAGTGCCATTAACTGGCTCTGTCAATAGAAATCCATACTTACACCATGAGGGTGCACTGAGTTCATTACTGCTGTGTTGATTTGCACCAGGTAAGCATCAGCCCTGGCAAGTTCTCTGGGAGCAGGGCGCCCTTTGGTCTGAGATAGCCAGCAGCCTGAAAACATCACAGAACTATTTTGTCTGAGGACTCTCAGGAGCTGGGGCTGCTTCGTGTGCTGTGGTATTGCAGGAACGCCTCAATCTTGCTGAACAGTAAACAAGTATAACCATAGCTACAAATATAAACCACAAAAAAATTTTCCCACTCGTGGAATTCCCAATGCAAGGTGAGCACCTTCGTCCTAGAAGTAGCCAGCACCTCATCTTCCCACTGTGCTGGCTCAAGCTGTGGTTGCTCAGTGAGTGCAAAATTCAGCTGTGCTCCAGTCTTTGGCAGCTCAGAAGTTGAAAGATTAGAAAAAAAAACCCTGGAAATTAAGGCAGATAAGTTTGTTCACTGAAGAGAGCTGCCCTAGCTCAGTCCTCGCCGCTCAAACTCGTGCCATCAGAGCTGGCACATTGACACTGCGACAGCTAGCCGGGACGGTGGCTTCAGCACGGCCAGGCTGGGCACCCAAAGGGTGGCTTCATTTGCAGTCTGTATTTCCGTGCTGGCAGTGGGTACCACAGCTCATCCTCCAGCTGGGCTGGCTGCTGAGACACAAGGACTGGAGTCACCTTCTTGATTTTCCTCATCCACTTCATGCCGGGGGCTGTGGGAAGCCCTGCAGTCCCCCTGCCCCACACAAATCCCCCTGCGCAGCCCCCGGGCAGAACTGAAACAGGACAGGGAGCTCACAGCAGCACGGAGAATCCAGGACTTCTTTCTAACTGCAGCATCGTTTCACTGGTCCTTACATTTCTGTAGGATCCACCGCACTTGAGTTTCTTCAGCAAACCCTGTTTCTCCTAACACTTTATAAATAGCCACCTCCTTTTCGAGAAAAGGGCACTAGCTGATCATATAAAGAATATTAGAATTCATGTAGTATCTAATAAATTGTGAACGCCTTAAACTCTACGACGTTGGGAACTTCAGAACTTGGTGATTTTGTTGCATAAATTACAAACTGCTGCTATAAGCTAGCAACAATCCTGTGTCCATGCATTAACAAATGAGAGTAATGTATGGAAAGGGATAATTCCTTAACCCATATCCTTTTTTTTTTTTCCTCATTTCCCATTTTGCAGTTACAAATGTGCTTTTGCTCAAGGTCAACGGACTACACAGTGGTTTTTTGGGGGTCGGAGTAATATTAAATTAAGGTTTACTACAAAAAATGTCAGTAAGTGTGCACACACGTTTTATGTATTTGTAAAGTCTCAGTTGCCAAAGGAGGATTGTACCCTGCATGTATTTACAAGAAAATTTGGCTGTGAAGATTACTTGACACCTCCTAGTTCTGCTAACGAAGTGCTGCTTTCCATAGCACCTTATTAAAAATTCGTACGGGGCCACACTCCAAAACACAAGAACTCAGAACGATTTGTTACATGAAGGAAATTTTCCTCAAAGGAGAGGTCCGTGGTTAAAAACACGGAACACCAGAGCGGTGGTAAAAGCCTACTGTCAGGAATGAGGGCGAGAGAGGTAACAGCGAGAGAGGGAGAGCAGCAGCCAAGGAGAATCCGCTAGAGGATCGGAGCCGGCAAAAGCAGAAATGTGCAAGCGCGTATTTCTAGAGCAGGAATTCCCCGCATTGCGAGGCCGCACGGAGAACGTCCCGAGGCTGGGAAACACCTCCCGCCCCCCGGGCTTTGCCGGGCGCTTTCTGGAGCTCGGCCGCTGCTGCGGTGGGGACGCGTGGAGCCCCCGGAGCTGCTCCCGGAGGGGCGGAGGGGACACGGAGCCCCCGGGGTGGGGGGACACAGAGCCGGTCCCGGCGGTGCAGGGGGACACGGAGCCACTCCGGGCGGGGCGAGGGGACACGGAGCCCCCGGAGCGGGCGGGACACGGAACTGCTCCCGGCGGGGCTGGAGACAGGGAGCCGCTCCCGGCGGTGCGGGGCCGGCAGAGGGCAGCGCCGGGCCGGGCTCGGACACGGTCCCGGACACTGCTCCGGACACTGCTCCGGACACGGGCCCGCAGTGCCCCAACTGCAACCTCTTAGGGCGTGCTCCTGCCTCAAACCCCGAAACGTGTCATGTGCAACATCAGAAAGACGCACTGGTGAACTCCCCGCCTCTAATGGAAAACACTTGAGAGTTCTACCAAATCTGTCACTTTTTAAATGAAAACATGAAAAAGGGCCGAGATAAAACAAAACAACAGGGAAAAAAAAAAGTTGGAATCATGCACTTTGATTCAGATACTGAAAAATTTTCCTCAAGGAATGGAAAAACTGATGGGGAAAAAATAAAAAAAAAAGGCAAACCAAAATCTTCTGGTGCTTGCAGCAGCCGGAGCAGACATTCTTTGCTATAATCCCCTCGGTCCTTTCGCGCTTCGAGAAGGGAAAAAAAAAAACAACCCAAACCCTTCTGTGATGGCTCTTAGAGATTTTGGGACCTTAAGATGTTTAAACAAGTGGTTCCTATTTATGTTCCAAGGCAACTGGTGACTGTCCCAGACACCAGTGGCTGCTCTGGGCTGAGTTGAATTGTGGTTTATCAAAAAAGTCGAACCAAGATGCTTCCGAAGCAAACTCGTTGATTTTGGGGAAAGAGTAGGTTGAGAGAACTGTTCCCCGGGACTAGAACTACAAGAGGCCGGGCACGAGGCTGCTCTACAGGAGATATCATCACGAATGTGTATTTTTAAAAGCCTTACTGCTATCTTTTAAAATCTCCTGTTTCTCTTTTTTTGAAGACGTCCCCGTATCTCGAGGGCTTCATAGGAAGCAGAAAAGCAACTTGTAAGGCCGGGGACTGAGAGGCCGCCCCTTCCCAAGTCCCTGCCCCCGCCCTTGCCCCTTGCCCTGGCTGCCCGGAAGGGTGGCCGCTGCCCCGCGCCCTCCCGCCGCTCCCTGGGAACATCACATCCATGGCAGGATCTAGCGAGGACATGGATTGAAGGACATGGCCTCGGAGGCCCCTCTCCCGCTGCTACTAGCGGGGATCCCGGGATAGTTCCCTCCTGCCCCTCCTGGGGCTGCTCTGAAGGCAGAAGGGGCTGGTTCCGCTTGGCACCCGGCAGGCAAGGCCCCAAAACCTTGGGGAAAACGCACCAAGGCAGAACTCCGACTGCCCAAACCTCAGGCTCCTGCAACCTGCTTCCCCCTGAAACCCCTCCCGGCCTCACCCTGCTCCCGGGAGGTGTTTTAGTAGCCAGGCAGCCAGCGGCAGTGAATATTTCTGGGGATTTCGTTTTCTGGGCTGTGCGAGCCGTTACCCGCGCTGCTTCTGATTCTCCACCAGGGCTGCCAGATGCTCCTCTGCGGGGCTGGATGCGGGGTTGGATGAGGAGCTGAGTGCGGGGCTGGATGCGGTGCTGGATGTGGGGCTGGGAGAGGAGCTGGGTGAGGGGCTGGATGCGGTGTTGGATGAGGAGCTGAGTGCGGGGTTGGATGTGGCGTTCGATGTGGGACTGGATGTGGGGCTGGATGCGGGGCTGGATGCGGGGCTTGATGCGGGGCTGGATGCGGGGCTGGATGCGGGGCTGGATGCGGGGCTGGATGTGGGGCTGGATGTGGGGCTGGATGCGGGGCTGGATGCGGGGCTGGATGCGGGGCAGCTTTCGTGCCTCAAGGACCACTCGTACCCGAGCGCGGGGAGCAGCCAGGAGCCACGTACCAGATGCCTCAGACGTTGTGACTGATAAACACCAAGTGACATCACCGCCAAAGCCATGAGCAGAGGAAGCGCAGGTCGATATGTACATAATAGATTTTTTTTCCTGAACGTCTTGTTAAAACCAACACCTGAGAAAGAGATCAGTAGCGAGTGACTCTCTTTTGTTTCTTCCCCCTTTTGATAACTTAGAACATTACGCCTCATGTTGTGCTCAGCTTCGCCTTGCACTTTTGTTTGGGTTTTCGAGGAACAAAACGATAATAACGAAAAGAGTCACAGTTATAGCTGGGGAAAAACGGAGAAACGGGCGACATATCTGAAACTCTTAACTCAGTAACTCTTCTCTCCGGCGGGGCCGTCGGCGTGCCTCCAAACCCGCACCTTGGCAAGCACTGCTTATCCGAAGAAGTGGAGGCTACCCCGACAGCCCACAAATCACTAACCTTCTCCTCTCCCAGAGCCCATTCAGCGAAACCTCGTGGTTTTTCTTCAGACGCCCCTGCCCAAGCCAAACGCCAGATTGCCCATCAGTTGTCGGTGACATGTCCCGCGGCTCGGGGCCACTCCGTGACCGCATTCACCCCATGCTGCCTCGTGTCATCGAAAATGGTCACTGTGAACGAGAAAGGGAAATTTCTTCCCGTTATTTCGTGATCTCTTTGAATTCGTGTAGAGTAGGGGAAAAGTTCCTTTTGGAGGGAGAAAGATATTAAACGAAAGTAGGCGAACAATTACTCTGCCAGCAAAAACGTAGGGTTTACAGGGACCAGTTGGGAAGCCAGGAGCTTCCGCCGGTGTCAGGAGACACCTGTGTGCCCGCATCCACATGTGCCCTCGGGGAAAACCGAGTTTGGCACCTCCGGCACGGTAGGGCAAGGCGGCGTTCCGTCTGCCGTCATTTTATAACGGGAAAAGGCCTTAGACAGCTCGTAAACCCTCTCTCAAAGGCAGCTGATGTTTCACTTTAAAATCGCACCTGATGAGATTTCTCGGGGTATTTGCTCACTGTGCAACCTTGAGGGAGGGCAAGGCTCTCTTTTCCCTGCCGATACGTTCCTGATCTGTGGTCCTCGCCTGCCTCTTTCCGGGACAGCGGGCAGGTTCCCGCAGGGGGGCAGGCGGGGTCCCGCGGGGCGCAGCCCTGCCCGGTGCCCGGCGCCGCATGCCTGGGGCGGGAACAAGCATGAGGTTTTGACGAAAGCCAAATTCTTCGTTAGGAAACATGCAACTGATTCTGAACGAATTCCCACCAGCCCACCAAATCCTGCAGCTGCTTGTTTGGCCAATAAAACCCCGTGTGGTTTCTAAGCTTACGGAAAGAAAAAGGAAAAATATGTCCATCCAAGTAAACTATAAGTGAAAACTCATTGATTACCTCCGCCTTCCTGTCTCTGATTTGATTAATCATTTGCCATCATGCTTTCCGAGTCACTTCTGTGTTGGTTTCCCTCTGCCTGAATCCTGTAAGACTTTTCCAGAAGGGAGGCTGTGATGTTCAGACCAACATACTATAAACAACCACAAGAAGCAGAGCGAATGTTTTCAATACAGCTCGAGGACTAAAATAAACTCATTGGATTAGGCCAGCCCGAGCGATTGTTTTGGTGAATGCTTCCCAGGCCCGCTGCTGAGCACATCCCCGAGGGCTACCTGGGGCGGGCGGCGGTCCCGGACTGCGGGAGGAGCCCCCCTGTCCCCCCGCCTGGCCCGTGCTGCGGGGCAGATGTTACAGTGCCCCAGAGCAGAGCCTGCCAGGGCGGCCATGCCCCGCAGACCAGGGGATGGGCTTCTGCTGGGTTTCGTACGGGTGGATGGAGAAGCCGCAGGGGAGCCGCAGGGGCTGCGCCCTCCCGGCCGCTCCGGGGCTCAGCACGGGACTCTGCCGGGCTTCTCGGGGCTCTCCAGCCTGGTTATCCCGGCCCTGCCCGAGACTGCTACAGCGTCGAGGTTTTTAGCCCTCGCAATATTTTCTTCACGGTCTTATATTGACCAAGGCACCGCGCCGGCTGCCCGTGCCCGCCTGCACGGAGCTGGTCCTCCGCGTTTGGGGCTGGCCGGCCCCTCCTGCGAGTGGGCAGGAGAGGACCCCGCAGGGCGGGGGGATCGGGGTCCCCGGTGTGTGCCCGCAGCCCGCCCCGTCGAGCCGCCCTCCGGCCGCACAGGCCGGGCCCGAGCCGGGGCTGCCGGAGCTCGCCGCGCTCCCGACTGTCACACACGCAGAGCGGAGATTTTTTAAGTAACAAATGTACTTTTTTATTTTTGAAACAAAAATATCGTTTTCGGTTTAACAATAGCCGGATCTCGCTGAATGAAGCCTTTGCATATTTTCCTGTTTTAATTGGTTGTATAATAAACAGTCCTGACCCCGCACTCTATTTTCAATGAGTTCAGGGTGAAACGCAGACCATGGGACTGGAAATGACTTTTTCACCACTTAAAACACTGACAAGAATACCAGGAATCAGGCGGTATTAAACAGCCGCTCCGGCCGGGGCGGGAGGGAGGGCGCAAGGTAAGAGCTCTGTGTGTGTCACCTCACGAAGCTTGGCTCTGCCCTGCCCGCAGCCACCGCCTCCTGCCCGGTGCCGGCACGGCGAGAGGAGCCGGGACAGAGCCCACGGGGTCCCTCATTCAGCACCCCGCTGCCGGGCGGCTGTCGCAGCGGTCCCGCAGGCAGAGGGCAACCGTGCCGTGCCGCGCCGTGCCCGTTCTGTGCCGTGCCGTGCCCGTTCTGTGCCGTGCCATGCCGTTTTGTGCCGTGCCGTGCCGCGCCGCCGGGAGCGCTCCCGGCGCCCAGGGCTCTGCCACCCTCGGAAGGGGCTCTGCACCCTTCAAAGGACCGGAGAGGAGGAGAAAGCTACGGTCGCAAAACATCCCCCGGAGCTGGCACTGCCCGGGGTCTGGAGCAGCAGAGGGGAGCTGGGAGTCCGCTCAGCCTCGGGGATCAAACTCTGTCCTTCCCCGACAGAGGCAGGCTGCTTCCACGCCCGCTCCGGGCAGGGAGAAAACACCCCTCGCTCTTCTGCTTTCATCTCTCGCCAGCGTTGCATAAACGAAAGGGCAGCGGCGGCGGCTCGGCAGCCCTGAGCCCCCCTTCCCCAGCTCTGGCCCCTGGAGCAGCCCCGCGGCGGGCGGCGGCCCCGGGACCGGAGGAGGCTCCGCGCCAAGGTGCTGTCCCGGGGAGCGCGTCCCGCTCCGTGTACGTTCCTCCTGCAGTCATTTATATAACGGGGAAAGACCTTACACAACGCGCAAACCCAGCGCTTGCCAGGAGTGCGGCGCTCGGCCTCTTGATTTTGAGAGGGGCCGAAAGGGTTGGGCGGCGGCGCGGCCGGGGGAAGGTGGGAGACGCGGGAGGAGGAGGTGACCCGGGCGAGGGAATGCTGAGCCACCGCGGGCACCCTTGGTCCTGTGGTGGTGTTCGTGCCCACGGAGCTGACTGCAGACGGGTCTGTACAGGCCCTGCTGCCGCTCAGTCTCTGCCGTCCCAAGTGCCGCTGTCCCGGGGTGCCGCCCGGTCCCGCACATCACCCGGGCTGGGAGCAGGCCCGCGGGGAGGCAATGCTCGGACGGGACACTCGGTCCCTGCGTGCCTGGGCGGTCCGTGGCGGCTCCCCAGGGGCCGTGCCCACTTTCAGGCAAGCACCAGCACGCAGGGTGAGATGATAGCCACCCCGTCCCCAGGCCGAACGGGACTGAGCGGGGGGCCCAACCATTCCCGGCAGCGGCGGAGGCCCGGCTGCAGCCGACAGCGCCCGGCGGCCAGGGACGGCGAGCGGGCTCTCCCCGCTGTTTCCCTGCGAGTTTACATTCAGTGCACTCTCTGTTTGTAAAATACAGAAAACGATCGTGAAAACAGCCTACAGGCACGACGGCCACGGCCACCCAGGAGCGGCGGGGAGAGCCCGGGCCGAATGAGAGCAGGACCCCGGCAGGGCACAGGGAGCCCGGCAGACGGACAGACCCTGGCCGGGCTGGGAGAGAGCGCACGGCCCTGCCGGGCCCGCTTCTCCCCCAGACGCGCGGCTCCTTGCCTCTCTGTCGCTGGTCAAGCACAGCGGGACCTGGGTGGAGACCACTCGGGAACTGGAATAGCTCCAGAGGCCGCACGTCCCTGTCCGGTCCGGGCCTGCCGCCTCCTCTCCCTACACCTGGTATGGTCACGTATCTCTTCACTCAAAGCTGGCGAGCCCCAGCGGTTCCCGGGCGTGTGCCAAAGGTGCTTCAGCCTTTGCTTCAGGCGGAACGACGGCACAGCCCAGGAAGGAGCCCAGGGAGGCGCCCGTTGGCCTCTATAGGGGTCCGGGGAAGTGCTCCCACCCTCCCTTCGCCCCGTGCCCACATACGGTGGCAGGAGTTTCCCTTTTGGCCTCAACACACCCCGGAGGAAAATAGCGGGATTGGCAGTACCGATCTAATAAGGAACAAGTAGCCAAGGCCCTGAGCCCTCCGGTGCAAAGCTGTGATCCTCGGTGCGTGTGAGCGGTGCTACCTCTCCCCTCCGCCGCCCGCTCCCAAGCGAGGGGCCCGGGCAGGTCAGAGGCGCGGAGGTGCCGCAGAACCACCGTTGGCAGTGGCTTGAGTCCCGGCCGCGTCCCATGTGCGCTGGCATCCCCGCTTCGGCCTTCGGCCTCCCACTACACCGGTGTTCGTGCAGGGACCAGGCTCTCTCCGTCTCGCCCTGTGCCCGGGGCAGCCGCTCGGGCCGCGGCTCCCTGCACAGCGCGGAGCGGTGGCGGCACCGCCGCCTCGCAGTGACCCCGCTTTCTGCACCCTCTGTGCGTCTCTGTCCGCCCCTCGGAGCCCCTCGGCTCGCAGCGCCCTCCCCGCCTGGGGAGCGGGGCCAGGGGCACAGCAGGGCTCCGGGATGGCCCCGCGGGTTCCCCAGAGCCCCTCTGCCCGGGCCGTGCCGGCCGAGCGGCAGAGAGGCGACCGGTCGCCACGTCTCTCACTGCTTTCTGTGGTCGGGCTGGAGGCTGCCGCTTCCTGCCGTGCAGGGAAGCAGGCCCTGACAGAACGGGAGAGCGCTAGGCAGCCGGGCAAGGGCAAGTGCCAGGCCGCTGGCTGCGGAACGGAGTGCTCAGCCCCGTTCCCGGATTCACCCCTGGCAGCCCTGTCCTCGGCAGCGAGCTGCCCGCGGGCCCGGGAGACGACCACCGCATCCCCGCTGCTGCCGCAGAACCGCAGGCCTGGCCAGGCCGGAGTCTGAGCGGGACCCACTGCGAGCCGGGCCGGCACCGAGCGGGGGCCGCCCCGCCTGCCCCATCCTCTCCGGACCCCCAGGCCCCGCGCAAGGGCCGCCGCCTGCGGGGACGGGCAGGGGTAGAAGAAGGCCCGGGCCGCTGCCGGCTCGGCGAGGAAAGAGAGACCCGCCTGCGGCTCCCGGCTCCGCCACCGGCCCGGGCCCGCATGGGGCTCAGGCCCCGTCTCAGCGTGGCAGGGCCGGACTCGGAGCGACACGGGACCGCTCTTTTCCTTCCAGACCACGGCTCCGAGCACGCGGGGAAGAAACGAAAGCGAAGCCAGGGTCCGGCACAGCCCCAGGCACTGCCCCAGGCCTCTGCCGCCGGCGCCCCGGGCCGGGCACACGGGTGGAGGCCGGCAGCTGCCCGCGCCCCGCAACAGAGGCGCTCCCGGGCTCGCCCGCCCCGCACGCCCGTGGAACCAACGCTGCGGTCCCCGCACCTCTCAGCCGCGGCCGGGACAGCCCCGGGGCCCGGGAGCTCTCCGCCGGTGCCCAGCGGAGCTGATGGAGCGCCCAGCAGGGTCCCCGCAGCCGAGCCCCGTGCCGCACCGGGGAGCGCTGCAGCCGCGGGCCGGGAGCGGTGTCCGCAGCCCCGAACGGCCCCGGCACTCAGAGCCCACCCCGCGCTCCGCTGCCGCTTCCCGACCCCGAGCGCGGAGGAGCGGAGTGAAGTAAAACGATATGGAAAGAAGAAAAGGCATTTTATTGGAGACTTTACAATGCTAGAAAGTACAATGAAAGTGCTAGCTCATTCTAGAAAAGTTGGTCCCACAATGGTACTATGCCACAGCATCTATCGGTTTACACAAACATTTACAAAATCGCTATGAACTGGCCCTGTGTTAAAACCGCTATTTTTTTTTTTCACATTAATCTATGTAAAATTGAAGGATCAAAACCTTTTAAGAAAAAGGGAAAGCATTCAAACGCAGAACCTACCGGAAAATCCATTTTGGGCCAGGTTGGGGGCAAAAAAACTTAAGATAGTTTAAACTTTCATTATTAATAATAATATGCACATGGAAATATATCCCAATTTACAAGAAAGCGTCTCTTTTAATTTTTTTTATAACATCAAAATATTTTTTTAGACCTGCATAAAATTACTTTTAAGACCTCAGAGGACATTGTCTCCTTTAAAAAATACATTTACCGCTGCCGAAACGTTTCACGAGTGACCCTGGCGTGTTTTGTTTGTTGGTTTCTATTAACCAGCAATATCGCACATCTGCTGTTACAGCAGTCCCCACGTTAAGTACTATTTTAACGAAAAGCCACAGCTCGGAAGAAGCGCAGTGCTTTGCAGAGCGAGGAAGAAGACAGAGGGGATGAAGAGAAGGAGGACGAGCACCGTGGGCACTCGGTAGTGTTAGGCCCCGGCAGCCCCGCACCGCACGCCTGAAAATACCTCCGCTATTTATAAACTCCGCTTTACTCGCCCCACGGCTGAGCCCGAAAAGACTACGGCTGAATTACATAGGAGCATAATTTTCAGCGCTGAACAGCCAATTTTTAATTAGATCCTCCCTCCCCCCCCAAAAAAAAATCCCAAAAAAACCCCTAAACAAACAAACAAAAAAACCCTAAAGCAAACAAACCCAAACCAAAAAAACCCCATCAAACCCAACAACTCACAAACACACACACGAGCAGAGAAAGTCCCGGTGAATCCCCGCTCGCCCGGAGACAGGCGGCCCGGCCGCCGCTGCCGGCGCAGCTCCGCGGGGAACCCCCACACTTACACTGCCTTCTTCTCACGGAGGAACGGCTCCTACACTGACACTACATGCGGGGCAAGGTTGCTATTTCCCCACCGCGAGAGTTTGGACACAGAGAGAGGGAAGTCCGTGGCTAGAGACGAGGAGGAGAGACGCGGAGCGCAGGGGAACGCGGCGGGGTAGGAGAGGGGCAGCGTTGCCGGTGCATTTCTGTGACTGCGGCTGGCCGGAGCCTCCCTAGATGTCTATGCGGGAGTGCAGGGCGCTGTGTTTGCTGTCGTGCTCCCAGTAAGAACAGTGCATCATGGACAGCTCGGCGGGCTGGCGGGCGCAGGCAAACTGGAGGCCGGCTCCGTTTGCCGCCGGAGCCGCGGGCGGAGCGGGGCTGGCCGGGCTGAGCTGCTGGGGGTGGTGGGCGTGCGGGTGGTGGTGGTGGTGGTGCCCCATGCCGTTGTAGGAGTTCACCATGCTGGGCAGCGCCATGCTCTGCACCCGTGAGTAGGGGCTGTAGGACGCCGGGCCCGAGAGTCCTTTCACATTGACGGGGCTGACGTTCCCACCAGACATCTGGCAGGACGTGTAGGGCATGGGCGCGGGGGGCTGCGCCAGCGGCCACGAGTTGTTCATGAAGGTGGACTGCAAGTACTTGGGCGGGGACAGGTAGCCGTAGCTGTCGGGGCTGAAGAGGGTCTTGCCAGGCTGGAAGTGGGTCGGAGGTGGCCGGAAAGGCCGTTTCATCCTTCGTCTCCTGCGGTAGTTGCCCTTCTCGAACATGTCCTCGCAGGCGGGGTCCAGGGTCCAGTAGTTGCCCTTGCGCTCGCCGCCACCCTCCCGGGGTACCTTGATGAAGCACTCGTTGAGGCTGAGGTTGTGGCGGATGCTGTTCTGCCAGCCTTTCTTGTTCTTCTCGTAGAAAGGGAACTTGCTGATGATGTACTGGTAGATCCCGGACAGCGTAAGCCTCTTCTCCGCGCTCTCCCGAATGGCCATGGCGATCAGGGCCACATAGGAATAGGGGGGCTTCTGCGAGGGGTCCGGCTTCTCGGGGCCCTTGTCCGCGCTCAGCTCCTCCTTGCCCCGATCCGGCTCCTTGCCGCCGCTGGTGTCATGAGCCAGCAGCGCCACCGTGTCCTCCTCGCCGTCCGGGTAGCTGCTCATCATGGTGCCCCGCGCCCGCCGCCCGGGGCGCCCAGCGCCGCGCCGCGCGGTGCCGAGCGCTGCCCGCTGCACGGAGCCCGCTGCTGCCGGCCGTGCCGCTCCGCGCTCGCCGGGACGGGGCCGGAGCCGAAGTCGAAGCCGGGACCCGGGCGGAGATCGGGAAGCGCCTCTCGCGGCGCCGCTGGTCCGCGCAGCGCGGCGTGCGGCGTCGTCCCTGCCCCCGCGGGCTCCGCTCCCCTCTGCCGCGGCGGCCGGGCTCTTTTCTGATTTGTATGGGCCCGGCCGAGTTCCGCTTTCGTCAGGAGCCCGCTCCCCTATCGCCGCTGAGCCGCTGGGCACGGCCGAGTTCACCCTGCAGTCACGGCGCAGCGCTCAGCCCCGCGCACACGCGGCCCGACGTGGCCCCGCGGAGCGGCGCGGAACCGCCCCGGCTCTGCCGCGCCGCCGGGGGCGGGGGGAGGCGGGGGGCGGCGTCCGGGGGTGCTGGGCGAGCCTCCGCCGCCCACCCCGGAGTCCGCCGGGGCCCGCGACGCCGCGCTCCCCTCCCGCCCGCCGCCGGGTCGCGCTGGAGGCGGTGGGTGCGAAGGGGTGTGCCCGCGGCGCTCGCCCTGCCGCGGCCGCTTGTCACACGTCCAGCCGCACACGCGGTCGGGTTTATATGTCTTGGCCACGGGCCCCGCCAACCGATCGCGCCCGGGGAGAACACGGAGGCTGTTGCCGCTCCCTGCGAGTAGGTTCTTGCAGCTCTTATTTGCAGGAGACAGAAAGCAAAAGGTGTCGGGTCGCCCCTTCTCCCTCCCCGCAGAGTACATGCAGGCCCCCAGCGCGGCTGCGGGGCTGACAGGCGCCTCGAGGGCCGGGGCAAGTTAGCGGGACGGGGGAATGACACACTGGGCAGCTTTCCTGCTCCTTCAACTGCAGGGTTTCGGCTTATTTCACACGGTTCCTGGAGTAGCGTATGTGGCACCGACATTCCCCTCTCTTTTCCCTTTCCTGCCTTCAGGCAGAGCCTGCCCGAGCAACAGACAGTCAGTGACAGCTGGCCCGAGCACAAGAGATGTCGCTCTATAACAAACCAGTGCCCCGGGGCTGCTCAGCACCGGGTGCAGCAGCGACACTTGGCAGTGGTTTCTGTCGAACTCTCCAGTCCTGTCCCGGGAGCGAGGCACACCGGCCCCGTTTGACCCCCTGGCCTTTCCACCAGACAAGCCGCTGTGAGAGCCGGGCCGAGCTCCGCGGGGCCGGGACCACCTGCGCTCGCCGGCCGGGGTCTCGCTCGGCCCCCGGGGCGCGGGGCCGCAGCGAGCCCGCTGCTGCCTGCACGGCCTCCCCGCCCGGGCTCAAGCACAGCTCGGACTGCCCGAAGCGGTCCTGGGAGCAGCTGCACGCTCACCTCGGCGCCCGCAGCTCTGCCCGCCGGCAGCTCATGGCCCTCAGACTCGCTCCTGCCATTCCTGCGCGTGAACCGCCTCTCGCGATGCGCACTGTCCCGATGATTTTAAGTGCGACACCAATTTTCGTAACCAGGCGTGAGCGAGGGGGCTGGCAGCTCCCGAAGGTGCATGCCCGGCACAGCCGGCATCTCTCGTCGGGGCGCCCAGGGCTTCGGTGGCCCATGATTCTAGTTCCTCTGCCCGGCCACGGGCCCCTGCTCCCCTACCCGCGACAGACTAATTGCGTGTAGAGGCAGTCGAAGACATAGAAACGTATTTTAACCGAGAAATAAATTACCTCTTCGATGAACTATTAGATTTATATATATATAAAAATAGAAATATATAATTGTGTATTTCTATAAATCTCAGTTAGAGTACGTTTCTACACCTTCGCCTAGAGCCATTTAACCAATCCCTTATCTCCCGTCGGTGAGGACCGCGTGCCCCAAAACGCGGGCTGCGTGATTTGGGTCACAGAAAGGAGGCCCTTTAGTTCCGCACCCGGGCCCGGGGCAGCGCAGGCCGCCCCCGGGCACCCTCCTAAAGCGCAGAAACGAAATGGGGAAGTGATGAACCCACAGGAGGGATCTTCTCCAGGGTTCTCCCCCTCGGCAGCCCCCGGCGGCTCGCCGGCGGCTCGCTCCGCGCAGGGCGACGCAGCAGCCGGAGCCAGCTGTGCCCCGCCGTCGGGGCCGGGGCTGCCGGGCTCCCCAGGGCCGGGGTGAGCTTCTTTCTGCTGGCCACCCATGCTGCTCCCGGCGCTCCCCCTCGCAGGCATTTCCGCGGCGAGGGCCGGTGCAGGTGTAGCAGCACTGCCGTGTGTGTCATCACCTCCGCCAAATGGCACATTCCTCCCTTCTCACTCCTAAGCCGGGCGCGTAGCTCCTTGGCAGGGCTCGCTCGCTAGCAAAGGACATTTGACATCCAAGGGTCTTGTTTGGGTTTTTTGACAGCCCCACCAAGGGGGATTTCGGATGAACACCAGGGCAGAAGCTGAGCCCAGCGCTGGGAGCGGCGATCAGGCCGAGCAGCAAAGGTGAGCGCTCAGCCCCGTGTGCGGCTACTTGAACGTTTGACACAAGGGCAGGCAGCGGCTGACGGGCTCTCCCCTCTCCTAATTAAGCCCTTTTTGGGACATGAAACAATTACCTGAAAGCGCAGGAACACGCCCCTGGCAGCTGTACGCTGTAGCTGCGCTTAAGCGGAGAGCTGAGGGCTTATCGGCACCCACAGAAATGCCGCCGTGAGGGGAATGCAAGCAACGGGGACGGGCAGCGAGCAGAGGAGTGCGGAGAGCCCTTTCGGGAGAAAGAGCGGGGAGCCCAGCACAGTCCCGGGGAGCGGCCCGGTCCTCCCGTGCTCCCGGCTGAGCCCCGCGCCCCGCCGCTCCGGGCGAACTAGGACAAGGCGAGGGCAGAAGGAGCCAGCGGAGCCGCTCCCGGCGCTGTGCTGCAGCCACTCGCCGGGGTAGGGGAAGCAGGAGGGGAATTAGCAATGGAGGGGGCTCACAGCGCCGTGCCCGTGTCCCGGCCTCTGCGGCGGGGAAAGGGCTCTCGCTTTCTGCACACGAGGGCAGAACAGCCCCGGCCACAGCCCGGCCCTGGAGCAGGGAAGCCAGGAGGGAGGCGGGCAGAGCGGGACTCAATCCCGGCCGCGCAACCCCGCTAAGAGAGGCGAGCCGAGAGACTGCAAACTGGGGCTTCACCGCTACCGAGCCGGACCTGGTTCCCCTTCCCGAGCAGAGCACGAGAGTCCCCGCCGCGGCCCCGGTGCGATATTCCCGCTGCGCAGCGCTCAGCCCGAGCGCGCCTGGCAGCGCCGAGCGGAGCGGGGCACGGCGAGCGGCGGGGTGTCCGCCGCGGGGACACGGGGACACAGGGCACGGTGCCACCCCCACGTCTGGCCCCGGCAGCCCGAAGGAGGATTCCCGCGAAAGCCGTGCCTTCAGCTGAAGCGCTGATAAAGCTCGAGTAGCCCGAGTGGTTTGGGTTTTCTTTTCTACTCACCCTCTACAGGCAGCAGAACCTGGAAGGTCTGAGGTTGGTTTGTTTGAAATTGCGGCAGCCTTCCTTTCCCAAAGCTTGTTGTTTTCCTTTTCTCTTGGCGAGAAAACGTATCTCCAGCGGGGAGCGCCGGTCCGCCCCTGGCTCGGAGAGCCCCGCTCCCGTTCTGCCAGCGCAGCTCGCCTGCGGGCACCGGGGCAGGGCTCTCGCCTCCGGACCGTCACTCGCACGGGGACAGGCGGCACAGCCCCGTTGTCAGTCCCGCGGCTCCGACTCCGCTCTGCTGCCCCTCCGCTCCCCAGCTCCCGGGGCGGGCACACGGCTGGTGCCCCGTTAGGACGGACGCGCCTTTCGGGACTCTCGAGCCCCGGCACACCGCGGCCGTACCGACATTACCCGCACTCGCTCGGTTCACGTAGCGACCGCACGGACACGGGTGTAAAAGCGGCTCCAGGCGCACCTTGTTCCCAGTCCCGTTTCCCTGAGGAACGGGATCCGCGGCGGCTCGGGGCTCCGGGAGCGGGGGAGGGCCGGGCGCTCTCGGTCCCCGCTCCGTCCCCCCAGCAGCTCTCCTTCCCTCGGCACAGCCCGCAAAGCGGCCGGGACAAGGCAGACACCATGCTACCGTTTCAAGTACTCCTACTTTATTCCTTTTTTTGTACTACTGGTCTTTAAGATCGTGGAGTATTTTTCTCCCTAGCAAACCTAGAAAAAATAGAGTACGTGTTAAATGCTGCGAGCGCGGGTCTGTCTCGCACCACGGCGCTCATGAGAGTTAACGAAAAGTGCTGCGGGAAATAAAATATTCTGGCCTCAATGAAAATTCATCAGATTTATTCCGTTAAAAGGCTGAGACGGGGGCGTTTTCCTGCGGTACCGACTCGCGGGAGCTCCGTGCCCCTCGGGCGGAGTGAGCGGAGGTGCTCCGGGACGCTGCCGCTCCAGTGCCGGCAGGCAGCTCGGACCGGGCCGGGCCGTGGCCGCAGCCGCCCCGCTTCCCTTCCAGAGCCCGTTTCGCTCTTTTCTAAATGACAGCTAGAGGCAGGGCTCGAACCCGAAGGTGCTTTTATCGGCACAGCACCGACTAGCAGGAATAAAACCGTTGCAACCTCATCGCAACCATTATGTGAGACGAAACTGCGCTAGTGTCACTGCCTTTAGACCTTAAACTCCGGCTGGGAAAACCTTGCATTTTCGAAACCTCACTTGGCCTGCAAATCACCTCGCTCGTCTAAGAACACCACAAACACACACAATTCCACTTTCCTCTCTGTTCAGGATTCCCAGTAGTGCAGTCCCGAACATTTAAAAAACGTTCTTTAATTACGTTACTCAGAGTGTGACCCCAGAACAGGGAAATATTCACCTGGAAAGTGTCTTCTTCTGCATGAATGAGTCTCATTGTCAAAACCTTGAGCATATATAGGTGCCTATATGTTTTGCAGTGAAGAATTTAGTTTCTCATTTATACAGTACAGCTAAAAATTTTGGTAGCTTCGGGCTTGTTTTTACAAGCTCCCAGCTGTACAAGAATTTCTGTTTTTGCAGGAAAAACTAAGCAATCCGTAGACCATGATGGCTGTACATCCATAATGTGAGCTTCATGAGGAACAGAGCAACTTTATTATGATCTGGACTGAAATCACGTTGAATAAAAGCCCATCTAAGAGAGCCTGAGGGGAAGAGTCACAAATGGGCTCAATTCTCTACCAAATCCAAGGAGAGTAAAAGGTTTTAGGATCCCGAGAGTAGATTTCCCCCTTCAGCTGATACTCTGAAGATACTTTCATGATCCCATTTAATTTTGAGCCTGCTCCTGTAGCCTCGATATCAAAAAAATCTACCTCAAGAGAAAAGACAGCCCCAGCCCTTTTCCCTCATCTATTCCTGCTTTCCATCTCTCCTTTTCCCAGCTTTTCTTGTGTAGCCTGAGCCCAAGTCTTCACTACAGTGTATTTGTTTATGCTTAGAGAACAGGCCTAGAGGAAAACAAACTCTCTATTTCACCCTACCATTTGGTAGTTCCTTTCTTTCATCTGAAAACACAGCCTGATCCAGGGAAGGTTCTTGAATTCACACAACCGGTTACATGATGAAATGCAAACAGTTTCCTCTGGTATTAAATGGCAGCCCGCAGCAGAGTTCAGGTTGGCTGTTATGGATTCACCAGTTAGGGCTCTGCAGGATAATCCTGTGTTGCTGCCATCCTGCAGTTCGTGGCCTACAGCAACGCTGCCGAATGCTGCAAATAAAAACAAACAAGGCAGCCTCTGCTTTTTAGACAGAGTAGAAATTATGTCTTTAGGAAGCTCGAAGCAAGGATCGTTTGTATCAGTCTGACAGCCTCAAAAGCAAGCTGCTCTTTCTAGCACTTCAAAATTGATGCTTATTTTTCTACAAAGCATGGGGAGGAGGAAAGGAAAAGAGGGATAAAAAACCCAAACAAGTCCACTCATGTCCAGATCACCCCGAAGTTGCAAATTAATAGCATTGCCCAACTAAATTAGAGCCAAAGCAGGCGTCTCACATAGTTGCTGCAGAGATTCATGGTTTAACAGATGATTTTTAGGTAATAAAAAATTCTGCAGGCTTGTTTAGACCATTTGAAATTTGCTTAGTTAAGTATTGAAGCAAGGAAAGTTATACAAATTTCAGATTTTTTTGAAATAAGAGAGTTAAAGAAAAATTCTTCCAACTAACCTACAGACATCAACGAAAATTTATTTTCTATTGCTTCTCCGAGAATGTGGGTCCCAAACTATAGCCAGGATAAATTTATATAATCTCTCTGAATTTATTTAATCTATCCAAATCTGTTTTCATAAAGGGTCTGTTACTGCATTGAAGCAACAACGTTTGAAAAGGTCGTTCTGGTTAGAAGCTGAAAAGCCTCAATTTAGGAGACACAGATTCACCAACGCAGTATAACAATGTAAGCGGATTGTTAGTGATGGGGAGAAGAGCAAGTCCTCACCTGATACAACTTTGCAGACAAAGGCCCTTTTAGGGAGGGTGGTGCTGGCAAAGCTGTTTCAGTGTGGAGAGCTTGCACCACAGGCTTGGGGTGAAGTCAGCTCTGGCGTGGGGCTGCTGCTTAGCTGTGTGTCCATACTGGAAGCTCTTTGCTGTGGGAGTTTTTGGGGATACTCCTGCTCAGTCTGGTGTTGGAGGCTCGCAGTCTCACAGCAGAGCTGGCCATTTGGACGCGCTTGCACATGTTTGCAGCTCTGCTGATTTCAGTTTGAGCCAGCAGCTCGTGCTGACTCACTCAGACCACTGAATTTGGGCAGCGCTCTGTGGACTGAGAATTCAAGTTTTGTCTTTAGCAGCTCCTTGAGAATTTGTGTGAGGCATATTCAGTGCTCTCTGTCCAGTCTCTGTAGGCTCCTGCAGAGGAGGTGCTGCCCTGGGAGAAAGCCAGCTGTAAAATCCACGTGTATACTCAGACTGTGCCATCTACATTATGGCCACATAAGCCATGCTCCTCTTCCCTTTCTGACCAATGTAGAAACAGTTGAACCTGGTTAAAGATGAGCTGTCATGTCCCAAGGTCTCCCAGAACTTGCAGAAGGGGCTGTATCGGCCAGGAACAGGGTGCTTTTGTTTAAAATACTCTGTCCACATCTGGAATGTGTGTATACATTACCTACCTAAACAATTTGTGAGTAAGTCCGTGTACATCAGCTTCTCCTCATCTGCTTGTTGAACAGAAGCCCTGGCTGCAGCACCCAGAGAACGCCCTGCCAGATCCAGAGTGAGGGAGGGCTGGCACGCCCTGCAAAGAGCTCCTTCCTCTGAAAAACCTCAAGGGTTCAGGTGCAGTACATGGCACAAACTGCACCTGTAAAGCTGTTCTAGCTCCCCAGTCAGAGTGGTGCACTTGACAAACCATTCCCTCCTAATCTAGCTGTGCCTCTACCAAGTACATGCTGCACTTTAAAACAATTAGAAGCACAAGTTTATTTCCTTTTAAATTGTAACTACTGTGCTTCTACAAAGATTTTAAGATTTCAAGATAAATAACTAGGTTTGATCGGAGAACAAATCTGTTTTATTGGATCAAATCACATGCCATCTCTGGAGAATCAGATTAAAAGTGGTGTGATGGAAGTAATTCTCTTCTTTCTGGAGGAAAAGAGCAAAGTTTTAGCCAGTCAGCTTCAGCTCATATACAGTCCCCCCCCAAAACTTGAATGCATAACCTGAAAGCACACACTCACTGCAGATAGAGGTGGTGGTGCCAGTGGAAGGTGGATCTGATCTTCAGACACTTCATAGGTCCCTGCATTGTCCCAACCAACCAGTGAGCTTGGAAGCACAATGCAAACCCAAAAGACTAAATTTTCCTTCATGGCAAGAACAGAAATTTTGAAGAAGCTAAATGCTTCAGTTTAAGCTTGGCCACCTACATTCTAGTTGATTCTTGTCTGTACAATCACCTCAAATCGAGGTATTTTAGTTCATCTCTGTCTTGTTTTGACCTTCTGAGTAAGCAAACCTGAACTGGGAATCTACCAAACAAGGGAATTTGCACGACATTTCCAGCTTGTCCTACTTTTGACCTGGCCAGAAACAGCAGATCAGAGTTGCTCACTGTTTTCCACCATTTCTCCTTTTAGTCACAATGACAGCAAGGAACTGCAGAGCAGACCAAACAAAACAAAAAAAACCAAAAAAACAAAAACAAAAACAAAAAAAAAATTAACCAAACCTTCTTAGACTCTCAGAAGGGACTTGGTTCAAATCCAGTTGAAATGTAGATGAAAGTTCAGCCTGCTTATTTTATTACAGTTTGTTTACTTACGTATAATTTAATTTCAATTTTGTTTTCCTTTTTAAATCCAGGTTGTAGCTATCCCTTGCAACAAATAAAAGAGAGACCCATTATGAGAATAGCTGTCAGGAGAAGTTAAGCTCTGTATCAGCCTTTATCTGCCTGGTGCCATAGGTGTTTCATACAAAGCATGAAAGGCCATTATTTGCACAGAAAAGCATGTACTACACGGCTGAATATTGTATTGAACCAGTCCTATTTGATGGCTTCATGTGGGGCTGAACTCTGGCACTGCCCACTGAATATGGAAGCAGGTTCTGCACTGAATACACGTTAAACTAAATGCATGTAAGTGCATTCCACCAGATATTTGGAATAACTGTGCAAAAAATTAAAATTTATTATTCTCCTGTGGTTCATTTTTAATGGGCAGGGCACAGCAGTTTGATGTTTGAAAACTCTGATTTTAGCTGACTTTAATCCACAGCAGAGGAAATGAAGAGGTTTGGCTGTTTCGTTTTCAGAAGGGTTTGCCTTGAGTGGTGTGTGAGCTTTTAGTGCTCTGTGTATCCCTGCAGCCTTGCAGAGGGAGCTCTGGGGATGTGCAGTGTGTACCAAGGGTCAAATGCACGGCTTACACTCCAGGGAGGGGAGGGGGGCTCAGCTTCACCCCCTAGGTTAATTCATGACCAGTTACAACTCTTCTTACAGTTGATGTTATGACTGGAATACTAGAGCGTTTAAGCAGCTTGTCACCCACCTTTTGGGCAATTCAAGTGTTTCACAAGCAGCATCATTGCTAAAAGGCATAAAACAAAGCTTTACTTGCTATTGGATCCTCCATCAGTCATTTCATGTCACATTTTTGTATTTGTGGTTTCTCACGAATTAGGTAATACACAGGATCTTTAAATGCATCTGGAACTCATGCTTTAAATCCTGACTGTGATTGCTGATGTCAGACACCTCACTTTGAAATTAGGATGGGGCTTGACAATCAGAAACATTAAAAACAATGAACGAAGGACACTTCAGCACAGATATTCAAGGGAGACAAAAAACAAACCAAAACAGCAAACCCTAAAAAGAAAGAGGGAGGCAGCAGTGATTTAATGCTACAAGCCCTGCAGAAATGTTCCTGAGCAGGCCCTGCACTGACCTGTAACCCCGACACAAGGCTGGGAAGAGCTGAATCCCTCTTCCAGATTCTGGGATGACTGCAAAGGGATAGAAATGCTAGGGTTTTTAAACAGGCTTGCAGAATAATGCAGAGCTACATTTTGGTTCTCTTGAAGCTGAAAAGGAATTTCCCTCTTGATCTCGAGGGCAGCAGGATTTCCCCTACTGTTTAAAACTCCTCATAATGAAAAGGTACTTTTCTGTTTCGGTTCTTGCTGTTGGTGAGGTGTTAATCCAGCATTGTCACGGCCTTGCAGCTATTTTGCACATTTGCTAGGAATGAGGAAAAGGAGAAACTATAGTTTATGACCTATTTTAAGCCTAGTTTTTCTAGTGAAACATACATTTACAAACAAAAATTTTACAGCCACTTTTGTGATAAAAAATGGGAAAAAATCACCATCTCTCCTTTCTGGCTCAAATGACTATGCATAGAGTCTTGCCTGCCTCAGAGACTTATTTCCTTAAAAATACCTATATGGAGGGACTACTGTGGGAGATAACCCCATAACCCATTGATTCATGAAGTTGGTGTAAATATTTATTTTGAAAAACCATTTGTGAGTAGGCTTCCCCGTTTTCAGAGAGACTCTTAGATTTTCCTGAAACCAGAAAAGTAATTTTTTTTTTTTTAAGAAAAAAGAAGAGTGGTTTTACAAACGATTATTTTCTGCTGAATAACGTATCAAAAAATCTCAGCCTGGCTTCAGTTTTTCATTACAAATACTGTCAGGTTTTGGCAAAAATCAAAACTGTGCCTTTGGGCACAAGTCAGTTTCTTGCTTAAAACGGTTTTGGTAAAAGATTTCTGGTTAGTACTGCACTGTGTCCCTGAAATGTCCAGCTGAGATGTGCCTGGGGCAGGAGCTGGGGCTGGGTTTGAGTGAGGCAGGGGAGGTTTGGCCGTCCCACACTGCCAGGGAGCACCTCTGCTGCTTCACATCCCCGCCAGAAACCAACCTCCACTGAAAATGTTTCAGGGAAGCTTTCAATCAGCAGCAAGTTTTGCTGCTATTGACCCGAGAGAGTTTTTGCAGAGGTTGGTTTCGTGTTTTAGAAGTGATGCTGTTGTGCAGCAGCTCCTGCTGTGGTACCTGCAATTATTTGCTGGAGGGGTGGAGGCTGCTCCTGACTTACAGAATTTGTAAATGTAAATGATTGGGTGCTCATGGTGCAGGTGGTGTTATTCAGCTACACTGCTTCCTCTCCATCTCAGTGTGTCTGAAAACTGGCACAAAAGCCATTTATCAGGATCATATGCCTGCAACGTGACAGCCACCACATCTCCACAACCCAGATTAGACAAAAAAGAAAGGAAAAATGGAGCTAATGTAGTTTTTTTCTAAATGGTGGTAACTGTAGTCCATAGGTAGAACTGCTGTTTGTATGGCTGAAATCAGCTCACTTCGTGCCTCTCCTCCATAAAGTAATTATAATACAAGATTCTTAAGGCAGAGTGGCTTGTTCCCTCTTACCTCCTCAAATCCATAATAAGCCACTGGCTGTCCCACCCTCCTTCCCCTTTCTCTCAAATTTGATTTCTCAAGCTCTGTTCTGCCTGGGCTACAAGGCCTATTTCAGTTCTTTAGTGGCTGTGTAAGTCAAACACACAGCAGATGTCAGTGCGTTACAAAACTTGGTCTGAGAATAAAAAGGAAAGTTACAAACGAGAAAGTTAAACGGGAAAGCAAAGATGCAGGGAAGTGCAAAGCTCTGGAGCCGTGGAGGAGGTGACCCCTCCGTGCTTGACACATCTCCTTAACCACTGACACATCTCCTTAACCACTGACCCCGGCAGCATTGCTGCAATTGTCACCCTCGTCTGTTGAACCCTTCTAAAGCTCTTCAATCTCTCACACACGCAGTTCCTGGGACTACAGCATGAGCTCCCCAGCTGGTTTGGGAAGGTGATGCCTGGGTGTTCTTTCCCCTTTTGCACAATTCAGCCCCTGGAAGGGCAGCAGAGAGTGGAACAAACTGGAAGCATCTCTGCTGCTCGCTGCTCCTGTAACCAGAGATTCTCTCCCTGCTTTAGGACAGCCATCCCTAAGCAAAATATTTCCCTGGCCGGGGTGTCACGACTGAAGCAGAGGTGGGTCACTGAGAGTCAAGCCACGCATACCCTAAAGCAGACCTGGGTCCTCCCAGTGTCGCTGGAGTAGCAGCAATCCAGGAACAAAAGAGAGATCCAATTAAAGGCCTCCCTGGTTTCCCCCAGAACTGAGAGCGCCCTGGAAAAACAAACAGCATCTCCCGTGGCCGCAGAGAGAGCTGCGGGGGTGTGGAGGGACCCCACGGCCATAAGGACATTGCCAGGAAGCCCAGCACACACCCCTCACCCAGGGCTTCCTCACTTTGTGCAGGCAGCTTCCCTGCAGGACACGGAGCATTGTGCGGCCATGGAGAGCCCAGCTCCAGCAGCAGCTCACATCCAACGCCGTGCAGGAAACTGCTCTGGGCTTTGTGTTCTTGGAGAAGCAAAGCAGGGTGTTTATCTTTCTTATCTCACATAGGAAACCTATGGGAAATGCTATGCACTGTTCTCCTGTCATATAATTATAATGCATTACACGAAGCAAAATCTTTTGGAAAATCAGCAGGGCTAATGAGAAGACAATCCCTTATTAGAAGGCACTTTTCTTTCCAAATTATTCAGGGCTCATGTGAGTAGCCATGGGTATAAAAACAAAAGATGAGCTAAATGTTTATGTCAGGAAAACACAACGCACCCGGAGTGTCTCATGGCATTATGAGAGTAATTGTTACACAAGGCAATTCTCTTTTCCCCAAATAACAAACCTAGGCCAGATTTTTTTCAGACTTCAAAGAAAGAACACAGTAGGGCCTTTCCACTGCCAAATGGCTAAGTGGAATTGTGATTTTGCCATTAAATACTTGGTATCAATTCAAGAGGACTTTTTTTTTTTTTTTTTTTTTTTAACAGTGATGCTATTACATTCTATACTGGAAAAGGATAAATTAGAATTTCAAGGGCTATAAGCGGTCACTGGAAAAGGAACCCTGCACACAAGGCTGCTGCACCACAATGCACAGTTTGCAGCCTTTACAATCCCAAACCCTGCTAGGATATATTCTACGTGTTAATAAGGTCAGCAAAGATTATACTGAACCAGCATCTAATGCCTTCCATTCTGCCAACAGAATTTTCCCTTGAAGGTTTACTACAAAGCTCATAATATTCCTCTAAATTCCACTGCTTTAGGTTAAAAAAAGGCTCTGAAGTAGTTGGGGAGGCTGACATGAACAACATCTCTAAGGAACTTTCATTTTCTTAGGGAAATGCTTAATGAAAATTTGATGAAGAGGATACTGAGACTATGGGAGAGGTTGGTAACAAGCCCAGATCTCCAACAACACACTCACTGCAAAAAACTTCAGATGGCTACCAGACCTAGACAGGAACCAAAGTCCTTTGAAGGAGGGTAACATCTTCACTTTCCATTTCTGCAGCATGTATTCCTCAGAGCTGCCTACAGACACACTCAGGAAATTATACTGAATTAGTGTTTTAAGTGGATTAATTAATTGGCCTCAGCCCCCAACTTGCTCACAACTAAGAGCTTTTGGATTAACTAAGTTAAAAGCTGTTTAGAGCACTCAAATTCTGAAAGTAATTTCTACACAGGATTTTAGTCCTGCTAAAGTAATTTTATGTTTTTAAATTCACACCTCCACTTAATTTGTTGAGGTTTCTTTAAGCCTTCCTATGTAGGTGGGTGCTATGGCAACACAGAAAAAAGGGGTTTGGATAAGTAAATTTGTCATTTTTAAAGTAAACAAAGAAAATGCTAAATCTCAACAAATGTTCCAGGATCATTTCATGAGGGTTCTATGAGTAATCTCTGAGAATGTGCTGCTTTTTGAAGCCAATGTCAGTACAGAAGCAATAAAATTCTGACATCAGTGTTCTCTGCAGGTATTTGGCCCCCAGTTTAACACCTGAAGCAGTTCACAGATATTCCAGGCTTTTCAGTAGTTTATGTGAAACTGAATGATGTCACCCAAAGAAAAAAGTAATAATAAAATAATAGAAGATAAAAACAATGAGGATAAAGTAAGGTGAGCCCTGCCCAGGCAGCTCATGAAGAGGCAAGGGGAGTGGGCACTCTCTCCACATTTCCTCCTGGCTGTCAGCAACCAGTTTTACAGGAAAACAGCCTTGTTGGTATGGATCCTTCAGCAGTTACTGAAGTGTACTAAATTCACTGTCATTGGCTAGTTTTGTTCTGGTTGAAGTTTTTATTTTCTAGAAAAAGTCATCTCTCATGGCTTCTTCTCTCAGTTGCTTAAAAAGAAATGATTCGTGCTAAGGTCCACTACCTGTCAGCTGGCTTCAAGTTTGGGTGGTTTGTAATGCCTCACCCTAACAGGAGCAGCCTCAAGATGTGATTTGGTCTTTATATTCCTTTCTGTGGAGCTGTTACCCCTGTCTAGAGAAAATCACCTAGAGAAGGCAACAGTGTAGGGGTTGCTCCCTAACCAAGCTCATTTCCCACTTTCCCCCTGCAGAGTGGAGATGCAGTGCCCTTCATCTGCTGCCACTGCTGGCCTGAGTGCTGTGGGACATCCTTCCTCTGGCACACCTGCCCATAACCTGATCAAAAATAGGATTTAGCCCCCTGCTCCCACAGGAAAAGAAACCTCCTCAAAAAGATGCACAATTTTTCTGTGAGTTTCTAACTTCACTGTTTATTACTTTTTGATGGTTAAAAGAAGAGATAATCCAGATTTACATTCTCTGGGAACAGGCACAGAAAAAGGCAGCCAGCCCATTAGTGATACCCTGCTGCCATTTACAGCACAATTCAGGGAGCTGAAAAAGAAGAACCTCTATGCTATTATTAGATTTCATCTACATATTACGTTTCCTCTGCCTATTCCTCGTTTGAGAACAGGGCCACACACGGACACCCTAGCCCTGGAATAAATGATGGCACTAGGAGGAGTTTGTCCCAGAGCCTGCACATAAGTTAGAAGAGTTGTAGTTACTACACAGTTTAGTAGGTGAAGGAGAAACTTGACACACAGAAATACACATTTAACTGGCTGTGCTTTCCAGCTGGATAAACTTTTTAAAGAAACGTAAGCAGAAGAAAAGGTGTGCCACATTTTCTGGGTATTCTATAGAAAGATTTCACTGGAGCCTTTGAAGCAGTATTAGGACAAACAAAAGGAAAACGAGTTCCTGAGGGTTAAACATCAATATAACATTTCTTTTATCTCAAAAAAATTTAACCTGGTCAAAAAGCTCTTTAAAACAACACAAATTACTACGGAAATGTTATTTGTTGCTTATGTTATAACACAAAGAGTATTTGCTGCCTTTAAGTGCTATGTATACAACCTGTGATGAGGAATATGGAAAACAGAAGCACAGAATTTCTTTGCTGCCAGCTGTACTCCTACTCAAACCAGGGATTCATTACAAAGCTGTGTTCAGTGGGTTTTAAAATGAGTGAGTGGAAGCAAGCAAATATTTCCTATTTGTGTGACACTCACAGTGCAGCAGAGAACAGAACAGGGGGAAGAAAAGGCAGAACATCCTCTGTAACCCCAAATCCCAGAGCAGTCTGAGCTCTGTGTGCTCTCTGTAAGGAGGGGTTGGAGCTGTGTCAGACACACACAGATCTGTGTGCAGTGGGGCTGGAGCTGTGTCAGGCACAGATCTGTGTGCAGTGGGGTTGGGGCTGTGTCAGACACACAGAGATCTGTGTGCAGTGGGGTTGGGGCTGTGTCAGGCACACACAGATCTGTGTGCAGTGGGGTTGGGGCTGTGTCAGACACACAGAGATCTGTGTGCAGTGGGGTTGGGGCTGTGTCAGACACACACAGATCTGTGTGCAGTGGGGTTAGAGCTGTGTCAGACACACAGATCTGTGTGCAGTGGGGTTAGAGCTGTGTCAGACACACACAGATCTGTGTGCAGTGGGGCTGGAGCTGTGTCAGACACACACAGATCTGTGTGCAGTGGGGTTGGAGCTGTGTCAGACACACACAGATCTGTGTGCAGTGGGGCTGGAGCTGTGTCAGACACACACAGATCTGTGTGCAGTGGGGCTGGAGCTGTGTCAGACACACACAGATCTGTGTGCAGTGGGGCTGGAGCTGTGTCAGGCACACACAGATCTGTGTGCAGTGGGGCTGGAGCTGTGTCAGACACACACAGATCTGTGTGCAGTGGGGCTGGGGCTGTGTCAGACACACACAGATCTGTGTGCAGTGGGGTTAGAGCTGTGTCAGGCACACACAGATCTGTGTGCAGTGGGGCTGGAGCTGTGTCAGACACACACAGATCTGTGTGCAGTGGGGTTGGGGCTGTGTCAGACACACAGATCTGTGTGCAGTGGGGTTGGAGCTGTGTCAGACACACACAGATCTGTGTGCAGTGGGGTTGGGGCTGTGTCAGACACACACAGATCTGTGTGCAGTGGGGTTGGAGCTGTGTCAGACACACACAGATCTGTGTGCAGTGGGGTTGGGGCTGTGTCAGACACACACAGATCTGTGTGCAGTGGGGTTGGGGCTGTGTCAGACACACACAGATCTGTGTGCAGTGGGGTTGGGGCTGTGTCAGACACACAGATCTGTGTGCAGTGGGGCTGGAGCTGTGTCAGACACACACAGATCTGTGTGCAGTGGGGTTGGGGCTGTGTCAGACACACACAGATCTGTGTGCAGTGGGGCTGGAGCTGTGTCAGACACACACAGATCTGTGTGCAGTGGGGTTGGGGCTGTGTCAGACACACAGATCTGTGTGCAGTGGGGTTAGAGCTGTGTCAGACACACAGAGATCTGTGTGCAGTGGGGTTGGGGCTGTGTCAGACACACAGATCTGTGTGCAGTGGGGTTGGGGCTGTGTCAGACACACAGATCTGTGTGCAGTGGGGTTGGAGCTGTGTCAGACACACAGATCTGTGTGCAGTGGGGTTAGAGCTGTGTCAGACACACAGATCTGTGTGCAGTGGGGTTGGGGCTGTGTCAGACACACAGATCTGTGTGCAGTGGGGCTGGAGCTGTGTCAGACACACAGATCTGTGTGCAGTGGGGTTAGAGCTGTGTCAGACACACAGATCTGTGTGCAGTGGGGTTAGAGCTGTGTCAGACACACACAGATCTGTGTGCAGTGGGGTTGGGGCTGTGTCAGACACACACAGATCTGTGTGCAGTGGGGCTGGAGCTGTGTCAGGCACACACAGATCTGTGTGCAGTGGGGCTGGAGCTGTGTCAGACACACAGATCTGTGTGCAGTGGGGTTGGGGCTGTGTCAGACACACACAGATCTGTGTGCAGTGGGGTTGGGGCTGTGTCAGACACAGATCTGTGTGCAGTGGGGTTGTCTGCTCCCTGTTTCTTTTTCAAATGAGAAATTTCTCTTTCTGCTAAGAAAACGAAATCTCATTCTCATAAAAGCAATTAGAAATTTTCTTATGGCTTTAGGTCTGGGTTTACACAGATCTTAGCAGCTACTAATATTAAATTATGTACAAAAACCACAGCTCAGAATAATGTTCTGAAGTGCATGATTGTCGTGCATGTAAGAGCTCAATTAGATACTTACAAGGATGTATGACATCTGCTGTTAAAAGCTGGATCTTTTGTTTTTCTATTGCTTTAATAAATATCAATGCCATGAAACTGTTTCCTTCTGAAGAGAGTATTTTTAAAAACGCTAAGTAATATTGGAGAAAAATACTATTTGGAGTAATTAATTTTATGCATAGACATAAGCTAAGACATTTAAAAGCCAAAATGATCAGGTATTTCCTTTTGAAGAATATAATATAAAACACTAAATGAAGACATATCTGACATTCACATGTATATCACAGAGGTATTCAGCATCAGTTTTTCTTGACAATGTTATTGTCAGAGGGAGAAACAAATCACCTCATTGTCCACTTTTCAAGTGAAAAATTTACCCTCTTCCAGGTTTTAGAAAGCCACACAGAAGGGGCTGTCTGAGCAAACAGGGAGGAGCTGCCCGTGGGTAACACAGTTCCATTGAAGTGAGACAGAGTGTTGCTGCAGCTTCATAAAATCTTCAGTCTAGTTTTGGGTTGCCTCACACACTGTCTCCAGCTGCCTTCTCCTCCTCTGGTGTTTCCCCAAACGACCCAATCATCACCACCCAATTAGTGCTGGAGGGAAAAAAGGGACTTCTGTCAAACAGAACTCCTTAAACAAACTAGCACAGGTTTTCAACTGGGCTTTACAACCTATTGCAAAGATTCATGCATCAAATACATTCAAATTGGTGAGACAACAGGAGTGGAAAATGAATTAAATTTATTTACCCCCGAATATAGTGAGGTTTGTGAAAATATTGGCAGGAGAAGTGTATAGTAGAGATCCTTATCACAGCAGTTCAATCGCAGGTGTTTCCCCATAGTACTACATTATCCTTATCCAGAATAAATATTTAATGTTAGTACTAACAAAGAAAAGCTGTAGCTCCAACAACAAGCTCTGTGTATTTAAAGCTCAGTGATGATTATCCACTTTAAAATCAATTGAATGGTGAGTATTAAACAATTTTACACAAGACAGGTTTTCAAACTGCAAAGAAAAAGCTTCCAGTCCCCGGAGGCTCCACTTCACGAGCCAAGGCTGCAGCCCCTTCTCTCTGCTGGGATCCAGAACATTCAGAACAATGCTCTTGACTGGCTTTTCTTCCCCACAGATGTCTCAGATGTGTCCCCACACACCAGGGATGTGTTCCTGTAGCTCATCCACCCCCTGCAGGCGAGGGCAGGTGCTAGAGCAGCTTTCTGCTCGTGCCTCTCAGGAGGCTGCGCTTCACCTCTCAGCTTGTCACCCTAAAAAAGCTCTCTGCTGAGCCACACTGCACCTCTGGCTGTTCTGGCAGTGCTGAACCACGCTGGGATGGTTTCACAGGAATCCTCTGGCTGTTCTGGCAGTGCTGAACCACGCTGGGATGGTTTCACAGGAATCCTCTGGCTGTTCTGGCAGTGCTGAACCACACTGGGATGGTTTCACAGGAATCCTCTGGCTGTTCTGGCAGTGCTGACCCAGGCTGGGATGGTTTCACAGGAATCCTCTGGCCGTTGTGGCAGTGCTAAACCAGGCTGGGATGGTTTCACAGGAATCCTCTGGCTGTTCTGGCAGCGATCAGTGCCTGAGCAGTCAGGAGTGAAGGTTTGGTCTTGGCAGAACTGGAGCTGAGAAGGCTCAGGAGACGCCAACCCAACACCACAGAGCCTGTGGCACCCCTGCTGCCAGTGACAGGTTTAGGTTTTTGGGAGAGCTGTCCAAGAATTCTTCTCATTATGTTATAAATTCCCCAAAGCCCACCTGAACACAAATTCAGCTCCCGTACAAAATTCCACATTTTTTCCTAATTCTCTGGAGAAAAGTAGCAAGAAACATAGGGTAGCAGACACACAGGCTTCTCCTGCAAAACAGCTTCACTTTGCTTGGAATTCTAAATTTCAAAGCTCTTAATAGCCTTTAATTTTCCTAACTTTGGCAGCTTTGTCATGAGTTTCTCCTGACAAGTCTTGTATCACCTGTGTATTCAGGCTTGCTGTTCCATCTGTGCTTGGCCCTTTTGCAAGTTCTCCTGACTTCCACCCTTTTATTAACTCTTCTTTTTGCATCATTCTTTTTCAAAATTTTGTGAGTGGTTTGGAGGGGATGAAAATTACTTTTTGTCCTTCCCACTGGGACAACTTTGTTAGGGAACTTGGGGCAGTAGAAGATGACAGAACTCCACTCATGAGCCACGTAAAGAACCCTGGCATGTCCCAGAGTGCCTCTGTCCCACCCTTGCCTTCTCATATTTTTCCAAAGTCCCTTTACTTGCTTTATTCTCTCACTGTTTCTCCTCTCCTAATAATTGCCATTCTTATTTTTTTTTTCCCTAACCAAGCAACCATCCTCTCTCCAAATAGTCAACTTCTGGAAAAACCTATCACAAATTGCCTTTCCTTGTTCCAAGCTAAAGTATATCTGTCTGGATTTTGGTTATTTCTTAGGGTGTTTTATTGTCCCTTTCCCCCCTTCTTTTGAGAGTAAAAAAGATGAAAAATTCTTGTATCTTTCACACTATTTTTGCAAAAGGAAAACTCCAAAAATCAAGGCAAAAATTAAAGACTCTGAAGAAAATTAAGTACGTTTAACAGAATACCATTTTTGACCTGAATAAAACTTTATCAGCATTTTCTTTCAAGTGGCCTGAGTTCATGTGCTGGGGGAGAAAAGAGGGGCCCAGACTCTGACGAGGTGGTGTGGGGAGGATGCTGGGGATGGAGGTGGGGGCACCCTTGTGAGCAAACCCTGCACCCTCGTGTCCTCCCTCGGAGTGCAGCTCTGGGGACAGGGCCACTCTGGAAGGGTAAAACAGCAACACAGGGCAAGAAACCAGAGCACAATTCTGCACCAATGCTCCTTCTGAGGGCTCCTTCAGTAGCAAGGGTTTCTTTTCAATGTAATCACTTTATCTTGTGGTCATAAATCCAGGCCTGCCTCCAAACAGCAGAAATCTTTATCACAGAGATCTCCTCGTGGCTGGAAGCAGTTGGTAAAGGTGACTGATAATGGCTGCACAATTACTATTGAAATGGTAATTTCTACAACACACGCCCCAACCAATATACAACTTGTACCACTTCTTACCTGCAGATTTGCTCAGTTTCGAGGCATCCCTTTCCCCGAGCTCCCTGGGGTGCAGAGGGTGTGCAGCTCACCCGTGCTGTCCCCACAGCAGAGGCACAGCCTGGGGCTGGCTGTGGCTCAGCCCAGCTGCCTCCAGCTGCTGCCCCTGCCCTTTCCTTGCCACATCTGCATTCCCCACAGCCCCTCAGTGCTGCTCACAGCACCACCCGGAGAGATGAGCACATCACCATGATGGTGCTCTAAGATTTTAACTTCTTTATTTTTCAAACCCTGTACTGCATTAGTGCATAGCTCTAAACTCCATATAAAGTGTTAGCTGCTGTCCTCACATTTTGGTCAGACAAAACAATTCCTGTGGGCCTTGAACTCAAGGACACCCTACAGCCTCAGGCCTCAAAAAGTATAAACAAAAGTGAATTGGGGGGGAGCAAACTGGGGGTAAATGACTTCATTACCTGAAGCAGTAATTGGAGGATTAACCCCTGATATGTAAATTCAACAAACTTCTATCTGTCTGAAAAACTCAGACCCTTGTCGATTTTGGGTGTAGCCCTTTGGAGAGGCTTCATCTGCTCTTAATGTACCTGGCAACCCTTCATTAAATATATCCACTCCCATCTTCGTAGCTTAGTCTGGTCTCTGTTTCTGGGTAAGCCTGAACGAGGGGTCAGAGAGGCTGCCCCGATATCCCCGAGCTGACAGGGCTGGAAGCCATCCCTGTGCCCTGGAGGGCTGCAGTGCCCTGGGCACTCCCAAGGCAGCTGGAGCATTGTCCTGCAGCTATCCTGCATTTATCCTGCATTTATCCTGCATTTATCCTGCAGCTATCCTGCAGTTATCCTGCAGTTATCCTGCATTTATCCTGCAGCTATCCTGCAGTTATCCTGCAGTTATCCTGCATTTATCCTGCATTTATCCTGCATTTATCCTGCATTTATCCTGCAGCTATCCTGCATTTATCCTGCATTTATCCTGCATTTATCCTGCATTTATCCTGCAGTTATCCTGCATTTATCCTGCAGCTATCCTGCATTTATCCTGCAGCTATCCTGCATTTATCCTGCAGTTATCCTGCATTTATCCTGCATTTATCCTGCAGTTACCCTGCAGTTATCCTGCAGCTATCCTGCACTTATCCTGCAGCTATACTGTAGTTATCCTGCATTTATCCTGCAGTTATCCTGCACTTATCCTGCAGCTATCCTGCACTTATCCTGCAGTTATCCTGCACTTATCCTGCACTTATCCTGCAGCTATCCTGCAGTTATCCTGCAGCTATCCTGCATTTATCCTGCAGCTATCCTGCATTTATCCTGCAGTTATCCTGCAGCTATCCTGCATTTATCCTGCAGTTATCCTGCAGTTATCCTGCAGCTATCCTGCAGCTATCCTGCAGTTATCCTGCAGTTATCCTGCAGCTATCCTGCAGCTATCCTGCAGCTATCCTGCAGCTATCCTGTAGTTATCCTGCATTTATCCTACAGTCATCCTGCAGTTATCCCATGCTATGTGATGGGAGCAGCAGGATTCTCCCCTGAGAGCCTGGCTCTCCTCCCTCTCTCAGCCCTGCAGGGATTGTGTGGCTGCAGTCAGGTCTATCCCTTCCATACCAGCCCAGCCAAAGCTGCTATTCTTAATTTGGATTATTTACAAATGCGTTGAATTTCTTCTTCTCTTGTTTTAGTTAGTTCCAGGAGCTACGGACTAGGTTAAAAAAAAAATAAAAGGCTGGGGACTTTTTTGATTGGTTGGATCTTTTTTTTGGGTAAGACAGATGAGGAGATTAAAAGCATCTCCAAACTTTCTATATGCTCATGGGAAAGGTAATATCTGTTAACATAATCAAGAAAATTTCCTGATAGAATCAAAACTGTTTGTACAGGGCACAGTTAGAGGATGAATAAAGGTGGAAATAAATAGTACTAAATTCAGTCTTTAGAGGATGCACAGCAATGTATAATTTTCTGATGTTACTTAGGATCCAAAATCCACTTTGCCTTCATGTAAGGCACAACTCTATTGTATCCAAAGAAAAAAGTGTAAGGGAGACAGTACTTTTCTCTATTGCCTCATTATACCTGTGCTGGAGGGTTCCATAAGAATCTCTTTAGAGCCTTGCACAAGTAAGGCTGTGAAGCTGTGCTTTATTTGTGCTGGGGAATGCAGCATTCAAAGCAGGCTTCCCTGTGGGACATCTCTGGGGCACCCAGAGGAAGCCCTGTGCAAAATGCTTCCTGTGCTAGGCTGCTCCTCCTGGGAGGGGACTGGGATTAGGGACCTCATTCCAGTGAACATCCTGGGGTTTTTTAGCTGTCCACAGAACTGGCTTGCTGCAAAGAGCTGATTCCCTTCCCCTGTGTTGTGAAATATTGATATGCTGCCGTGTTTTCATTCTGCATAGCTGGGCTGGCTCTCCCCACCGTGCCATCAGGATGGCACTGGGAGCAATATGTTTAATACAGGCACGCTGCCAGCAAATATAGATGTTTCCTGTCCTTTCAGGGGTCCCTCACACTGTCTTCCCTAAAAAACTGAACGTATTCCGCAGTTCTAATAACAAACATTGTAACCTTGCAAATAGCGATGCTCGGAGTTTTCTTTAATATTTATATATTTTGACCCCAAAAGGGGAAAGAATTTACCATACTTAGGCTGGAAAAACAGCGTGCTAATTTCACTTATCAAAGGCGTTCAGACCAAAGAGCCTGCCACTAATAACACTATGGTAAAAAAATATTCTGTAGCACATCATGTGTTACTGGGTTTTAGCACATGCTGGTACCTAGCTCTAAATGTCAGTATTTTCACAGCATAATTCATGTCAGCTCCCAGCTCTTATGACATCAGAGGATGAGTTCAAAGGGACACAGTTTTCTGCTTTATAAAAACAGCTTAAAGATAAAAGCCAGTTTCAACCAAAAAAAAAAAAAAAAAAAAAAAAAAGAGAAAATGAAAGTATTAAGCAGTGCATTAGCCAAACAACTCTCTGAGAGGCAAATGCCAATCAGAATAAGATGACAGTATCCTATAGTGATTAGCAGAAGTGATCCACGGCTGTTGTGTAATGCCTTGCACAAGGTGTCTTTCCTTCTAAACTACACAGCTGAGGAACGGTCAAAAATCGTATCAGCTATTGAGTAGGCAAGATGAAAACAGAATATTCTCCCTTACATTAAAAACTGGCAGTTTTTCATGCATGTAATGTATCTACTCTCCATAAACCAGCTTCTCTGTCAGTGTGAATGGGCAGAGAAGAGAAACCGACAGAGTATTATTTTCTATATTCATCATTAAAACAAATAAATATATCAATCACATGGCTTTAAGCATTTAGTTTTCTGCAAATCTTTCGAAACTTTTGTGACCCAGCACTCGGCGCTCTGGAGCTTATCAATGACACCAGGGGTCAAAAGTGTTAGTGCGACTAAAATTACTTGGACAAAGGCAGGACCAGGTCAGATCGCCATGGGATAGTCCCACAAGGCCTCCTGGAGGCTGCTGCCACCAAGGAGTTCTAAGGAAAAGAAAGGAAAGACCATGAATCAAACATCCCAGAAAATTCACAAGCAAATGTGTTATTAATCAAGGAAAATAAAAACAAAGTTTATTAAAATGCCTTGTAATAGTACATTTCAAAACAACACAAAGACATCTTATGTGATGACCATTTTATCACTGAGGCTCATTCCAATTGAGTTACATTCTTCAAACCCAAAGAGCCACAAGTGTGCCAGAAAAGAAAATAAACACTGGAACGATGTGTGCAGTCACACATCTAATTTGACGATTGATCTCACAATTTAAATAGACACTTTCCAACCCAAATAAATGCAGGAGTCTGCATCAATGGCACTTCTGCAAACTGCAACTAATGGTAGAACTGGTACAATTTACACATTTCTTTCCATATTTAGCTGAGAAGTTCAAACTAGGACCTGAATGAAACCAGAGGATAAGAAAACAAAGCAGAAGGGGTCTACTATGTTCTGCATGATTTGGAACACCACATTAAAATATTTTTAAATTACTATAATTTTCTCATTTTTTGCATAAATATTTATGAAGGGGATGAATCCTCATATGATGCAAACAGCCCCAAATTCATTGGTTTCAGTGATACCAGTGCAGCCAAGGAAGTTACAACAATTTACATCAACCATGAATTTGCCTCAGCGTGTTTACACAGGAATTTCAAATAGAATTCTCTGTTGCTCCAGCTCTGGGGAATTGATGGAACTGTTACAGCACAAGATTTGGTCTTTTACGCTCTAAACCAACATCAGAAGATGGATCCTGTTTCTCCCCTCCCACAAGCTCGTGTTTACCCGAATATTGTCTGTGAAGTGGCTCCTGGGAGCAGGGGTTGAACTGCTGGGCTGCCTTTGTGCTAACGAGCCTAATACACAGGGATATTTGAACTGGATTGAGTTTTTGAGCTGAAGGTCAAAGTTGCAGTTTTATCAGTTACATTTTGGAGCCCTTCACTTGATCAGGACAATGCCATGTTCATAATACAATTATTGTAATCATATTTCCAGTGTTGCTCGCCTTCAGTGGAAACAGATTGCATTAGGCTCCGCCTGAAGTGGAATGCACATTTCAAAGTCACACAGAGGTTATGGAACAGGACCTCTCGATTCATCTGCAGACGATAATCAGGACTTGATCACTGCAGATAGTTTTGAGGCTTTTGTGAACTTAGCAATTCACGCAAAAAATAGGCATTATATGAGGAGAGGCAGAGTTGTTATTGGGTAATGACCAGCTCAGTGACTGCACGGATCTCAGCGAGGCTGTGGGCAGAGCTGAGGGCTCTCCATGATGCTGCTATGATTTATCCATGCACACCATTGATTTGCTTCAAATTTGTAGCAGGCTGCAGGTCGTGTCCCTGCAGCAGAGATTTCCCAGATCTCCTGCCTGCTCAGGTGGGGCATGGCAGTGGAGCCTGCCTGCAGGCAGTGCCCACTCCTGCCGAGACAGAGCTTATCCTGCAGTTCCTGTCTGCATTTCTATTCTAGTGAAATTTATTAATGAAAGCACTTAAAAAAAAATCTACTTTGTGTACTCCTTCTATCCTTGCTTTCTGAAGAACTCTCCTTTTCAGTCTGCGCTATTGTTCATGGTCTCCACTTGGCAAAAATAATTATATTAGAATTAATTACCTTCAGTCTTATAAATCCTGAAATAGCATTATGTAAAAGTGGAGCTATCATATTACCAGGAAATGTAATACACAGAAAAGATGTCTTAATTATTTGAACAGAAGCTGGACAAAGATTTATCTCCTCACTAGCTCCAGAGATGGATGTCTAGAACAAAAGAAGTTTTGTTCACTGACTAAACCAGAAGGTTGAGAATGGATTTTTCACTTTTTTTTTTCAGATCTTAGAAATTAATTTCTATTTCTAGAACAGTTTTTAATTTTTTCCCCTAACTTAAATAAATCCTTCTAGCTGACTCAGAATGAAATCTTGATTAACTTTTGTTAGTTTTCCCAGTCTATAGAATTATCTAAAGCAACATTTTGGATTTCTAAATAAAATATTCATTTGAAATAAGAAATGTAAACTTTATTTAAGTACCACAATAGTTGTTTTTGTGTTTGCCTTTTTTTAAAAAATAGATTCACTTATTCCATAGAAACTCTGAATTTAGTAAAGGATTTTAGAACTTGCATTTCTGGTGAATAACAACAGAGAGCTGCAAAGCATCACCCAGCTCTAGCTCTAGCACAGCCCACAAACAGGGAAGAAATCCCAGAGATCTCTAGAAGTGCAGAAAAAGCACTGAAGATGAAGTGAGACCAAATATTGAGTTTGTATGGGGGATAATTTGCTATATTAAAAGTTGAGGTTTGGTTTGTTTTTTCTTTTTTCCCTGTTATTTTAATGTGTTAAGTTTTGTTCTTCTGAATGAAAAATTAGCCAGTTGCAGGGACAGCTCAGAAAGCAAAGGTTTGGAAAGGAAAGCCTAGTTCTCCTGCGAGGAGCTTCCCGGAGGTTGTCCCCACACTGTCCCCGTGTCCCCTCCCTGCCCTGTGTCTCTCATCCACAGAGCCGGCTGCTTCAGCGCTGGCACAAAATCGGGAATTGGCGCTCGCAGCAGTCCCGGGGCAGCGTCCCGTCCACTCAGTGCCATTAACAGGAATATCAGTAATATCCATTAACATTAACAGTAATATTCCATGAGCAGGAATGTCGCAGACAGGAATATCAGTAATATCCATTAACATTAACAGTAATATTCCATGAGCAGGAATGTCGCAGAGCCCCGAGCCTGCCGGGGCACAGCCCAGGGGACACTGGGGTGCAGGGAGGTGACAGCTCTGAACAGGGGCTGCGCGCACCCTGCAGCCCCCGCAGGTGTGACCAGGTGTGACCAGGTGTGACCTCACTCTTGCCAGGTGATCACGTAACACCAGCCCGGCTTCCTGCAGGAATGTCACGGGCCAAAGCGGCCTCAGCCGCTCCTTTCCTCTCCATCAGCACAGCCCGTCCGCGCCTTGCACGGGAAGCGGCCGAGGAATGAGCAGAACGCTGCCTGCAGCGTGCCCGCTCCTGCTGCTGAAAGGGGGCCCGCAGTGTCCCGCAGCTCCGCAGTCAGGCTTCGGGGCTGTTTGCAGACACTCACAGCCAGGCTCGAGAGCCAGGCGGTGTCCCCAGCTCCCCGGAGGAGCCGCATCCCGCAGTGCCGGGCTCCGGATTGAGCAGCGCAGGACGGGCACGGAGCCCTCGGAGTTCCCGCAGTCTGATCCCGGCTCTGGAGCCCTGGGCTGCAGCTGCCCCAGGGCAGGAACCGCGGCTTTGTCTTTGCCTGTGGGATACACAGCGGCACAGTCTCAGCGCTGGCAGGATGAAGGTGCCCGGAGCGGCTCCAGCCAGCTCGCAAGGATTTCAGCACTCCTTCCATGTGCCCGACTTTGCAAGTCAACACTACCAAATCTTTCTCCAATCGGTAGAGCCGATCTGAAAAATAAAATGCTGGGGATTCGAACCTCAACATGCACCTTTCGGAAATCCTAGCTGCACAGCCTGGTCAGAGCCTTCATCCCAGGAAATCCTGGCAGCAAGGGCACCCACCCCAGGTCCCCTCTGAAGAAATGCCATGAACTGATTGTCACACAGCACTGGGTGGGCTTGCAGGGACCTGCTGCCTGTGCCAGCCGTGATTGGGATCCAGGAGCACACTGGGAATATTCCCAAGCTAACAAACCAGAAAATGATGAGTTCCCAGATATTCAGAAAAGCTAATATTAACACAGGTTTGGTTTCTACCAGATGAAGGTAGGACTTTTAAAAAGATTTTTTGTTTTGTTGCCGGTTTTATTTCAACAGACTGGAAAGAAAGAGATTAAGTAGTGTCTAAACTTGGCGAATATTTCCCATAAGTGCAAAGATTAAAGCAGGAATGAGTGGTGGTCTGTACTGCAACCTGAACCCCACTTCATAAACCAAAATATTCACTTACTTGAACATTTAATGAAGGTTAAATATAACCCTTAAAGCATGAAAACAATTTCAAAAGTATACAAGAGCCTCTTAGCTGCACCCCCCAACCCCACTCTCCTTAGATTTTGGAGCAGTGATGAGTGATATTTCTTAGCTGCTTCAGCTATTCTTGAATCTCTTACTGGAGATGCAGGGGGGAATTTTTCTGCAGTTCTTCTGCTTCAGTAATGACTCTCAAGCTGGGGTTTTTCTAGCATGAACTGAGCTGAACATTCTCCCTGGAGCTTATACAGGTGTCATTTGTATGAGCCTTCAGTGGTTTTACACAAATGATTGCCCCAGGATTTTTAACAAAACCAGCCAAGTGGCCTCCTTCCTTTAATATATTATTTAAGCAATAACCTCACTCTAGCCTCAGGCTTCCAATGCAATAATTAGAACCAAACTAGCATTTACCCATAGAGAGGCAAATGCTGTACTTAAATACAATAGCAGTATGTAAGTAATTCTAATTCAGAGTAGAAGTAACTGAATCAGCTGGAGAAAACACCAAGGAGATATTAAGGACTTTTATCCTTGTTGAGGTTAGTCAGAAGGTTAGACTGGCATATATTAGGGTTAATAACATAAACAGTATAATTGTGTAGGAACAACTGTTCACATCAGCAGTTGCAATGCTCACAGTTCTGAAAGAGAAGAGAACCAGACTTTGAATGACACTCACTGAAATATAATCTGGACAAAGATGTGACAGAAAAAAACTTCATTACTATGGACAAAGATCATTTTATCACTCAGATTGACAATAACTTTCTTCTCCAGCCTCATAGTTGACAATTTTTCCTCCTCATGTAAAATTTTAGGATTTTAGTACAATACAGTTTCCAGTGCCTAAGGGGAAAGCTGGGGCTGTGTCAACCCCCGTGAAGGAATTTCCTACCCATTGTACACTCACACAGAGTAAAGAGTGAGATGTAGAGAAACAAGGAACCTGCTCGAAGGTACAATTCCTATTTCACTAATTTGTTGTGTTTTATACAACAAGGTTCCCTGCCAGGTGAGGCAGGCACCTCGGGTGCTCACCCAAAGCAGTTGTCCACGTGTGGAAAGGAAATCCTGACAGGCTCCAGCAGCAGAAACAAGAGCTCACCTGACTTGCCTAGAGAGTCTGGCAGTTTCTGGCTGAGCCACACCATGGGTATTTCCTGATTTTAGCATTGGACGGCCTTACCAAAGACAGCAGCTGTTTTAATCTATTTTAGCTATTCGAAGTTAACAACCCCCTTTTAAAAGCAGCAACTGATTTGTATTAAGCTCAAATCCTTTGAATCCCTTTAGTGAGACATCTAAACCACCTTTTTCCTAATGAAGACAAGATCTGTGTATCTGGTTCCAAGCACAGCAATCTCTTGAGCCTGACCAGGGACAGTAGGCACAAACACAAATGACAGAGCACCAGAGGTGTTTCTCGTTAGGAAGAGGCTCCTGCAGCCAACTTCCTTGCCTTGCTAATTGGAAGCAGGGTGCTGCCTTCCCCAGGCACAAGGAAGAAGGCGCTCCAGGCTGGCTGGAATGAGCATTCACAAGCAAAGCCACAGGCAGCAGTGAGAAAAATATATGAAGTTACAGGGAAAATGGGCCCTCAGGAACTTTAGAAAGAGAGCAAAGCAGTGAGCAGTCAGTGAAAATAATGCTGGAAGCAAACACTGAGGATGACTTTGTGATCTCCCTCCCTGCTCTGTTCCTCTGAGCAATAGCAAGGTCTTTGGTAGAAAGTGGTTCCCAAAGGCTTTTTGCCTGCCACATTAATTTTAATTGAACTTTAATTTTACTCTGTTGAAGCCTGGAAACCTGTCTGGTGCTGCCTTGTCCCTGGCCCTGCTACAGAGAGCACTGGATGGAAAAATACCTCCTGTAAGAACTGAAGTGCATCCATCACCTGTGGGGAGATGATGGGGAGAGAGCTTTTTCTTTAAAGCAGGGATAGTCTCAGCAGCACAGAACTGTGAACTTGCTTTAAGTCAGGTCTTCCAATCATCCTGTTTTTGATGGGTATTTAACCTTGTTTCTACTTGGATAGTACACTCTGTCCTCACTACTGCTTAACAAACACCTATTCTGAAATGATCCTTACAAAGCAGGAGTTGGTGGGAATATTACAGAAATCCATGTACCAATCTGTTTTATCTTGCACGGATAGACATTTTTAATTTTGTATTTTCCAGGCAGCAGATGATTACCATCGAGCTTTTATTTTATTCCTGTTACCTCTTTGAAAAAAAGCCAGCCAATATGGATAATGTGTGTGGGGTCTTCCTCCTATTTGTTTTTGGTGACCAGCCTTTTTACTTTAGGAGGGTTAGAGAAATAATTATTGAACCCTCTTTGGGTAACAGCCAGAGGTTGTTTTCCTTCAGCTGCTGCAGATTGTTCCAAGGCAAGGTTGAAACTCTAAGCTTTCACATGGCATTTGGAATGTAGGTGGTGAGTCAGAGAGGCAGCAAGGCACAGGAAGGCTGCTGCAGGTGGCAGAGGCAGCAGGGTCACAGAGAAGGCCACCTGTGGCTGAGCTCAGCAAAGAGGGGAGGCTGCTTAGCAAGGCTGCAGCTCTCCCACGAAATCCCAGGGAGAGGCCTAAAACCAGGCAGGGCAGTTTGGAATTGTGTCAGGGCATAATGGAGCTGTTTGAAGCTGAGGGCTCCAGTGCTGTGCTTTTTATCCAGGAGGGAAAATCCTGCTTGCACTGGGACTGCAGAGGGAGCAGCAGCAGCAGCACAGAACTGAAGGAGAAAAGTGCACATCTGGGCTGGGAGGGACCAGCTGCTGGTGCTCAGTGCCTTGGCTTTCAGCAAAAACCCCTAAAACCCAAGGAAAAAAAGCACAGATTTGGATGGAGGGTCAAAACCTGCACTGACATCAGGGAGAACGACAGTGAGGGGAAGCCATGGAGAAGGGAAAACGGGAGGAAGGTCCCATCCCTGTCCAAGGGAAGGCAGCACTGATGTGGCCAGACCGAAGCCCAGCTGGATGGACAGTGTACAGATTTCTGGTTTGTATGCTTGGGTTTCTGAATGGTCACACCTACAGTCATTGCTGCAAATGATGCACTTTACACATTGAGGTACAATGAGAAGAGATCTAATGGCTTCGAGATTTTTTTTTTTTTAAATACATGACATGAAAAGCTGTGAAATAATACCAAAGGACTCAAATGTTTACAAGTATGGGAAAGCAAAAAGCATCTTTCAGCTTGGAGGAACATTCTGAGAGTGGACATCACCAGAAATATCATATGAAACAGAAGCAGATACCCCAGGAATTTCAGACACTAGAATTTCCACTAGACTACATAACCGACACTACTGGAATTAATTTATGTCTCAGAGATACATAAAAAAATCCAATTTTCTAATTTTCTTTCCTTGAGTGACATTCAAGGTGCACTTTACTCATGAGCATCTGCCTGAGTCTACAACCAGGGAGGGAAATTCACTGTTTTTGTTATTCAACGGGATTAGCAGCCTAGATTCAGGTTAAAGTGATACAGAAGGGCCTTAACTAGCTCTAAATGACTTAATTCCCCGAAAACAGTATTTTTTAATGTGCTGCTAATTAAAATATTTAAGAGCTCACTGTAACAACATTTTGAAAACAAACCAGAAGAACCAATGTAAACAAAATATCATTTTACAAACCAAATGGAATCACTTAAAATCCAATGTAATTCTATGTTCCAATAAAAATAAATATATATATACAGGTGTCAAGTTAAGATTGTCAAGCACACTCCCAAGATACCATCTAAGAATGAACTAAGAAGTCAAAATTAACCCCTCCTGTACTCGTTCTTGCTTTTTGGGAGAGGTAATAGAATTTCCTGTGTAGCACCCACCTCTGAAGTCCCTGGCAGTGTCCAGAACACTCCAAATGGAGGAGCAGGAGTCACCAAGGAATGTTCAGCACAAGTCTCTCTGCAGGACTGCAGTGCACTGTTACCCATATCCTGTATTTTCAGGCTTTTACTCAATGTTCTTAAAAGCTGGAGATTTTCTTCATAGTATTAATCTTATATTCTGATAGAAATCTGAGTATGGAAAATACAGATTTAAGGAATATGAGACATGACAGTGCTCAGCAGCTTGGTTCTCTTAAAAATTAGTTTTTTTGGCAAAAGATTATTCTTGCTATTCCCCACTACATTGTACTGACACAAAACAACGTGAAGATGAAATGCTTTACAGGTTACAATTTTTTGTCTCATAAATTCAAACCTATTTTTCCACGTTCTTTAGTTTCCTTGTCCTGAGAATGTTTTAGGTGCTGCTTAACTGTGGTGTGGGCAGCATGACAGCAAAGCACTGAGAAATAATCACTCAAGGCCAGCTGCAAGAAACAAACCTTGTGCCTCCGAACAGGCTGATCCCTCCACCTGGAAAGTGCTTCTTTACAGAGCCTGGGATTTCAGGTCTGTGTCTCTTCCTGCATTCAGCTCCTTCAACAGAGCTAACTAACTAACTTCAGGAGAAAGGGAGGTGATAACAACTTTTCTCTTTTTAATTTATTGGTATTTCCATGTAATTTCTGAGTTTTCAGTTGCTGGGTTAGAAGGTACATCCTTGGCCATTATTTGGTGGGGCACAGCTCCATGCTCCCATTAGAATGTCACTCCTTGTGCTCATTTCAGATGAACCTTTCCCTGGTATTCTCTGTACTGGACATGCTGTTGTTCTGGAAATACTTTCATCCATAAAAAAGTGATTACTAGCCTGCACAGCATTATCTCCTAGGATAACATCTTACACTTACCCAGCGCAAAAAAATGCTCCACATCTAGATGACAGACAAGTGGGAACATCAGATTGGAGATGTAATGTTTCACTTTAGCCACTCTGTGCACAAGCCAGCACCAGGCTGCTCACAGTGTAGCTAAGTAAGGATTTATTTTGGTTCCAAATTCAAAAAGTCTACATGGGATAGGTGTTACTTCACAGCTGAAAAGATAATATTGCATCAGAAGTCTACTTTGGCCATTAATAGAATACAGCTGGTAACTTCAGGACAGGAAAAAGAAGTTGTCTTTTCCAAATAATCAGGTCAGCAGGTTCCCCACCCTTCAGGATGTTGGCAGGGACCAGTGCTAGTACAGAAGATAGGAATATTTCCTAGGTGATCTAATAAAACCTGAAAAACCTCATATTAACAAGTCATGTGGGGATATTGCTGATAAGCTGTTGCCATAAACTGTGGACCCTTTCAAATGTCTCATCTTCCAGAGGCCAGGTTCTCATCTGTCAGTTCTCAAAAGCCAAAATACCTTGGCTGTGCTGTCCTTAATACAGTTAAACTCAGCACTATATTATGAAGTTCATTAAATGTGAGAAATTTAAGGTGACAAAGGAGAAGGTTCTGCAATTTCAGTTACTTGCCTCTTCTCCAGTTCTTAGCTATTATCTCTGTTGATGAAAGGGCCCAGACAGGCACTCCCTCTTCTCCTGAAGGCTGAAGGAAGCATCTCCCAGCGCCCTGGGAAGGAGGACTCACCATGGACGACTTCAGAGAGACACTGAGGTGAAAGAACAAAACAGAAGGCACAGCCTGAATTCCTCCTTGTATTTTTCTCCCCTCTACTGGAAGGTGTCTACAGAAAGCAGAGATATCAGGGATGCTGCCAGGGCAAGGCTGTACAGTCATCTTGTGTTGCTGAACACAAAGACAAAAGTGCCAATTCCACCCCCTTCCCCACCCGAGCCAGCTCCTCGAGGTTTTTTGCAGCAGGAAATTGGCCCCAAGTTTCCCTGCAGACCTCACAGACACTGGCAATTCTCACATGGGTACAAGATCCTCTGGGGATCAAAGGGTCAGCATGAAAAAATAATAGATTACCTTCATGAAAGGATCTTGAAGAGCTTCTCAAAAGAAAATGAAACCCAAATATTATTTCATGTTCCTACTGCAGAAATAAGCTCTGCAGTCAACTGGATGCCAGCTCTTAACCAGCTGGGCAGAAAGCCAGCGGGCCAGGAGGGTGTCAGATGGAATTCAGGCCAGGCAGGCAGGAAGCACCAAGAGGAAACACCAGCAGCAGCTGTAGAAGCAAAAGAATGGGCAGAGGTTCTAAGACAAATAATAACAGGCAGAGCAGCAGCAGTAGCAGATGTCAGACTGTGCCTTTCTGGAGGGGGATGGGATGGCACTCCTGAAGAAAAAGGATTCTTTTTTTTTTTTATTTACTACTTTGCATTAATTATCTGAAAAGGGATTCTTCCCCCAAATCTTTTGAAGCATTGCTATTTTGGATTAGTTTGTGAGGAGGGGCTCAAATGAGCACCCACTCCACTTGTGCAGTGGCCAGGACAGGCACTGCTGCTGACTGTGGGTCCATTCATGGATTTGAATTCTCCCATTCTCCAGTGATTAAAAATAATCCTGGAAATCATTTTGGTAAAGGAATCCCTTATTTCTAGAGGGCCTTTACTGTAAGGTTTTCTGGACTTTTTTAGGGTTGTGTAAAATGGAACTATCAGGGAGAAGGAGGAATTTCTGCTCTTCCAGAGGATGCTACAATGCTGCTTTTGTCAGGACTGTGACTTATAGGCAAGCTGATAGATTTAAAATCTTTGGGTCACATCCATCACTTGATTGATTCACTAGGAAGAGAGAAGCAGCTCTTGCAGCACGATGGACCCTGTGCTGTGGTGATGCCTGTCCCAGTGCTCTGTCACCCTGAGGAACGTGTCCCCTTCCACACCACGTGAGGCATTTTGCAGAGAGGATTTTTACACTGACTCAACCACTTTTCTCTCAGGCTACATTCAAAATGTTGTAGATGAGAGAAGAACTAAGCAACCTTTCTCCTCGAGCACCATCAAAAGGAGAGGAGCCACCTGCCCAACCTCAAACCAGCAGAGCACCAGTTCAGCCAAGAACTGGGGAATGTGACTGCAGAGCCTGGGGAAATAAATGTGAAGAGAAAAATCTAAACCCAAGTGAGGTACGTGAATTGTATCACGTCCGTTTCACTCAGGAAAAGTATCTTTGTACAAATCAAGGCAGCATGGGTTCTAGCTCAAGCAGAGCAATGAATTTAACAAATCACCCCAGATGGGATGAACCCAAGGCACACATCAGCCCAGGGGCTGCTCAGTGACACTGCTGGGACACACACAAAGCCACCAGCCTGCACATGGGGCTGCTCAGCTGTGATCCTCTCCCAGGCAAATACATTCTTAACAAAGTATTACATCTCACAAGCTTTTAATAAAAGGTTTGTTCATACCAAGATCACCTTCAATTTTATGTTCAAGAAGTAACTTCTTGACATGAAAGTTAATAATTTTGTTTCATGTAAGATCATTTGTTGGGCTTTTCAAGATCATTTCAAGATTTTATTCTCCTAAATAAAAATAAAATTTTAAAAAATCAAGGTCTAACCAAGATGATTTTCTCACCCAACTTTTCAGGACCCATGTTGAACATCATCTTAAAAGTCCAGTTATATTTCCAAGTTTTTCTGTAAATATTATTATAATAAAAACCCCAAACATCCCTTCCCTGAAAAAATTCACAAAGCAGTTGGTCAGAAAATACACAAGAGCAGAAACAATTTTTTAGCTGTTGCTGAGCACCTGGATCAAAATATTCCTAACAGGAACACTAACACCTGTACCAGTTGCTGCTTGTAGAAGAACATCCATCACAGCAGTGCTTTAACTACAGAGTTAATTCTTGGTAAAAGAAAATTAAAATCAAAAGGTAAACCAGAAATTTTTCTATATGAAGACTACAGGAATATCTAAATACATCATGTCAAGGGGACAGAAAATGCACATTTATGAAAATAACCTCAAGCAGGATGCAGGAGATGGGAGTGGCTAATGGGCTGCCAGAATTTAGCAATGTTAGAAATACAGATTTTCCCTGAAAAGATAAACAAGCACAGATATAGGCACCTTACTCATATTTCCAAAGAGCTCATGATAAATTTCTCTCTCTCTGAGCTTTAGGTTCAAATGAGATAAAAATCATGGTAGATGTTCACATTCATAAATAACTTCCTAATAAAAAGGGTAGGAGTTCTTTGCCCCAGGAGACTGTGGAGTTCCACAAGAATCTGCACTGGAGCTGGTGGTGTCCAACGTGTTCATGAGTGCCTTGGAGAAGTGAGGAGTGAGATGAGGTTTCCTCATGATATGCAGTTTTCAGTGAAGTAAAAACTGAAGTCAGCCATGGAGAATGACATGACAATATTATAATCTGTCATAAAATGGCATATGAAACTCAAGTATTTGAAAGTGTTAAGTGGTGCACAAAGTAAAAAAAATCCTGATTTTACCCATGCAGTGAAGGACTCTGGCTATCACTAAGCAATAGCGGTGCTTTGAAATAATGGGCTCCATAAAAGCTACCAGCTCAGGGAGCAGCAACAGACAAACAGCAGGTGGAATATCATGAAGTGTAAGACACTGAGCTGAAAACCTTCCCATGTCCCTTTGTACACCCATGGGTCATTCATAGCCTGGATGTAATTCATTCATATCCTGGATATAATGTGTTGCTTGGGCCCACCTCAGACAGGACAGCCTGGAGCAGGCACAGTCAGGGCAGAGAGAACAATCCAGGGCATGGAGCATCTTTCACAAACAAAATGGCAAAATAGAACAAGACTTTCAGGCAGAACAAAAGACTTCATTGAGCAGAACACAACAGGGAACAAATAAAACCAAGCAGCACAGAGATGATGAAAAAGGTGTGAATCAAGATCTTGTGCCAGTGCCTGTCTTCCTGTCAGTCTCTTTGTCCAGCTACTCCTGGTTTTTGACTAGAATGGCTAAGAATTCTAAATTCAGATTTCTCATTCCTTGTTCCCCTTGATCTTAACATCTCTGCACATATCACTGGCTGCAGCACACCTTGCCTCGCACACCCAGCCTAAGATGCCACCTCGTCATTAATTCTCATCTCCTTGTCCATCCTTGGCCTTCCTCAGAAACTGTGCCCTGATCGATGCCTTGTCTTCCAGGACAGCTCACCACCTTTCTGAATTCAACACTAGTTAACTTCTGTGTGCTGCCTGGGTGTAGAAAAGCCCCCCTCTGCTCCTAAAGCTCCCACAATGGGAAGGATGTCTCTGAGGGTGCAAGTGACCCAAAGCTGGTTATAAGCCTGCACCCACACCTGCAGTCAGTCTGTGCAGGTAGCCAGCCCTCCCCCAGGAATGCACAGAAACTCTGGGAGGTGAGGACACTCTGGAATCTGGTGACATCCACCCTGCCTGGCCGACACCACCCCAACCACGTGCAGTGACAGCTCTGCTGGGGGGGACATTCCCTGGCCCTTCCATGCAGCGCTGAGCTCTTCCCACCTGGCAGGGAGCTGCATCCCTGCTGCCCTGCCTGCAGCCGCCCTGTCCTGTGGATCACCTGTCAGCAGGAGCACAGTGTGAGGGCAGGGCCAGGCACAGGCAGGGCCAGGCACAGGCAGGGCCAGTGTGTTGGTTTGAAAGCAAAACCAGTGCGAGACTCTAAGTCAGTAATACAATTTAATAGGAAAAAAGAGAAAAAATAAAATACATGCAATAATACAAAAGAAAAAACTACCGACAAAGTCAGAAATACAACCTGACACCCTGTTAGTCAGGGTGTTGGTAGCAGTCCCTATAAATGGCGGCTGCAGTCCTCCTGGATGACAGATGTGTTTCCGTTGAAGCAGTGCTCCTGTAGAAGGTGCAGTTTTCCAGCGATGATGTGGAAATGGTCCGGCTTCCCTCTGGGATCCAGTGGAAAGGACTGCCTTCGTGTCCCAAACCCCAGTTTTTTATCTAGGTAGGAAAGGTTTGGCTCCTGCCCCTGGCTGGAGCATCTCCCAATGGGAAGATGTAATCTTATCAGTCACACAATAGGACTTAATGGCCCATTAACAGAATATATCTTCTGGAGGAAGGATGGGTTGTGAAAAGATAATGATGATCATCCCCCGATCTTATCAGATGGCACATCAGCAGAGGATATCTCCCACAGAGATAAGGATCACCACCCCTCCCACATTTCAACAGATGGTGATAGAATACACATTTTTGCATTGTACCCCAGGACAGCCAGGCGCAGGCAGGGCCGGGTACAGGCAGGGCCAGGCACAGGCAGGGCCAGGCACAGGCAGGGCCGGGTACAGGCAGGGCCAGGCGCAGGCAGGGCCTGGTACAGACAGGGCCAGGCACAGACAGGGCCGGGTACAGACAGGGCCAGGCACAGGCAGGGCCAGGCACAGGCAGGGCCAGGCACAGGCAGGGCCAGGCACGGGCAGGGCCAGGCACGGGCAGGGCCAGGCACAGGCAGGGCCGGGTACAGGCAGGGCCGGGTACAGGCAGGGCCGGGTACAGGCAGGGCCGGGTACAGGCAGGGCCAGGCACAGACAGGGCCGGGTACAGGCAGGGCCAGGCACAGGCAGGGCCTGGTACAGACAGGGCCGGGTATAGGCAGGGCCGGGTACAGGCAGGGCCGGGTACAGGCAGGGCCAGGCACAGACAGGGCCGGGTACAGGCAGGGCCAGGCACGGGCAGGGCCTGGTACAGGCAGGGCCAGGCACGGGCAGGGCCAGGCACAGGCAGGGCCGGGTACAGACAGGGCCAGGCACAGACAGGGCCGGGTACAGGCAGGGCCAGGTACAGGCAGGGCCGTGTCTCGGGTCATGCTCTGCACGGGCCTTCCCCTGCTCGGGACAGAGAGCAGGACAACTGCTCCTCACACAGCCTGGGGCAGCTCCAGACCCTGCTCTCGGCACAAACCAGCAACTCCTGCCAGCTTTTCTGAAAGGATGAGAAGCCTCAGATGGGAAAGATAGCGAGCAGCCCAGTGCAGGCAAGGTTTCACTGATGTCAAGCATTTCCTCTCCTCGCCATGCCAGAGCGCTCCGTTCAGCCACACAGGCAGGGCCAGCAAACATCTGGCTGACACAAGAGGCAGCAGCTCCCAGCCCACAGCTCTGTGCCTTCGCTTTTGTTACGTGACTTTAAATGCGTGGGACATCTCAGTGCAACAAATGATCTCGGTGCATTCGGCCCATTTCTCTCCATCAGTCATGACTCGCTGGATGGAGGCAGGATTTATCCGAGATGTGACAGTGGCCTGTCCTTGTAGCATTCTGAGAGCTCTTTTCGACTTAATGTGCTCTCAGCCTTTTGTAGCACTCCAAGAGGACACAAGAGCCAGGGAATTTGGTTGTTGGCTGCATGTCAAAGAAACATAAAAACTCCAAGTTCTTAAATGAGCCAGTTGATACTGACAGAAAGCCTTCACTGAAGCAGTGATATAAATTTAATGCCCTTTTATTGTTTGTTGAATATTAACAACTGAAATAGCAGCAAGAAAAGGATAAGTTCCGAGAAACTATGTAAAGCTATGGGCTACATATTGGCATCTAATAATTACCTATAATTTAAAATTAAATGTATTAAAAGTAAAGATGGAAACACAATGCACACCGTAGGATTTTTATTTCTTATGCATCTTGCTTCAAATGTGTCAATGAAAGTGCTTCAGTTATCTTCTTGAAGCATAAAATTACAAATCTGAGCATTTGATATATCACCTTTTATATAACTCAATCTCTTGAAATCCCCTGATGTAAACCAAGTGAATCTGGTGCCTTTCAAACACCTTCTTTTCCACGTTTAGTCTGCACAGATTTGCATTTATTAGCACAGAACCACTTCATTCCTGTCTTGTCCATTTATCTATCTTGGATAGCCATGTGTTTTAGAGGTTGTATTTCCTGATTTGACATGTTCCATCATACAGCCAAACTCCAAATGTGATCTTTTATTAAAACTTAATGAATACAAATTTGCTGACTATTTGTGTTACCTCATACATAGAATCAAATTCCTCTCTAGATTAAGTAAATGACACTGTTGTTAACTGTACAGACATTTTCAGAAAGGAAGAAGTCAAGTAAGTATTGATGATTATTCTCATAATTATGGAAGCATATTAATATTACTGACAGTGCTAAGTCAGAGACTCACATCAATGTAAGGACATTCGAGGATCTTAATTTGAAATTTACCTAAATCTTTTATAAATTAAATTTTCCTGGGCATCCTACTTGTCTTCAATCTTACAAGAGCTAATATAGCTGTACTTTTTACAGCAATATAATCCCACTGGCACTCTAAATTGCCTAATTTATGTATTATGCATTGTTCAGTTTTCCTTAGAGCCTCTATCTTGCACCAGTTTTGGCTGGTATGTAACAAAGACAGAACTAAAAAATATTTTGTGTAGCATGGTGGTTTCAGTGTAACTAATTCACTAATTTACTGTTCTGATGGAGCCTCAAAGGAAGTACAATGAGGTTCATGTCACAACTTAGAGCTTTTTTTTCCCTCTCCCATAAGATTTTTGCACTTGTGATGGTTTAAACTCAAATATGGCCATTTCAGTGGAACACATTCAACCTTGTGTTTATTCTGGAAAATAGAGCAAATGAAATTCACAGAAATCCAGCACCCCCTTTTTCACTGACAGATTGTGAAGTCCTTGACACCCATAAAGAAATCCAGGTAACTCTACTGACACATGAAGCATAAAGCAATTCCAGGACAATCCACCAGGTACACCCCATATATCAGACCTTGAAGAGCCTCAGCTTTCTGCATTTTTGCAGGCTAAGTCAAGCCTGTATTTAAAGCATCTTATCTGCAAACTGCAAGCAAAAATTTCCTTCCTTTTGAGGGGTACACAATGCCTCTTTTAAGGTGCATGGAGCTAATGGCCAATCTGAAGGAGATGATAGGCAGTTAGAAGAAATAAGAACATGGCACAGAACCTTCTGGTCCTCCACCATACACCTGTTAATGACTCAGTCACCGAAGAAAACAAAAAATTAAGTGTTCTGCTTCCCAGATCATCCTCTCTCTCTCCACTCGAGAGAGGAAACTGATCATTCTGGCACTGCTATGGATGAAACTCTCCAAGTACTCCAAGTTTTTTAGAGAATTACCTCACAAAGCATCATCTGAGTATAAAGCTTCCCTTTTATAGCGACTGTCATGACTTGCAACTGCCAAAACAACCTTATTCTCAAGAGCTAACAGCACAGACTTGGATTTTTTTAATTTTTTTTTTAATAGTATTCATTATGAAAGGAGAGGAAGGAGGAGGAAAAGCATTGCTCTCCCTTTAAGATGCAGTTTGAGCCCAGGTGGCTGGAGGGAATCCTGGAGCACAGCTGTGCTCCCAGAGAGGGATGTGCTGTGGGCAGGAGCAACCTGGAGCTCCAGTTGCAGGCCAGTGCTGAGTTTTTATCTTGCATCACCTCGGTGAGATGAAAGCTGCACGCTGATAATGCTCTTGTCTGCTTGTGTGTGGGATTAACAACATGAAATGCTTTCAGTTGTGCTTTGCAGGAGTGGCAAATGTCACCCTTTTTAGGAGGTGGTGCCTACAGCGGAGAGCAGTGGTGATAAGAGACGAAAGCAGCACATCTGTGCAGGTGCTTTGGGCAGGGAGAGGCCTGGGGGGTCAGTGAGAAATGCAGATGTCAGTGCAGAGTCTGCACAGGGCTGGGGGGCTGCCCTGCAGCTCAGCAGCTCTTTCCTGACAAATACCAAGAAGTACCAAAAAGCTTTCCTGATTCTTTCTTCCAGAGGATTTCTGAGATGAGAACTTGTTTCAAGGCATTGACGCTATTAGAGATACCCTGAGTGACTTTTGTAATTTTTTTTAACCTCCATTTCCTGTACAGTATGCAATTACTAGGAGGGTGGAAACTCCTGAACTCCCTGGGAGAGTTTGCTATGTCTCTCATTTCAGCTTAATAAAATATAATCTGCATTGCAGCATCTGCAGTTCAGAGTTGTTCCTTATCCAGCTGTTCTAACTCAGGTTATTCACAGGATGATGAAGAAAGGAGATTTGCTGGAGGGATGCTGGATTTACTTGATTGAATAGCACAGCTATATCTTTTATTCCAATATTTTGGAAAGTTTCTACTTGTCAAAGTAGTTAAATGAGAAGGATTTGCCACTATTTTGTTGATCCAATTGCTCTTTTTTAGACTGTCTGCATTTTTACACGAATTATGACCTTTCATTGGCACAGTCTCTGTGTTCATTGTCCAGGCTATCTCAGGACTTTCATGTTCCTGGAAAGAGGGTGTCTCCTGGAGCAGCACCAGACGGGGCATTCATTAGGAGAGTTTATAACCAGGAAGCAAAGAGGGACAATGCCTCTTCCTCTTGCCGGGACTGAACACATTTACCTCCTAAAAGGAGAGAAGCTTCATATAGACTGAACAAAAAAATCGTGAGAGCTGTCCAGGTAATTAACAGGTTCATCTAATTAGAGCCTTTAACGTGAGAGAAAGGGTAAAACCAGGGACACAAAAGAAGGAAAATCAGAAAAAAAATTGAAGAAAGTGATTTGCACATCTCAGAGTTTTTTCTTTTGCCACTTAACTCCCCCAAATTATTTGCTGTTGATTACTGACATGAAGGAAGCTGATCTGGCCCTGAATAGAGACACTCTGAAATTAGTCAATTGTGAAGAGCTGAAGTTCAACTGCAAGACTTTTTTAATGATAAATTCCAGCTCCCTATCAGGTAGCTCAAACCAGGGCTGAACAGACACTTCATTTTTTTTTCTTGGAGTGAAACACTAGAGGTATCTTCCTTTTTGGCTAACAGCCCCACAAAAGGGAAGTGAAACCTTATTGATTCCCTCTGAATTTATACAGGGAAACTTTTCTTAATTCTCACCCTTAAAAGAAAAATCCACTTAAGATCCTAAAAAATTACAAAAGAAGAAAAAGAACTAAGGAACTAAGTCCAGCATGACAGATTTCCACATGGACATATTTGTCCAAAGAGATTTTCCTGGGAGTTATTCTCATAAGTGCAGAAGCAAACTCTGAATAATTAGAGTGCAAAGGAGTAATCAAACTTGTATCTGTTCAACATTTGCTTTTTTAAAGTGCTTTGCTAAACTGCATATATTTACTTTTCCTACAATAAAGAGAAATAAATTAATTAATATTCACCTGCCCCACAGTATATTTTCAGGAAAAAATACATGATGCGATAGGAGAGAGTTATGTATTTGCATGTCTGAAATGACATGAAAATCGGCTCCTAGGAAATAGCTGCTTCATTGCTGATCACTCCACTTTTGTGTAAACCAGATTTAACCCCGCTGTAATACACTTACGGAATGTACAGCATTTATGAGCTTTCTTTCTATTATTTACTTGCATCTTTAGCTTTCTCCCCTCCCCGAATTTCAGAGCTGCACAGCGTGCCACAGCAAGCTCTATTTTCCTGCTGCTTCAGGCTGCCACAAGTGCCTCAGTCCCCGAGCAGCCTGCGCGCTCAGGAAATGTCTCTCAACCGCACAGGGTAAAGGAAAGGTCTGCAGGCAGCAGAGAAATGGCTGTGGAGCTGGAGACAGGGACTCCTTTCTTTATTTCCTGCTGCACACTTCCTAAAGGCATTTGCTGACAAGGAATTTGCAAATCTCGTCTTGCTGGGGGCCGTGGCGCTGCTGGCTGTGACTCGGATGCAGTCACGGTGTACCTGTCCAAATCAGCCCTGCGGAGCTGCCCTCGCTGCCACGATCGCATTTCAGAGCTTTGCCCTGACCTTCTCCCCAGAACCCTGCAGATGTTGCCGCCCCCTCCTCCCGAAGGCTGTCCCGGAGGGAACGCGGAGTTCCAGGGTGACTCACACACATCCCCGACTGCTCCAAGAGCTGCCTTAAAGCCGTGGAGCACGGCAGATCATCCCTGCTTCCCTGGGAGCCTGTCCCGGGGCAGGGCCGGGCAGGGATCCGCCACGGGTGAAGGACAGAGCCCAGCAGGGAAAATTCTGGGACAAAGAGCCTGTTTCTGCAAGCACCCCTTATTCAAAGCATTCACAAGTGTTCATTAATATCTACACCACAGAACCAGTGCAAAGACCCACAGCTCCTGCTTCCCAGCACGCCTGCCATCTGATATTTTGCTTATTTTACATTAAAATTCTGAAAAAAACCCCAAAACTTCACATACCTCCCCCAATTCACTTTCTTTGAAAGCACATGTGAACACAGAGAACACCTGAACTCCCCAGCTGGGGAGATTTATCACCAAAATGATAACCTAGATTTTAACAGAGCTTCAAATGATTTAGAAATTAAAGGCTTTACTTCCTATGCTTCAGTGCACTGAGAAGTGCAACACAGTCTTACTTCTCAGGGACAAAATGCAAACCCACAGAATATAAAGGGTGTAAAAACAGCTGAGGAAACAGCCAGCAAAGCACTGAAACTCCTGTGCTCCTAAAGCTAGTAAAGCTACTACTGCTTTTCCTAAAGTAGGAAATTTCACAGAAGAGAGAAGCTCCAAGAGCAAGGAAGAAAAGGGAATTCGATAGAATGGTGGCAAGGCTGGGGAAAGAGAATTCAAGGTGCCTGCACAAGAGCTGTTCTGGGCAGAGACCACCACCATCATTTGGGAGAGAGGTTCAGGGTCTCCAGGGCAAGGGATCAAGGCAACAGGGCCAGGGGTGATTGTCAGTGCTGGCACTGTGAAACAGCCAACACATTCAGCAGATTGGTACTTTTGGGGGGGCTTGATTCCCTGCAAAAATGAATTAAAAAATGCAAGGGCACATTTTAATCAACTGCTGGGAAATGCATCTGAAATTTCCAGGAGGGTCTTTGCATGGAGGATGCTGTAAGGTTCCCGGTGCTGTGCTCAGGAGAGGGAAGTACAGGACACCCAGCCTTGCAAGCAGGCAGTTCTTAAAGGGTGATTTTACACAAGTCACAAAAGTACAGCTAATATTGGTAGAAGTTATCAGATAACTCTAAAATAAAGCAGAAAATATCACAGAAAAGGTGATTTGCTGAGAATTTTTCTCTTGTCAACATCATCCGGAATGCTGCAAGATCCACAGTCAATCACAAGAAGTCAGGCCTAAAAATACTCCTTCCTCAAAGTAAACCTGCCATAGCAGTGCTGACAACACAGGCTCCTGGCTCCCCACCTTTGCATTTATGGCCAGACGTGCAAGAGCCTATTTTTGTGCCTGGTTATAATTCAGGCAGCTGGATACAGTGTTTGAAGGCACCTGAAAAACAAAATAGCAATTCTTTTCTAAGCCCAGAAGTGTTAATTTCTCAATAAGCTTGTTTGATTAACTAAGCACACCCAGAGGACAGGCTGACTTGGTCTTGTTTCTCTCGCCCCAAGCACATTTTTACAAAACTCCAGCGGAGTTTGAACCAAAACAATGTGCTGATAGGAGAAGCTGTCTGCATTCCTCTTTTGCAATTCACCTTACACTCTACATGCTGCTCGAAGATAAGCTCTTCTAGATGCCAAAAACTCCAGCAAGAGGTGAAGGCTTCTCTGCAGCCGGTAGAGCTGCACAAGTTATTCACTGCATTTTTGCCTGTGGATCCCCACCCTGAGTGAAGTCTCTGCAGACATTCCTCTTCCAAGTGACCCCAGCAAAATTCAGGGGTGGGAAGAGCCTATTTCAGACGTGACTATTATTAGCTAGTCAACATTAGGCACTCTTTTAATTTCTTTATATTCACACTCATCCCTCTGGATGGAAAGCAGCTCTCTGTTTAACTTGGCACCTGCTCCTTTTTTCCTGCAGGAAGGAATATCCACGGGGCAGGACTCATTTCCAGGGAAGGACCTTCACATTCTGGGGTTTTTTTGAGTGGGCAAGGGAGGGGGAGGAACAATGCTTGTATTTGTATGAGTTCAGCTTTGCTCTAGAGAGGTGCTCTTCATAAATAGCAAATTAAAGTATTTTAAGAAGAGTAGAAGAGAAATGGTCTTTCCTGCACTCTTTTACATGCACACACACACACCTCTCAAAGAAACACAGAGATACACTGAAACCTGCACTTCCAAATAGGTGCAAAAATGCAACAAATGCTGCAAACACCTTAAGTAGCTACAGATGAGGTAAGAAAGGAGAAAACTGGTGTTTTCTGACACAATTCAACCTTCCTTTATGGCATGCACATTTTATGACTTTTGTACACAGAAGGCAGGTTCCCATCACCTCCCTGTTTTCAGAGCTGCTGATGTAACCAGCCAGAATTCAGCTGCCAGAAATGGTGTCAGCTAGAATCCTCAAACTCAGGACCAGCAGAAGAGAAGAAATCAATGAAACTCAGAAGAAAATCTGAAAAACCATTAGAAAGACAACTTCTATTTAGTTCTAAAGCATCTCTTGGCTATCCCTGAAAGTCTGTTCCTTGGAACCTGGGTGAAGATGAAAAATGCAGTAACTTAGGCCCTTCTGAAACTCCCACCTGAGGCAATACTGGAAGTTTTTAAGGGAAAGATGACAAGGTGTAAATACAGACAGTAGGATCCTGAGTCTTTTCTGGAGCATATTCCAATGTTATTAATAAATATCTCTTGTGGAATTAACTGTTTTTCTCTCAAGTGTTCCTCTGACCTGAGGAACTGCTTTTGTGCTCTGTATTCAGAAGGAGCCATCAGCAAAAGGGACAGAGGAAGAAGGTAAAGATGAGGTAAAAACACATCAGTGGATGAACACAGAGTGAAGAATTGGATGGACAGGACTGCCCTGTAAAATGCAAGTCCTTGGAATGCTGAAATGGAATAATATTCCATTGTTTCTGCCTTTTTTCAATGAACTCACATAACTGGCAGGAGATGCAGATCACATCACTTCCAAATGAGTCATCTGACTGACCTGCTTCAATTACTCATCTGAGAAAGAGCAGAGTCATTAAATGATAATTAACTTGTGCAAATTTTCAGGCATGTGGAAATAGAAAAGATATATGGAAACTATATTCAATTAAATGTTAAAGCTCTTTAAATCTATCACAATTTCTCCTACCCACTGCAAACCAACATTAATTCATAAAAAGAGCTGTGTCACAAAAGCCAGCCTCTTCTGCAGTGGAATCTAAAAGCTGCTAAGAAAACAAAGCAACACTGCAAATCAATTTTTTTTTCTAATAATTTTTTATCTACTAATTCAGCTGTTTTCTCGAGGAAAAGACTAAAATTTCTCTGAACCACTTTAATATTGGAAAACAACTTTAAATCAAATAATTTCTTTTGGGTCAGTTCAAGGGCTGCTCCAGGAGAGCTGGGCAGCAGAGCCTGAAACTGAATTTGCTCATTTCCTCCTTTATTAACTCATGAAGTCAGCTTAAAAATATTACAAGTTGTGTGCTAGCAGAGTTTAATATCCCCTCCTTTTCACGTGTGTACGTGTTCCAAAACTTCTCATTAATAAATATTTAAAAATTTATACTACATAAGAGAAATATATCTGCATGTCTGAAAGTTGTGCTGGTCAAGCTACCATTTTCCCTGTGTTACTTGGGAACGTAGAGCTGTTGAAAGCAGTATAACAGAAGTCCCAAGGATAAAAAATGCAAACATTTACTAGATAAAGAGACTGAATGTCACACTTTTTTAATGCAAGAAGCAATATGACATTGCTCATTTAATCTGGGCTCTGCTAATTGGTCTATTACACAAGCAAAAAAATCTTTGGGAGCCCTTCTGGGAATGTCTCACATCATTCCCTATCAGCTGTTGACATACAAATACTCCGGTAATGAAAATATTTTCATTCCTTCATAACAGCATTCCCTATCCTGTTTAATCTTATTTTCTCTCTTTCTAAAAACAAGCTTCTGTGTGGGGTTTCTGAACTAACAGACCTGATGCCATATATCAAAAATATCCCGTGCTCCTGTCAAACTTGCTAGAAGTCCACCCAAAAGAGAGCAAAAGGGAAAAGAACCCAAGGATTTATAGCAATAACACAGGATTTTAAGCACCATTTGAAATTCATCTCTGTTTCTGCACTATTTCAAAGGACTCTGAGTGCAGCTGGGCAATAACCCAGCAGCTGGAGCTGCCACCACTGGCCAGGGAATGCCCAGCACGGGATCCAGGGTTGTGCTGGGAAGGAGCAGGTTCACAAAAATCTCCAGAACCATCGCAGAGCAGAGTATTTTAGCCATTTGTCACGATTCCATCACTGCAGTGAAAAAGGCCACCGGGGAGCAGAGGGCTGGACAATGTGGGTGCCTCCTTGGCCTCCCTGCAGGCTCTTCTGAAGCCTGGGCTCAGCCCCTGGGACCATGAGGACTGCAGGTGGATGAAGTGGTGCTGAAGAAACTTCCAGCAGCCCCTCTGGGGCTCCCCCCTCTCCCCAGGGGTACCAGCACCCCCATGGCAGAGCCTCTGCAGAGGCTGCACTGCTCTCCAGTCTCAGCAAATCCTGCCTGGGACGGTTTTTGCTCTCACTATCCTACTCCTGACCGCTCCGATTCCTGCTCTGTGCTCAGGCAATTAGCTGAGATAAGATCACATTCTGCTGTGCACGAAATCCTGGCAGCAGAGTCAGTGCTGTGGTCTCACGTTGCTTTTGGAAATCAAATTATTTCAAAAGTTGCTGCATTCACACTGTGCAGGTCAATACCTCTCTTCCTCAGTAAACACCATACCTAAAAACCACTCTTAAGTTACTTTCTTTCTCTTGCATTATTGTCTTCAATACACCAAATCCTTCCAAATTCAAGGTCTGAAACACAAGCTTCTTCCTCCCCCATCCCACTCCCCCCTTGGGACTCGAGCCTCCACCCACATCCTGCTGCCCAGGTTGTAACATTCCTTTCTGCACCCTATCAGTGTCACACTCCCTCCTGGAAACAGGTGCAAGAAGATTAAAAACCCACTCATTCAGCTGGGATTTTTGTCTGTTTGCACCTTCCTCTCTGCCACTCCTGTGTGTCAACATCTCGTGAGCACACGGTGGTGGGAAGGAGCTGGCTCTGCCAGTTCTCACTGCTGTTTACAGGGAGAAGCAGGAGTTTCCATCTCAGGGACAGCTATATCAGGACACAGGAGAAAACTTCAGATACAAGGGCTTGCCTTCAATTAGGTTGGTATTTTTTTTCCTTTAAAAAAACACAGGTGTTTTGTTAAAACCTCAGGTCAATTTAAATGTCGGTGTTAACTGGACCTAAGAGGGTTGTTTTAATGAATTTTTGAAAAATACATTAATACTGTGTTATTCTTTTTAATTCCTAAATTACTCGTGATATGAGGACTGAAATATTGTACCATTTTTCATTTTAGTCATTAAGTCATTTTATGTCAAGCTGTCATTGCAACACAAACAAAAGAGTTTGACCTACAAGAGAGATCATTCCATGCAATTGGTAACTGCACTTAATATTGTAAAAACAAAGATAGTGCACTGACTAAAACCTTCTTCCACAGTGGTTCTGCAGCTGATGTCGGGAAACAGTGATAAAATCTTTGCATTGCATTGGAAAAAATCCAAAAACATTTTCACAGACATCTCTTTTTCCTAAAAGTCCCTAAAATTAAGGAATGTTTTGTGTCCTGTCTCTATGGCATTATTCCCTGCCCTTCCTTGCCATCCTGAATTAAAGCAGCCTATATCCTTTCATCCATATTTTGAATTGACAAGAGTTTCTGGTTTTGGTGGGTTTTTTTGTTTTGTTTTGTTTGTTTGTTTGTTTTCTAATTGCCCAAGCACCTGCACTTGTGGTCTGTGTTACAGAAGCAATCACCTTTTTGGGAATTCTGTTTTCAGTACAGGGGAAGCTCCCTGGAATCCCAAGGGAGGAGAGGCCTCACAGGATAAGGAGCAGTCTGTGTGCAGACATTTTCCAGAAGAGTCCCTGGTGTGCCACCTGCCATCAGCAGCCACACAAGGCTCCCGGCAGGTGACAGACAGACCTTCAGGTGTGCCAAGGTCACATCCCCACACCAATTAAACCTGGGACAGGGGCTGCTTTCCCTCCCTTTCCCAGCAAAGTGCAGGCTGCAGAAAAAAAAAGGCACCCAGCTGGAACCGAGCCCCCAGGGGCAGCAGCAGCCAGAGCAAGGATCTGGGTCGTGTTCTCAGCTCTGTAACCGGATCTCTCTGGCAAGAATGGACAAGTGCATCCCGGAGCTGGGACACTTCACACGAGTGTGGCAGGCAGCACCAGCTCCAGGATGGCAGGGGATGTGCACGACTCTATCACCCTGAAGGGCTTGGTGGAGAGGAAAGTGAGCAAGAACACCCACAGAGACCAGGCCCAGTTTTTCAAAGACACACCGTTATTTTTTTTTGTAAGGAGGAACTCATTTCTGATGCCATATTTTGGCTAAAGGTGCATGGGCAACCACGCAACTGAAAACTGAGAGCCAAATGTGTTTTTTAGAGCATTTTGGCCACACACACACACAAAGATTTCTAATAGATGAAATCATTCCCATCTCCTTCCTTCGGTGTATTCCTCATGCATTTACAGGTTGCGTTTGTGACTCGCAGAAAAGGCGAATGGCTGATGATGACCGGGCCAGCGCAGGGGGAGCTGGGCGCGTTCCCGCAGTGCACCGGCAGCCTCCAGCCCCATTTGCTGTCCTGTGCCGAAGGATTTTCCCGTGATATGAGGCGAGGAGGGCAGAAGGGGGCATCAGTGAAGCGGCGAGGAGCGCTCGGCATCGGGCGAGGGGCGAGCCGGGCGCTCCCGAGGGAGCCTCAGCATCGCCAAGCGACTTCCAGCCCTGAAAAAAAGGGAAAGCGCCCAGCAAAAGTATAGCAGTTTATCTCCTGAACAGGACAAGGGTCTAGAAAAATCTGTTAACATGCAGCAGAAGGAAACGATATGCTCAAAATGTTTAAAAAGATCTGGCAGGGCTGTATATATGCCTATATGAATGTAGCCTGTGATTTTGGGGAAAGGGTGTGTTATTTTCCCTCTCCATCTTATGTGCCAGGGAAAAAAAAGTAATTTAAATTTCTAGTTTAAAAATAAATATTGTTTCAAGATTCAGTCTTTCAAAGGTAAAAAAAGAAATTTGGGAAGTGTAAAATATTGATCCTAGCAGATATCAACTCACAAGAAGTTCTGGCTTTGTTAGATAGGAGAGAGTGAGAAAACTCAACAGGTGGGTGTCCACTGGTGAGTGTACACATTAACAATAACATCATTATAAACAATCCAGTGGTGCTTTCAAATGAGTCACTTCAAAGCCTCCAAAGCCACTCTCAACCTTTCTTAAACATAGCAGGGAAAACACCAAGTTAAGGAAAATCGGCACTACCGGTCCATTTCCAGCTCTTGGTGTGGAGCACTGCAGTCAGGGAGTGTTTCCAGCTGAGTATTTGCAAACATTTGTTGTGCCTCAGGTGCTGCTGGGCATCTCAGCCTGGCCAGAAGTGCTGACCATGTCCTCACGTGTCATGGAATGACACTCAGTGTCTCTTCTGGAATTTTGGAGTACATCAGATCTGGGCATAAGGAAATAGCTCTCCCCTGCCGCCTGCCCTCTCCTCAAGCACTTCAGGTGCTTCCTTCAGACAAGAAAATCCACTAAGAACATAGTGCCAGGTAACTCTGAGCAGGACAGCACCGAGTAGCCCCCAGGCTGCTGCTCCTGGCTGGGTGACAGTGGCACCTCAGCAGTGGCACCTCAGCGATGGCACCTGCTGCTGGGACAGGAGCGAACCACAGAGCTCAGTTCAATAATTCCTGCCCTCCTCCTCCTCAGCTTTGGTCTCCTGTGTCTGGTTTGGCTCCTGCTTTATGCCCTGCACACTGAAAAGCCACCTGAGAGCCACAGCGGTCCCTGGGTGCCCTGCAGGCACACATTCCCTGCTCTGGGGGGGTTTTCCACCTGCAGCTCCTCACATCCCCCAGCCCTACATGAGCAAAGCACAGCCCTCACCCCAGCCCAGCACAGGGGGTACCTGCGTGCCACTAACTCAGGCACAAAGCAAACTGGAGACATTTCCCTTTTTCTCTTTAGCCCTGCTCATGCACAGGGCCCTTCATCTGTTTATTAACTTGGTATTAGAGCAGAGCCATGCATACCCTCAGAGGTGAAGCTTTTAAGAGGCTGGGTAGTACTTCAGGCTCTAAAATCACAATAGTTTTAGTGAAAGATGTGTGCCACTCAGCCTTCTGCAGTCTGAAAATCTACTCCTGCTTAAAATGTCACATTTTCCCTTTAAAGGAAAGAGGAAAAAAATGTTTGCCCTTCACAATCCTTAGATATTTTTACTGATCTTTTGTTGACCATTTTGTGAACTCAGAAGTCTGATGTCAGTTACTCTATAGAAAGGATACAGGCTGTTCTGCCATATCTGGAATTATTTTTAAACACTTCCCCCTCACAAACGAAATCCTTGGAGGTTAAGGGGGAAGGCAGACCAGTGGGTTTATATTGAGAAAAGAATATCTTACAAGAATTTAGTTCAGGAAAAAATAAGGAAAGTGTGGCAAAAAACCCCCAGGTTCTACAAATCTGTGGTGGAGGTATTTTGACACTGTCATGGGATAAAATCAACAACTTTTTCCTGAATACAAAAGCTCAGGTCAGACATTTCAATCAATGGGCACGTGTCCATCTTTGTGTCCCAGGCAAACTACTGGCAGATTGATACATCCTCATCATTATGAATAATTATGTCTCTGATGGAGCTTCCACAGCTATTTGGAATAATCACTCCAACCCTTGCCAGCAGAAGTTTCAACCCAAAAATTTTCCTTTGCTTTGAAATTCCAGACAGAGCATCTCAGGAAGAAAACAAAATAAAAACAGGCAAACAAATCTTCCCCTGCTTGAGTAGCTCAGCAGCAACAAATAACAGGGGAGAAAATTTACTGGAATGATTGAGGAAGAAATCATAAAGGATGCACAATCTGTAACTTCTGAACAGCATACACACAGAAGCATATAAAACCAACAAAATCAGCCTTGGAAAGATTTATTTTTAATTGAAAAATGTTGGTTTTTCAGCTGCTTTCCCTCTGCCCTCTTTTCCAGCTCCTACTGCCAGCTCACTGCCTCACAGTTCCAGTCTTACTAAAGAATACACGGCTGAACTCTACTAAACACTAATTTTTACTCTGTTTTTGCAGTTTCTGGTGCTTTCAAGGAAGTCTTCACTCTGGGAGCCACAGAGGACTGCAGTTTCTATGTTGCAAACGATCAATTATTTCACTTAAAGGCGAGGTTCTTGGCTCTTGTTAGAAGTAGAACATGAAAAAAAAAGTAAAATACAATTGCACTGAGATGCATTTTAGATGAATGTGATGATTTTGAGGACTTTTAAAAGACTGATAATTACAGAATAGAAATGCAGATGTGTAAACCTACAGCAATAAACACACCTCTCCTGGAAAGCAGAAAGAGAGCAAAATGTAACAATATGTGCTACACCTCTGGCCTACCAAACTTCTCTTTCAGATTTTAAAGAACACAAATTTGTAATCTTTCAGCGCTGTCAAGTAAGCAGTTAGCAAAATTCAAATAGCACCTAAATGTTCTGTGTTGCCCACTGCAGCACAAAGAAGTGAACTCCCCGTAGAGAGAAAGTTGCACACTCATGATTTTAATCAAGTCATCTGAAATTTGTTAAAGACCTCAATAAAACCGAACTCATCACTGTACCTGACAGGGGCCCTGGGTCACTGGAATCAGGCCATCCACCAGATGTCACATCTTGCAGAACTTTGTCACATCCTTCCTCAGGACCCCTCTGAAATGTTGTGCTTTCCGAGAGGCTCCTCAGCAGTGTGGAGGATGTCTGCTCCACAAACACACACACACTTCTGCCAGAAAACAAATGCCAGGTCTTTAGCAGAGGATTTGTCTCCAGTTATTGAATAATACTATTTATGTACTTGGAAGCACAGAAGAGTTTATATTTCTTTCCCTTAACAGTGTAGATTTAGTCAGTACCGCTTTTAATATGAAATCCTATCTAGTGAGTATTTTTTTTATACACCACACTTTTTGTGCAACTCTTCAGAAGGATTGTTAAAGTATTAAAAGCTTTAAATTTACCATGGGCTTTTGACAAAATTTATGTTTTCCATTCACCCACTCAAATCGATAAAATGATAATTTAACACAACTTTGAGCAAGCACACACATTCTTTAGTGAATTCAGAAGTGTATCTCAAATTTACTGATAGAGAATAAGACCTGAAAAACAAATCTGGGGATAAATACACCAAAAGCACCAGCAGGATAAACGTGAGTGCCTGGACATTTCAGCTGTGTCCAGAGCAGAATGTGGGCTCTCTGGCCCTGCTCTCCAGGTGCATGGGTGCAGACAGCTCTCTGCACTCAGTGCCCCAGGGAAGCCCAGGGCAGGGAGCACAAGGAAGCCAAGCAGATTTGCAGTGCCTGGAACTGAACTGGGGCACGCAACTCTCAGCCCCTGGCACTCACAGCGGGGAGGATTGCTTGGCATTCATCTCGCTGTCTTGGGGATTAAAAGGAATGAAGGCCTTGTATTCACAGACCAAAGTAATGAAGTTAAGTATTGATACTAAATGATGTAAGACAAGACAAAGGAACATCCATCTCCATGACGTTTTTTTCTGTGCATTGCATAGTTCACTTGAGCTTAGTTTGTCATTGAGTGTCAGGGAGGCTCCAAATGAGGTTCTGGTGCAGCCCCTCTGCACAGAGCTAACCCATGGCCTTGAAAGCACTTCCAGTACATGTAACTGCAAGAAAACACTCAACTCATTCATCCTTTAAAATAATTGATGGCTTTTAGGGCCTAGCTGAGAGGAAGGAGAGATCCATGGGGATGTGATCAGTTTGGGTAGGTCTCTGCTGTCAGAAGAGCACACCTAAGGACACTGGGGCCGGTGGTCTGGCCCACTGAACCGGCTGCTCTTTTAGTTTAGGCATTATATAGGGACTAACTAGAACAGGAAACTTCTCCCTCCCCCCAGCTTATTAAATGATTTCCTGTCATTCCTTAGAAAAAGCAGCTCCTTGCTCAAAGCCTTAAGAAGTTGTGAGTGGCTCACACCCAGGCTGGGAACAACAGGAAGGGAAGGATAAGCAGAGCTAATTGGCCTTTTTACACTTTGCCAGGGTATCCAGCATGTTGGAGATAAGCTTTCTCCACCGGTGATACCCTGCCAGTCCCTCCCCCTCTTTCAGTTTGCTTTGCCTTTAAACGTGACCGTGTCAGATGTGATCCTGGCCAGCACCCACGGGTGACTCCATGACCTTCTCTGCATACCAGCACTCAGGGAAGCCACATTTCCATCTGCTCACTCCACCATTTCCCAGGCACAATAGAAATAAGCCATTTTTTCCAGTGGCCTCATTCACATAATTAAAAAAACCAGACCAGATCACCTAACGTGGATATCTCAAAAGTTACACTTCTCAAAGCGATCGTTCTGAAACTATGTCATATAATACATAAACACATTTGTGCTGAAACAAGAACCACCAGTGGTTTGGTAAGACAACCCCACAGACCAGCAGTTTGGCATCTAGACCACAGAGAAGCTGGTGTTATACATCAGGGTATGTCCTCACAGCCTCGATGCTCAGGCACATTTTTTTCCTGGAGTTGGCCCTAAATGATCCTTCAAAGAATTAAGGACAGTCCTTCAACCACAGTTGCACAGCAAATATTCCTTTCTGTTTCCAAGTTCTGCTGCCAACATGCAAGCACTAAAAAGTGCATAAATTACATTAACACACATCTGATTTATTAATAAATCTGCATTAAAACAAACAAACCCTCACTTTCATCAGACTCTGGGAATTACAACAAGTCAATGAGCATCATTGCAGTGACTTAGGCTTTGAGTGACATTTCCAGACCTCCAAACATCCTTAACACTGGATCAGCCCCGTTGGTGCTCATGCTCTGTGAAATGCCAAGCTGTGGTCAGGGCATTACCTCACACCCATCGTCCTGGACAGAATCCTGTCATCTGCACATTTACACCACTCTTCCATCTTCCAACTGTGTTTTTGATGGATGAGCCATAGCTAAGATCTCTGAAATCCCACCCAATATATCCACCCAGCCATTTGAAGGTGAATTGCTGATAAGTGCTCCAACAGCTTTCCCTTGTGCTCCTCACACATGTGCTTTGGCAGTTCCATGAAGATCTGAATTTTCTAGACTTTCTATCCTCAAAAAACACCCAAAGTATATTTAAAAAAATAAAGAAAAAAAACCCCTTTTTTCTCTATTGAGTTGGCCTCTTTCTTGTGGAAGAAACAAGGCCAACCTGGGCAGCAAAACTGAAGATCTGGTTGCAACCCATTCTCTTTCCACCACTTCTACTTGGATTGAGCATTTATACTTCCTGTTCTGCACTGCATTTAGAGCAAAAGTTGATGGTATATCCTGGAAACATGTACTCTTGAAGGTGATAAAGCATTGCCATAGTTTATGGCAAATAAAAAGATCTCAGTAGGATTTTAAAAACCTTACCATTACTTTTATATGCAGAGTGTAAAAACAAAGATGAACACACTGATTTTTTTTTTTACCTTTGACATACCCCACTTTTATCTCTAGTTATTTTAAAAGTGTGTTTGTTGTCCACCCTGAAGAAACACTCTGTGCAATGTGTGCAACTGGAAGAAGGTAAAGAAAACAAAAAGAAAAATCCACATTTTTCTATTAATGATCAAACTTTTCAAGTAAAATGGTCCAACGCCTCTACTTCATCTAGCAGTTAAAGATGTTTCATTCTGCATAAAAGACAGGCACTTTTTTTTTGTCTCCTAAAATATGTTTCTAATTTAAGTTTGAAAAAATATTTCCATTGTGCCATATATGCAGTAACTCAAAACCAAAATGAAAGGATTAAAATCAGGGCTGCACAGAATGGTTTAAATTAAATTCAGGTAGTGGGGAAGACTGCCGTATCTGGCAAGCTCCCACTCCCTCAGCTTTCTGGCCAAGAGGCAAGATGAAGCATAACAACCCTTACCTGCCAAGTCTACAGCAATTTGGAGGGTTTTATTCATCTCTTAAAATAAAATGTTAATGCTCTGGGAAGCTTGCCCAGCCATACAGTAGATCTCACCTGTCTTTTCCTTCTCCTCACACCAGTGTACCGTGAGATGCTTCGGTAAGGACTGAAAATATTTTCATTCTTTTTTTTCCTTTTTCTGAACACAAGGTATTTAAACTTAACTGCCCATCAAACCCTGGTGGAAGACGTGACTGAATCCTGCAGCTGTTTTGAAAATTTCAGCTAATACTTTACAAACAGTTAATGAAGAGCTGAAATCTGCACTGTGACTTCTGTCCTCTTCTGTCACTCTTTCATGCCTATAAAGCCTTTGCAGTCCCCCCACGATTCAAAATTAAATCTGATGAAATCTGCCCCCCTCCCCTGGTGGCTCTGCTCATGATAAATCAGTTTGCACTATTTATGGTCCATATTATTGCTACAGCCACAGTGAAATGAGCCCCAAGGCTTCCCCAAATACAGCTATGCCCCTCAACAGAATACTCTTGGCTGAGCAAAGAAAGGATAAGCAGAACTCTGCCTTTCAAAAAAGGCAGCAAAATGGAAGAATTAAAGTTTTCATAGGCTTCTTAGGAGATTACTCAAAACAGCAATATTAAATTATTTTTACAGTCATTTGGGGAGAAGTGAAAATACATAAATAATACACAGATCTCTCAGGAGCTTTCTCCCAGTCCTGTATGAGGTTCAGACTTTCAGATGGCACCAGTAACAACACAACTTACTCACAGCCTGGCCTGCTACGGCCACAGGTAATCTGCACAGACCATCTACCTTCAGGGATTCTTTATTCCAAGCCAGGGAGTTCCCAAACCTTTTCCTGCCCTGTACAACCATCAGTAACTGCAAACACCTCCACTGGCAGCGTCAATCCTGTTTGTTTGTGGGGCCCTGGGCCATTTTGAAGTGGTTCATGCCCCTCCCAGCAGCACATTCATCACATTGCCTATGCTGCTGCCTTCTACAGCAATATCTATAAATCATTATTTGCTGAAAAGCCCCAAAATTTGCAGCAGTGGCACACCGCGTCACAGACACGGCTGATTTGAGCAATTGCTACCAAATCCAGTGCTCTGGCAGTGCTTGTCATCTCCTTTGAGAGGAGTTTTTGGGATATCTCAACTTGGAAATTTCGACAGTTTTATCAAAAACCAAGTTTCTCATCTTTCTTTTTGGGACCGAAGGTATTGTAACACATCAAAACCAAAAGAATTCTTTTATTACCTATCAAGAACATGTCTTATGAAGAGCTGTGAGTTCTAAGCACCTGGGGGTGGACTGACAGCAAGTAATGGAATTTCTCCTTGCACTATGCATTCTGCAAAACAGAAATTACAGGGGAAAAAAGAGTCATAGAATCATTAGGGCTGGAAAAGACATTAAAGATCATCGAGCCAGTTTTGTTCTTCATAATTTTTCAGGAAAAAGGGAGAGGCATGACTAAGCAAGGTTATAATAAAGGCTGTTTTTGTTAATAATTTCTTCTTTCTCGAGCCACATGATATGAAATGAGTTAGTAATTCTTGGAAAGGAGCACACACCACTTGCCACTGAAAGGAAAGGAGGCAAGGATGCCCCCAGGGAAAGAGGTGGTGCCCAGGCTGCCCTTCTGCAGGCTGATGAGACCCGGAGGTGCAGGGCTCCCTGCTGAGGTCCTGCAGGGCTGGATCTGCCCCATTCGCTCTGCAGCACCGAGGAGTTAATACTGAACTTGGCGGCTCTGACCAAGGCTGAGACCAGGGAAAGAAAACTGCACTGTCAAACAGGAGGTAACTTTTCAGTACTGCTCGAACTCATGTCCCAAGTGACTTATTTCATGATGATTTCAACTGCCACATCAGTGACCTCTGTGTTCAGAATGTGTTCCCAGTACTGGCAAATGCAGAAAGCTTTCTTCTTAAATTACAGGGAGTTCAAATCATTACAATCCTAAACGGGATCTCAACTTCAGAACAGAACCAGAGTCACTCGTGCCATTATCAGATCATCTTCTCAGACAACCCGAGGTCAGGCCAACCTAGGCAATTATTTATAGTCATTGGTGTGGAACTCATGGTATTCGAAAGCCTCGTGAAAGCTGCACAAACTCCAGAGGTCATTTCTGCTCCTTCTCATCACACCAGCTCTCAGCAGCGAGGGGATTACAAAAACTCCTTTGATTCTAGACGGCAATATTTGGCTTATTAAGGAAAATCAATGTACCAGAGCCTACACTGGAGAGGAGATTGAGACTTAAGCCTGAGCTCCTGTGACAGGGCTGATCCATGACATGGGACATTTCAGTGCGGTCAGGGAGCCCCTCGGCAGGGACACAGGCTGTGACAGAGCTAGTGGCACCCATGTGGCAAGGGGACAAAGCCCAGGGGCTGCCAGCTTGCCCACATCAATGTGTTTGGAAGGCCTGGACAGCGACGTGGACTTTAAATGTCACTGCCAGCACAGACAGGCGCTGCTGGAGCTGCAGCACCCGGAGCTGGGCTCCTGACACCCAGGGGCCACAGCCACAGCTGGATGTGCCTCTGGAAGCTCTGCTGGAAACCTGGGACTTTGCACCACTGCTCTCTCTCTTAGCAGCTCGCTTGTTTTCCCAGACCTTGCTCTGGTTTGTAAGGAAACCCACAGAAATCAGATAAGGACAATCGCAGTGATTTGGGAAGTCTACAGACCCCACCTCCCATTTACCAAAGTACCACTAATTATTCTGAAACAAAGATACCAAAAGGCATCCAGGGAAGCAAAAGATATCCTTCACATTGAACAGAGGTAAAAGTACTGCTGAACTCATTACAAAAAAGGAATTTAGGGAACTTAAGCAATCTCCTCTTTTAGTAAGTGCCATGAAATGGATGCAGTGCGTTTTCCCTGCTGGCAAGAAAAAAAAATTAAAAATTTAAAAATAAATTAAAAACCGTGCTGTATTATTGCCAGAGAGCTGGCATGCCATGTCTCAGCAAGGAGACCCAGCCCTTCAACTCGAACCCAGTTCTGACCATCTCAGCATGAGAGCTGCAGCTGGGCAGAGCCCATGGCATGGCAGGACAGCAGCAGGGAGCATTGGAAGCACAGTGGAAATCCCACGGGAGCACAGGGAGCTGATCCTGCCCCGTGTCCAACACCCGTGCTGGTTTGGAGCTGCACAGGAAATAGAAGTGCCATACATTCCACATCCACTCACATACAGGTGTATATTTATATCAAAACTGTGGAGAGAAGAGCTCAGTTCTATTTGGCAGCCACCTTTCTACTCTCCCCATCCAGTTGCTGGGAGCCATCCTCCACTGCTGAATAGACTTCATTTTTAATTTCTATTCTGCCTTTTATCACTCACTTCCCTGAAAATCATTCCCTTTATTCATGTGTGTGTGTTCATTCTGTCTGGCTACTGCCCTCAATTATTACATTGGTGCTGTGTAAAAGAAAAAATAATCAGCACAATTGGTGCTGTATAAAAGCAAAAATACTCAGCATGACCTGTCCATTCTCCCACCACCCTCCCCCACCAGAATTTAGAAATATCTAATATTAACTTTTGTTTATACAGTCAAGCCTCTGACAGTGGAGTTGCTGCTTTATAATTTTCATTTTGGGATAACTCTTAGAAACCAATTGTTGCATTCCCTGCTCTGATATTGTTTTGCTTGAGCATTTACCAATATACTAAAAGATAAATATGAAGTAGGACAGTGTGCATAGCTAAAACAACATGTACAGGTTTACACTGGAATTCATTATAGAGGGAAAGAAGCAGTAGCAAAGACTGCCTGAGCTGATTTATTCTTGTTCTACCTTGCATGTGCACTGCCTTGACAAGCAGAATGTATAAAACTGTAATGGCTGTCCTTGTCAAGGACCATAAGAGCCTGGAGAAGTCACGGGCAGAAAACCATCTCCTAGTGCAGGGGGTGTAGGAAGGGATTGATTTGCCCAGAGTCAATATACATCCATCCATCTATCTACCTATCTATCTATCTATCTATCTATCTATCTATCTATTTATCTATCTATCTATCTATTTATCTCTCAAATATTTCACTGAACCTGGAGAAATCTATTCATGCCCAGGGAGCATTTTCTATCTCACATTACCACTGATTTCAGCAGCATAATTTTCCCCATGTCAAGGCACACAATCTGCAGCCCCCATCCAGATTTTCACCATCCTGCTGACAAGCTCCCTTTATGTCCTGTATTTATTGGTGTTTAAACACAAGTGTCATTTGGCCTACCATATCAAAAGAAGTTTTCTTCTCCAGGGGCTCTCAGTTCTGTTTCTGGAGCAGGAAACAGTGGGGCTTTTCCCTGCTCAGGAGCAATGTCTGTGTTGGATTGCCACCACCTCCACAAGGGGTTCACTGAGCCTGCACCTGCATGTCCTTGTACAACACCCAGTGCAAAATTCCATGCAGGACACACAGTCCCTCAGGGCACTGCTTCACCTGCATCCTTACTCACCTGCCCCAGCACAGAAGGTGTTGCCACAGCAGTGTCAGGGGACACATGGACCTCTAGTTCCAATATGCCCTGAGATCACTTTCCACTGAGCTTCACCCTGCAGGACAGCTGTCAGTGTCCTTATGTGAGCAGCTCACATTTTCAGACTATGAGGTTCTTGTCTCCTCCAAGTGTGATCAGCACATCAATAGGTAAGGATTGGCAGCAGAAAACTCATATGAGGCTTCCAAACAGATCCATACAGGGCTGTAGATACTAATAAAAATTGTCACCCCCTCAGGTGATAGGTAAACAGGTAGTGAGAAATCAAACTCCAAACACAGGAAAAGAATTGACTGATGAATGGATGTGTGTACCACTGAAGATATCTACCTGCAGAGTTCCCTTCTCCATAGCATCAATGCACCAGCAGGTGCACTGGTATATCACAGCTGGGGTTTTTTTAGGATCCCAAAAGAGTGGTCACGGCTTCCCTACTCTCTGTCTGTGAAGGTGACCTCACAGATTTCACTATGGCCCACAAGTCAGTCTCAGGGAGGAAGGTGCTTGCTGGGGTGTGCTCCTCTCCCTGAGGAACAGAGGGATGGATGTCTGCAGTGGGGCAGAAAACTGGCTCCTCCACACACAGCCAACTGGAGAGGGCAAAGCCACATGGAAATGACCCATTTATAAACAAACAGGCATCAGAGAGGGCTGGAGCCTGGGGAAACAGAAGGTAAGGGCTAATGAGAAATGTGTGATGCAGTTCAGTTTAACGTAGAGGCAGACGTTTCCCTCGGGCTCAGCCAGGCACTGAGGGAAACTGGCAAAGAGGTGGATCCAGTGCCCCTTTTCCTGCCACACACACAGTGTGCAAAGCTCTGCAGAGCTGCTGGCAGAGCAGCATCCCTTCCCTCAGTGGGTCAGGCAGGAGTTCAGAGCCCTTGCAGGAGTAACTTCTTGGGAAAATGCTAAAGCCATTGGGTATGTGCCTCTAAACCCACCTGTCTGCTATTAGGATTTCATTACTGCACACTGCTCATGATTTTGGCAAGGCTCTGTGACAATTAACGTGAATTCTTCTGGGAGGGATGCAGTGCATGACATCATGTAGTAATTTTTCTGATATTAGAACGTTTCATTTGTCCCCTACTGTACTTGTTAGGGTAACAAATTCAAAATGAAAAATGTAATTGCCCAACAGAGCTTTCAATTGTATCATATATTAACTTCTAATACTCTGAGTATTCATTCCCAAATCCAAATCTGGCCCAAAACACTTTGGAAGATAAAACTTGACCGATCCAATAAGGCACTAATCCGATTCTTTGACAGACACTGATTTAAGGGCATTTCATAATGGGAATTCTCAAGTAAGATAATAGCAACACTTGAAGAACAATTACCCTTGTCTGCCTTAGTGCTGGACTCTGAAAACTCACATGCTAACAAATGCTAAGCAAAATGCACAACCAAATAAAACTCTTGGAACAAGAAGCATTTTGAAGATAAATATTTCTGGCAAAAGCTTTCTGCAAATATTAATTATATTGGGAAACAGTGGTTTTCAAATCCTAATTTGTGTTCAAAAGCCCCCTTGGATAAAATTATTCTAAGTTTACAGGTAAGTAGTTCAGATGAAGATTTATAACTTGTTCCTCAAGAATAATCACCAGATATCTAAAAGGGCAGGATAGGACAGAGTCTGGAACTTGATCAATGGGACAAAAGTGAATATATCAAGTACTTACAGATCTTTATGACAAACTCCACCTTAATCCCCTCTCCGACCTATTAGTGCAGTCAATTACTTGACAGGAAAAATAAACTGGTTTTCTGTACTTTTAGGCTGAGTTATCAGGTTTTAGGACTTCATGTGCTTTTACCAGAAGACTCATCATAACAGAAGATCTAAACAACCACAGGCCAGGCCTCCCCACCAGTCTGAATCACACTGCTATTAACTACTCCTTTTGTGATCTCTGACTTCTGGTTAATTGAGTAAACAAGACTGCTTCTGTCCAGTTTTAATTTCCCCCTCAGTCTTTCCACTAATTTCTGAAGCAAGAACAGGTCCCAGTGGCAGACTGGTGTGCATTTAGGTTCACCAGCATAAGCAAAGGACAGTATTCACTCTGAAAGCTTTGATTTTAACCCATCACAAATATTGGCTTCTCTTTTGAGATGCACTTTCCTCAGACAGGATGCAAGAACATAACCCCACAGCATTCCAGAGATTTATTTTTCTTGGGGATTACAGGGGAATATTCAAAACTTCAAGAGAAAAGCTGGGCACTGCTGGCATAAGTTGTTTGAGCTTCAACAATTTCAACAGCAAGAAGACTGAGTGCATCCTCACACAGCCTAGCACAAAACCCTTGCCAGAATCCTGATGCAATACTGTTTTCTTTCCCAGGCAAAGATACAAACTTTCAAAGCAAATTTGAGACCTATAGTGTTCTACTGTTAAGGCACTTTCCTATCCTTTCACTGAAATTTTATTCTACTTATTAATATACAATGCAACATTGTCCTAGAATTAGCAGCAGTGAGAAAAACTGAAAGCATACTTACTTTTTCTTTGGTAATTAATTCAACAGGAGACAAAGCTGTTTTAAAGATGTTCAGCCCTGTGTGTTGGTTTCTGAACAATTTCACCACTGGTTTGCAACAAAAGCAGAAAATAACTGGAATTTCCATGAAGATTGAGAGTCCATCTTGTTTTAACTGTTCTGTGCTCTGCCAACGTTATCTCTACCATCACAGAAGGATAAAAGCCAAAAAGACCCAAACAACCTACATAGAATATTGAAAGCAAAACCGTAAAATAGATCAAGGTGACTCCAAGGTATCTCAACCACAGAAGTGAAAATTCAGCATGTGGTGAAGGATTATAAAGGAGGCCTCAGAATGCTCAGAGCATTGTATTTGTGGTGTTATACTAAACCCACAAGATTTGACTAAATGATCTTCTGTATCTCTTTCATTTTCCCCCATAACCTCGTGTTTTACTTTCCAGTCTTGTCTTCTGCTCTCGTTTGTTTGGTTTCCTCGGAGCACACACATCTCCCAGCTCCAAGGCAAGGATAAATGAGATCCATGTCAGTGCTTGTCTCCAGAGTTATCTTTTGATACTTGCCCCCAAACACCCTCATCTTACAGCCAAGGAGATGGCTGAATTCCTGTGGTAATTTCTCATGAATGGAAACAATAAACAGCAATTTCAGTCCATAACTGGATCCACCTCTCCTGCATTTCTTGCAATAGAACTCTTTTGTCAATAACGAACTATAGCTTGAAAAAACCCTTTTATTTACAGCTGCTCTTCTTGTAAAAACAACAGTTACTCAAGCTATTAATATAAATGTCTAATATTCAAAATCCTGTATTCTGATTATTAAAAACTTTTCAAAAAGAAGTATTTGCTTCCCAGCATTTTACATTATCATCACAGTCAACATTAGCTAGAGGCTTCACTGTGTAAGATTCAAGTGCTCTTTAATTATTTTCATCAACATAGTTTGACCTATACCATAAACCCAATATTCTTCAGGTGCAGAGGTTCAGAGCCTGAACTGCAGCATGGAGCAGATGTTCCTCAGGGCTGTGGAGGGGCACATCCTATTTCCAGCAATGGATTGAATTCTGTATCCTCCTCTGCAGTGGAAATAAATTCAAGTCTCCACGTACTAAACGCAGAAAGCACCTTGGCAATAACTACCCAAACTAGTGAGACTGAGCCAGTGCAATTTAATAGAAATGGGGGTAACACTAATTTTAAATAAGGGGCAGAAATTGTTCTCACTCTGGAGCAGAGGTTGTACTCCATGTCTGCCTTAGACACGAAGAGACAGGACATTACAACAAAAATCCTTCATACACTGCAGCGAGGAAAACATTTTGCTTTGCAACACAGCTCTCCTGAAGTTGCCTAGGAGCAGCACTGGTTGTAACAGTCAACCTTTAAGTTTCTAATTCTGGATGTTTTATGCCTCATTTTCTCCCTCCAGGGAGAAACTGAGATCAAGTCTCTGAAGTTATCTCCCTGTCCACACTGCTTTAACAACCAGGATAATTTTTCTACCAAGTATTGTTCACAAGCAGGAAGCCCATAAAAGCTAGGTTTAAATAAAAATAAAGTTTTCATTAGAATATTATAGGATTAGCAGCTGCATCCATTAATTTCCTCCCTCTAGCTACAGAAAGGTACCAGAGAATTTCCAGAACAGGCTACTGCAAGCTTATGCTTCTTCCATGCACTGGAAGAGCTGCTTCTATGGCAAACCAGGAGATTAAACTCTTAATTTTAATTTCTGAGACAGCTGTTGATGCAGAGACAAGTTATGAAAAAACTCACACTTTTGTGGGGTAAACTCTTCACCCTGTGGCCCTCTTTTCAGGAAGATCAAGTAACTGCTGTAGTGCTGTTATATTGTGACCTGAGCTCCTTCCAGGGATCTGCCATTCTCTGCCTTCCAAACTTTATTCAAGGATCAGATCCTTCCCCGCCCAGCACCATCTGCCCTACTAGTTTACACTTTAAACCAAAAAGGTTAAAATACCTATTACAAGACTCAGGCTCTGGAATTTCAAGTGTACTGTGGTTAAGCACTCTTGGACCTGTGCACAGGTGATCATTCTGTGTTTCTGCCCGTCTGAACAAGCTTTTAATGCTGTCTGTCAGCTGTAGGGTGGTCACACCAGAGGATGAGTTATCAGCTGAAACACAGCACCACACAGAGGTCTTAGCTCAGATGGGAACCAGAAAATTCCATGCTTTTCTTTTTGGGGGCTTAGCAACCTCCAAATGCATCTGGGTTACTCCTGCAGCCTCCCATTCCTGCCCTTCCCAGCACTGGGAAGCTCAGTGGAAGTTTGCTCTGAGCCCTCCTGTTCACTGCTCAGTCCAGATGTGAGAATCCACATCTAGAAATCTCCTCCCCATTCAGCTCTGGATCCGAGGTGGCCTGGGCACGTTGTCACAGATTTATGCTGGTAATACCAGAATGTGCCTCACCATTAGTAAAGCAAAATGTTATAGAAAACGTGCTCTACAGCAATAAACGTGAATTTTAAAAGTGTCCTGAAGTTGATAGTGAAATAATGATTTTATGTCTTCTTCCCCAGTAAAAGTCAATGGAATGCACTGACTGAAGCCAGAAATTTTGCAGAACAGTTCAATGGGTGATTGTGACATTGAAGGCTTCCACGATATGCAAACACAGGGACTAGAATTCAGGTTACACGAGCTGTTTGGAATGCGAACACTGCTGTAATGCCTTTGCATTTCCTGTCACCCTTGGGCTCCATCTGCCCTTGCAGGTGTTGCTGGACAATGGAACAGGTCTGCAGGATGCAGAAGCTGGTGCAGAGGCTCTGCCAGCACCATACTCAGTCTCAGGGTGGCACTTCAGACTGGCTCTAGTCTGTTCCCCACAGCTGAGCACCCAGTTATGGCTGGAGCATTTCAACTGCATTTCTGAAGCACATTTTTTGTGTGTGTTTGTGAGCTCCAAGACCAGCCTGTGACTTGAATCAATGCAGAGTGAGCAGGGGTGAGGGGAGACTGACTCCAGAAATGCATTTCTGATCAGACTGGAATGCTGTGGACACCTCCTCCAGTGCCCAGCAGAGCAGCTCTGTGCAGGGGTGCAAAACACATCTGGAGGGAGGTGCTGCTCAACATCTGTGGAGATGCCAGAATGTGGCATCCTGCTAGGACTGCTCCCTTAAAAATACACTCCTGGGGGAGACCCCAAACCTCAGCTCTTAATTGAGTCAGCCCATGGAATTGTACAGGATGATTTAGTTTGAAGACACAGAAGGAGCAGGTATATATCTATTATGGGTGATTTTTTTTCTATAAAGCATGTCATAAACAAGTTAAATTAGGTAACTTTATTTAAAATGAAGTATATGTAACCTGCATAAGCTGCTGAAATGTCTATTTTAGGGGTAAGGTACCTAATACGTACCTAATATTTGTTTTGTCATAATGGTTGCTGTCTGGAATTATTGTACTATAAACCAATTGTTAATTATGTTACCACTGGAGACAAGGATTTTGTTAGTGGAATTTAGCTTCCAGATTAATTTCATAATCCCTATGCCCATCACTTAGAGAGAAGAAAAAAGCACAAATCAAGATGACATTTAAAAAAAAAAATAAAAAAGGAGCCTAGGCTGGTCTTGTAGGAACATCTAAATCCTTTCCCATATTAAATACCTTATCTCAGCAGCAGTGCAGCAGCCATTTAGGAAAATTAAAGAGGGAGATAGCAAAAAAGAGACAGCAGATGCTGAGGCAGAGTAGTTTCTAGTCACATAGATAATGCAGGGACTCGGCACATGGCCTTTCAGTTTATCCCTGCTTCAGCTTATCCTTCATCTGCTTAAATTCAAATGGATCAGCCATTATTAAAATGATTTTGAAATTAGCTGCTCCAGTTTCATGTGACTTTTTGGTGTATCCTCTAAAATTTGGTAACTCTTTGGAAAGACAGATGCCGTGCACTTTTGCCATTCTAATTCAGTTTGGGACATGATTTCTAAGTAGCAACTGATTGTTAATGCTTAAATAAAATTGAATTTTACTCACTAATACACACTGTGAGTCTTTTATCCCTTCCAGTGAGTTGTCACATGAAAAATATAGACTTCTTTGCTGAAAAACACCAAATATTTTGTGCAAGGTGCTGTGGGCTTACAATTCTAAGAGAGACTGAACCCTGGAAGGATATTTTCAACTCATAATCCTTTATTATTGGATAAGTATTCTTCTGTCGCCCTTTGAACCTTCTGCTTGCTAATTCTGAGAAACTCTGTGTTGTAGGCATGTATGCATGAAGCAATGATCAGCCACCCTGTCAAACACCTAAAATCCACTTCAAACAGCTGCTGGATCTCATGCAGCTCCAGACACTGACCAGCCTCACGTTGGCATCTCCTGGCACTGCCCCAAGCCTTGTGCATGGCAGGGCTCCCCATGCTCAGCATGTTTGTCTCCCCAGGGATAGCAGTTATTGAGAATTCTGCATTCCCACTGATTTCTGTAGAAACAAACACATTTAAACAGCAAACACTCAGTGTTAGCACATACAGAGAGATTCTTCACACTATTTACTCCAGTGGTTCATCATTTCCTAAAACACTCCACTGGCCAAATTCCCCATGGTCACCCATCTTCTTCTCCCCCTTCCTCCTACCCAATTTAAAACCTGGCAAACGGGGATCATTTGGGAGATTTCTGCCAACCTCAAGCACTTGAAGAAAACAGCGATGGTTCTTACCTTCCCGTTTGGAAACACAGCACTCTGTAATTCTCCATATGTGCCTCCTGGAATATTAATAACAGCCACATCCAGCATGAACATGCCACATGGAAGCAGCTGTGCCATGAGCTCCTAGCAGAAGGTGGTTGATGACTTCTCTGCCAGTAGTTCCTTAATGAGCAACAGCTCCTAAATGAGACTTCACTGCCACGTGTTTTCCCTGGCACCACCTTGCTGTGCTCTGGTAACACAATCCACAAGAACCAAGGATCTTGAGCTACATTATATCTTGAAACTCCTGCCATTGAAGTCAATGACAGAGGTCTGCATCATTAGTTTTTTTAAACAAAATTGCATTACTCCAGTTTAAAAAGGCTTAGAGACTACAGAGTGCACACAAAGACAGTAAGAGTCTTAAAATCCTTGACTTGGGTTTTGGTTTGGGAAATGAATTAACACATCTCCACCATGCAGACTGTAAAAATACTTGCAAATATTAGCTTTGTAGCTGAGTTAACTCGAGTGCAGCTTTGCCTTTCATCGGGCAGAGAGCCTCTTTGTTGTTCTTGCACCAAGATGAAATGGATAGCTTAAACATCAAAACAACACAGCCTTACATCGTGCTTACACACCTCGAACAATGCTCCTTCCCACCTGTAGGTCACCAGCTCAGAGGTGAACAGGTCATTTGTGTCAGTTCTTCAAACCTAAGGCTAGAAATCCTGGGTGCTTAAAGGATTTTAGATCAGCTTCTTTGAGCCCAGGTTCCCACCGCAGGTGCGTGCCTCTATTGTCACTAATTGCTGTAAAGACCTGGATTTCTTCTCCAAGTGATGGTCTTTGAAGTTGGCTCGGGCACTTCCCTGCTACCTTCCTGCCAGTGGATACCGAGGATTAAACAGTGACAACAGTGCTCCAGCGAATTCTCTGTGCCAATTGATCTGGCAGATGCAGCAGAAGAGCAGCAAAAGTCACTGGGAATAATCACTGCCTAAAACACTCCGTAATAAAAATGAAATTTCAGGAATTGTCTCCTTTTTTGAAGGAAAAAGCTGTGAAGGATGTTATTCCCTTGTTAATTAAAAACTTGTGCACTTCAGGAAGCTTTTATAATTTTTACATTGTCTTGGGCTGGGCACAATTTTTTTAAGGCACTCGATTAGAACAGGAGATGTTACCGTACTGAAGTAAGAAGGGTATTAAAGGTTCTGGATTATAAAAGGCTCACAGCTCTTCTGCTGCAGGCTCAGGAGCCCCGGGAAGGAGCCGTGACTCTGCCAGTGCCCTCCTGAGCTCCAGGAGGAGCAGGATGCAGCCACTGTTGATGGGTCACTGTGTGTTGGGAGGGACAAAGGTTTGACAAAAAGCTCTCACAGATACGTGTGTATGACAATCTTTGAATGTAAAATCTGAAGAAGGAATAGAAATGATAGCAAGTTTTGATACAGAAGAATTGCTGAGCCAGTTTTACTAGATAACTAAGAAGTCAAAGGGTAAAATGAGTTGGAAGGGGTTTTCATGACTCAGAGCAAAGGATAAATTCACTTCAAACAAAAGATGTTTTAACTAAGCAGAAAGATTTTCACAGGCAAACAAGAAAGACAATGGTACAAATAAAAAAAATCTTAACATTTTCCACTGCTAAAAAACTAAAAAAAACCTTCTAACTTAAACTGTAACATACCGACATTTTGTAATTAGAAAATAGTAACATAAATATTATAATATTAATAGTTATGGTATAGGTAGAGTTATAGGTCATAGTAAAAGTATTGGTTGGTTGTCATGTTTTAAGATGCTCTACAATAAAAAAATATGTAATACCTTCTAACCAGAACTAGAGTTAACTTCAGACGAACCTACAACTGCAGCTAAAAAAGCTGTGGACTCTCGTTACCCACGACCCGTGAATTCCTGTATCATCTAGGCACAACAAACAGCATTTTACAGAGCAGCATGAAGAGCTCTTACCACCGCGTACTGATGGAACAGGACAAAGGTGAGACCAAGCTTTGCCACGAAAAGACCTGAAACTGGGATTGCCCAGGAGTGGCTGCTACAAATTGTGAGTTTAAATAAGAGAGTATTTGCGAGTTTTTCCTTCCTGTTTTCTCTGCAGTGAAATTGTCAGCGAGGACAGTAAATACACGGCAGCCGTGTGAAGAGTTAAGAGGCAGCGTTTACCCTTCTGCCTCCAGACTTCCCAGGGACAGGTCTGGACCTGACAGACCCCGAGACATTTTTAGTAACAGCAGCACCTCCATCCACCCTGTCCTTTCTGTCTTTCTTCTCTTTCACCCACTGCACCGAGGCTCAGTGCCCTCAACACTGTGCAAATGACTTCACAGGCATCACTGGAGATGAATGGGACTGTATTATCTTACAGCCCAAACAATGTGCTTTACAGACACAGTCATAGCAAACCGGAATATCACCTTGGGAACTGCATTTCAGAATTAGTAAGTCTAGCTCAGATTCTGCCACCTTTCAGTTGTCTGTTTCTTTAGGATGTTCCAAGCCTTTCAAAAGGAATTATCTCAGGAGATGAGCTATAAAAAGAAGTTATTATTTATGTAACAGCTGTAGCTTCAATACTGAATCAGAGGGAGCTTTAGCACATGTTTAGACAGACATAGCCCTGATAGGTTTCAAACAGCCCTTCCCAGTAGCTTCTGACATTGCCTTGCACACAGAATTGAGCTCTGGCACAGCAGCGATGTCGGCTTTTACCAGCAGAGGATGTGTTCCCATCTCTTTAAATCAAACACTCATATTGCTGTTATTCTTCCTCTGACACTTCCAAGGCTGTAGTTTGAGATGCTATCAGCTCTCTTAAGCGCTGCAATTAACTCCTTAAGTTGTATGTTAATAAGAGCATGATCCTTATCTACCCTCTGGACACAGGCTCCACTTCAGGCTGGCAGAGAAGCACCTTGTGCAGTTGGTATCCACTTTCCCCACTGCAAATGACAAGCTTTATGTGCCTGGCCCTTAAGATTGATACATGGAATACCAGGTGGATTTTTTTACTCTCAAAGACACAGGTTTAAAGCAGCCACAGTAATTGATTCTGAATACATTATTATTATATATTTCTATATATTTTTATATTATCTTATCTATTTCTGAATACATAAATATTATATAATTCTGAATACAATCTTATTATATTTTACATTATAATTATAATACATTAAATATATTTTTATTAGATATATACATAATTATTATATACCAGAAAATTTCTTCATAGTATAGAAGGTGGCTATAATACTTTTCATAAAAAAATACTCAATATTTGAACAAAATAGTGTCTGTAGAATTCCCAAAGGGGCGTTTGAAACAGAAGCACTGAGGTATAGATTGAGCCTTCAGTGTCACAATGCTCCTGACCTGCCTGCTGGGTCCAGCAAGCTCTTACCCCTATGGATGGAGGGAAATAGGTTAAAAATGGCCTGCTTGTCAACAGCAATGCCACCAGAATTCATCCTTCAATTCAGCTGGGATGTTATCTCCTCTCTTATCTTCGCTTTGCTGTAAGCAAGGAATTTGTGTGCCGTTTGTGCAGTCTTTTCCAAAACAAGTAAGACTAAGAATCAGTAGGAATTTTTATTCAATATTACCCACTCATCCATCAAACCCAGCAGGAAACCTCAGGAACATTTCTCAGAAGATGGAAGGACTGGATGGAGGCGGAACAGCAAGGAGCACTCACCTTCACAGGTGACAGGGACCACACCACAGCTTCCAACTTTGGGAGACTGAGCTGCAATTCCAGTCACCATCTGCATTCAAAATCCACCTGGGATTGGAGCAACACAAAAAAAGAGAGCAAAAAAGGCTCCCAAAGCAGTTTATTGTCTTTGCCCCTAATCTGTCCCTGCAGAAGGGAGGCACTGAGGCTGCAAAGTCCGAGTGGCTGCGGTGGCACCTTGGCTCCACACGGGCACTGCCACCAAACCTGCTGGCACAAATCACTCTGGAACTCATTCCTGACTTCCCCACTTCACTAAAAGTGACGTTTTCTAGAAATAATATTGCAAAAAATGAGCAAAAGCTCTCCACCGCAAATGCCATTTCGTAGCTGTTCTGTTCAATTGATATTTCGAAATTAAGACCCAGTTCTTCTAATCAACAATGCCTCAAAGATGGAACACTTCGACCTGCCTGTGTTCAAAACACAGTTCTCAGTAAAATTCTCATTACCAATGCAAAGAACTCTGAATATAAAAGTTATGCTGTGTTACCGTCTTCACTGTATTTTGAACTTTTATACCATAGAAGGCAAATGAAAATTTTGGTTCTAACCAGCCTAAAAAAAATTGGATTTCAAATTTATAAATAAATTCCTAAGGAATTTGGAATGAAGTCTGAAAAATTGTTTTCCTTATTTGTAATCTGGTTATGGAATAGCTTGATTCCATAATGTTCAAATCATAATTCATATTTCTAACAACGACACAGTGAAAAAAGTGAAATACCTTTTCCTTGTGACAGCCCACTGATTAGCACACGTCAGAGAAGTGAGAACAAACAACAGCTCCTGCTGTACAAAACCCGAGTGAACAAAATATGAATTCTTCATAGCACAAGCACTCAACTGAGTATTCAAAGTCAATAAAAGTGCTTGAAAAGTCAATGTATGGATTGCAGAAACAAACACACTGGGATGTTAAATCTGTCCTGCATTCAAACTGGATCACAAAACAATTCCTACATCCTGCAGTGACTCAGCCCAACACTGCCACTTTTTAGGAAATGTGAAACCATTAATTGCCTTATCTGATGAACTGGAGTCCTGCTAATGACTTATCAATTATCACAAGGCTTATCTTTCAGCTTCTTATTAACCAAAGATGTTCTGGAACAGACTGTCCTTGGAATTGCTTAACATAAGGAGACCAGACTACCACGGGGGAAACAAAACACATTTTGTGTTCAAAACATCCGAACACCACAGCATTAATATTCCAGGGGAAGAAAGAAAGCCTATGTGGATATTTCTTAGCCACATCAGAACCACTGTTGTACTTAATTCTGCATACCACCTTCACTTTTGGGACAACTGCTGATAAATGTGATGAGCTCCAGGAAAGCAGGTCGGATTTGTAGGACTAGATGGGCCCTTATTAGCTCTGCCAATGCCTCTGGAACAAACTGGGGGGCTCAGTAAAAAGCTCCAAATGAAAATTTGTACTCACTTGTGGAGCAGGGCGGTGACAGGTGCTTTGAAACACCTCAGACTTGACATGAGGTGGTTCCTGCCTCTCACCAAGGAAGGCAGCAGTGTTGGGATATTGGCTCCATTTACGAGCAAGTGCAGTAAGGCTCCATCAGGTGAACACACTGGCAAGTCATGCAGCTGTGAGCTGCACACCTAAAACTGCTTTGAGGAAGAGTAAGAGAACACATGGAGATAAAAAAAACTACTCTAAAAGAAAGTTTTGATGTCAAATTTTGGGTGCATCATGCCAAACACTGGTAAATTAGACACCAGGAAAGGTACATGCCCTGTCAGGAAAATCATCTGTCTGCTAGAACAAGCAATACATCCTCAATCCCTGGCTTTGCCCACTGCTGAGGCAGGCACTGGGGAAACTGTGGTGCCACCAGGACAGACTTTAGCTCTTCATGCTGCTGTTTTCACCAAGGGGGCTGCACAGCCAGTAGGTGCACAGGCAAGATTAATAATAATATAAAGGTCTTATTAGACTCTTGAAATGTGAGGTATTAATAAATTAATCTCTAATTCAGTAAAATATTGAGCACATAGCTATGATTATTTAGACCTTATGGATATCAGGAAGTATTTGAGGACACTCAGAAGACCTTCACCTATTCTGGGTGATCCGTATCAATTCCTTTTTCTCACAAGTCCTTTCTCTTTGCTAAAATAAAAAAAAAAAAAAAAAAAAAAACCAAACAAAAACCCCACCCTGTAAAATTCCAGACCACTGTTGATGGGTCCTACAGTTGTGATCTTTCAGATGACAGTCGATAGCTACATAAAAAATCAGAAATCCTTTTCCAAGCTCTCCTTGCACCCTTGCAGACCACTAATCCTGTGCCATTTAATCCAAACCAAAGGCACACTGCAAGCTGGGGATATTTTCCCCAGCCAGTGCTCCAAATGCAATAATGATTTTCAGAACGTGCGGGTCTGGCTCACTTGGAGCAGTTTTGCTCCTTGCTCGACTCCAGCTGCAAACTACTAAACACATACTTTTTTAGGTCATTATGGCCTAATGTCTGTGGCATTACATTATTTCAGTGACATATCTTTGAACATACCGTAATTCCAAAAACTGCAGGTCATCTCTTAGGCTAACTGGAGAGCAGCATTTTATATTAACTCCATCCTTTGTCTCCGTCTCCCTTTTTTAAAAAAGGCAAACAAAAAAAATCCCACCGAAACTTCCTTTCCCATTATTCCCTTCATGGTAATGAGCCTTATAAGCTTGCCCTATTAGGAAAAACCATTGCTAGTGGCAAAAAGCACACCAGCACTGGGAACATCCAACATCCTGAGAAATCCTGGCCCAAAACCAGGCACCAGGATAACTAAAGCACAACATTCCTAATCAGAGATTCTCAGACAAAGAAACCTTGCCAAAGAAGACTTCTACTCCTCCCCTTAAAAAAAACCAAAACAACAAATAAAAAACTCCGCACATGCACCCAGGCCAATAAAAGATGACAGCTCTCTTCAGAGTGATGCTTTTTATTGTCCTTTTCAAAAGGAATCAAGGAACCAATTTTTCATTTAATATCCTCAGGTTAATCCACTGTCCTTAGATACATATTTATCTACTTAAACTCTAATTAGCTATCAAATAAAATCTATCTGGGTGGTTTCTGTTTGAGAAAGGAATTCTCAGAAGAGCAAAACTTCTTTAAATCAGGTGCAGATTCTGTCCTGGCTGTGACAGACCTCCATGAGCTGTCAGACTCACCCTGCCAGCTCTAAGTGACACATTTAATAAGAGCACACACACCCAGACAGAACTGCAGGCCAATCTCTGAGTTAAGGCATGTCAGTTATTCCACTGGGCCGGTTTCACCTCAATGGAAAATGGGAATTCAGTTATTTTGTCAACACAAGCTCCACGAGGTACCATTTCCTACGAAAATCCCTGGTATTTGGCACTGGCAGCAGAATAAAGCATCAGCTGAACTATGCATTGAAGGCTTCATCCTCCCTTTTTTTATTCCTCCTGCAGTAAGGACCTTTTCCAGCAGAAAGCAAGCATAGCATGGGGAGTTTTGTCTCCACATCAGTTTTTCATATCTCCTAGTTTTCACCATGCCTAACCATAGTCAGATTCTCCCAGACACAAAACTGAAGCTTCCTAATTTTAGTAAGGGGAAGGACATCAGTGCTTCTGACATCCTCAAGCATTCATCAAGGAGAGAAAACAGAGCCATGGAACCAGATTAGGGAAGAACCTAATCTGGGCAGGATTGGAAGGTAAAGAAAATCCCAGATTTTGGTCTCCACCACCCCTCTTCCATGCCCCCATGCACATACACACATCTGAGAGGAAACTGAGGGGAAAAAAATTATGTTACTCCAAAACAGAAATTTCCATGTTGCCACCAAATCCAGAATCCTTCAGGAGCCTCAGGGCACAGTAGAGCCATGGCTGCAGCAGGAGGAGGGCTGGCACAGGGGGACAGTAGCACCACGAGTGGCACAGGGGAACAGTGGCCCGAGTGGGGTGGCACAGGGGGACAGTGGCACCAGGAGTGGCACAGGGGGACAGTGGCCCAGAAGTGGCACAGGGGGACAGTGGCCCAGGAGTGGCACAGGGGGACAGTGGCCCCAGGAGTGGCACATGGTGATAGTGGCCCCAGGGGTGGCACAGGGGGACAGTGGCCCCAGAGATCATCCTGCAGAGCTGGAGTCGAGCTGTTCCCTTTCCAGCAGCGCTGTGCAGAGCTGAGGTCTCTCCAAAAGCCACTGGCCTGTTCCAAAGAGCCTGTGTCCCCAGCTCCTGGCTCCTTTCCTCGCCCTGGCTGCTCGGGCACTTTAGGACAGGCCTGGCAGGGCTGCTCATTCCCTGGTGCAGAGTGAGCAGCTTTGGCAAACGTGCAGGCTCTGGATGTGCCCCCAAAACAAACCCAAACATCTTGAGATCCTTCCTTCCCTAACTCCAAACACATTTGATATGCTCAAGCATGCATTGTATTCTGTCAGGAACCAAATGGCTGTTTTGCTGTTCCAAATAATCAGATCTATTTTGCTGGATGATTAACAGAAATATTGCTCACCCAAAGCAATCAAACTTTCATTTACATGTTGGAGAGACTGATCTACAGTCCCTGGAGTCTCTGGGACTATTTCCAGTCCCTTTGACAGACCTCGGATCTGGCTTTAAGCAATTTTTTTCCCCTAGATATATTCATCCACTGAAGACTGAGCTCAGCACTGACTTTTTCACACTGCAGCTAAAGAATGAATATACTTAAAGCTTCTTGTAAGGCCGGATATCACTAGGTAAATTGAACACAGAGGCTTGTTTTCCTTACATTTGGTTTTGATGTTCTGTTCACTGAGCCTATGACTGCAAAGGTTATAGATGATGCAATTTATTTTCCTTCTGCTTTTACCAGTAGAATACTGCTCCTCTTCCTAGATTAAACACAGGCTTTATTGCACATTTATCTCAAAATACATGCCTTTGAAAGGTCCAAAATCTAACAGCATGTTTCACATTTGTTAGCAGTCTCATTTTTATGCTGGTTTTCTAAGGAGTCTGCTTCCAAACCATTTTTGCCTTTCTCATGTCAATGTTGTGTTAATCCAGACTTTCACAGAACTAAATGCTGACCTTAAAGCCTTTGGAAGGATCCTGATCCTCCAGTAAGCACTGCAGACATCACCATTCCAGCACAAAGACACGGCAGCTATGGAAGATACTGAACCCTCTCAGTTTACAGTTGATTTTACTTTGTTTCCATTCAAACTGAAGTTATGCACACTGGTCGTTTCCAGGGTTAACCTTAAAACAACCCGGGGGCATAAACCTGCTCCTTTTCTGCAGAGTGTTGGATGAGCTGCAGAATGCTGATCTCAGTATTATGTGTCATGCTTGATCACAGGGGCTTTATCTCACAAACACAATCACACTGCTCCCGAAGTGTATTGCACTACATGGAACCACACAAACTGCACATCTTCGTCTTCCCAGTGCTTCTTGTGCCCTTCCTGCCTATAAACACAAAACTGAAATCCAGCTCATGCTGGTCATACCTGGGTAATCAGCAGTTTGCTCACGGGTTTTGCAAAACAGATTTTTTTTGTATCCACCAAATAGTTTCCTTTAGAAAAGAGGCTGTTATACCTCATTTTTTTTCAGGGAAACTGAGATCTAGCCACTAACAGGTAAGTTTATATAATTTTGACAATAAACTGCAGTAGGATCTGCATTAGGAAATCTAATTGACACTGCTTTTACCTCAGAAGCTTTCCAGTTCTGTGATTTGACCTCAATTAGTGTCTAAAACTGAAGGTAGATCTCCTCATTCATGGGTCTCACGTGTCAAGTCTGTTTTACAGTATTGCTCTGACACCAGGCAATTACATGGACTAATTGAGAGCAAAACATTCCTGCAGTGCTCCTATGTTAGCTCAGCTCTCCAGTGCTTTCCAGAGCTCTGCTCTGAATCCAAGCCTGCCCTCAGCCCATGAGCCTTTAGCCAATTATCTTCCTCTTAACTGGCCACAGTTATTTGCTGAGCGCCCAATTATAAGGGAAATTTTAACTTGTATATCCAGTATATATTCATTGAATTTTTCACTTTGCTTACAAAGGGAATAAAGTTAATTGTGAGCAGTGTAGCACCCTAAAATAAGTTGTAAATTTTCAAATAATGGAAGCAACTGTGAAACTCTTGTTCTAGGTAGCCTTCATCCACTGTATAGGACACCATAGCTAGAACAAGTTTTTTCTGATAAAAAAAATGAAATAATATAATGGCAAGCAATGTTCTTAATTTTTAATTACTCCTCCTGTTTAGAAAAAGCAACAGTGAAAACAGTTACTGATGTGCTCCCCCTCTTGCTCAATATACTGCTCAAAGTATATCACTTCCAGGACTTCACACTTCGATTATTTTCACAGCTCCTGCAAAGCAAAGCTTGTTTACAAACTCACTATTTCAGGTAAGAAAGAAATGAATATTCAGATGCTCAAAGAGGTCAGGACTGAGAGCAAGCTGTTCACAGCCTTTCTACCTTGACAACGATTAAGCCTTTCCAGTGGTTTTGATGAGACTCCCAGTCGGGATTTTCTCAGTTCAGCCTCGCACAGGATCAAGATTTGAAAATCCTTTCGGTTCAGAGGAGGTGAAAACACAGGATATGGGCTTGATTCAGTTCCTAAAGAAACTGCTGGAAAGGCTCTCCTGAACCTAACAGTGCCTAAGAAGCTCCTGAACTTTTGTCAGCACTATACAGAAACATTTAAATCTCTAGGAATGGGAGAAATAATCAAGAGTTAACAAAACACTGAAATAACATGATTTTTTATGACATTTGAAATTGTAATTAATAAATATGTCTGAAATCCATTATTTCTATTTATCAAGAAAGAAAAAGAATGGAAACTTTAAACTACAGAAACACTGAGATGTGCTTTCAAAACCAGAGAGTTGAGGACAATGGGCAGTGTCAGATACTCTGCAAGATGCAATACATCCATGGCTGGATGTATGTATGTCAGACGTTCTCTCAAAATTATTTTCACAAGCAGAGAGAGACACAAATTCAGCTGAATCACTCAATAACCTTTAAAAACTCCTAGATGAATACCAGAGGCTTAGGAAAATTCAGATTTTTAAGATGTTTTCCACAGAACATTGATAAGTAAACACATTTTACTCCCAGTACTTTTGAAACATCTGCAAATTTCTGTAGAAAAGGAGAATTACTGGCAATAACCTTTCAAGAAATCCCTGCAATGTAATGAAGCTCAATTTAGCCCTCAGTGAGAATTTATTGAGTAGATGTGATCATCTGCTTTCCAGGACAGCTGATTAGCAGAGGATCCCCCCATGCCAAGCAGAGTAAAAGACACCCCTTGTTCTCTGGGGGGCTGAGGAAGGAAAGGGGGGCAGGGAAATTAAACAGGCTGAGACCACTGCCCTCCCAGGCTGACAAGGGACCACTTCTAGAGGAACCAAAACATTTGGCTGCTTTCTCTCTCCACTGCTCTCCCAGTAAATGTTACCCCAAGTACCTCTTTATTAAACACTGCTGTAAACAGCCTCCTGTTCACTGCAGTGACACTGAGAACCCAGGTAGCAGCTCACCTCTTCTAGTGGAGTTTACACCATCTTCAAAGCAGTAAAATAGGCTTGACCCGATCTGCTTCAGCAAAGCTTCCCTCGCTAAAACACAGATTTATTAAATGCTAGATCTAAAATAAATTTACATTCCAATCACCATTGAAGTTGCATTTTGTTAAATGCCTTTCTGCATCTTACTCCTGCATTTAAGAATGTCTAGTTTTTGATTTTTGGGTGTTTTTGTCCAAGAGGACAGAGATGTCGCTAATACCAATCCTTACAAGAAGAGCAGCCAAAAGTTGCTACAAGCCTGGAGGTGTGTGCTCTGTAAGGAAAAATTCCAGGCCTAAGTTTTAAATGCATCTTTTATGACAAAAAGCACAGAGTGCCTACTCTCCTATACAATTCATCTCAATTAAGTAGAAACACCAAGACAGGGACTCCCATGGTACAAGAATGAGCAATGCATTCAGCAAGGTGTGAGAAAAGTGACTTTGAGTTATTACAAACACCAGACTAACGCCAGCATTCAGCCAGTAACCATACACAATGTATGAACACCTTTCCTGAAAAGGAGAATGTGTCATTCTGGAGGAAGGCTCTCAGACAAAGGCCAGCAAAAAGCCCTTCCTGGGCACCACAGCTCATTTACCACAGGCATCTCCCGGGCAGGGGAAGCACTGCATCCACCGAGCACTCTCGGGATATTTCCTGATGAAAGAGGCTCCTGCTGCTCTCAGCAGCTCCCAGGGAATCCCCAGAGCAGCATTACTGGGGGAACATCCAGGTGTTGCTGAGCTTGAACAGGAGAAGGGGCTGGGTATGAGAGGAATTCTGCTCCCCTGCCCACCCCTTTTGTTTCCCGACTTCTCTCAGCTACAGGCACATCCCATTTCTGAAGAAGTGACAGACAGTTCACAAAACTTGCCCACCTGGCCTTTATCAATGGGCATAACCATAAAGCCCCCAGGACCTGGGCCAGACGGGAAGAAATCCTCAGCAACATTGGCAAACAAAAGCACTTACACACTAAAACCTCGTTGTTTCTTGGTGGAGTTCAGCGCTTGACAGCTCGGCACTAAGAGCAAATCATCTCCTCTAGGAATTGGTGTCAACACTTCTCTGAGCACTGCTAATTGTTACTCTGTATTTATGTCACTTATAGACATCGAGGCAGGAAAACAGGGGCAGGGAATTTCTTCACCTCCATGCAGCAGAGCAGCACCTGAAGCCAAGCACAGTTTCCTCCCCCAGCATCTCAGCAGAGCACAGAAGGTGCTGCTCACGAGCAAGCCTAAAACATCCAAATGAAAACTGCATTTACTTCATGGTTAGGTAAGAACAAAGCTTGGGAGCTTTTCTGTTTTTGTTTGCTTCTCAACCATGCCAGTTACTAATTCTGAAACAAATTCAGAAATGCTAAAATGTTTCCACTGAATTTTGTCAGTCTCCCAAATTGCAAAGATTTCCTTTTTACCAAATGCTACTTACAGCTTTTTGATTATATGACACAAACTTTTGAATGCTGCTTGCAAACACAACATGTTAACAAATACTTTGTTTTGTTGAAAGGGGACTTGCAAAGCAATTTTTAATGCCCCTAAGAGGAGCAGAGCTCCAGTGCCTTGCAGGGAATCTGGGAGCAGGATGGCAGGAGCTGGCAGCAAGGACAGAGGTCCAGGGAGAACGCTTCATATTAGTGCTTGTTCATTAAATACAAGGAAATACACAAATGTGAAAGATTTGCAGGTTACATCATCTGTGAGAGGGATGGCCTCATTCCACAGAAATAGGAATTGCTGGGGTTTAGTTCAAAAGCTTTAAAGTATCAGTAGGAGATTTTTTATTTTAATCAAGCCCAGCAAATTCAGGTTCCAAGCCAGCACACATTCCTGTCCCTAATTTTGGGGGTTTTTTAATTAAAAAAAGCATGGCCTCAGGAAAAATATGTTGCACTTAAAAGTAACCTAATGTGTAACTGTTTAACTTTTCCCCCAAAATATTAGTATAGGAACAAGTATGAAACAGCAATCATATGAAACCTACAAATAAATATTTGCAGAATGTATAATAAATTAACTTTTATAGTATTTTGGGCTTTAGAAATCAAAACAAAATTAGAACACATTCTTAAGAAGTGTTGATGCTCACTAATCAGACAAGTAATCTTTATGCTGCACACAATTTCAGACCCCAATAATATTTCTCAATTACAAAGGACCGATCTAGACATTATTCGTGTGGTTTCAACAGGAAATTCTTAAGGCCAGACCACACCTCCATAAAGAGATAGAAGGGGATCATGTAAAGGTCCTCACAGGTTGTTGATCCCCGGCACTGCGGATGCCAAGCTAGCCTTGATAACTTTCACTCTCAAAAATGTGATGATAATTTAAAAAAGAACCCAAAACAACTTCGTGTGAGACTGGATTTTCTTGTTTCTGGTGATGCAGTTTTCCATTGCTGGAAGCGTTTGTTTTCACCATGAAAGCTGTGAAGTTCTTAGTCCTGAGATTCTCTTAATAATCTTAAATTAGCGTAGGACCAGTAAAGTTCACTTTAAAGAGGAGACAAAATGGCAATAAATCACAGGCCTAGGATGAATTCAGTATTTGATGGTGCTGCATTGGAACCCCTGGTTAAGCTGTGGCAGACAGGGGCCAAGCAAACCCTGAGCCTGGCTGGGAGGGTCCCCAGACCCCACAGCTTTGGTGCCTCCCTTCCCCTGGCCCTCCTGCCGCAGATCAGGGCAGCACCCAGAGCCTGGGGCTGTTTGGTGGAGCTGCATCTGCCACTAGGAGAGCTCACAAACTCTTCACCAACTGCAGACATGTCTGTCTGTCTGTCTGTCTGTCTGTGTGTCTCTGTGTGTGTCTGTGTGTCTGCCTGTGTGTGTCTGTCTGTGTGTCTGTCTGTGTGTCTGTCTGTGTGTCTGCCTGTGTGTGTGTCTGTGTGTCTGCCTGTGTGTGTGTCTGTGTGTCTGCGTGTGTGTCTGTGTGTCTGTCTGTGTGTCTGCCTGTGTGTCTGCGTGTGTGTCTGTCTGTCTGTGTGTCTGTCTGTGTGTCTGTCTGTGTGTCTGTCTGTGTGTGTGTCTGTGTGTCTGTCTGTGTGTGTGTCTGCGTGTGTGTCTGTGTGTCTGTCTGTGTGTCTGTCTGTGTGTGTGTCTGTGTGTCTGTCTGTGTGTCTGTCTGTGTGTCTGTCTGTGTGTGTGTCTGTGTCTGTCTGTGTGTGTGTGTGTCTGTGTGTCTGTCTGTGTGTCTGTCTGTGTGTCTGTCTGTGTGTCTGCGTGTCTGTGTGTGTGTCTGTGTGTCTGTCTGTGTGTCTGTGTGTGTGTCTGCGTGTCTGTGTGTCTGTGTGTGTGTCTGCGTGTCTGTGTGTCTGTGTGTCTGCGTGTCTGTCTGTGTGTCTGTCTGTCTGCGTGTCTGTCTGTGTGTGTGTCTGTGTGTCTGCCTGTGTGTCTGTCTGTGTGTCTGTGTGTCTGTCTGTGTCTGTGTGTCTGTCTGCGTGTCTGTCTGTGTCTGCGTGTCTGTCTGCGTGTCTGTCTGTGTGTCTGTCTGACTGTGTGTCTGTGTATCTGTGTGTCTGTCTGTGTGTCTGTGTGTCTGTGTGTCTGTGTGTCTGTGTGTGTGTCTGTGTGTGTGTCTGTGTGTGTGTCTGTCTGACTGTGTGTCTGTGTGTGTGTGTCTGTGTGTGTGTCTGTGTGTGTGTCTGTGTGTGTGTCTGTGTGTGTGTCTGTGTGTGTGTCTGTGTGTCTGTGTGTCTGTGTGTCTGTCTGTGTCTGCGTGTCTGTCTGTGTGTCTGTCTGACTGTGTGTCTGTGTGTGTCTGTGTGTGTGTCTGTGTGTGTGTCTGTCTGACTGTGTGTCTGTGTGTCTGTGTGACTGTGTGACTGTGTGTGTCTGTCTGTGTGTCTGTCTGTGTCTGTCTGTGTGTCTGTGTGTCCTTCCCTCTGTGCAGCACCCTCAGGGTCAGAATCCAGCGCTGTGGAAGCAGCAGCAGCAGCTCTGCACTCCTGCAGCTCTGCCTGGGAGCAGGTTTGGTCTGGGGGACACGGGTGGCTCCCGCCGTGGGGGACAGAGCCCTGTCTCACACATTCACTGAAGCTCCTTCTTGCCTAAAATAAATCGGTAAAATCACATACAGGAGCAGATCCTCACCTCCTTAAACTCCTGCTCTGAACACCTTGTAAACTGAATGAATGCATTTTGTGGTCTGCTAGATTAGAAGTAATTCACTGCAACAATCAGACCCAGTCCTTATGTTCTTGCTGCCTTTCTTCCCTTGGCTGGGCCCATGATCACAAATTCCCTTCCAGGTCCTGTGGCATAACAGAGAAATCTGGAAGGAAGAGGAGCTACTTGACATTGCACTGCTAGAATTTAAATCGATTTCACTCACTGGTTCAAAAAGCTCTATTAAACTTTTATTTTAACTTTGTGTGGTAGCAGGAGCATTAGTATAAAAGTGAAGTATACACCTTTTCACTAGAAACACTGAGATAATTTAAAGTTGTTATAAAACAATTTCCACATTTCTTTATCACTCAGCCTATCTGCAGTTTGGTTTTTTGAGACTATCATAGGTAACAATTGCCTGCTTTAGATAGATATGATGATGTGACAGCCCCTTTTGTTTCTATTGTTTCAAAATACAGCACTTCAAATTATGTTACAGTGAAAGGAGTAAAATCTTCCCTATTACCTGAAAAACAAATATTATGAACACATACAACTGTGCTAAAGGTATGACCACAATAATAAAATAACTCTGCATACCTGAAAAGGCAACTTGAATGCTTATTAATGTTGCTTCCACATTATAAGGTGGGAAAACTCCCTGAACTATTTTTGTATTTTAGAATTTTTTCAGTTTGACAAGGGAGAAATATTCTGAGAAGCAGGACTAACTCCAAAAATTAAAATGTCACCCTAAAGCTTCAGTTCACTGTAAGCTAAACAATAACTATTAACCGAGAACCTTTGAGCTCCCAGCTAGCCAGACTAGGAACTGAAGCATTCTTCAGGCAAGGCACACTTTACATGTGGCCTGGTTGGGCTGTGATTGTACTAATTGGCCTTAATTACCCTCACTCGCAGAGATGCTGTGAGCTCAGGCTGGAATTGGGGACACTACCCTGGTTTCAGTGCCGAGCTTCCCCTGAGGAGCTGGAGGGCTCAGTGGTGCCAGGAGAAAACAGGATTTCTCTCTGGAGGAGAGGCTGGCTCTGTCCTGCCAGCCAAGGGCCCTGTGACTGCTGCTGGCTCTGCTGTGTGCAGGGTCTGCACCAACCCTGCTGCCTCCCAAAATCCAGCCTTTCCCTCGCTGCATTTGAACAAAGGTAGTTTTTGCTCCATGCTCTGGGATTCTGGAGCTGCCACTGCCTCTCCTCTGCCTCTCTGCTCCTGAGAGATATCACAGAGCTCAGGACATTCTTACTTCAGCTCACAAGTCCCATTTCTACTTTTCTTTCTACTCCTGTGTCAAGTTAAATATGTTCCACATTGAAAGACACTGATAACACTGACAGAGTGTGCTCTGCTGTTCCACCCAACAAAGGCTTTGTCTGGAAAGGAACCTTTCCCTCAGCAGACAAAAGTGAAGGGCACTAATAGCAAATGAAAACACCGAGCTCTGTTTATTAGGGCTGGTGGTTTGAATGCCAAGTTCTCTGCACAGGATTAAGTGCATTTTGTATGCAGCTGGAATATGTCATAGATACATTTAGGTCTTTGAATTTTAACATTCCCAGGTGATTTTTTTCCCCCTTCCTCCTTAGCGTTTAGTGCAGAAAGAACTCTAGGTACATTTTAAGTTCTCCTGTTAAAAAAAAAAAAAAAAAAGTTATTAAAAATAATGCAGTATTGTTGAAAAAAAAATCTATTTTCAAATTTAATTATCATGAAGCAATGTCAGCAAAAGAAATGCAAAGAAGTCCAGATTTTATATACTTTTTTTTGAATGAAAGCATTTTGTCTTTAATGTCTTTTTGTCTATTCCTATTACAATATTTGGTCTTGTAACTATTTAAAGCAGTGCTGAAGTTTACAAATTATTTTACTCATATATGCCCATATATATTCCTCACAAGTAAAATGAGCAGAAAGCTTCACCAATGCTTTAAAGCTTTGCAAATTCTCTAAACAAAGAGGCAGCCATCTTCTTCCACGTGCTTTTGAAACAATACATTTGTTTCACACAAAGAAAGCAGGGTTTCTGCCTGCTGGAAATAACTGATATGTTTTATAAAATCTGTTGTTCACTTATGGCCTGATGTAAATCTTAGTAAATCATAAAAAAAAATCCCCTTTTCTGGCGACTCTGGATATAGTCCTTAGGCAAAATAATTTCTTACAGTTTTGTTAAAGTAACCATTTGGGAATTGTGATGTTCTTCATGTTAACATCAAGGGTTCTTTTATATATATTCTGATTAGGTTGGTTTCATATTTGTTTATTGAATAATATGAATAATAGTTATATATGAATTTATTTCGAGCAGTGAAATTAAGAGATATATAGAAAACTTTTCTAGGCATACAAACAAAAAAGAACTGAATACATGAATTGGATGTTTCACATATATAAACAATTCCTATGCTCATCCTCTGGCCTGCCACTACTGAAGACCGGCATGCTTTACCAGCTCTGTTTTTGTAGGAGATGAATACATTTGGGAAGTGGGTGAAGATACTTGTTAGCATTCGGTCATTACTGCGTTTGAGGACTCATTTATTCAAAGAAACGCCCTGCATACTCTTTTCCTTTATATACACGTTTGCCTGAGGGTTTTTAGGCAGGAATGGAGGTTTGCTGTGCTCCTCCTCAGTGTGTAGCCGGTCAAAAGCTGGAGGCCAGTGTGCTGATAAGGACCTTAGCAGAGTTCCTCTTGTCTTTGACACTTCCACGCTGTTTCACTGCCCTGGCTGCTATTTGAAGTCGGCCTTGAAGACCACCCAGGAGTACCAGCTGGGGCAGAGCCCTGCTGCTCACATTCCCAGCAGAAAGGAGCTGCTATCGCCATAAAACAAACTCAGGGCTCGGTGTTTGGCTCTGCCTATCTCAGCTCGGTGCTGCAGCAGTGTGTGAGCTGGCCTGGGGAAGGCTGGCTCGCCTGGCAGCCTGCTCGGAGCTGCCTCTCCTGCTCCATCGGGGCTTGCTTCTCTCCAGCTCTTTGATGAAACCTTCAGGACCAGAGGCAAGCCACACTGAGGCAAAGATCAAACTCTTCCCCTCTGGCAGTTTGTCAGCACCAGAGCTCGGTAGGGCATAGTGCACATTTGTTATGGCAGGTTTTTAATTACATCTTTGATAGAGCACTGATAGGATTCCATATGTGAGAGCAAGGCAGCTCAGGAACTTCTGCATCAGAGCTGAAACAAATTCAGGTCAGATCCTCACCTGATGTAAATTAACTGTTCACTGACTCAAAGGGAATTCTGTGTATCTCTCATGACTGAGTCTGATTCCTGGTGAGATTTTACTAAAATGTTTAAGCCATAAAAATTACAAAACCAATAGTCATTTTACATGAATGTACTCTTCTCTCCTAACCCTGGAGCCGATGCTAAACTGTTGGAGAACTTTTAGGAGAAGCAGACCATGTATTGTTCTGTATAAAACACGTGAAACCTTGAAAATATTAGAAGGCTGTTACTTTGGGGCTGTGAACCTCAGCTGGAACTTGCTGCTGGCTGCTGTCCTGGTCAGGAGGCACCAGGCTGAGTTTTGTGCAGGGCAGGGAGCAGCAGGTCTGGTCACAGGTGACACACTGCTCCCACAGCACACAGCAAGGCCAACACTGCTGCTGGCTGCTCCACAGCAGGGCTGGGAAAAGGCTCTGACTAAGAAAGCCCATAGGGGTAAGATGATTTGTTTATAATATAATGTTAATAATTTATTTTCCATAAATAACAAATTTGCGTGTGTGTGTGTGTCTGTAAATTTTGGGAAACTGTTCAATCCAGCTAAATTCCAGTAAAAGGCATCACTGAAAATAATTTATGTTTCTAACTTGTGTTCTGTACCAGTCTTTAATCATATAAATTGTGTGCTCTCCATATTATGCACTCATTTATATTCAGTAAGTACCAATTGAATTTTATGCAGATCAAATGTTCATAATAAGGCCACCCCACTGCAGCCTGCTCCCTGCAAAGCCTGGAGTCACACCACAGCTCCACACTCAGCTCCTGGGGCTCAGCCCAGCTTCCATCACTGCCCAAAGCCCATGGCCAGTGCTCACCAGTTTAAAAGCCAGTGCTCACCAGTTTGGGCTTTCACTGCTAATTTTAGGCTGCAGAATGACTTCAGAGGAGATCTTTACTTTGAATATCTTTTAGAGTTCTCTCCTCTTTCCCTCTCCACTCCACTTCCTTCCAATTATCTAAAGGTCAAATATTGAGGCTCTTTTCCAGTCATGCTCAACAAGATGTTATTTTACTAACTGCCCCCAGAAGACAATAGGACCATTGTCAGTGCAAGACCAGAAATGTAACTGGTGCAGGTGGAAGTGGTAGAAACCAAAGTAAGATCTCTAAGTATTGCTCCCACTGGCTTTGGTAGGTCTCAGCCTGCTGTATCCCTAAGTATCCTTAAAGTGGTGGGCTCTATGAAAAAGTGATTTTTGATGAGAAGAATAAAACAAGAGGGACGAGTTTCAGCTGCTACATTACATCCTGCTCTGAAATAAGATTCAGGTATGGGCCTTTTCCAATTCCTGTTCCCACAGGAGTGGAGGGATCAGCCTTACCACAGAAGGGAACAGAGCCCACAGTGCTGTGCCCATGGAGAATGGGGACACAGCCCTGCCCTGCCCTGAGCTGCCCTTTGGATTGAGCCCTCGCTCCTCTTCACTCTCCAGAGACCCACAGGGGATAAAATGCCCTTGGTAAATGAGACAGTTTTGCACCTCTCTTCTCTGGATGTCCAAATCTGGACGGGACCATGGCCAGAAGTTTGGAACAGATGGAGGGAGGGATGATGGCCATGTGCATTTGACTGTCTTTGCTTCTATGACATTATCAAATATGGGAATTAGGGGAGGCATCTTCTGTAGAAGACTGGAAAGGAACAAAATACCTGATGTGTGTTGGTCTTTTGCAGGGAGAATGAGCACAAAAAAGCAGTGGGCACACGTGTGTGACAAGACAGGTAGACAGAGGAGACAGAATGCCTGACTGTCAGATTCATCCTCATTCTTCATCTGTGAGCTCAGGCCACGACTTGGAAGCCTGAAAATATGCTGAGATTTTAGCCCAAGGGAAGAAAATGGCAAGGCAGTGACCCAAAAAGGGAATGTTCAAGTCTTATGAATACTTTTGTCCTGTTTATCAAACAGAACCTTCAGCTTTTCCAAACAGAGTATTCCCATTTCATGCTTCCATTTTCTATATCACATGCACAGAGAAAACAACTGAAAATGTCCTACAAGGATCAACAGTCTATTGCAGTAGGGAAAAAATTCACTTTTCATGCTCTAATTTCCACCAGAGTCCCTCAGGTTTGTGTGGACAGCCAGTACCTGTTACCATGAGCATGAGGAATTAGTGACTGAAGTTCCTTCATAGCTGTGCTGCATTATTTTCAAACTGGAGTTTCTCAGGTAATTTTTCCCTGCCCAATTAAAGCCTTCCCCCACCCCTGATCTGTCACGATTAAGCTCTGGAAGGTAGAATAGCTGGGGAAAGGTAACTGTGACACAATGGAGCATGAGCTGTAGATTTTCAGAAAGCAGTAGGAGCCTTGGAATTTCATCTTCTAATGAGCAGGTGAATCTGAACAGAAACTGCTGCTCAAACAACAACACCAACACCACATGGACTCAGTTTTCCCTAAATCGGGACTGGGAGGAAGGGATGAGAATTTCACAGGGAAACAAGATTGCTTCTTTGAGCTCTTATGGAGTGGCAGCAACATGGACCTGAGCTCCATGGCCAGACTCTCCTAAACAGGGACACAAAGAAAAAACTGCTTTCTTAAATGGAGACAGAGTAACCTACAGTGACTTGTCAAAAGGAAAAAAAAAATTCCTGGGAATATACAGAGCTAATGCCAGCCCTGGAGCTGTCTAATGCATCCCTGTCACATGCACATGTCCATTGTACCTCTTTGTCCTTACTGAGGTGCTACGAACTGGCCACTCCTCATCTTCACTCATCTCTTCTGTGCTATTCACCTGTTCAAAACATCTCTTCAGAAGGCATTTGTCATCCTTTCCCTCCAAAGGAAGAGCCTGATCCAAGTGCTGCTTGATCAGTGGCAAATGTCCCACTGCATGGAGTTGGATTAAGTCTTTAATGTGTGTGAGCAGTTCCATAAGAGGGCAGAAGAGACAGTAAAATACACTTTTCCAAAATATCTGTGAATTTTGCTAAGATCACAGGTGAAGGAGCACAAATTTTTAAAGGTATAAGTAATATACCAAGTAACTTCAAAGTTATAACTTGCCATGTATAATTCACAATGTTACTAAACCATATAAACAAATTTCCAGCTTTCACAACTTCAACAATGAAAGAAATCACCAGAAAAGAGACATTACAGGAACATTACAATCCATAGGGGAGGGAAAAACGTGTCTTCAAACCAATGACCCAGCGAGCACCATGTTAGTCAGGGTACAGGAGGGGAAGGGATATCCACCTCCATCAAATTAATGGGGCTTTTACTCTGTCCTTATTTCATTAGAAGATATTAGCTTAATATTTGGCCAATAAACACGATGAGAATGATTATTCATCAGCCCATAAGGCCTCTCGTGTGGGTCTCGTGCTGTGAGAGAATGTGTCTTATTTCACAACTTGTCATTACAAAAATATGACCAAAAAAGGCTTATCCCAGCATTGTCTGAACTATTCAGTATAATTTCCCACTATTTGCAATAACCATCACGTTGGCTTCTTAGTGGAAAAATTCTCGAGTGACTTATGGTCTGAGATCCACATGGAATGAATAATACCATTACTGTTATTATCAATACTAGCAGTATTCGAAAGAATACAATAATAAAGTAATAAATAAATAAACATATGCATATTTGTGCAAAATTTGATCTAAAAACTGGTCATGAAAACCCCCATCATTTGAAATTGAATGTGCTGTAGGATGGCCACCCTGAACAAAACAAGGAATTGCCGAAGCAATGCTGATTTATTGGCTTAAAAATGTGTTTATTTATCCTCAGTGCCATGAGGATACACAAGCAGCAGCTCAGCATAAAAGTCAATTCCTCTGTGGCATAAAAGAAGTGAAGCAAGGAGGTAGAAAGGATTAAATGAGATACAGAACTGTTACCTGCAAGCAGCAACTCTTGTCACTGTAGAAGAGAGGAGGGCTACAAATGGGGTCTGTGCCTCCCGATTAGAGGCTGCACACTTTGGAAGGGTCTCCTTTTGGTCTGCAGGACAGAAACAGGAGAAGGAGCCAGTCTTCATCTTTGATATTATCTCAGGCAGGAAACTCAGCCTCTACAGAAAAGCCAAGGAACCTCTCATCAAAGCTGAGCTGAAGACATAAAATAAATAAATAAAAGTCATTCCTTTGCTAGGATCCCTGTGAAAGGGCACTGAGCTCTTGCAGCAAGGTCTCTTCTTTCTTTGTTCTCAAAAGGGCTGAAGCTGTCCAGGTCAGTCCCCGGGGACAGGGCTGTGCTGAATGCACTCTCGTGTGTTTTAAATGGTTAAAATGGCATTTTGTTCCCATAAGCCAAGGCCAGATTGCCAAATGTGCTCCTGCTGTGCTCCATCCCCTCGTGGCAAGAGCTGTGCTGCCCCAGCAGGGCTCAGGCTCATCCTGCTCACATTTAGACTCACAGGTCCTTGCCCTCAGGGCAGAGGGGGAAGGAGAGGCTCCCCAGCTCCTTTCCCTGCCTTCTGTGGTGCTGGGCCCCAGGGAACAGCTGGAGCTCAACCCAAAGGGTGTTTGCAGCCCTAAGGAGATGCAGCTCTCACCCTTACACAGCCCCTTTCTTTGCTGCTACAACTGTTCCAGTGCTGGGAATTAAATAACCCATCCCAACAAACTGGTTTTAGTCTTGTCAGCACTGCTCTGTTAAGGAGCAGAGGGAATGATCAACGTCATGAGCTGGGGGAACTCCCCAAAATTGCCTCTGAATTACCCCAAATTCAGCAAACAACTGGTGCTTGTATTCTGGAGATCAATCACACCATTGTGATAGAAACTTCGCTGCTTATATCCTGTGCATAATGAATGAATTACTCAAATGACACATTTTAGATGATGTTCCTCCAACACAGATTTCTCAGATTATTTAACTAGACATGCTCCCCAAATTTTCATCAATGGCACTTCCTAATCTAGCCCTTCAGTCCTCAGTAGCATCTTTGTATTAAATATTCCCAGTATGCAAAACACACCCAGAGAGCCAAAATAATTTTTACTCCAGTCCCTCTTTGCTCCCTAGTATATACTGATCAGGTGAAAGCATATCAGGGAAGACAATTCTCTGGATTAAATATTTTAAAATAAGTCCCCAAAATGATTCCAAGAATCATTGGTAAGAGAAGAAACAAAATTGAAAGAGAGGCAAACAAATGTCTGTAGTAACTCTGCAGTAAAGTTAAATACAGAAATCCTGAGCAAAACAACTTGAAATCAAAGTTCCCAGGAGATCATGACCTTTGCCTCCTGTGATTTATCAAAATAGTAAGTCTTTAATGGAATTATCACAGGAGACATGAATTTGCCCCACTGGCTCACAGCATTAAACACAGAATTACACTGGTAAGCCCCCAGATGGTGTGAGCTGCTCTTCCAAATGGCAGCAGGGAGGATTTGCTGTGTCAGAGCCAGTTTATTCCTCGTGTACTTGAGAAAATCAACTACAGGTTCTTGGGAGCAAGTTGGTAATTTTATTCCTCATTTCTTAGAGACTCTCTTCACAGAATTCTCTCAGCCCCTGACTGCTGTGACTTATTCAAGTTTAAATTTTCTCTAAATAATTGTACAGAAATAATAACTATTACTGGGAAGTTTTGTGTCTTTTTCTTAGACCAGAACCTCCTTTCTGGACCTCACAAGGATGAGACCAGCACAGACTCAGGTCCCCTTCAGTCTCTGGCCAGGGCATCCCCAGAGGAAGCTTCTGTGGCTTTTGCCAAAGTTCATTTATTCTGCAGCAGAGCTCCCTGTACCTGACACACAGAGTGTTAAGCTGTGCAGGGACACTGGGGTTGGAAAAACAACAGGGAAATAACTTCTTCCCTATTTATTCATCTTTATTCAACTAAAGATACAGAGCAAAGGACCAAAAAATAAAAGTTTGCATGCAGACTGTGTTAAACCTGACCTTTCTTTGCTTTCTTTGCTAATCTCTAGTCTGTAGTGCTTATGCTAAAGTTTCTGTGAAGATCCAAGTTATTTTATTGTGGCTTGCTCCTGGTGTTCCTTTCAGATTTTAATTTTTCTTCTTTCCTAGGTGGGGATCTTTGATGGTTTTGCCTTTTCTCTGCTCACAGACTCCAGGCACCAGAATCCCCTCTAGCTTGGTTAGACCCAGCTCCCCAGGCATAAAATCATAATTTATTGTGTGATCAATTCATTGCCATGCCTTGTTTTCTCCTTCCCAGCCTTTCCTAATACAATTCTATGAAGCTGACTAGGATAACATCACCTAAGTAAGATGAGATGCCTACAGTATTTACTAAAAAGAATGTCAAGCCCCAAACCTGCAGACAATTTCATTTCCTCACTAATAAATGGAATTTAAAAGGTCACTAACAGAAAACAGTTTTTTAAGAAAATGACAGATAAAATGACAGGACCTTGTCACGTAAAATAGCAGGATCCTACAAACTTTCTGTATCTACGCACCTTGATTTTTATTTAGCCATGAAAGGAAAACTCAAAAGGAACCAAGAGGGTTCAGGAAAGCAATCCTCCTTTGAAGAAGCTGAAAGAGGGACAAGTTTTTAGGAATGAGCAGAGAAAATGATTTCCCAGATACAAAAGATGTGATGTTATCTCGTCCGCACTTAAAAGCACAGAGGGAGAATAAGAAGCTTTCAGTACTCTTGGGAGGTCTGGCAGATTTACATTTCTGGCTTCGATGAGATTTTAACTTCCCAGTGACACACTGATATTGGGTAGACCACAACCACACAGAACTATTTGCTTCCTCCAATATTAAATGGCATGTGAGAGTGGAAAGTAATAATAATGGCAGAATTAGCTGCCTGAAAGATTCACATCAGATGACCACATTTAAATGTGCTCCAGCTTGCTCCTTTTCATGTTTGTGGGGAATATGGATTGCACAAGATAGAAACACAGTGTAATTAAATACAAATATATTTTAGCTTCTAAAAATAGATATTCCTCATATTTCTCCTCATTCTCTATGTTGTTTCTCAGTTATTTCTCTGATTCCAAACATGCTGCCTGGAGGCTATAAAACTTGTGCTGTTGTCTGGATATTTCTGTAGTAATAAGAAATTGAGCCATCACAGATAGGCTATCTGAATCTGGACTATATGGAAAGAACATGAAAATAGAAGTAAATTAAAACAGATGCACTTCACAATGCATCCAAAGATGTTCAAAAAGCAAATCTAGATGGTTTTTATGTCTATATAAACTGGGTACATCAGTTTAATTACCTGCAATTGCCTGGTAGCATTTACTCATGGAGTTGAAGACAGCTTCAGCCGATTATTACTGAGATACAGCTCTTGCAGCAGGTGTGCAGTCCAGGTCAGTGTTATTTGGAGGATGTGTGAAGATAGCAGTTTGCAGTCACAGTGGTAAATCACACTCATGCCTATGTTTTGCTCACAATCATCAAGTTTTATTTCCTGATTTGCCATCCAGTCAGAGGCTATCTCAAAAGTTCTAGTCAGACACCCAAACCCAACCACAGCTGAGGGATCTTGTCTGTTTCCAGCATTTCAAATACATTTATTAAGTAATTTTTTCCTGTCACGCTGCACAAAGGACTCTAATATTCTCCTGCAACAAAGTTAACCTGTTCAAACATAATAGATTCAAAGACAATTTAATTGTGTCTTTGTTAGAACTCTTTTAAATACTCTGATGGAGTGTAAACAAGGTCTTGAGGAATATACATATTCTGATCTATTTCTATTTCTATTTCTATTTCTATTTCTATTTCTATTTCTATTTCTATTTCTATTTCTATTTCTATTTCTATTTCTATTTCTATTTCTATTATAGTTCTTTATTACTTTGATAGTAGCCGAGCCATTTTTATTTGAAATGAACAGAGAAGCTTCCACCATGAGATGGGCTTTGTACACTGATTTTTTTCTATGTCACTGATGATATTACTAATACTGAAGTACACATTTCCTTCATGTCTTTCACCAAACTCTTAACTGGAAGGAAAACGTAGATAGACACCCTAAGAGAGACTGTTTACCCTCTGTTCAAGAGCTCATGTCCATACTTAGTCACCTAAAGAAATGCTAGACTTCAACAAGCTCCCAAAGCCTTTTTTTAAGCTCTGAGTATCTTCAAATGTGATTTGGCAGTGTCTCAGAAAACAAGAGAATCAGTACAACCACAAAAGTTGGTTCCATTTTTCTCCTTTTTTCCAAAACAGCTTCCACATTGATGCTGTTTCCCTACTCAGTCCTTGCATCTGTATTAAGAATTCTGGGACTAGATAGAACTATTGGCTTAATTAGAGTGCATCATAAGGCTCCTGTATTGAATTTATTGCAATAATTTTGACAAGACACAAGATACCACAAAAGTAGGTTCATGAATCTCCAATGTAACTCCTGGAGATTAGCACTGTCAGTAGAGCACACACATTCTAAATGCTGCACATCTGCCAATGGAATGAGGGATGAGATTGGACATTTTTATTATTTGTATAGGCTCTCACTGTCTTGTGCACAAGTGATGAACTCCATCAGGGAACCAGGGACACACACACCAGCCGAACCAGAGGCTGCTCAGGTCAGGGACAAGGGTTTGCTCAGCTGCAATCCCATGGATATCCTGTGCCTTTGGCTCAAGAAGTGTCTTGCAGAAGATACAGAAGATAAACGAAGATACGAAAGATAAATCTGGACTTGCTGTGTTCTCATTCTTCAGCCTGGATTCCTGTAGTATCTGAGACAGAAAAGTGGGCTGATCTGTATTTCACATGGGAGGTGGCACAGGCAGTCAGCACAGGTGACAGAAGGGGGGTCACTTTTCACAGGTTTTCTATAATGAGTCCTAGAACACATGGGTGCCGTGGCATTGCCACTTTCCTTCTTCCTGGAGTGAACCAACACCTCCAGCAGCTCAGACACCAATGAGCACAGAAGCCTTTGTGAACCTTGGCTCCCCTGCCGTTCTGAGCACACAGCTGAGGGCTCTGCTCCCTCTCTGCAGCACAGAAGGAAGGTGAGCCCTTGCTGTGTCAGCCTCCACCCCGGAGCAGTGGAGAAACCACAGCTCAGAGCACACAGCCTGTACAAAGCATTGCCCTGAAGTTACAGCCAGGGGAACTGCTCAAGTGATCCTGACTTCCAGCTTTTTCTGAGCCCTGAGCCAACAGCAGAACTCTATTTCTCAGGTTCTCTGCAGCAGCACCTGCAGAAGTCTTTTCCCCTTAGAAGGCTGCTGCCACTGACACTCTGGAACAGGCACTGCAGGTCCAGCACCCTGGCAGGTCGAGTTGTGTGAGGAATGTTATCATGGCAGAACAGATTACCTGTCTGCCACCTTTATTGAGTCCTCTAATAATTCTTTCCTAATTAACAATCTTCCACCTTTATTGAGTCCTCTAATAATTCTTTCCTAATTAACATAGGAGACTAGATATTACTGAATCATTTGGAATATAACCTGTGTAAGGAGAGCACAGCTGCCCTAGGAATTTTGTGACTGCATCAGTAACTAATGAAGGTGAGTAATCCATGCCTGGGGTGGCAGCCAATGGATGGGAAGAGCTGGGCTCCTCATCCTGCCCACATGGACTTGCAGGGTGAGCATGGAAGGGTCACGTTGACTTTTGATGCACAAACAGGGGTGATGTTCATTTTTTGGGGATTGCAGGGACGGGTAGCACAAAGCCTCAGCCATCTCTGCAGTGTAGGCCACAGACACATCTAAGAGGAGAGATTCTGAGCTGGAGCCTGTTAATATCCAACACACAGTCACCCAAGAAACATCCCTAAATCCACTGATAGATTAGCCTGATGGATAATCCAGGATAAGACTGAATAGACACATGCTTCATTTGGGGTCAAAAACTTCTTTCTGTGTGCATGTGTGAATAAAGTTGAGTCACACAAGCAGTTTTAAGTTTCCAGGGCTTGGAATGTTTTTTAGTTTTCCTTAGTTTGCAAACAGCTTTACAGCTGTTTATGAACTCACAAGAAGACCAGAGGTAAACTACCTTTAAATATTGATCACCATTACAGGGAATTTTTCTCTCTGTTGAATTTATTTATAGTCATCTGATGACCCCTTTGGGTGTTAATATGATAACACTTCTCCATTTTTCTATCCTCTGATTTCTTTTATCTCTGCATCATTCACTGTGTGCCTTACAGCTGAGGTAACAAAGAGAACCTGGAGACAACATTGGTTCTGATTCATCAGCTGTGCTATCTCACAGGGGTCCAGGCTTCCTCCTGAGCAATGCAAGGGTCCCATGGGAGAAACAGAATTGTCTCCTGCTCTGGAGATATTAAAGCAGCTTTTAGGCGAGCATCCTTTAGCAGGGGGGTTGGGCTAGATGATCTCCAGAGGTCCCTTCCAAGCCCAACCATTCAGTGATTCTGTGAAAATCATTGTGGCAGGCTTGATCCTGGCATTCCCTTACTCCTGAATGCTAGCATTTTAAAAAATCATTTGTCTGACTCTACTGGTTTGTGTTTAATAAGGATGCTGAATTCCCTGGGAACAGGTGATAGAGAAGGCAGATGGATGGAGAGCTGGTGAACAGCTGGCAAAGCTGAGTGTCAGCCCCTGGCCCCAGTCCTGGAATTATCCCAGTGCAGGCAGCCCCAAGTTTTCTCTTTTACCTCTCCTGTGAAATGACAATCCTTGTATCACCTGCCGTGGAGAGATTTTCAGTGGAATGAGTTTCAAGGCTGCTTTTAGCTATTGACTGGGAAACTTGGGAACTCTCCATGTGCAGTGGTATCCTGTAGAGTGCCATTTCAGGACAATGGGCTTTGGATCCATGTAAGGGCACATTGGGCAGGATGTTTGTTTGCCTTTTTATGCTTTGCCACTGCCTTCCATTCTTTCTCTGTCATTTCTCAGCAGTGAGGCATTTTCTGATGAAGGCAGAACACTGGGGGATCCAGAGACACTCAGTAACCATGCAGTATGTGAGAAGAAAAAGAGAATTATTTCAATAACAATTAAGTGAAATATCCACTTTGCCTGGCAGGGTAAGGAAAACAGAAAAAAACAGGAAAGAAATGACATCTCTGGTATAGGGTAAAGAGGAGAATGGTGATATACTCGTATTTTAGATTTCTTTTCATCATGCTAGTATATAAACAAACCACTGCGGTTATTAACTTCTGGTTTGTTTATGGGACTGATTGACTTGTGTAAAGTCTGTGCTTTAGTTTCTACACCATAAAAATTTTGCTTATTTTTGGACTAAATTCAAAAAGTTTTATCAAGCAAGGAGTATCTTCTGGAGGAGATGCCCCACTGTTCCTCCCAGGCAGAGCTCTTACTAACCCAGCAGGGATTACAGTAATGCTGGGTGCTGCTTTAGGAGAAATTTCTATAGCTTTTACTCAGTCCTTACTCACTTTCACAACGAAAGGTTTCTGTTGTCCTGCTGAAACAATCGGGGATGGAGCATGGTGAGAAAAATACCACTCCTGTCTGTCTGAACCTTGAAGGCAGCTGCCTGTACCCACCAACCCTTCAGTGTAAGAGGCTGAACAGATCCTGAAACCCTTTGGAGCAGGTACTAAGCTCAGGAGAAGTATTTGTGCTAAGCCAGGAAGTTATTTGCTCCAGAAAAGTTTAATTCTTGGTAAGAATGATAATGGTATCCTAAAGCCAACTGCTTAAGGTAAACTCTGATTCATGTGTGGTATATGCATCGAGTGAAATGAAAAGAAAATCACATAAATATTTATGTTAGTTAATTGTGTTTGTGTTAAAAGTTACAGTGTTTGTTTAATGTCTTTGCAAAATCTGTAAACTTGGCTTCTGGATAAAGGCCTTCCCAACATTGTTTGGGATTATAGCCACGTGCTCCTGTCACTCACTTATGGCCCCTCTGCAAAAACCCCGAGCCTGTTCCATTCTCAGGTATCCACTGAAGTTAATTTTGGCTGTTCTGAAACAGCCACTCAAACATTTCGTGCACTGGCACAGAAAACACAAACCTGGGGATGGATGGCTTTCCTTCTCTGCCACTGAGAGCAGCACTCGGGATTCTGAGCCTGAGGGTTTTTATCCTGCCTTTATTTCTGTGTCTCCTCAAAGGGCTTTTCTCTTTTTAAATGAAACAGAAACCTTAAACAGGAATGTTGTTTGTCTCTGATTCATGAGTGCTCTCCTTGGGCTCAGCTCTGATGAAAAAAGGTCAGTTCTAACACACTTGCTGAAGTAAATTTTAGAGTCAGAGAGTCGTAAGTGCAGCTTTACTAGTTTGTGTCATCAGTTTGGCCTCATTCAGGGTGGGGCACAGAGTCTGCTCATACACCTTTGCTCACTGTCAGCTTCCAGTGAAACCCCGGATTTAAAGAGAGCTGGTTCAGACATCCTCCCTGCAGCGGGTACCACAAACAACAAGCACGGCTTCTTCTCAGGTCCCTGGAAATATCCAGCCCTGAATAGATTTTACTCGGATCTTAAGAATAATCACTTGCTTTTTAGCTCAAAACCCAGCTATGTGCAGTTGTCATGAGACTCAGAAGTGTGCTAGTAAAAGATATTTCATAAGCTCAGCTGCTCTCATAGGAGAGCCTCAGCCTGGACCTTCCAGCTTTTGTGTCTTGCTGACATCCACCATTCAAGGATTGCAAATCTCTGCTTCAAAGCATCTGAAGAGCTTTGAGCATTCCCAGCAGAGTGTCCCAGTACAAGTCCCTGTGTGGAAAGCAGAGGGTGGAAGCTGGGCTGGCCCTGGGCAGCTTTGGCTCCCGGGGTAATAATGTCTGTACATGGTAATAATGTCTGTACATGGTAACAATGTCTGAACACTGGTGTGGTGCCAGGGCTCAGCATTCCCGGATTCCTGCAGAGGTTTCTGCCCAGGGCTTGGCTGCAGCACAGCACCTGAGCGCGTTTAGGATGGAGCAGTCAGTTCAGTGCTAAAATAAACCTGCTCTAAGGGCATATTTGAAGGGCTGCTTCCTTTTCCCTCCGCCTAAACCTCGCTGACACCAAGGCACTAATCACTCCCACCAAGTCACACACTTGGTATCAAGGAGGATTTGATGTGAATATGCAAGCTCAAAGACCTTCTCTATTAAAACTTAATATCGGTTTTTTTTTTTCACAATGTGAGAATATGCTGACATTGTTGAGGCTTGTCCTTAACATGCAAGATAAATTTCAAATTCGTTCCCTCAGTTGTTTTTAATAAGAAATGTAAACAAGTAGGATCACTTTGCAGTGTCCTCGAGCAGGATCTCCTGTTAATAGTGATAGGATGCCTGGAATTTACATTGCTGGGAAATCACAAGTGCTTTCCCACCAGGCTTTGCCATTTTCAGTGAAACTTAGAACAGATTAGGAAAGTTGATTTAATTTGTACTTCAATGTCACTGATAGTAAATCTTATTTTACCCATAACAGAATACCTAAAAAAATTTTAATAAAATAGTATTCAAAGGCTCCAATCTATTGGCATTTGGGCTGAGCAGGCTGTGTTAAGTTTAGAGCTACATTTATTAACACCAAAACTGGTGCAGAGAATGTCAGTGAAGATAACAGGTAAAAGTGCTTTAATGCTTGAACATCCTTTCAAGGTTCAGGTTTTTAAGTACACACCTGCACCCAAAGAAATTTTTCACAGTTTTTTGTTTTTTCCCATGAACTTGCAAAGAAAGATTAATTGCTGGTGATTTTTCTAAATAAAAAGGTAGGAGGGCATATTCTACATCATTCCTGGCATGCTCAGTGCACTGAGACTTCAGGATGTTGTTAAAGGAGGTTTCTGTCACTTCCAAACACTGCATTAAATTACAATAGAGTGCAAAAAGCAGAGCAAAATTAAAATCAAGTTCAGTGATGGCTTCCAAACATGAAAAACAGTCTTATAAACATCAAGAATGCAGTGTTAGTACACTATAAAGACGAAAAAAAAATGTGCTAAGAGAAGAACTTGGCTTTCTGCATTCTGCACAAAATATAAGATGGTGTTAGGAGAAAACCCCTGCTGACAAAGTTAACCATGGAGCATCAGAATTAAAAAATAAAGTACTCTAAAATGAAAAGATAAAGGCTAAATGCATGTAAAAAAACCCAGAATGATTATGAGAGCCAAATAAATATGCAGCAGTTTTGACAAAATTCTTCAAGCAAAATGCTAAAAAGTCTTCTCAAGCAGCCTTTCGTCTATTTATTGGGAAAAGATAACAAAGTAACAATACTTGCAAAATTCAGGGGGTTGGAAGGGTCCTGCACATCAGGACCAAACTCCACATCTGTCTGTCAGAAAATCGTTGCAGCTGCCCCCCCAAAAAATCATATTGTGGTGCAATGGAAAGGATTGTTGCTAAAACAAAAAGAAATGAAAAGTGTCCTTTACAATGAGTCAATTCATGATTACAAAGGGGAAAAAAAATCACCTCCAAACCATCTCTCTCCACAGCAGGTGACAAAGTGCTGTCCAAGGCTCTCACAGGTGCTCAGGGGTGCTCAGCAGCTGTGAAGGGCTGAGCTCTGTCCTGCTCAGAGGCACCCCTGGGGCATGGAAGGGACCAGGACCGCCCTTTTGTGGGAATATTTGGTACCACAATGGGAGCATGGAAAAGGAGAGAGCTGGACTCCCCTTTTGTGGGGAATATTTGTTGGAGTATGGAAAAGAAAAGAGACCAGGACTCCCCTTTTATGGGGAATATTTGGTACCACAATAGGAGGATGGAAAAGGAGAGACCAGGACTCCCTTTTGTGGGGAATATTTGTTGGAGTATGGAAAAGAAGAAAGAAGAGACCAGGACCCCTCTTTTGTGGGGAATATTTGGTACCACAACTGGAACGTGGAAAAGGAGAGAGCTGGACTCCCCTGTTGTGGAAATATTTGGAGTACGGAAAAGAAGAAAGAAGAGACCAGGACTCCCCTTTTGTGGGAATATTTGGTACCACTACAGGAGCATGGAAAAGGAGAGAACTGGACTCCCCTTTTGTGGGGAATATTTGCTACTGCAACTACATCTCCCCTATCAATATCACAGTTATTTCTGAACACAATGCTTTTAGCACTGATCTGTTCCCTCAGGCTCTCAGAAAAATCATCATACATATCAAAATAGTTTACAGAAAACAAAACCTTGACGAAGGATCAGAGAGCACAACTGTTTCTAAATCACTCTCACGAGACAGAAAGGGTTGGGAGGAGCAGGGCTGGAAGAGTGGCTCAGTTTGAGCAGGACTTGGAGCCCCAGTGCAGCTGCCCATGGCCACTGAGCCGTGGGCACAGCAGAGCCCTCAGCCTGCCAGGGCTCCCAGATGTGCTCCCAGATGTGCTCCCAGACGTGCTCCCAGGCCAGCAGCCCCAGGGAGAACAGGCAGAGCTGATCTGTGCTCCTGATAGCAGGAGCTTCAGTGCTAATCAAGAGGAGAGAGCTGGCCATTAGTTAATTGTATTAAAGAAGCATGAGAGGACCTGAGCTGGGGGATAGAAAGGAAAACAAAGAAAAACAGAAAAAGATGGGGATAAAAGACTCTGCTAATCATAAATTAAGAAGCCAGTATGGGGAAGGGATGAGTCCTTGACAAAAGATCTGATAATTATTGAAATTCAGGGCAAAACTTTTGGAAAGAGATGTAAGAAAACCCAGAAATGAACGTTTGCCAAATAACGAAATTCACGCTATTCAAGAATGGAGTTTATGGAAGCAGCCAGCTCTGATACAGTATCTCCCAAACAAAATTCCAAATATTGTAAGAACAGAGACAGAATGCAAAGCTAACAAAAGCTAACCCAAACATGTCAACAGCATTGCAGCAGCCATCTCAAAGGGAGGGAATGATGGGCAGGAGGAAAGAGGACTGAAGAAATTCAGTGGTTGCATCATTTTAGAAATGCTCCTCAGCAGCAGCAGAGGGTGTGCTGCTTAGGTAGAAAGGAGAAAAGCAAACCAGCTTCTTTGGAGTAAAGGACAGCACTGTCAGTGAGTGAGACACTGCCCTGAGGCACATGAAACACTCTTTCCACCCATCAGGATATTAGAGATTGTAGATCTGTTTCATCAGAAAAGGAACAATGCAAGTATAAATAAATAAAATGAAAGGCTCCTCAGATAAGTCAGGTGAAAACATATTTTTAGATATAACATAAGTAGGGGTAAGGAAGTAGCACCCAATGGATACCTTTGTGTGCATTCAGTCTTCTCTTTGGGAGACATAATGCCTTTTTTGTGTCATTTCAGTTATGTTCAGTACCAGAAATGAGACATTTGAAAATACACTATAAATGTGAAAGGCCTAAGATATAGTAACACTTCAAACCATGGGGTAGAAGTGTGAGACCAGTCACTGCCTCATGTAGGGAGGGCTGGAGGAAAATGTTGCCAAAATAACCAATTGCCTAAACAGGGCACTGTGCAGATCAGGTGATGGCCTGCACACGGTTCTATCAAATTGTAAGTGAAGAGCAGGGTGATATTGCCTGCCACCAGCCCATGCTTTGTTCAGGAGGAAAAGTGAGAACCAAAATGGGAACATGTATGAAAAAGATACAAAAATCACTAAGGACCAGCCTCCTCCAAGCAATAAGAAAACAATGATTAGTCTGCCTGGTTTGAGATTCTGAGATTCTGCACCTTCTTTTGTGAATGTTGCTCTGTTTTCCTATGGCCTGAAACAGCCTGGGAATGGAGATGGAACCTCACAATTTGCTCACATGGGTCTGTGAGTCCTGAAGACCAGATACAGTGGAGGAAAAGCTCACACGGTACCAGAAAAGAGAAGATTTTGGAAGGGATGTGGTGGCTCTAGGGCTTTGCCTTTCTTAGGCAAGAAGCAATCCCCAAAGATGGAGATATTTGGGGCTGAGAAAACCACATCAGCAGTCTGGTAGTGCTCAAGTGAGCTCTGGGCTGAAGAATCAGTGCAAATCAAACACTACATGGACACTCCCAGAGAGCATTCTGAGTTCTGTCTCATGTTATTAGCACTTCCATCTGGCAGGGAATGTGGCACTGGAGCCAGGGACATGAAAGGCTGGGTTTTCCATGCCCCAAATCCAGGCAGGGTGCACAGCCAAAAGGAGCAAGGTGCAGGATAAATTAGATCTCCTACAAGTACATTTGAGAGCAAACACAACAGAACTCATCAGGTCTGGCTGGAGGAAGAGGAAGGAGAAGGGAGTGGGCACTTCAGGAGTGGCAGCAGGGATGGACATCCATGACAAGGCTGCCTGGAGCCCAGGCTTGCAGAGCAGCAAGCCGGGAGGAAAGGCAGAGCCTGAGACCCGGTGTGATGCAGTGTCACCTCCCAGCACCCAGAAACCAGTGGGGACACAGCCCCCAGACATGAAGCCAGCACTCTGATTACCTGTCACTCATGGCTACCCTCCTCAAACCTTTACAGTCCCATTTTGAAACCCTGTTTTACTCCCAAACATCTGATGGTTACAAATTTTATTGTACCGTTATTGACTTCATGACAAAGGGGACTTTTTTTGTCTTAAATCTATTGTCAAATTCACTTGGTAGCATATAAGTCTGATTTTGGGAGAAACCATGAATAAACATTTCTAACTCTCCTCATTCATAGTATTTACTTGATAGTATTACAAATTTTCTATTAACTTCTGTCACATCTAATGTCTGTCAAAAAATTGTCTCTTTCAAGAGAAAATCCTCCTCTGTTTAGCTCCCTTGAAGAGACAGGTCCTATGCCTTTGGCTATCATTGCTGCACTATTTCACATCTTTTTTGAATCTCCTATACATTTTTGAAGTGGAAGGACCAAACCTGCATGCCCAGTTTAAGAAGGGACTTTATCAGATTGGTGAAATTCCTCTGTTTTGGTCATTATTTCCTTTCTTGGTAGGCAGCTGTCTCTGAAACTTCAGCAGAGCTCTGAGTTCTCCATGAGATGCAAGGACTGAAAGAGCTGGCACCAAGAGCCCCCTGAGGAGGATGGCAGGAATGTTCTTTTCCTCTCTCCTGTTCCCCTGAGGAGCACAGCAGGCCCTGGGTGTGCTCAGCTCCTTGGCCATGGGATGGGATCAGCTGCCTGCCCTGGGGAGGGCAGGTCCTGCAGTGCCACAGCTGCAAGGTGCAACAGCAGAATAATGGGAAATGCAGCAGGACTGAGAGATTTACTGACTTGGCAAGGTAAAAGATGGGAACAAACACTAAAACTGACTTACATGGATCCTGGGATGTCGAGACTCAGTGTCCCATGGAAGACAAAGAAAGCTGTGCCTCTAATTGCAGCATTTCAATGAGATAAAAACATTTTAAGGATAGTTGTAAATACCTATAATATAATAAGTTGTAAATGCCTATAAATACCAATCCATTGAGTTCCAGCCCAGGCTTCTTCTGTCTCTCTTTAGTAAATAAGCACATCCTCCTTTCTCTCTGCTCCCAGAGCAGGACAAAGCTGATGTTTATAAGTTAAAATGGTAACTGCATTTGCTACTTCAGTGCCCCAGCTCTCAAGATTGTTTTGATACAATTTATAATGTCAAAGTTGGTGTAGAGCTAACAAATTACAGAGCTAGAACAAAAATGTATAAGAAAGTAATTCTACAAAGGCTGACAACCCCTCCAAAGGCTGACAACTCCTCCTCTTTCCATAGTTAGAAAATTTAGAAAATGTAGAAGGGTTTTGCTACAGATTGCTGTCTCAGCTACTCTAACTTCCCAGGATAGAAATTGGGAAAAGCAGAAAACTAAAGATGAAAAAAGAAAGTATCTTGGACATTATTCCTATTATTAGACTCAGTGGCATAAAAGAGGGGCAAAAAATTTTGAAAATTCTGAAGATTTTAAAGATGAATCTTTTCTATTATAAAATATCATCAAAGAAAAGTTCAGTTGAGTTTTAGTCTTTGAGTAATAGAAAGAGCTCTGCAATTTTAAAATGTTAGACTAATTAAGTGTTCACTGTTTTAAGCAGTTACATAACTGAGGTTGTTGGATGGGAGCCTCTTGCCTCTCTCACTCTGAAAAAGCACATGTAACGTAGCTAATAAAACACAAAACGGATGAAAAAACAACCACCTCTCACCCAAATAAATCATTCCTAATCCAATCTGAGCCACAGGATTCTTAAGTAATTCTAGGCAAGTCACTTAAACCACAGATTTCCCAGAGGATCTCTTGTTTATAGTCTTGCACAAACGCTGTGTGGCTCAAGACAACAGAAGAGTTATTGGAACCTGCTTTTCTCAAACTGAATGTTTTTCTTCTTTCTTAGCTGCTTTTTAAGTCCCAAAGATCTGTAATTTCCTTCTGTTGTTCCTGGGCCTTTTAATCCAATCAGAGGGGAGCAGTCATTGTAGGATTAACATCTTTACCTACTTTTGAAGCCCAACTTTTTCCAATCTGATAGAGATATAAAATTTGTCACTGAATATGCATGGTTCAGTAGACTCATGTATACATATTTCGTAGACTAATTCCTCCTTGACCAAAAATCATTTTAGACTTCTACTTCAAACAAACAAAAAAGAAGTAAATCTGTCATATTAATTCTGTGCCCTGATCGATCCCTCAGGGAAAGGACCAGCATTGATTTTATTTTAAAAGCTCATAAGATGTGTTTAATTTGGTCCTGTAGTTATTTGTTCAGTACGCAGTGCAAATTTTTCTGGCTGCAGACATGGGATATGGTAAACCTTTGCCTGGATAAATGTCCAACCTCTTTTAAGTTGGGGAGAAAGTTACTCTCACATAAAGTTCAGACCTGCCAGACTCAATAACTCTACAAAAATGTTCAGATGAAAATTGCTTCAAGCAATCTTAGTAGAAAGCCAGCACCTCACCCCTAGTTTAAAGTTATGATCCTTATCATAATTAATTCAATAAAGAAGTAATGTACTTCAACCTAGGCATAGAGAATAATTTTCTGTCCTGACTGGTATAAACTTTCAGCTAGGGACGTCTAAACTCTGGACCTGATCTTTTAGAGCAAATAATAAATTACAGACCTAGAGCCTGCAGATTATAGCTGAAGTTGAACCATCACAAATATGTCACTCTGAGATGAAAAGGTACACTGGGTAGGAGTGATAAAAAGTATAATACTATTTATAAATATAAGAAAGATGTTCTTTTACTGACAAATTAAATACTAATAATATTTTTGAGCTGTGAATGCATTGAAGAGTAAGAATTTCAATGCGATTCTTGTAAACTGACATACCTTGCATCTTAAATTTATAATCAACATTTTTCTGCCGGTGAAATACAGAACTAATTCTCTGTCAAACAAACCAAGACGTTTGAAAGACCCAATCTCAAATGACTGAACAATTTAATTTGCTATTCCCTGTACTGTTTCCTAAGTTACTTCTCTGCTGTGCCCCCTTTTCCCTGCTCTGCTGCCAGAGGCAGATGCTGCTGCAGAGAGGGGCTGAAGCAGCCCCAGAGCACCGAGTGTCCCTTCCCTGCCTGTGCAGCTGAACATCCCCACTCGTCACTCTGGAGAGCAGCAGAGCTGAGTGAGCACACACAGACATCCTGCCCTGTGCCCGCTGCCATTTCCACACGGGCATTCAGCAGCGAGGAGGCAGAGGCTGGGGTTGGACACTCAGCTGAGTGAGTGCTCTTTTCTGGTTTTCTGGGGTATGTTACAGAAAACGGCTGTTGGTTTGAACAGCACAGATGCCACGGTAAAGCTGAGCCTGTACTCCTTTAAAAGTTAGCTTTTATTTTATCAGCTCATCTCACATTCCACCCCACTGCGTTCAGTCGTGGCTGTGCTGCAGTGTGACACATCTTGCTGCAGTGTTAACAGCTCCAAAACACTGAAATGGCTTTCCCAAGACATCTTGTGCAAAACAAATATCCCCTTCTCACTAATTTAGTTTGATAGACAGATAATCTTTATGAGACGTACTTCAAATACACATACTACTTTTATCCCATGTAAGAAATGTATTTTTATCCCAGTTTGCAAGGATTTGTCTGCTGTGTCTACTGTTTGTCCTTACTGTTACCTATATCAATTTAGATTTCATTCTCTCAGTTCTTATTGTAGAGACGAACTGTCTCTCTACCTTTAAAATAACGAGAGGTGGAAATTTCAGAACTACTAGGAAGAATTTTTGACCCAAGATTTCAATTACATTCAAGCACAGATACAATATAAATTACAGCTGTATGTGTGGTTACACCCAAGAGAATGTGTGCCACCCTGACTTGCAAATGCTCATTGAGGTGAGAAATCCCAGTGATGAGGAGAATTCATTTTGTTTTACTGAATGGGGGAGAGTTGGTGGCATTCTAACTCATAAAAATATTTCTTAACCATACCATTATATTAAAGCAAAAAAAGGAAACAAACAAAAAAAACCCTTTAAAAGATGCTCTGAGTAGAATTTAAATTAAATGTTTTTTCACTGAGATTTTCTGACTCAAGACTGTTGCTGTGGGTCTGACAGGATGAAACAGGAGCACATTATTAAGTTTAAGAGCACTTCTCACTTCAGTTCTGTGTTACTAACAGTTGTGTTGTAAGTCACCTTTCCTCCACTGAGTAGCCTTTACGCTGTGTGAGTAGTTTCTATCATAGGAATTACAGCTCTCAAGCTTACTTGTGTGCATGATCAGGCTTAGATAATGTCAGTAGATGTTACTCGTTAGAAATATATTTGTACACTTTTGCTATTTTGAAAGTAACACCGTATGAGGTTTCAGGTTCTTTTACTCTACATTACCTCCACTTTGGGAGTGTCTTCAACAAATCCAAGCTCACATAAGTGTACACACAGCCACATCTTCCACACGTTCAGCCAGCAATCAAAGCCCTGGGAGCAGCTCAGTGATTGATCAGTTATTTACAGCGTGCACAAACCCAGAGCTGGGGCAGGTAAGTCAACACACCAGAGGGTGGCTGCTGTTACAACAAATCCCTTTCTGCCAGAATGTTTGACCAACACTTGCAACCCTGCACCCCCACCCCCTTGGAGTCCCCCTTGGATTGATTAAATTGGCTCAAGATGACACCAATAATTGGCTCAAGATGCCGCTTCGACAGACCCAATGATCCATATCTTTGCATTCCCTAAAATCAGGCCTTTCAGCTCTGTGTTAGATTTAGGATGGTTTACATTGGCTCTGTCACAAACATTTTAATAAAGTCCCAGAGAAACCTCAAACTGGTGACATCATTGGATGGTGTTAAAAAAAAGTTCCACTTTGCTGGTTAGTTGTTAGCCTTTATAATCCGATCAGAACCTTTTTTTCCGCTATATTTTGTCATTCTTTTATAACTCTCTGCAATTAGGACTGTGGAATTAAAAAGAAAAAAATTAATATTAGCTATAAGGAGAAAACAATTTAAAGTATTTTGACATCAAGTAGTAAAATGAAAAGAGCCAAGCTTAAACATTTACTGTATCTTAATGGCAGGAGCCTGAAACTGCTGGGTGTATTATTTTTGAACTATTAGATGAATTAATTACAATGAAACTATTGGCTGCTCTCATGAGACTGTTGTATAAAATAAATAATGTCATCAAGCTCACTGGAAAGGCTAATACTCATTTAAGACCTTTTAGAAAAGAAGTTGCAAATTCTTCAGCCTGGGTTGGGATAACAGGGCCTGAGTCTGCTGTAGTTTTGTGGGCAGAAGAGCAGAGACAGCTCACCTCCATCACAGGAGCAATGCCAGTCTGAGGCCTGGGGCTGCTCACAACCATTCCCAAGCCAGTTGTCTATTTTTTCCTGAATGCACAGATTTTTAACAATTAGCCTTTTCCACTGTTAATTCCCATCCACCTCAAGAATGGAGTTGCTGCATTCCTGTTATCTGATACCCAGGCTCCTTGAACTTTCCAGTTCTTTGAGTTTAAACAGATGACAGTCCTTGTGTCATCAGATGTTATTGCTTAATTACTTCTAGCAGTGGACTTTATATAAAAAGGTTACTCTGAGTACTTTTTTCCATAACACACTGGAAAATTTGACGTGATTCTCCTTTTCGAACTCAAAGGCTGATTTCACATCCTGAATTTCCATACAATTGTCCTTAAAAATATGAAAATCCCAAGTAAATGAGAACTAAAGCCTACACCCAGTTTAAAGCACAGGAACAGCCTGCCTTGCTGTGATGCCAGGATTTCCTGTGAAATCATATTTATAAAGCAGTAGCACCCTGATGCTACAGCACAGTCCAGCAGCCACTGATGCTGAAGGCTGTGCTGATATATGGATGGTGCTCCAAGCCCTCATCCCAAAGGCTGTGCTGATATGTGGGGGATGCTCCAAGCCCTCATCCCACCCTCCAAAACTGGAAACCAAAACAGAGCAGGGCAGCAGAATAGGGAGCAAAGAGATAGGAAATTACTGGTTTAAGACCAGCAGCAGAGGCAGCATTTGAACTCTGGTTTCTCCCCTTTGTGGTGGGGCATTATCAGCAAATTTCCTGCCCCTCATGTGCCAGACCTGGCTGTCCCTCACAGGACAGGGGACACTCAGAGGGTCACAGGCACAGAGAGGAGCCCTCAGGCACTCCCTGAGCTGCTTCCCCCTCCCAGTTCCTTCACACTCAAGGTGCTGCAGAGCAGTAGGTCTGGGGCTTGCCTTGGTCTTTCCTAAAGCAGCCCCATGTCCAGGAGCTTGGCTGGTGGTCAGCACATCCTCATCCTCGATTTCCACTCCTTACCCAGCACATCCATCCTCATCCTCAATTTCCACTCCTCACCCAGGGAAAGGCAGCCTGTCTGATTACTGCAGCCACTCCGAGCTCCTTTCAAAAGCCAAGCACAAAGAAAAGGGCTTTGCTATCAAAACACAGAAATATTTATTTTTAACACGTTAGTTAAAAACTCGATGGCATGCTTTAGTCACCTAAAATAATAAACTGGCTTTCAAAACTAAATCAGTTTGTTCAACAGATAGAATGCTTACAACCAGTGTAAGACCATAATGATACTGTTACACAAATATTAGGGAAATAGAATGTTTTTTTCATTCTGTTCTTTTCCAGCATTCTTTACAACACCAAGGTAAAATACAAATACTTTAAAAAAACCTATTTTCTGAACATATTTCTAGTAAATCTTAATAACCTTACTCTTTTCTTCTTTTGGTTTTGGTGGGTTTTCTTTTTTTATTTTTTTTTGTAAGAAAAAACACACCAGGATAACTGCAAGCATATTTCCAAAATAAAACAAAAAAGGTGATTTTCCAGGTTTCAATATGTAACAGCTTTTTAAATTATCCAATACGCTGCCTTGATTCTGTACAAATGTTCCCTTCCTTCAAAGAGACAAAAAAGCATGTACTGCCAGATCTGATTGTATGTCGAGAGTGGATCTGATCCCCTTGTCACTAAGGTTACTAATCAAATTTCCATCCAATATGCTCATGCAGGATTTCCTGATCAAACACTTAAATCTGCCCCCTCTGCACCCCCATTAGCTAACATGTTTTATATGTAGCGGGGTCATCAAAAGTGTAATTCCCTTAAAGAAACCTAATCCTGCCCCCTTGTCAACCAGCAGATAGCTAATAATGCTCTCTATCCTACACTTTTTGAACATCAAGAGCATACCAGAAATTAAAATCTTATTTTAATCTCGCAGCAGATGTTCCAAACAAAGGTATTGCATACGTGTGTTACATGTATTTAAAAACCATCAGGTGAAGAAATAAGGAAGTTTCAAGCAAGATTAGCTGGGGGCTTGCCAGAAGAACGCCGAGCAGGTTTTTGTTTCTGTTTGTGCTGGGTGAGTGCCCTGCAGAGCCGGGCTCCTCAGGGTAATTTCGGAGGAGCAGCCAGGAGCTGGGGAGCTGTGGGGCAGCCTGGCCTGTCCTGGTGCTCAGCTCACCCTTCCCTCTCCTGCCTGGGCTCCCGCTGCCTTCTGCTCTCAGCGCTCACCAGAGGCTTTAGCACTGCTGTTCTCTCCTAAGAGGAGAAAACCCCCAACCTAAAGCAAAAGAAGAAAACTCTCAAATTGATTTCACTACAAACAAGACTCAGTCCAGTCACTGAAGGTGGTTTTCGTTCTCAAGACCGCCTTTTAAATTTTTAATAATAAAATCAAACCTGGAAGACTTGGTTCAAGATTTTTCCTCTTGTTAATTCCTTTTTAACAGGTTGAATAAGAATTTGCACTAAAGAAATATAACTTCCTTGATGATCTTTTTGGAAGCCTGTGCGTGGGTGTATTTTTTTCCTTTCTCTGTTTTCTTTTTTTCCCTGAGCAATGGTCACAATCAGAGTAGAAGAAGTGGGTCAGGAAATTTAACCTGACTGGTCGAACTCTGGGCTGAATCTGCAAGGTCTGCAAGGCCCGGCTTTGTCAGAACTCTGTGGATTACATACATCTGAGTGGCAAAACAGATTTAAAATGCTGTCCATTTCAACTTAACATTTGCCCCAGACCCTGCTGAATTTCCATGAGTACCAACCCCACTGCCTCAGCTTTTGCAGTCACCACTGCTGGGATCGAAATGAAATTGTTAATTGCACGTGTGGGAGTCAATTTTTTTTTCTCTGATGCACTGCCATTTAACAAATTTTAAATATGTGAAGAGAACAAGTGCAATGTAATCCTGGTGCTTTCAGTTTTAGTTAGTGGTGTTTCATGAAGTCAATTTATAATGCTGACAGATCTGAATAATACTTCATGTGGAATTCTGTGGGACGTTTTAGAAATATTTTAAGTGCAACTGAATCGTTTCAACTACTGTATATGGTAAGAAAATGTATTTTAAGTCTATAAATACCATTTTGGAAAATGTCTGTTGAGTTTCAGGATTTTATTGATTTTAAAATTACTTACCGAATAGAGTTCAAGAGAAAAAGCAGAAAGGGGTGATTTAATTTACTTCATATTTTTCTGTACAATATCTCTAATGCAAAACAAGTGGATGGCTTTTGCTTTATCTAGCACAAAATTAAATACAATAATGTATGGGAACAAACTCAACAACAAAATTAGTTCTTTAAAATAGAAAATGCTCATTATGCTGAAAATTAATTTTCTTTTTCCAAACTAGTTTTTTTCAGGTTCTTTCTCTGATATCGCAGAATTCTTTCTTCTGATATGCATATTTTTAAAAACTGAAATGATAATAATTTTCTAGGTGGTGTCTGAAGATGTTTAAATGAACTGCTAAGATTTTAGTTCCAAAAACTGAACAAGGGATGCAGAAGTGTTTTATTAGAACAAATTAAGTAGCAAGAAAATAATGTAGGCATTGTAAATTCTTATTTCTATATGTAGAAAAATCATCTGTTTACTTGTCAACTCGGAATTTTCATTTAGTGACTTAGCCTGAAATCTTCCATTTGATATGAGTAACACTCTAATATAATATCTATTCTCATTTTCAGCTTCTTTTTTATTCCCAGCATATTAATATGCTTCGAAGTTTGAAAACGAAAGAACTGAGTAACTTTCCAAAGAGTAACATGAGTCTTAACGAGAGATTTCAAATGAAAACAGTGATGAGTTATGCAAAGGCAGCTGATATTGCATCATACTCCCAAATCTTCTCCAAATTAGCTCTGTGTCAGAGGGCCATGCTGGGAGAATGGGTTCTTGTGAAAGTGTGTCAGATCAAAAAAATGTTACAATAATATCAGTTTTCTGCAGAATCTGACTGATCATGGCACTTCATTGCAGTGAGCAAAGATTCGAAGTTCCTTTTTTGGTAGTTTCATTTTCAAATTATAGCTCAGTTTGATGTATTAATTTTAAGAATTGCTTTCCTGATTTTTTCCAACACAAAGCATTTTCTGATTTTAGTGCACCATGAGCTATAGATGCGAGCAGACCTGGCCCAAGAGCCAGATTCTTTGAGTGCTGGCAGAAGGAGCAGTTCTTCAACATGAGCTGTGCTAGAATTTCTGAAGTGATTCATGGTTTCTGCACACCAGGCAAACATTGCATGTCACCAAGAGTGTTTGTAACTGAACGAAAATACAGCAGAGGAAAACATCACAGGCATTTGACAGAATAGAATGCAATTCGTAGGAGTGTTCCTGGGCATCAACTGTTGGAAAATATCAAAAAGGTAAGTCCTCAGTACAAATTTTGGAATATGATTGTGCAGTCGAGAAGGCACCACTGGCCTGATGAAGGTCTGCAGTATTTAATCAGTTGCCAACACAACAGAATATAAAAATCAGGCAAAATGATGAATATTAGCAAGAACTCAGTTACACTCAGCTAGAGAGTCATAGAGACCCAAAAGGTGCAGAACAAAACCTCTCCCCGGGGTTTGTGTGACGTGTTATTTATGGCTACAGCACTGCAGTGACTGACCTGAGCACCAGGAATATGGCTTGGATGTAATTGATACACACAGAGAGAGTATCAAATTCATATTAGAAATGTTGTGTGTGTATATGCATGCTTGGCTTACGTTTTTATATTTCTATAGATGAGTTTCATAGGAGAAGAATGAATTTTAGTTTATACATGCAGCCTTTTAAATTATTTTGCAATAACAAAGATGCAGTAGTGCAATATATAATTATATAAAATAAATAATTTCAGTGATCTTCGGGAAAGCTCGCTGGGTTATGCCTACTAAGCTGATACCATCGGTGAGAGAAAAGGCAAGGTTCACATCTCTGTCTGAACATCACAACCATTTTTCTCATTCGAGCTCCTTTTCCCTGTATTTCTGTGTTATTTCTGTTGTGATCACCCCTCTGCACACCCGGAGTAATACTCAGTGCTTCTGTGTGCCAGCCTCGACAGACAGACAGACAGACAGACAGACAGACAGGAAGGCAGACAGGCAGACAGGCAGACAGGCAGGCAGACAGGCAGACAGACAGACAAGCAGACAGACAGACAGACAGGCAGACAGACAGACAAGCAGACAGACAGGCTGACAGACAGGCAGACAGACAGGCAGACAGGCTGACAGGCAGGCAGACAGACAGGCAGACAGACAGACAGACAGGCAGACAGACAGACAGGCAGGCAGACAGACAGACAGGCAGCCCGTGCTGCTCTGCTGTGCTATCTCTGTTGGGTGCAGAATTCCCTTTTTGCATCCCCTCAGCAGCCCAGGGAAGGTGTGCTCTGCACCCAGGCACTGCTCCAGGCAGGAGGGACACCCAGCACCACAAACCACAGCAGGAAAAGATCACTGCTACTCTTCTCTAAGCCCTTCCTCCTCTGCCACCTTGGTCTTTTTTAAAAAATAAGATCTCCAAAACCCTGTTTCATGTACCTGTAACTCATCCTTACAGGCAGAGTAATGAGCATTTATTCATTTACTCCTTATTCATTTATTCATTTATACCTGGCTAAATGCTAAAAATGCTAAAAGCTCAGCCCAGCTGGCAAGCTGCCTGAAAATTGACCTGAGAGTTTTCTACTGCATCCTGAAGCAAAATCAAAGTTGCAGCCTCTGACTTTTCTTGTGGTGCTGCTGTGTATATTTGTTCATTATTGGAGCTTTCCATATCCAGAATAATCACCTCCTGGCAGAGGATACGGGGCAGAAAGAGCAGGAAGGCCAGGCCGTGGCTTTGTGTGCTGTGGGAACACATTTTGCTTTGAAAAAAAGGTGGCTGTGAAAAAAAGGTGGCACTGAACCAGCACTTGCATCTCTCAAAATTCCTTGCTCTCTTCTCCTGCACATCGAACACACAGAGTACAAATGTTTCAAACCATCCATCCTCACACCCGCAGGTACATCAGGCTAAAAAATGGCAAAATGCAAATGTTCAAGAGTAAAATGCAAAACGGTAAAATGCAAAGATTTCTTGGGAAAGCTGTGAATAACTCCGTGGCACAGCTCTGTATCTCCTGTTCCAGGCCAAAAGGTAAATATTTCTTGTTTGTTGATTATGTTTAAAGAACTGAAGGCTTCATACCAGAAGTCTCACATGTTTGGTTTAGTCAGGAATATTTTGATCGTGAAGAGGGAGGTTTTGGTACTCCCTGTTAATTGTTTAAAAACAGATATGCGGTAGAGTCAGTAAAGAGTAAAAACAAAGGACATTTTCTTCTCTAAACAAGATTTCCTTTATTTTCTACTTGTTTTCTCCACTGTAAATGAAAATATTTATAATGGATTTTTCTTTTCTAGTTTGTCTGTATCTTGATCAGAAATAGCTGCCTGGTTAATAGATTTTGTATAAAATTAAAAAAACCCAAAACAACACCTTTAAGAAGCCTCCTATTTTATGTCTAAGGAAACAGACAATTTTTGTTGGTGTTTATGGAGCAAGAATTTGAATATATTTGCTTAGACATTTTCCTTAAAATATATAAAAACAAAAAATTACCAAAATACAAATACAGAAAAAAAAAGAGAAACCTAATCCTGGAATCTCTAATTAAAGAATAACTTTTTTTTTTTGCATAGTGGCACTTCGGCTTCGTAGAAATAATAATTTATGTTTTGTCAATTACTGCATTTTCCCCACATTTTCTTTTTAATGGTTGAGATTAAATTAGTCAAATTAGACATATTACTCTATAAGAAACAAGGTAGAAGCAGTCTGGCTTCAGTTACAAAATACACAACCAAATCTACTTGTTCTGCCTCATGTCATAAATATGGCCAAAGGGCACTTCGAATGAACTGTGTGAAAAAGAAAAAATAGTAGAAATACTGAAAAATGTGAGTCTGGAGAAACAGTAATATTCATGTTCCTTCTCAATGGGACTTTCATTGAAGTAAAATCTGCGAATTTCAGCCTTTGTTGCAGTCTGCAGCATGTGAATATTCAGAGCAGACTGAAAACTCTGATTCATAATACAATTATCAGAAAACTTAAACTGAAATTAATTAAAATGAAATGAGCAGGGCACCATGGCTAACGAGAAATTGCACGTTCCCTTCAGCAAACGCCATCACCACGGTGTCAGGGCAATGCAAAAAAGAGGAGTTTCCACTGGAAAATTTGCCATGAAGCAAGAGGCACTCGTGAAACTTAACACCATCTTCCAGTGATCGGCAGGAATCATCTCTTGGAGAAAGGCAGAAGGAGGCAATTAAATAAGTGCCCCTGGAAACCGAACCTGAGTTTGCTGGAGCTCGTTGCCTGCAGTTGGGGAGGGGCTCCAGTCCTTTGCAGTGCACGGCACAGGGGCTGAGCCTCGCAGGTAGGCAGGGAAACTTGTAATTCTTTGTCTGGCAGCTGCTGGACACCGAGCTCTGAAAATGGGACTCACTGTGCAGGCTCCTGGCACCAAAAGCACTCAATCCCTTCATATTGATCCAATTTCAAGAGTTTGTGCAGACTGCTGCATGTGTGTTATATGCAACACGAATATATTGTACACAGAGCGTGGGAGTTTTGCCAAATATTGCACTTTCCTGCCAAAAATTCTGACCCAGCAGTGGCAGAATGGAAATGAATAAACAAGTTACTGAAGAAAATTATTAATGTACGTGCTGCAGCTTCACTTCCAATCCAAATTCCCTGAGTTTGGCAGACAGAGAGCTGAAGTTTAGCTCCTCACTCCAGAAAGCCAATGTGCAACAAGCAGTGATCCTGTCACCAACGCCCAGAGATATTGCAAACACACAGGAACTGTTTTCTGTAATGATTTCATTTGTGCCAATGCCAAAATGAGCTTCAGTTTCAGCATTGTCGCTTCCCAGTTGCACTGAAAGTGTGATGCAGGGACATGCCCAGGTCACAAGGGTTGCTGAGATGCTGTGCAATGAGGGATGCTACACACTTTTATTTGAAGTGCACCCACCTGAGGCACACCCATCTGAAGAGATGGGATTTATATCATTATTTCTGCAGTAGCTGCTTGGCAGGATCCCAGCTACAAAGCATTCCAAAGAGAGAACACTGCTGCCTGTGCAGTGCAGGAACTGTTCAAGCTGACAAAAAAGCTTGATCCACACAGCACTAACCCCCAGGAATCATTACTGTGCTTCCTTGAATTCCCACTGCAGACAAGCTCTTACTCAATGAGGTCCAGGGGTCTCTCCTCTGCCTCTCCTTTCACCATCAGGGAGGTCCTTCCAATCTCTTCCACGAGCTGAGTGCCAGGGAAGGGGTCAGCCATTTGCTGAAATGTGTGGTTCAGTCATCACTCCCTGCTTTTTGCTTTCCAAGAAGGATCTGGGAGAAAGAAGGGCAGTGGAATAAGAACAGGTTGGAAAAGGAAGCAGAGGAGAACAGGAGAACAATCGCTGAGCAGTTCTAGCAGGAAAGTATTTCAGGAGAGAGAACACCTGGTGCATATTACTCTCTGAAACAAGTCATATGAGTGGTTTTTAAAATGGCATTTATAGTCAAGGAGAGGAAAGAAGATGAAGAAAAGCTGACTGCTGATAGACACGCACTGAATTCCTCAGTGCAGGGGCTGCAAACCCCCTCCAGTGGATGGGCCAAACCCTGGGAACACTTGGTGTGAAAGTCCTGATTAGGACAACTCGATCATCCTGCCTTGTGAGAGGCTGGAGCCTTTTCCAAATCTGCTCTGCAAACCGAGTCTGATGTCCAGCACCAAAGTGGAGAGTGCAGAGAGCAGCAGTTCTGGCTGAGAAAGATCCCACCCAATCCTGCTAAATGGATTCTACCACACATTACAGCAGCATCTTTCCAACAGCTATGAAAATCTCTTTATTATTAGGTGCAGCCACAAAGAAATATGCAAATATCTTCCATGTGCCTCTATTAAATATTGTTTATTGATTTATTTTTTCATTTAAGGCTTTGGTTTTGTTTTATGGCAGCTAACAGTACATTTTTCTTTTTAAAATGAGAACCACACCAAACAGAGTCACGCTGACCCTCAAAGACAATTTGCATATGCTATAAAAAAGCAAAAATCCTTTTATTGATTAATCATAAATACAATATTTTAGGTTTCTGCCTAAAAACAGCTCAACATACCCAGAACTCAGAAAAAAATCTGAAAAGAAAAAGTATGGGGAAAAGGCATACACATGTCTATATATCTAGGTTATCTGTCTATCTATCTATCTATCTATCTATCTATCTATCTATCTATCTATCTATCTGCCTCCCCATAACCAGCTATGAAATTGTGGGCATTTAAAACCAACTGTCTATTAGAAAACCAAACATTCAGAATTCAGTACAAAAGTCCAAAATAGATAATTGTTATGGGACCATACAAGAGTATTTGATCAACTGTACTATCTCAAATAACACCATCCTGAGACTTTTTAAAGAACATTTATCTGGTCATTAATGCCTTAGGTCAAGCCCTGCAAAAGCACCAGGTTACTAAAGGGCTCCTCCCATTCTGACACCAAGAAATTCTTGTAACCTGAGATATGTCCCTGCTTAATTCCTTAACAGGAACATTTCTGTGAAATGCCAGAACTTGGTCTGCTGAGCTCTCCACGCTGCCTCATCTGCTCACGGGATGTTGAAATGTATTTTATAGGCAAATTGCACTCCACACTGAGCCACAGCATCTTCCTCGTGTTCTTTTTCTAACTGCTCTGCTGATGTTTCCTTCACATTTCAGCTGTTAGGCCTCTGAGACCAGGACCAGGGGATGCTTTACTCAGTGATCCTGAGCAATGAATCACGAATGCTCTGCTCCCGAAAAGAATTTGGCATTTCTTGTAAAAAATGAGAGATCTTCTATCGATTTCAGCAAAGCCTTTCTCTGTCTCGCCACCCTGCATTTCTGTCTGAATACCTGATTGACTGATGCTCCTCACATCCCTCCCCACTGGTATTTCATAGTAGAAGAAAGAAACACAGATTTTCAAACCAAAAACACGCAAATGAGAACAGCTTTACCCGAGTCTGCTCAGATTTCTTGAGCCTCCTTTTTTTTTTTTGTGGCAGCCTGTATTTTAATTTTTTTCTGGGGAGTGTAAAGCTGCAAAACCTCATTGCAGAACTATTGCAATAAAAACAAATAACGTGGCAATTGAGATAGCAATTCTGGCAACAATCTCTCCTGCCCTCTTAAGCGCAGAATTAAGCACTTTGTGCTGCAAGTGGGACAGGCCTTCAAACGGGCAGATGGCAGAGGACCAAAATTATTCTTTCGTGCTTGACAAATTGTTTGCTTATACAGGCATAAGATGTTCTGCTGGAAGCTCTTTAATGGTAGTGTTGAACAAGTGTCTGCTGCTCATCAAAGGCTGAGCGAGGCTGCATTCCACACTGGGAAAAAAGCACTTGGATGTGTTGTTAATAGGACAGATAGGGACATTCCCAGTTCTGTAAGCTGTGGTTCTGATAAGGAGTTACCCACAAAGAAGCCTGTGGTATTCCAGGTGCATTCAAACAGGCTGAACTGCATTTCCCCTTCCACCTTGGGAGGTTTTTCACTCATTGTGGTTGACAATATCCGGGTTGTCTGATAATCCCCTCCCATGTGATGTTCAGGTAAGCTGTGTGCATAATCATGAAACATCCCAGCAGAACCAAGTAAACCAATGAAAATGCACATCCCTACTCCATCTAGGAGATTTTTATTTCAGCTCTTACAGACATAATGAAACTTATAATTATTTACTGAATCCAGCCTATACATTTCTTTACCGAGGCAGCCAATATTTATATAATTGCTGAAGTAGTATTTGTATCAGTCATACAGAAGAACAAGGGGATGTTTCCACAAACTGATATTTCAAATGCTCTAGAACCTGCATTTCCACTTCTAATAAACATGGGATTTCACTTTGGCAATTCAAAACAAGCATAAAAGACCCTCTTTCTCTCAATTAATCCTTATATATATATATACATGAACCCTCTACAGAAGTGCTCCTGTGACTAAAATTAAACATGCACAGCATTAGAAGCTGTTTGCACATTTAGGAAATTGCTGATATGTTTTTATTTTGGGGTGGAATTCTCAACTGTACAGTTCACAAGACACAGAAGCAGAGGATGAAAAGGCTGCTTACATTCTCTCTTTGCTCAGCTGAATTAGCAAATAAGAATTTGGTTGTATCAAATGTAGCTCATGAGAGACATGCTTAAATTTTTTATAATAATTATTATAATAAATTCTGCTATAAAAGTTAGATTTATGTAATTATTGAAAGTAGCCTAAGTGAGGATTAAATTTGATTGAAAATACATGGCTATCATTTCCATAGTCACCTTATCCATGAGAGTCAGAGCAAGGAAATAATTTGTGCAGCATAAATCCCGTTTGTGAAGATACTTTAAGTCTTCAGGCTACTTGTGGTTGCCTGTGTGGATGGAAAGTGACTTTAATCCCTGGCTCCCAACATTGCTGAGAAATGTGGTCCAGGAAGATCTCACTGTCACAGAGCAGGCAGCTGTGTTTGGCTGAATCCCAGTTTGTAATTGAAATATAAGCAGTTTGTTTGGAAAATGACCTTTAGAAAAGGGAGAACGTTTAAGAGAGCTTGGAAGACAGCAATGTTCAGTCTATCTGATCATAGATAGCCACAATCTGAAAATTTAAATTTTTGTTTGCAGTATAAATAGGTATGGAAGTCCTATGAAGAGGAAAAATGTCTAAACTCCCCTCTGGAAATCCTACATTAACATCAGACCTGTGGGATGAGGAAAGACCTCTAACCTTCACCACATCTCATGGAGATGGGAAATTAAGGTGTGCATGGCCTTCATTAAGTCAATAGGAAATAATTGCAAAATACTTGGGTTTTTTTCACTATAAAAGGATAAAAGAAAAGCTCACACCAAAGGCTGCTGGTGGGAAAAAACAGATCCAGAAGTGCACATGCTTTCCCAGCTTTCTGAAGCCGAGAAGTAACAGCATATTTCCTGGTCCAGCTCCTAAACAGCACCAGCAGCAGCATGGGATCCTGTTCAAAAAGGTTGTTGGAGTCTAATAAACACGAAAGTGATGATTTCCTTCACCCCAACAGAGCAGTGCATTACAGACTCTCTTCGATGCAGACATCACATAAATTCTGAGAACATCAAATTGGAATTCTCTGTGCACTGTTATGAAATGTGAGAATAGCAACAGGGAAGTGTTACATTTTTGTTGTGCAGTGCTTAAGTGAATGCTTATAAAATAATCCCTGCAGTTTCTACTGTCACATGTCTGCGTACGAGCTCGTCGTTTTCCTAAGGTTTCTTGCCTGAAGTTTGTGACAAACTCTGCCTCTGATGCCACTTTGGGCATAAATATGAATATTTTTATTTAATTGCTTTCATTACTTCTGCCCCACATCTCCTGGAATATTTTCACGGACTCATGGCTGTGTAGTAATGACAGGCCTTCAAATTCTGTTATATTGTTTTTAGCACGTTTGCTGTTAATGTAATTATTGTAGCTGCATGCCTGTGCATCATGCACTGCTGGATTAAGGAGTGCTCCATATCCACAACTGGGACAAGTTTCTTCATCAGAAATATCCTTCCTCCACAAATATCCCACATTTACTCCTTAGCCAGGACAGGTTTGGAGATGGAACAATCATAGTCAGGCATTTTTAATCTCCAATTTCTCTCACCTGAGGTAGGTACATGGAACAGATGAACTCCCCGTGCCAATTCTCTGCACTGATTGTAGGAAGACCCCAGACATAAAAAGGAAGCACAGCCAAATGGATCAGCCATCTCCAGAGCCCATTCCTGCATCCCCACACTGCTCAGATGAGCCCCACCTGCCACAGCACTGATCCTCCTTTCCTTGAGGTGCAGAGCTCTGCCTGAGATGGACATGGAGCTCTCACAGCACAGAGAGGCTCAGGGGCAGCAATCTGAGTTTCGTGTGCATTCACACATTACTGCAAACAGGCCTTGAGGTGCCCAAAGTCTGACTCTGAACACCTGTCCTGGCTTGGGCAGAGGCTTTGGGACAGTGAAATCCAAAATTATAATAGCAGAATTTTTTTAAGTGCTACAGGTTTATGGACCTGGTCCCCATCCCTGAAGGATTTAAGATCAGATTCAGCCCTGCTGAAATTTTTTTGAGTCTTTGTATTAATTACAAAAGGATTTTAGGGGAGGCACCAGCAAAATCATCCAAGACTTTGTTTTTTTAGTACTTCTTATGTACTACCATGTACATGTAAAAAATCCATGTCTGAAAGAGCTTAGCATTATCTAAAAAGCCATTTCTTCTGCAGTCCTTCCAGTCTGTGCTTCTTTACACTAGATATTGCACAGATTTAGAATAAAGACCTAGAAGTAATTCAAAAGAAGAAATTTGAAAAAAAAAAGCTGGAGAGAATGGCTCCACATCCCAAAGCAGCCTGTGTGGTCTTTGCTGTCAGAGAAGATATTGCAGATACGAACATGCAGCCCAACACATTTCTGAATTACATGTTCCTGTGAATGCATTTTAAAAATACACATTTTAAAAAGCCACTCAGAATGATTCTTTTTTTCACAAAAACTTTGCAAACAGGGAAAAGAAGTATTCGTGACCAATTGTATTGCTAATTGTTCAGTGTCCAGCTGTTTATCTTTATTGCCCTTTGTTTCAGATCTATTTAACTGCATGTTTTACAAATGAGTGGGTGGATTGGATTCAAGCAAATATTTTAATGTCTTGTCACAGGTCATTCTTGCTCTCCTTTTTTTAATCCTGCATCTATTACTTTCCACAAGAAAGTCTTCACAGAAAGAAGAATTTCCTGATAATGAAAAAGCTTTCTTTTATTTACTACTTATTATTTTATTCTGCATGGCAAGAGCAGGAGATCTCTGTCCTCCAAGGAAGCCAGTTGGAGTTGCACATTCCAGTTCATAAGGCAACTACAGCTAAGTGAAGAGGAAGTCAATAGCAATGTTATATTTGGGGTGGCTCCAAGCATGCTTTCACAGCTTTGATAGCTGACACAGAGATGGTCATTTTATGCAAGGCAAAATCCATTTACCACTGAGGTTCCCTTGCCAGATTGTTCACGCTGTCTCTGGTAATAAGCGAACATATAAATGAATGTTGTCATTAAACAAGAAGCCCTGATTAAATCCATGTATTCTCCAACAGAAAGCACATCATTCCTGTGCTGTGCTGGTGCCCCTGAGGCGGTGCCACCCGCAGGTCCCTGCCAGGCAGAGCTGCTCCTCCCCACTGGAATGCCCAGCTGAGCAGAGGGGAGCTCCGGGTGCTGCTGCCAGGAGCATCGCCCTTCAAGCCACTCAAACAGGTTTCAGACAAATTGGATAGACTTTGAGTTCGGTGCATAGTGGCATCAACAAGATCTGTAACTTATGATGCCTGGAAAAGTTGCAAGGCAACAGTCCAAGCCTTGGTTCTGGGGCCATTGTCGTTGGGATGAAATCTCTCCCTGCAGTGAACCCTCACATCTGGTAGCCTTTACTGCTCCTGCTGCTCCTCTTTCCCATGCACTCACTGACCCCTTTGACTTTCTGAATAAATCTAATAGTGGGACTGTCCAAAGATATCCTTGGAAACTTGCAATCTAGTGACACCAGAGGAATATGTTTCCAAATACTGAGACAGTTATCCCTAAGGATACTTCCTATTGCAGGCCTGGCAAGTGTGGAAGCTGCTGTGGTCTTATTTTATGCTCAAAAAATGGCCAAGAAGAGAAGGAACTGGTGCCAAAAATATGCCTTAAAAATTAGAGGATGACAGAGCTAATAATAAGTGTTTGAGCTGGTGAAAAAACAGCTGAGATTCTGTTGCTCAGTGCAATAGCTGGAATGCAGGTTGGTGGATCACAAGAAAATTTGAAAACACATCTGAAAGATTTTTAAATGTCCACCTAAATGCAGATTCTTGGTCACCAACAGAACTGAGCTGGACACACCAGGCATGAGAATTGCCCTTATTTTCTATGTAAGTCTAACTGTGGAAAAAGTAATATTAACTGATAAATACACACTCTAAGCAAAGCGGTTTTGCTCTTCTTTCTCTGAGTTTCTAAATTTGCTCCAAACACAAGGTGTGGTGGATCAGAAGGTGGAGAGGTGAAGGGAAACTGAGGCGCAGAGCAGGGATGTGATTTCTCATGAAGTCACAGGGAACCAGTGGCCAAGTATTTGAACTGGCCAGTCATCCACATTATCACTCAACCAGGAACATAATTTACATGGATTTATTATGGAAAGTTCTTTTCCGAAGTTAAAATCTGTGGACTTGCATGACTTTTAACACCAATGGGGCAAAAGATGTCAAACAAACTTGCAGCAAGATGTTGCAAGTTACTAGAGTGCACAGAAAAGTGACACGGGCTGTGATGTCTAATCTGATTTTTCAGGCAACTTCAAAAACAACCCGAACAAAGACACAGAGCATTTGTCTCCGAGTTCCTGTCCTATGAAATACCACACTGGAGCCAAGAATATTAAATAATCCCTAAGAACATGTCAAAAAGGATTGAGTTTTTGTGAAGGCATATTTCTGTAATTTGCAAGAACAGGAAGAGGCTGAATCACTTTTTGACCAAAAATAAAGCTGAAGCTTTCCTAGAGTTAGTTCCACTTGTAAAAAACTGATTTGTATGCGGGAGCAGTCTGGGATCCCTTGGACTGGTCAGGTGGCTCTTACCCTTCCCAGGTGTTCACCCCTGGGCCAATACCTCTGGTTTTTGGTCCCAAAGTCACCTGTGAGCAAGGATGTCCTCACACTGCGATGGGCAATCCTCAACGCTGAGAAAGCACAACACAACTGGGAATCCTGGGGTTGATATTTCCATGACAATGACATCCAAAATGCCTCTGCACACACCCGGATCCTGCTCCAGGGAAAAGATTACAAAGAAGTCTGCATATGGATACAGCATTCCCCTTAAATATAGCTTAAATGGCTTTGTTTCAGAGCTGGAACATGACACTTTTCCTGTGCAAATGTAACCTCTAGTAACATGTGTCAGCTTTAGCCATAGAAATAAATAATGGGTCAGGCCAAGTTCACACCACCACCTTCTTTCATGTGATAGACCCTGCTTGGAATCTGGTCCATGATTAAATAGGTTTTCAGGCCGAGTCAGAGCTCTAGGCTTTACCTAATCACAACACTTCGTAAATAAAATTTTAAAAGAAGAAATTTGATTTTTAAATAGGAAGAAAAAATTTGATCACTGTGATGTCCATAGCACAAGAAAACATAATATTTAAGCAATATCTGGTACAATCTGTATTTTTAGTAATTTGACATATACGGTTTGGTCTAATAAGACCACTCTTAAATGGGCAAGCTAAGCTTCCTCTGAAAATCAGAAAATTGAAACTACCTTGCAGAAGTTTATGAAAAATAGAAACTGTTTTGACTCTGTTTCACAAGAAAAGAATTCATTTCACCAAGCTGTCAGTCACTAACATTGAGCCACTCAATTTTCCTGCAAAAAAATGCACAAATGGCTTTCATTATATTTAGCTGCAGCTTTAAGAAAATTTAATCAACCTAAACTGTTTAGTCTTTTTCCCTGATGAGAATCATAAAGTCAAATTCACATTTAAACCTGTTTAAACTGAAGCTCCTGTCAGCACCTCTGTTTATATTAAATCTATCGGCATGAAATGCATTAAAATAAGAATAATGATATAATGTCTTAAGTGTATAATGTTAACATAGGTCCCAGACAGAAAAGTGGGACAGACAGGCTGAACATTGTAAATTAATTTTCAATGTGTTATATTTATAGCTGTCAACTTTTCTAAATAGTTGCTCTTGTAGCTGTTACACTTTCTACTTGTCCATCTGTCTCTGTTACTCAATGTCTGTCTCTACCATCAGTATTTCAGCAGAAAATTGCTATTTCCACATTTTCAGAATAGTTGGCACTCTGGATATTGAGCTCTCCTGGTGCTTGCTTTCAGAAACAACAAGAACAATTATCCAGAATGGGAAACCCATGATATCCCAGGCCATAAAAAGCAATGCCAGTGCTCCTCCAACTCTTCAATAGAATAGATTCTGTGAATCTATAAAAAACCCAGGTAATAAAAAGAGTAGGAAAATTTGTGTCTAACCCGTCTTCTTTGGTGGTTCCATCTGATTGATCTCATGAATTCCCATCTAATCAGGAATAAACTACCCCAGAAGTCTCAAAAACTCACTTCAAACTTGGTTTTGTGTCAGTATTTCATGCTCCATTAAAACACCGTAAGATTAAACACCAAAGTCCAGAAAAATCCAACAACTCTACCTTCCCAAACTCCCATGGGTGATGCTGGGGCCCTTTTTTGAGCATCCCAGTCCCATTTTCAGTTCCTGGGTGAGTGGCCCAGGCTGGCTGGGGAGCTGCACAGACACGATGGCTCTGCCCAGCAGGTCCCAGGGTTCACACAGTTCCTGCTGATGGGAATATTGCACAGTGCTGCTTCTGGGCATTGGCTGAGAGCTGGGCTTAGCACATCACACCAAGCAGCCAAAATGGCTCTTTGTGCTGGAAAACTGAGGACACAACCATGGAAATCAACTGGTCAGCTGCTGCATTCCAGACATGCCCAGCTTTTGCAGTGACTTTGCAAAAAAAAAGTTTTGGAAGACCAGGAACACAATTTTGTACCTATATTGACAGGAGTACAGCAATGCCTTCTGGAATTTGGATTCCACCAAAGCTCAGCATTTTATAAAGCTTGTGATAAATGAGGCTGTGTATGAGTTAAATAATAGAGGTGCCCTGAAATCAAGCTAAAGAAACCAAAGCCTATTTCCTCACTGTACATGACAAGAAGGGTCAAACATCAGGACCCACGATGATTCTCACACAGTCCGTTTGTGGGAGCAAAAGATGCATTCAGTTCATCTATTTCCTTTCCCAATTAATCACTGGTCACAGCAGGTTTGCTGGATGCTGACGACTCCTCTGGTCTGAAAAGGGGTTTGCATTTCTTTCTGCAGAAGGAAAAATTCACCGGCTGTGGGTCAAGGGGCCTCAAGCACAGAGTAGAAAGGAGTGACCAATAAACCTCAGTTCTGTGCCTTAATTTGGTTTTCAGGTACATTTGTGAGATATGCACTTTGAACTCCATTCAGTGATACTCAGAACATCATGAATGTTCTATGACTTAGCAAGGCTTACTTTTAAGTAACTTATCTCCCATTACATAGAAATTAAAGGAATTTTTGTCAGTGTCTTCCCAGTGTAGCAAATCAGGACAACACTCCACACTACATTTAATAATTTCAAATTGGAAAACAAAAGTAGGTGGGGAACTTCTGTTATATGACCTGAGATTCCAGAAATTCTCCCATGTGAAACTGAGATAGAAATTTGAGTTGTTATATGCAGATTTTAAATAATTTTGATTGAACCATTAGCCGTGAGAAAAATTTCAAACTAAAAAGAATGCTACTGGGTTTAGAAAATATCAAAATAGGCCTTGGCAAGGTTTTTGAATTGAAAAGCAAATTTACAATTTATTATTTCAGGTGTGTGTGTAGGTAGACACATGGTTGTTGGTGTGTACATGCCAGTTTTGGTCTGAACATGGAAATTCACTCAGATTTCATATGCATGAACCTCTCCATGAATTAAAACCAGTATGAACTGTTATTTTCTGGATATAGAGTGTTCATTATCAGAGCCTGGAAAGGTACCTAGTTTGTAATGAAGATTATAAAACCTCTCATATAAGAGAAATTGTGCTGAGAGTGAAACTCCCCTGGCTTTGCTTTTTGTTAAAATGCCTCCCATAAACTTCTGACTGAAAATCCAAAGTCAGATCTCTGAGGCCACAGAAACTAAGAGTGGTCAAAGAATCAGTCTCAAGGAACTTTAGCATTGATGTTAAAATGATGTTAAAATGATGTATTTATGTCTCTAACGTTTTATGCTTGTTTACAAATGACTCATTATGATTGGAGCTAACAAAAATTTCATTTTGCATTCTCGACATGCCTTCTGTTAACAAATGAAGTAGAAGTAAAGCCCAAGTAAATTACACATTTGAATAACATTAAAATGCAGCAAACTTAATTTCCTGATAAGTGTAAAAGGTTTTATTACTCCTATGTTATGTCAGTAAGTCCACAGCCATGGAATCAGCCATCACACACTCATTTGATTGACAGTATTATCACTCTGATGCTTTTCTGTGCTACACATGCTGTAATTTTCCCTTTTGTCCAGCAAGTTTTTCTGTTTTGGCATTTATATTAGGAACCAGATTTGTCTTCCAAGCCATGCTACTTTCTCCTCTCTATTAAGAACACATTCTCTGGAAAATTCCCATTTTCTTACACCCTGCCAATCTGACCACTAATGTGCTTCAACTTTTACCCTGGTCTTCAAGTAACAATTTTTTGTGCGTGTCAAATTTACTTCTCAGTGGGACCAGACGTGATTCTTCAGTCAACTCCTCCTGAAACACAGAACACCACCTCTTGAGCGTTCCTTCCCATTTCACACTCTGCTTAGTCCCTGTGAATCTTGGATTATTCTCCTGCACCCTTCACAGTGCCCACCACCTTGGCAGATCAGGCCATTAACCAAATATCCACATATTTATGTACATATAAACCAGTGTAGCTCTGTGGAAGTCACTGAGTGGTTTTACCCATGTCCTCAGATTTACAGTTCCCTGTACAAGGCACTTTATCCCAGAAAAGCTACAGTGAAAAGAGAGAGAGAGGTGAAGCAGAACCTTATAGCATTGATTACTGTGACACAGCCTCAACAATCAATGATCTGCCACAGCTTGTGAAGCGGTTTGACAAACTTGCAAAAATGTCAGCAGGTTCAGTGGAGGGTTTAAAAGACAGTGACAAGGCCCAATATTGAGGAAGCTGTTTTTTTTCTTTTGAACTCCCTGCTTATTTCCAAAAGAAGTAAACACTAACTCAACCAGCTCATCCTTCACATTCTGCCACAGCATCTGCACCACAGTTCTCAAGTCTGTTTTGTTCTCCCTTGTCTCCAGTAAATAGAAAGGAAAAAAAGATAGCAAAGCAGCCCAGCTTTCTGGAAGAGACAAGGAGGCGAGTCCATGCCACATCAGTGGGATCAGAATTCCAAAGAAGAAAGTTGTGTCCCTTTTTCCTGCATTATCAGTTGCTAACTCATCCCTTTTAGATTCACACAGGACTTTGGTCCAGGTTTTAAGCTGTGAATCTGACCTGTCCCAACTCCCCAACGGCAATTTAGTTATCTCTATTCCGTTTTCTCCTTTTTTTTTTTTCCCAATACAGTCTAATCTTCACTGTTTGCATTTTGATTGCCTGGCAGTGCCAAGTTGTTTTGGTTCAGTGGAACCACGGAGGCGACGTTTATCACAGGCTTACTCTGGAACCAAGTTCAGTTCTCACCAAGAAGAACTGTTACTCCCATCAGTGACTTTTTGTTCTGAAAACAAGGCTACTGATTTGGCTGAAGGAAACAAAACAGCCTTTCCCACCCCTAGATAGCTGCAAGACTCTCATCTCAGCAGTGTAACAGAGGGGAGGTGCCACAGAACCAAAGATGTTGTTGTTTCTGGAGGACCAGGCACTGATAGAGAAGCTAAATCACAGAGGAAGAAAGATGCTTCCTTTCTCAAGCACTCCTTGTGGATAAAAAATTCAACGTCATTTTCATTCATGTGTTGGCCAGACTAAGCAGGTGTGAGAGAGATGCTGGTATTTTTGAGAAAGCAAAATGAATCAGTTCTGTGGTCACCCTGCATGACCTGTCCTGGTCAGTGACACTGGGAGCCATCAGCAGCTTCTCCTGTCCTTAGACAGCACAGTCTCAAAGCAGCCTCAAAGCCACCACAGCTAATTAATCAAATATCTGGATTACTTCAATAAATGTTGAAAAGGTTACTTCAGTTTCCTGTCCCCTTGAAGAAAGGGGAAGTCCAGCAGCCATGTGCTGATCCCAGGGGTGCCTTCCAGCCTGAGGTGTGCTGGATTCCATCTGGGAAGAGCTGCAGGAGAATTTGCTTGGATCAGCCACGCTCTGCCCCGAGGGATGGGGACCAAAACGGAGCAATTTTGGAACTACAGGACTCCTTGAGTGACATAATGACATGCAAAGATTTGTACCCATCTCTGAAGGGAGCAGGGGCTCTGCTGAGCAGCGGTGAACAATGGTTTAAAGCCAGCAGCTAAGGAACATCAGAGGAAACAATGTTGGAGGGGGATTAAAGGGAGGTAGCATGTAATTATCCCAGTTGGACCCCAGCCTAGAACTGCATTTCAAACTGCTTTTCCTTTTTCAAGAATAATTACTATGAAAACACTTAGCCAACGCTGTCAAAACAGATGTCAATATTCCATTCAAAATATGTAGGAGATTTTCATTATTAAAAGGGAACAACTGAGAACATCAGAAGTTACAGATTTTACACAGCTCTTGTCTGCCAGTTTGTCAACTGCAAGAAATAAAGGTGGTGCTCAGATCCAGCTGGTTAGAAAGAAGAGGTTAAAGTCAGCTGTGGGTGCAGCAGTAATTTAAACAATCTGAATAAAATGTGTTTATTCCCAAGCAGAGCTCTGTGGCACCACTCAAGGCCTGGCTGTGCCCTTTGACAAAACCGAGGGAGCAGTGATGGTGTCACAGAGCAAAGTGCCAGTGGTGAGGGAGTAGGAGAAATGTCCCCTCTGCCACTGACAATATGGTGTGTGCCTGGACCACTGCTACAGACTGAAACGCCCAATGGTGCTGGAAGCCCCAGAGATGGGAGGTAAAAAGTGAGGGGCTCAGTCTCTCTCAGCCTGGGAGTCGCTGACCATGCATCCCACATTACAGACAGGAGGGTTTTCTGAGAAGCTAGTGTCCTCTAAGAGTTTATAGGAACACTACAAAAGCTTTTTCATGTTCCTTTCAAGTAAGGAGCAGCTCTGATAGCATCTACTCCTATTGAACTTTTTATTCTTTCCAAACTTTCTTTTGTTCTTCAGGATTGTTTTTTTTTTTCTTGGCAAATACAGGGAATTTGTTTGGGTACAGAAGTACATCTTAACCAAGTATTTTGCAGTTAAAATATTTCTCTCTTTGTTGGATGGAATAAAAAACCCCACTGTGGCATTTTGCTATCCTGAAATTGTTTCTACCATCTTGAAAGTTCTTCTGTGTCAGGATAGTAAATAAAACATAATGGATTTAGGGCATAGAAGGGGAGATTGCTTTTTCAAAAAGAAAAAAAAATAAACCAACAATGAGGTAAAGATTAGTCACAGCAAGTAGGAAGCAAAATTTATCATAAACACCACCAGTGTCTGTGTGTCTAAAAATCATTGGTGCATTTATACTTGCAAGTAACCATATGAACAGACCATTTCTGACCCACCTACTGGTGGGCTGGCACACATAAACTTATTTATAAAGGGATAGTTCAAAAGTTAGCTCAAATTTGCACCAGTGGAAATCTTTTGCCATCAGCAGAGCTTGCCCCAGTACAAATTTGGCTTTAGATTGCTGAGTTTTTCCAGAATCAGTTTTCCAAACAGAACTAAATGAAAGAGCTGGATGCAGAGTGAACTCTTGGAAAGCTATCTTGATTATTAAAAGCTGAAACCAGAGAAGCAGCCTTCACAATTAATGTAATACTGATCCAAAGGCAATTAATTTTAACTTTGGATGAATGAGGACAAAATTTGCCAGACTTTAAAAGCTTGCCTATTCCCATCCTGCCTGCTTTCCTCTGTGTAACTGACACCACACAATTTGTCTCACACAAAAGCCTGGATGGATACTATGGCACATGAGAAGGGAAGTTTTACAGCTTGCTATCTATGAGAGAAAAAGAGAACAGCTCTTCTTTGGCCTCTTCTGAATGAAATATGGTTGTTTTTAACTGCTGCCTTCTAAATCTCGTGACTCAAGAAGTCCTTAGCTCATTTCAGTGCTCAAACTGCTTGCCTATGATGAATGGATTTTTAACGTCAAACTTCCTTCCTACCTCATCAGAAAGCTCCTTTTAAATTGCCAGGTGAGCCAGGTGTGAGTTCTGCACAAAGGAGGAGCTGTCTTTCTAAAAGGAGCTGCAGCAGCAGCTCCTGTGGGGGGGAAATAATGCAGTGCCCAGCCAACCTGGCAGTGCCAGCAGCAGCCTCACACTATCTCCAGAAATCAGCAATCCTAAACTCAGTTTTAATGAGCAGGTATATTCCAGTTGCCTAAGAAAAGGCTTCATTTTATACAAAAGAAAGTCATGGTTAAATTGCAGCAATTTCCCTTGCCTCTGCTCCAAAAGTAAGATTAGCTTTACACATCAAGGTACTTTCTTCTGGACTAAATCAAATGTCTCTATTAACTTTACCTTCAACCTGTTCTGGAAAAAGGGAAAAATTATTTTAAAATATTTGATAAGCAATTTTAGGGAATCACCAAGCAGCAGTACCCACAGGCATGTCAATGAGTATATTTGTGTGCACTCTTAAATTGCCCTAAGCATACCTGAACACTTCCTAAGCTTTTATCTGATGGCTGAAAAAAGGACAATCTATAACCATTTCCTTCTGCTGTCAGATTAAAACATTCAGCAAGCCTTTATTCCTTTTAGTTCAGTTCTAAGCCAGTATAATTCAGCTATTCTAGTGAATCTGAATTTGCCAGCCTGTAGCCCTGCAATTTGCAAAATCAGGAACAGCTGGAGGCCAGGCAGGCCCCAGTTCCTTTCTCTTTTCAGTCTGCAAATGCATCATGCAAATGAGATAATGAAAATCAAAATATAGGGTGAATCAGAGCTAGTGTTGGGAAGGTTATTTTGGGTCTTCATTTTACTTAAGGGTGGCAGTGGTAAGAGGTATCTCAATACCTGTTGATGATCTCTGACTCTTTATGTACTGGCTTTCATAGAAAATTCTTTTTTTTTTTTTCTTTACACAGAACATAAATAGAAGGGATATTACTGCATTGGCCTCATATGAGATAAACTTTTTATACCTTCATTTGCTTAAATAAGAGATCATAATTTTTTTTCAATTAACTGCTGCTTTTTTCCACTCAGTGAGAATAGAATTCAACTGACATTAAAGTGAAAAATTGAGTATTATAGATCAGGTTAGCAACTCTATTCAGTGATCCTATTTTTATATTGTAGTTAATGGCTTCTGAAAAATGACACCTGCTTTCTTCTTCATACTCATGTGACTGTCAATATTAGCAGTTACAGAAATTTCAGAATTTTACCTGTTGTATCTGAACACCAGAAAGATATAATCCTGCCAAGTTTTGAGTCTAGTATTATTTGATATGCTGACATTGAGTTTACATGACCTGGCATCAAACTTGCTCTCACTGAAATCTGGGGCAGACAATGTTTAAAATGGGACACGTGATGCTCATATTGTACCAAGACTGAAAATGTGGGAGTCACTTATTTTACTTAATCACAGTATAAGGTCTTCCTTGTTTAATCCCCCTTACCAATTGCCAAACTAAGTAAAATTAAAAACAGTGAAAATAGAAATCTTGACCGAGTAGTACCAACAAATCCAGTTACTAAATACTTAAGTACTTACGGGAATGTTACAGGGAGTAAATATTAGGCAGGATTTCACTCTTCTCAGTTATCTGCTGAGGACTGTTCTCAGTACATTTGGGTCTCAAGTTGGCTCTCCTGCAGTCACAGAGATAGCAGTTAATTGCTTCCCTTGATTAGAATTCGCAGCTGCATCTGCAGCAAGAGAGCTCCTGAAATTAACTGAGCTATCAATCAACAGAATAATTTGCTAGAGTGAAAAGCAACTGGTGAGCTGTGCACTTATCAACAAAAGCAGCAAAGTTTCTCTGGGAAAACTCCTAATGTTTGATAAAACAATCATATGCTTCTCTCCAGCCTTAAACATCAATATAAATCATTGCCTTCTGCACTTAAACTGTTCTCAACACTTTTGCCAGCTTTCTTGTCTGTGTGCTACTGTGTTTACAGAAGAAATCCTTGCAGGTTCCTCTAATGGATTTTAACATGCAGCACCAATCATATGCAAGGCATCCAGGGGCTGATAAAATTTCCTGATTCCATTTCTGAAAGACCTCCTCAATAGAACTTAACCCATGCTGATGCTCTCTTTGGAAATTAGGCAAACCCAAAGTTAGCAAGGACCCTGCTACGTCTTACACTAACTACTAACAAAGTTCAGGTTCCAAAGAAAGCAAGCATAAAAAATTACCCGCTCTGAATATTTTGGAAGAAAAAGTTACATGAAACAACTTACCACACTAATTGTTTCAGCCATTGCAGCCCATGGTGTACTTTGAGATTTTGTATCTCCTGCCAGCAAGGACAACTAGTCATTGAGGCTAAAGTTATTTTTTAAGAGGAAACTCAAGCTTTTTTGCTGCTATAGGAAGCCTTGGATCTAACATAGGCTTCAGTTCAAATCCGAGCCTTCAAATAGATGTTCACCAAGTTCGCCTCGTTTGTATTTGCTAATTCTGAACCAAGCTTCTTGATGCTTAATTATGATCACTGACAGACTCTTCCTCCCCCTCACCTTGTGCACAGAAAAAATGAGTAAAACTCTTCTCTACAGAAAACCAGGTGCTCACTGCCTCTCATGTACCTTTCTGACCTAGGTGCCATAAAAGCAATTGCAGGAACATTTGTCACACTTGTGTTTCTGCTAATTTTCTAAAACCCATGCCTGTAATGGCTGCTATCCTCTGGATTACACCCAGCAGGTAATATTTTATAGGCTCTGTTTCTGAAGTACTTGCATATAGAGTATCAGCTGACCTGTGCACCAAGATCTTTGCAAAGTGATTTCTGAAGCCAGGTTACTGAAACTCTTTATCAAGCTCACAAAACTGATAGAACATTTGCAACACAGATTTCACACCAAAAGCTCTTCCCACACATCCCATGGTCTCACATTTACAGCTTTACTATCAATTTAAACCTTAAACTGGTATTATTCAAATACCTGTAAGTATTAAACGGCTAGATTTATTAGTAAAGGAGAAAATACATATTCGCAAATGTTTTTGTCTAGTTTTATTTGATGACTCAGTGGCATCACTAATGCTTTCTATTTATGCACTTTGAAGGTATCCAGGACTTCACACAAGAAAAAGCATTGATATTCAAGCATCTTAAAAGGACTGAATTGTGCCATTCAATAATATGTCAATATGATTATTGATAATAATGTCATACTGCATCCATATTAGGCTTGAGTTCAAGCTTTCACAGCAGAGCAGGAGTTTGTCCACCATGCTGCAGTGATTTTCTGTGTCCAGTATGTGGTTGGCAAGTGGGCAGATGAAATTCCTGCAGCAGAGACAGAATCTGCCCCGTGCATCCCCTAAGTGCCAAGAGCTCCAGGCTCAGCCACAACTTCCTCAGCAGGAACATCACTGCCCTTCAAACTTTGGGAAGCAGAGACATTTTATTAACTGCAATTAGAAGAGAGTTAAGCCAGAGATGAGCACATTATAAACCTCCTACGTGTCCTTCTGTAAATAACTTAGACATTTTTATGCCCCAGTCATATTTTATACATTATTTCTTGAGGTTACAAAGCACTTCCTGCCACACAATGAATGCATACAATGCCATAGTGAGTATGCTTGTTATAAGCCATGACTGTCAATTAAGAACAAAAGATCAGTCATCAGATTCATTTGTTTTAGCAATTACAACTTTTGGCGTGTTAGAAGTTGTCTACAGCAGTGACCTCCTTCAGGGCCTTCATGATGGAATTTAGAGTTCACAGAATAGACACTGTGCTAGAACACTAAAATGCTGAAGTGCTGGTGCTTCGAGGAAATAGGAAAATGGGAGTGTAATTTCCTTTTTTCAGTGAAAGATTAACACCATATTTCCAGCAGCTGAGAAGTCAAGCATCCTATAGGCAAATTTCAGCATGAGCTCATTCTAAGACACGGCAATAAACTGGACTCCATTATGTGGGTTTAAGGAGGAGAGCAAGGTCAGCCTCATAATTACAATTATCCAGAAGTGGAACCAATCACAGAGAAAATGTCAGCTCACTCTATTTTGTGCTAATATTTTCATGTTTCAAAGAAGTCCATTAATTCTTTTTAACAAAGTAATTGGGTGATGTTATGAAATGCAAAGGCATTTTAAATTTTAGTTTTCTAAATTGCTTTCTGATCTGTCTTTCCTGCCACAGGGCGACAGGTTCTAGCGCTACTATTCTCAGAAATATTTCTGTATTCCAGTTAAAGAAGACTTGGAATAACTGGATTCAAGGCAGAAATTATAATTAGAAAGCTGCATGTGTATAGGCCTACATATTTTAGGACTGAAAATATACATCTCAATCAGCTCAAAATCTATTTGCAGAGGTCAGAGAACCAAAAGAAATAAATGTGCTCTTTACAGAGCAACTGTAGCACCAGTAAACTGATTTTAATGTCACTGCAAGCTGTGTGTGCTGTATGTTTCAACATTCCCCCTAAAGCTGGAAGAATTTCTAAGAAGCTGCCTGACAGGGAAACTGCAGCAGCTCTGGGCTGGCAGGACAGGAATGACTGCAGAAAACATGCTGTGCTATGAATCCACTGTGATCAGACAGCCCACCAGGCTCTTTATGAGCTTTGCAGCACTACCAATATAAATTTTATTCTTTGGTGTTTTTTAGAATCGGGAATTCTAACTAAAGTTGATTAAAAAAATACAGCATTGAATAAAACATGATGGTTGCTGCCTATAGCCCTGTCTAGATGTTCATCAGGTTAAAAGCAGTTATTTGGGATTTAGACTCTCGTGGCTTTGATTTGCATTCATTTTATCCTGTGTTCCTTCACTAACTAAAGTTTTGGGAGCTCTGACCCAGCATCTCTGAGCACAGTACGAGTGAGCTTCCTGTAGGGTACTGACCCATAACTGTGAACAGATGTGCTGCTTTGAGGCAGGCAGAGGTTACAGATGTTCTGCTGCCAGAAAAGCAACGCTGTTATTTCAGCAGAGCAAGAGCAGCTCGGAGCACCTTGACCCATCCAAGGAACACCTTACCCTTTGCTTTACTGTGCTGCCAGGTTTTGCTTCTTCTCATACAACGTCGTGACGAGGCTTTAATGTGTGGGAGACAAGGCTCTTGCTGTTTATCAGGCCCTTTGAAATGTCCAGACACATTGCCAGGAGTGGGAAGCACAAGCTTTATTGAACTGACTCTGCAGTGAACTCTCTACACCAGGGTATTTTTACTTCCCCCTCTCCAGCCCCCCCAGTTGGTTTTCTAATAAAGCAGCAGCTGACTCAGCAGGTATGCCCTGCTCTTTTCATTATCATTTTAGGAAGCTTAGAGGACAGGGATGCTGTAGAAAGCAGCTTTTTCAGCAGTAAAGAGGAATGATGGTTTCAGGGGGAAGAACGTCTTTAAAAATTACATTTTAGTAGCTTTGACTTGCACTGCTCCTGATCTAGCTCACACTGAGGAGGCAGCAATGACAGCACCCAGGGGCAGAAGGAGGATTAAGGGGTGACTCTTTCTGTTACTCAAAGCTGCCATTCCCATGGATATTCCCTGGGAATACTAATTTTAAAGCTTCCACAAATTCTGAACTCAGTTCTAGACTGAGAAAGTTTTGGGAAGATTTTTAAGATGGGGTCAGTCTGCTAGAAATAACAAACCTTGCCAAGAGAAAATATCTACTGGAATGAAACTAAAAATGCTTTTTGTGATTCCAAGGCATCAAGGCAAGCATCCCAGCATTTCTTTTAAAGCTGCAAATTAGAAATAAATGTTTTAAGAAGCCACAAAATTTATTCTTACCTATTGGAAATATGAGTAAGGGCTGCTGTTTCTATGTGTGTGAAGATTAGAAAGAGCTTAAGCTAAAACGTTCTGTAAGAAAATTAATCTTCTGTTGTCTGTCTAAAGCATTTTGGGGCACACCTGGTAATCTAAGCAGTTCTACTCTATTTTTTACTGTCAAGTTCTACATTTATCTTTGCTGACTTTCAGAGAAATTACTTAAACTGTGTTTTCAAAATGGCACAATAACAGATTATTCTAGAAAGAGAGTGATTTCCTTTCCAGAGAATACTGCACAATTGATTATCAGCCTCCATTAAAACACTGAATGCAGGTGGTTTGATAACAAATCCTTATCAGATTCAACTTTAAAAATAGTTATTACACAAAATAAATAAAAATGATCAGCAACTAAGGGATGTTAGTACATGTTAGCTTTTAACTGAGTGAAACCCACTCGTCTGAGGAAAAGCAATCCTGCCCACCAGCTTTGGATGACTGGGGATTATTTGGGGAGGAAATGTCCCTGCAAGTCCATCCTGTCCATGCCATTAAGAATACGAGGAATCTTAAACTGCAAGTGCTGACATATGAGCAACTTCACAAACAGGTAAGCTCAACAAGAGGTGGAATATCAATATTTTTCTGACAAAGCCCTGCAGCTGCAGTGCCCCAGCTCCTGCCCCCCTCACTGCCCCAGCACACCTTCTAACCCAGAGCTGCTGCTCCTCCCCAGGAGATCTGCACTCAGGGAAAGCTGCTCTGCCAAAGGGGGCTGCACTTCTGGGGGGGCTCTGCAGCCCCTGCTCGGCGTGTAAAGCTGGAGTAGGGTTGGGTACACAGCTCCTGGGGGCTGCACTTCATTCTGTTCAGGAAGGGGTTTGAGTTTACTGTGGAAACCTGTTAGAAATCAGCTCCTTCTTGCCTGGCAGAATTGGATTTGTACACCAGGAAGGCATTAAAATAAGTCTGGTTTTAGCCCTGAAATAGGCACCGATGCACACAAAGGACAAACAGGAATTAAGAGGAAAAAAAGAGCCATTTTAGGCAGTTCATTGAGAGTGGCAGTTGTTCATGGTGACCAGGTGCTGTGGTACTTCCACAGACACCTACAACAAGAATTGAAGGTGGATATTCTTCACCACTCATATAAAATTGAAATCCTGTGCTTGTGCTAAAAATCACTGATTACATTTCTATTGTTTTAATTGATATAATTTAATGATAAGCATTATTAATGATTTATGCATATACTCCATACAAAGCAGATAAGATTTGAGTTTTTCTCAAATTTGCAAAGTGCATAGAGCTACATGACAGTTACATTTTCATCTTCAGTCCTGAAAATAATCTCACTTAAGTTTCATTTGGGAAATGCAACTGAATTTTTAAAATTTATTTGCATCTCATATCAATGTAGAAAGAAACAATGGAAGCCAATGACTGTAAAGAGATGAAGAAAGAAACTGTGGCTGCAGAACTCTCCAGATGCAACCAGCTGCTATTAGGGATATTCAAATCCTGCAATCAATCCTTAGTCTCAGAGAACTAAACAGCTTTCTGACTGCAGAACTACGAGGTTTGTTGATTATGTCTTTGAACTCAGATAGTCCAAGTACAAAACAGCTGCTTTTCACAAAGAAATCAGACTTTCTAAAAACAACAGCATAAAGAGACATGATGGTTTATGCTAACACCACTACTGCATGTAGCCTCATTAACCAGGCAGAACCATTGTAAGCAACTGGATTAAATAAAGGGTACATCATGGGAAAGATAGAATATTCTAACTGAACCTGGTTTATATTCTCTTTAACTTGTCTTAATTGCAGGTAAAATAATGGCATAAATTGCTAATCACATCACTTTCGATTTATAAACATTACAGAAGTAAGAACAACTCTGCAGCTACAGAGACATGTAAGTATTTCCAAACTACAAAGATAAAAAGGAGGCTAGAGACAACTATCAAATGAACATGGAGCAGTTCATCTCTGTGCTGGCAATGAAAGTCCTCTGTGTCTCTGAAACTTATTTATTCCTTTAGAGTGACCTGTGACCAATATGTTACCCCCTGTTACTTCTCAGAACATTACAGGGTCTAAGCAGAAGCTTGTACTAATACATGAAGCAATGCAGTGCAGTGTGAAGAAGAGTAGTGCTGTGCTCATCATGAGTAAGAAGTGAATCCATGAGTCCCAGAACTGACTATTATGGGTGAGAAAAATTTGCTGGTGTCATCTAACTCTGCAACCTTGACAAAGCCATATCCCGAGTTATATATAGAGAAAGCTTGTAAACACATTTCCATATTCAACGTTTAAGCTGGACACAAAGTGCTATGAGACCAAAAGTGTTTGCTATACATGTATAATTAATTATTATTACACTCCTGTTAAGCTTGTTCGTTAATTCATGGTGATATCCTATGAATTCAGTAATTTAACAACTGTCCCATTCCTTGAATATAATTACTTGATTTAGAAAAGTGAATGAGAATTTGGGTGTAGGCAAAGCTCAGGAGCTCAGTGCAAGCCCAGAGCTCTGCTGGCTGGGCTGCCCAGGCTCTCTGGGGCTCTGGGCATCAGCAGCTGGGGGACAAACATCTGCTGTCATTCCAAGAGCTGCTCCTGGCAAGACTGGCCTTGCAGTCCAGGGACTGAATTGTGCCATGTACAGAGGGCATCCTTCAGTGTCTGAACCACATCAACCCTCCCATGTGCACAGAGCTTGTTTTGGGCACTATTCTATACTTCACCATTTTATACAAAGTATAGTAAAAATGGTTATAAATCAAGGGTGAGAGATGAAGGAAAGTAATTAGAAGTGACAAGGGAAGCATCTTTGCATTTTTGCCTTTCCTAGTCAGTTAGCAGATACCATATTATCATATACCTCATCCAACTACAGCCAGGACTGAGGCTGGGAGCTCCTCAGCAGAAGCACACATACAGAGGTGTAAACTCTGCCTCCTTTCAGGCCTGACTTCCTAGATCCCCTGGTAAGGGGAACTGAAAGGCTAAGGTGGTTATTTCCATGCCCATTAGGTAGGTCATGCACACTGGCATCCCCAGCTCAGAAAATGTGGAAAAGTGTTTCAGAGACTGGGTGCCAGTTCACACTAACACTATTTTAAGTCCACTGTGAGCTACCAGCCTCTTTTATACAACATGAGTATCAAATACTGAGATCGGTCTAAAGCTCTGTTTAGGAGATGACAAGTAGATATCTACAGACTTCTGGTTTTTTAAATGAAAAATTAATTAATAACCACTCTTTCTCAAAAGTATATTCAGACTGAAGTTGTGAAGTTGTACCTTTTGAGTGATAACTCTCTTATTGCTTTGTTACAATCTAAGAATTTGATAACCACATGGGTTAAGACCATTCCCCTTTACACTGGCCTGAGCTGGAGTTCAGTATCTGGATCTGTGCCATGTCGCTCTCATGTTAATTAAAGCTCTGTGAGGGAGACCTCATCTCCCTCACCATCATCCTCCAAAATTTAATCTTCACCATCCTTCTGCCTTGTAACAGGCTCAAGCGAGCAGAGCCATTCCTTAATTTGATGTTTTCTGTTTTATTTTGCAGGGCAGTATGTTCAGAATCAATACAGATGTTATAGTGGTAGCACCCACCTCAAAGAATAACTCTTCCCCCAACAAAAAGTAACCAATCTTACATGAAATCAGTTGTAATCGAGCTAGCTGTCAATTATCCACTGAAATGGGAGGCATGGCTGAAATGGGAGCCAGGACAGCGAAGGGAACACCATGGCTGAAATGGGAATGAGGACAGTAAAGGGAACACCATGGCTGGACTGGGAGCCAGGACAGCAAAGGGAACACCACGGCTGGAATGGGAATGAGGACAGTAAAGGGAACACCATGGCTGGAATGGGAACAAGGACAGCAAAGGGAACACCATGGCTGAAATGGGAATGAGGACAGTAAAGGGAACACCACGGCTGGAATGGGAACAAGGACAGCAAAGGGAACACCATGGCTTACCAGTCATGCATGGTGCACAGAGAGCTGTATGGGGCCAGGCAAGGCCCACCAGGATAATGGATAGAGGAAAGGATTTCTGCATATCAGTGCTCTCTGCTCTTGGCCGTAGAAGGAACCAGGGGCTCTGGCAAAGCACCAGCCTTCTTGTGGGCCCACATCTGCCCCATGGAAAAAGCTTCTTGGGCCCCAGAATGCTGGGGACAGTGCACCAGGCAGCTCTCCTTGGGTGTCCCTCAGGTCAGCACTGGTTGGGTTCCACTCAGAGCAGCTCCCTGCACACTCAGGCATCAGTTTCTGTGCTGGGCTGGAACTTTGTTTTTAAACACCTGTAGAGCTCAAACCTTCAGCATCCTGCTTATGAACTTGCCCACTGAAGTCTACAAATATTTTGCATTCAAATATTTTGCATTACACCTTTAATAAGTGACCTAAATATCATCCTATAATTAAGAAGAGGATGTTCAGAAAAGCTAATTTGTTCCCATGTTTCTGTTCAGTCATTTAGCAATAAGAATACAGAATAAATTCCATAGCTGCACTGCATTAGAAATGCTGTCAAGACTGGCTGAAGATTACTGATTCTGCTTCGGCTGGAATTTGTACAAGTAATGTTATCTAAAGAAGAACCATATGACGGCAAATTGAGAAGCACAGAATGAAAACTATTAAAGTCTAACCTAGCGGCAAAGTATTAAAAAAAAAATAAATAAAAGTGAGACATTCAGCAATCCATGTGAACATCTAAGATACCCAAAAAGCAAACCAAATTCCTCTGACTTCTCTTTATCAAGCGCTAGTAAAAGTCAGTATCTTCAGAGCATCTCATTCAATTACAGATCCACGATGAGTTACTTTCCCTTGATAATGCTGCATCCTTCAATTTATAATCCATTAAAGAGGACTGATGCTTGAGAACAACAGAATGTGCCAATTTTCCAAAGCACAAAGTGGCATATACACAGAGGAAAATTACTTATTCAAATAATTGAACTCTATCAGTATGTATTATCTTACCACAGGCAGTTATTATTTGATATATACCAAACCTGCATCTATGAATGCTATTTAGATTAGAAGTATGAGCAGTTTAGTTTGAAGAGGGTCTCAGACAATAAATTACCTTCACCTGCAAATATTCACTTTTAATGAGTTTTGCTTGTTTAAATGCTGGAGTGGTGGTACTCAGCATTACCACTGCTCACTGTACAGCACTCCTGCATGTTCCACGAAAAAAGAGTGATGGGGGAACAGTCACCTAACATATGGCAGCAACTTGTGCAGTGAACTGGAGCAACAGTAAACCAGAAAAAGAAAGATAATATTGGACAGCACTTGGCTCAGCTAAGAAATTCTGGGCCTTGTAGTTACAGCACAAGTGGAGGAGACAGGAAATCTGGGATTTATTCTGGGATCTGTCACAGATTTCCTGCATGGCTTTAAGAAAGTCCTGTGGGGTTAACTTCAGCCATGGGGTCTTGTTCCTTTGAGAGCAGCTCGTACCCATATCTCAACTCTTCTTTACAGTGTGAGCTAATTAACACTAAGGGAGGTGTTACTGGTGCAACTTTTGTACAGAAGAAACAGCAGTCAGGTCTAATGCAGGCAACACCCCCCTCCCCAGGAGCTGGCAGGGAGGCAGTAAAAAGGACATGCACTCCAGCCAGGTAGAGCACAGTTGTGACAATGCTGGAATCAGGGAACAGAAATTTATCTTCACTGAAAGCCAAGACTTCATTTCCCTACGTTCTTACAAGCCTAAAAAGTAGAGGGGGACATACAGGGCTTGTAATTTCTTGAATGATACCTCCTTTTCAGTTTTCACACAGACTACATTCTCCTCGTGCAATCCAGCTGTGGGAAACCAAGACACTCATTCCTCTAAAAGGCACCTTCACATACCCAGCTAAGTTAGCCCAGAGTTTTCAGTTACAGAAAGCAGTATGATAACTTCAGTGGGTCAGTTTTATTTCTCAGGCCTGCATGGCTTAACGTCTCAGATTTGAGCAAAACAGAGTAAATCCCACATGTTCCTGTTGGGAGCTCACACCCTTTTGGGTTCTTCTGGCTGGAGAGATGGTTCCCCTCATTCTCTGAAGACTACCCCAGAATTAAGATAACTAATCCACAAGAAACCACTTTATGTTTTAGGTCACTTGCCTGGTGCTCCCAGATGATCCATTCTTATCTCCTGTGTTCTGAGCTATTTTGTTTCTCCTCCGTGTTGTTACCTGCAAGGGAAATAAAACCTCTAGAAGACAGCTCAACAGCGTTCAGTTAACAAGGATCTGGAACCAGGCATTACCCAACTGAATTTCCTACCCTCTAGCCCATAGGTTATTAAATCACAGCAGGTGTTTCTACTTGTTTCATGGCATTAATAGACACTTGGGTGCTAACCGGGTTTGTAATGCGTTTGCAACTTTTGGTTATTTATGGAAAATGCAGTCTGGGAAAGCCTTATTTTGAATTTGGTCTGTGCGAAGAATTTATCAAACTTCTGTAGTGATTTATTTTAGTATGTGCATCAAATCTTCAACTGAAGAATTACTTGTTGGAGCTTTCATTTGCAGAGAAAGATGGGACTGGAATTGGGACTTGGGTCATAAAATAATATTGCATCCCAATATTTAAATCATCCTCAAGAAAAAAAGTGTGGCAAACAGAGCTGCATCCATGTAACTCTAAATCACAACTTTGGTACAAATTGTCTTTATAAAAGGTTGTGGGATTAAATTTCTAAGAGACCTGAAACCACATTCAACCACTGGAAATGTGTCACCTGGTTTCTCAAAGATGTTCTAGCTCAGCTGGATCTGCTGGGCAATTGTGAGAAACCAATCACTGAGATCCTAACTGGAAACAAGTGACCCGGGATCCTATTCAGTCCCACAAGCAGCACAACTCTAGAAATAAGACAGGAAACAGGATAACAGCTTGTGTCCTGAGCTTCAGGCTCAGCTTTGAATTCAGATTTCACTAGAGATGGAAATGCAAACCTTGAAATCAAACCTTTAAAACAGAACAAAAAGTTCAGGATACAGGACCACAGGTTGCTTTTGTCCACTGTAAGTGTGGAGGCAAACCCCGTCCCTACAAACTCTTGCCCTGCATTGAAATGGTTGTGTCTGTCTGCTCACACTCATCCTCTTCCTCCTCAGCCCCATGTGCAGCTTCACCTTCCAAGCAGCATGCAGCAAGCAGAGTCACTGGGCAGGCGCCAAAATGCCAAACAAATGAACTTTCTCCTGATTTAGGGTCACTTACCAGCCCTCTTCCTCTTCACTAGCTCCTGCAGAGACTTACAGGAATATTCCCAGTAGCAGGTCTAATTATCCATCACAAAACATTAAGCATTCCACAGATCCTAACAAGGTACCACACCAAAATAACTGACAATGGGCTTTCCCCTTCCTAAGGGCTCAAAGGACATATTCTGCACATAATTTTTCTGTTTAAATCCACAGTGAACCTAAAAAGGTTGACAGTGAAGAGAAAGAGATTTCTGATCCAAGGTATAAAACCAACATCTTCCTAAAGTCTACAGGTTTCAGTTCTATAACTCTTGGACATAGCAAATATCTGTCCCAATAAAATGCATCTGATTGCCACCTATTTTTCCAATTATTTTTTTCCTCTGATGCTGTATCAGAATCTTCAAGAATCTTCTCAGAAAGTTGAAAATTTAAGTTTATGGTAAAAATATCTTCTCGGTGAAGTTTAAGACGCAAGACATTCAAATCTGTAGAAAAATTAAAGATTATGAAATATTTCCCCTGTATGAGATGCATTTTGTGTAAGTTTTTATATTCTCTTTTCCAGAATTCACATCCATCTATCTACACAAACCCTGCTCACCTATATCCACATTTTCCAGCATGAGTTTTGCTACTTGTCCCTGTTCTTGAGTGTGTGTTAAATGCAGTTATCAATTACCTGGGGCTGCTCTTATGGGCCTACAAGTGGAGTTCCCACAGTCACACACCTTCAGGGCTCAGCTATTCCAGCTGATGGGGACAGCACAGTGCTCCTCCTTCACAGCAAACACTCCCTGCCCACATTCCATTATTTCCCAGCACCAAAACCAGGTTCCAGTTTGGAAATACAAAATGAGAGAGACTTTTCACATCTTCGTTTGACATTAGAAAAGCAAAGTCTTTACCTTTTTGTAGTTCTACGATGACTCAAACTTCTGAGTTCTTTTCTAGCCTCGGTCTGTCTAAAGCATCTTGGAAAGACTTCCCCACACTGTGCTAACAGGAACAACAGAAAGGCCTCCCAGTTGTGACACCATCAAATCCGGGGCACGTCTTTTTCACTGTGTTTGTGGGCCTCTAATGCTGACACATTTCTGAGAATATAGGACAACAAACACACGAAAGAGAGGCTGAAGGTGATGCTGCAATTATGGCTGGGTCATTCTAAGCATGGGTATGAGGTTCAGCTTATCCAGAAGGGATTAGCAGACCAGATTGTTTACCATATAAGAGAAAATGCAGAGAGTTTTTAATAAATATTTTTCATGCTGTTACTGCATTTTGATAACAATATAATTTTGTTAAAATATCATAAGAATAGTTTATTACCTCAGAGCATTCCTTCAAAATCTAAACTGAGTTCCACAGAGCAGTTCCAGATAATTGACATCAGAACAATGCCCATCTGTTATTCTTCCTAGAAAACTGGTACCTCAGAAATAAACTGAAATTAACAATCAAAAGCATTGAAAATGAAAAATCTTTAAAAGAGGAGAATGTGTGAGCTAAAGACAACAGTTAATGACTGGATAATATGTTACCACGGCCCTGACTAAATTACAGTGTTGTAACTGTTTTGTTCTATGTTGCACTTCCAGATATTTCTATGTTATAGCAGACTGCACCTTTATATTTTTTAATTGTTTTTTTTCATTTACTATGTCTTAATTGCCATGAAACAGGCCCTCAGCCAGAGTAGATTCTTGTATATCATAAACTTTAACAGAAGTTTTTTCATTTTTTGCCAGCATCTTACACTACGCACTTAGGAAATTACTGAAAATCTTACATAGCTCTTCTAGGAAGCAGAGGAAGCATAATTATCTCTTTCTAATTATTGCACTTTGGCTTCCTTGGATTATTTGTTTAGCATGAAGATTTGTTTATGTTCACTGATACTTTGGTTAAGTTTATTCTTAATTTATTTTAATTTGATGTTCCAAGGATATTTTACTGAACACTCCCTGTAAGACCTTCAACTGTGGCCACCCATATCCTGAAATTTTCTCTCTACCTAATCCTGCCTTATGTCATAACACAGTTAATATATATATATTTACAAAACAATTTTTTTCCAGCAAAATATCCAGAGTATTTCATATGTTATTTTAAAAAGCTTATGTAGCATTGCACAGTGTGTGTGTGTGTACATAAATATGTGCACTTGCTAACCCCCCTAAGACCATGCACAAAGCTATTGTTGAAAATTTTCATTAAAACTGTGTAAAGGAAGTCCATCTGCCACAGCTCAGGATGTCCTGTTTCTTTGAGGGCCTTCAGCAATTGCTTGGCCATTTTCTCACTGAAAACATAAGTAGGAGACTTGAGGGCATTTAAGCTGCTATTAAAACAAACTGATTTGGAGGGGGTGTTTTGAAGAGTTTCCCCCCAGCAGCTGAGAACCCGGAGGCACGGACCCCTCTCCAGACACAGCACACTCAGTTCTGTGTCCTCTGCACTGCTGTCATCAGTGGGAAGGCTGGGAGGAAAATCCCTTCTGTGAGGAGGGGATATAATCTGGTCACCGAGATAACCTCAAAGGACAGCTTTGTTCCCAAGCAATATCTGTGCCCTGCTGGTCTTCAGGGCACTCCACAGCTCTGGGGGCTGCTGGCAGTGGGGTGGGCTGCAGCTCCTGCCCTGCCCCAGCCCCTCAGCACGGCTGGCCTCCCTGGTACAGGGAAGGCACAGACACCCTTGGCTTTTAAAGCTCTGGGGACACAGCCTGCAGTCAGTACATGCCCATGGTATGTATCTGCTTGCTTTGAGACTCATTGCTTTGCAAAAGCATGGGGACTGTGGCCAGTTTAGATTCCGATTTTATTTTGAATCATTGAAAGAAAACCCCAAAAGTTCAAACCTCAGGAAAATTATTTCATGATTCATTGGGTGTATTTTGTTTTACTTTACCACTCCTCTCCAGAATGTTCAGCTTTAATTTTACAGTTGATCGGTCTGCAGGAAGTCCCAAATCTCATTCCATTAAACAAGGGCTTTCCTTGTTTGTGTTCCTCATTGAGAAATAAAAGATTGTAGCCACGAGAGGTTTACACTTACACACAGTAGTTATGAGTACCCAAACCAGAATGTTTTTGGTGGGGACTAGTGCCAGTCCCAACCAAACAAAACCAAATGCCACAGGGATACGCCCTATTACCAGGAAAAGAATAGGAGGAGAGAAAGAGACAATGGCTGGAAAAAAAAGGAAGTGCATGAGGGGTCAAAAATGTCAAAATAAAACACCAGTGGGGAACGTGGAGCAGAGAGAACAGCAGCAAAAGAGACTGGGGGCACAGAAGGGTCATTAATAAAGGCCATAAATATCTTAGTTTTCCCATCCAAGTTTCCTTTCCCAATGGAATGACTGCTGGTGTTTATCACAAGACAGCACTGGATGCTGCACTAGGATGGAGAAGGCAACATGGAGAAACTGGAAATCAAATGTCTGCTCTGGACTCTGCCTCTCCTTTTGGGCATAGAAAGCAGAATTGCCTCTGAGAAAAGAAAGAATGAGACAGTGCTCCCTTCATCCTACAATGCAGCCATGGCTTACAATGGAACCACAGGCCATGGGTGCCCCTTCAATTCCACCAGAGCACAGCTGAAACAGCCTTCTCACCCTCCTGCTCCAGAGCAGACACACCTGCAGGCACAAACCCTTGCTGCCCTATGGAGAGCACTGCAGTGGCAGGAGCAACAGAACATTCTGGGGTGCCTTAGGCAGAATGGCCACCCCTGACAGCCTTGGTGGGCCCTCACCATTCCATATTTCCTCCTTGTCAGAGAAGCAGTAATACACTCCATGCAAAATTCCTTGACAAATGATTTCTGCCTGCCTGTCTGCAAAGTGAGATCATTCAGCCTGACAAACATAGGGCACCTGTTTATTTTGATTAAAAGTGACCCACACAGGCTGGTCAAGAGGGAGACCTAAAGCAGAGGTAGGATATGATATGGAAAAGTGGCAGCACACCACAAGGGGTTCAGCTGCATCCCCAAAACACACAGAGTCTTTTCTAGAGAGCCTGTGGGGGACTGGGCCCTACAACAATTGTCAGCTGTGTAAGGTCAGTGGCTTTGAAGCCACTTCTTCCCAAGTCATCCAAAAGCATTGAAACACTGACAGAGTAACAGCTGTGGCACTGCTTGTCTTCAGGATGACTCTGTGGCTCAAAATGGGGCCATAAGGTTGCCATTGCCACCTAACACCTTTCGCTTTTACCTGAGTTTTAAAGTGTCCATTCTCACCACTGCCATGACACCAAGTAAAAGGTTATTTGAGGAGAGAGGGCAGGGCAACATCTTGTCATTCCTCCTTCCTCTTTCACGGTAAGAAACACGCTGATCATGCTAGGAACTGAAAATTCCACCTTCTGATAGATTAATCGATTGGACAGCTTTACAGCAGACCAAAAAAGGGGTAAATGTACTCACCAGTCTAACTCATTAAGAAACGCTCCCCGTGTAGTCATAATGCAGGAAAAAGAAAGTTTGTAAAGCTTTTAGACTGCAAAAACGGAGCATTTACACATTATAATTGTTTTCATAATAAAAAGGCAATATTACAAATATTTTTGAAACATGAGGATTCTCTCACGTGTTGGGACTCTCGCTACTGCCGTTCCCTGGATGTCACACGGCCACATTGCCATCTAGCGCCCGCGGCCACACCGGCAGCGACAGCGAGAACTTGGGAAGGGCATCCCAAATTACTCACAATAGCAAACTCGGAGCAGTTTTGGTTTTCATAATTGCAGTACTATATGACAAAACAATCGCATCTAACAGATGACAAGGAAGAATTTTTTTTTTTTTTAGTAGGTATGAGGAAATTATGAGGAGAAAGCAAAAGAATGACTGACCATAAGCAATGTTGAACTATCATTAGTAAGAAATACAATCATATTTAGAAAATATGGTAAATTGCACGTATTGTATTAGCATTTAGAAGAAGTTTTATTTGGTCTACAATGAAAAAAAGAGAGCGGAAAGGAGCAGGGAAAAGAGTGAACAACTAATTCAAATGATTCTCTGCTTTAGGAACAAATATTCAGTCCTTCAGGCAGAAATGTGCATTAAAATATTGTACAGTCAGTTCTGGACTCTGTTACACAAAACCCTTCAAGCAATACTCTGCTAAATTTGGAAGTATCAATCAAAAACTCCCCCGTTTCCTTACAAAATGAATGGTGCTTGGCTGGAAGCAATTCTGCTGCAGTGGAGCACGCAGGAAAAGTGGAATGACCCCAGTGCTGCCAAACTCTCCTGTAAAACACCCTTGGATTGGCTTCATCTCAGCCATACCTTGTAAGGTTCAGGAGACCTCCGTGCTGCTGCAGAAACTCAAAAGGGACAGAATGACAGAATCCACTTTGCTTTTCCAAGCAGCATTTAAGCTCCCTTTCACAGTCAGAGCCTGAATTTCTGTGTCACAAACTACTGTGCTTTTAATTAAAATTCACAAGAAAATTATCGGCTCCGTTTAGTGACTGTTAAGAAGAACAAAAAGTTTTTAGGGAAGGCTTGAACAGAGGGAACAGGAAAGTCTTAGATCAGTTTGAGCAGATATAAAACTGCATCTTGAGGTTGCAATCACCTGAAAAGATGTGACAATCTGGAGGTTTCCTGCTAACAAAGTGGGAAGATTTTGCTTCCATTTTTTCCTTCAGAGGGTCTAGAACTCAGTGGGTCCCCCTGTGAATTGACCCAGCTCAATAACCAAAACTGATTCATTGTTTCCACTTAGGTAATATACTGAAGTTGTTTATGAAAAGATATAATGTGTGTATTTGGAGAGGGTATAAGAGAAGGAACAGAGACAGCCTGCCCAGAAATGGGTAAATAAAAGGGAAGACCAAGACATTCCCTTTTCCTGTGCAGCTGTAAAAAATTTAAATAAATATAAAAGATCTAACCAGACAAAAACACTTGGACTTCTAGCACTTTTCACTTTAATTTTCCGTCTATTTGCTTGTTTCTTACCCCCTTCCCCAACAATGAAAGAATTCCCTGCTCTGTGTGTCCCACACTCATCCCTCTGACAATGGGGACACCCTGCACTGTACACAGGGCAGAGTCAGGCCTGTGTTTTATGTTTCTGTCACTAATATTTCCCTGCCATGCTGAGCTGTCTGCTGGCTTTTTTTGCCTTAAAGCATTTAATAAAACCACTACTAGATCCCTCTAGCTTCCCAGCTACATTTTTTATTAAGATATGAAATATGTGCCCTCACAAAATGCCAGCACTTGTTCTATCCCAGTGTACAATCTCTGGCATCTGTTAGTGCCCATTCCATTTCTGCAGAATGCCGTGGGCAGCATGCAGGAGAAAGCCCTGTGGAAATGCAGGGTTGTACCCAAAAACACTCTCTAAAAACCCACAGAAGCATAAATGCAATTGCTTGCTCAATGCACAGGTTTAAAACGATTTATGAAGAGCACACATATATATTTTGCCCCAAATACAGCAGGGATAGCACCAGCTGAATAATTTTTTATCGTGGCTCTTCTGGAAATCATCTGGTGACATCTCATTCTCCAATCAGACAGTTTGTCCAAAAAAGGATGGAAGCCTTCCTATTCCAGTGAGCAACCTAATAAATGTCAAGAGGTTTACTTGGAAACAAATGGGGAAAATAATCTGGTAACTATTTGACCAAATTAATTATATTTCTGTTTTGGATTCTTGAATTTTCTTGTTTCCTTTCTCCTTCAGCGAATCAACTAGAACAAACACAACTGGAAAGTGTTCTTGTGAGACTGGCTCTTTGCTATAGAGCTGAATAACCATTTTTTCTTGGACTTAAAGACAACCTTCATGTCAAACAGGCAAACAGAGCTGTTAGGTTAGCATATAAAAATGCTTCTTCTTAAAATGAAAATGAAAAAAATGTTGGATTTTTACAAGTATATCAGGAATGGCTAGGATTTTAACTGACATTAAATTCTTTTAGCTCTGCTTATGTGAGATAAAAATATCTCTTACTTTCTGAGGATTTTCTTTCACTTATTTGATCTTGAAGAAAAGATAATGTAGATTTATGTGTTGTTTGTCCTGGAGAGCCCAGCTGGTTTAGCTTTTCTGTCAGACCCCCAGGATCCCGTCTTTAAAATGACTTTTTAAAATGCACAGTGGGTTTGCCTAAGAAAATTTAATTTGTATTACAGTCTGGATCCAAAGGAAGGAATAAGAAAAAAAAAGAGAAGAAAAAAACCAAACACACAAACACATCTCCAGTGCCACCTTTAAAAGAGAGGGGATTTTGTTTTAAATAGTGTGATATTGGTATGAAATAGTTTAAAAAGTTGGCCTTATCATGCAGGCTATTTATATATATATGATAGCAAGCCAAAGGTACATATTACCCTTATCAACAACAAAGTACATTAAAAAGTGCAGACTGTTAAACAGCAAACTACAGGAGCTATTTCCACAGAAAAAATTGATTTGGGGAAAGACAAAAGAAGAATCAAGGTGACAAAACTCCTAATAAATCCAGATGAATTCAAAGTAATATGAAGACAGGAAGGCTTAGGGGTACTATAAAGAACAATCAGGAGACTTAGAGAAAAATAATTGCATAAAAGGAGAAGTGAAATTGTAAAAGAATCCCAGACAGATGAATCTCAAAGGGAAAAAGAACTTGAGAAGGGAATGGCATGCAGATAAGAGTGATTTCTTGGCATAGCTAAGCAACAAGATGGTTGGTGTGAAGTAACTGTTCTTTAAACTGAAAAAAAAATAAACAAAATTATAGAAATGGAACCAGTTTTGGGGAAAAAAATTAACGTATTTAACTGTTGCAAGTCACAAGAAGACAAATATATTCACTTTCTGAGGCAATTGAAAAGTGAAGTGGTTTCCTGTTAATAAAATCAACTCTTATGAGAACAGGCTGGAAGAAACAAAACTTGGCTATTATTTCTGAGTGGTATTAAAACAGTTTATGACTAGGAGTATGTGCTTCTTTGCCAGGTAAATTCATTGGTAAAATAATTAAATTAAAAGCCATAAAAAGAGACAATAGCCCAGATGAAACATGGATTTTAAAAAAGCAGGAAAACCAGACCTCCAGGCTTCTTTGTGAGGATGACAAAGCATGACAAAGTGTAACCAGTAGACACTTGGAATTTAGATTTTTATGAAACCTTTGACAACAGGCCAGACAATACACACAACACACATCCAGGTTTAATTTGGACAGTTTTGGTTTCAGAAAATTCTCTCAGGGGTCAGGTTTCAGATAACAAATAAAAACAGATAAAAGTACAATTATGAGAACAAAGTATCGACTACTTCTGCTAGCAACAGGAGAGAAGGAAAATATTATAATTAACCTTTGAATTGGAGGGTGCCATCTTCTCCTAATCTTCCTGTGCCCAGAGAACAAAACAAACCAACCAATCTGCCAGGATCATTGCTGCTCTGTCTTCTCCTGTGGAAACAAAGGGATCAGACACGTCCCACCTGCCCACACATAACACTTGGTGCTGCACATCAGATTTAGTTCACAGTGCCCTGGCAAGCACTTGGATTCAGAAGGACAGGACTTGAAATAATGATGGAATGTAGAGGGAGGTTAAAAACTATTAAGAATGGGAAAAGCAGCAATTACTGAAATCATACCTTACTTCGAATAACACTGAATAGATTAATATTATATAATAATATATTATTAATATATTATATATATTATATATATATTATTATTAATATATAATATAAAAAATAATATATATTATTTATTTCTTTGATAACTACTTTTTAAAATATAAGTATTACAAGAGGAGAAAGGAATAATAAAATTAATTTGAAAAATAGGGACTCCTAATTCAGAGCCCGCTGAAGTTAGGAAAGGACTTTAATGGGCTTTGGCTCAAGCCCCTATAGTGTAGCAAAGAAAACAATATAAACTGAAGTGGGATTTATATCCCTACTATAAATAATGTATGCAATCTCAACTACTGGAGACAGTCTTTGTGTGTATCTAATTTATCATTATTAAAGTGAGATTATGGCAGCTTTATGCGAGACAGAGGCAAATGTGGGTCATTAATGAAAAAGTTCATTGACATTTCCCGCTGCAGCTCCTCAGGCACTTTCCCTGCTCTAAGTCCTCGCTCCTGCCCCGCCGTGGCCCACAGGAACACAGCACACGAGCTCAGGGAAGCGTGGCTGAAACACGACTGAAAACTGAAAATAAAGAGCACGGATAATCCTTCCTGCTTTGTCATTTCCCCTTCGAATTGGAAACACAGATGTCAAATAGTCACGGCACAAATCAAACCTCAAAGGACATTTGGTCTTCAACCAATGCTGACTATGAGCACTTGCTGGAAGTGAGAGCACGGAAGGAGCAGCTTTGGAAACCTTTTGCACGGTGTTTCCTCAGCCCCTCTCACTGCGGGTTTGCAGCAGCAGAAGGCAGCTGGCACACAGGGTGAGAATGCTGCAGCTGAGCTCCAGTACCTGAAGGTCAGTGGGCAACTCTGAAAATAGGCAATCCTAGTGAAAATGACAACTCCAACAATTTTAGCAAAAAATACCCGCTCCCTCAATGTACATGGTAAAACAAAAACAGCCATGTGTAATATCTCATTCCTTTAAAAACTAATTTGATGATACAATGAGGTTTGTGTCATCTCTCTTATGTCAGCACTCTACACCTTCTCTGGAAAAAATAATTTATCTTCAGACTAATCCATGCAGGTCTAGCAAAAAGAGCTTCCAACCTGGTCCATTGTGTCCTTCAGGAAAATGTTCCACAGGATTGCCAGGTTTTTTCTTATCAGGAACAAGACAACCAACCATTAATTTTAAAAAGATCACATCAGCTGTGAACACATGCACAGCCTGACTGGTTTCTCTCTGTGTTCTTCACATAACAACTGGATGCACAGTTACCAAACCTGACATTTTGTATTTTTCTCTGTATTTTTTCCAAGAAGGAATTCTTTCTTCCAAACAACTCTCACTACTAATTTGATATATTTATGGCTCAGGAAGAGCTCAGTAAACTACTGTCCCTTATTTTATCAATTACATAGGCAAAGCAACAACATGAGCTCCTAAGCTTCTCATTTGTCTCCTCTTTCCCTGAGATGTCAACCAACTGGTGCCCTCTCAGCAGCCATCTGATCCTTTTGCTCTCCTGAAACTGCCAATGGAAAGGAAATTAATGCCAACTGTGCAGGTGATTTTGTATTGACACTTTCCCAATAGAATCCAGACTTGGACCACTAATGTGTTTCACTGATGACATCCACCCATCATCAGATGGCTGTAATTTTCCAACAGCAACTGTCCTGGGATGCATTGAAAATAATAACAAAAACTCAGAGAGATTCTTCGTTTCATCATTGATATTTACACCACCAATTCTTCAAGCTGGTTTCACACTTTTAACTGCATCAATAAATAAATATCCTACTTAAAGCTGTTACTTCAGTACAAATTTAAACCACAATAAAATATAATCAACTTACCCATTAAAAATGATCCTACTTTATAAATTATGTTAACCTGCTATACTTCCATCTACAGTATAGTTAGTTAATATTTCCTTTCATCCCACCAGCCAAAAAGGTTAATCCTCACAGCAGCTGTTACTACTCCAGTACAGACTGAATGTGAATTTAACCTCTCCTGGATATTGCCCAATAAATTCAGTTGTTTTTCTAAGCACTTCTGTGAATTAAAATGGACGTTGGCTTGCCATCCAAACTCATGAACAGGTCTGAAGTGGCTTTTAGGCACGTTGCCAAATAACTTCCCAATTCCCTTATAGGGTATAGCTCTCACTCCAGAGATCTTCCATGCAAGAATTGAAAAAGAACACCTTCTCCATTTCATCAAAATTATTTTTCATTTTCTTAGCATTATTTAAATAAATTCTGCACAAAATTACATTAAAATAATATTAAGGGTTCATTTGCCCTCTGCAGTACCCAATAATTTCAACTTAGTTGTAGCAAGGCAAATATGAGAAGAACATATCCTCCTGCATCCTGCAACCTTCCTGACAAGGCCAGGATATTGAACAGCCTGATTATTAAATTCAACCCAGAGCATGTGTTTGGATATAAGGCTGAGAAAAACAGGAATACTCCTCAGTAGAAAAAAAAGATCAGTTATAAGAAACAAATACATTTTTTAAGCTGATACTTAACTTTATTCTAACTAAAATCAATATATGTTAAAAAGGCTTCATTTTCTCACAGACTTCATCATTTTCAAAAGTAGTATAACTTAGACTTTGATCTGGCAAAACAACGAGCAGCCCTCTAAAGTTTAAAACAACTGGAGATCTACAGAACACAAGCACAGGCCTCATGTCACCCCTCCTGGAGACAAAAATCTTTCCTGTTTCAATGGGAAGGCATGAGGCAGCTTGCACTGATGGGTGGCTTTGAACATTCTGGAACTTGAGGCATTCCAGGCTCTTGGACAGAGACTTGCCTGCTGATAAGAGAATCAGAGAATAATCAAGATTGGAACAGACCTTTAAGATCAAATTCTGTTTCACACCCCCTAAGCACAGTCTGTGACTCTGAAATTCACAACAGAAGATATACAGACCAACTAGAACAAATAACCTTCAAGTCATAATAAACTTTCAACCCCCTGAAACAGGCCCAGTTATAAAAAATCAGTACCTCCTCTTCACAGACATTAGACCTGATATGTCATAATCATTGAGTATGAAGCTAATTTTGGCTTTATGGTTAAGTGCAGTTATATATTTTCCTTCCTTTACAAAAGCATTAAATCTCCCTGAACATGAGGGCAGCAATTCCTCACCACCCATGGCAGTGAAGCCATGGCCAGGCTGACAGGCCAGTGCCCCGCACAGCACAGACAGGGGCAGGGCAGGTTTAATGTGCGAATTCCCAGCGAATTCCCAGCGTGTTCCTCCCTCTGGAGCAGCCTGCCCGGGCACGGGGCCGGGAGCTGCTCCTGGCAGCGGGCAGGGCACCCACTGCCACCCGCACCTCTCTGGACTCGTGGGCCAACAGCGCTTTAATCCTGCACAATGGCCTCAGTTCCACTGTTTTTCCTACTACGGAGACCCCGCGCTAAGGAAGGGAACACACAGCCCTGCTCTGCTGAGGGAGCTGAGCACCCTGGGCTAGGGAAGGGAACACACAGCCCTGCTCCGGGCCCGGGCGGCTGAGGCAGCCGGGCATCCCGCACTCCTTCCAGGGTTGTGCCACAACTGCAGAATGGGCTCCACGCCCTCACCGAGCCCTCAGCAGCGCTTTAATGGCACAAACGCGCTGGGAGCGCTTGGAGCAACGATGTTCCGCCCTGTCCCTCGGGAAAGTGCCCGGGGACCGCGTGTCTCCCCGACTGCGGAGGAGACTCAGGGGAGACCTCAGCAATCTACAGCTTCCTCATGAGGAGAAGCAGAGGGGCAGGCACTGATCTCTACTCTCTGGGGACAGTAACAGGAACCGAGGGAACGGCCTGAGGACGTTCAGGTTGGTGTCACGAAAAGGTTCTTCACCCAGAGTGGCTGGGCACTGGAACAGGCTCTGCAGGGCAGTGGTCACAGCACCAGGCCTGTCTGAGTTCAAGAAGCATTTGGACCACGCTTTCAGGCACAGGGTACGACTGCTGTGCAGGGCCAGGAGGAGCTGACTCGCTGGTCCCGCTGGATCCCTGCCCACTCGGGCCACTCCGCAGCTCCGTGCCTCCATTTCCCGGCGCGCCGCGGGGCGGGAAGGGGCGGGAGCGAAGATGGCGGCGCTGGGGGCGCGGGGCTGGGCGGCGGTGCCCGCGCGGCTGCGGCCGCTGTGGGCGCTCCCCGCGCGGCGGGCGCTGGCGGCGGATGCGGGCGGTACGCGGGGGGACCCGCGGGCGGTACTCCGGGGGACCCGCTGGCGGTACTCACTCCGGGGGACCCGCGGGCGGTACTCACTCCGGGGGACCCGCGGGCACTCTGAGGGCGCTCCCGGCTGCCCCAGCCTCGGGGCTCGGCCGCGCCGCGTGTGGCTGCGGTGCCCGGGGGGAGGGATGCGGGATGCGGGTGCGGGGCCGCGGAGGGCCCGGCGGGGCGGGAGGAGCCGTGAGGGCAGGGGGTGACCGTGGCCTCAGCCCCAGGTTACAGCGTGTGCCCCTCCCGCAGAGGGAAAGGCCGCCCAGCCCAGGCCCGCCTTCACGGACGAAGCGGTTCAGACGCTGCTTTACAAAATGACGGGACTCGACCTGCACAAGGTGTTCCGGCCTGTGAAGAAGGGCCTCAAGCCGCCTCACTACAAGCTGATGACCGAAGCTCAGCTGGAAGAGGTAGGCTGCTCTGCTTCCTTCGGAAGTAAGTGTTGGTTTTAGCAAAATGCCTATAATAGCCCATATTTCTGCCTTCCTTACTGCTGCGTTTGAAAACATTCTGGTTTCTTTACTTTGTTTCAGATTATTAACAGATTATTATGGTACTAAATCAGTATAAATCACTGTTTCTTTACTGGAAATAGCTTGGTTTGTCCAGGTTTCTGCGATTTTGATGGAATATGGAAAGAACCTGATCTTTTTTTTTTCTTTCTTGAGTGATAGTTTGTCTTTATTAACCTCTTATGCTTCCTAACTCCGTCAAATACCTTCATCTGATACTTAAGTTTTAGCCCTGGAAACCCTTTGACTACTTTTTTTTTTATCCTCTCCCCTCTGGTCTGACTTCATTCAGGATGACAAAGGGACTTGACTTAAGCCAGTTCTGCTGTAGCCACAACTAAACCTATGTACAAATTTTTGGTCGTGTTTTATGCTTTGGGGGAAATTTGCCATGGAAAAGCACCTGAAATAAACGTGGTGTTTGAAATTAACTTGGTGTTTGCAATAGTTTGTCTGTTGTAGTTTTGTATCTTCCTCCAGCATTTTGTCCAAGTTTTAGTAGTCGTAAATTGTTTACATGAAATTCACTTACCTAGAGGTGGAATTGGTGTCTCACTTTTTCTCAACTGCAGAAGAAAAAAACCAAGCTTCTGTAAATGAAAATACTTGTCCCCCAAATTGTATGTTATCTTTACAATAGGATGATATTTTTAATTGTAAAATTAAACCACTTTTTTTCCCCTACAAGGCCACAAGAAAAGCCATCGAGGAAGCTAAAACAAAACTAATCATGCCCCCTGTTTTAAATGAACGAGAGCCAATTGATGATGTCTTAGCAGAAGACAAAGTCCTTGAAGGAACTGAAACTGCAAAATATATATTTACAGATTTAAGTTACTCCATTCCACATCGTGTAAGTAACATGATCAACAGTATTAATTTGTCTTCAAAATAAGCTTTAATGAAAATGTAGATGGATTGGTTTGCAGAAGGGCTGAGGAGTCGAAAATTCAATCTGGTACAAGGCAGTAGCAAAAAATGTGTTTCTAAATACTTGCCTCTAACTGATAATCATAAATTACGTTCTGCTAATCAAAAGCAGGCATGGGGAAAGCTGTGTGGTAGGTAGTTTATTATTTTATAAGCAGGTGCTTGTGGTATGGTAGGAGTGCTGAGTTCTTCCATGCTCCTAGAAGCTTTCTGTAGGATTGGATTCCTCTGTAAGATGGAGCTACTCCACAATTGCACAGATCTGGTTGAAAGCTGCGGAAATGATGAATGAATTCCCAGGAAAGCTGTATTGAAGGAGTTGGCTAATGGAACTGGGGAGTATAGGGATAAAGTTTCCTTTGTGTAACAAACATCTCAGTTCTTTAAGTACCAATAATAAAAGGTTAGAAAAATTCTTAACAAAGTTATGGTTCTAAGAAGCCTTAATGGTTCAAGTGGGCATATAGTGATGATCTTGTGAAATGAACTGCCCAGTCTTCCATCTATTACTCTGTCTGAGAGCTTTCTCCAGGAACCTGCTGTTTATTCTGCTGCACCATACTGAAAACTTCCCTGTCAAACAAACTGTCCCATTTGCCATAGTAAAGCAATTATGCTTGTGAACAGGTCTGAGTATATTTTTTAATTTATTTTTTGCCTTGCACTTGCCCTTACTTGATTCTCGCACCTGCCTTTGGAAAAAAGGTACAAAAGTGCATGACACTTGAATTCTTAATTTTGTATGGGTTATCAAATGATAAAATCAGGCTAACTCCCTGTCTGGGTGTGAGTTATATTATCTCTGAACTTCCCAGAGCTGTAGCTTTCAGTATGGGCACGCACACAGCTGTCAGACAGTATAACTGAGGTGCAAAAGCAGCACTTAGCGGGTAGCAAGGCAGAAATGATGAATCTGGCACATGGCAACAGTCAGTTAGGAACTGGTGTTATTAGGGTGACTTTAGGAGTAAAGGACTTTGACAGATGAAGGGTTTTTTAGGATGGTTCTGGCTTTAGACAATGGTTTTGATCTCGTTTCCAGGAACGTTTCATTGTGGTTAGAGAACCAAACGGGGTGTTACGCAAAGCCACGTGGGAGGAGCGAGACAGGATGATCCAGATCTTCTTCCCAAAGGAAGGGCGCCGGGTGATCCCCCCCACATTATTCAAGGATGAGAACCTTGGGGTGAGCTCTTCCTGGCTTTGAAACTGAGCACTTTTACTTCATTGCAGTCTGATAGTGAAACTCTGCTCTTTGGGCAGAGGAACTCGGAATAAGCCATTCTGCATGCATGTGTTTAGCTGCTTGAATTCTGTTTTGAGCAATTGCCTTTCATCGTAACTTGGTTAAAATACTTAGAACAAAGTTCCAGGTTAGGGCCAGGTAAATCCTGGGTAGGTGTAAATACTGTGTCATACTAGAAACAATTGTACATTTTATCTGGAAGTGTGAACTCCTGTTTCAGAATCAAAAATCAAGAAACATTATATTAATGTCGTCAAGGCAGTTACTGTACTTCTGCCCATTTTGTCTTTTGATGAAGGGGTTACTCACTGTACGTGTTGCTCAGAGCAGTGTTGTGGCTGCTGTTTTGATTTTGGAGAGTTGGGATGGTGTGATTACATAATCTGCCCTTGAATCTGAACTGTTGTTTCAGACTGTATTTCAGCAAGACCGTCATGAAGATGTCCTGAACATGTGCATTGCTCAGTTTGAGCCAGATTCATCTGACTATATCAGAGTGAGTTCACTTTCCATTTTTTCTAGCAAAAAAAAAAAAAATATCTAGTGGAGAATTGTAGGGTTTATTTTGTAAACATAAATATTTATCTGGGGAGCAGAGGTGTTGGTCATATGTAATCTAATTTTCCTATATCGATTATCCTTGTGATGAGTTGTGGGGTTTATTTTTATACAGAACAGTAAAACAGAATTTTGCACAAGTAATTTTTACCAGCCTAGAAAGGTACTAGATGTACAAAAGTAGTCTTTATTCAGGTACTTTTTGTATCAAAGCAGAATTGATGGTAACACTTGTCAGGGGCTCTGAGCAGAGTTGTGCTGCTGAAGTCTCAGTGACTGCTGGCTTAGGAGCTGGCAGGACCAGCTAGGGAACTGACAAAGTGCACAGAGTAGTATTTTTGACCAAGACCAGCTTCAAAACTGTAGTTCTAGCAGAATAAAATTAGTAGCTATAGCTGCTGGTAAATATTAATCCACACTTGCTTTTAAAATGTTTACTTCTCTTCAAACTGTAACATTCTCAGTGATTTGAGAAATTTTAACTGTTAGGCAATTTTTCAAGTAACTCCTTTTCCTTAATAAAGTTTTGCCTCTGCTCTGGCATTTTTCTCGGGGAAGAAGAAAGGCACCTTTGGCATCAGTGCAGTGAAGGTTCAGAGCTTATATCCCTCCCTCCCCAAAAGTTCAGGACAGAGACAGGATTTAGCTTCCTTTACCATAAGGATGTCTACCTCTAAGTACCAAGGACTGGGCCAGCCCAGTGACCCTGAATTAGAACAGGTGCATGGTCCAGCACGTGGCTCACTCCTGCACCTTAGGGAAATGAAAAGGATGAGAAAGGAGATGCAGGGAAAAGCTGGCAGCAGGCTGCAGTTGTGCAGTGAAACAATCCCTTGTGTGTGCAGGTTCACCACCGCACCTACGAGGACATCGAGAAGCGCGGCAAGTACGACCTGCTGCGCTCAACCAGGCACTTCGGGGGCATGGTGTGGTACCTGCTCAGCAGGAAGAAGACAGATGGCTTACTCACAGACATGATCACCAGAGACCTGTAAGGACACTCTGACACTTGCTAATCCTGCTTAGCCTTAGAACGAGGACCGCTGCTTGGCAATGACAACAGTATTGCTGTCAGATGTAGGAAAGTTTTCATTTGTATAATGTTAACTGTGTAGGTACTGGCAGCTGTACAGGAGCACCAGTAACAGTCCATTAAGTTGGAGGGTGTATATATAGGTTAGCCTTCTGTAGTTTTTGGGTTTTTATTTTTGCTTCCCATATAAGTGTCAGAACACTTCCAGCTCTTAAAGCCTGACATTTCCATGCTGAGCTCAGTTTTGGCTGATAAGACTGATACACTCTGCGTTTTAGAGTAATTCCTAAGTAGATTAGGAACACGTAGATAAGATTTCATTTTAAATTGGTGGATTTCTATAAAACATGGTGCTAAATTTATTCAAAGTTCCCTGAAGTGAACAATATTTAGTACTTCAAAATGTCTCTAGAGGTGGGAGAAATTTGTACAATCAGCCACGTTGCAGTGATGGTGGCATTTATTTCCTGCTGTTTCAGTCAGAAACTTGGAACAGGTGGTCAGATCTCACTTTTAAACCTGAGCATATGGAGAAATCAGGAAGGTTTCTGGTTTAGAATCAGATAGGTAAAGGGAAAATTCATGTATCTGGCCAATTCAAATGAGCAGAGTTTGGAGGGTCTTTCCCTGCCACACACTTCAGTAGTTGTAAATTCAGGTGAGAGCTCAGTAATGCTCCTTCTGTAAAACATACTGGTCATTGCAGTCTGTGTTAGAAAGTTCCACTAAACACTCATTATTGGTAATTAGTTGTATTTTCAGAAGGATGTCAGCTGTATTATTTCTGAGTAGGCCAGCAGGCTTCAGCTGCAGGAGGGATAGATGTAGGTACTTGCCTGTGTAATCCAGGGACTGGAGACTCAGTGGAACCAGCCGTTTGACAGCCTGTGCTGTGCAAAGTACATCACAAAATACACTTTGTAAATTCTCTGAAGAGAAAGGAATTGCTAAAATGAGTCTTTATTTGTTTAGGCTGGAGGATGCTACAAGTTTAATTACACTGTATCACATGCTTCACCCTGAATGTCAGTCAGCAAAGGAAGCTAAAGAAGGAAAACTTCAAGGAGTTGATCTGATCAAGGTAAGCTTTTCTGCTTTAAACTACTTAACCTGCAGAAGAGAGCTTTTAACCAGCAGAACCCCATTTAGTAGTTAAATTTCTCCTTACCTTAGGAAGCAGATACTTAACCAGAACTGTTGTACATGCCAGGCTGGGGTTTTTGTGAAACTGTATGTATGTACAGCTGCACCAGGATTTCACTTGTGGGTGGCTTATCTACCACTGGCATGATGACTGCTGTTACATTAACCTCTCTCCTGCCACTGCTTGCAGGTGTTTGTGAAAACTGAATCCCAGAGAGAAGGTTATATCCAGCTGGCCCTGCAGGCTTATGAAGAAGCAATGGCTACTTCTTCAGCTTCATGAAATAAACCTCAGCTCATCAGAAGTTTTAAGTCTGTTTATAAATATTTTCTGTACAGGATTCCACAATAAATAATTGAAAATGACTGCTACAGAATGTATTTTTCTTTACTGAACTACATGTCAATCACTACAGCAGTTTATTTTGAAAAGTTCTGTAAGTTAACATAAGCAGCCATCATGGCTTTTGTACTCTGAGTTCAATTTTTTTATTGCAAAATCTTGAATCTGAGTTGTCCACAGTTCATTTTAGTTATTGAGGTAAGTGCAGGGTCTGGACAGCTCCATTTAGGACAGGGTGTAGCAAACACCACTTCTAACCCTTAAGCCGTATCACGGCTCTGTTGGAGCTTTTAGCTAGAAGTGGTGTCTGAAAGAGTAACTGAGCTGATACTGATGGTTACCAGTGCTAGATGGCAGCAGAGTGAAAACAGCCACATACCTGAGAAAAGTCAGGTTAAAATACTGCTTTTCAGCTACTGTGCTCCTGTTTCACATATTTGGAATATACACTATGGAAGATGGGTTATGCTTACGAATTCTACTGTTCTTAGTAAATATTACTAGTAAATGGAGAACTGAGGAGCAAAATGTTTAAAGGGATTTATTGAATCGCTTGATAAATGAAAACATTTTTAGTGTGTTCTGGAGCAAGCCTACATCTTGAATTTCAACATACTGGAAGCTGATTATCTTTGTACAGTTGCTGGCTCTATACTTCCTTCTACATGTACATGGTCCACTTGTGATAAAAAAATCAAAATAACTTGGAGCACATAGTCCACACAACTTCATTCCTCTGGGTTTTGACCAAATTATTTGGTCAAATTATTAGATTTGGTCATCTAAAAAAGGATGTTCACTCATCTAAGATCTCTTCATCCAGATTGATATCTGTGGTATCGATATCCTCCAGATCCAAGTTATCTAAGTCATCTTCCAAGTCCAGCAGTGTCTAGGGAGAAAAAGACAGGATGAGAGTGATACCACTATGGTTACCTGTGAGGCAGGTTATGGGATGGATGGCTCTGTAGGATGGATGTGCACCCTGCAAACCCCAGCCAAGGCCTCATGAGGAACACAGCTAACGGAAGCCTCTTGCAGCACTGCAGCTTTTTACCATGTTCTGAGCAGCTGGGTTTGAACTGCCCCTCATCAGCCCCTGCTGAACAGGTCTGTTACTGTGTGCAGTGTCTGCACACACAGGGCAGGGCTCTGGGCACTGTTCTGAGACTGCCAGAGTCAGGTTTGCTGTAGCTTGGTTCAATTGCACTCATTAAAGTCTTTAATGTCAAATGAATCGAGTGCTTATACTTCCCCTCATAAAACTGTTTGGGTACCTTTTGATCTCTTGCTGGAAGGTTATCAGAATTCTGCACAACTGTCTTCATCACTTCTTGTTTAGGAGAGGGAACTGGTTCTTCAGCCTTCTTCTAATGGCAAAAAAATTCCTTTAGTTTTTTTTAATTTAAATTCTTTCCACAAAAGCAAGTAAATAACAGCAGACCTCGAATGCCCCTTTCCCAGTGGTTCTCTTTCAGCTTCCCTCAGTTACTCTTGAGCCACATCTTCACTGTCAGAAAGCATTCTAGTCCTCAGTCCACTGGAGAATATTTCCCTCCCCAGTATATCTGAAGCATTTGATGATGGAACTGATATAATGAGAACCTTCAGAAATTAACAGTTCATTTTAAATACTGAAGTGCTGTTAGTGATTTTCAACATCCTCAGTGGGAGAGACTAAGTAAGTTGAGATTGACAGCAAATTTAGTAGTTGCTGGGCTTTGTGTCCCAAATCCTATAATGGTTTAGCATTTCACCTTCTTGCTTCACTGCTGCACAAGTTTTATATTAAGATAATTCATCAGTCAGTACTATTATTGATGCAATGGTACCATTCAATAGATTAATTCTATAATTAAATACAGTCAATCTCCTACAAAATGTGCTATATTCAGCCTCAGTTGTAAGAGACATCTGGGGTTTGGGGCTTCTCTGCAATCATGAGCTGAATGCAAAGGTATGCTGAGGTCTTGTTTTCAGCTTCTGGGGCAAGCTAGTTCTCATTTGCTTCCATAGGTAGCCTTGACAATGTGCAGACAAGTTTGATTTTGCTTTAATAGTAACAAGAGGCAGAGTCACTACAGAAGCTTGAAAGTAACCTAACTTCTCTGCTGTGTCAGGGATGTTCAAAACTATGCTTTGTAGTGCACCTCCTATGAGGAAAAATAGACAGACAATGGAGAGTTGTAGCTTTTCTGTGTCTCCTTCAGTTTCCCGTGCAGTTTGGATTTTAGATGTTTACAGCCTCAAAGAGTTGTGCCAGCATCACTGCCTTTAAGAAATCCTTGCATTACGATTTTCACATACAAATGTAAAGTGTATTTTACTTGAGCAAAATTAGAAGTTGTCATCTTCTAAGGCTCTGAAAAGCTTTAAGTGTTTGTTTCAATCTGTATGCTTATACCTTACACTTTTCCTATTTCCTGCATAAGAATTGGACACCTGAGGTGGTAAAAAAATGAATTTGTTACTTCAGGTATCGATTAGAACCTATGTTTAAGGACCTGAGTAAGATTCCTGGTAGGTTAGTTATGGAGCAGTGTTATTCTATAACCATACAGTACAGCAGCAAAGAACACAGGGTATTTGTCATTGCTGTAATAGGCAAGAGTTTGCATTTCCAGCTGCTGAGCTTTTAGAAACCAGCTGCAGTCGAGGCAGTGTTTGTAAATGCAACTGGAGTTGTTTTTCTGCAGGATGAATTCAATGGAAAGACTACAATTACTCACACTACAAAGGGTGACCCAAGGTAAGGAAGCACACAAATAATTTCACAGTCAAGAAGCTGTTAGTAGATACAGATATAGACTAAGAAGAATCTGAGGCAAAATAACATGAAACCAACTGCAGCACTTACAGTCAAGGTAATGAAAGCAACAATTTGTCCATTACTGGTGAAATAATTCTCCAGGGTAGATGTTACTGTAAAATAGCAAAGTTCTCCCTTAGATTGATCACTCACTGACCTGAGATGTTGTTATTCCAGAGGGCTCAAATCCTTTTGCTTCTTCAAGTAAGTTTCTTTCTTCATTTGGCTACAAGTAAAAAAACCCAGACACATTGAAGTGTTGCACTGAGTTGCTTAGAGCTGATTTTACAGAGCACCAAATGTTTTTCTTCTAGAGACAGTAAAACCTTCTACTTACAGTGACAAGGGGGTATTCCCTGGCAGGCCTCAAGTCAGCAAGACTTTGCTTAACGTACTCTTCAGCAACAAAAGCTTCCTTTAACCCAGGGAAAAGATTTTCATATTCTGTAGGATCAGCAAGGGACTCAGCAGCTTTTTGATTAACTTTAGAGAGGTTCTCCCGCCAGAGTTTAACAACCCTGGAGATGCAAAGCAGATTTGTTACAGACAGCTCATTCAGACAACACAACTCATGCTCTGCATATCCTTAGAAGTTACCTTGAAACTTGGCTTGGCAAATATGTCCGTGCAAGGAAGGCAGCTTCAGGGAGACGCCCAGTTTTGATCAGGAGTTCCAAGCATGAATCAAGCCTAAAAGATTTCCAGTAATTTAACCAGTAAACTTAATAAAGCAAATTTCTTGTATTCAAAAAGCTGTTTATTCTATTCCATTACTTTAAGGTGCTTTCATTTCAGATTTTAAATCTAGCAGCCATCATGGAATGAGCTTTTCTGAGAAGGACCTATGCCCATCTTTCTCCATGAAGTTTTCAGTTAGCTGTAGTTAACCACCTGAAGAACCTGAGGGTCTTGGCACTTGAGAAAGCAGAACACAGCAATCAGAAGTTCATTTGCTACTTACTTTCCCTGCAGGAAGTAGCTCATAAATGCCACATTATTCTTGCCATCCTTTTCTGCACCTTCAGCCAACTTGTTCACCATGCTGGCGTTCCCTGAAGCTGTGGCCAGGAGCAGCAGCCCTCCGTAGTCTTGGGCATGGTGGAGACACTCCTGGGCTAAGCCAAACTGGCATTTACTGATGGCAAGCTCTGCAAGCTGCTTCCACTTCTGTTCTGACTGATTTTGTACAAAAAGAGGAGAGGGAGGGAAACAAAAAACCAAACCACTCACATTTCTGAATAGCATTTAAAGGTTTTCAGAGCACTCAGTATGAAAATATAAGGTGACTTGTAAAGGTGCTGTATCCCACGACTACACCTGTCTTCCCTTTGAGGTACTGTGATTACTGCAGCTTCCCAGCATGACACAGTGAGTGTTAAGAGATCCCTACCCAGCTGTAACATTACATAAAATAAACAGCTTCTCAGTAAACATCGAGGGGGGAGGCAGGCATAACTGGAAATTTAACTGTAACAATCTCTTAAAGCTCCCAAGTTAACCCTCAGAACGCTGAAAGGCATTTATGCCTGTAACTAAGTTAACATTCCTTCTAAAAAGCTTGATTATTTTACAGCAGGAACAATGAGATCGAGTCTCTGCATAATAATGACGGGACAAATCACTTCAGTGAGTTTTTTTAGTGCAGCAGTCTAACTTTGCCAAGGCTGGAACAAAGGCCTGAAGGCTTCAGCCCTGTCCTTCCTCCTCTCACTGTTAAGTACTGGAGATTAAGGCTTGGTTCTGGACTCAAGTTTTCTATTCTCCAGGAGTTCCTGTACCTTTCTGAGCAGACACGATTCTTTGTCCCCATCCCACGTTAGATTCCTTTGAATTACAGGCAGAAGAACTTCTTCATAAAAGGAGCTGGAGTTGTATTGCATCCCCACATACCACTGCCTTTTCTTACAAGGCCTCTCAGACTCCTGGTAGTACTCAGAATCCAAGATGAATCATCCAAATTTATATAATTACCTCTGCTTCCACTGCAAGCTGATAGGCTATTTTTAATTCTCCAAGTTGAAGAGCAAGTTCAAAACGATGCTCTGGATCTGTAGATACTGCAAGAGCTTGTTGTTTGAAGCCCTAAAATAAAAATCTGACAGTGAAGCTGGGACCTGTCAGGTCAAACATAATCCTAAATACTTTAACAAAAGCACTCTGAACAGAAGGTTTCAGTGTTCTTGAACAAACAGGATAATTAACAAGTTAATGCTCACAGATAGTATCACTGGGTTTTGCTTAGCAAACTCAATTAAGAGTGTGAATAAACTGATTTATTTAGTTGCATAACTAAAAAGTAGCTTTTATACCTGTTTTTCAAGAAAATGTGCGACCCTGGTTCTCTGTTCTTTTGGGATTGTGGGAAGAACTTTGTCAGCCATGCCGAAATCTCTCCTCATCACAGCAGTCTGATACTCGAGCACCGACACCAGCAGAGAGTAACTAACAATGTTTAGCTCTTTATCACCCAAATACAGCCTGTTGTCCTTGGGGATATACCCCAGCAGATACATTGTTCTGAAACAAACCAAAGAGCACTCAGCTGCAACAGATCCACACAAACAGTCTGTAAGAAACCATTCCAGTAGTTCTTATGGTAGCAAGAATACTCCCATCAAATACTCAGCTTTTCCTGGATGTACTTTCACACAGCACTGCTCATCCTCATACCTGCACTGCTGCTTCACAACACCCACCTTGTTCCCACCTCTGGGGCTAAAGCAGGGCACAGCAGCAGCTGCCAGCGTTCACCCTGAACCCCCTGCTCTCACTGAGAGAACCCTGAACACTTCAACTAAAGCAGCAACTCACCTGTCCAGGTGGGCAATTGTGACAATCTCTCCTCCAACATAGTAGTTGAGTCTGTTCACAGAACTGGTGTAAATAAAGCAGTCACCGACCCACAGACCTGTTTTCACAATCTCCTGGATCTCACCAAGAACCTGCAAAGCAAATTAGATATTAGGTACATAAAAAGGTACTTCTAGGTAGCAGAAAGACTATTGCAATTTAAAATATAATTCTATATTCCACACTTAAATAGTTGGGCAAGTTGCAAATACAAGTTTATATACAGATTAAAAGTACATAAATGATAATTCAGTTTTATATGCATGCTACCCTAATTCTTAAGGAAGCCAATTACGAATCTAAAAAACAAGCACCAAACTAAGCATTAAGCAAGACAATCAAAGGCAACTTTTCTTCTGAAATTCTGATTTCTGACATTTCACCGCATGAGGTTTTTTCACTTTTCAAACTTGAATAACATTTCAAAACTTGAAAATTATAGAAAAAAACTAGGCAATGACCCAAAAGTGTGTTTGAAAAATATTCTCTATAACTCTCTGATAACAGCAAACAGATGAAGAGAAATGCAGGCATCAAGATCTCTAATGCTGGGATTCAGACATCAGGAATCCCAAAAAATGATCAAGTATTCCTCAGGCAGATGCCCGATGTGTGATAGTGAAAATTATTTGGAAACTGACATTTAAATTGGACTATGTTAAGGACTAAGTTTGCTGCACTCTCTTGCTTCTACCATCTCTAATCTTATTCCACTTTTTAAATAGAAGGTACCTCAAAGGCATCTTCAATTCCGTCTTCAGTGACACCTTCATGTGTTTCTTGGGCTGCTGCCACTTTTTCTGACAGGTACTTGAGAATGAAGAACGACTCTTCTGTAGCAATGCACACAAGCTCACCCGAGTCAGACCAGAAAATCTGTGACAGCAGAATCAACAGTGGCACAGTGTTACACACCCCAGGTTATGGACCACGTGGGAATGAAGAGTAAAACACACCAGCTCTAGAAGCTTTAGGACTGAGAAGCCAACACATACAGGAATTTTTCTGCCCTTTCTGCTACACGGCTGACATCAACTTAAATTATTACTTTATTACTGACAGCTTGGCTTCATGCAAGAAAATCAGTTTAGTAAAAAAACCAGAAATCAGTAAAGCCAGACAGTTAAATACTTTCAGTTCCATGCAGACCCTTACATGTTTGGGCTGGATTTCAATCCTGCGAATCAGCTCCGTGTTCTCCCAGTCGTAGAATGCCAGGCCATTAACAGATCTGACCCCCAGCAGAAAGCCACCATAGATGCCTGTAAGAAAATAAAGGTGGAAGAAATCCCCGTTGTGCAAAAACCACACCAACGTAACTATTTTTAAAGTACTTACCTTCTGCTCCAAAATCAGGCTTGAACGACTTCTTCTCTTTGAAATTCTTAAATATCTTTACAACACTGTTGCTCTCCCTGATTGCATATCTAAATAGAGATTAAATTGTAAATAAACAAAACAATTATTCAGCTTCCAAAGTAGTAAATTAACTAAACCATGAGCTGCTACAAAAAAACCTATGTTTTGAGTTATCTTCTAAAACTGGCAGAGTGATAAAAATCCAGACTTTTCAAGCAGGACAACTACTGAAAGTTCATTTTGCATGCATGTTTTGGTCTGAAAATGGCCTGAAAACTAAACTAAAGTAGCAGCAACCAATGTAATACAAAGGAAAAAACTTGCAAGACTTACTCAGAAGAGTCATGTGCCCACACGAACTCCTGTGCAGAACCAAAGCTCTTATTCCTCAGAGCCATGGCTGTGTAGATGATGTATTCACCATCACCACACACCACCACGAACCTGGGGCAGGACAGAGAGACGCCTGTCACCGATCTGTGATCAGGTCAACAGGCAGCAGCAAGAAGGCACATGATCTGTAAAGGTAAAGGCTCCCATGCACAGAGTAATCACTGAAACACAGAATATGAGCTTTATATATGCCTAAAATGTCATGGAACTCTATTTCCTTCCTGAATCATGCTCCTTCTGGTCTCCACTGAGCAGCTCTTGTACCCTGGATCCCTTTTATTTGAGCCTGTAACAAAAAACTCCAACCAGTTCAAGAGAAGTGATAAAGGAATGTGCTACCTTCCATTAGGGTTGTGCTGGATTGTCTGAGGATAGATTTCACAGCTGCCCATATCCTTCACAGCCAGTGGCAACCTCTCGCCATCTTTGATTTCAGCATCTCCCATCGCTTTCAGGTTTGCCTGTTGGACTTCAGAATGTTTAGCCCAAATGATTTTTCCATTTGCATCCATGGACATGGCAGGTTCTTCACGACCAAGCTAGAAAGTAAGTAAGAAGTTAGCCTAGGGAAGAAATACATTGTTGATTTTCTTTTCAGTTGAAAATATCAAGTGAAATAGCCCATCTCTATCAAAAAAACAACTAAAAAGCCAAATTTTCAGTATTTTACATACCGTCCCAGAATCAGAAACCACACAGGACAGTGATGAATCACAATTTCTCACTTCAAACCATGAGCTGTACCTTAACAATAATGCTGCCCTCATCATATCCCAAAGCCACGTTGTTGGAGCCTCTCAGGCTGGCCACACACCACACCCTCTCCATGCCGTAGTTGAGGGTGCTCTCCAGGCGGTAAGTGCTGGAGTGCCAGATCCGCACTGTGCCTGGGGAAAATCAGGGAGATGGACTCTTTCATCTCAGTGTGAGGGAGCAGGGCTGCAGCCACACCACCACAAGAGCCCTCCCCTCCATTCTTTTCCTGTCCTTTCTACACCAGAAAACCCAAAGTTACCATCTTCAGAGCCAGTGATGATGATGGGCAGCTCCGGATGGAAGCTGACACATGACACGTTCTGAGCGTGGCCTTCCAGTGTCTGGACACAGGTTTTATTCTGAAAGAAAGAGAGAACATAATGCCACATTTTAACCCTTATTTCTTTAAAAAAAAAATCTCTCCTAAATCCAAAATAGAGCTGAAAATTCTCTAGATTTCTTACAGTTGCAAGGTGTTCAAACAACAGCACTAAGCTATTAAAAGCTGTGATTGTGTTGAGTTGTACCTCCTGCCCAGAAGAAAATATTTATTTCCCTTGACAGAGGCATTTTCCTCTGTTTTCAGATGTGTTTATGGCTAGGAAATATGTTTTCTCAGAGCTGCATAGCACAACAGATTAAAGCAAGAAAGAAAGCTGAGTTCACTGCAAAACAAATCATAACCAAACATTGCATTACAGGTGGAAACAGATCTAATTTAGGTCTTTGGCAAGAATGTTCATTCACACAGTTGTCAAAGAGAGGCTACTCTGCTAAGGAAACTAAGACTTGAGCATGTATAGTGTCTCCAGCTGCACATGGTGGCAAAATCTCAAGCACTGCTGTATAATACTCATGACTGCACTGAATGCTTAAATTAACAGTGCCAGCTTCAATTTCTGGGTTTGGATTTACCCTGGGGCAGTAAATTTTAATGACCAGAAAGTACCACCTAACAACTTCTGTCTTGTCCTTCTGGCCATTCAGACACTTGTATGCAGGAAGAACTCAGGAGTCCTAGGCTCCAGCACCAGAACTGATCTCTTTCCTGAGCAGCATTCAATCAGGGCACCCCACCACTCCTGCCCTGTTTGGGGGTAGAAGCACTGCATGTGTGTGCATGCAACACATGGGACTGTGCCAATGTACACAGGATGAAACAGAATGGGGGGAAGCTATAAAGAATGAAGAAAGAAAAGAGAGGTGGGAAGGATGGGAAGAGTTGATACATGAGCAACATTTACACTTGAACATAGAAGAGGAACAGCTTAATCCACAAACATGAAGCCTAACAGGCAGGGAATCAATTTGTCACAGGAGAAAAAAATCTAACAACAGAAACCTTATACCAAATGTGGCAGCCTGCACACAAAGGCTCCTGAAGAGCTGAGCACATACCTGGTAGTCCCAGATCTTCACCAGACGGTCATCTGCCCCAGAAATGAGGTATGGCTTGTCCCCACCACTGTAATAGTCAATGCAGTTCACTCCTTTCTCGTGGCCTTCCAAGGTGAAGTTGGGAGAGGATGAGCCAAGCTGCCACACCTGACCAACAAAACACAACCACCTGTACTCAGCGATCTTCTGTGCCCAGGTCACCCTTGGCAAACACAACAGGTTTGCAGAAGTACTTCACAAGTCCAAAGAGAAATAACACAGAATTCCAAAGACATAGTTGTTTTCTTGGGTGAAAAACCTCAACAACTGCTCAGCAAACTACCAGTCCTTCTCCCAATAAACACAAAAAACATGCTGAAGCACCCATGCTCTGCTCGTGCCTCTAAACAATGGAATTGGTTGCTTTAAACCTTTTTTTAAGGACATGAAACCATATGAAGCACTGCTTTTAAGAAGTAATATCTGTTTTATAAAACTAGCTAGTAACTAATTGTTATTATACATGAGTTTCCTCCAACCGTGTCCTGATTTTTACGTTTTCCAGTTACACTAAAGAATATCCAATCTCATGTTAAATGAGGATACAAAACGAAGCAAGTCAAGTGTAGATATATTAATGCTTTCTCACGTTTATCACATCAAATCAGCATTCATGTGCACCTGATCTCAACATGCATAGCCATAAGAAATCAGTGCTGGCTTTTTACAGCCAACATACTGATAATGTACAAGAAACATGAGGAAGTGTCACAGCACAGTGGCTGCAAATCTGTAGTCACAGATATTTAGTAACAGCAGCACAGCAAATGAAATCATGAGAAGGCTGAAGGTGTCTCTGGAAACAATTCCAGGCACAGACAGCCAAGGACATCAAAGTAACAGGAGAGACACCTTTACCAGGGTTTAGTTTTTTCTTTTTAATGCACGGTTGAAGTCTTTATCCACTACACAGTTTGAATACTCCCAAATCACTCATTGACAGTAAAACCAGTGCTCCTCTCCCATATTTCTATGTAGTCCAAATGGAGATACAGCACCTAAAAGACTTTAAAGAACTAGTCTCCAATGATTAGAGACAACAGGTAATTTGGTAAATTTACTGAATTGCTTAGCAGGTGCCTGGACCAATGTCCAGGTCTTTGTTCAGTCAAAATTCTGTTACTGCACCTGCTATTAAGAATATAGACCCATCATCCATACAAGATTACTGGTTTTGTGCACATTGATCATCACTTAATGACTAAAAAAACCCAAACAGAGTTTCTGTACCTTAATTGTCCTATCCAAAGAAGCACTGGCAAACTGGTTATTGTCTTTTGGGTTTATGACAATCTGCATGACATAATGAGTGTGTCCTTCAAACACCTGAGAACAAGACCATTTCTTATCCCAGTCCCAGAGTTTGATCAGCATGTCATCTGGAAAAAAACACAAACAACAATCAACCAAGCTTCAGTGGGTGATAACTACCTCCTTAAACTGCATAATCCTCCAGAACTTCATGTTACAGGCTGGAAAGGAGGCACTGCTAATAATCTATTTGCATCTATAGCATTACCAGTCCTTGCAGAAGGACCACAGGGAGATGTCTGTTGCTTTCAAGTCAGATTCCCAGCTAAAATCTTACCACAAACCATGATGAAATTTTTAAAAAACACAACTTGAACTGTTATTTGAGTGCTTGCCACACTAGTTAGCACATATACAAATGCTTCCTCTGGCAGATACTAAGACAGAAGGCTCTTTGCTCTTCTCTGACAAGAACACAAGCCATTATATTTTAAAATTTAAGTGCAGCTGATATTCCATTAAAAAACCAGGAATGCATCTACCAAGAAACAACAACGTCACATTGGCTACTTGCTCAAGGAACCCTGACTCTTCCCAAGAAGATCTGCAAGCCCTCACTGCACAGAAAACAGGAGCCTGAAAACAGCAGAACATGAAAACATCTGCCAGGACTCTCACCACTGCTCGTGAGGATGAAGGGCTGCGTGGGGTGCACTGCAATGCACCGGATGTAGTCGGAGTGGGCCTCAAACATGTGAACTCTTTCCAGTGTGTTGTAATTAAAAACTCTGATCTGCATGTCATCCTGGGAAAGAGACAAAAAGCCACATGAAAATAAAGTCTCTTGTGCAGTGCACCTTCTATGCAATGCAGGGGAGCTAGGAAAAAACATTCCACAACTGAAGACAATAAAATGTTTAAGGAATTTTGCTTGCTAAGGGATACAAATTATACTTGGATTCAGAAGGCTATAAATTACACATTGCTGTTCCAAGTAATTTATGCAATGAAAAAAACTTCAACCAAATCTTCATTTTTAAAAGTATGAGTCATGGCAGCATAAGGTAATGAAATGAAAATAATTTTTCACTCTGTGTACAGGGCAGAAGACTAGGAAATGAAAGTTGAGACAAAAGTATTTAGGCATTACCTTAATTTAGCCAAAAAATATTCACTCCATAAAGAAAAACGTGTTACCAAGATCAGAATACAACTATTCTTCTCAAGGTAGATTCACTGAATAAAAGCAGACATTTTTTTCTAGTAGTGAGCAATACTAAAAAATAATATTTTTAATATAACCAAGAACAAAAGTAGAAAGCAACTGGCAATTTCTAATTCATCTTCCCTAGGACTGTCAATAGTTTAATCTTAGTTAAAGCAGCACCTATGATACTGAGTCAGAACTGTGTGCTGGCAGTAAAAGCTGAACTCCATCCACCTGGCATTACCTGCAGAGTCAGTCACCTTAGCAGGCTGCTCTCTTGAAATGAAAAGTTTAAGCTTTTAAGTATCCTTAAAGGAGAAAACTTCTGTAAGTGAAGTATTCTCTTCTCCTCTCCAAATTCATATCAGATCAGATTATTACATGATGCAGAAAGTAATGGCATGAAGATTAATAAGAGAAAGTGCAGCTGTATAGGAAACCACAAGAGGAGAACAGCTTACAGCTCCAGTAACAACCCAGTTCTTCCTCGCCACGAACTTGGCAGCTCTCACAGGCAGGTCACACACTTCAAAATTCTTCACCAGTGTCTGAAAATAAAAACAGTTAAGTCATAGTACTGGAGAAAATACTAATTTTGAAACCAGCTTTTTCTACTTTTTTACAGTGTCCAATATGTCACTTTCTTGTCTACTGATAGTGACTCTTGTACTCAGCCACAGGAGAGCACAGTCAGTCAGCAGCAGTGACTGAAGATTCTGTACAAATTCAATTTTCCAGCACCAGACACACAGCTGTCAGTGATGAACACTTCCCAACAAGGCCCAGCCAGAGACATCACCTGTGTTTCGTGGTTCCACACACACACACTGCCGTTGTAGAGGCTGGCCAGCATCCATGGCTCCGTGGGATGCAGGTCCACGCTCTTCACCCGGTCAGAGCGCGCCGTCAGCTTCCGCTTGATGTCCAGTCGGAGAGGCTGGGGGAACAATGGCCAATGCCAGGTGATTTAACAGCCGACTGGCACAGAAAAGGGAAAATGAAAGCTGCAGTTGACTCCTACAATAAAAGGAGCCAATCCTGCTGTTCAGGCAGACAGAAGGTTACTGCTGTTTTCTATCCATCTGCGTATCTGGCTTTGTAGGGAGCATCACATCCCCACTAATGGCAATTGCTCTGTCTAGTTTAATTCTGTGGAATTCAGAATTTCTTCATACTGGAAAAAGTATCTCCAGCAGAATCAAAGAAAAAAAAAAAAGATGCACTGCACATCTTCCTGGTGTCGCTGAACTATGAAAGCAAAGGAGAGAGAACGTTCCTAATACGAATGTTAGAAAATTAATCTTCCTGCTACTTCATCTGACAAACCAGGATGAAAAGCCAGTTATTACAATAGAGGATAAAAGCATTTGCCCATCATAAGTTTTCTCCCATTCACAATTCCAAAACTGCGTTTTAGAATGGAACACTGTCTTGTAGAAACTAAGAGGAGGGAAAAGTTTAAGTCTTTCCCCTACAAAGAAGGCTCTGACCTTCCACCTTCATCACTAACAATGTAAAGCCAGGGTACTTAAAAGGCATGAAGTCTAGCAAAGTGATTTTCTAATATACTTGAGGCATTATGGATGCATTTAGACACTCATTTGAGATCATTTAATGCTGCTTTTACCTCAGAGAACTCAGTGGATAATGGCTGATCAAAGAACATTGCATGTATTAATAAAACCTGCGGTTACAGATGTTAGACACTGCAAGGAGAAAAATCCACCAGGTTATCATGTAGCAGCTGTACCACAGCTATGACATGGGACGTGGAGATGAATTCGGGTTCATTTCTCATGCTAGAAACACCAGGAAGGCGAGCACAGCTACCCTTGATTCCGCGCTTACCCCTGGAAGCGTTGGGCTCTGCAGCCCCCGACGGCCGGGACCGGCGGGTCCGAGGGGCGAGTGCGACACGCACCCCGAGCCCGGGACAGCCGCTCGGAGGGGCTGAGGGACACCTCGGCCAGTGCCCCGGCCCCGGCCCCGGCCCCTCCTGCCCTCGGGCCGCCGACCGCGGGGCTGCGCTGCCTCGCTGGGGCCGGCTGGGATGGTCCCCCTCCCGCAGCGGGGGCGAGGCGCCCCCGGGACCCCGCCTGTCGCTCACCATGGCCCCGCTGTGCCCAGGTGCCGCTCCGGCCCCGCTCGCCGCCGCCCGGGCTCGGTCCGACCTCCGACGTGGAGCTTCCGGGCTCGCCGCTCTCGCGACAGCACAGCCAGGGAGGTCCTCAGTCTCGCGAGAGCGAGGCGCCCCCGCGGGATGCCGGGATATGTAGTCGGCGGCGGGCGGCGCCGAGCAGGGTCGCTCTGCCTCAGGAGGGGAGGGGGTTCAGAGCCCTGGTCACAGACTGGGAGGGGCCCCATGGGGACCATCGAACCCAGCTCCGACCCCGCACACCATTCTCCGAGCATCGCTCCGTATGTCCGAGAGTGTACCCAGCTCCCGGGAACTCACACCACACCCTAAACATCGCTCCGTGTGTCCCAGAGCGTTTCCAAACAGCTCCTGACCCCTGCCAGGCCCTGTGCCCGCTGCCCTACGGAGCCTGTTCAGTGCCCAGCCTCTCTTCCTGATATCCAGACTCAGCCTCTCCTGGCCCAGCTCTCCGCTGGTCCCTCAGGTGCTGTCACTGTCACTGCAGGGCAGAGATCGGTACTGGCCCCTCGCTCCCCCTCATGAGGATGCTGGAGATTGCTATGAGCTCTCCCCCGAGTCCCCTGCAGGATGAACACACCGAGTGTCCATAACCACTCACACGGCATCCCCTCCTTCACCATCCTCGTGGCTCCTTTGGGCACTCTCGAACAGCTGAATGTCTTTTCCTATACTGTGGTATAGGCACTCCAAACTCTGTCCCCTCGGTATCCCTCAGTGTCCCCAGACAGAGTCCCCCGTGTGACCTGGGCCCCTCAGTGAGAGGATGTGTGACGATCTCCAGGTGTGCCCAGGTGTGCCCAGGTGTGCCCAGGTGTGCCTGGTGCTGTCCCCTCAGTGCCCTCTCGGTGTGCACCATGGTGACATGCTGAGGGGACAGGAGAGTGGTGACAGCGCTCTGGGGTGACCTGGCAGGGAGCCCTGTGTCCCAGTCTCTCTCAAAGACAAACATGTCAGCCTGGTCGGTCCTGCAGACCCTGAGACAGGCAATGTGACACTTTTCTCAATTATTTTGCCAGCTAAAATTGCTGCAACTTCAAACAGCACCTAATAGAAACATGGGGAATGCCAGGGTTTGGGAAGCACCAGAGCACGAGGAGCCACTCTTGAGATAATTTCTCCTATCCCTGCTGCCAGATTGAAGTTCCATCTCTAAAAATTGCATCCCCCACATTTCGTTGTATAAAGGAGAGGAATAACACGGAGGATATTTCTGTTCATTGGGGATATTTCTATTCATTGGGATCCAGTTAAAGAGAATTCTTCTTTCGATACAAGTGTTCAGCCCGGGATTAGGAGCCCTCTGTCCTCTATCCCACAACACTGCAAGGAGGATTACACCGGCCTAGAGTGTTTACAGTCTGAAGGACACAAACAAACAGAAGCGAGAGACAGAACAGTTACTGCAATTCTTGTCATTTTCACTCCGAGGGAGAAGAGACAGATAATTAAATCTTAAAAAACCCCCACAAGTCTGATGGAAAGTGAGAAGAGAAATGCCTGAAGCAAGAAAAGGGGCACAGTATTGTCCACTGCTATGGATGAGTTTAGACTTTCAGCTTTCTTTAAGTCTTGCTTTCCACTTTGAATTCATTACACTGATGATTCTACAATATAATAAATAACACTTAAAGTGTTTGAATACAGAATTTGAAGTTGCAGATTCTAGATAACCCTGCCTAAAATGAATGACTTGAGTAAAATTTATGAATTTTGAGTGTAGTTCATGATTTTTAGATGGCTGAGGTGGAACACTGAAAGAGGAGATGTAGAGGAAAGTGGCTGTAATAGAGAATATAGGTTGTGGGGAATATACAGCACACACTGTGTGTTTTTCCTTGAAAAACTCAATGAAGTCCTGTCCAGAGAGAGATGAGACTGTTACAGGGCAATTAAAGATGATCAGCAAGGTAAGGGAAAGATGGTGTAGAGCTTGTTAGTTAAGAAAATAATAGCAGAGAAAGGAAGAAATTGTTTTGCTATTAGCTTCTCCTGGGAGGTTGTAGTAATAGAAAAGCTAAGGGGGAGAGAAAAAGCACAGGGTATAAGCCAAGACTGACCTTACAGGAGGAAAGAAGAAACGAAAAATAGCAATTAAATTCGAAATAAGAAATATCCCTCACAAGCTGTTAGAGGCAAGTTTACCAGCTGGATATGAGTTCTGAGTCCAAACTATGATCCATGGTGGAAATTAAGTGGGTATATAGAGGGAATATATTATGTATTGGTTTGCCTTTCATGTGGTTTCCTGTATATCCTGCACTGGCCACTGTTTCACTAGGGGCTGCACACGAAACAGCTGGAACCATGGCATGTCTCTAAATGCCTTTCAGTACAGGGATTACATGAGAACAAAATCTGTGCTTCAGGTTTCTTGTCTAACTCAACAGCTATTCCTATGCTTGTTTACTGAAAGATATTTTTTCAGGCAAAAAACGCCCAACTCAGTGTTTTATTGCAGAGCAGTGAAAGAGAGGTAACTCTGTTCCTTGTGGGCATTGCCCTGAAGTTCCTCGGTGCCCCTTTCTCACCTCTGCCTGCTTGGCTCTGCAGTAGCACCTGCTGCAGCTTACCTGGAGCAGCACACCTGGGCTGGGCATTTGGCTCTTTCCTCCCAGGCCTGGAAGAAATCTGGCATTTCTTTACTGTGGAGGAAGGGCACCAATCTGGGTTTGCTTCCATAGCTACCAGATATCAGACAGACCACAGACAGGGCAAGGGGAGAGGACAGGATGATGCAGGGAAATGATGAGATTGCTGCAGATGAGAAAAGTGCAACCACAGGCTTCCTTCAAAAAGCAGAATAAAGCCGTACACAACATTTTCAGTGCAGTGTGAATGGCCATTCCAAACTGCCTTTCTGTTAGTAACACAGCCAGCATTTCTCTAAGTGTGGATATAGGTGTGTCTACAAGTGTATGATGGAGGAACTGCCAATAGGATACATTTCCTGTAGGTGCAAAGCTGCTTCTAAATCTCTTGGAAGTTCTCAATGCAAAGCATTAAAGAAGGCCTTTTGGCTATAAAATTATTGGCAGGTTTTGAATTTGTGTGGCAATAAAAAGTTTTTTTGAAAGTAGGATACAGCATTTTAAAGTAAAAAAAAAAATACAGTATCATTATTTCAGAGAAAAATATTAAAGCAGTTTGGGATATCAATAACAAACCCCTATAGTTTATCCTTAGTGTACCAAATGAATTTTACTTGGCGTTTTAACAATAAAATACCAGTCCATTTTCTTCTTCTCTGAAGTAAAGACTAGAGGTCTGGAAATAAGAGTCATATCTATGTGGCATATCCCATATGTATGAAAACTCCTATTTAGCTGTGGAGTGCTGTCAGGTAGAGCCATACCTAAAAATAAATAATAAACATAATTTATTATTAATATAATAATAGAATAGATTAGAAAATCTAGAAGTAGAATGTAATGCATATATATTGCATTCAATAATTATGTGTAATAAATATAATGTGTGCTGCTACTTGCTGCAGCCGGCAGCTCAGTCCTGGGGCCCAGGGTTTCTTTGCCCTGATTGATCTACCCAGGACACAAATTCTTTCTGCAGGCTTCAGGCACTGCAGGTTCTCCTCATGGGGTTCTGCGGCCCCTCCTGGGATGGCTGCGTTTTACCTGGGGCTCAGCTCCCCTGTGCCTCGGGGCTGGGCTGGCTGAGCTGCTCTTGATGGTTCACCAAGTCCCTGAGTGAGCTGCCGTACAACCTGAAGGGCTGTATTGTTCTCCTAAGGTCCTTGCTTTCGGGAGAAACAGAGGCACTTACCCCTTCAGGTCAGCTCTACAGGATTGTGACGTGTTTATTTCACATGTGGAATTAATGTGCTGTGCTGCTGATTGCCAGGAGTTAATACCTGCAGTGCAGTGAACTGAAGCAAAACTCGCTGCAGCCTTAACTTGGCAGACAGTGAAGATTGATGGAACATGGTGGGTTTAAAGGAAAGGTGTTATTAACACGTAGGTGGCAGAGCTGTGAGACGAACCCCGCTGTAAATCTGAATTCAAGCCTCCCTTGTTAGGATTTCACTCCGTGGTGGCTCAGGGACACAGCAGTGGTGTGGAATGCACTTTATCTCCTGCTGTAGGCTGAGGTGCCCAGTCTGTCTCTTACTCTCTTGGAAATATCCCAGCCTTGGATACAATCCTGGCCCACGTACCAAACATTAACCTGACTAGAATAATGAGGAATTAAATGCCAGTAAAGAAGTAAGAACTGTCAAAAGGCTGGAGTTTAGATTAGAAAAAATATAATCCCATCCCCTCCAAAACTTGCCACATGTCAGTAGCAGCCTGATGCTGCATAAAGCGATTGTTTCCAAAAATGGTTGTTCTTCAAATACAATCATGTATGTGGTGCATGCAGAGGAACGTGATACTGCAGTAGTAAAGGAGGGATTGGAAGTTTTGTATTTGGTGCCATCTAAAATAGTATTGCCTGACACTTTCATTACAGACCTGCCTTTTCATCTCACAATTCTGCCAAACATGAGCCATGTGGGTTTGGATTTTTTTGTGCTGGGTGTCTTCATCTCAACAAGATAACCGATTTCAGACTGTTTTCAAATTTCAGTAGAAAGGTTTACTATTTTTAAAATAGTTTGATGTGAGCACAAGTACCACCCTCTTAAAAATCAGCAATGGGATAATCAGCAATACTTTCAGCAGCATCTGATATGGATCTAGTTTAAAGAGAAAATCTAAAGTATCAGCTGTGGTAGGACCATAGTATGTGATATCCACACGCTAATAACAAGGAGAGGTCTTTAAACAGACAGCTCTGAGAAAAAAACTTGTGAGTGAGAGAGACCAAAGTGTTGCATGTAATATAAAGACTCCAGCTCTTGACCTCTTGTGCTACAGCTTCTTTGGGCACATTTGATTCATTATATAAGTGCTATCTTTATGCCATTCATGTAATCACTTAGCAAGAACCATCCTGATTGACCTGTTAGTGCTCCTGATTTATTAACACTTGCTTCTTGTTTTATTTCCTGGAGGCCACAGCTCCAATTCTGGCATGATTCCATTTCCATTAAGATTGGTGGCAAAAGGGCAGGCCTTAAACCACAGAAGTGGTTCAGGAGGCAGCCGTTTATATCCTCCCAGGTATCCAAGTTTGGAGCTTGTAATTTCTTTCTTTATCAGATTTATAATGCCTTCCACTATAGTCGAATGTTGGTGCTAATGTTCTTTTACTGAGTTTTGAGGCTTCAGATAAGCTTATTCCATTTTCTTTGCTCATCTTCAGACCTGCCAAACTGTTCCTAAGATCTGATTCAGTGAGCAGTTTAGTTTGCCCTGAATATAGTCTTGAGATAACATGCACTAGAAAACGTATAAAATGATTTCTTCTTGACTGAGGAGTATCAGTCCAGTAGCTACTTAAAATTTTCTGTAATGACATTGATTTCAGGACAGAGATACTCTGTGATTTCCATTTTTATTTGCTATTATATATTATTAACTTATCGCTGCTGACTATGGAGTTGGAGCATTCTTGGGAAATGTTTCAGCATCAGATTTTCCATAAGCTTGCAAAAATTTTTTATTGAATAGCATGGGTTGCCAGCACCCTGGAAAACTGAGAACACTGTGTTTGTTTGCTGTTTAAGTTAGACAAAACTGACATAGAGGTTTTTTTTATCTAGATACAAAGTGGCAATAAAAGGAAATTTAAGAGCAGCACTATGGGCACTGAGTCAATATGAAAGATTCATGGCCAGACTTTGATAATTGACTGTGGCTTGTGAAGGAAGTCGGTTGTTTTCTCTTGATCTGGCAGTTTTGGCTTTCCTGATGCAGAGGTGAGGCTTCAGCTCCCCCTGCAATGTCTGTAGAATGTCCAGAACAATCCAGAATCCAAGTACCTCGATATCCTGCCCAAACAGCTGACACTGCTGCCTGTCCCCAAGGTGCAGCAGTGATGTAAGAGCTGCTTTTGTGGCAGTGCAGTCATACCAGACACCTTCCACTTGTGCATTTCATCAACAAGCAAAGCAAAGGGGATTGGCTTGAAAGCACAGATGCCACTGGTGTCACTATGATCCCACTGCTTAGGCACAAAGTCTTTTATCATTTGAGAGTAGTCACATCCCCAAGGGCTCAAAGGCAGCTCAGCCTTGTGGTGTGCCAGGCACAGCAAACCAAACCCTGCTGCTATGTCTTGGTTTCAGGGCAGGGTAATTTACACAGGGTGTCAGAAGAACCTTCTAGAAACCCCAAATGTGACCATAATCCAACACTATTCTCTCAAGATATGCCTGTCAAATAGAAGGTGGCTTTGTCAACAGTTTGGAACTGTTTTCTTAATAGCTATTATTATTTTAAAATTTGTTACATCAGTTTAATATTAGGTGTTTTTCTAGGAAAGCTCAAAGCCCTTTGTGTTTATGATTGGAGCTGCATAGTTAGATGGTTTATGAGTTTGCATTGTGTCCAGCAGACCAGCAGCACACAGGGTTCTGTGGCATTTCTGCAGCACTGAATGTGTGTCTTTGCACAGAAAGCTTTTTCTTCACAATAACCCAGCAACACATTGTTTATGTAGGAGAGCAGGCTGTGATGAAAGCTATATTAAATTTTATCCTTACTCTTTTACAATAATCACACATAAATAACATACTGCCAGAGGCAAATATAGCGATATATTTATATATACAAGTCTTATACAAACATTGTTTCTTTTGTTTTTCCATTTCTAGTAGAACCTGAATCATTAATTTTTTTCAGAGGTACAGTCATTTATATATATATATAATTCAATAATATTAGTGTGTGCTCTGTACCTTGTAGACTGCATGTTATCTCAACAATCTCTCTCCATTTTTTGAATTTCTAAGCTCAGACTGTAGCAATGAATTCTTTTAGCTTTGAATATCTCTTTTTCAATCCTTGGTCAGTATATTACATCAATAGAACCTGACAGAATTTTCAGAGTTCAGATCTTCTGGACAAATTCATTCCCAAGGATGAAGTATAAAATCTGTTGATGAGTGAGGATCAATACAGTCTCAGTTTAGACTAAAAAAGTTTAGGCTTTTAATCCTAGAGGTTTCTAGTTCAACTCTTATGCTGCTGTTCTTGCCATTCTGCAATACAGTCAGCTTCCCCCTCCCTCCGAGCAGTGATAATAACCATCACCCACACATACTGCTATATTCTTTATGAATTATTCCATCGAAAATGGAGATGGATTGTTTTTTTATGTGGCTTTTCAAATTAAATCTGAGGCGTTTCAACAACATGTAGCCAGTATGTTTTTGGAGTTTCATCCCCCCCAGTGTGAAAGTACTTAGAAAGTTGTGATGGGTTATGAGTACACAAATTATCTTAACATTCTGTTCTTAAAAAGAAATAACAAGGATGTTATTCAATTTACCACAGGGGTATGAGACAACAATAACCACCGTTAGTTTGAGGGAAGAGAGCAGAGTGAGTACAAGATTCACCACTCGATGGCGCCTTGATTCTGTTCATCTCTGTTCATTTCTCTTTCCGATGTCTGGACACAAAACCCCCAAACTGGTTTTGTAGCCTGGGAAATCTGGGAAATCTGTCTGGGAAAGAATATTTATCCCATACTTCTAAACGATAGTTTTAATTGTCTTCTGCAGAAGTAAATAAAATTATTTCAGTTTTCACTGATGCCTTTTAACTCCAGTCTTTCAATGAAAAGTGGTGAATTCCCTCAATTTTGGTTAAGATATTTACTTCAACGTAAATATTTGTGGGTGGGCAATGACATGGGAACACACTTGGCTGCAGAATTCTGTCCAGATTGGATGGACTGAGAAGTCTTGGTTGTTCTATTGCTGGCCATCAAGGCAGAGGACTGCATATATGTGGAATAAATTGCAGGCCCAGATTATTAGATAAATTGTTGCACTGTTTTCATATCTGCCAGAGTGATACTGATTTATTCTGTGAAAGAATTTTAATCTGTGTCACTTCCATTAGCAAACAAATTTGCAGGGTGAGGTGAACTCATTGGGCCTCATTTAACCCATTCCAGGTGCCAAAATACATTCTGTTTTTCACTGGAAGATTCCAAATATATTCTGGGTCTCTTATTACTTAAATCAGTTGCAGTAGGACAGCTACAGAGTTTTGTCACATAGTGTATAAATAAAACCTGGGATCTGAGAAGCTGTTATGGTGCACAGCCTTGCTTATGAAAGGCACAGCCTTTTCATGCACAGCCTTGCTTATATTTGTTTATATTGAGATACACAGTAAACAAAACAGATTTTTTTGTGACTTCGTGAAGGTTTGCCCTTCTTATTTGAAACAGCTGACAATTTATTAACAGCATCTAGAGATTTGTCCTTGTGAGGAAGCAAGTTGTGAAATGCTGGAAAGCCAAGCCCAGGCACAGGCTGGACTGCCTGGACTTCCACCGGGACCACACTGATCCTGCCAAGGGTTCAGCTCCTCCTGCCACTGTCACTTAGTCCCAGCCTCTGTCCCTTTGCCCTGCTGCAGAACCACTATGCCATCAGCATGGCCAGAGAAAACCTGGGGCTGCTCCTTGTTTTTGTCCCCTAAACCAGAAATCCTTCAGTTCTGATCATCCAAAACCTTGCTCTGGAAAACAGTTATTTTCCTTCAGTGACTCTGGATGTGCTAACATTTTAACTAAGTGCTCGTGTTTGCTGTGTATTCCGTTTATGCCATCAAGGAAAGCAATTTGCTGTAATGCCACACAAGGCACCCATTAGTGGCAAACAGCAGTCTGTGTTTTTAGAGAACCAAGGCTGTTATTTCACAAAGGGAGTAATTCAACTCTGCCTTAATCCTCTAACCAGTAAAGCTCATCTTCCAGGTGTTTTTCCTGACTATTTGGCTGCTTTTGGCTTCTCAAAAAAAAAAAAAAAGTGTTTAGAAAATGAAAGTCTAATTTAAATTAAGTTGTATGTGATTATTAAAAAAATACAACATGGTAAGTGTCTATGTAAATAAATGTAAATTTTCATTTTTTTAAATGGCAGGGGAAAAAAAGCCATATGTCACAAGCCTTGATTTTTAGTTGCTTGTTTTCAATACCTAAGCAAAAAGAAAAATGTTTAACTTAAAACCCTATTTCTAACATTCAGGAACTTAATTGCATTCATTTATTGTGTCAACAACAGTGAATAGCAATACACATTTTTCTGACCCTGATACTTTGAATGCTTTAAATTCTGCAGCTTCAGAGTCTTCAGTCTGTTTTCAGTAGAGGCCTGATCAGGATCTGACTCCCTGGAATTGCTCTGGCTTAAGTAAAACTACTTGCAAAGCAAGCTCCAATATCTAGTTTGGCATTCTTATAATTATTTCAAAAGCTGAAAATTAACTAAAACCATATCAAAAAAACATAAAATTACATCTTTTGAAAATCAGCTGCTGTCCCACTTGTTACACCAACTGACTTTTGTGCCAAAGCTCAATAACCTTTCTCTGCTCAAGCTGGAAGGCATGACCATGGAGTGGGGGGATTTTCAGGCAATGTGTAGGAAAGGCACACTGCACTCTTCAGTTGGCCTTTAGCACTGCTGCCCTGTTGGAGAGCACTGCTTTAGTCTGACCAGCAGGAAATTTGAGCAATCTTTGGCTTTATGGCACCTCCAAGAGAAAATGTATGCTTCCATTATTAAAGTTCTTTTTCTCTACACATGTGTAGGAAAAGGTGATCAAATTTTGAAAAAACAAGTCAGTTACTAGAGAGACAGCCAGAAAAAGACAAACCAGATCATTTAGTAAGTAGAAAAAATATTAAATATTGTAAAGTAGACGATGAAACAAGTACTGCTATGAGCAGCAGAACCACCAAAGCTTGGTTTCTATGGGATTTTATCTCATGGTTGAGTTCATTGGCATCCAGCTGAAGCTTTTCCATGGTTACAGGCATTTATCCTAAATTATTTTCTGGGACTTGATAAACATGAATTCACCCTGTAGCCTTTCTTTTACTGGAGGCGTTCTATCAGGGTATTAATTTTCACATCATATTGTAGAAATATTACATTTAGAGACTTTATATTTTACAGTCAAGTTTGCTTGGCCAGTCTGCCCTGGCAACTGGTTCAAAAGCTGTGGGGGCGTGGGCAAACAAGTACTGTGGGCACCTATGAACTCTTCTACCCTTGGATGTAAATATATCTATTCACGGGTATGGTACGTGTGTGCACCAAAAGTGAATGAAATTGAGGTGACAGGGAAGGCAATTAAGGAATTGCAGGAAAACTATTAACTTTGGGTGCAGTGACAAAGGCAGCAAGGGCACTGCCCATTAAAAAGCAGTTCAAAACATGCCTGATGCAGCTTTCACAAGGAGCCATCCCATTTAACTTTCATGCCATGCTTTAATTCTGAAGTCATAACTAAGTTTGCAGGAAAAACCTTTGTGGAGGGATTATCAGATTTTCAGGAAGCCTTTCTTTGAAAGATTGTACCCTAAACCAAACCCAGCAGAAATCCAAAGTAACATGAAAAGTACTAAAAGTAAAGAGAACATCCAATTGTTCCTGTTTCTGGGTCTTGCTACACATTAGTAACTTTTCTCTTACTGCAGGGGCTCTATTTGACCCTTTTCCCCCCATAAAACCAGTGAGAATTATAATATCTGTGGGATCATCTTGCCAGTCTTTTTGCCAGCTGTTACTGCAGGCACACTGATAGGTTTGCTGACAGAGGAAAGTGGATTCTATGGTGGCACCACAGGCACTCTCCTCGCCCCTCTTGGTCTCTTCCAGCCCTCCAGCTCCTTGGAGAGCAGAGGCACTCCCTGATGTCCACCTGCAATTTCCATGCTGCTGCTCCAGGCTACTCCTCCTTGTCCTGTCCATCTTTACCTGTCCTGGAACATGGAGGAGAGTGTGCCCCTACTCCCTCCATGTTTATATCCTTTCTCCAAGTGAAGTCATGTTTGCTCTCACATAAGACAAAGCTCCTCATCTTTCCATGGTTTCTTCCACCTCGAAGAACTCTGGAATATCTGCTGTCATCTATTGCATTCTCATTTCTGTTTAATGGCGGCTGGAGCACTGCAGTGTGAGATTTAATTAAAGAAAATGTGATATTTAGAGAATAACTGACAAAATTTTTGCAGCTATTGAAAAGCTTGTCTCATTAGTATTATTTTAAATCTCATTTTCATAAAATGATTTCTTCTAATCCTCACAATCTGCATAAGAAGTGCAATCAGCAAGCTGAAATTAAAGTATCTGCAACCTCTGACCTTTAAATCAGTCACAAATTAAAGAAAATAATGTCCTCTAGCAGGAAGAAAACTTTTGAAAGAAACCCTTACTGTCAATCTCTCCCTGCTAAAGCAAAATATATACCCTTGCTTAAAAAATACAAATAAATCTTATTAAGCAAATTTTTTTGTTAAATTTTGTCTTCATCAGATCTTGAAGTAAATGCTGATTTAAAAACCTCAGACTTTTTGCCAGATGGCAGTGGAGAACCTTCACAAGCAGTAGAGCATCCATGGCAAATTGGGAAGGCATTCTGTACCTTCCTGTGACCCTTCAGAGCTCCAGAGAACCACACCACTGTAGGGCCACAGAACACAACTGGTAGGAGCAGTAGCAACATTATTCTACAGCCTCTGCCTGCAGTGTTGCTCTCTTCTTTTAGCAGTTGGCAATAAAATGCATAACTTTTTAGAAGAAAAATTGGCTCAATGCAGAGCAGTTGGCTCAATGCAGAGATTTTTAGAAATTCCACCATAAACATTTGTTCCACACAGCTTTGTCATTGTCATTTGAAAAGCCAGGGACAGGTAATGGTACTTCAGCTTTCCCCATTACTGCACTCACGAGGAAGAGATTTTGCATTGTTCAGGCTTTTCCATTCTGGATTTATTGGGTTTGCATGACCAAGCTTTGGCAGGGTGGGAGCTCCAGGGGTGGCTTCTGTGAGCAGCTGCTGGAAGCTTCCTTGCTGCAGCCCATGGTGGGGCAACTGTGCCCCTGAAGCCCCTGGAGGGAATGGAGGATGCAGAGATCCACTCACAGCCCATGGGGATCCATGGGGATGCAGAGATCCGCCCACAGCCCGTGGGGATCCATGGGGATGCAGAGATCCGCCCACAGCCCGTGGGGATCCACGGGGATGCAGAGATCCACCCACAGCCCGTGGGGATCCACGGGGATGCAGAGATCCACCCACAGCCCATGGGGATCCATTGGGGATGCAGAGATCCACCCACAGCCCGTGGGGATCCATGGGGATGCAGAGATCCACCCAGAGCCCTGGTGGAGGTGCCCACAGCAGAGCAGGGGAATGCTGGAGGAGGCTCTGAGCCCATGGGAGGCCTGTGGTGAGAGGGGTCCTGCTCCCAGGCTGGAGCAGCCTGTCCTTGGAGCACTGACCCGTGGGAGAGTGACCCACATTGCAGCAGTTTTGGGAGGATGCTGTCCATGGCAGGGACTCATGCTGGAGCAGTTTTGGGGGGATGCTGTCCATGGCAGGGACTCACATTGCAGCAGTTTTGGGAGGATTTCTGTCCATGGCAGGGACTCACATTGCAGCAGTTTTGGGAGGATGCTGTCCATGGCAGGGACTCACATTGCAGCAGTTTTGGGGGGATGCTGTCCATGGCAGGGACTCACATTGCAGCAGTTTTGGGAGGATTTCTGTCCATGGCAGGGACTCACATTGCAGCAGTTTTGGGAGGATTTCTGCCCATGGCAGGGACTCATGCTGCAGAAGTTCACAGAGAGCTGTCTCCTGCGGGAGGGACCCCCGTGCAGCAGGGGAAGGACTCCTCTCCCTGAGCAGCAGGAGAAGCCAGGGTGAGGAACTCACCATGACCCCATTCCCTGGCTCCTTGTACCTCTGGGGGCAGGAGGCAGAGCTGGGAAGGAGGGAGGGGTGGGAGGAAGGTGTTTTTCAAGATCTTATTTTGTTTCTCATTATCCTGCTCTGTTTTGTTAGTAATAAAGTCAATTAATATCTCTAATTAGAGCCTGGTTTTCCCATGATGGTATCTGGTGAGGGATCTCTCTCCCAGTCCTTATCTCAACCCTTCAACCTTGTTGTTTTTTCTCTCTCCTGTGCATTTGCAGAGGCGAGTGTGAGAGAGGTTTTGGTGGGTGCCTAGAATCCATCCAGAGTAACTCACTACACTGGATCAAAAGGTTGCTGATAAATTCCCTTCCTGGGGCTGTATTTGAGCAATATTCTCTGAAAGGAAAAGAATCCATGCAAATTGTAATCCTTCAAAGCAGTTGAGACAGCAGTGTGTGCCAGAGGGCTGAAAAAATGTGAATGAACATTCTTAGATTTACCAGCAAGGTCTGTTCCTCCAGCACAAGTATTTAATCTGCTGACAAGGAGATAAGGGACTTTGAACAGCTCAGAGACCAGCCTAACATCACAAATATGATACAAACAAGGATACCTTTGGAAGTAATTATAATGCAACAGAATGAATAAATATCTGCTCTGTCTCCAGCACTGTGCATGCAGCTCTAAAGGAGGCTGCAAGTTCCTGCGTTTCAGTATGTGCAGAAACAAAATGTTGTTTTGGAGAGTAAAAAAGCTTGCATATTTCATCACTTCCTGTTAAAAAGTCTGAAATGTTCATTTCCAATATAGACAAAAAAATAGGTCCAGTTCTGTCCTATATGAAGTCTACTTGTGCTCAAACCATAACCATTAGATAGAACTAGTGAGCATAATAAGAAACTGGTTGAAAAATGTTTGTTTTCCCTCTTCAAACTCATCATTAGTGAATTGATGAGAGTTCCTTGTGATATATGAAAGGTTTTCTTTGGATTTATGATTTGGTGTGAATTTACAAACAGGGTTACTCCTGGCAAGAACCAACCACTGACTGGAAATGTCACTGATTAAAACATACACATTTTGTTTCCTAGTGATTACGTTCTGATAATATTTTGAAAGCTTAATGAGATGTGGTACTTTTCTTATCCTTGTAACTAACAGAGACTTAGAAATATGAATTAAACACAAACACATTTCTACTGAAAAGTCTAGGCCAAGACTGAATAAGACAAAAGAAGGAGTTTACTAACTCTAAGTGCAGTTTCTTCTGTGCAAACTAACATGAAAGCATTGCTCAGGCAAAGGACACAGGAAGTTTGATGCCAAGTCAACTTTTATCAGGAGAAGCAAAGTCCAATTAATAAAAAATATCCTGACATATGCACTTCTATGCCCATTGTGATTTAACTTCAGCTGGCAACTGTGCACCACAGAGCCATTCCCTGAGAAAACTCCTGGGCTGAGCTAAAGACAGTGTAATGGGTGAAGGAAGAGCTGTGTGCACAGGCAAAGCAGAACAAGGAGTTCATCCCCCCTTCCCAGGTGGGTGTTCAGCCATGTCCAGGACAGTGGGTCCATCACGTGTAACAGCTCCTTGGGATGACCAAGGAATTACTGGGGAATGCCATCCCAAACACAACAGTTTTCCCTCTGTCTTCCTGCAGACTTACATGCTCAGCCTGATGTTTTATGGTGAAAATATCCCTTTGGCCAGTTTGAGTCAGCTGTCCTGGTTCTGCTCCCTCCCAGCTTCTTGTGCACCTCCCCACAGGCAGAACAGGAAATCCTTGACTTAGAGGAAGAAGTACTTAGCACTAAAGTACTTAGAACTAAATCATCAGTGTGATATCAGCATTGTTCTCATACTAAATCCAAAACACAGATCTGTACTAGCTACTAAGATGAAAATTAGCTCAGTCCCAGCTGGAACCAGAATAATGGCCATGGCCATAGAAGTATTGGTGGTATATCAATAAGATTTTTGCAGATGTAACCTAGTTGTCAGCTGGGAGACTCTCACTCCTTTCCTACCCTGAGCTATTGACAGTGAGTGGGCTGAGGAGCAGGTGGAGATGAGGGGAAAGCATATGCTCCTCCATTTCTGCCAAAGCTTTTTCACAAATTTTCTGTACTTCCCTACCACTGATCTGCTTAGCGGATTTTCACTCCTCCCATACTAAACAGAGGATGGGGGCCTATGGGCAAGGGAGAACTTAACAGTGCTAAAGCTGATGTGCAAGTTTTTATATCTGAAAGGCAAGGTTGTAGGAAAGACAGTGTATTTTATTAGAATAATTCATGTCCTTGGGAAAAAGCAGATGATCTTTTGGGCATACAAGCTCTTCTGGGGAAGTGCACAAGTTTTGTTGAATAAAAAAAGTTTCTATCTACTGAAGTAGTGTTCATCATCCACGGTTAGCTTAAACTTGCCTTTAGCAAAGATCATGAATTCTTTTGAAAAACCCTGAATAAAACTGAGAAAAATTGCATGGAAAAGACTTTTCTTCTTACAGTCTCTGAGAAGTGATAGTAGGTGAAGATTGCAGCATGCTGGGCACTCTTTCTGCACAGGGTACACACAGACTGTGTACACTCTGCAGTGTCCCCTCACAGTCCTGATTGAGCCTTGGTTCTCACACCGTGGAGCAACTCTTCAGTGCAGAGTTTGCTCCAAAAGCAGGTTTCTCCACTGGGATGGTTACTAGGCTGCCAGTTCTGGCTGTAAGTTACAGCATTGTCATTGATCCATGCTGGATCGTACAGAGGAGCTGCAGCACCTCCCAAAGGCTGTGGGATATTTGTCAGGTGATAACCAGCAGTACCTGGGCCAAATTCAAGGGAACAGTCCTGATGTGAAAGGTCATGTGTTGTGCTCAGTGAGGCGTTCTGTCACCTGAAACCATGGACTTAGTGATCCAGGACTAAATTAAATAGGAACAGTCCAGTGAGTATCCAGTGTTACCCAGTCACCCAAATGATGATAATATAGCACTCTGGAGACATAGACTGTGGTTGAAATAATTGTGACTGTTAATTTTCAGCCTTGTTGCTAATGGAAATTCCTCTAGAAGTCTTTGTAAAGATGTAGGGAAACATTATTTGAAACACAAGGACTTTTATTTAACTCCAGACTGAAAGGCAAAGGCATTTATGAGCTTTGTAACTGTTTGATGTTATTTCTATAAAATGTGTTTGTTTCCATAAACAGACACATAATATATTCACATAGAGATGTCAAAGAAATAAAAATCTGGCTTCATTCTTCTTTTTAGACAAAAGATAACAGCATAAAATTGTGATGAAGATCTGGGAAGCATTCTGCTCCATTTTAGTTCTTCTTCTTAAATGTCTGATGGCACACCTGGTCTTCACATGTCAGTTCCTACAGTATTAAAACAATTAGTAAGTATATAGTGGTAGAAGTTTTATTTTACATATATATCAGATCCCAACAGAAATTACTACAACTGAGCCACTGCATTAAAAACTTATGCTTATGAAACAGAGAACAGTAAGAAAAGTACACTACATGTAACCAAACAACAGGTATACACCTCATGTTGCAGTAATTAGTTTTTGATACATGAATTGAACTCTAAGAAGAATAAACATGAAAAATGCATTAAAATTGTGCTTTACTTCAAGGCTTTTTTCATATGCTGTTACTGGAACAGCATACTGTAATATTTTATAATTCATGTTACCTCAAAATTCACGAGATGCACTGAAACAAGGGAATAAATAAAAAAGAGGAATGCTTTAAAAAGCTGCTTTGCTTCAGAGGTGTGCCCAGCCATTTCTCAGGGGCCAGAACAAAGCACCATTGCTGCCCAGGGCTGCAGGGACCTCTAAAAGGCTGGCACAGTGCAATGCAGCCAGTTTGGGGGTACCTGCATTCCTGTGCCACACGGGGCTCTGCAGGCACTGAAGCTGCCTTGGTGGCCAGCAATGGGCCAAACCTGCAGGATACTTTCTGAAGACTGCTGTGAGGATCTGCTTGGCTCTGTTTCCATCAGCCTCAGCCTGAATCTTGGTGCCAGCATGTGGAACCTTTTAGGTTTTTGTGACCTTTTAGGTCAGCTGTTGAAGGTGTGTTCAGGCAGAGCTGGAGAAGGGCACTGGCCAGGTGATGTTTGTTGGGTGGCACACTGTGGTTTTGAATTCCTGTCTTTGACCTTTCAGGCACAGAGGTGAGAGCCACTGTGACTGCCCACACCAGGTAAGTGTAAAGCAGACTCGTGAAGGAGCAAAGCATAGGACAGAACAATGGGAACTTCTCAAGAATCTCTCTGTCCACCCACTGTGCCACCCAGTACTATCATTTTTCAACTGCTTTCCCAGGGAACTCTGCAATCATTATCATTATGAGAAATGCTCCAAAAATGAGTAGGTGTGGCACTTTGTGATATGGTTTAATGGACATGGTGGTGTTCAAAGTTGCGACTTTGTGATCTGGGAGGTCTTTTCCAACCTTAATGATTCTGTGACTCTACAATACTGTTATTTTGAAATCTTTCTGCACGTCACTGATTGCTGACTTCCTGCACAGGCTGTTCTGGCCTCCCTTGTACTCACCACATCTATCTCTGGGCTACGGCTTGATACTTTAGATGTTTGAATCTATTCTTGAACTAGGAAAAAATAATTGCAGTACAGGTTGTTTGTGGGATCCTCTTGAATATCTAGGGATTTCTGATCTGTATTACAGCACAGTGTGCTAAAATTTCATATTGCTTCCCTCAGAACAAAGAATAACATTTTTCTAGCAGTCTGATTGGGGTTTTTTCCTCCTTTTTTCCCTTACCAGTAATTATATAAGAATGAGAGTATTTTAGAGGTGCAATGTAACAGGAAGGGTTAAGAGCTAGAGGGAAGTGGACTGGAGTAAAAAAAAAAACACTGCAGGGTTATGACTTAATTGGGAGCAGTTGGAAAGAAATTGAGCATTCCTGAGTTGAAGCAGAGAGGGAATTTCCTTAGAGTTCAGAGATCAGAACTGTCTAAAGACCTTTCTAACTAGAAAAAAACAACAAATCCTTTGAAATGGAAAACCTGAGCCTACGCTGCAGCCTCAGTGATGTGCTGTGGGTCTGTGGAGCAGCCCTTACCAGATGCAGGATGTCTCCCTCAATCCAGTGTTTCCAGCCCCTGTTGTTCTTTTCACCTTTCTGAACACAGATCAGCTTGTCACCATCCCAGGTCACCAGGGTCTGCACGAATCAGATAAGTAACTCAGTTACATTAAGTGTACATACAGATAAAAAGAAGTTTAAACAGTGTGAATACACAATTACAGTTGCTTCCCATCATTCTCCATCTTTGTCATTAAAAAAACCCAAAGCATTTAAACAAAACCCAAATGCATTCAGAATGACAGTGTGATGAAGGGAAGCTTTTGCAGTTGCAGTTTTTGCAATTTTGTTGTCATTTCCATGTGTTTCTTCACATACATGAGTACCAAGTGTTCACACTGACTCGTGAATGGTTGAGTGTTTACAGCTACTTGTGCAACATATGCAAAGTGCATTTTTTTCTTGCTGTTTAAAGCCATTAATGAAAAAATTTTACGGTTTCATGAGTGAAGACTTGAGGGCTTACGCTGGAAAGTGCAGTGCTAACACCTTTTCTAGCTCTGCATAAAGTAACAAGAGTATCATCTCATACAGGAAATTTGTTTGTATATTTACATGTGCTTTCACAAAGAAATTTAGAGAGCTGTGATCATAAGTTGGACAATGTGCTGTAGCTGACCCTGCTGGGGCAGACAGGTAGGATTTGTGTTCCCAGGAGATCCCTTCCATCCTCAACCATCTCCTGGTCTGCTGTGATTCAATCTAGCAGCACAGACAAGGTACTGGGTATGCTGATTTTTGTCCAGGAGCAGGAAAAACCTCAGAAAGGAAAAGTTCTCTTTACAGGCTGAATTATCTGTCTAAAGATGTACCAGGGTACATTCAAAGCTACTCTGTTGGAATTGCTCTGCATTTGAACCATAGTCCTTTAGGGACAATGTATCAGAAAACTCCTATTAGACACCAGTTACAGTCCATGAAAGCTTAGTTATTATAAAGCTCCAAGCGTATTGGGAGCTTAATTCATTTTCTAGTTCAGCACTGGATGATTTATTTCTCTTATGAGGGAGCTTTCCTTTAATAATGAGACAACACTCATTCCATTTCAGTTAATTTCTTTCTTATTTACGGAATTTTCAAGCTACATGCTCTTTAAATTATCCATGCCCTCTTTACATTTAAATGTTGCCTACCAATTTTATTACCTTCATGTAACTTTAATGTGTTTGAGGCATTGTTTTGTTAATAAAATGACCAGAAAATCCTTTTAGAGCAATTTGGAGAATAATGGCATGACATGCCTTTTTCCTTCTCCTTTCTATAAACAAATAACATGATTTGTTTAGAAATGAGTATTAGGCAAAAGTAATTAAATCAAGTGGGTTATAAATGCACAATTCCTTCCTTCCTTTCTGGAATCCTTCCTTCCTTCCTGGAATCCTTCCTTCCATGAAAAGGTTTTGCAGAGCAAGGCTTTAGTGGTGGTGATGAGCACTAATTGATGGGTTTAAGGAGTGAGGAAATTAATGATCCTTAGATCCTTAGCAATGCCTTCGGCTGACCTGAAGGGATGTGTGAGCAGTGTTTTTAAGCATAGACTTTGTCACAGGAATTTGTTCCACTCAGTGCCCACTGGAGAAGGAGAAAGAAGGAAAATTTAGATATTGGCATGTTCAGGACAGTGAAAAAAATGGGTCTTATTCTTTGATGGCTTGCAGTGCTGTGAATGAGAAATAATTTGAAGAAATCATAGGAATTACACTGCACAAAGTTGGTTTGAGAATTAAAAGTGATCCATCGTGAACAAGCAACATCTTCTGTTAAATTTGTGCCTCTCCAGTGAAGGATGATGAGTTCAAATGCAAACATTTCCTTTATGCTGCCACATTTCCCGTGGCAATTGCCAAAACAAACAGGTCTTGTTGACAGAGAGGTTTGGTCTCAGCTTCTCAGAGTTTGGCAACTGTGAGTGGCAGAATACAGATGTGGAAATGAGCAGAGCTGATAATGGAGCTTCAGTGAATGATGGCAAGGGAGGAAGGGGATGCTGGATTAGCAAGGCTCCAACAGGCACAGCCACTGGAAATTTAAGATCTACTGGCCTTTCTGCATTTGAAAGTGTTGCTTAAGCATTTTAGGGTGAGAAGAAAGTAAAACAGAGGCAGTATTGATACAGAAACGTGAAACTGAGCTCAGGAAGTGAATCAGTGCTCGTGTGTATTCCTTTCCTCCCCGGCCTCTCTGAGAGAGCCTTGTTTGACTCCCCCAGGAGCTGACTCTGCCACAGGAGGCAGGGCAGGGGCTGCAACACGGCCCTGAATACAGGTCTTGTCCACAGTGTCCCTGAAAGGTGTCTGAACAAATGGCCACAGGTTCCTGGGCCAGTTCTGAGCTCGGGTTACTCCAGTTATCCCCAGGGTAGTAAAGCACTCACTGCTGGGGCTCCTTGCCCCCCTGCCCTGCCAGTGCCCTGCCCCCTGAAGCACTCCAAGCTTTGGCTCACATTTAATTCTTGCCACTTCCCAAAGCTCCTCTAAGATTAAAAGCTGAGCGCAGGTTTATTTTTAACAAGGTCCAACTGTTAAACTGCCCAGCTGAGACTGATCAGTGCAAACCCAGCCATCCCAAAATGAAAAGTGACATTGACGCCGTCCTAAACTCACAGGGATGAACCCACAGTTTCACTCATGCATCCTTAAGGATGCACAGGACAAAATACAATTCTGCTACTTTCTAGATAATTAAGATGTACTGGAAAAGCTGGAAAAATCCCCCACTAGAAAAACCTAATTAATGATTGTCCTCATGTATCTCAGTAGCCATCCTGATTTGCATTTCTAATAAACTCTTGCAGCAGGAAAGAAAACTGTCTCAGGATGCAAGTTATTTCTGCTTTATAAAAATCCTCTGATGTCTGTAAAATATTGGGGTTTCACTGAACATATTCAGCTGATTTTTGGACCTGCTGGCTCCTGCAGCTGACTGTAGTATAAACAGATGTCAGGTACCAGGTTTTTACCTTCACCACTCGGTTATCCAGTCCTTTGGTTTGCTCTTCAAACTCCACTCCCACAGTGTAATCCAGATCATAGTTTCTCAAAGTGCTGAGTGTTTTGGTTTTAAAATTGTCTCCATTTTGAACAATCTCCTTAGTTTGTTTCAAGTGTTTTGCAATCTTACGAGTCGCAAAATCAATACCTGTCAAAAACCAGAAAAGAGAGCAAAAATTCCAGTATTTGGTAACAAAAATAAAGCTCCACAGCAATTATATTTACACATAAAAAAAAATAAATAAAGTAAGTGAAACATAGTTCCAAAAATGGTGCTTTTACCTGGGGTATTTTTCAGAGAAAAAGGTAATTTCAAATAAAAATCATCTTGTGTTTGCAAGTACACTTTCAGCTTGAGGATCTTCCACTGATAATAAATTTAGTTATTAACAGGATATCTGTGGGAATGTTGTGAGCATACAACATACAACCAGGAGTGAATAGATGCTGGTCTGTTATAAATAACCTGAATTTTTTTGAGAATGTGAAACAAGAGGGGCTATTAAGCCTGACAGTGCCTTTTTGGCCTCGCTAAAGAAGGATCTCAGGATAATATTCCTTATCAGAGATTTAGCATGTTAGAATGGGTGTGTAATCAAGGGAGAATGAGCATGTAATCAAGAGGACATGAGCATCTTACTTTTATGATGAACCTATAGTCTTTGGGAGTTGATTAATTAGCTTAAAAGAATGAAAATTATATTAAAAAGAAAAGAAGAAAGAAGAAGAAGAAGAAAGAAAAAAGAAGCAATCAAATAAAAACCTGAAATCCATTATTCGATAGCAGACACACAAATAAATTGCAGTGCCAAAGGAGACAAATTCAAAGTCAAAAAAGTATCCATGTAGAGCATTTGAGAGTTTCTGTTTAATATTGTGTGAGCATTTGCTGAGGTACTGATCTCCCTAACACCCTCATTTTGTTCATGAGGAGGACTGACATGACAATGCACAGAGCTGCTGGGGACTGGGAGCACTGCAGTCACCAAAGGAGAACATCCACGGCCAGGGCCCTCTGGTTACTGAGCTGCAAAGAGAGAGAAAGGACAGCAACACACACGGAGCTCTTTGGGGAAAAAAGGCCAATTTATTGTACAGACAGCCCGGATTTAAAGTGTGTTAGTGCAGCCAGGACAGGACAGGAGCTCATTGGACAATTGGGAAAAACATCCTTGGGACAGCACCTCAGGATGTGTCCCACGGCAAAGACACCAGGGGTTAATGTTGGTGATGAATTCCACTCTGTTTGTCACCATGTTCTCACCCTGGGAGACTCCTCCCTAACTGAAGCTGCAGTCAGCTTGTCAGCCTGGGAATGGAGCTGAGAGTCAGGAGAAATCCAGGCCTGAAAAGGATTTCCAAGCTGTAATTCCCCAGCTCTGTGAATGTGTGTGTCCACACCCATCCTGCCCAGCCACCCCTAACACCAGCATCTGCAACAAATATTTCTGACCAGCTGCCAGGGAATGTCACTCCGGTGCTGTATGCAAATGCAATCCCTGCCCTGCTTCTGCAGGAGACTGAGCAATGGGTTTGGGTTGCTGGCCAGGCTTTGGTGGCTCCCCTGGGCGTTCATCACTGTCAGCTCAGCAGTGCCACTGCTAATGCAGCCCTTTTTCTTCTGCTAGATTCATTATCCTACTTGGGAAGCACTAATCGAATTGAGTAAGAGGATAGGCTCGAAAAAAATGTGACTTTTAAACATGGGGAATAATGATCTTGTTCAGTATTTATATTCAAGACTTCCTGGGTATATTTTATCTGCTGTGGTGGATTAAAGGTATCTGCAGGGCTGATTTATAACCAGGCAACATAAAATTTAGTTCTCTCTGAGGGAAAAAATGTCTAGACCTCTAAAGAAATGCTATTTCTGACTAATATATTGGTCTTGTAGCTCCTGGAGAAAAAACAGGGAGGTTTTATTAAAGCATGGTTTTCATAACTGCATTTTGAACAATATAAGCACTAAAAATGATATGTAGTTGTATTATAGTAGATTCAAATACTTTGTATCATGTTTATGATAAAATCAAACTTTCTGACTTAAAGGGCAAAACTAATCTTTAATTAAAGTATAGAAATGCATATGCATTAATTAAAAGGACAGATGAATTTAAAAAAAAACCTTCAAAACCTCAGTGTGCTTTGCATCTGAGCACATTAATACTTCAAATATCAACAAAATGTAAAATGGTGGGAAAAAGAGCAGAAGAATATCTTTCACCCTTTCCCTGCCATTTCTTTCTGAGAATCACCTACAGCATTTGCATCTTTGCAGTGGTTTTGGTGTTGGGTTTTTTTGCTTATTCACTGGCAGTTTTAAATCACTAGTGTAGTATAGTATATATATAACTCATAGTTTATATGTGCACATAGGCACAAAAATCACTTCAATTAATGTGTATCTTTCCCCTGAAATTCAATACATTGTCCTAATCATTCTCATTTTCAAGCACTGTCTCTTTTTGTCCCTCACAGGTGCATGTGCATATTATTTACAGATGTCCCTGAAGTTATTGAGTTTATTTTCCACAAATGCAAAAGCTAAAAACTATGAATAGTGAAACTTGCCTTTCCCTCTTAAGAGAGTTAAAGCTTTGAGAAAATTGCAACTGCTTTCAATTGCTGATGAATAATGATGAGAATTTATTTTTATGTATTTATGTACTTCTTCTATTTCAATCCGAACAGATTAATCAATTAGGGTTAAGGTTCTTTGGTAAAACTAGTAGAAAATCAGTTAAAGCATCAGATTTTTAATCTCTGTATCATAACTAGTCCAAAGCACTAATTAAATAATGGCATTGTTGTTACTTTTGTGCTATAGAATATCTTACTCCTCTTTAACCAGATTGTGGCTCCATAGTTACAGGAAGAATATATCAGGAGTATAAAAGAGCTTCTAGATCTGAAAACCTGTTGGTTTGGTTGGTTGGTTGGTTGGTTGTTTTTTCCCCCACCTGTATCTGTTTTTTCATTTATCTAAATAAAGAAAAACATCTTTGGCTACAAGTCTTCATTTGCTTATATATTTAGATCATTGCAATTTTAAGAACAATTACTTGATTTGTAATGTGATTGCCAGAAACCCTTATGCCACCTTACAGAAAAATCTCATTCATTTTTAGAAGGATTCGATTCAGAATTAAACCATTTTCTCCTGATCTAATTAATTTTTTTTTTCATTTACCTAAAGCAACCATGTAGCCTTCGAAGTTGTCATTGGTCACCATTTCCCAGGTCCCATTGTAGTCGGCAGGCATGGTGGCAGGAGCCCAGAGCAGCTGCAGCTCAGGAGGAGTGGCTGGAAGCAGCCTGTGCTCAGGCTGGCATTTATCCACCTGCCCATATCTCTCCTTCCCCTCAGCTTTATGATTCTGCAGATAATGCAGTTGAAGGGGCAGAGTGATAACCCTGGAAACTTTGCTTTCACTGCAAAGTTCAGGTGAACAGCTGGCAGACAAGGAGCACCTGCAGAAATATGGAGTCATGCAGGATGTGATTTTACAGTGACCTTTGTAAAGAACTGCTGGCTATTATGGGATACCTTTGAAATATATTGAACACCGTGGCAAATTGTACCAGCCAGTTGAAGTTTCCAAGGTGAATTGTGTTTTAGTTCCTTTCCACGTGTCGCTTTTCCCTACAAACTGGAGCCTTACAGAGCTGACCCATCCAGAACTCCCATTTAAAGCTTATGGAAGTCTTGAATGTGAAACAAATGTTAGGGCAGGAAAGAGAATATTCCCGTTCAAAATATTTTTGGTTTTGTTTGATTTTTAATATATCTGCCATATACCAATAGCTGTACCTATACTAACTACGCTTTCATTTTTTTGCTTTGGTTTAAGAGCAAGTTTAGCCTATGCAAAGTAAATCAAAATCAATCATAATTAGTATCAATCCTGCCCTGAAAATGATTTTTTAATTGCTCACATGTCAGTTTGCATCGGAAAGCTATTTTATATATTGTTGTGGAGAAAAATACAGATTTCACTTGTGCAGATGAGCACATTCAGAATCTGTCAGAATAGAGAATGTGCAATCAGACCTTATTGGAATTTAAATAAGTACTAAAAGCAAATTAGTTTAAGGAAAGGTTTTATGTTATGTGGCTTTAATCAGTAAAGATAGCTTACAGATAGCTCTACAGAGACAATAATTGAAGTGACCAAAAGTCAAAAACTTCTTGATCTCCTTGTCTTCCTCTACTCTCTTTTTTTTTTTTTTTTTTTTTTTATGGGAATATTATTTAAACATTTGCTAGAAAAGCTATTAAGGTCTAGAGCTTAAACTCAGAATTAAGTAAAGGGAAGAGTTACTGACCTTATGATTTCTCTTCTATGCCTTTACCTTGTTAAAATTTAATGCAAAATTCCACAAATGCTGAAAATTTATACAGGGATTAAAAAAAAACCTCAAAACAAACCTAAAGAAAGTTAAGAGTTTCTTGGAGTTGAGTTCTTAAAATGCCTCAACTTAAGGAGCTAATTTAAGGCAAGCAGAAGAAGTATTTGAGCTGTCCTTGTAGCAGCCATGAAGAGGCTTCTGAGAGGGCACCAGGCACGGGCAGGGGGAGCTCAGTGAGCAAAGCCAGGGGCAGTGAATCCCTGTGGGAATGCCCCAGGACATGCCCTGCCCCTGGGCCACTTGGCCTGCACAGCAGCTCATCCAGGGCACTTGGTGCTCGCTGATACCTTTCCCCAGGACCAGAACAGCTTTCTGAAACCTGTCTCCTCTCAAGAATAATTTATTGGGCTGGTCACATCTGCTACTGATGTGCTTCCACTCTAAGGAATTCCAGATGGAACTCTATGGGTAATGCCACATTGAAATTGAAAATTAAACCCCTTTTGTTCTGTAGCAATATTATTCAGTACTTATGCAACAGTTTGATTTTGCACATCTTTGTGTACTTTCTTTCTTAGCCTCTGTGTTGCACCAATGTCAATAATACATTATTACTATTTGCACATTTTATCTACATACAGAAAGATGCTGTAAAAATAAGAATACATCAGACTGAATGTCTACAGTCACCTCCTAGAGCCAGAGCATGTGCTAGAAGCACAGGGTGGGATATTTTAGATGCTCTCTGATTTCAGTTTTGATGTAGTTTACTTCCTGTGTAACACTGATTTTGGTGAGGTGGGGAAGAGACTGAAGCTGTATCGTGTGGCCATCAGCAATTAATGTCCATTAACAACTAATAGAGCAACAGAAGGTTCCATTGCTGCAGATATGCAGAGCTAGGCACGTTCTGAGAGAATTAATTATGACATAAATACATCCTTTGCATAAAATATCATAACTAATTAGCAGCACAGACATATATTTGCACAGCTTTTCCCCACAGTGTTTTGGTTATGCTCATCCCTTATTAATTTTACATTTTTTCCCCTAATATATATATTTTCGAAGCATGTGTTTATCCATCAGGCTAAATCAGCATTTTGAACCTTTTCAGGTAAGAATACAACTAGAAGGTTTGCAGACACTACATTTAACCAATCTGAGAACTGGTTAAGCAGGGAATTAATAAAACATGGAATATTGACTTGACAGAGTTCTGTGATACTTCATGAGCTTTTAAAGAGTGTTGTGCTAAGGTCCACAAAGAGAATATTCAGCTTATGAATCAATATCTAGAGAGACAGTAGAACCTCTACCACAGTGAAATGCCAGCCTAAATCACAGGGTGCCAGGACACAGCACAGGTCCTGCTCACACCATTGCTTCAATGGCCTGGCTGGAGAGTTCTAAATCTCAGGTCTGCCTTGCCAGTTACACTGACCCGCCTCTCAACAAAGTTTTAAAATTTTGGCTTACCAAATTGACACTTGAAATCTTAGAAATTATTGTTTGTGCTCTGTATTTATTGTTTATGTACTGCATACACGTTGACAAACTTTCAAAATGGCAAAACAGTCTTTCCTTCCTATGGAACACGTCTACATTTGGAGAAATTAAGATAAGCTGCCCTCTCCTAATTGTCATGACTGTCTTGTTCTCAGCATCCTTTCCTTGCAAAACCACTTGCTAAAAATTAAACGCTGAGCTCATATCTTTTTTTTCAACACAAGGCTAAGATTTATGGCTCAATATCGAGACCTTGGAGATAAAGCAAAAAATCAACTTACTTCTGCTAAAAGCCTATGTAACTTTTCCAGTCTTTATTTGTGTGTGAGGAAACAAAGATGGCATTGCTTGGCTCATTCCCATGAGTCAGGATTTATTAGAGGCAGTTTGAAGAGAAAGGACCTCATGGAAAACACTCAAATGCTCTGTGTGTGTGTGGCAGAGTCAGCAGTCATGGATGCTGCTTCCAACACTTGCCTCCAGCTGCTCCCATTGTGTCTGAGACCTGCCCAGAGAGAAATTCTGTCTGGGTAGGTGAACAAAGTTCAGCCTTTCTTGATGTCTGGAAGAGGTGCAAGTGCATTCCCCTTGGAAAAGTTCTGCTATAAAGCACTGTCAGAGCACAGAAGGCCCAGTCAAATGGAATTTTCCCTGTAAACTTTTGAAGAGATGGTAACATGCTTCCCACTCTGCCCTTGCCTCATTTAATTTTCCTTTTAAATTATCCAATATGCAGATATAACACAGGAGAGAAATGCCTGGTACTCCCCCGAGCAGCCCCTACACTCCTCATGCTTGACAGCTGGGATTTTTGCCTGTAGTTATTTGGTTGTTTTTTGACATGGGAATATGGCAAACTGCATGAGCTGTTCTTAGCAGCTGAATTCCTCTGAAGGATTCAGACAGAAGCAGCATGGTCACAGACACCTATTATTATTTTTAACTTGTTAGCACGTGTGCACTCACTAGGTTTATTTTTATTTTTTAGAGAATTAATCACTTGCAGTGTGTTCAGGGGCGGCTGCTGCTGCCAGAAGTGGTGCTGCCTCACAGGCTGGGGGCTCTGTTCTGCCAAGGCCAGGAGTCACATCCCAAGCACCACAAGTGCCCAGAAGGCGGCGAGGGGCTCCTTGTCCATGTGTGATGTCCTGAGCTGCTGCCAGGGACCCCCAGGACACGGCAGGAGCAGGAGGAGAGGCGAGAACAGCAGGAGGGGACAGGACCCAGAGGTGCTCTTGGCAAATTCACCTTGGTGCCCACGTGGGAGCTGCCTTCCCCAGCCCTGAGTGGCACTGCCCTGCCTTGGACATCCCTGGCTGATCCCAGGGATCAGGGATCCTTTTCCCGGGCCAGGTACACCCAGGACCAGCAAGCCCAGCTCAGTGCCTGGGGGCTGGAGGTTTGGCTCTGACTCCTGGGCTTTGTTGCTTTGTTCAGCCTTCCAGAGAAGGAATGGAAGGAGTCTGGCCAGTTGCACTAGGGTTCTTGTTGCCCTAACAAGCATTTTTTGGTGTCAGTTCTTCGCTGATCGTGCCAGAACAGAGATCTGCAGAGACAAACTTGTTGTTGACACGTAAGAGATGGGGGGGATTCCCTCATTCCCATCTCGGAGCAGGAGCTTGTCTGACACCTTGTGACAAACCAGGGACAAGGTGCAGACATCATGGGAGGATGAGGGTGTTGATGCTGGTTGGGTTTTGCCTTTTCTTCTTTTCTATTCTCTCTGCATCCTTCACACATACACTTGTAACTCTGTCACCTATTGTATTAGTGACAGTTTTAGTATTAGTTTTCCCAGTATTAGTATTAGTTTTAATTTTCCTGTATTAGTGACTAGTTTTCCCAGTACTTTTCCATGGCCTTTCCCTAGGCAGAAAGACAAAACAAATTCCAGAGCTCCAAGCCCCGGGGGTACAAGGCTCCAGTGCAGTCTTGGTTCTTCCTGGGAACCAAGGCTGAGAACAACTCTTGGAGATCCATCTCATGGATAAAGCACAGCTGGTGCTGAAGGGGGGCTCCAGAGAAGGGGCTTGACCTGGGGGGGATTGCATCACCACTTATCCTCCTAATTGGTGCTTTTTATCAATTATGCTCATTTCCTAAAACCTATAAAAATGTACTCATCCCTATTGGGGTGGGCTTTTATGGACATATTTCCATAACTGCTCCTGAAGGCCTTCAAATAAAGATCCACTTTTATATTCCCTTCTTGCTAAAATTATCTCGAGTTTCATTTCCAGGTTGGGAAAAAGGCAACAGTGAACACAGGGCACACAGAACTCACAGTCGTGCCAGTCCAGCACATTTTGTGTTTACCTTCAGCAAAGATGCACAAAATGTGCTTTAAATCACTCTTAGAAATAAAATAATTGATTTTCAGCCATTGAGGTTTTGTCTTTTTCAGTCATTTCCATCTCTCTTACTCCCTCTGATTTTGCTGATGGAGTTGGATGCAGATGGTACACACATTATTAATCAAAAGCCTCCCTCCTCTCTTAACTAAGGACTTCAGCTTAGTCTTAGAGACTTCATCATGTGATTGTGCTACTGAGTTTGAGAACATTAAAAATATAATCCAGTGGACTCTGCTGTCTTGAGAACTCATTTTTTTGTTATGGTGGTTTACATTATGAAATATTATGCTCTAGAGAACTATTAGCCAGTGGATAAAACCGACTGACCTTGATTTTCAAAATAAATGGGGAATACTGAATTCATTTGTTTACTAGTTCTCCTGAGCACCTATTCAAAGCTCTTTATTCAGGCTTCAGGAAGCAGATAAAAATCATCAGCCTTTGTGAAATCAGAAAAACTGAGGAGACAACATGGTTTGGACAAGGTCATGAAAGAAGCCACCAGGCAGAGCAATCAGTGAGCAGCACTCTTTCTGTTTTCCTGCTTCCTTCTGGGCTAACTCTAATGTGAATTCCCTGCATGAGCTATGCATTAATATCTGTAACTGTAATCTATAACTTAATTGTATTTATTCTGTGGCAAAGTTTTGTAATTGCAACTGCCACTTCTTATCTTTATCAGGTAAAGGTTGTATTACTTAGACATTGAACTGGAATACTGATGGATGGATTGTGAATTAAAAGAATCAATAGGAAGAAGTCTGAGGTTTTTTTCTTTGATACTTCCACGTCAAGCACAATTTAGCTAAGCAAATATATATCTCCTTTGGCTTGTTCGTGCCTGACCATAAAAGCTGAAATGCCAATTTAATGCAGGGGCTCATCCATTAGAGTAACATTTTGAAGAATCAGTTTTGTCAGACAGAAACAATCCCCTTAACCTCATCTGAATAACACTTTATAGAGATATTTTCAAATATCTTAGACCTCAAGTTTCCACATAACTAGTAAGTGATAGAATTCAATGATAGAGAGATTTTGCTTCCAGTTCTAGAGTCCCAATGAAGAGAAAAAGTTGTACAAGCCACTGCAAGTAGTGCACAATTTGGGGTTCACTGTGGCCATTCAGAAAAAGTTAGAACTGTTCCTGTGATAACCTCAAGGACTTCAGGCCAGTGTCCCAGCAGGGCTGTCAGCTGGTCCAGAGCTATTGATGGAAATCCACACCAACACCCAGCCTCTTGTCCTTCACTGTGCTGCTACCAGTGCACAGCAGCTCCAGATCTGTTACCTCACTCCAGGGAAATTCCTGGATAGGTGATGTACCTATTTCCTGACTGCTTTCTTTTTGCCATAAATCACTTTCTACTTCTTCAGATAGAAGAAAATACCAGCTAAGAAAGCCAGCAGCAAATCAGGGTAACTGATCCTGTGCTGCTGCATCTCTCTTAGAACGTCAAGTCATTATTTCCTGTTGATCAAGGGATGTTCTGTGCAGTAGATCTCATGAATTCGCTCCTCTCACAGCACTGTATAGTTAATCCCTTCTATGGGAAAGGCTCTGGCTTTGTTCCACCACACCCTGTTTGAGGAATGAACCAGTGTTTAACTCTCCAAGGCATCCTGGAACATTGGAAAATAATTTGTTGTAGTAACTGTGGCATTTCAATATCTGTCTCATCTTTTGGTGAATCGAAACTGGCAGTTGTTCGATAGAAATAGCACTTAGGATGAAAATTCAGAGCAATCTTTAAAAAAATCCTAGTTGAAAAATCCCGATATTGTCTGCTGTAGTTCAATGAGTTCATCCTCTCAGTGATGTTAAAATGCAGCACACATGACACTGCAAGCTGGCTCCTAAGGCATGTGTATAATCAATCCATTTTGGGGGGTGGGCCAGGCAAGATAATCCAGGACACATTGCTGGAGTTAAGATTTCTCCCAGACACGGGGCAGGATTGGTTCTAAACAGCAGCGATGCCACGTGCTTTCAGTTACTGGGTGCACATGAATGCAAAGCCGGGGAAGGAGCATTTAAATCTGTTTTATTGACATTGCCACCGGAAAACTGAATTGAAATAAGGAATTGATAAATATGAGAATTTCACTTTAATGTACCAAGTACATTTAATACAGAAGAAGAGAAAAGAGAAAATGAAGTTTCTTAATTCTGTGTTTTAGATGAAAATTTATAGATTCAGATAGAGATTTACCTATATCTACATATATATATATACACACCTATATCTACATACATATAATATAAGAGAATGGCAGGCTGTATTTCACTAGAAGAGTAAAAGAAAAGAGAAAAACGATTGAAACTTGAAAACTTGAGACCTAAATATAATCTCAGATTAGGAAAGGATTCCCCAGAAGTTCAGAGTGATTCATGGTGATGTGCTTCTCCAGTTAATATGTGAAGAAAAGAAAGATAATAAAATAAAATTAAAAAAAAATAAAATAAAATGCTAATCAATTGATAAGGAGAGTTACTTTCAACAGAGCATCGGAAATTACTTTTCCAAATTTACATTAAAACCTTCCCAGAAACTGAAGAACTACACAAGTTTTATATACTACTAACTGGGTTTAATAAGGGAGGGAAGGATTCCAGGAAGGATTCCAGGAAGGATTCCAGGGTTCCAGGGTTCCAGGGTTCCAGGAAGGGAGGGAGGAAGGCAGGAAGGCAGGAAGGCAGGAAGGAAGGAAGGATTCCAAAGGAATTTAAGGAATCTGGATGGAAAAGGCAGAACAGCCATGTTTATTTCTGTCCTGTAAAACTCTTTGCTATTTAGTGCAAAATGAAAGTATCCCTTCTGGTCTCTAGAGATTTTTCCCACTTGCCCCTTTTAGACTGTACTTGAAATTACAGTTACTGTAGTTTTTTTGGCTCTAACATGTGTTTATGGAAATTTCCAGGTGTTCTGAGGTTTGATCAGAGCAAAACCGAATATGGATCCAATTGTCTCCTGTTTATGAACACGGACACGGGCTGTGAAGCAGCACCAGTGAAGTATCAGCTCTGATTTCTGCAATAACAGCCATGAAAACGGAGTTTGTGCTGGGAAGTGTTTCCTCAGCACCATTAGAGTCCTCATGAGGAGTGTCCCTTCACGACAGTGGGAAAACAAAGTCCTGTGCTGAAATGAAATGTGTTACTTGTAAAAGTACAGATAACTGGGCAGTTTGCTCTAACTTGCCAAACATAAAGCAAAGTCGTTGCAGTAAGCTATATACCTGTTAGAAAGCTATAAATCTGCTGGAATGATGTTTCTCATGGCCTTTGCTGCTGGTAAAAGACAATGCTGTCAGGGAAAAGAGGAGTCCTGGTTATCAGGGTATTGTGCTCCATTGCCAGCTGAAAGATGGGGAGGACTTCTGGGGCGAGCACTGCTGCATGAATTAGCTCTGCTATCAGGAGATTGAAACCACGGGGCATTTTAAGGTAGAAAAAATGTCTGTTAGAACAATATTCAGCATGAGGAGAAAAATGATTCCTTTTCCTCCTCCTGACTACTCCAGCTACATCTGCAGGCAGCAGTGCTGGGGATTCAAACAGCAGCACGTTGTAAGAGTGACAGTGACAAAGCACAGTGTCTGGAAGGGCTGGGAGCCCTGGAACAGCCAGCTGGGAAATTGCCTCGTGCCTGCCAGCCCTTGGAATGTGCCCAGGGCCTTCCAAGGATCATCTGCCACCTCTGTCCAGCAGATCCTTCACTCACAGCTCAAGGTTCTGTTGCTGCATGGCAATCAGGGGTGGCTGCAGTTTCAAAGGAGACATCACATCATCATTATAACCTTTCCCTGGTGGCTATTACACACACACTCACCAAACCCAGTCCCTAATTGGATGCTTTAGAAGTTTAGATTTATCAGAAGCAGCCCAGGACTGCTCCTTTTCCCCCATTAATACATTTTCATTAGTGTCTGACCCAGCAGCTGCTGGCTAATCTCCTTTTTATCTCCTCAGCACATCAACATCACTTTTTTCTTCCTGTCAGTGATAGCATTGTGCTTTAATAGCTCCCATATCAAGGCAGAGATCTCAGTCCCTTGCAGAATCCCATTCAAGGGCATTTGCAATGCAGACAGCAGGTTGAATTTAGATACTTAAATACAACAAGGAAACTATTTGCATTAATCTTAACATGGAAGTTAATTCAACTTAAACATGGAAATACCTACTTTTGAAATCCTTGGCAAAATTACAGGTAGTTTTGTTGTCTTGTCAAAAGATAAAAAAGAAATTAAAAGGGCTATGTCATCAACTTTCATGTTGTTGTCATATGCTTTCATTGTGAAAATAAATAAGCACCAAAATGACCCGTGGTACATCTTTAAAAACCTGAATTTTCTAAAATAAAGGAATGCTTACACTACAAAGAAAGGGAATATGAAAAAATGAAAAATCTTCTTGCTCTGCCCAGCTCTTTCATCAACAATTATTTTTGTCAGGTGGCATGCACCTGCTGCACAAAAAACCAAAATGCACTCCAAAAAAAGTTGTAGTGGGTGCAGGAAGGGCTTAGCTTCACAAAGAAATATCTCATATGAAAAGGGCCCTTTTCTGTGCATACCTGGTATATTCATTTTTTTCTCTCATGATCCAGGGTCTTGAGGTTTGATGCTTCAGAGATGAGCTGCAATGAACCTTGGTCAGCTCTGTGACTGAAAGCTGTGCTTATTTTGCTATTGATAATTTTGCTATTGTGGGGACTTTTTTTCCTTTTCATTGTGCAGGGGGGACTTAAAAGAAGAACAGTATTATTTATCTGGGGAAATGTTCTACATTTACCTTCACTTCACTGGGATTTGGGCATTCCCTTTTCAGATTTTTAGTGTCTAATGGGTACTGAAAACCAATCCCTCCGGGGAATATGTGACTGAGAAGGTACCCAGATGTCCCTGAAGTTATAAAAGCTGCAGTGGGAAGGACTGTGTGACATTAATCAGATTTTCAAAGCATTTTTGTGGCTGAAGAGGGAAAAAGGCTCTTCTAAAAACATCCACAGGATGTTCAAGCAAATTAGGTACTTTTTAACTGTTAATTTTAACTCAAAGTTAAGCACCTGGTAAAGTTTTTTGAGTGACCTTCAGCTGTTTAAGTACCTTCTTGTTTCTTTGTTTCCCAAAATACATTTGGAAAGACAGTAAAAATAGATGCTTCCATGCTGAGAGGTGGAACCAGAAATGGAATTTTGTGTAATGTGATAATTCAAATGTCTATAAGGTGGACTTGCTGCGAGAGAAAAATACATTATAAAGGGTTGAATATATGTTGAAAAATATATTATCTGAAATAGTTCTGCATCTGTGTTTGGGAGTAATTTTCCTTGTGTTCAATTGCAGAAAAGATGACAAGGAAATTTCTAGTGGAAGTTTGGGGTTTTTTAGTCCTTAAGGAGGTGGAACCAGCCTGTTCACAGGTTATTTTGCTAGAGAACTCTGATGTTCTACTTCTTTTTTTGTTTGGCTTGTCAGGGGATGAATCATCAGTGTCTGCATCATTTTGGAGTGTGAAGCCTCGTGTGCAGCTCCTGTTTGTCTGGCTCCTGCCAGCCCCCACGTCTCAGAGCAGCTCAGGCAGAGCTGGGGTGTGTGTTCCTGCTGCAGGGCACTGGGAAGGTCTGCTCTGTGCTTTTGGCTGCTTTTTAAGGTATAATAGGGCTAAAACTCCCGAGTAATTCTTTCAGAGTTAGAATTTATTGCCAGTTCCAAAGACGAACTGAGACAGTATGTGTGTTTATAGCTGAAATAATGAACATGTGTTGGAATGAAGGAGTAGTGATGGCTTGGCTCTGCAGCTAGGGCTGCTCCAGACCATATGCTGCCCCTAAGGATTGTCCTGGGTAATTAAGTGTCTCTGATGAACACTGGCATCAGTGTGGCAATGGAGAGACTGCATTACACTCTTGTAAGCAAAGCTGGGTATGTGGAGGAGCTGCTCAGTGCTGTGTCTGAGCGAGTTCTTTCTGTGTTGCTGTAACACACATGAAATGGCACTTTTCTCCCAATAACCTTGGAAATGCCAGCATCAAGAATGGCAACACGTTTTGTGACAGGATGAGTGCAAGATCACACAGTCATTTCACAGAAGTTCTATTGAGTTGTGCTGACTTCCTCTGCATGCCCTTAGCATGCCCAGCTGGAGAGAAGTGTTGGAAATTGGAATGGTTATGGATGACAAGCATCAGTGCCTTGGTAAGAAAATATAACTCAAATCATGCTGATTTCAAATTAGAGGAGGGGAGCAAGGAACTATTGTGACTCTTGTTGTACCTGATGGAATGTTAAATTCCAGTGAGCTCTCCCCACATGCTGTGGTTCTAAGCCTCACCAATTATAATGGTGCCTGCACTGCATTATGAACACTTCCTTTAATCCACTGACTCTCACAAGAAAAAAATTCAGTGGGAACACCAGGATGGAGAGGAACTTTTCTGTTTAACTCCAAATTTCAGTACAGTTTGCATTAAGTCTTCATCACTCCTTGTGTTTTGCCTCTGCTGCTCTGCACTGTTGCCTCGTGTAACTGGAAGGGGAGGGGAAATAAAGGCCAGCCAGCCACAAGCAAGCTCTGGAACTGAGCCTAAAAGTATTTAAAGGACTGCCTATCTTTGCAGTGTGCTGCTGATAACCATGTTCTGTGTGTTTCTGCACATGCACACACAAGTTTTAAATGTTAGCTACTCTGTGAGGCTGATGGACCCAGAAATGACTGCTCGTGCTTCTGCTTCAGTCTGGAAATGTCAAATAGCTGAACACTTAAATAAAATATTTTAAATTTGGAATGCTCTTGTCTTATTTGCTCAGCACTAGGATAGTGGTGTATACAAGACAAATGGTCTCTTGTTATGTAAGTGTAGAGTCAATAACCACAGACTATTTCCTATCCTTTCCTCCCTTCCTTTAATAAGAATGCTGCCATTGAAAGAGGGAATTTTGTTTTGCTCCATGGTGCAGAAACTTGATTGTCAGGCAGTCTTATTGAAGGGTTTGGTGAAGAATTGAAATGCCCTTTTGCTTAAGTGTTCAGTGTGGATTCTTATTATTAGCTATTAATATGGAGAAAGTGCTTGCCCTGGTAATAAAATACCAGGTACTGGTACTGAAGGGACTCTACTTTTGTGTGCACTTTTTCTAGACAGGAGCAAATTATTTAAATAAATATTTGCTTTGAGGTGAAAAAAACTTCTTAAAATAGAAATAGTGGTACCACCCAGGTAATAATCCAAGACAAATATGCTGCTAATAGAGGGTGAAGGGATGAATAGCTGGGAATCTGTTCTGTGATTACAGATGAGGCTGTCCAAAAGAGAATATAATAAAAAATGATATATACTAGGAAGTTTTCTTAATGTTGCAATGGTGAAATCTTGCTTTTGACTGTCAAGTTTCATAGAGTAGAGCCAAGCAAATGACAGACATTGATGGAAGAGGATGTACCCAGGGGAGCACATCATCCATGCCACGGTGGGACTGCTGTGCTCCAGGGCTCAGTCCCATGGGACACTCTGGGAATCTGATGCTCCTGCTGGTTGTGAGGAATTTGCCATTCAGCCCGTGTTTATTTTACAATAAAACTGCTACACAGATCATAGTAAGGACTCCTCCCTGTCCTTCACAGCTGACTGTTGCATAAATGCAGACTTCTAACGCTCTTCTTTCAATTCTGGTTTCCATGGTCAGATTGTAAGAGATGAGAATAGCCAAGTTTATACACTGGAAGGGGTAAAGAAAACCTGAGTGGCATGGACAAAACAGGGAATGACTGGTGGGAGGAATTACATTATAATGTACCTGTAAGTTGCAGGTTCAAGTAAACTTTAGAAAGTGTTTTCTCAACAATGGGAAAAGCCTGTTTTGTTTACACTTTCCATTCACACTGCTTCTGTAAGCACTGGTCTTTCCTAAAAAAATACAAAATGTCCATTATTTGAAGGTATTGCAGTTCTGTACAAATACAGAGTGGATATTGGCAAACCATGGCTAAAATTCTGTTGAAGATCAAGAAAATCAATATAAAGTTTGATTCCTGAGTAGCAAGCAAATCTGCATACAAATTCCCTGTGAAGGTCTTGGTTACTAAGTAGTCATAAAATAGTCAGGGAGGCAGATGTTTGACAAGTAATCGTTGAATGCTATCCATTCAGTAAGCATCTATTTTCTGGAGAAAGTTTTAAATCATATTTCATGATAACAGTTGTTAAAGGTTCATGGAAACAGCATGGTTAATTTTACACACATTATTTGGAAAGCAAGGAATGAACATAATTTCCTCTTCCAAGGGAAAGGGTTGCTGCAGTGAGATAAGAGGTTACAATTACAATGACAATCAATCGAGATGACTTGAAGTAAATCTACGTTAAACATTTCTGAAGTTTCTGTATTTTCCATCCATGAGCTGTGGAAGTACTTTGTGAGCTTGCCTTTCCTCCATAATTAGCAGCAGGTTACATTGCTTCTGCTTGATAAGCCATTAGTTATTAGTATGGTGCTAAATTTGCCCTTGTACCAAATGACCCAAAGGGGAAAAGCTGTCTGTTTGATTACAATAATAATAGCTTTTAACAATTGGATTTACTTAGCTAGATGTTAATTGATCCACTTACAACCTCCTGCAAAAAGAGTTTGTGAATGTTACACAAGACTGGAGAGAGCTGCAGGCAAAAATTAGAAGACAGCTGGTGAATTAAGGGTTATGAACTGCCAAGTTCTATTGAAGGAAAACTACATTTCAAAAAAAGGTCTCAGTCAGTGCTGAACCACAAAAAAAAATCCTGCCAAGTTTATCTGGGCATAGTGGTGTAAGCCATCACTTTATTACACTTGTTTGTTCTCTTGCTCTCCTTGGGGCCGAAGAATGGAAAGATACCTGCAAGGTGTCCATAATTATGAAATAAATAATTAGAAACTTGAAGGAAAAGAGTTTCTGTGTCCAATAATCTTTCAAGAAAAACAAATGACTGATGCACTGAAATTTGGCTGCTGGTATAATCCTCAGCCTTGTGTAAGATGATAAATTGCATTTTAAATTGGTAAGCATTTGCCATTTCCCTTAAGCAGAGCAGTATTTTTGCCCAAGATCCACAAGTTTCTGATCCTTTCCCTCTCCTACAACCTTTCTATCTTATTTAATTGTAACCAATTTTGACCTGTCCCACTCCAAGTACCAGAAAACTCAATCCCCATGAGCTGGTGCTCTGTCTGTCTGTGGGCATATCCATTTAGCTATGGACACACAGCTAGCTGGCTAACACACTCCTCCAGGAGAGAAAAGTAGCTTCTGCATGGACCTGGCTGATCAGACTCAAGTATATTTCCCAGAGACTTCCTTAGCATCAGTATTGCCAAGAAAAAAATACAGGGGAACTTAAAGCAAATAATTTCATTGCATGTCTGTGATTCTGAGTGGCATCATCCCCAGCTGTTGCAATGGTAACACAAGAATTTACGTGGGCAGGGAGTGTTATTCACCTGTTCATCACACGGAGATTCCTAAGTCTTCATGGGTAATATCTTCTGGGTATTTTCTGAAGGAAAGCAAACCTCAGAACTGTAGGAAATTGAATTAGATGTCTGTTACAGCACATCTGGTACTACACTCACAAGATACAGTACCATTGAAGTACCATAGTTCAGAGAGTTTACCATCCGTGCTGTGCTGACTTCAGACTTTACAATGGCTGTTTCTGAACCTCCTTTTTTTCCATGCTGTGTCCCTGCCCATGGCAGGCAGGTTGGAACTGTGGGATCTCTGAGGTCCCTTCCAGCTCAGGCCATTCTGGGTCTGTGATTCCCTGAGTCCATGACTCCATGTTAGATCAGCCTCCCAGCTTTCCTAAACACGATTAATAACAGTGCGTGTTTTAAAGCAGTCTCTGGTTAGGAGAGCATGGCAGCATTTGCTCCATTTACATGTCTAAAATGTCTCAGTCAGCACTGAGCGCCCAGGGAAGGAAAAGCAGGGCTGAGCACAGGAGCTGCAGCAGAGCAGGGAAGGGATGTTCCCATTTGAGAGCAGGGAAAGGGATGTTCCCATTTGAGAGCAGGGAAGGGATGTTCCCATTTCAGACAAAGGAAAGGGATGTTCCCATTTGAGAGCAGGGAAAGGGATGTTTTCATTTCAGAGAAGGGAAGGGATGTTCCCATTTGAGAGCAGGGAAAGGGATGTTCCCATTTCAGACAAGGGAAAGGGATGTTCCCATATGAGAGCAGGGAAGGGATGTTCCCATTTCAGACAAGGGAAAGAAATGTTCCCATTTGAGAGCAGGGAAAGGGATGTTCCCATTTCAGAGCAGGCTCTGCCCTGGTGATTTCCACACTGAGTCCCTGAAAATGGCTGGTAACAGCTGTTACAGGAGACACCAGGAATTCTGGATTACATGCTAAAGGTTTGTGAATTTAAACTTTTTAAATTTGGTATGACCTTGTGGTGCTCATTGTATCCAGTATGTTGATGGACTGAAAATCTGGCAGTATTATTCCCCCCACTAATGTTTAATCAGTGTTGTGATTTCAACTGCCAGGCCAAGGCTTTCCTAAGCTCAGTCTGCAGGAGAACATGGGACTATGATGGGCATAAAAACATCTGCAAATGATACTGTACAAAGCAATGCTGCTCTCATTCTGTGTGGTGTGTGCAGTTATAGACAGTTTCTAGCTATGATCTTAGTTTCTCCAGAACAAGAAACAAAATGCATGAGCAGATATTGGCTAAAGCATTTGGAAAATAATTGTCCCTTAGCTATGCTTTTGTTGGCATTTTTTTTCCAAAGTATTGATCCATAAATTAACTTGTTTTGAGAAATCTGATTTTTATTTTTGATGGAACACTTCCAGTATAGAGCTACTCCACCAGAGCTAATGGTAACATTCTTACTGGCTTCAATGGATTCAGTATTTAAGTGAAGCTGCATCCTACAGCTCTCATTTGCTTTCCTCCAACTGCAGTTCATTATTTGAAAACAAGGCTAAGGCTCTGAAATGGTGATGTCTACTGAGAGTAAAAAAATAGGTTACAAGGTCTAAACCTCCAGAATCTTGTCTTATACCTAGTAGTCCTTTTTTGGTGTAGTCGAGAATTATGGTATGCACACAGTTAGAGAGTTTAGCATCTTTAATTGGCATTTCTAAAAATAATTTTATTTGCAGTATGTTTTTTTTCAATTTCCTAAATATATTTTATTCCAACTATACAGTTCTAACGTGATCTTCATTTCTGTGTTTGCTCTTGTTGCTGGGGATGCTCAGCACTAGCATTTGGAGAGTTGGTGTCAAGTCTGTAAATTCTATTGTTCTTCACCCCTGTAGCAGCAGTGGGCTCACTGCACCTTCTTAAAGACCTGCTTACATGTGACTCCACACACTCTTATTTCCTAGGAAGAGAAAATAATCAAAAACCACAACTTTTACTTAGGACACAAACATTATAGATTCATGTGTACATCCAGCTGAATTTGAATCCAAAATTTTCTATTAAATTAGAGTGGGATGCTTGTACATATTTTAGCCTATTTTTCATCCTAAAAGAAACCATCTGGTTTAGGTTTGTTTTCTGCTAAAAGTTGGAGCAAGGGAAGTTATTTTGGGATTTCAGATCTGAAAGGGCCAAATATGTTCTTGGTGCATTATTCTCTATTTGCAGTGAGTAATATGCAACTGCTTTAGGCCTTTGGAATGGGCATTCTCTATTTTCGATACATGAAGAACTGGAGATGGATTTGCCTCACCAGCTCTGAGTCTGTTTGGTGATGACTGGTAGCTCAAGCCTACAAAATCAGAAATCAGGGTCCACTTTAGCAACACAGAGCTCATGGCCACAAAAGGCAGGTGCCTGTACAGATTTGCTCCGGGTCTGTCAACAGCACAGCAGTGAGGTTTGCCTGAGCCTGAGCAGCCTGGATGCATAAAGCTTTTCTTTGAGTTCCACAAGGGCTTTTCCAACCTCCCCCCCTTGCTGCTCTCTGGATCTCTGTGGGCTGGGCATGAGAAGGGGCAGAGATTCCATCCTGGGCTCGGATTTGTGAGGCTGCTGCTGTTTGCCTGTTTACCCATCCCCATTCCTGAACCTCCTCAAGTTTAACCTGAGAAGTGCACACAGGTGTGTGCCTGGGGTGTGTGCCAGGTTTAGGGGCCAGAAAAAGGAGTGTGGAAGCTCTTAAGGGACATAAAGACAGTGCTGATGCATGACCTAGCAAAGGGATGCACTTTCCAGTTCAAGATGAGACTTCTAATAAAGCTCCCAGAATATTTTGAGGAAGTTGCACACATTTCTTATGGGGGACTCTAAAAAACCTTAAACTAGGTCAATAACCTTAATTGACATATGTTGCTCAGCCCCAATAAGAGAAAGTGCTTCATGCTGAGTTGGTGGAACAACTGATGCAGGGACTTTACTTAGAACCTGTTCTGTTCACTCTTACAGAGGTAACCCAGAAGAAGGAGTGTGCAATAAAGGCTGAGAGATCTGCTGACAGTGACAAAAACTACAGAGCAGAAGCAATCAATACAGTAGAAAAGGGCAATAAAACTCAAAAGGAAATGGGGAATGGTCACTCACATAAAATAAAATCTAAAAAGAACTACAAAGTACAGACGACAGAGTGAAATGAAGAAAATAGGAAGCAATAAACTACTAAAGGATGTGGTCCTATTCTCTGCAGAACTGGGAAAAGAGTAAATTAACACTTGGCTCAGTGTATAAAGTTCAATAGGATCATAAAGCTATTGAAGTATCAATTCTTTAAAGGTAACTGCTCATTGTATCAAAGCACTCGCAAAAGGACAGGACCTAGTAATCTTAGCTGGTCAAAAATAAGATACTAAAGGGGACTCTACTGTATTTTTATTGGAGAGAGCTGCATTAACAAGGATTAGAGAAATAAAGAAGACGTCTTTTGAAATTCATTAAATACAAGAAGTGAGAAAATTGAAATATGAAGGAGTGAGCTCTAAAATACTCGGTAACTTCCTTTGCATGAATTAATTTTGTACTGACTTCTGATTGTGGTAAATTTTTCAAGTGCCAGTGAATGATCAGTTATGATCCAGAATTCTTCCTGGCCTTCTGAAAAGCAGCATCAGAGCAGTCAGATTACCCTGGGCTACCTAAACTGGCATGAGACACAAGTATTTGAGCAACTGAATCTGAGTTTCTGACCTCTAAAATCAATCTTCTGACAGGGACAAGTCTAGAAAGTGCTCTGGGCACAGAGGTCCCTGGGCAGGCTGGCTAGAGCAGGAATCAGAGTAAGGACAGCAGAGACCAGGGCTGAAGGAATTGGTGCTGGGGACAGAAGATGGGAAGAGACAATGCCTGGGAGCTAGCAAGGGCCAGAAGGGACGATGCCAGTCCAGAGAAATCTGAGCAACTGGTGCTACTGTTTGTATGTGCAGGACTGGGGCAGCCAGGTGTGAGCTGAACTTGGGGCCAGGCACTGTGATGGGAACTGGGACCTGTGTGCCAGCAGAGAAGTTGGAAGGGCTGGGGCCTGCTGCCATGGCCCTGCCTGCTGTGCAGCTGGGAGCAGTGTGGAAATACTGAAAGGAGCTTCTTGGAGGGAGTGTGCATGCACAGCAACCTTCTCCCTGCCTATGCTGCACCAAGCCCAGGTGGAAAGATTCATCCCTCTCCTAAACTGGATTCTGGGACCACCAATATTCCTCAAAATTATGTTTAGTAATAAGGGGTTCGGGGTACTTCTGCAAAGATTTCATAACTCTGCTACTGAATTGAACAATTTGAAGACATCAATTTAGATTGCTGAATGCTAATAGTACTGCACAGTGTGGAGAAATGGAGGTTGGAGTTTATTATCCCAGCAGGAACACTGCCTTTTACCCACACTGATGAGAGAGTGAGGATGCTATAAAGAGTTATAGGACAAAAGAACAGGCATCTTCTTTCAGATCCTGTTAATTTAGAAAGATAAAAATGATGATCTGAAAAAAACCATCCATTTCAAAAGCTCAACTGCTGTTTTAGTTCTCTAGGCAATAATGTGGCCTGTAATTATTTTAAAAGAACAATGGTGTATTTTCCCTTATTGTTGGGTGCTTGGTTTCACAGCTCCCAAACTGAGTATTTTACAGACTGTGAGGAACATTCTGGTAAATGTCTTCCTTGTGAGCATTTCAGCCTGGTGAGTCTGGACAGACACTGAGCACAGAAAGAGCATTCGAAATGGTCAGGCTTTGTAAGGGACATAGGAACATAATGGCTCCAAATGAAATTGTTGCTTTAGAAACAAGTCAAATGCTGCACCAAAACACAATTATGTCAAAGTAAGCCAAAATGACATAGAACATTCCCTGCTGTGTTATATCTAACCATTTTAATGGAGGGGCATTCAAAACCTCTTACATAATCTTACCAGGTGCATTTCATCTCCTTCAATCCACTGGGTCCAACCACGGCCTTCCTTCTCTCCATTCTGTACACAAAGCAGCTTATCTCCATCCCAAGACACAGTGGTCTAACAAACAGACATGTTTGGTATTACTGTAATATTCTGTGATACTATGATTAGTTTCTGTGAAGCAAAACTTATCTCTAATGATGAGTGTATCTCATAAAAGGAATGATTGGAGAGTGTTGTACCACTTAGGATAATTACTGAAGAAATGAGCCTGAACAGAAAGTTGCTGCCTAGCTGCCTGCCAAAAACTGGAGGGATGAGATAAAGCAAGCAAAAGTATCATCAAAACCATTGTGTAAGAGCACACTCCTCTCTTCCTGCTGAAAAATGGAGCAGCACAAGGGCCCTGCAGCCTAACACTGTATTTGCAAAAGGAGCTGAAAACTTAAGATCCAGTTTGGTTTTTTTCACCCTAAGAATGATTCCCTTCTCTACCTGAAAACAATTCCCATTTCCTGGCACTGTGGATGAACAAAGCTTTTGAATACTGAGCTGTCCTTTCCTCATGTCTCAATCTGCCTTCCTACCCCCAGCAGAGTGGTTTGGAAGTATCAGCAAGTTGGTAACTTTGCCAGCATCCTGCTTTTTTGCAACGGAGGCTGGGGAACTTCTCAAGCCAGGACTGGCAGAGTAAGTCAAGAGTCAGGTGAAATAATTGATACTGCACTTCTGTGAATATTGGTGCTGTCCTGAGGGGGTCAGTAAAACCTGAGTCATAAAACTCCCTCACTGTGTGACAGTGCATCCTTCAGCCTGCTCCTCTGGTTAGCATTTACTGACAATTTGCCTTTCCCATCTCCCTAAGCCAAAGAGAAGCAAAGCTCTGTAAAACACTAAAGAGGCAAGAGCAGTGACAGTTTGTGCTCCTTGAGGATAGTTTAACATTAATATTAGCACATGGGCTGTAAATTGGCTTGCTTGAAGGCACTCTGAGGACTAAATATGGAATTGCTGTCTACCTTGTAAAAGTCTTCAGCCACTGCTTGCATGAGCAGTCAGATATGGAGAGATGATGAATTCTGATCTGCCATTAAAGAACACTTACTGCATCCATCCTGTGTAGTTCCTAAGAGAAGAAGTCAGCTTACATTCTTCCTTCTGGTAATTAAACCCAGTTCAACACTCAAAATCTATCCAGTCCTATTTATTTAATCTGTGTATGTCCCAAACAATTAATTCTTAAATGATAACCACGACAGCCACTATCTTTGAATGAGTGCAGGCAGCAGCCTCCTCCCATGGGAAGCTTTAGACTAAACCAGCATAGAAAATGAATCTCTCCAGAGTGCCAGGATATACCATCGTGGGCAAGGCAATGGGATTGATCCCATCAGTCTGTCTGCACCACATGGGGGCTCTGAGACACAAACTCACATGTCCTTGTTAAAAATCTCTCTAATTTAGAAAATGCATTCACAAATTCTTCCGTTCTCTTTTGTAAAGTGATATATTTAACCCAAGCAGTAGATATCATTTTATGAAACCACATCCTTTTAATGCAAAAAATGCTAATGCAGGAAGGAACAACACATTTGGGTAAAGCTGTAGTTAATGTGGTCACCATAACCTAAATCCTCTCCCAAATATGAATCTGCACACATCCACTGAAGAGATAGAAGATAACAAATAGCAAGAGTCAAAGTGCGTAATGCTTCATTTATAAGTTAACATATCTACAAATTTTTGATTCTAAAAACTGAATATAACAAAAAATGATTGATGATTTTGTAGATGTGAGGGATACTGTGGAATGAAGCATTTGTATGTGGAAATTTGCTTAGTAACAGCATTTATATCCATTGAGTATTAGCTCAGCATAGTTTAGTCTAGCTAAATAATTACATTTGGTGGGTTTAGATGTGAATTCAGAGGCAATACACCATGATAAACTAGGATCCAACTTTATTAGTTCTAGTCCTAATATTCAAAGTCAGTTGAGTGTTATACTGACTTAATACACTTGGGGGAAATAGAGAAATATTTGTAGCAGCACAAGGAAATGTTAACTTTTTAGCTTCAAAGGGAGATTGAAATGGTTTCATCTCGGAAAACAACACAATTTTTTCTCAGGATTTGTTGTTTTTCCAGTCAAGATTAGAAATTGCTTTTTGCAATTTGGTGAAAACCACAGCGTCTAAACCCACAGACATTAACCAAGCTGTCTTATCAGACAATATTCTCAGGTATCCTCTGCCTTCCCTTTGAGAAATATAAATACTGAGGGGATATGAGTAAACCACACAGTTCCTGATTTCTGAATGTAGCTGTTTTGTTCTGAAGGTTATAAAGGGCAGAATACATTGCAAGAGAACATAATGTCATTTTCTTTGTTAGCAGGAACAACCACTTTATGACAGTAAGACTAATCAGTGGCATCTGTATCCTTTCTTTAGGTCAAACTGTAATGTCTCAATGTCTCTTTTATTAAACTAATATAAAATTCTCTTTTAACTCAGATTGAAACACATCCTTCCACCAAATATCTCTGCTGAGACACAAAGTGAGTGTTAGCTGAGGTTGAAGTTGCTCTGGCTGTTAATGTGCACTGGCTGCTGCCAACATTGCACCCTCTGCAACACCTAAACCAGAGCACCACCTGCTTTACAACATTCCCAAATATTTGAATCAGAACATCAAAACAGTACTCCAGAAACACCGTAGGACAAACCTTGCTGTATCAAAGAGCAAGGATTTATTTTTGAGGACTGGATCAGGATATTGCCATGCTATAATCAGGAGCCAAGCACTTGCAGACTGGTAAGGCAGTTCTGTGTGGCCCTTTGGTTCTTCCTGGCACACACTCCCAAGATAAACAAACACTTTACCTTTTATGTAAAGCTACTTTTCTTAGCAAAGTGTGCCTTTGTAATGAACCTTGTTTGCCCCCATTTCGGTAATACCATTACCTAAGGGTTGCCTGATTACAGAGCTGCTGCCACCTGCCAGAAGGACTGAAAATCCTCAAAGCCAGGGTTTGGGGGATGGCAGCCCAGGCACACAGCTCCTGTTCCTTATCCTTGTCTGCAAGAGGCGAGAGGCAGACAAACTCAGGGGACACTGGAAAGCTGCAGTTTCCACTAACAGAACCAACTAGCTGAAAATGGAGCATTTCTCTAAAACTGAACTCTGCCTTTTTGAGCATCTTGTACTACTTGATAATAAATGGAAGACATTGTTTATTCCTTTCAACTACAAAGTGCATAACCTAGTCCACCATAAGCAAGCTTAAATCTTGCTTACTTACCACCTGCTCATACTTAACCCTAAGACGAACACTTCCTAGGTCACATGCATGTAATTCCACAGGAAACTTCAATAGAGAATGGTGATGGGTGCAGTTAGTCAACAGTAATACAAAATAATACTAAAGGAAAGCCAGAAAAGGTGTCATAGTGAGGTAAAAACCAGGGAGCCTTGCCTCAAGTTAACTCTTCCCAAAAATCCCAACCACCAGTATTGCACATTTTTCAGATTATGTACACTCTGTTCTTGAGGTGTAACACTAGAGAATGGAGCTCTTCTGGGAAGTAAAAAAGCCTTTGAAGCCTGAGAACACAAAAGATGTTTAAATTTTTTTTAGTTTTATGGTATGGTTTCTGTAGTGTTTCACTTTTTTCATCCTTTGATATTCTCCTTTTATTACTTAGGCATTCACATACTTTTGTTAGTGATTTAATCTCTTTGTGTTATGAAGTTTTAAATTCATATGCACAGCACTGCCTGAATCTTCCTGAATATTAAAGTTGGAGGAAATGATAATTAAAGTATTCTCATTACTGTTTCCACTTATGAGACAAGGTAGATTTATTAAATGAAGTATTTAGTATCCTCTAAACAAATTATTGACTACGTATCTGCTTTTCCTTTAGTACCAGCAACTGTAGTGAAATGTTACACAGTTTCAGCTTCCAGTGGCAAGAGACAATGACTTTTGTAATTTCCTGAAATAGTCATCAAACATGTTATCAGAGTACTTTGCAATTCCCAGTGAGGTCTAAGTGCAAAGACATTTGGTGCTGGCTCTGTACAATATTTCTCATTCCCCTGCTGGCAATTCCTGTGTGCCTGCCTGGGTCAAGGGCTTGGCAGCTGAGGGTACAGAATGGATTTCACAGATGAATGGAAGAAAATAACTTTTTTCCAAGTAGTCCATGAACATTTTTTTGTTAATGCTACGTAGATTTTTGACACAATGCCTTTACAAGTATGAATTGCAGCTCCCACCTTTCATCAAAAATATGTTATTGATTTCCTATCTGTAGCAGAAACACAGCAGCACCAGTTCTATTTTTCTCCTGCTTCCCTCAGAGTGTTGTCTCTATATATAGAGCACCAAATGACTGCAAAGCTACGAGTGCACCACACTCCCTGCTCCATCTCCATCCAGTAATTCACTGCTTGGGAGAATAACAGCCCATTTTACAACTGTAATTATGATTTAAGAAGGATTAAAAAATGGAAAGTCATTTTTTTTTTTAGGTCAGGTGAAACAGAAAAATCCAATTTGAGCTGTGAATTGTAAATAATAACAAAGAAAATATTCTAGAACTTTTTGGTCAAACACGGCAATATCTCCAACAAAGTATTTAACAACTTCTCAAAATAAACCATTTCATGTGTACTAAGTATCAAAGTGATATAAAAATCTCTTGTAAACAGTTTTCTTGGGGAAAAAATGAAGTGTTGATAGTATAAAGTGATGTTGATGTCCCACACAAAGTCCAGTGTAGCTGTGAGGGGGAATTCTGCCAGGTGGTCACTCCCTATGGCCTCTATTCAGGAGGCTGCTCTGGGGGTACAGTCATGGGCATCTTTGTCACCTCTCCCCCTGAAACCCTATTTGTCTCATCACATCTGCATCTGGAAGTTCAGCAACAGAAACTACTGAGAAAACAACAAACCCATCAGAACAATTCCTGGAAGGATTCCTGGCCTTTATCTCCACATCCTGGTGCTGGCCAAAGGCTGAACCTATGTAGCCACGCTGTAGCTCAGTCATGGCAAAGTCTCCTTTGCTTCTGTCATTGCCAGCATCACCCGGGGTAGCACTGCTAGAAAAGGGGCTTAGGATTGGATTAAAGTATTTTTGATGAAAGGTAAACTGTTGTCAGATAGGATCAGGTCCTAAATGTTCCAATTCCTTATTCTGAATCCTTGCTTATAAGAGCAGCAGAGCAAAGCAAAGACAAGATAATGTTGCAGGGAGTAGGAAAGCAAAGGTGCACATCTCTGGGCTATGCAGCTGACGATATGTGGGGGGAGGAGGAGAATCAATATTTTAGACAGTGCATATTGTTTTATTTCTTGGGAATGGTGGCTTTTCTTCTTACTGAAATAAAATTGTATACAAATAACACAAAACCAGGAAAACTTGTGTATATCCCATGCCAGAAAAGAATAAAACCCATCACATCCAATTCAGTCTGTACAAAGATCAGTATCTATTCTAAGATGCTTACTGTTTAAATTAATGGTTATAACTGATTTATCCCCCGTGTAATTTCAGCAAGATGCAATTGTACATAACACTAATGGTTTGTCATTCAAAATTGGATTTGTTAAGTCTGGTTCTCAGCCTTTCAGCTCACTTTGATTACTCTTTCTGCATTTATAACTCTCAGAGCACAAAAACCTATCCAAACCCACTTTCCCTGCAGAGCTTCAGTATGCTAGCAGCAGTTCTGTGAATAACTAGCTCCAAAGCTTCTAATCAGCCTCGTGCCTTAGACATGAATCCAGCCCTGCAAAATGCAAAGTTTATGACATTTATATGGCCAAAGGCTCAGATCATCTCATTTGCTATCACTGTGCAAATGTGCTGAGCACATCACTTACAGGCAGTAACTAATGCCCACGGAGCAAGCAGGGTGGGACAAAGCAGGAAAATGGAAACTGCTCCTCCTCACTGAGGCACAGACACAAGAGACCAGATCCCGTTCTGACAGAGCCTGAGACAGCCCAGGATGGACTTCTGCTCTCTAGAGCCTAAGAGGGGTTGACTGGAGGATTTTTCTTCATCACTTGTTGAGAGTCAGAAATACCCACAGAAAATTATCATCAATTCTACCTCTTTAAAATTACACCTCCCTCTCCCACAAAATAAGAAAATCAGGGACAATGGCAATGAGGAGCTGGGGAAATTACAGTACTGCAAAGAGACAGAAGGCACTAAATCTGAGAGAATACCAGCCTCAGCAACAGTGATTCTAGAATAATGCTTGTTCCACCAAAGCATAGTAGAAAATACTTACAAGCCCAAAAGGACAGCACTGGAAGGGTAAAGAAATAAAACAGCTAAATCAGAGGGATGGAGTAGAGACATGTTGCTGATCTTGCATCTTGCTAGGCAGTCACAATTTATTTTGAATCTTCTCAACCTGTGGGAGATCCTTCCTGCAATTCCATGTACTGGAATGTTGTTTGTTGGTTGTTGTTTTTCTGGCAGCAAAGACTTAGCTCCCGAACCTGCTCAGAACTAGATCAACAGCTGTGAATTCCATTTGTGTAACAGAGGAACCTGCCTAAATAGTTCAATAAGCTTCACGAACCATGTGGTTTTGTAACAGGGCTTTATTCTGACCTCGCAGTGGTATAAATCACATTATGGCCAAAACAACTACCTCCACAGGAGTTTTCCTGAATGTAAACCTGAGAAGAATCAGTGTCACAATAGGCATGTTTGTTAATTAAAACAGAGCCATGAACAGTTTTCAACATCTTCCCTCCCTCCAGCAGATGTCTGTGAACAGTCCTTGTTCAAACACTAACTGACATTTCACATGGTAAGATGTATTCTAGATCTAATGAGGGAATCCCACAACTCCTAAATCCTCCTCACCCTACCCCACCCCAGCAAGTCTTAACTTGGATTTTAGAAGTTGTGATAGCTCCAATAAAGGAACCCTAAACACTCACTTGCTAACTTATTCATAGTTATATTCCACTTGTATTCAGGTTTAGATAACTAAATGGTTAAGATGTATTATTTCCCACATTCAGTTTAAAATTCTTGCAGTTTTCTCTGTTTCCCAGTTCCCTGCCTTTGTCATTTCATTTCCTGCTTCAGTGGAAGAAGAAAATTACTGTATCAGAGAGCACAAGGTTCTGAGTTACCAAAGCACCTCTCACATGCTTGGACAAATACTCAGTTATAACACAACTGTCCTCACTTATCTAAGAAATTCTGCTCTTCTATATTTAGAATATAAAATCTTTCCGGATTTTTTAACAGATCACCTGCCCTTAGTCTCTGTCAAAAGAGATTAATTCTTCATAGCTCCTGAAGATGTAAACTTTCATTCTACATTTGTACTTGAAACTGCCAAGCTTTTAACAACCCTGGACAGTAAATATGATTGAACTTGCAGAAAGGTATCTTTCACAAAATTTCCAAGTGAATAGACAAACTGTAATTTATTTAGGAGATACAATTCTGGGTAGAAGGCTCGAGGAGCATTGATACCAACTGTCATTTGTGATCTCTCCTGCAGTCAGCTATCCCCATCTTTGGTTTTGCAGAACACAGAAACTGCGTCTTTAACTAAACTGCAGGGCTTTAAAGTTTCCAAAGTAGCAAATTTTCACTTCCCAACAGAAACATCCTAAAAGACCTGATGTCACCAGCTGCTGTTCCCTCTATCCCTCCAGAGAATATCCAAAAACATGTGCATACAAGAAAGCCAGGCTGAGGGTCAGAAGGACAAACTGAAATTGCTAAGGTTTATCCTTCTCCATTAACTCCCTCATCCAGAAAGTTCAGATAGGTTCCCAGGAGTGACCAACTATAAAAATGAAATAACCCTAACTGCAAAGGAGAAGAGGGCCTGGTCTATCACAAGACTATCAAGTTCCTAATGTCAAAATCTCAACTTCTAAAATAAGTATCTGCAAAACTTTTTAGCCCTTCCTCCTCACGGACAGTATTGATTTGGAATTAGTGTAGTTACACTCTACCCTGACTGGCTCAAGGATATGTTTTACAACTGAAAGGTGAATGCAATTTCAGTGAATTGCACACAGGATCTAACCTGACCATTGTGCTGATATTATTTTTACAAATATGTTAACTCTAGCTAGAGGATATATTCTTCATTAAAAGAAAAACCAATCCATATTTCTAGGAAGGATTACTTCTATGGTTATTTTTGTTAGTCTCCTGATGATTGCTCTGCTGTATAGATTAATGTTTAATGTGTAATTTGTCTTATCCGTGTTCCTTTACAGTGTTCATACATCGAGCTCCTTGGCTAAAACTTGCCCAGTGGTCTGCTCACTCCAAAATGTAAATAACAATAACTGATTGACAACCTCTCCCATTACACAGGCTGACTATTAATGATTAAGCCATTTATGGCATGCAGTTCCACAGGCTCTACATGAACAAAGGGAACACCAAGAATGATATTCAACCTTTGCTTTTATGGTGGTTTTCTTTGTAACACCACTCAAGGAGTGGTCCATTATCTCTTACAACCTCCACGACACTTCTCCCACAGACTCCTTCTGCACTGTTGGAGTAATTTTGCTGCTTAACAACTGCAAAGTTTGCCTGACATTATGGTTATCAGATTTGGACCAAAGTCACTTCAGAAAGAGCTTCTTGTCCTGTTCTGCTGTTGACAAAAGAGGTCTCATGTAGAAATCTTTAATAAGAAAATGAACTATAAAGCATGATGTGCTGCTACAAGGCAAATGGAACACCAGTGGTCAGTGATCTGAACTATCCAGCTACAGCAGGACACTACAAAGAAACATGGAGATATCTGGGGGCTTTTGTGGAATTATATCCCTAAGTCCTTCTTAAAAAAAAACCCTGTCAGAGACAGTGACTATCACTGGTTCAGGTTTTTTATTTGTTTGTTTGTTTGTTTGTAACAGGCAGGAAGGTGCTGATACCTTCTGCTTCCAAGGCTGATTAAGCATTTCCCACTAAACAGTACACAGAAATGTTTGAGTAACCTTTGAAAGCAGGCTGAACTAGATTCTACTCCAAATCAATCAGCTGTCGTAGTGACTGAAATACTCTCTCTAGTTTTTCTTCTTCCTGATTTAACATTTTGAATCCTTCCCTTATGACTCAATTTAGCAAAATAGGGTAGAGAATTTTGGCTTGTCAAAAATAATAAAATATTACTTCTTTCCACCATGCAGAGCCTGGTTTAGTTCTTCTTCAGATGAGAGTTTAATGGTATTCATGTACAGATAATGCTTACACAGGGACAGTTCTGTGCACACACAGACCTTTGTAGCAGATGTTTGGAGCATTGTTATCTTTGACAGTAATTTAATCACCTTAGTCTTGAATCTTTCCTCAGGCTCATAACTGTTCAGTCAATCTGGACCTCAATATCCTGATTAAGAGCATTCGAGGAGCCAAAATCACATGATGCCATTGAGGCACTTTCCTAAACACAAATGCACCTGCTCCTCCCTTCCATCAATGTTGTATTCTGCACTCTCATCAAACTTGTACCCTCTGTAACAAGGACTACAGAGAGATTTTCTGAGGCACTCAGTAGCCAACCATTCTTTTTCTCTGGTCTTCACAAGTTTTCCCTTTCCTGCCATGATCAGAGCAAAAGCAAATTTGCAAATCTTAGTGTGAGAGAAAAGTATTGGTTTTAAATAGCACTATCTTTCTCAGAATGGAAACATACTATTAGTTCTCTTTTATGAGATTTCTCCTCTAAAGTCCCTCCTGAGATAATTTTCTTTTATTTGTCAACTTCCTCACTGTAGAATATTGCCAGTGTCGTGCTAACAAACTAATAGGTGAGAACTAGCTATTCTCAAGTTTTTCCTCTGTAAATTGATATTTATCAGTCCTAAGTTAAAAAGCAAAAAGAGCTCATAAAACAGAGCTATCGTAAAACAAAATTATCAGTGATTGCTTATTCACTTCAGTAAGATTTGTTCCAGTGGGATAATTAAGTGTGTACTCTAATAAATACACCCAGGCAAACTTTAAGCATTTGGGCATTCTCACACAGGAGCAGTGCCTGATCTTGCAATCGGGGGATTTTCTCTACTGTAAAACCTTACCCATTAAAGAGATTCTGGAAGTGACCCTAGATGTCCTGAACACAGCTTCACTGAGGTTATTACTGACTGATTGATAAAACTGCTTTGTGCTCCTGATTAAAATTAGTATTCCTCTAATCTAAAGGCATGCTCAAAACTGTAGGTACATTGTGGTAATCTGAGAAGTACAGCAACGATTTCAGGCATAGCCACCAGGATGGTTAAAAGATGTGTTCTGTGAAAGGTCTCAGGTTATCAATAATCCTTTTTGTCCATTGTTACAGTTCTGCTTCTTACCATGCACTTGCGATCGTCCACCCCAGATAAATCCTCCTCAAACTCCTTCCCTACATCAAATTCCATGATGTAGTTTCTAAAAGTGCTTAGCGTTTTAATGATCATATGATCCCCGTTCTGAAGGATTTCTTTGTCAGGCTTTAGCAAGTTTGCTATTTTTCTTACAGCAACATTTACATCTGAAAAAGAAAGAGAGTTATTTTTTTACCCAGAAAAGTCTTCCACAAGAAGAAGCTTGTCACTTCTAGGGAGAACTTAAATGAACAAAGATATAGAGATGTCTGAAATCTTTCAAACCAGCCTTCCTAACCAGAAAAAGTCTGTAACCTAATTCTTGTAACTTAAGTAATTAATGTTTCAATTTTCTGATTATGTGGAATCTTTAAAAAATACCATTTGTATTTGACAGTTAATAAGGCCTCCAATATTTCTATAGAGATCCTAACACAACATCAAATACAAACACACAAAATTGTATTAAGTACTGCATTGAATCTTTATTAAATATAAAAATTTTACTGCTTTTCAAATTATAGGAGGGTTTTTTTATGTTTGGAATCCAGCACTTACCTCTTCAAGCTATGTAGTTTAATGTCTGTTAATGTAAGCTTCAAGACGGTAAAAAGTAGAGGCTGCTTAAGGCAAAACAATTGTGCTTAAGGCAATTCTTAAAGTGCATTTCTGAAAAAAAATACTTGTCACAAAAAAGACTTATGATTGTACAAGAAAAAAGAGATTGATGTAGAGAATAAGACAGGTGGCATTTATTGATTATTCATTCAAGAAGTTTGAAGGGAACCTTACCCAGTGCTTTCAGATACTCCTCAAAATTGTCATTGCTGACCATTTTCCAGTACCCATTGAAGTCTGCAGGCATCCCTGCTTCAGGTGATTGTCAAAATCACAGGCTCAGAGTCGTGGCTTGATTCTGCACCACACAGCTCACTGCCTTGCTTTGTGGCAAGTTTGAACTCTGGTTTCTTTTATCTCTTTTTTAGACCATGGAGCTATGCAAGTCCTTCTAATCCGATTATTGTTGAAGTGCTGCCTTTAAATCCTTCCACAAGGCTGAACCTCTGAGATTTCTAATGACAGCATGACGACTTGATTGAAAATGAATGAAATATTCACCTTTCATATCCCTTCTGTAAGGAAAATCCATTTTAGCCATATTACTCTTCATTCTTCATGCCACTCAGAAACAAACCCCTTTCAAATAGCTTAAGTTTAGGATATTAGCCAAAGCTATAAAAGTGCTTATCTTGTGTGTTTTTTGACCTAAATTCTTCTTTCTTGAACAGGTTTCAGGTACTTTATGCTTTCTTTCAAGAAAACAATCATACAGACGCTTTCAGTCAAAGCCATTTGTGCCTGGTATTCCTTTAAATTGTTCCACAAGCTCCTGAATCCTAGGGAACCACCAGTGGAAGCTGCTTGGCCAGCTGGGGTCTCAGAAGGACCAGTTAGGTGGAAACTTGGATTAGGCAGCAGTGGTTACTCTGTACAGTGATAAATGCTACATCACTGCTGCATGAATGCTTTCAGTTAAGGAGCTCTGAAACACAGAGAGAGCACTTCATAGAGTTCTGTATTCTCTGAAAGTGACTCCTGTCAGAAATGAGACACACTGAATCAGCATAACAGGCAACCAGCAGAGAGGAGCATGGATTCTCCCTGCTGACACCAGAGCTCAGGTACTGAGCAGATGTTTGCATATGGTACAACTGAAGCCCCTACTGGATATTTTATCTACTCTGGGGCTTTGGCAATTGCTTGCTCTTAAGAAAACTCTGGACCAGAGAAGAAAAGACACCCACTTTAAATGTGGGGATGAGGACTGTCTGTAATTTGAGAACCTGAATCCTTACAAGTGGCAGAAGTAGCATGTGCATTTTAAGTGCTTGCATGGAAGCAACATTGATTTCCATCTCTTGGCCAAATTGCCAAAAAATCACAAAAGTTATTCAGAGTTTTATGAAGTCAAAGTTTAGAACTAATACATATTTAATATTTAAACATGCCTCTCTTTCTCTCAAGTTATGGTTCATTGTATTTTGCTGCTTTAGAACAGTAAGGATTGCAGAAGTACAAGTTAGGAAAGTACTGTGTTTTCATATTTATTGCCTTACTGAGATTATTGAAATACTAAGAAGATTTATTGTGAATATCTCTCTTTTTTTATTTTCACAAGGAAGCTGTTCTTTGTGTATTTTAAGCTATACAGATGAGCATCCCGATTTTCTTGAGCACTACCACACACAGATTCATGGATTTAAAACACCACGTGATTTCAAGAAATTTTGGGCTTTCCCTTCATGATTAATAAGAAACAACATTCTCAAGAATCTACAAGGCAAAGCTGCGGGTGTCCCAGGGCACAGGAAGCAGCCCCTCAGGGGTTTATTTGTGCTCTGCAGCAGGCGGCCCTCGCTGCTGTGTAGAGGCCGTGCTGTGCAATGTAGGCAATGACAGAGTCAGGGATGAGATATTTCACGCTCAGCCCTCTGCACAGCGCCCAGCGGATCTGGGTCGCGCTGATTTCATTCTGGATCCACTCTCTCACTAGAAAAATATTGTGCTGAAATGTAGATAAAAGGTCTGATTCCTGGATTAACTGGGATGGATCAGAGCCAGCCCGGCTAATGCAGACCAAACCAAACTTCTCCACTATTTCTTTGATGTCTTCCTCCTTCCAGAGATTGGGTGTCTTAAATGTCTGTAGAACATCAGCCCCACAGAGCAGCTTTAATTCTGGTAGAACTGGAAAGACAAAAGGAAATAACAGATGTCTTATCCTTTCTCAGTCTTCTAGGAAGTTTATATTTAAAACTGGTTTTAACTCGTTACTTTATTATTTTTTAAAATTTGTTTTTAAAATAATTTACCTTTATTCCAGGCTTTTTTTCAGAAGGTTGTAAGAAAAATTCAGTTTAGGTTTTTATGTGTCTGGTCACAATTACTTTATCACCTACTTCATCATCACTCAAAGCATATTGAATATTATCTGTACACAGTTAAAGGAGAATTTTTACTCCACTCAAGCAATCCAAAAAGGGGAGAAGCAAATAAAGAGAAATACTTTAGCACAAAGATTAGACTTGGTTGAACCTGGCTACTCCACACTATCCTGCCCTGCTGTTCATTATTGTCTCTGTTTCTTATTTTCTGTTCCCTGCCTAAGCCCCAGCACAGAACTCTTTCCTCAAACTTCTTCCACAGCTCTCATCATTATTCCACATAAGCATTGTACAGACATTGACCAGATAGTTTCACAGCCTTGTATTCATGTGAAATGAAGGGGAAGGATGGAGATTTGCCTTAACTTTACACTTATTTGATGGTTAGCACATCTGCAAGTTTTGCACAAACACCTTAAAGGAGAGATTCAGAATTTATGAAACGTTCCAGTGATGGTGTGTGAAATTGTGAGTTTCTTTCCTCCACCAACTGTAAAGATACAACTCCTCAACAACCAGGAACAACTGAAATGTATTATTCATGTCCAAGAGATGCTACAACACCAGAGGAAAAAGGTAATGTATCAAAAATCCAGCAGCATCCTGGCAAGCCACAGGGCTAGGGAAGATTAGATAGGAAACTGGAAACTGCCATTGTTTCCAGAGCCTGCCATGCCTCTACTGCCAACAGGATCTTTTCTGGCCAGCAAACATCAACATGGCAGCATCACTACTGCACTGTCCATACACTTTGTCTATTGTCTAACACTACAGGTAGAATTCTAGGAATCCTTAGATTTTTTGTATTTTTTATTAATGTATTCTGTGCTTTGCAAAACAAGCAGGGCCACAATGTACATCTCTGACAGAGCTAAAGAGATGCTTATAAAACCAAGAATTACTACAACTCCAGGGTCTCCTATCTGTGTGGGAGCTGTTATAAAACAACTACCCCAGCAGTTACGTTATGGCATTTGGCATGGCTTGGTTTTGGCATACAACCATCCAACCCTCAAAACTCATCAGCTACTATGTTCAGTTTTCTCAACACTAATTGGTAAAGCTGTACAGTTCTTACTGCTAACCACAGCATCATATTTCCAGTCATGAACCAACCTGGTTGCTGGCAAGAAAGGGAATCCTCTGCAGAGCTTTCTGTGGGATGATTGTTTCTCATGAACTCCTTCTTGGACTGGAACGCCCTGAGTGCTTCATTATAATGGTGCCTGCACTTAAAAGAAAGGCTTCTGTGTGAGGTAATCCTCTCAGATGCAACAAAGTGATTACCTGGCACTTTCCCATTCCAGAACAGGGTCTACTTTTATGCCCTTTGGATTTGAATACCATTTGCTAAGAATTTGGCTCATTCTGCTGTAAGATTAGTATAATGTAGTTACATTCTGTGGAACTCACAACTGCTCTCTTTAATGGCATCCTAGTTTGTAAATCCTTTTTGAAATTCTACCATTATGGCAATTTTGGTAGCTACTACATTTAAAACATAGAGGAGAATTTTTGCCTGAAACAGGACTAAATCTCACTTCAATCACTAGCAGTAATTTCTTGACTAAATGCAACCCCTCATGATAGTGTTTTTGTAATGTGTGCTCTGTTTTGGAGAGGAGACATTCTTGCTCTCTCCCCTTCTCCATAAAAATATGTTCCCTGAGTTTTTACCTTGCCATTTTCCCATTCATTTTAATTAAAAGAATCACAATTCCGAGGAACTAAAAATTCCCATAAGATTTTTGACATCTGCTGTGCTTCTAATTTTACTGAGTTCGGATCCAGGAGGGCAGGCAAGGATCCCTTTGCATTTTTTTCCAGGTTTCTGCTACTTTATCCTTTCACCACTCCTAATCCCTGGTGCCCCCCTGCAATACTGGTATTGCTACCTCATGGCAGTGACCTTTTCCTTCCAAATCAGCACAGCCTTGCTTGTTTAGAACAGTCCTTGCCTTGCACCATCCTGAGCCAGGTCTAAGCATTGCTCATATTTGCACAAGCCAACATTGTTTCGAGGATACAAGCTCCTGGTCAGGCAGGACAAGCAGGCACACAATCAAGGCTGTGTCCAATTTCTGTGTAGCACATATAGAGCCCCAGTGACCATCAGCTCTTATCCAACTGCAGCAACACAAAGGTTCTGAGTTCCAAGGAACAGCCTGAATCTGGTGCATGTATGAAGCCCCAGCTGACCCTCGGAATGTCTGCTATAAGGAAGGAATTCACAGGCAAGTGATTTAAAAGTACACTCCTCAAATCATGCAAACACTTCTGCCACAGGAATAAGCTGCAAATGTGGCAAGAACCAAACTCAGGCAGGCTGCAAAGCAGCCTCCAGTGATTTCTGATGCTCAGCCAGTGGCCAGAGAAGCTGCACAGCCAAGAGGTGAGGCACATATGGCAGCAGAGGGTGGGTGCCAGGAGCTTGGTCTGTGCCTTCCCACACATCTAATTTTAACCCTGCCTTGCTGTAAACAGGCTGGTGCTACGTACAGCCAAGCACACCAACTGTGTGTTGTGCTCTGACATTCTTGGGCCAGGATTCAAAAACAAGAACACTTGCCAAAGAGCTCCCTGCAGGACCAACGTTACAACCACTGCAAAATCTGAGCTGCACTGGATCTGCTCAGCAGTTCAAGGGTTGGAGCAAGTGGGGTTGCACTACATCAGGTACAGCAAAAATGACAAACCCATCTGCCACCTTCTTAAGCGTTTTCTGAAATGTGTATGAAGCTTTGAGTAACGATAGAGCTAAATCACAAGCACAATGGAAGTTGGGTAATGCAGATCTTTGCCAATTTTTAATTACTCTGTAGTATAGCTGCATGCCAATCAAAGCCACAGGAGCAAGGAATGCAGTCCTTTCCTACTGACAATACTGTTTCCTTGCCTAGGCATACCCACAAACAGCAGCTAAGTGGAAAACAGCTCTATTATGTTCCTTCCTCCTCTCTAAGAAAAGCCTTGAGGTAGTCTCCAAGATTTCCATATTCATTTAATAGCACTGCTGTGAGATTTGAGCTTTGCTGCTTAAAATTCTTTTATGTCAAAACTACTTGGGATCCTCTGCAAAATCCACAGGTTTTGATGAAATGTGACATTTTTATCACACTCCTTAAAACAAGTACTGTAGCAAAATTCATGTGTTTCAGGACAAAATGTTCTACTGCAGTTAAGTGCACAACTCAAACTACTGGCAAGAAGAGACATTTTGGTAATAATGATTTCCTCTGCCTTGCAATAGGAAAATCTCTTTCTATTGGTACTGAAGTTTCCTACCTGAGGGAGCTTTTAGTGAAGGCAGCCGTTAGTCCTTGGTTTTCTGAGGAGGGAAGAACCTACAGATTAACTTTGAAAGCATGTGAAGAATAGCTCTACAATAAAGCACTGCCTGTTTATATTTAGTAAGGATCTGCTACAGCCAGCTCCTTTTTGTCTTCTTTTTTCATCTGTGACACTTAAAATACAGTGTAAACACAAACACCTGCATTTCATCAGAATGCTGCTGCCCCATTCAAGGTTCAACACTGGATTAGGGCACTGGCTCAGCTCATTAATACATGTCAACATTTATGGACAAAACAAGATTTAAGCTCATTTCTCTTCTTAACAGGAAGCCATTTTAAAGTTTTGTGGATTTACTAATAAAACTAGAGGTTCACATTCTAGGCAGATGGGAAGTTTGCCTGTTCATACCACACTGACACTACTTTGCCTTAGCAGAAAATTATACATATAGGCTTTACTTACTGGAACTCCCATCCTGAAGAACTCTGAAGTGGATTTATAATTTAAAAACCCAATCTTACAAGCAGTACTCACTTCAGTTGGAGCTGTGCAAGTCCAAAGTAGGATCACCTGATCTGTAAGATTTGGGACTGCTTCTCTGGAGGAAAATGGTTTCACTGAACTGAAGCTTAGGACAAAAGCCCCGTACCCAGGCAATACTGTAGGACAGCATTTGGTGACTTCTCCCTCTGGGACATACAGTTATGATTAGAAGAACAGTAGAGTTTTCAGCAGAGAAAGAAAACCTCCCACCCTGACCAGGCTCTGATGCCTGGAGGGAAGGGGCAAGAGGAGAAACTGGATGCCTGTATTCCCTCAGGGAAAAAAGTAAAAGCAGATCTAAAAGGCTCTACTTTGTCTTGTAAGTTTGTAGTGAATTCTTATGGATGCTTTTGTAAAGTAACAGGTCTGGCTTTTGGCTGTTTTCACACAGAGCCAAAAGAGCAGCTGTTGGAGGGTGCAGTTTGGAGCCTTGAACACCTGTTTCCTTAGAAAGTGTTTCCTTAGAAAGTAACCTAGAAAATGGGGATAAAAATGAAGAATCGGTGATAGCTCTTACAGTACATTTGCTGTAGACTTCCATGAAGGCTTTCAGTTTAACGGTATCTGTTACCTTCTCTAGCACCTTTTCCAAAGAGCAGTTAGAACAAGAAGTTTGTGTTTTCACACCTTGCCCCATATGCATTTATTACCATATGGAAAAGACATGCTTCAAGTTCCTTGCATTGAGTTTTGTTTAATTTCTCCTCCCAGCACAAAACCACAGCAAACTCCAAGATTTTGAAGAAAACAGCCCACAGTTATGGGCTTGGGCTTAATTTACCATTATAGTTAATAAGAAAACTTTACAAGGAAATGTGAACAGATAAATCTGGAGGCATAAAACTGCTACCATAACTAAACTGGAACAGAGATGCTCCTGAAGAACAGAATCATTCGTGAACTCTCTTACTTTCTGATCACAATCTCTCTATTACCTGCTTAGAGACTTACAACCAAGAAAGGTAACATGAGAGGCAGGAACTTTTCCTGCAGAACCCAGCCATCATTTTGCAGAGGCTTTCCACATGCATCCAACTACTTGAAGGACACGAGGGTAGTACCGTGGTCATTGCACAGGTCTGGGGAAAGCAAATGAAAGATTCCTGGTGGGGAATCCTGACTTGCCTGGGTGTTTTAGAGGAGCAAGTCCTGTGCATTGACGTGGCAGCCTGGCAGATTTTTGGCAGTCAGTAATTTCATAAAGAAGATCATGTAATCACCTTAGCACTTTCACTGTCTCTGTCCACGTGTCCTGCTGGCTCTCCCAGGGATCCACCCGGATCCAGTCTGATGTCTCCAGGGCCAGCTTGGCCATGGCCACCCGGTGCCTTGCTGACACCAAGCCTTTCTTCCCATACTTATCACTGACAGGAGACATTATGCCTTCAATCACCTCATACCTTCCTGTGGGGAAAAAAAAAAAAAAAAAAAAAGAAAATTAAGTCCTCTTCACAGAATCTTGAAAATTTAGAGTGCATAGGGAGCTCACCTAGTGCAACCTCTTCAAAGGATAACTTCCATGGTTAACTTCAAAGTTTTCATATGCTATGAACAACTTGATTTGGGTTTTGTTTTTAATCCATTCCCATCAATTACAAAATTAAAAAGCAAACATTTTGTTCCTCTTTGAGCTGCTCACAACTACTATCATATTTATCCTAATAGATGACCCAAAAAGGAAAGATGGGTAAACAGACAATTTTAAACCACGTGGATATAGTCATATTTGATGTTGCAAACTATCAAAATTGTTAGATAGAATTAAGTTTCATAGTCCAGTTAGTACAGCTTTGATATAGCCAGAGCAAAGAATGACTTAACTGACCACTACTTTGTTCTTAAAGATCTGAGCATTGTTATTTATAAGAATCATTGTGCCTTTCTTTGTGTTAAAGCAAGAAATACAGCATATTACTGCAGCTCTGATTGATGTGATTCAGACAAATCAGAAGACTCGAGCACAAAGATGGGGCTAATGGAGTCTAAAATGAGACTTGGAGCACTGTGCACATCAGCCACTCAATGCCTTTCTGTCTGGCTGACCATGTTAAATACATCTGACAAGATGCCCCTGGTTTTCTACCCCTGTAACACAACATAATCATTAACACAACAGACTGGTTAGATTTTGCAGTTCTGGCCCCAAACCAGGAAACAAAAATAAAGCACCACCAGAAGCTGCAAGACTCGAGAAATTGAGGAGAGGAAGAGTGTTTCAACAGAACAGAAATGAACAGAATTATTTCTAATGTAACACATGCATTTTAAATAACTATGACAAATATGATAGTGAAGAGGGAAAAAATCCTCTTCATTTTTTTCTAATTCAATTATTTTAACAAAGAAACTTCAGTGCAGCATGCTATCTTTATTGCTTTGTAAGGAAAACAATACTCCTGACATTTCTGATACTGGCACATGACAATTTAATATACTAACACAACAATGTCACTCTAGCAATGTCACACTTACTTTGATGTAATAAAATTTTCAAAAGAATTTCATCAAATTCAACTTAAAAAACCAGCATTAAGATTCAACAAGATTTACATCCTCTTTAAGATGTCAGTTCAAAACATCCTGTGTTTTAAAATATTCTCATTGCAGGCAAAATGAACAAGATAGAATTTTCCAGAACCATACAAAGATGTGTATATAATTAATTCCACCTCTTTATTTGAAATTGGAAATAATTCCACTTGATTTATGAAAAACAATTATTCTCTCGTACTCTGGTATTATACAGTGCTATAACAAGTTGTCATTTAAAGGGAAAGAAATTATAGTTTAAATTCATTTCTAGTTTAAAGGGAAGGAAACTGCAGTTTGAATTCACTACTACATTAACCTTATTAAAAGGTTTTTCCTACACGATGATTTTATTTTGCATGTTTCACTTTCTTTAAGTTTCTACGGATATAAGTTGTTCCCTTATACCTTAAATGAATATATTAAATGAAAAAATCATATTACTGTGAGCTCATGCTAACCAAGAATGATATGGGTCTGCCACATCCTTGTGAGATGGAAAGACTTCACTCTCTAGTCTGCCCCAGAGCTGCATAAATGGGATAAGAGCTCCTGGTGCCATATCAGCTTGTTCCAAAGCAGAAGTGAAACCAACTGGAAAAGCCAAGGCTGATAACACTTCAGAGAGTCAAACACAGGAATGGCTTGACAAGATTCACAGTGCAGTTACCCAGCACTACACAGACAGGATGCATGAGAGCCTTCCACGTAGAAATCCAGCTTTAGCTGCCAAAATATAGGAAATAATTCTATTACTGGCTCTAAATAACTTGTTTCCTATTGAGTAATTTAAAAGTTCACCTGTTCAAATATGCCCCTCAGTTTTGGCAGGTGTGTGAAGAGGAAATCATTAAATTCTGTCACCTTGGGCTTTTCCTAATGTCCACTGCAATTCTCTTCTCTCGCTATAAATTATTACAGGTTGCTTCAAACCTTCCTTGGTCCAGAATTATCTTCAAATGCTATTTCTCTAGAATTCTATTTCTTTTCATCATGAAGTATGCTATTATTGCTTGTCCTAAATATATGTAAAAATCCTCCAGGCCCTTAAGTGGCTTTGTTTTCCAAAATATACCTACCAAAAGCAGCAAAAAAGTTCCTCTTGTTATGAACTTACATTCTCTAAGAACTGTTTGGGAGAACTGGCTAGTGCTCAGAAAACTAAATATAAGTAAAGTAATGAAACAAAGACTGTCCCTCAAACATGTTAAAGCAGATTATTAAGATAAATTAAGGCAAACTAAAGAGGTATTTAGTTTTCTGTTATCAAGGTGTCATGTAAATTGCCACAAACACTTACACAAATTGTAATGCTTAATTAGCTTATTCATACTAAAGCAAATTTATCAAATGCCATTTCATACAAAATTGTTTGTGTATTTTGGTGGGGCTTCTATAGACTCATTTCTTCTGGTAGTAAGTCTGGAATTCACTGAGAGAAATTATGCCAGAAGTAAATAATAAAAGTAAATAACCACTACTGAAAAGCAAATAAATGGAACACTTCCATACATTTAACTCTTGCTCACTACTCATTTTCCTCTCAGTGTCAAAGGAAAATCCTCTAAGAGAAGCTCTGCAGCTTCTTGGTGTTACCCTACCCAGTGAACAGGAATGCATTTGACAGAACCCATCAATGGTGTCACATTTCCCCCAGTTTTTGTAAGATAATAATTCATTATCCTTTACCTTCCCCTCATATTTGTCTTGCCACAGATAAAACACCTTATCTTTCATACCCTTCTCCTTTGGTCTCACCTGGGAACCTGGGGATATAAGTACCCTCCACTGGCAACACTTGGGAAACAAGATGAAAAGATATCTCAGATTGATTCTAGTACTATTTCTTTGGTCTTTATGGTCAAATGAGGAATTCAGTCACAGAGAAGCAGAAGTGCCTGACATTAGGTATTAATAGACTCTAAAGGCATCTGCCACAGTCACTGCAAGTTTCAAAAAACAAATTTAAAACAAGGGACTGAATCTTGGAAAATTTTACCTGTGTCTGAGGATGTGTGAAGTGGCAAATTCAAATGAGTAGACAGAAAATCCAGATAAAGAGAACGATTTGAGTCATTCAGGCACACACAGCTATATGTGTTGTATTTAAAAGGCAGCATGATAAGATTTATTGGCTGATATTAACAGAAAAATGATTAATTGCTTGATATGTGGCAATGAAGCTGCACAAAGTATCAGAAACCAAATAAAATATCTTACTTAAAATAGGGATGTATGGAAAATAGGATTAAGCAGCATTAGAAACTGACATGATGCACAAAAAGCTGGCAGACAGAATTACTGGAGATGTCAGTCAGGATGCACATCAGGGATAGTCACATCACTCATGGCAGTGAAACCTGCCTCTGAAGTCACAGAATCCTGGCATTGTTAAGGCTGGAAAAGCCCTCTAAGATCACTGAGTCCAACCACAGACCCAGCACTAGAACATGTCCCCAAGTGCCACAGCACACACAGGGCTGGTGACTGAGCTCCAGCCAAGCTATGGCCCAGCTCATCATTTCAGCCTGATTTGTGACAGAGCAGCACCACTGAGGCAGCAGGAGGGTGAAGCCATTCCCAAGCCTAGGAAACATGTCCCTCACACCAATTAATTAATTAATTCCTCTTTCATTTCAGGCATCCAGTGTGGATGTCAGCTCCAAGGTGCACTGTTCCCTTGGAGAAGGGAATCACTGCTGCCTCAAGTCAGACAACCCCTGTTCTCCAGCCCCTCCATCAGCTCCCAGGCTGCAGCTGCTGCTGCTTCTCAGTAGAGAAGCTCCAATTTCTCCTCTCCTTCCCTGTGTAACCCAGAAGTGGAAACAGGGCTAAAACCACGAGAGAATGACCAATAAATTTCCTGGGTAGGAATGGCTCTGCCATAAAACAGGCATCCAGAATCAGTCACTTCTATAGCACGCTGCCAACCCCTTCTGCTTGAGAAACTCCGCTCCCTGTTGAGGAGGGGCCATAGATGGGATGTGTGTATCCACACATACCAACACATCCATGTGCTCCTGGAGCTGCTGCACATCCAGCCTCCTCTGCTCAGCATGGCTAAAGCTCCTGCAGGCAAACTGAGGGCTCTGCTGAGCCCTTGCTGCCACGCTGGGCTCAGCTTTCAGACCATGCTGGAGGCAACTTGGACACGAAAGAAGGAATCTTTAATGCAGAAAACCCTTCTGCTTGTAAGGTGTCACAAATTAAAATAAGAAGCCAAAAGGCAAGTCACACCCTACCCAGAACTAGGCATTGACAGTAGGTGTAATATAATGCACAATTTCCATTTCAACCTTTCAAAATTTCATTTTTAATATGACTTCTACTATATTTTAAGCAAACTGCCCTGAGTACGGGGTGGAGTCTTTCTAAACTGACCCTGGAGCAGACCAGACATCAAATTGATTCAGACAGAATAATAATTCATTTCCCAGTTCAGTCCTTCTTTTAGGGCAAAGAAATGTTACTGGATTGTAATTTATGACTTAAACAGAATTACCAATTGGTCTCATATTACCTTTCTACTCTTTGCATATCTGGGCAGCAGAATAAGTTATAAAACTACGGTGAAAAGATTAAATTAAAAACTCTTTTTAACCCTGTATTTCCTGTCCTGCAGGAGCAACAAAATAATTTTAGTTCTAGGAAAACAGAGACTTGCAGAGGCTGCCCTCAGAGTCAGCTCTGTAGTTCTACCTCATGACAGTCAAAGTATCCTCACAGGATATTCTGAGTATGCAGCTGCTGCTTTTACTGCACAGGGCCATCAGTGGGGTCCCTGGCTCTCTCCCCCTGCTCATTTTGACAGCCAAATTCCTTTTACTATTATTTGCTGTTCAGGTTCCTACTGAACCACCTCCCTAGGGATTTCTCTGTCAGATTCCAACAAATAATGATTCCCTCCCAATGACTTCCAGAAACCTATTATTTTATTTATATATTTTAGCTGCCAGATGGAAAAAAAAATTAAATCCCTGAGCAACTAAGGAGCTGCTCAAGCTTAAGAGTTCAAGGCTTCCCAGTAGCATTTCTGATTCTTTTTTAAATTCCTGATGTTACCACCTTGCTCTTTTGTTGCCAAAACATTCTAGCCTGGTGGAATCTCGCTTTTCTGATCTTTTTCTAGGATAGATAAAGTGCCTCTTAGTGAAGACAGATAAAGAATAATTAACATTTCATCTTTTCTCCAGCTTCCCCCAGCTGTCAACACTTCATATTAAAGCACATTGTATCATAAAAGCATGGAATTGGAACAGAAATGATTTTCCCAAGTTTCAAAATTATTAACCATATTAGTTCACAAGGTTCAGCCAGTGCCATCAACAGGATCCTGAAACTCCTGATAAAACTTTTACTCTCTTTGCACAAACACTCATTATATTTGCCTTTACACTGAGGAAATACCAGACTCTATATATTGAATATCCCATGAAAGTTTTACATTAATATCAGTAAAGAATATTAAAATGAACCCAGCTGTAAAGTAAGAGCTGATTTAAGTGAGTATTGAAACTTTCTGGCTTTTCCCAGCCCCCACTGACCTGTCTGGTGCAGGTGGTCTCTGGCCAGCTCAAACAAACGCATGTGCATGTGGGTGGTGGGGTTAAAGGAGCCACAGGCCAGGAGGATGACAGGGATCCTGCTCCTCATCCTGACAGCAAAACATCACACCTCCTCCCTGAAGAAAAAAAATTAAAACAAAAGACAAACTTGAGAAAGAGGAGTCTGCCCTTGGTTCCTGAACTAAAAGGAGCTGTTTCCAGAACTGGGTGTTGCTGGAGCACCAGTGCAGTGCCCAGAGATCAGTCCTGTCCTGGCATCCAGCTGGTCCTGGATGTTCATTAGGAGAACACCAACACATTCTGCTTCCCCACACACAGACATGGCTACAACGTACTCCTAGAAATTCACATTCTTATTATTAAAACCTGACAAATTTTTAACTTATTTTTAATTTTTAATCTGCTTTTATTACAGAGAAAGGTTTTGTTCTGTCTTCCTGGCCATAGATAACCCTGGAACCTGCAAGGCCTGCTACAAAATCAGATTTTTTTTTTAATAACTTCTTACAATAAACCTTTGCAACACCTTACAAAACCTCACGTGCAACACCAAATCCTAAGGTTGGAGCTGGGCAGGCAACACTGGGGGTCAGCCAGCTGGCAAACACTTCCAGGAAGATTATCAGCATTGGCCTGTGTGGTTCCTCTGCTGGACTGCAGAGCAATGGACAGTGCACCAACAACAGGGAGCAGCAGGAAAGAGAAAGCACAGCTGTGCCAGGAAATCCCCAGGGCACTACAAAGCTGTGAACGGGGGAAATGGGTAGGGAGCAATGCTGCGAGGAGCCTTGCAGGGGTGTTTACAAACAACCCTGATATAATTTAAACTGCTGGTCATCTACTAAAAATGTGGCAAAAATCAGTTTAAATCCACTGTGCTTGGAGCTATTTACTTGTAGAACTCTTTTTAAAACTAATCCAGAATACAATTGGCTTGATAAAAACAATTGTGTCCCACATCCCTGTCTACAAATCCAAAGTCTTCTCCTAGAATTTGAAATCTCTACATTGCTCATGGTGTATCATACACACAGCACTCTCCTCCCTTGCCTGGCCTCCAGCCCTCCCCATCAGACTGAACTCCTGTTTCCTGCAGGAGACACCTGCATCCCAAACTTCAGAACTCAGCCTTGGGATAACAGAGCAAACCCAGCACAGACTGTGTGTTCTGATCAGCCAAATCCCATTCTCTAGCTGCACTGTACCTGCAGCTCAGAGCCCACCTCTTACTGTCCCGAGTTCTTACAGTCCCTTCCCCCCTTCTCTGAGTTAGAAAAAGTTAATGGTTCAATCGATATCAAGTCAATGTTCTATAGCTGCCAACATGGTCAGTTCATTTATGGAGGATTTACAACCTGAAGACTGGGATCATACCATGGAACAGCACTCAGTGCACCCAGCGACAAGTGTTAATATTGTCATTTGTGACTTTTTGAACCTTTGACATTTAACCTTTTCACTGAGAAAATCCTTTGAAGCATTAAGTCCTATCTGTAGCTCCAGCACTGAGTACTGAATACAATGATTGTTTTATAATGTTTTTATTTTACTTTCCTAATTTCTCACACCTTCTTTCCATAGCTGTTCCTTTATTTGCCATCCCAGCTGGATGGTCTCTTTTGCTTTGCTTTTAATTGTACAGACTACTCTATTTCTCACCTGAAACAAAGGTGTTGGACAGTTTCATCACAGCTCTTACTCATTTATACCCTAGAAACTCCAGGGAAAGACTTCAACCTGTGATTTTTAGTGATAGCTTGATGGTACTGATAATGGAAACTCAAAAATCAAACCACCGTCACCAAACAAACAAACAAAAACAAAACAAAAAAAAATAAAACAGAAAAAACCCCACAACAAACCAAGACTGTACTAATAGTAAATAAACACGTAATGAAAAACCATCTCACCATCTCACAAGGTATTATACATCTATAAATTCACAAATACCCCATATATGTACATTTTTTTTAATCTATGTCTTTATTTTTACTATCCCCAAATATAGTGCACCCAACACCTATTCAACCGGTCTAGAACAACTTTTAGTATTTGAAATAAAACTTTCGGATTCAGTTGCTGCCTCAGCTGGTATTAATTACCTGACAGGTTTTAAATCATTAGAACACCAGTCAAAGTAACAGACAATAAGATAGTTAACTGATTTTTCAGCTAAGCTCTCTTGAGAAATCAAACACTGGGGAAAGTTTAAACACAGAGCGTGTGTGCCCTGCTCTGGGCCTCTGTCCAGCAGCCCTGGCCAAGCAGTGCATTCCCAGAAATGCCATTCTGCATTTTGGGAAGCTTCCAACAACAGGGACATCGTGTGGCAATGCAGAAAAGGGCAGTCACCTTCAGATGGGGAAGCCACACTCAAGCTATATAAGAAAGGTTTAATGATGGGTAAAGCGTTATGATTTTAATTAGATAATTCCTGCAAGTTCTTTTTCTGGTGCCTATATTCCTACAATATGCCAATAACAGATGATGCTACAGATGACCACAGTTAATTTCTGCTGAAAGTCAGTAATTAGAGCCATATCTGATTAATTATCAGCAGCAGAATGGAGTACTGAGCAGCACAGTCTGATTCATGAGCTGTTAAATCAGTAAACTGGAGAACAAGACACTGATACGTGCACACTTTGAGGCACTCACCCTTGAGGGAACATTTCTGCAAAAAGCAGAAATAAACCAAACCCTAGCACAGGATTCAAGTATTATCTCCTCCTGTGAGGGTGAAGCTAGATTAATTTAGATGAAATTTAGATTTGAACAAGTTCAATGCTGCCCGATTCCATTCTTTTACTGGGCCACATCATTACCTCATATAAATTCATGCAGATGCACTGGGACCAGCTGATTTACACCAGGTAACACTAAGAATATTAGCGTTGAGAGACAGATTTTGGAAGTCAGGAAACAAAAGCACATTTAGTAGCTGACCAAATCGTAGCAAGCCACAGTACACAAATATCCCTTAAAAAGATGACTGGATATGAGCGTTTCTCAAGCTGTTAATAATAAGAGCTGCTGCCATAGAGAAGTTACTCCAGACAGTAAGTTCCCAGAATTTGCTGTCACCAAAACAATCCTTCACAACAGTGACAAATATTCACCTGTATATCCCCACCTTCCTTTTAATAATGACATATGTACCTGGGTGAGGAAAAATGGAAAATGTATAATCTGGGGCAGTATTTTATTTACTCATCAAAAAGTTACTCCCTCCAGCCACAAAGGATTTTGCAAGGAGTACAAATATATTACACACAGCCCAATATGATGCTGTAACCCTTCAAAGCAGCTTTTCCAGGGCCACATGGTGAGTCATACTATTATTAAATTCCAGTGATTCAGGTGGCCCCCATTTATCTGACTTTCACTGACAGCCATGACAGGATACATGTCACCACAACTATGAAGCTGCTCCTTCCAATCCCCACACCAGATTTTTAGTCAGAGAACACAAGTCCCATTGCACTTCAGAGAAATCACAAGATCTGCTTCCCTCCTCACTGCAGCATTCACCAGAGCAGCAACTTATCCAAGCCCATAAAAATCACCTGGGCTTTTCCATATGTAACACTGGAGATGGCTCAAAACACAACAAATGCTGCCTTTAACAATGCACAGGGGGTTTTGCCTGAGACAGACCTGCTCACTTTGGAGGTGCTCACTATTTCTCCTTTCTCTCTGTCCAGGCAGCAATTTCCCCAGCAAAACAAAAAGTTCTCTGTGAACAAGTCACTTCACAGAAAACTGCCTGTGGCCCAAATTCCAAGTGCCCTGGTGGCAACCAGAGAAAGCCTCAGCAGAAGAGTCTCCTCCTCTCCTGAGATTATAATCCCTCAAATCACATCACAACACTTCACTCTTGCCATTCCTTCAATTCAGGCTGTATCAGTGGGGAAATTCCCTTTCACAGAAGAACCAACAAAACCTCTCTATCAGTTACATCTCTAAAATCAACCTAAACATGACTTATGGGTCCATTTACTTGGAATGAGTTTTTTCTTCTGAATGAAACTAGTTCTCTGTTTTCAGCTTCCAATCATAACTCTTTCTGCTCTACTGCTACAGAGAATCAGCAGTTGAAAAAGACTAAAGAAGAAAATTCACCACAGAAAGTACACACCAACAAAGCACAACAAATATAAATAATAAGTTGAGCACAAGACCCATGCAGTCTGAAATACATGCAAATATTGAACCTCCAGTTAATAATGAACACGGCATTGCCTTCAACAATTCTGATCTCTGAAAAGTTTATAAAATATTATAATCTCAACACTCACAAAACAGTGCCTGTGAATTCAAGTCAACAACACATTTTTTTAAGCCTGTGAGTTGCTACAAGCTTATAACTAGAATTCCACAGGGGGGCACAAGAATGTCTAGTCCCAGAGTCCAGCCAATAAATTATCCACAGAGATACTCCCACAATAATACCCTATATGATGTATTTTTCTTAGTATTCTTAAGAATATTACACGTTATTAATATTTGTAATCATCGTGCACAATAATCACGCTTACAGGCTGCCCATTGCCTGAACAGCAGCAAGGACTACAACAACTCAGCAACATGGAATTTAGAAACCACCATTCATGCACATTAGCAGTAAACTCCCATATTTTTAACATCCTTATTTGTGCATTTATTAAATATTCTGACGTTATTTCAGATTTTCTGCCGTCCTTAAACAGCAAACATGTAAAGATAATCAAAGCATAATGTCCTTAAAATTCTTTTTCTGTATTAGGGAAAATGATGAAATAATCCCATTTTGTAGAAAAGGCATTAATTACATTGTAAGTGCTCATAAAACACTTGACAATAGACATTGAGCTCTGCAGCAGTTTAATCTGGTTACAAGGCCAGTGACAGCCCACTAACCCAAAACCATGCAGAAAAGAAGTAGAAAAGGACCAGAGTGGCCAACACTCGTACTCATTGTCTGCTGGGTAGTGCAGGATCTCACTGGCCTCACACAACACCATTCCCTGCACCATTTTGCAGCATTTCCACAACTCAAGAGAATACAATCATCTCCTGGTATCTTGTACTTCCTGCACTATGATCTTTATCATTACTGCTCCAATAATCCCTAGTCAATCCCAATCTGACACTCAACTCCCTTCCTATTCTTTGTGCCCACATCACCCTGTTAAATAAGCTTTTTCTTCTTCTACAGTTTTCTAAAGTATTCTAAGTAAAGCCAGTAGTCCTCCCTCTCTTTGCATGTACGAGTCAGTCATCCACAATGCACAATATATTGATTTACAGAAAAAGAGCATTCACACAGAGCTGCAACTCTGGGAGCCTATTTTTAAGCAAACAGACTTCTGATTTAGTGAAAGCACCAACTTGTCTGTCAAAACAAACTTGTTAAAACTTCAAGAGTTTCTGTTGAGAAGCCATTCAGAGTGATTTTTTGTCTATCAACATCTCTATAATTTTCTTTCAACTAGCACAACACACTTAGCATATCCTAAGGCAGATCTCAGAAACTGAGCTCGCACACAGAAGATACATTTAAGTGGTAAAGAAAACACCTTCAATCACGAAAATCTGCTCTTATAAAGCTGGTTTTAAAAGGCAGCAAGCTAATGAAACCCCTAGGAATACTACTGCAGAACAGTCAGATGCAAAATAATCATATATAGCACCCACAGCATAAGGCAGGATTTCCAGAACACAGAGCAAGACCTGCCTGTGCCAGATCACCGGGCTGGATGGCATTTCATATGTTTTTGAAGTTCTCCATTATACTTTGTGACCCTGCATGGCTAATTTCTTCATTTCTGCTAGTTATAGTTCAGCAAAACTCACAGTGCTTGGTGAGCAGAGTGACATCCACACAACTATTTGAGTGGAAATTGCACAAAGTCAGCAATGTGGAGGGAACAGATCCAGATGTGAAGCTGGCTGGTGACACTGAGGCAGCTCTCCAGTGGCACCTGCTGCGCCAGGGCAGGCAGATGGGGTTTGACAGCTTCACCTGCTCCAGGTGCAGCAGCAGCAACTGAAACACGGTATGAACGAAGTGATTAGAAATCACCTCCGCTGTGAAATCCACTTTGTCTCATTAAATTATTTGAAAAGGCAGAAGCTCTAATTCCCCTCTGACAGGACTGTGACCTGCTGTGTGCTCAGTGCTCCCTGCACACATCTCTGGGCTTCTCAAAGGTCGTTGAGATCATCCGAGCGCTAATTAGATTGTCATAGATAGGCTAAATTCTAAAACCCGCATTTCTGAAGTTAAAGGTACGAAGGCAGATTACTGGTACAATCACACACTGAGACCAAACTTCAGCAGCTAACCACGCCTGGAAAACGAGCTCACGTGGACTGTATTGCTACAAAGCTTAAAGAAAACAAACACCATGCATTGCTTATAAAATCAAACAGCAGCTGCTGCACCCCCTTAAAACCCGGGCAAAAAGACGAGTAAAGTACGCGGTGAAAGCCAGATGGATTGAAAGAAACAAAAGTAACGAAAGTATCTGCTGTTGTCCTCTTTGACTCTTCACTGCACTTGGAGGAGCGAGAGGGAGAAAAGGGGAAAAAAAGCTTTCTGTTTAAACACACACACACAGACACACACACATATATAATATATACGTATGTCTATATGGTGATGGAGATGTGTTTATCGAGTGCGTGGTGCGGCAGCTCGGCAGCCCCGGCGCTTTGAGGCCCACCCGCAGTGGCCGCGGTGCCCTCAGCGCCCTCAGTGCCCGCAGTGCCCTCAGTGCCCCTTCCCTCAGTACCCCTTCCCTCAGCGCCCTTAGTGCCCGCAGTGCCCCTTCCCTCAGTACCCCTTCCCTCAGCGCCCTCAGTGCCCCTTCCCTCAGTGCCCCTTCCCTCAGTACCCCTTCCCTCAGCGCCCTCAGTGCCCGCAGTGCCCTCAGTGCCCCTTCCCTCAGTACCCCTTCCCTCAGCGCCCTCAGTGCCCGCAGTGCCTCCAGGCTCCACTGTGCTCGCTCCGCGCCCTCAGCCCGCAGCCGCTCCCGACCCCCGCCGGGATCCGGCCGGCTCCTCCCGTCCTCCCGTCCTTCTGTGCTCACCGCAGGGCGAGCGGGGCCCGCGGCGGTTGGCAGCGCTGCCCCCGCTCCCCGCGGCAGGCTCGGGTCCGGCTCGGGGCAGGCTCGGGACCGGCTCGGGACAGGCTCGGGTCCGGCTTGGGGCCGGCTCGGGACAGGCTCGGGTCCGGCTTGGGGCCGGCTCGGGACAGGCTCGGGTCCGGCTTGGGGCCGGCTCGGGACAGGCTCGGGGCCGGCTCGGGGCCGGCTCGGGTCCGGCTTGGGGCAGGCTCGGGACAGGATCGGGACAGGCTCGGGTCCGGCTCGGGGCAGGCTCGGGTCCGGCTAGGGGCAGGCTCGGGGTAGGCTCGGGTCCGGCTCGGGGTAGGCTCGGGTCCGGCTAGGGGCAGGCTCGGGGTAGGCTCGGGGCAGGCTCGGGATAGGCTCGGGGTAGGCTCGGGATAGGCTCGGGACCTGCTCGGGATAGGCTCGGGACCTGCTCGGGATAGGCTCCGGACCGGCTCCGGGCTGGCTCGGGACCGGCTCCGGACCGGGCCTCCCCCAGCGCCGCCGCACAGCGCCAGCCCTGCCGGTGTAAGGACACCGTGTGTTTTTGTTGTGTCGCCTGAAGGTGACCTCCCAAACTTTCGGTCTCCTGCTGTTACCCGGGGTGGGCCCTGCGGCGCCGGGGTTGTGCTGACAGCGTGGACAAGGTCGGCTGGCGAGGCGTGGAGTATAATGGACGTGTGGGAAAACTCACAGCGCCGGAGGTTTGTGTACAAAAAGGAGACAGATGAGTCCTGTAAATTCGTTGAAGTAAAGGGAGAAGCCGTGGGGCATTTCCCATGGGATTTTCAAAATGACTGGGGGACACAGCCCTGTTTTTGTCCTGATTTCCCATCCGCATCACCCTCTTGCTTTTCCCATCGGCCGAGGTTCTCACAAGGTACAGACTTCCTGAATCTCCTACCTTATGTCCCTCTCTACTATTTACCCTCCCCCATTTTCTGTTTTCTTTTATGTAACAAACCACCATTCATAATTCTACTAAGTCTTTTTTCTTTCTCTCTAAGTTCAGGAATTTTACACGGCCTTGGCTGAGCAGCAGTCCATGCCAATTAGTACCGATTTCTAGAACTGATAGTCTCTTCCCTTTGTGTGAGTTCCTGGCCCTATCTACAAGCAGATTCTCACGGTGTGTTTGTAAAGACACAGTTCTCTTATTCCTTTCGTGGAGCTCATCTTTCTCTGTGTCGAATGGCCTCACAAAGTCACCTCCTTCTCCATTAGCTGTGGAATGTTTTGCAAAATGCACCAATGTCATGAAAAGTGTGTTAAATCAATTTTGCAAAAAGTGAAGCCCAGAGAGTTTTAAATAATTTTCTTCTTTAACTCTTAGGCATATAAAATCCAGTTTCTTGATATGTCAGAATGTTACCAGTTAGGTTTAGAGTCCACTGCAAACATCCTGGTTTTGTACTGTTGAAGGGAAACACAAATGTTCCTCTGGTCTGACACTATCATAAAAAATAAATGGAATTGTGGAATGCATTTTTAAGCTCTACTGTGTGAAATGCACATGCAAAGGACAAAAGCTTCACTCCTGGACAGAGGCCATGAGATGTTCAGATCTTTCATTGTGCTTGCTGAAAGCTGGCCAAGAGATGGTTTTGGCAGCAGGGCTTTGGCTTCAGACTGGGAGCAGTTTGCACTTTTGAGGTTTAACTTCAGGGGGATAAAGTGGCAGTGTGGGCAGTGCTGAAATTAAATTGAAAGTGTGTGTGGCATATTTCTCCATGAGATTTCCATGCTTGTCTTTGGTCCTTCTCTGTTCACATAAATTTTCATTTTTCATAGACTACAACTTGCAATTTGAGATATTAAGGAACTATTATTGTTAGCGGCAGGGTGACTTTTGTCATTGTTTAAAACAGGGTGAGTGTTGGACAAACACTACACAAGCAATTTCTTATACATAAGCAGTCCAGACTATAGGTGTTTAACTTTTAAAAACTGTGGGATTATATAATGATGAAAAGCCAGATTGGCAGTTTTGAAATTAATTTATGTGTCTGTATAAATAATCTTTCTTACAAAAGGATCTAGAACTTTGTAGAAAATGCAATTCCCCAACTCCTTTTAAAGAGAAAAAAGTCCATTTAAAAAATCTTTATGGCACTGACATGCTGTGTATAATGGACCACTTATTTTGGCTGACCAGGCTTTCTAAACATATAAAGTTGTTTTCTGAAAAGTAGTAGCTAGGATTAAAATCTCCTCTTTCTAGAGTCTGAATTACTCTGACATGTTTTGTCAATATATAAGATTCCCTGTAAAAGGAAACATTTCATTTATAGAAAAGACAACCAATCCAAAGGTTAAATCTTGTGCATCAGTTTGGAAAACTAAGGATAAACTGGTGAGTGGGCACAAATTAATGTGGCTCCACTGATCTCAGTGGGAACTGTTCTGTGCTGGCTGAGGTTTTGTCCTTCACCAGTTTTGTTGTAAACTGAATCACAGGCATAGTAATAAGCATTTCTGGCTTGCTGTCTTTAAACATAAGGTTTTCCACTTCACAGTAGTTTTTAAGAAGCTGTTTAATAAATAAAACGCTTTAGAACTGAGTATAGTTCACTGAAGGTAACAGACAGAGCCCTGGGTGCGATCCCAAGCTGAGTTCTCCCCTGAGCCCTGTGGAAGTGGGTGAAATTGCAAACCATGCCTGAAGTGCAGTGGTGTGAAAGGGATGATGTGGGAGGAGATGAGGGATCAGACAAGAAGGTGTGCAAGAGCTGAAGCACTGAGATGCTCCTCTGCAAGGGAAGAACAAATGACCACAGAAAGTTCCTCAGCGATAATGAAAGATGGGCTAATTAAAACCTGTCTTCCAGCAACCAAACGAAGACAAAGTTACCCCTACAGAATCATGTAATGTTCCAACAATTATCTAAAGAGAATGGTAATCAGTGGACTGGCTTCTACTCTTATCACATAATTATTTTCATGGGTTGGTTTCTGGCCTAGTTTCAGGGGGAATTTAAATTCTGACATAAGTCAGAATACCTGTGTCAAAGTGTGAAACTATGAATATGGAATTCCAAGCCAAAGTTGTTCCAGATGTTGTGAATCGGTTTTTGTAAGGAAATTTGGCATTTAATGCAGTTCTTGAGATGCAAAACTCCCAGGGTCTTACACAAGTTGTGCATGCTGAGGCTGAAGAATTAGGGCTTGCAATTGTAAGTTAATAAATAATCTTTTAGTTCTTGGCACCTGCTCTGTTCAGATGTGTAATTCAGATCTGAAGAAAATTCTGTTGGGACGAGATGGAGAAGAGAGACATGAGAGAAGTGTTCATTAACCTTTCCCCTCCGTAACAGAGTTGGAGAGCATTAGCTTGAAGTGTTGGTGATATTCACATGGCTTCATCTATACACAAGTAAAGGAAAAAATACAAATGCACAGCTTTTATCTTGAAATTACTTAAGTGCTACTGTTACAGCTACTTTGAACATTACATCGAATATCACAAATACGGCTGGGCAAGGAAAAGTTGACTTCCTGCAAATGAAAATCATTCAGTTGGTTGATTGCTGTTGGAATTAAAGGCAAACATTAGCAAATCCATTATTACTGAGGCAGGCAGCAGAAATCAAAAGGCTAAACTGCAGTACAGAAACAAAGCAAGCAGGCTCTGGTGTGCTGATTCCTCTGAAGCCACAAAAGATAAATGAGCTGAGGTAAAGAGACAGTGCAGAATACAAAGCTTTGTCTGAAAGTTAAGAAAAAAACCCCAAACCAACTTAAAAAGGCTCAAAAACAATCATAAAACCTTTTAACTTGGCTGCAAGGAAGACTTATCTAGAAGATAAAATACAAACAGAGAAAGGGAGATAAAGAAAATTTTTCACTTGTTTTAGGTTCCATGACCATCAAAATAGTCTTTTTTTTTTTTTTTTTTTTTGTCGCAGGTGAACAGAATGAAATGTTTGGTTCATTTCTTTCTGTTTTTAGAGTCTCTCAGACATGCATTTTCAATTTGTTTGGGTTCTTTCTTTCTCTCTCTCCACTGTTTGTAAAGTTATGTCAATATGTATCAATTGTTTTTGTCATTTCCTTTACTTGCTTGTATTTTGAATTTTAGTGGAGCTAAAATAGCTTCTTTTGTTTGCATGATGTTTCTGATGACATTCCATATTACCTTTCCAGCACAGTAAGTGGTATTACTGGCTGATAAAATTTTACAGTTGTTTGGTATTTCAATCACAAGTAAATACAATTTGCAAGGTTGTGTCTGGAGGTAGCAACAACAACAACGCATAACAGTCCAAGAGAAATTTAATTTTTTTTTTTTATATAAGAAATTTGATATTGTTTTTTGAAGTAGATTTTATGAAAGTATTTGGCACCTTGCTTTTCATTCATGCATTCTTTGGGATCTCTGTTGGTGAATATTAGCATGGTGCTGTGTTCTTCTGTAACCTACAGAATTTTACCTGCAGGTATTTTTAATAATTGTACTGGGAATCCCAGCACCATTTTTGTCAAATGTCAACTTTTCTATACCTAAAGCCTCTGTATGATTGGAAGTTTGAGATTTAATAGTTCTGCTGAGCTGAAAGTGAGAGTAATCCCATTATCAGAAGGAAACCATTCCTGTTTTCTTGGTATGGCTCTGTTCTAATTCAGAAAGGACCAAGACAAAAAATACTGCCACTGTAATCTGTAATATATTTCTGTGCAGCAAAGGTGCTGTAACATGCCCACCCTGGAACATGGGTAGCCCAGCAGAGTTAGAACTTCTCTCTGTGGTGCTGTCCAACACTGGCACTTGCTGGATCTCCATGTGCCCTGTGCTGATGGTTTTTATTCAATTGCTTTTAGATCAAATGTGGCAGGAGTCAATATGGAAATGTATTGTGGTGTCATATTTGTTCTGATAACGTTCTGACTGCAGAGTGCTTGCTGATCCCTTGCACAGGTAGAGCAGAAAGAAAGAAGATGAATCCAGGAGTGGAAAGCATTTGTGTTTTCATAAAATCGGGTATCTGACATTTCAGAAAAGATACAGAGAAGATCTTGTTCTTTCAATACAGAACAAAGACTAATTTCAAACCTTGAAGGTTTGTTGTGAACCAGAGCTGTCATTTTTGGGGAGCTCTGTAATTTTTAGAATAGCTTCACTGTAACACCGAATTGTGTAACGAAGAAAAACTGAGTATAATGTGTGGCTTTCATTACTGCTTTTCTGAGAGAAATTGCTGTGAAGGCACATCATTTCCCCACTCTCAGAAACAGAGGCACTCCAGCCTTTGATTCTGCTGCCACAGCCACACAGGCTTGCTGAAATACTCAAGTTTGTTCATATTTTCTGATAGCAAACCATACAGGTTTTTTCTCCCATGTAGCTTTGTCTTGGTTTGAAAAGACAGGTGTCTGCTAAGGAAGGCAGGAGCCTCTCTTGAAATGGAAAATGTAAACCCCCTCCCTCTGAATTATTATAATTTTGAAATTACGGAGCTCTCAGGCAAAGGTATGGGAATAGGAATAACAGTTCTTTACCAGGAAAATTAAAGTAAAAATGCAGTAATACAAAAAAGACCCCAAAACATTGACAGAGTCAGAATACAACTGACCCCCTGTCGGTCAGTCAGGGTGTTGGTGCAGTCCCATTAAATGGTGGCTGCATCCTCCTGCAGTGACAGATGTGGTTCTGGTGGAGCAGGGCTCCTGCACAAGGTGCAGTTTTCTCTGAAGTTCCAGTGATGATGCGGAAAGATCTGGTTTTCCTCTGGGATCCACTGGGAAAAGGCTGCTCTGCTGTTCCAAATCTCAGTTTTTATCTGGGTAGGAAATGCTTGGCTCCTCCCCCTGGGTGGAGCATCTCCCAATGGGATGATGGAATTTTATCAGCCATGCCCTGGGACTGCATGGCCATGAACAGGAGAGATCTCCTGGAGGGAGGATGGGCTGTGGGAAAGATAAAGAACACTGAAACAGCTGGGTTAACACATGGCCCATTAGCAGAATATTCCCCCCGAGTTATGAGAGATAAGGAACACTGCTTCACCTGGTTTCAACAGGTGGTGATAGAATACATACTTCTGGTTACATCTGGCATTGCAAACTAAGACAATCTCCTGGAGTTGTCAAAAGGAAATTGAGAGGATTTGTCCCTTCCTATAACTGATCTCTGGTTAGTACAGTGGGATTTTTGTGGACAAACAAAGTAGTCAGGAGAGTGTGGGCTTTGTGTTTTGGGGGGCACTGCAGGGTCACTGTTCCCACATGGAATTCCCCCTGTGCCCACACAGTGCTAGTGCTCTGGCTCTGAGAAATGTCACCAGGCCATGGCAGGAGGTCAGCTGCAGTCCCTCACTGCCCTCCCTTCCCTGGGTACCTGGTACTGCCATCCTCCTCCAGGACTATTGAGGCACAACATGGTTTGAATTTAAAAAAGAAAGAAATTAATTTTTTTGTTCATATTTGTATGAACAAAACACTTCTTTAGGACCTGCAGTATTGTACTTGAGAGAGTAAAAATTAAATGTGCTGTAAACATCACATTTTACCCATTTTTTGCTTATGGTTTATCTTTGTCAGCTAGAAGATTTCTTTCTCTCATCCCTCACCAGTTTAGTTTTTAGTGACTTGGTAGAAGATTATTTAATCTGTTTTACATAAACTTTGAAGCAATACAATGAGGCATAGTCATAATGCTTAAAATCTTGATTTCAGTATCATTTAATAGAAAGGATCTTTTACAAAGCCATATTGTGCAGTGCAAAACATCAAGGCTTCCATCCATCTTCATTGTTCCTCATTTAGGCCCAGATCCACTCTTGCATGCCAGATGGCAGCTGCAGAGAAGTTTCAAGTTCTAGCAGCAATGGATGGGAAGATAAGTGCCTCTTGAGAAGGGAAAGCCAGATTGCAGATTCCTTTCAATTGCACCTGATGACTTATTGCCAGTCACTAATTGGTTTGCCCATACACAGGCAATTCAGAATCCAGCAGCAGTGCCTGACTTTGTCTGGAGCTCTGTTCTTCCTGCAGAGATCACTGCTGAAATAAAACCTTGCAGAGAAAAATATTTTATGTGAAGCTCTGGGAAAAGCAGACCTAAAGGGTTTTTTTTCTGGTTTGTTTTTTATTTTTACTTTTTTTACTTTTCATAAACTGCTGTGTCAAGATTTTTTCCTTCAGGAGAGCCATAAAATCTTGTATAACTGTCATTGTTAATTATTATTGCAAAATAGTGTAGCTGGCTGTGATGTGCTGACAGTTGACAATATATTTCTGTGTGCATTTTCATTTTAGTCCTGGATGGGGCATTTAACTTATTTCGACAGCATCCAGAGAACCAGGAGAGCAAGCTATGAAAAGCACAGAATAACTCAGGAGTGAGAAACTGCTGGTTATTTTCACCACTTGGAGGCCATGAGCAGCTGAAGCATCTGTGGAGTTGTAGAGCAGTGTTGGTGATTGCCATGCTGTTGATGAAAGACAGAAGCTGTGTGTAATGGTACAGCTTGGAGCCCAGCTGGTAATAAGCCTTTTAAAAGGTGAAGTATCCACTTAGGAAGCAGCATCCCTCATGCAGTGAAATGTCAGTAATTTTCCAGCTAATGCTGGACCAGCATTATCTCCTGAACTCGTCAGTGGAAAGCATTTTCACTAGATGTGTTTTACTGAATGCAGTGACAACATACCAGTTATGTGGGAACAGAAAAACACCCCATCTGTCTGTATTATAAATTATTATTAGTTGTCCTGAAGGAAAAAAACAAGGAAAAACAGCCTGTGTAATTAAGATCTTGAGTGTCCACTGTCTTTGTTACCCATGTGTCTGTGATCACAATCCCAGCAAAACCAAAAGTGGAGCTATGAGTGTGCAGCATGTCAGGGCTGTAACACCACACAAGTGGGTAAAGAGCACATCTTGTTAAATAAACACTAAGTAAATGAATCTCTGGGAACCAATGGTACTCACCAAACGTATTCTCAACAAAGAAGGGTGTGAAAGAGTGGAAATATTCCCAAGCACAGCAGAACCACATTAAACATGTGGGGAGATCACTGAGGAGATTCCCAGCACTTAACCGGACTGTGAATTGAGTTCACATCTTGTAGGTTATTGTTTGCTTCAGAAAATCGCTAAATTGACTTTGCCTATTGAGGGCCCCACTAGTAAAAGATAAAATAAAATCACAGACCAGCATCCAATCACAAATGAACGTGTTTGCTGTTTAACACTTGGATAGCTGTGTAGTAAAACCCATAATCTGCAGGGAAATGAAATTTAGACATCTCAAATGTGTTCAAAAGCAATGAATGTAGTTTCCTAAAAATCCTAATTCAGGTCTTTTCAGTGTTTTGCTTTGTTTTTCCTTCAGACCTAGAGAAGAATGGGGTACCTACAGAGGCCTCACTTCTAGAGCTGAGCCAGTGGCTTGTGGCTGACATGACTTGAAATTTTTTCTCGAGATGGGAAGAAATTTTGTTGTTCATCAGCAACCACAGGGAGGTGAAAAAAGCACTTATTTAGCAGAGCACTCTCACTTTTGGGTTTAATAGCAGCAATGAAGGGTCATTTATCCAATAGAGGGTGTGTCTGCAGCTATTCGTCGAGCAGAATTTAACAAATGTTGGGGATCCCCTGGATTTGTATGAGTGAGTGACTGCTGTGATAGTGCACCCTCGGAATGGGACTTTGGGAACAGTGCACTCATCTGGGATCTCTGCAGTGTGGTGGGGTCTGTCGTGGCTGTGGCAAAACTCTGACCTCGTCTGATAAATGCCTCTCAAAACATCGCTGTGTATCGGTGGATAAAAATGTCTGGGGCGCTTTGTGTTCTAAAGGATTTCTTAAACCCTCCGAGGGAAAACAAATGCCAAGTACAGGGAAAAGTCTGTCATCGTTTGAAGTGAGCACGCTTAGAGATGAAACCCAAATATTTTGGAGGAATGGCTGTGAAGATGGCAAAAATTAAGGTAAGATGCAAAGAGATGTCTGAAATGGTTTTCTACTTTGTAGTGATCTGAAGATAAACACTTCCTAATTATAAGAATGGTGAAGTAATATCAGAGTCTGTATCTGAAATCTCTTAAAATGTTAAATTGAACATTATCAGGTTTTTTCCATGACAAGATTTATGTCAGTCTGTATGTTACCAGGTAGTGTAACAGGTGAGATTATCAGATAGAAGCAACCCTTCACTAGATTTGGTTGGTGACAAATCTAAATTTGTGACTTTACAAATCACTTTAAAATAACAGATGATTTACTTCAGGGCATTGCTGCTTTACTTGTGAGGGATTCGATGTTGGTTATTGTCAGAGGAAATTCAGAGGCACTCTTGGGCCAGTAGTGCAGTTGTAGCAAAGTGACCAAAATAATTTGTATGTGAATTTATTGCTCTTGAAGATGCTGGCTTGAACAGCATAATATACAACAAATTCACCTTTAGACATGCAGCCTCCAAACACGGAAAAGTAGTTTGGTTGCTCTACAGCTAAGAGAGAATTTTTCCCAATGGAGAAAAAAAATTACTGCTCTTTCTCCTTGAGATTGAATGCCATTTGTTGAAAATTTTAGAGATTTTTTCAGTCTTATTTTTCATTCTGGGCTGAATTCAACAGGATTGTGAGACCTAGATCAGTGAATTTGTGCTTGAAACCACTCAGGCTGATTGACCTTGCGTATAATTATTTGGTGAGAACAGAGGTGATGGAGATGCTTATTTTTTGGGGAGATGGAACATCCTACATTTAAGAATAAGCCCTCTGTTTAGATCTTCTGTTCCTAAGTTGGCATGGTGAGATGACAGCTCTGCATGAACAGTGGGGGCCTTCTTGTGCTTACTGTTCTGCCACAGGGACATTTGTGTGTGGATTTTTTAGACTTTCAGAGAGTTGGTTAAACTTGATATTTTACATACTGTAACCAGCGGGTTTATTTGTTAGGGTGGCATGCCACACACAACTCTGCAAATACAGCAGTGAGGGATTTATTTGCAAAGTCAAACTGTTCCAGAAGGTGCTGTCTCCCTGATAGGTTCAAGGTGCTTTTCAATGAATCATTGCTCTAATAAATCAAATTGTATGTATACTGGCATATCCAAGCCAGGATATTAATTCTCAAGCAGTGCCTGTCATGAATATGGAATTTAAAAGACCTGAGATGAATAAAGCATATGGCCTTTACATTTCAAGACCATATCTGTAATTCACTGTACTTTCTTCTTGATACACAGACAAAGGTGAATTAGTTCCAGACAAAAATGCATCAATGCTCTATTGAATAGTCAATTATTAAACATGTAATGGGATCAAGGCATACACAGCATGTGCACAGAGTACATAATTTGCCCCCGAATGGAGTGAAATTGGTCTATTTTGAAAAAAATCCAGGCAAAATTGTATTAACATGGAATTAAAACAAGTTATTGCTTCTGCTGTACAATGAATGGGCCTACTTGACTTCATTAACCATCCCAAGGAGCTAATTTCAGAGTCTTATTATATGTACAAACCTAGAAAAAATAACAGTAAACAACATTATTTTCCTTGCCCTCAAGAAGTAATCTATCCAATTTACAATGTTCTGTTTTGTGGAGAAGTAATGTTTTTGACAAGCATACGTTCCCACATAAATGTTCTGGCAACACTGCAACTTGCTTGAATAAAATAAAAAAAATAAGTTATTGCTGAACAATGAGGAAATTACTTCATGAATGTCACCTGCATGAGGTTTTAAGTATTATTAATTTCCCTCAGTTTTATTCAGGAGAAAATGTATTTGTTTGATTGTTGACATTGTCATCAAACTAGAAACATTGTTCAAGCTGTGGATGTTTATTATTTTACTGCAGTTATGTATCATGATTGCTGCATTGGACCATTCATCTGTTGCATATTTTTGATTAGCATTAGGAAAGCTGCAGATTTATTGCAGTGTGTGAAAGGCACCATTTAAATCAACAGACAGGTGGGGTTTAGGAAAACTTCATTCTCATTGGTATTAAATGTAGTTATGAATCTAGCTGATTGTGACACTCCTGTGTATATTTTCATGGTTTATTAAAAAAAAAAAATCTGCTCTGACTTCTATAAAATACTTTTTACTAATACTTCATGTGGCATAAGTAATTACAGCTATTTGCATGCTCTAATGAAAATTGCAACATCTCCCTTTCAACAGTTTGCCGTTAATTTCTTTTCAAAAAACAGCTGGACAGTATGTGAGATTATTATTACTGATATTTCGTGTATATTAAACAGAAATATGAGTGATAGAGACTTTATATGTCTAAACAGATATATGCAACATAGAGGAAAAAGCAGAAATGATGTAACTGTAAGATATTGCAAGAATTTCTTGGCTAATAAGATGACAAGGACAAGGTAATTTATCTGTATGAAAGGAGAGGTAGAAATTCAGAAGTGAAAATTGTATATTGCTTTCAGAGGTACCTTTTAATATAGAATTTGACATTTCTGCTGGAATTGGAATGCAAAAGTTAGTTCTTGATTCTGCAATCCATAATTCTTTAGGGAATTCTTGTCAATTCTTACTGCAGGATTGTTCTTTTGTGAGAGGTGCTGAAGATCAGAATGATTTTATGTGCAAAAAAAAAATTCTTAGCTGAATTACTTGATGCAGAAGAAAAATTTGCAAAGGAGGTGGGATAGCATTTCTCCATTTCTGCATAGGGCATGTAAATGCATCTGAAGGTGGATGATTGTCCTGGGGTACAATGCAACATTTGTGTATTCTATCACCATCTGTTGAAATGTGGGAGGGGTGGTGATCCTTATCTCTGTGGGAGATATCCTCTGCTGTTGTGCCATCTGATAAGATCGGGGGATGATCATTGTTATCTATTCACAACCCATCCTTCCTCCGGAAGATATATTCCGTTAATGGGCCATTAAGTCCTATTGTGTGACTGATAAGATTACATCATCCCATTGGGAGATGCCCCAGCCAGGGGCAGGAGCCAAGCCTTTCCTACCTAGATAAAAAACTGGGGTTTGGGACACGAGGGCAGACCTTTCTACTGGATCCCAGAGGAAAGTCGGATCATTTCCACATCATCGCTGGATCTTCGGAGGAAAACTGCACCTTCTACAGGAGCACTGCTTCAACGGAGCCACATCTGTCATCCAGGAGGACTGCAGCCACCATTTATAGGGACTGCTACCAACACTCTGACTGACAGGGTGTCAGATTGTATTTCTGACTGTGTTGGTGGTTGTTTCTTTTATATTATTGCATGTATTTTATTTTTTCTCTTTTCTTCTATTAAATTGTATTACTGACTTGGAGTCTCGCACTGGTTTTACTTTCAAACCAATACAATGATGCAGGTGGAGTTCTGCTGCAGTACCACACAGCCATTGAAAACAGTTACCTGCAGCAGTCTGATATCTTGTGAGAACTTCTTGGAGAAGAGACCAGACTTTAAGAAAAGATTTGAACAAGAACTCAGCAAATGAGTGTGGTTAAAATTCGCAGTCCACATCTTCAACATGCAGCACACCGTTGAATCCTAACCCCATCAGTGTCCCAGCAGAGCTCTGAACAGAAATCTCCGTGGCTGCCCACTGGCCCTGCTGGGATCCTGTGAGGGGAATTAGCTAATGAGTTAATGAGTGCCATTAACAGCTCCAGGCACCTGCAGCCAGGGCTTTGCCAGAGCTGTCAGTTCCTTCCTGGCACTGAGGAGCTCCTTTATCCTCCTGCTCCAGCCATTGATCAACCAGCTTCTGGTGTGCTGAGGACCTTGTTGATGCTGCAGCAGATGTAATTGCCTGCTATTATGATTCATGCTGTTCCTTCTATTGACCTTTCAGGATTGTTTTGTTCCTGTGAAAGAAGAGGATATTTTGTTAGCTATGGGGCCCTTATGATTAATGATGTGACCAGAGTACAGGGGGAGCTGTCTGGAATATGAAATTATCTGGATTTGACAGAGGGGCTCAGTCCCTGAGATTTTTTTGCTCATATTTTTGTAGCTCCAGGTGTAAACCTCAGAATAAGGCCACATCTGCCTAACTGTACTTCAGGCTGTGGCTGCCTCTTACATAAAGGCCATTCAGGAGGGAGATACTGTTCCTAAAGCTTTCTCAGGGATATTCTGTCATATTCTCTGAAAGAAAAGACAGTTCCACTCCCAAGTTCAGGGAGTATTGGGGTAAGTCCTAAGGTAGTTGGGCTGTTTGGGGACAATGTGTGCTGATGTTGGCCTCAGTTGAGAGGGGAGGGGGAGATGTGACTTGTCACTTCTGCTCCTTAATGTGGAGTCTTTTCTATTTATTCTTTTCTGTGTTTGCTTTTCTATTGCTTGCTTGGTTCTTGGGCAAAGGAGCTACTTGAGTTCTGCCGCTGAACAAAACTTTGTCTCCAGGGGACCAAGAGAGCCTGAAAAGACATCTCAGTATCCCTCTTTAGCTCAGCTCTTGCTGTGCTTGCAGTTTGCCCCCTTCTTTTCACTGATCTTTATAGTTTTGTTAGTCCACATTACCTCTGTTGTTCTTTTCATGTTCACTTTCCTCCAGCTCTACTGAGCACTTCTACTGTTTCCTCTAATGATTGCTTCTGCTAATCTAGGAGATGTCTGTAATAAGACAACTTCTCAAAATGTGCAATCAAAATGATATGTGAGGTTTTTAATGCAGCAAGACAGACATGAAAATTATTATTTGCATACCTTGTTTGTTAAAATTAAAAGCTAAGCCTTGTGTTAGGCTAGTAGCTGTTTCAGCAGCAGGAGAAGGAAATTCAGCCCATTTAAAAAGATTTTTCCCAAATAAGTCTTGGATTAGCAAAGGAGAGAAGGGAAAAGGAAACAGTAATTCTGCTGAAAGCATTCATGAATTGCAGAGCAGATTTGTTTGCTTGTTTCTTTCTCTCCCTTAGGCATCTGTAATTCAAATAACAAAAATCCAAAGCAGTGATTATGCTTGTCCCCTCATCCCCTGAGCTTTTCCAGGCATCAGTGTCTCTACCTCAGAGGAGCTTCAGTGCTGTTGCTGCTGTCCATGACTAACCTGGGCCACGTCTCCCTGAGCCTGCAGAGTCAGGGCTGCCTTATGTAGAATGATGCAACTTCACTGTGGTGTCATTTCTTTGTGCTGCTAACTTTACAGAAAAAGTGAAGAACAGAATGTACAAAGCCAGCCCTTCATCTTTCTCCTGTCCTACCCAGACTTTTGTGCAGATATGTTGAGACAAACAGATCACAGATTTTTGTTTTTAAAGCTCCCACCCATCTGCTGGAAGCTGGTATTTGATTCCTTGCTGTTTTCAGTTTCTCTGCATTCTCCCATAGTCGTGTTTGTTGGCAACAGACTGTGACTCCAGCACGGAGCCATCAGAGTGGCAAAAGTGACCAATTCAGTGCCAGCTCATAGTTTTTTGGAATTTAAAACTGTAAACCCCAGTGGAAACAATGAGAGATTTCTTTGCAAGGTAGAAGTTCTGAAGCTTCAAGGTAAAGCATGGCCCTGAATAAAGAACTGGTTAAAATGTATGAGGAGAGCAGGGTGAAATCCTTCCTCTCTTTGGAGGAAAGTTTACTTGCAAGTGCAGAAAGGTTAAAACATTGGTGTCTTTAACATCGAATTGTTGTTTATGAGTACAAGATATACAACTAAACCACTGCAGAAAGGGCTGGCCTCTTTCAGAAAGAAAGGAAAATCAGACAGTAAACCAGTAGAAAAGAGGAGGAAAAATAACCCTGAAAATTTGAATGTATGTTGACATTGAAATGCAGGGAGTGAGTTCAGTAGTGCCATTTTTAGAATGACTCAATTTCTTTGCAATTTGCAGGAAATGGCACAATGAGGTGAACAGGATTGAAGAAGGAAAAGTATGCCTGATGTTCTTACATAGCTTACGGATGTTCCTTAAGAGAAATATACTAAAAAAAATTTTAAAAGAAAGAAATAATAGCTAGGAAACGTAATACCTGACTTCAATCTTTTCACATCTGAAATAAAGCTTCTTAACCCAAGAACACTTCAACCATGTATGGATATGGTATTCCTAGAAACAGGTAAATTAAAGGACGGTTAGGCTGAAAGAAACATAATTAACATTTCCTTTCTAATTCCTGAACCCGAGCACAGCAGCTCTGAATTGTGAGCAGGCAGTAAAGTGTTCTCTTTTACAGTTCTCTGCAGCAAAGGTGCAGCTGCTCCTATCTCTGAAATTGCTTTATGAAACTGAATTCACATTTCCTACTAATTTGGCTCTCTTTAATCGTGAATAATTACATTCAAAGAAGTAGTAGGAAAGGTGATTTTCTTTTTTGCTAAGACTTGCAGTTCAGTGAGGTTAATGACATTGGCACTGCTTTATTCAAGAAATGAGTTTGCCCTTAAGTTAGCATAAGAATTTTTCAAAAGACGTGCTTCAAAAAACCAGGGTAACTTTTTCTCCTATCAATCACTGGCACTTGTTACAGAGAAACTGATGGTCTTTAAAATGTGTATCAGCTTTTCATTTGTGTAGGATAAGGATTTACTTCTCAAAAAAGAAGGAGGAGGAAAAGGATACAGATGCTATTACAGTAGATTAGTCTAAAGCATCTAGATAAATTTAGAAGGCCTGAGTTTGAGTGATTTGGCCAAGGTAAAATAAGAAATTTTTGAAAGAATAGAACCCCAAATTTACGTCTCAGGCCAACCCTGTAGGACTCTCCATGCCCTGCAGAAGTTGTGTAGCTGTCAGGTATCAGGCTTCTCTGTAGGAAGGTGACATACTGGTGCCATGAGAATCAGGAAAAAATGCCTTTTTTTTCCCTCCACATTTTCCTCTGAAGCATTTCTTTAGCAAATTACAGAAATATTTTTGAACAGCATAACTAGAATTTCTTATAGTAATTCTGAAAAGGGATTTTTAAAATTCCTTCTGTAAAGGAAGCTGTGTCAGGATGGGCTTAGAAGAAGGAAGGAATCTCAGAAAATATAATGCACCTATTGTAAATGGTGGCTGCCCTTGTCTTGTCAAAGAAAGGGTTGAAATAGGTTTGAGCAGCAGATCCTGAAGTACAGAACACAGTAAAGAATAACCAAGTCATGTAATTCCTTTTAGCAGTACTAAGTCAATGAATTCTTGATCAATTCAATACTCTCCCTAAGCTGTGCAGTGCACCATACTTAAAATCAATACTGAAAAGGGAGAGAAACTATGAAAAGTTAAAGCAACTGATATAAAAAATTAGTAGGAAACTGTACCAGATGTTTGTAGGATGAAATTTATTGGTAGGTACTTCCTACAAATGTATCCTTCTGCAGCTTTATCTACTGCCTACCAAACCAAACTGTCTAAAAACTGTAATTCTGTTCATGGATCCATAAGCAAGGATGAAAAAAACCACAAAAAAATTTTTCAAATACTATGAATGCCTGTGTAGAGTCTGTAATGGAATATATGTCAGTAGAAATCAGTAAAATCCTTGTTAGCACTGAAATGGTGCCAGAAATGTCCCCTACGTAGAAAGTCCACTGAGTGATCATTTAATTCTCAGATACACTTACTGGATTAGCAGGGAAATGATAGCTTGATTTTTGACAATTTTAGAATAGAATTGGCTTTGGTAATATTTTAAATGAAACATTGGCACTGCTAATAAGAAATCCATACAATTGTTCCAAAACGCCCAGAACTAAAGGAAATCCAAAGCGGGGAAAAGCCAGATTTCACACACTGGAGAACAGAGCACTAATAAGCTGCTTCTGAGAAAAGACTGAATAAATGAGAAATATAGGTTTGCAAAAATGCAATTACTTTGTAAGGAGGGGAGTGTTTATGTGGTGTTTAGCCTGCATTTCCATGCCAAATAGAAAAGAGCTCCACTGACATTCCTGCTGTGGGTTCCTGTGTCAGGGTCTGGGGCTTGGCCCTTTTTGGCTCTGCTTTGCTGCTCCAAAACAAAGTCCCCTGTGGGCCACTTATGTGCTGTTCCCTAACCCAGTTCTGGTTTGCATTGGAAATACGTGATATTAAAACTGAGGGAAAACTGCTGCTGCCCCAGCAAGCAGGACAAAAAGTAATGATCACTTTGTTTGTTGTAGATTTGCATTTCACACAGATACTCGTGCAGCTCAGTGTGAGTGCTAGAGCTGGCCTTGCTGATATGCTGTGGTAGAGTATGAAAAGGAAGCAAAGTGAGAGGACAAGGTTAATCTGCCCTGAAAATAGAGAGAGATCCTAAGACACCAGCAAACTTACAGATTCTTTGTGTTCAAAGAATGGTCTTCCACTTTTTCTCTCCAGATCTGATGTCAGCTGCCATTTCCTTGCACAAGAGTCACAGATGTACTTCTCCCTCAATCATAAGTTCCACCAGGCAGATAATATGCTGTGCTCCTAATAAATGTGTGTGATCAGGTTGTTAACCACTCCACATTCAGTTGACACCGGAAAGTTCTCGTTCCTGTAGCAAAAGAGTTGGCACAAGTGGCACCGTCCTGCCATGAGAGCTGTAGCTTTATTACCTCTTCCTTTTTGAGCTATTTAATAAAATTTCTCTCTCTGGATCTAAAAAGCTGGAATATGCTAATTTTCCTCCTTCTCCATCCAGATTCTCACTGACATTTACACACACAGGTGTGCAAGCTGGCCTAACAAGTGGCATCACCTGGGGAAATTGTTTACCCCTCTTTTGTGGGCACCCAGCCATTGCTGGCTGGAAATAGCCCCTTTTCCTGCTGCACCTCCCTGGATGCTGGGCTGTTCCACACAGGCCTGAGAAGAGCTGGCTGAGGCTGCCAGGACCAGTGGCTGAGCTGGGGGAGATGCACAGAGTGAGCTCCCAGTGCTGCTCCAGCTTTTGTCTGACCCCAGGTCCAGCTGCAGGGCTTTGCTTCAGTCTGGGAGCTTTTGCAAGGCACTTCAAAGGGCATCCCTCAGCAATTTGCTGGAGCAGCTGTGATAAATGCAGGGAAGGACCTTTGTAGAACAAGGACTGGAAAAGTCTGATTGTGCTTAAAGTCTGTTGCAGGATTTTAAAGTCAAAATTTCTTCACAACCTAATGTGTTGTTCGGGTTATTTCCAGCTGAAAACATTCAGAATATCCTGAGAAATTACTCAAAAATAAAAGGAAGGGTATCATATGCTGACCTGTACTTTTCATTAACGTATGTGAAATCAAAATACTTGGAATATTTAAATATATTAGATTTCTACAAAGATGGAGGCAAAAATTGTCTGTTTTAATTCTAAGGATGTTCCTGTGTTTAGTTATATTTGTCATTCTAAATTTTGGAGATACTACTAGAACCAGGTTATTTTCTCTAAAGAAGTATACTATTCTGATCCACAGGAGCTAATATTGATCATGGCATAAAAGGAGGAAGGACTTCACATCTGAAAATTATTTTGTCTTCTCTAAATAGGGGCTTGTTTCAGCTTGCCTTTTGGGACCTTTGTTAAGACATTTTCCATTCTCTTTTTTTGAAAATACATATTGTTCTCGACTTCCTTCATGCATCACTATGCCTTTCCCCCTCTCCCTGAGAGCTATGTTGAGACTAAGTCCCTTCTGATAGAAAAGAGATGAAGGAGAAGCAAACAAGGCTGTCTCATAAATACATAACGAGGTGGCCAGCAGAAGGGAACAGCCCGTGTAGGAAAACACAAGAAATGTTCCAGCTTTACATCAAAAAAATGAAACACAAAAACCGCAGTAAATACTGCATTCAGGGTGTGTGTAGTTTTCAGTTGAGGGCGTTGAGGAAATTCATGTTATCTCAGTGGCACCAGTAAATAGCTGCAGCTTTGCTCCTCTGGTTCAGAGGAGCCAGTCCTGGCTCTTCCCCGGGCTCTCTGCTTTTGGGGTGATTTGCATTGCCATGGTGGCTCAGGCCATTGGGCTGTGGCAGCAAATCTGATTTCTCATATTTCTGATGTTAGAATGAATCTGGCATCATCTTGCTTATGTGAGGTTGTCCTGCTGCAGCTGAAATCAGAAGCTGCTTCTTGCCTGCATATTGATTAGTTTTCATTGGTATTGAGTGTACAGAGCTCTCTGTGTGGCTTGTGCTGCTTTAGGGGAACAATAAATATTAACATAAAGCTGTATATTTTAATGTGCATAGCTCATCTCTTACAGATTCTGAAATACTGCTAAATCAAGAACTACAGCACTTAGATTTTAAAAGGTTAAATAAATTTCACTTGGGCAGGTTCTGTGCTCAGAAGTGCAGCTCACCTCCAGGTTAGAGCCTGGGTGCTCCAGAGCCAGCTCAGCACACCCAGCTGCTCATCCCTGCTCTGTGCCTTGTCCCTGTCCTTCCCTCCCGTCTCTTCTCTCATTGCTGTGCTCAGGTCAGGGGCACAGGTCACTGGGCCAGCGCTGCTGGCTCTTCCAGCCCTTCTGGAGAGAAGCTGTGGCTTTCATTTGCACTGTGTGTGTGCCACCTCTGCCGTGCCAGGAAGGGCTTTTCCCTCTGAGCCGCTGGTTGCAGGGAACAGAGTTCCACTTACTGCAACATCAGGCATTTGTTTGCTGCTGCCTTTTACTAGGTTGTGTCAAAATACTTTGAATGACAGAGAGATGGGAATGCTGAGCTCTAGCAGCTCCTCGTGTAGTAAACACAGGGCTGGGTGGGAGGATGGAGTAGGACCCAGACTGCACAGCCTCAGAAGGCTGAAGCTCTCTGCAAGGGTCTGGTCCTCACCAGAACTGTGGGGCTGCATTGGCACTGAAAATGAAATTCTCTTTCCTTATGATGCCTTAGGATTTTAGCTTTTATATTTTTCATATATTTGTAATCCTTTGCAATTCTTTAGTGTCTAACTCTAAACTCCTAGACAGTGTTATCTGCTGCTTTCCCATTTCAATCAGACACAACAATTCCTCTCCAGGCCTGGGAATCAAGGACACCCTGAGAAATGTAAACAGAAGTGAGATGGGGGAGAGGAAACTTGGGGTAAATGACTTCATTACCTGAAGCTGTAATTGGAAGATTAACCCCCAATGTGCAAATGGACCAAACTTATGAAAGTGTGAAAACCTGGGACCTGCCGTCCATTTTTGGGTGTAGCCCCTGGGTGGGGCTTTGTCTGCCCAAAATGTACCTGAAGGCCCTTCAATAAATACAACCACTTTTTCTTCCCTTATTTTTGTCTGGCTTTTGTTTTAGGTAGCCCCAAGAAGGCATCACTCAAGGCAGGGAGATGGATCCCTGTCACTGGTCCTACCAGAGCCTGCACACCTAGGGAACACAATGGAAACATCTGTCTTTGAGAACTGGGACACAAAACTCTAATACTTTGAGGTGATGCAAGTGAAGTTTGACACAGAAACACATTCGAGTTAGAAATGGAAATGAAGATCCTTAGCCATGGGAAGTAGTCTCTGGAGTTATCACAAACCCAGAAATAGATGCCTTTATTTTTATATCATGCCTCATGTTCCCTTTGATAATTGTTGAGGATCTCTGTAACTCCTGATTCCTCTGACAGAAAAAAGTTGAAGACCAGATGGGACTGATGAAAGCCATCCTCCAAATCACAGAGTGGAATTCAGCAATTGGAGCTAAATGTTGATAATCCATAGGTAATTTGTGTCAAATGGAAAACAATCATTTTATCATATCTGTCTTTGCTGCATAACACTGAAATTAACCCATTTGCACTCTGGATTTCTTTTAAACCTGGAAGTGAAGGGTGATATGAAAGGCCAACAGGACAGATGACAATTTCCTGTAGCTGCCCTTAATAATTGTGAGTAAGAGAGACTTTGAATCCCTGTTCTGATTACTGTTGTCTTCTTCATTTCCTCAGTGTGGGATACAGCAGGATCAGTCCAACCCAAATCTTGGTAGCTCTAAGGATCCTCAGAGCATTTCTTCTACTGTCCAACTGTATATTTCACCTTCCCATACTAGCCTGGCTCAGCATTCTCCCCAAAATATACAGGATTTAATCTTTTCACCACCTCAAGAAAATCCTCACCTTTTTTTATGCTTGAAGAAATCTGAAAAAAAAAAAAAAAAAAGCACTAATAAAGGTCAGCTAGACACAGAATCAGAACAGTTTGGGTTGAAAGAGACCTTTAAAGGTATTGAGTTAATCCCTCTGCAGTGAACAGGGACATCTTAAATTCGACCAGGTTGTTCAGAGCCCTGGCTTGAATTCTTTCAGGTATGGGGCATCCACCACTTTCCTGGGTGACTTGTTCTCCTGTCTCACCAGCCATATGGTAAAAATGTCTTCCTTGTATCTGGTCTAAATCTACTCTCCCTTAAGTCAAAAACTTTCCCTTCTCCTGTTGCAACAGGCCCTGCTGAGAAGTTTCTTGTTCCAGGACCCTGCTGTAAGGTGTCCCCAGAGCCTTCTGCTCTCCAGGCTGAGCCAGCCCAGCCTCAGCCTTTCCCCACAGAGAGGTGCTCCAGCCCTGCAGGGTTTCTGTCCCTGCAGATCCCATGCTGAGGGCTCCACAGCTGGACACAGGACTCATCCAGGACAGTAATGATGTCTAGAAGGAAGTCTTCTGCACTCACTGCCTTTTGTACTTTATTCTGACTTGTTGCCAAAATTTACCTGTTTTTTGATAGAAGAGTTTCAGCATGAGGCAAAGGGTATTTCATGGGGGAAAGTGAATAAGAGAATATGAGAAATAAAGCTTGAGGTTGAGACACAGCAAACCCCTCGGTGTTGCTGAAGGGTTGAACTCCCTGGTGGACACCAGGAGAGGGAGCAGAACAAGAAAGCAGGAGAGAGCCTGGCTCTCAGCATCTTACAGCACTCAAATTCTGCACTCTGCCAGCTCTGGTACATTTATGGCATGACGTGGGTAGCAAGATGTTTGTTGTTTCTGTCAGTGAGCTGATCAGAAAGGGTTCAGGTGCCCTGGAGAGCTGAGACAGTGGCTGGCAGAGGAGGAGCTGGTTTGGAGCTGAGGCCTCACAAGGAAAAGCTGCTCTCACTGGGGGTTTGTCCCCAGCTCCCCCTGGCACAGCTGCCTTTGGATCAATTCAGTACTTCCAGATGTGCTTTTCTACCTGGCAATGTATCAGGCAAGACTGAAGGATCTGTGGCTGGTGTGTTCATAACGGTTACAACGCTGTCATTAGAGAGCAGAGAACTGTTCAAGCTCCTGGTTATTTTACTGGAAAGGTTTGCTTGTTGGGGGTGCCTCTGGAGCAGTCCTTTCTGCACCTAATGACTATAAGGCTGCTTCTTGGTAGCAATACTGTCTTCTCTCCCTTCCCTACAACCCCCCCAGTCTGAAGTGCAATCAATTAACTTCTAATTTGGAAGTGCTCTCTGGCTGGGTGTATTTTCCAAGTCAGTGTAAAACAACTTACCCAAACCAATATGGAAAATGAAATGTTCACTGGGAAAACATTTAAAAGCTTTCTAGTGTTTCTCCTTATTGAATTGATAAAAGTTGGAGGTTTTATGTGAAAGGTATTATGCTCATAACATGCATTCTCAAATAGCTAGTAAACTTCCAGAGGTAACCAAAGCAATGATACCTGCTTTGCAAAATAGAAGTGATGAAAAACTAAAAGAAAGTATAGCTAGAAAGGGAGCCTGGCATTACTAAGGTATCTCTGATTACCCTTTCCACATGTGGGAATTCAGATGAATTAAGCATGTCATCAGTTATTAAGGATTACTTCATCCTCTTGGGCTTGCTTTGTGTCCTCTAATGTTTTCTCAAATGGTTCTCAGCCAGGATATCAACACACATCAGCTTTGAACTAGTCACTAGTTCCATTTTGCCTTTTAGGTGTATCAAAGACCAATTAATAATGAATGGGCTGAAGTCATGTCTTCCTATCTTTCAAAAATCTCTCTCCTTCCTCACTCACCTCTCTTAGTGCTTCAAGCTGACAATGACAGGAATTGAAATAACTCGAACCTTGCTGTGATCATGGCATTCCAAGCCTGACTTAAATGGTTTTACTGTGTTTCTTGCTGAGTTAGGCTCTCTTGAAAGAATTAGGGTAGTGTTCTTTTGAATGTCAAATCAATACCAATAACCTGTAGAGCTCTTGAGCTCATGCAGGCTATGACAAAATCTGTTTAATTCTTGGTGACTTGTTCTTAACAATCCATAGTTCATAAAGAATCTCTGTCCTGAGCATACAGAATTTTTCACAGGTAGAAACTACTCATTATGTTTTAGAGTGGTTAGATGTTCCCATTTAGCTCTGGATGTTAGAGTAGCTAGAGAAAGTGATTGCATTTTAAGTTTAGCAGTGGTTGTTCCTTTCAAGTCACTTTATCACAGAGCACTTCCTACAGCAAAGTCACAGGTCTACTTGTGATGAAAGTGCTATGGCTGGGCATGGGTAATGTCAGCTGAATATGCTGGGAGAAGAAAATTACTGAGGAAAAAAGTTAATGGTGTTCCAAAACTCAATATAAGGGGGGCCATGTTAATTTAAAAAATAATTTAGGTGATAAAACTTAACTGTAATATGCAGGATTGTATCAAAATAAATCATAACAATGCCTGTTTGAGTGATCTTACAAATATCTCTGTGGTGTTTCTGCAGCTTCAGAAAGCCTGCAGGCAGATGGTTGTGAGGGTGACTAGAAACTGAAGGATTAATTTTGTAGAAGTGTCTGTTCCCCATGCAGTTACTGCAGATGTTCTGTACTGGGGTGTGGCAGATCCTTTGACACCTGGATAGGAAAAGTGTGGTCATTTGTGGGTGCTTTGCTGGATCACTGTGTAAACAGTAGGAAAGGTTTGTTTTTGCAATAACAATGCATGCCGATGCAATTCTGCCCCTGGAAACCTTGGTGTGTGCAGTGCTGTGTGAGACCCTCCCTGCTGGTGGTGATCAGATCCTGCCTGTGCTGGGCTTCACCAGCCTCACTGCTCTTCCCACCTTCAGGCAATTCTTCCAAATAGCTGCACTGGCAATCTTTTACCTTTGCTGTGCTGCACTTTCTGCTACGCCAAGGTTCAGTGAGAGCATTGTGCTCTTACTCATCTCCATAGAAACAGATTCTCCCAGGCAGGACTGGTGGATGGGGATGTCAAAGGCAGCTCACACTTGTGCCACGGTGTGTGCTGAGGTTCTGGAGCAGTCACTCATGTTAATGTCCAGCTTTCTGAGGCCAAGGACTCTGCTTAAAACTCTGCCTTGATCCTGCCTGAAATCTGTCTCTTGTTACTGCTACTGTGTCCCCCTACTACTGATACCATAATGTGGAGAATAACCGAAACTATATGCTCACAAAAGTGGGATTTATAAGCAATGCATGAAATCATGACTTTGACCTCGATGATATGCAAAATGTCTAGGTTTTGAATGAAAGAACAATCAAGGCTTCAGAGGTAAACTCAATAACTTGGAATACAGTTCCATCGAGGGTAGGTTTTATCAGACTGATTTAATATATTGATAAGATAGCTGACTTCTTAAACAAGGGGAATACAATGAACCTAACCTGTCTAAATTTAAGCAAAGTATTTGACATAGTCCCTCAAGGGAAATTATTCTTAAGGAATGAGAAAATGGGGATTAATTTAAAAACTATGAGGTGGATAAAAAGCTTGCTCAGGTAGAAGCTTCGGTGAATTCTGTGGAAGGGAAAGTTCCCAGAATGAAGAGAAGTTACCAGTGCAGCTTCTCAAGGTTTGGTCTGGAGAGCAACCCTAATATTTCAATTAGTGACCTTGTTAGAAGAACAAAGTGGGTACAATTATAAAATTTGTGTCTGACACAAAGTCAGAAAGTGTTACCAATTTTGGAAGAGGACTGGGTCATAATTTACGAAGGATTAGATAGCCTTAAGGGAATAATTCTTTCTGAATTATGATGCAGTCTTCCTCTAGGACCGGCAATACTTTCTCATTTTGTCATCCACAAATTTTATATGGCCTTGTAGACTTGACTAATGGGAATGGAATGAAGTTTAATTGCACAAAGTCAATCACGCAGAGACTAATTACAATAACTTTTGCTGTGAGATGGAGTTGGCTGTTTCCTGGTTTGTTAAATGCTGGAGAGGGATGGTGAGACTGTGGCACTGGTTACACGTGCTGTGCTGGGGGTCTGCAGTGGATAACGTGAATTTTCACTGATCCTTTACACCAGCACAGATGAGGGATTATCATGCAGAAAATGACTCTAAAGTTGTTTCTGTGATGGCTGGTGGCTGCTCTTCCTTGGCTGGGCTGTAACTGGGGTACTTCCCTCGAAGAGTGCCTTACTCTGAGTTTTCTGATTAGGAAGCACAAAGAAACTGCAGCTCAATTACATTGCAACAGACTCATAATAACTGTAACATCATAAATCATTTCAGCTTTCCTTTCAAGGGAGGATGTTCTTCCATTTTAGAGCCTTCCCTCCAGGACACTGAGGAGCTGGAGCGTGTCCAGAGCAGGGCAGCAAAGCTGGGGAAGGGACTGGAGCACAAATTAGGACTTGCTCATAATTTGGCTCCCAGGAGCAGCTGAGGGAGCTGGAAAGGGGCTCAGCCTGGAGGAAAGGAGGTTCAGGAGGGACCTTGTGGCTCTGCAGAGAGACAGGTGTGGAGGCTGGGACAGCCAGGTGGGGTCTGCTCCCAGACAGCAAGTGACAGGAGCAGAGGAAACAGCCTTGCTTTAGACTGAATATTAGGAAAAGTTTTTCACAGAAAGGTGGCCAGGCCTTGAAAGAGGTTGCCCAGGGAAGTGGTGGGGCCTCCACCCCTGGAGGGATTTAAAAGATGTGTAAATGTGCCACTGAGGGAGAGGATTTAGTGGTGGACTTGGCAGTGCTGAAATGATTGGACTCCATGGTCTTGGAGGTTCTTTCCAACCTTAGTGATTCTATGATCTCTTGTACTTGGTGTAATTCTGAAAGGTGGAAGTCTATTAATTTGGGGGTACTTTAAGTGATGTGAAATCACTTTTGAAGATGAAGCACATGGTGAGTCAATCAGTAATTTGTTGTTTCTCAGGTCATAACATTCATCATGCTTAGAATAGTTTAAAAACTGCTATTGCTGTGATGATTTTGTTGTTGGTCTGCTGTATCATCATAGATATCTAAAAGCCAATTATCTATATCCTATAAAAATTCTGTGCTGATGTATATTTTTCTGGATTATGAAGTTACAGTGAAGCACAGACAGACATTGAGCAGCAGCAGTTCTGGGAACTGCTGAGAACTTCTGGGAACTTCTGAGCCTGGAGAATTTCAAATTGCAATGAAGTTTGCCAGTAAATGCTGTCCCTAACAAATACTAAATACTATTGAATTCTTTTGACAGTACACAATATGTAGAAAGGAACCAGTGTCTATATAGTCCTCACAAAATTCTCACTGAATTCTAAGTTTACTGCCAGACACTGAATATTCATGGCCAAGAGCCCTGATAAAGCCAGGAAGTTGAACACTGAGGAATTAGAAAATGGCACAGCTGAGTGAAATCTGAGCACATATAAACTGAGATGTGTCTAAAGGTAAAAATGTGATCAAATACATGGCTTTTCATATGACTTGATATCAGAAATTCTGCCTTGCTTTCATTCTGTGCTCCAAATAATAAAACTGCTCAGGGTCCTCCACAAGAATTCTTACAAGGAAAAAAAAAAAAAAAGAAAAACAAACAAACAAACAAAAAAACCACAAAAAACCTAACCTGTAAATTTTCTGGAACATGGTCACAGAAATGACAAGACCATGTTTTATTTGACCTTTAAAGGAAAACCTCCCAAAACCCAAAGAGAAATTCAGATATGGAGATATTTCAGAGCACACTGGAAATCAGAATATCAGAAGGAAAATGGCTGAGGGATCTTTGCCAGAGTTATCTCAAATGTCTCTCATGATCAGTGCAGTCCATTAGCACTGATGGTCACATCAAGGTTTTTATAAGGCCATAAATTGGACCATTGTCTGAATGTGTATATTAAGAAGTAGGTATTCAATCGGATATATTGCATTTCTACATCATAAATTTTTATCCATCACATATTCGTGCCCACTCCTAACAAATGTATGGTTTCTCAGAGCTTTTTGAGATGCTCAGTCAGACTGTGGTCTGGTAAATCATTCACACAAGCCATCCCACTGACCTGAACAGAGCTCCTCATTGGGGTTAATAACGTGATCACAATAGAGCTCAGCAATTACAAGGGGTTTGCTATTGCTGGGGTAGGTAATTAAAATGGTAAATGTGGATTTTAATAGTGAGGATCGCTGGAAGTATTCAGAAGTGAAGTACATTTTGGATTGTTTCCTTCAAAAGAACAAAGAAAGTAGGAGTTTGTGTTGATGCCTGCTAGAAATTATTATGGAATAATGGTGGCTTTGAACACTTGTGTTAGACAACAGCAATGGAATTTCTGAGGCTTTGAGAAGCTGAAACTATTCTTTTATTTTCTAACTTATGATTCTGTGTTTCTTTATTTCTTTGTTTCTATATCTCTCTAGGAGATAAAAAGAAAATTACTGTGTTATTGAAGTAGTATATCAAATAGGGGAACATTTAGAAATATATAATAATTTGCTTTCTTTGACTCTTATGGTCCAGAAGGAAATAAGTAATAAATAATAACAATACAGAAATAATTGGAGTTTGGAGTTAAAGTACATTCAACCTACTTCACTTCTGAGTGTGGCTAATACCATCTAATATACTACTGAGGTGAAAAATCTATTCCATAGGAATGATACTCTGCATTTGGAGTGTGAAGGTAGGTGCTGGGTTAGCTCTCTGCTTTTTGAGACAATCACAGATAATACTAAAATTAAAATCTTTCCTCCAGTAAATACCCCCTGCCTTGTACTCCTAGCCATTGACCATGTCAGGCTGATTTTTATATAAAGCTCAGGCTATTCTTGGTGCTGATTTCCTGCAGTCTGAGTGAATTCACCATACAGCCTCCTTGGAGGCTCTGTGGATGCAGGGCTTCTTCTCAAGTTCGAGAGTTTTGAAACCAGAGAGAATTTGGAGTGCCCACAGTCCCGGTGATTTCTCATATTTAACTATTACTAAGCTGTAACCTATTTGAATATGCAGCAACAAGTTTTGGAGAGAAATCTCTGTTCCAGTTCTGAATGTGTAAAAAGAATATTTCCTTTGGCATAACTGAATTCAAACTTACGACTGAATATTTCAGATCTAAGTATCAGCAATGAAACAGTGAACTATTACTTTTGTGTAAGATGCAAAGCATTTGAACATGGCTTTCTGTAAGAATGGTGACTCAAAAGGAGTCAGGACACTTTATGTAGCTAAGCTTAGAGCCAAAGGAAGATTTGGATATTGGGAATTCTGGAAGAAAACCTTGAAGGATTTTTTTCCCCATGTCATTGTTTTGCACAAGGTTCATTATGATCCCACTAAAAAGAACACTTGGACTCTGTGAGGAGGTTTTTTAAAAGCCTTGAGTTCCTCCAGACACTGGGAACCTCAAATTGTTTGGAATCAGGTGGGCTCCAGCCAAGCAGATCCCCCCTGTGGAAAACTTGCCCCTGAGATTTGTTATTTTTTAGATCTTTCAGGATTTTATTAAAAGAAAGCCATTCCACTAAATACTTCTATTGTCAAACACCTCCAAAGTTCACACGAGGACCTGTGGCACGTCCAGTCCCAGGCAGGGACCCCGGGCAGGGACCCCGGGCAGGGACCCCGGGCAGGGACAGCTCCGAGCTGCTGGAGCTGCTGGGGAGGTCACAAAAACGGGGTCTGTGCACAAACACAGGCTCAGGGTAAAGCTGGACCTGCAGCCCAGCCCAGCCCGGCTCAGCTCAGGTCAGCCTGGCCCATCTCAGCCCAGCCCTGAATATCTCATGCCAGCTCAGCCTGGCCTTGCCCAGCCCAGTGCAGCCCAGCCCAGCCCAGTCCAGCCCAGCTCAGCCCGGCCCGGCCTGGCCCAGCGCAGCCCATCCCATCCCAGACCAGCCCAGCCAGGCCCAGCCCAGCCCAGCCCAGTCCAGTCCAGCCCAGCCCAGCCCAGCCCAGCCCAGCCCAGTCCAGCCCAGCCCAGCCCAGCCCAGCCTAGCCCAGCCCAGCTCAGTCCAGCCCAGCTCAGCCCGGCCGGGCCTGGCCCAGCACAGCCCAGCCCATCCCAGCCCAGCCCAGCGCAGCCCATCCCATCCCATCCCATCCCATCCCATCCCAGCCCAGCCGGGCCTGGCCCAGCACAGCCCAGCCCATCCCAGCCCAGCCCAGCGCAGCCCATCCCATCCCATCCCATCCCATCCCATCCCAGCCCAGCCCAGCCCAGCCCAGCCCAGCCTGTGCCTCCTTGGGCTGAGCTGCTCCTGGCATCAGTAACTCCCTGATTTACGGGAGCCGTCTGCTTAGAATCACTGCAGTGATCAATTTTGATTTTCACAGCTCTCATCTCCCTGCCCACAGGGACCAATCCAGTGACTTCAGACTTAAAAATATAAGGGCCTTTAATTGAAATTAGGATTAGGTTCTGCTGTCCTGCTGGATGGTGACTCCAATGGCTTTTCAGATTTATTACAGGTGGATCAGATACTACTCGGCACTGTTTAAGTGTCCCCTAAGTTTCAGAACGCTTAAATATCATTCTCCTTTGAATATTGATATACCTTTCCCTTTTTAGAAAAATAGTTACAGCCACGGAAAAATGTTTCCAAAATGGCTGGTAGTAACCAGTTCCTTTAGGAATAGAGCAGCATGTGGATCTCTTTGCTTATATATGAATGTATTTTATGGAAAAAAGCTCCAATTGAGCTGGTAAATGGAGTGCAGTCGATGTAATTCATAGCTGGGCCACTCCAGGTAGCCAGGAACAAGCAGTGCTTGCCCAGCAGTGGGCTGGGTGTGTGACTGAACACAGCAGAGCCAAGGGATGGCAGCACCCCCAGGAGCCCCCAGAGCTCTGGTGCCTGGCACAGCTGGCACAGGCACAGCCTCACCTGGGCTGGCCACAGCTGGGCCAGCATCAGCCTGGATTGGCTCGTGTGTTTGCAGCAGACTTTCATCCCCATCGTGCCTGACAACAGGAACACGATTTAGGGGTCTGGCCCCAGCCCTGTGAGCTGCCCAGGTTTGATTAGAGTTTATACCTGCCTTGATCAAGTTGCTTTTCTTTCCTGTGTTGAGTAGAGAACTGTCCATCTGATTCACAGAGCCAAGGGGCAAGAGGAAGGGGCCCCCAGTGCCCTGGGGTTTGGCAGCTGCTGTTGTTTAAGGCAGCAATAGCACTGTTTGGCTGCCACTTGTTATAGCTTTTAAAATAAAAAATATAATTTGCATGATAATATATCATTGTTTTAAGCCACTTGAGCTATTTGTTCATTTTAAATGGTCCCTTTTGGAGTCTATTTAAGTCTTCACTTTGCAAACAACGTTAACCTTTTCAAGTACTTCTCTTGTTCTCTTGCTAATGTTGAAAGCATTTGTGGCTCAAATAGTTTGAAATATTTACTGGAGTCACCATAGGCTTGCTCATTTACATTGTATTGTATATTCTTGAAAGATGACTCTAAAATAATATTCCGTATTTCTGCTTTGAAGTGCTGAGAGTAGTGTCTTGGTTTAATTATGGAACTCAGAATATTTTGTTATTACTGTAGGTAGTTCTAAAGCTTCTATGTGAGGATGAAGAAATAGTTTGTTTCATGAAGCCTGGTAACCTAACAAAAAATTCAGTAAACTTAGAGGGGGGAAAAAAGGTGTATTTATGTTCTCAAGTTGCTTTATCTTATATGTATCTCACATGTAATAAGATTTGTAGTTAATCCTCTGATACTTTGTACTGAGGATAATGCCCATTACCTGTGAACTGTCAAAATCACACAAAGAATTGGCAACTTCTAAACTTTGTATAAAATCAATCTCTCTGACATTTTGTCCCCTAGCTATTAATCCAATTAATTAAAAGTAATGATTTATGATATCAAACTTTTATCCACCAAAACCCTTTTGTAGAAACACTGAGGGAAAATGTGCTGTATCAACCAGCAAAGGAAAAAGATGTTTCCCTTGAATATTGAATAATGATTTAAATAAAAAAAAAAATCTGATGTCTGTGTATAGAGCTATATGAGCTTGTATTTGTGAGAAGCAGGTTGTCCTGTTTGTGCTGTCATAGCTCCTTTCAGTGTTTTCCAGGAGGGAATGAAGAAGCACTCTGGGGCTCCAATGGATACACCAGCAGCTTTGTACTTTGGAAGCAGCACTTCATGATTGGATGGTTTCACACTTGGAATTGCATTGGTGTAACCTGAAATTTGTGTTTGGCACTTGGAAGCTGGCACAGTTGTCAGGTTTTGCTGGGGGTAGCAGGAATGACATCCCTCCTGCAAAGTGCAAGGCGTGTGGAGTGGAGTGGAGTGGAGTTCCCACGGCTGGACACTGTGTTTTCTCCAGGTCAGTAATGCTGGTCTCAGTTTTCTGAGAGCAAAGGTCCCAATGAAAAAAAGGGAAATAATTCTTGTCGCTAGAAATGGAAAAACTTCAGTAAGTTTGATTTCACAGAAGTCTAACTCAGTACAGGCACACAATTGCATGAGTATTTGGCCTGTGACAATTTTTATTTATAATGAACTAACAAGTGGCAGGAGATGGCTTACTACAGGATTGCTACCAAATTGTCTGTCCATCATAAACGTGGCAGGAAAAGCAAGAATTTAGGAGATGTGGGTTCTAGTTCTATGTCTTCTCTAGAGTCAGTGTGGTACTGGGCAGTCACCTCACTTTGTCATCTGTAAAATGAGAGGCTGTACATCTTTGTGAAGGACTTGGAGCTGTCTGTGCTTTAGCAGCACAGATTTCTTCACAGGCAAATTAAAGGGCATTGGCATAGGGATGTGGGTTTTGTTTCCTTAGTGAGTAAAATAAAATGACAGCTCAAGGTATGAATAAGCAATTCCTCAGCAAGTTGGGAACATGCATTTTAATTCTTGTTTTGTTGATTTGCACCTGACAGTAAGTGCCAGATTAGGCCTGAAGTCTCACGGCTCTTGCAGTTCTGGGAGGAGTATGCAGGCAGCAGGCAGCACCCAGTTCCTTTAATCTCAGCCCAGAAGGGCTGCAGGGAAATAGGAAAGGCATTGTTTGTGGCTGTCAGGCTTTGTGAATGTGCCTGGCAGTGCAGGTGCTGGCTGTGAGAGGACATTTGGGAGGGGGACAGCCTGGCTTGCCCAAACTCTGCTCACACTGGCAGCAAACAGCAACCAAAGTGGAGTGAGCAGCTGCTGGACTCTGCCACCAGACCTCCTTTGGGCTGGGAACCAATATTTAATGAAATATATGGCACCTGCCACCCTTCCTGTCAATCAGCTCTTTCTATAGCTGATGCTGGTGTTGGTGAGCCTTACATTTAAACTGTGATTTCAAATACATCAAGCAGACTTCTTCTGAAGTATTAACATGTTATGAAGGCTGATACTGAAAGATCCTGGTAGACTGGGAGCTTCATTCCATGTATGACACCTGAAAATCCAAACTGTAGAGCTACTGTGAAAGAGAGATCTGCTCCATAGAAACAAAATGTTTGCAAATATGTCTCTCCCTTAAGAGCTGAAAGCCTTTAACTTCATCCTTTAGCCAGCAAGAACTTGAAAGCTTGCATCCTCTAATGGAAAACATCTTTCAGCACTAATAACATAATAAGAACAAATTGGGCAATGATCACACATAAAGCAGGATGGATTGCACCCCGGGAACACCATCTCTAGCAGATTGCTAGAGGTGAGGCTGTTTCCCCATTGCCAAAGAAATGCTATTTCAGAGGTGGCAGCTGCAAACTCTGCAGGGGATACTGCTGCCTTCACATTCAAATGCTGCATTTGTGCTAGTTAGAAGGGGATTAGGTAGAAAAAGAACAATCCCTAAGCAGGCAGGAATATGCCTTTGAAATTAAAGGCTGAGTGCTGTTAGACATGGGACAGCACTAGTTTCAGTTTCTCTCTGTTTGCTGATAGCTTTTTCCTGTTAAATACAATCACAGGTATATTTTCTTATTTTAAATGATCTTCAGAATATTCTTACAAGCATTTGTCTGTATTTTTTCTCTCATTGATTGCGTTTTTCCAAAGCTGTAACCACAGGTATGCTATATACATCACAGTCAGTTTGTAAGATAGTCCTGGTGTAGTTTTTCCAACAATATTTAACCTCCACTTCAAAAGCATAGCTAAACTGGCTAAAAGGTAATTGAAAGGAAGAAAAAAATTCAGCTAACTTGAAGCATATTTTTTCCTGACAGATTAAATTTCATTGACTATTATATTCTAGGTGAGGTGAACCTAAGATGGAGAATTCAAAAAATATAGTGAGATCACCTGCTTCACTTCCAAAACTACTCCATTTAAAATGATTAAGCAACTACCAAAGTGCTGTTGCCTGCACCATTAAATCTTCCAGCTCATGCTCATAGGTGATTTCTTCTCTTCTTGTCTTGTTTAATAGTTAGTGTGCAGCTTTACTGGTCCTTTAAAAACCATATTTGAGTTGCTCTGATGGAAATGGGTTGTTCCTGCTGCTAAAGGATGCCACATGCATTGGGTCACATTGATTATATATCAATCCTTCTCTGGTGTCTGGAGACACCGGCCTAAAAAAATTTGCCTCCAATCACTTGATAAATGGTGAAAATTAGTTTATGTCCTCCTCATGGCTTTCAAAGCTGAAGCCTGCTTTACTCAGAGAGTCTGTGATTTTTTTTTTTTTTTTTTTGGATGGGAGCTGGGAACACATACGTGTTTAGGGCAGTGGAAGGGAGACAAATCATAGGAGATTGGCAATGGGCAGCTTGGGGCAAGGCCTGGGGTCAGAACCATGTCATCAACATTAAACTTGAGGCATTTCCTGACCCACTGCAGCAGGGGAAGCCTCCCTGGTGGCACTGGGGACCTTTCCACTTAGGCTGAGCTTCTCCTTCTCCCCAGACCCCCTGAACGAGGTGGAGGCTGAGCAAGAGAAGGTGTCCTGGCCTCATTATCAGCACTTTGCTGAGCTGAGCTCAGGTCCCTCCCAGCACAAATTCCAGCTAAGTCCCTGTCAATGGTGGTTCCCACTCTGGTTCTGTCTTGCCTGCAGGAAATTCAAACCTTAAAAGATTTAAGAGCAGGGAGGGAGGGAAGGATTATCTGGGTTGTCTCTGCTAGAGTCAGCTCTTCAAAAGGAAATTAATGGAAAAGTCAGTTCCTAGTCTCTTATACTTGTTATGATTTGTAAACCACGGGCAACTATTAGGAAAAGAGTGAAATTAAATGGGCAGGTTGACCAGCAGGAGGAACCAAATGTTTGTAAGAAAAAGGCTGGCTAAGGCAGTAAATACACTGCACTGCCTTACCTGTGCCCCTGAACTGTGTACTCAGATGCCAAGTTTGTTTGGTGTAGGAAACACATGAATTTCTCATTCTGTAGGTTCATTTCAGTTTGCTTCAGAGGAGCTACAATCTCTCTGTAACATTATAGTTTTATATATATATATATATATATATATATATATATATATCTAAAATGTAACATTCTAGTGTGTAAACTGAGAATTCACCTCTCTATCATGTCCTGATAAACCCACTAAAAGGTTATATTTGAAGCTTTCCTGGTTTTCTTCATTTGATGCCAATTGATGAGTGAAAAGATTGCTACTGTTATTTTATTGCAGTACTAACATTTTGCATTTCCATTATTATAGCATCTACTGTCACTACAGGTTTGAATTTTTGAGATTTATACTTTGGACATGAAATAGTTTGTTGTTGCTGAAATTTGGCAAAGGAATTCTTCAGCCTTGAGGGATTTGAAGCTTGTGTACCTGATAAAAACAACAAAAAACAAACTCCAAACACCTCACAGCTCCAGATTTTCTTTCACTAAAAAAGAAAAATAATTTAAAAATCAAACCATACGGAGAAATTTCTGTTTTCATTTGCTTCTAACTATAAAAGAACAAGGCAAAATGGTTAAAAAGACCCATTTCTAGTGGCCTTAGGAGTTCATCAGCTGTCTCAGTGATGAATCTTCATGAAACTGAAATGATACCACAAAATGTGAACATTTTTGGTGCCAGCTGGTTACAGTGATAGTCTTTAGAAAAAGAAAATTCTTGTTTTAACTCCGAGTCATATGTCTGAATTCTGTAAAGTATTCCCAGAGTTGTACTTATTTGGATATAGGAAAAGTTTTATTGGATAAAAAATACGGGATTAAAAAAATGTAGTTAGATGGCCAGACATCAGTGGAATATTATTTATCATCACATTTCAAGTAATAACAAGTCAAACTTCAACTTCTTATAGCACTTTCATGCAATTATGTATAAAATACTGTGCTAGGTGAGTGGTAGTTTTGTGAGTTAACAGACTGGGTCTTCGAGCCTTTCTTATTTGCTTCCTTAACAGAAAGGTCCAGGTTTTTTTTTTTTTTTTTTGTCTTTCACCTAAACATCTGTTCTAAAACTCATGTATGGTAGGGTTTTTTTCAAGTTGGACATGGCACTTCTAATTTTCAAAAAATTTGCTTTATAGACACAGCTGTACTGTCTTCACAGATTCATAGTGTGTAGCTTGGGGATAAATCTGAATATTGGGGAGTTTCCACTGCTGGCTAATTTGCTGCTCTTCATGAACTCTGACCTCATTCTTTTTTAGTAATTGCCTCTCTTCTAGAGCAGACCTAAATCTTGGCAGTTGGAAAACCCAACACGATCGATATTCTGTTGGTCCTCCTGCCAACAAGATATAAATTCATTTTGCAGAAGGATCTATTCTATGTCTCTTTTAAGTCCAACTCTACACACAGGTTTTTTACCTGCCCTGCAGCCAGACTGCTTCCCTGCCTTCCACAGAGCTCCTGGGATATGGAGAAGTCCAGGAGCACTGCAGGGAGAGAAGCAATGCCTGTCCCATCCATGCCTGTCCAAGGGCTGAATACACTGAATGCCCTAATACACTGAATTATAGCACAGCTGAGATGGCCCTGCCCACTCTGTGCCAAGTAAAACCACTGCAAACCTATAGATATATAAACCTATTTATGTATCGTTCACTAACTGTTCTAGATGCCCACGAAGACCCTGCAATCTGAGAGGTGGCCAGTCTTAAAGCAAAGATGATCAATATTAAAGGAATAACTGGAAATGCTTTCTCTTCTGTGTACCAAGCCGTGGGTAATTGTTTTTGGTTGCTGGAATAACCGAGGTGGGTGTTCAGTGGGGAACTTCTCACTTTCAAACAAATGTAGGATTTAAGAATACTTGGATGTACTGTTACTCAAGACTAAATATAAACATTACGCTTCAATGATCTTAGGCTGAAGTTAGGAATGGCAATTTTAAGCTAAAAGAGGACAACTGACTAGCTGTTTCAAGGGGAAGGATTTATCTCCTCCTGAAATATTTGGGGCTTCTGGCTGCTAAGGGCAAACATTTAGGCTTGCCAGGATAATGGTCTGATCCTGGATGGATGCTTCAAGCTGCCAGATTGGCTGTGAGTGCTTCAAGCAGCCTGGCTGGGTGCCCCACTTGGAGGCTATCATTCTCCCGTGTCATCTGCCTCTCCTGTATCTGGCATTGTGCTGCCTTGTTTTCATTGCAAAGCAACAAAACAGAGTTACTTTTTTAGCAGCTGATGTGGGAAAAATCCCCAGCTCACTGAGAGAGTGTTTGGAGAAGTGTTCCGTCAGCCAAGCAGGCAAAGAGGCTCATGATTTTACGGAGAGAGAACTGAGACAGACTTTGTTGACTCCACTGGCCAAGAGCCCCCATGATTCTGGTGTCAAGGTGCACATCTTGCCATTTCCACCCCACACTTTGATTTCCCAGCAAACTGAAATGACTTTCTCACTGTCAGTAGAGAGGCTGATAGAGCCAAGCACGGGCCCCAAGGACCTGATTAAAGCCATTTTTCACCTTGGTGAAAAGTCAGTGCAAAGCACAGAAGTGCAGCTGGGCAGAGCAGCCTCCCTCTGTTCCATCAGAGTTCTTGCTCGTTTGCTGCCTCCCCACATCAGTTTTCTCTGTGATGCTGTCTGTCAGCTCTCCATGCAGACTTTGATGTTTGTGGACTTCTTTGCATGTGCTCTTTTAATGATCCATTTCTACTGAGTTCTTCACCATCAATAAATGTGATGTGCTATGGCAGGTGTCAGAGGTTCCTGTTTCGGGGTGGCAGCTGAGGTGCACCAATGTGGTCTTGGCCCTGAGAAATACATTCTTAAGAAATATGATATGTATGTAGATTGTCTTTCATTTCTCCCTTCTGGTAATCTACACCATTTCCAAGCAGATAGTAATTACTCCTGATTATCCCTCTCCTCATAACCTAGAAGAAGCAAAGAACAAGTAACAGCCTCACTGCTTCTCAGTACAGCCAAACCCAGAAATTAGCAACACTATATTTTGTCAACAAACATGGCTTCTTTCGAATCCAGTAATAGCCAATTGCATTATGATTTTTATCAAAATCTCACCCAGATAGCCTTAAGAAATTAATTTTCTTTTTCATTCTTCTTGTATCTCCTTCTCTTCATTGCCTTTTGTTTTCCTTCTTAGATTAACTGTAGGCAATTAGTTTCCAGTTCTTTCCAGTGCCCCAGGTTTGACCTGGAGCTGTTTTGGTGACTGGTCATTGAGCTCAGAGGGTCCTGGTGCTGAGTGAGTGAATTGTACAGGGCAGAGGGCTCTGACCTGCTGCTGAAGGTGGCTGTGCCAGAGCTGAAGGAATTGCCCTCTTGTCAGACCATATTTGACAAAACCCTGCCCAAGGTCATGCAGGGCACACACCTGAACAGGGGACTTGGGGAGCACAGAGATGGAAAATTTAAGTAGCAATTCTAAATAAGAAACTTTTCCTTCCCATTTAAGTGTGGTCTGTTCTGATCAGGAGCTCCTTGAGGCTGGAGAAGGCCTGTGCTGTGTCTGTGCAGCACAGGACCCATCCTCTGTCAGAGCCTGCCCAAGTCACCAGGGCTAAACAGCACCACGACATGCTTTGGGGCCAGACAGCAGGAGGAGGCAGGGAAATCGTGCAGCCAGGCTGGGATGGGAAAGGCAGCTGTCCATGGCAGAGCTCCCAGCAGGATTGTGTAAGAGCACGGTGCCAGACAGCCACACTCACACACCCACGGGCTGCTGCTGGGCCAGACACGGTTGGAGAGCTCCTATTGCACACCAAAAAAAGAATAGTTGCCTTCCTCTTTCTGGTGAGTAGCTGAGCTGAAGGAGTAGGGGCTAATAGAGTCTATTTGTTCAGATTGTGAGCTGCAGGAAAGTTCCTGCCCTTCAAGATTTCCAGTTAAAATAGCTTTGATGTGAGGACAGTTGGATACCACAACAATCTGTGAGACAATATTATTTTCCCTCAGCTGAGGTGATTAATTTATTTAGTTGCCTGCTAAGAAAATAATGCCTGGGGTTTTTGTTTCCATCAGGTAATCTCACCCTGCAGGGATAAATGTGACTGTGCAGGGCCATGGGGAAAGGCTGGCTCTTCCAGTGTCACTCAGCTAAAGGACTTTAGGAAAGAATGGAACCATCCCAGTGCTCTATTTACTGAGCCAGGCTTGTGGCTGGTGGGTGCAGAATGGCACAGAAAATAAGATGACACATCAGAAGTGGCCCTTGAAGGGACAGTCTCAGTCTGGAGTGATTCAGGGACAAGGGACAATCTGGGTGTCTCTCTGTGCCACAGTGAAGGTGTGGGTGAGTGGCCTGTTCTTTCCACAAGCTCCCATTGCTATTGGGCATTCCTCATCCTTAGCATTATTCAGTGGCTGCCAAATGGACTTGCTGACTTCTGGACTGACCTGATAGGCTTTATGTTTTATTGATGTCCTATGGTTTTCATGAATTCGGAATTTTCCATTCACTCTAATTAGTTGAACTTGAGTTCACAAACTCAGCGACCTTTCAAAGCATTTGGCAAGCTGCATGAAAGTATCACAGCCAAAGTCTCTGAAGTGCACAATGCAATCCATGTTGAAAGTGCAGAGAGGTTATACAGGTGCTTTTTGAAATCTTGAATATCGAGAGAAAAAATTACCTGAGAAAAAAGATGCTGCTTTTCTGCTGAGCATCCCCAAAAGAAACTCAGGATGAGCTTTCCCTGAGTACTTAGTGTAGGCCTAATGTAGACTGGAAATAGCCTGAGTACCAAAAGTGCCTCCCCAGCTAAGAAGTTCCTTGGTGTCCTCTCCAAATTTATTCCTAGTGCAGAATGAAAGTGTGATGTCGATGTTACATGGACAATCTGTTGTTCAAGTAGCAGCTGGTGCCCCAAGGAAAATTTTAAGTCTATTTCAAGTGTGTGCAGCATCTTTGCAATCCAATTGTGTCCTGGTATTGGTTCTCCAAATAACAGCCATTAAGGAAAGTCACTGTCATCCCTGAGCCTTGTGGATTTTACCTCTGGGGTTGCTGGTCTGAATCAGCACTGTGGTAGCTGAGCACTGAAAGTGGAGGTACAAATCTCTGGAGTCTTCATGGAAATACAGTGACAAAAATAAAAGGTTGTGATCAAAAGACCAGAATAATTGCTGACATCTAGAATTTAAAATATGTAAGATTTACTTAATTAATATCTAAATATCTTAAAACCTCTGATAGTGAAGTGGTGGTGCTTAGCAGAAAGTGTTCCAGGGCTGGTATCTGAATTTCAGGTGTGACTCCAGACTGTTCCTTTGCACTCTGGGCAGCTACATCTGTTTCCTGCTGAGCATGACAGTGCTCATCTCTTGCTGTCCTGTTTGCTCAGCTTTGTTTCTGCCTGGTTCAGATCCTAATGACACAATGTGGGCACGATGAAAGGAAGCACTGAGTGCCTGTAGGGCTGCAGGTGGAGTGAACTGTGCAAGGGGAAATCCCCAGCTGAGGCAGGAGCTCTGGTGGCTGTGCTGAAGGTGCTGGATGGCTTGTGTTATCACACACCTGGACATTCAGTAATGCAAATTGGGACTGGAAGCCCACTTAAAAATTAGAAGCAGTTTTTTAGCTCAGTTTTACTGCATGAGTAAGTAATGTGTTCCTGATTCTTGTTAAAGGTGAAATAGAGAGGTCACTTCTTGAAAATTGTTATCAGTGTGATGGGAGCTGGAAGAATCCTACAACCTCGGGGTCAGATTGTATCCCTGCTACTTTGCTCTCCAACTGTTTCCATGGCAATGGATGTCAGTCTGCTGAAAATGGAGAAAATGAGAGTTTGGAAACAATTATTGGTTTAAATCTCTTCATTTTTGTAGTCTGACAAGGGTTCCTGTTGTGCTAGCAGCAGGTACAAAGCAGTTTGGTTGTCAGGTTCACATCCAGATACTAAGTGACATCTGAAAAAGCTCATTTTGCTAAAAGCAAAAAAAAAACAACCAAAGCACCTAGGTTTACGGATGTGAGAAATAGGAAGTGGTTTTAAACTGTTTATTAGACAAAAGGATGTAATATGCCTGCTTCTAGGACTACATAGAAGGGAGATGTTAAGAAAAAAATGGGTATTTTAATACTCCTCACATTTCTTGATGGAGAGAGCAGAGCTGGTCTTCACACACATAAAACTTCCTATCACCATATGTTCAGCTCTTGTAAAACTAACTGTAGATTTCAAATCCACTCACCCTTGAGGTTTCAAAGATAAGAACTTAATGCCAGGGTTTTTTTTCTGGATTCCTTTTATGTCTTGGTGCGTCTGTAGGGAGTGGGAGAAGGAGGAGAAGAGGTTTAAAAATATAGAAGGTGTGCATACAAGACATAGCAAGGGGAATCTGTCACAGCATCCAGCTCAAAATTTAATTAAAGGGAAATAAATGCTGGCAACACTTTCAAGTGTTTGGGAAAGGAATCTGCAGAATTTGCCTATTTTTATAGCTCTTATTTCTGCAAAACTGGATTCCAGGTATATGTTTGCTTTACCTGTGGATTGAAACCTCTTCTGGTGTAAATTAATCCAAGAGGTATCACGTTGGGTTCAGTCTCTAGATGGCTGGAGAAGTTTTGGGCTGACCAGGAGCTGTGGTGAGGAATTTCATAGGAAGTAAACATAAGGCCAAGACTCTCTGCAGGGGTGTTAAGGCCACATAATCTCTGTAATTTTAGAAATGTGATATTTACATTGTGCATAAACGGTTGTTGATCTTGAGAAATTGTAATGTTCTGAAAAGTGAGGACATGTTGAAAAATAACATGAGGTTTCTTTTCACTTCTTCTGGATTTTGAACGTGATTCAGGAGCTTATGTCCTGTGGCAAACCAACATGTACTAGATCCCAGACTCATTAGGTGCAGTGTCTATTGCCAGCTATACTATTCTCATTCAAATCCCTCTTTAGAATCTACATCTGTCAGAAAGCTTGAGAAGAGGTAAACTAATTAAAATGTTACAGTGAAGAAATTTTGCTTGCCAAGCAGCCTCTGATTTTAGGGAGGCAGGAAATTCTTGTCACTAAGAATTTCTGTGTTTGTCACCTCAGCCTTGAGTCCTGGTGTACAGAGCTCACAAGTCTCACATGCCTTGTGAGATACCTGGGGGCATCTGTGGGCAAGAAGGGATCAGTAGTGCTAATCAATAAAAATTTCAGTAGGCATTTCAAATGTGGTTTTGTCTTTACTAATGTTAATTAATGTTAGTCTTATACTATCTGTAAATTCTCTAGGATTTTTGTTCTAATTTACTGTATAAAGACCAGTGCTTCTGTTTTTCTCTGTCTCTCAGATGGCTCTCAGTCTGCTATTCTACTCATGAATCTTTTTTGCTTTCCCATTTCTCTGTCAATTCTTTGATCTTTGCTCTGTTTTGCAATTCAGAAAGTTTGCATTTCCCTAGATAATGTGTTACCATTTTTATCCAGAGAGATGCAAAATTCCTTTTACAGGCAGCAAGAATCTGACAACTCTGTGGAAATGCCAAAACTTGGGTTTACACATCACAGGATTCCCTCAGTTTTGTGTCCCCAGTATCTCACGTTCACACTGCAACACCTGTGCAAATAGCAAAGTTAAAATGCAGAAGTCAAACCAAAGAACTGCTGTGCTAGAAACTCCTCCCATGCAGCATCAGCCTGAGCTCAGCTCCTCAGGTTGCCTTAAACACTGTGATTGAAAAGGCTAGAAACAAACATCAAGGTGTTTATGGCAAGGTGCGAACTTGTTTAAAAAAATAAAATTAAAAATTAAAAACAAAGTCTCCTAAATGAGTAGTGGGCAGGCTGATCTGCATTTGGAGAAGCCTACAACCATCTGACAGCTGTCCAAGTGAAATTACCAAACCTTGAACACCAGCAATATTTACCCACTTGATCTAGTGATGAGTCTGTTTATTGGACATTGGCAGAATTTAATTCTTCTCGAGTTGCTTGAGTTTTTTGTGGCTTTTAGTGGGTTTTTTTAATGACAGGTAGCATTAGTGTGCCATAGTTTCTCTCAGCCAGTAAAGCTGCTGTCAGGGGAGAAGACAGAGGCATGGCAAAACAAAAGCACACTGTAGGTACAAAGCCCATTGACTTGGCTGTCTCTCTCCTAACTATTCAGGCTTGGTGTTAGTCTCCTGATGCACAGGGGTTTCAGGTAGGTGATACCTTGGGTCCAGAAATGGATTTCATAAAGAACGGGATATTTGTGTAATTGCAGCACTGTGAGGAAATGAATGTTCTACTTAATGGCCTCCCATAATAACCCCCTCATATTTGCTGGGAATTTACTGCTGTGCTAGAAACTGTTCCTCATTTTTGCACTGTTTTATTCACTCTCTTTGCTGTAGTAATCTTAAACTTGATAGAAGCTATCTTTTGCTAAAAGTAAAGAAAAAACGAAAAGGCCCTTTTGAATTAGGTTTCTAAACTATAACAGTAGTGGTTTCTAGAACAAACGCTCAGTACATGATGAAAGAAACTGATTAATATCTCTGAATATTTGAAGTGAAGACTGATAGCCAAGAGCTGACAGAGAGTGATTTAAAAATGAAATTAAGCCATAATATATTCAAAGGGTGAAATGGATATTACTTGGCGGGGGGGAAAGAGGGGGGGGGAGTTTGGGTGCTGATGTTCTAATTTTGATTTCCAGATTAAAGGAAAAAAACTTGGGAGCCAATTATTACCCAATTGCTCCAGGCTGGATTTCCAAGATGATGTACAAAAATGGCAATTATACAACATTGTACCCCAAGAAAAACAGCACTAATCACAGATCACTTCTGCAAGTGCCTGCAAGTTCTGACTGGTTGCATCCCAAGTCCAACATCCACCAGGAAAGAGGAGGGAAGAGAAGATTTATGCACTGCCTTAGCACAGTCAAAGACATGGGGAAACAGAGACTTAGTCCCAAAATAAAATTGTGAACTGCGTTTAATTTCATGGCTTACAAAAGGTGATGTTTTAGCAGCATGTCAGGGATAAAAAAGATCTGGAATTTTTATTATGGAACCAAAGGGAAACAACCCATCCAGTAGGGCTCTGTTGGGAAGGAAAGATGAGGGAATGAGAAGCCACACTTGGTGATCTTCCTGAGAGGTGTGACCCAACTGAGAAACACTTGTTTGTCCCTTGGTTGCATGGTTTTGATCAATCTTTGCCAAGTCGTTGGCCAATTTCCACTGGAAGCATTGTTGATTTTCCAGCACATTGTGTGGGAGGTACTGGGACAGCACAGAGCTGCTGTGAGCTGCTCCTGCAGCTGAGTCCTGCCATGGGAGCCACTGCCACTGCTCACCTCCAGGCAGCTGGCAGCAGTGCTGATCCTCTCCTGCTCAGGAGCCCTCAGCAACTTGCTGTATTTATACCAGGTGTACATATATGTGTGTATATGTGTGTGTATATATGTGTGTGTGTGTGTATATGTGTGTATATATATTTGTGTCTATGTATATATTTGTGTGTATATAGATGTGTGTGTGTCTATATATGTGTGTATGTATATGTGTGTATGTATATATTTGTGTGTATATATATGTGTGTGTGTGTATATGTGTGTGTGTGTATATATGTATGTATATATTTGTGTGTATATAGATATATTTGTGTGTATATAGATGTGTGTGTGTTTATATATGTGTGTATATATGTGTGTATGTATATGTGTGTATATATATATTTGTGTGTATATAGATGTGTGTGTGTGTGTGTTTATACCTGCTTTACTACAGCAGAGGTGTGCCATGTAAAGCCAGGCTTCACAAAAGATATTTCTTTTTCCACTGGTGCACTTAGTGCTGGTAGCACTGAGAAATTCCCCTGCCCAGTTTCACTGTACAGAGAAATTCTATTGTCCATGTGCTGCTCGTCACAAGTCATGTGGATCCCCTTCTCTCCCTGCTTTCCCCTTTGTTCCCAAGGGCCCATCCTGCAGTGCTCAGGGCAGGCCGGATGGGGGTCTGAGCTTCCTGCTCTGCTGGAAGGTCTGGAATGATGGCAGGGGATTGGAATGAGATGATCTGGGAGGTTCCTCCCAGCCCAAAGCATTCCCTGACAGAGCAGGTCGTGTCCATGGAAAATTCTCCATGATCATGCCAGATGAGTTTCTGCTGCTGGCACTACCACACATCAGTAATTCTACAATCTGCATGCATATTCCTATATAGCTCTGGTAAAGGGCACACTGCACTTGGGGAATCAGGAGAGCAGGATTTGAGTTCTTTTATTGAGGACAGTAGGTTGGCCTGTTTTTACCAGGCCTTCTAAATCAGTTAAACTTTGGAAAATGGACTTTTCTTTTGGCTGGTCCACAATATCCAATTAACATTTCAGTGACTTAAATGCATCTTGTAATAATCCATCTCCTAGAGCTGCCTTAATTGCTCATAGAAAAATGCGTTTCTGCCATAAAAAATGTATTTTTGGGCTGGAAGAAGATGAGGCTGGCAGTCCAGAATGCTGAACAGATGGCAGTGCAGAGTCCTGCACTGCCAATTCAGCCGTGCTTTGGGGTGCCTTTGGTGGTTAGGCCACCCCTTTAGAATGCTGCAGAGCCAACAAGAATCCATTCAGGACCCTTTTTTTATAGCTGGTGCTGCATCCTATATTGAGCCACTAAAATAGCTGCTGTTATTTTCATTTTCACAAAACAATCATGCCCCATAAACTGCTGGATCTGCTTTCTAGCTGTGAGTGCAGGTAATCAGATGCTACCTGGCAGCTGTGCTTCAGGAGAAGTTATTGTAAATATCTCAATTAAGTATTTTCATTCTTTCCACAAGTAGTGCTTGTTGAAAAAAAATGCTAAAATAGAAAGGTTTCATGTTCTTAAACTGAAGCAAATGCAGATATTTCACTAATGATGTACAAATGTATTCTACTAATGCAACACTGCTGTTTATCTTAAATAGTTTCTTTGGGCTTTGTGTAATTACTCTAAGTGTTTAATACCTGGAGATCTTTAAATCCAGTGGTGTATAATAAAAAAAAAAACATATGCAGCTGTACTTTTCACACACAGCTGAGGCTCAGATGTGATTCTTCCACCAATGGTCACTTCAAATTGCATTTCCCTTGACAGGGCAGAGAGGAAGAAGTCTGGGGACATTATACTACATTCTGAGCATTAATATAGTTAGGTTGTTTCATGCAACCCAGCAGCAAGGATGGAACAAGTCAAAAATCTTTCAGAAGAATATTATCATTACATCCTGTTCATATAATGAAAAAAGCACCCAGATTGTTTTGGTTTTTTTTTTTTTTTTTGTATGGCTCTGAACTGTGGTATTTGAAAGGAAAGGGCTAATTCTCAGCTTGAACCATATCCTCTGTACCCACAAAATCTGACAAGTGTTCAAATCACCGCTGTAACATAATTCTGATATGTCTCAGTTTGAACACAGGGACTGTAGTCTTGCCTTGATTGTAAGTCACACCTAAGGAGAAATTCCCTAAGAAAAAATTATGTAAATACTGCCTCAAGGGAATGTTTTTATGATACATATATATGTATGCCCATATAGGTTCACACATTCTAATTACAAAGATGAGTAAGTCACAAACTCCAAGCTGGAGTTCTGTAAGCAAATACAGCAACATCCTCTCCTCTTTCCACAGTGGTGTCTGATACTTTGAATTTAAGGATAATGACTTGCAGGAACAGGCATTTCCTGGCAGTTGGTGACTGGCTGGAGGAGTCAGTGCTCTTGGCATTGCCCGAGGTTATTAAATGATAGGGATTGTCTGATCTGGAAGCTGTTATTGCCATTATAAATAATAAGGATGAAATATTACATCACCATAGGTGTGGATGTCTGTAGATAGTTTTGGGTGTTTTTTGCTAGTAAATAAAGAAGCCAGATGGTCTTTTCTGGTGTCTTTTAAATAATTCTACTTAGTATAGATTTTGTATCCCCGGGTGCAGCAGTAGGAGAGAGGAGCAGCCCCACCAGACTGCGCTCCCTCCTCAGCCCCTCGCTGCTCACCTTGCTCTCACCTGTCCCGTCCAGCCTGGGTTTGTGTAGTTCCCTCCTTCCAGACCACCCAGAGCTGCCACGGGGAGCTTGGCTGTGCCTCCAGGGCTGCTGGCACCAGCAGAGCTCTCCTCATTCCAGGGGAGGAATCTCCACAGCAGGAGGGTGTGAGCAGGGCACACCGAGTTCTGCATCACTGAGGTACCCGCGAAAAAAATTACAGCCACTAAACAAGCCTGGAAGTAGTGTGATCAAGTAGAGATTTACTATGAATTGGAGAGTTTTAGCTCTGGGAAGAATGGTAAGAAAGCTCTTGGCTCTGATCACTGCTGTGGGGTACAACAACAAAAAGGTGTAGCAAAATTTCAGTTCTGAATTTCATCCGAACCAAAACCTAGTGGACCAGAGGGAGTCTTTCCTTTTACTTCCTTTGACTTTGTGAATGATATTGCCAAAAAATTTGAAAACACCCATGCTGATATAATGGCTTTGTATTTGTGTTTTGTGTCTGAGTATTTTATAAGATGCTGTGGGTGCTGTAGTTCCCAGTTCTCTCCAGAGCAGAAGCCTTGGAAATACCAAGAGAAGAGAGAGAGCAGAAAGGAAGAGGTGCAGAGAAATGACATAGGCAGCATTACAGACACACAGCTGGGAGTCTGATTCAAGTCAGCTCAATCAGATCCCTGTCTTTTCCACTGATGCATATTCCTTACCGTTTTGAGAACTTGCATCTTTGTTAAGGGGGGAAAAAAGGAGGTGGGGGATTTTAAAATTAATAACTTTACTCATTAAAATAGACAGAGAGAAAGGTTAAAAGAGAGCCATGATAAACTGGGCAATCAGGTACAGAGGAAAAGACCTTAAAAATAACACAAGTGTGGCTTGTGCAACTCTGTGTGCATACAGCAATCACAAGGTAAAACATCATATACATATCCAAATTTCTTATCCTGAGGCTTTTTTTTTGAAGAACAATAGCAGGTATTCATCACCTGAGGTTCAGGCAAGCAGATTTATTTTAACTGAACTCTCATCTGATGCTTAGGGTTGTGTGTGCCTATTATCCAGATTGCACTGCAGATTTAGATATGTGATCAGATTTAGAGCTTTACTGGAGAATACAGTTTAAAAGAAATGTCATTAAATGTATCAATCTGCAGATGTACTGAGGGGTTTGCCTTCACACTTTTGACAGCTGATGAAACTCGGTGAAGGAGCTGGTGTTTCAGGCTGATATGGCACAAGAAAAGATGCTACCAAATGTAATTTTAACATGTTCATTTTAAATTCACAGAAAACCACAGTTCGTGTAAATTATAGATTGAGCCAGGGCTATGATCATCTGTTTTAACATAAATCTGTTTCTCAGAGCTACATCACAATGAGCAGAAGAATGCGAGGTAATACACATCCTGAAAGATGTAAAGATCTTGGTCAGTGTGCTGTGTGATTTTGCATTATTCACATAATGTGCTATGATGCTGATGGACTAAATCAGTTTTTTAGACCTCCGTGCTTCCAGTTTTAAAGGTAGTATCTTTAAGCTGAATGTGATTCACCAGAATTAGTTAAATAATTTTCACTTTCTCTGTTGCAGCACCCAACAAATTATCATTCTTCCAGATCAAGTTTCTCAAATAGAACGTTTTAACCTTATTTATTGTGTGCATACACAGCAGGAAAGAGTCCACCTTCTACAGCACTCTGCAGGCAGATGTAGTCCATTTCAGTCTAAAGGGATTGTGCTATTCCTGGTATTTTGCAACATATTTTCTAAAAAATCCAATTGACAGAGTTAACCGATGAGAACAAGACATTAATACAAAAGACAAGGAATATTTTTTCTTGCCCGAATTCACTGACAGAAGTATTTGAATGTTGTTACCACTAAACAGGTGGGGCTGTCACTTGAAAAGCTGCATGATCTGAATAAATCAATCCTCTAACTATACTGGGTCATATTAAAAAGCAAACACAAAAACCTCCCTGTCTGTAGAAAGAAAAATCTGTGGGCTTCCTAGCACTCAACACCTTTGGGGAAGCAGAGAGGAGAAATGCTTTGCACCACTTAGCTGTGCCAGGCTAAATATCCCCCTGAACCCCCCTTTGGGGACCAGGGGACACTATTTCAGAGTGGCAGCCAAGCCTCATGAGGGCAAGGCAGGTTTTGCTATGAGTTACAGCAAAAGTACAAAATTATTCCAAGAGCTCAGCAAAAGAAGACAGCAGATGAAAAGGCTCCACAGTGGACTGACTTACAGGATCTGAGTGCTTCATGCTGCCAGTTCCTCACATTCAGTCATAATTAGTCTATCATTTGCTCATTTTGCTGCTCTTCTCAGCTACTCATTATCTTGCTGGCCATTGCTTATTAGTGGCCATAGCTTCATTTGCACTCTGCTTCCTGTTCTGTTCCAGTGCCATTTATCCTGCAGGAAATCTTCCTTTTTGGTTCTTCATCAGCCCTGTGCTCTGAGGAGGCCCCAGACCGGCAGGTGATACCTTTATCTGAAGCAGAAATTGAGTCACTACTTTTCATAAAACTGGGATAATGCTTCCTTAGATTTTATCTTCACCTGCTGCTTCTGCATTTTTAAAACCATCAGACACATCCCAGCTCCCTAGGAGACTCTTCCACATTCCTCCCCTCCAGCAGACCTCAGTTGTGTTCTCCTCCTCCAGCTGGGAGGGCACAATGAGCTCAGAAGTCTTTCCCCAGAAGTCTGGCAATGCAGATCATTTAATTAGGCCAGATGGGATCATTCCAGCAGAAGTATGGAGCTCCCCATCCCCTTGGAGCAGCAACGTTCAGTGTGGGTTCCCACACTGTTCCCAGTGTTCAGTGTGGGCCTGGGCAGTTGGGGTTGGGACAGTGCATCCTGCTCACTCTGTACTGGGGACTGGGACAGTGCATCCTGCTCACTCTGTACTGGGGACTGGGACAGTGCATCCTGCTCACTCTGTACTGGGGACTGGGACAGTGCATCCTGCTCACTCTGTACTGGGGACTGGGACAGTGCATCCTGCTCACTCTGTACTGGGGATTGGGACAGTGCATCCTGCTCACTCTGTACCTGCAGCTTGTCTTTTTACTGCAGGTGTGAAACCCCCAGCCTTCACTCCCTGCCCCTGTGCCTCGGAGCTTGCCCGTGTCTGTGCATGGCTGGAGGGCAGTGCTGGCACTCAGCTCTGCTGTGACGCTCACCTTGCTTCCCAAGGCAAAGGGAGCTGCTGTTGTGGCTGAAAACCAAACATGACCAAGATTTTTCTGTGTGTCCCAAACAGGTATTACACATTATGTGTATTCAGAGCTCAGGCTCTATTCAAAAAATAGCCAAACAATTCAGAAAAAAATATGTAGCTAAAGCACTCATGCAGTTTAGTTTGTGCTGTCGTGACATTGTGGAAGAACTGTGATTATGGTGGAGAGGTTAAATGTTTGTAGTGCTAGACAGCCTGAAATTGGCTCTTGAGTATCCAGAGGTTATGTCTATCTATTCATTTTTCCTGCTTATGGTGTCCCTCAAAAGCACAGTCTGTCTGTCTATCCCTACAGTTTCACTTTCAGACCAAAGATACCTTGAAAGATCTTATATATTTAACAGTACAGCCTTTAATAAACTCAGAGGTAACAGAAAAATCCTTCCCCATTCAAATATAACTTTAGAAAATGAATTCCCATGTGTTTATATAAGATAAAACTTTGATTAATCAAAGACATATCCGTGCTAAAGTGATGGAATTATGGCCACTTATCTGCTGCAGAGACACTGGGAAAATGGCAAATCTGTATTTTTTCTGACTATAGGAACTCCACTCATCAGCTTAGATATTGTCTTGGAAGCAGCCTATTAGTGTAAGGTTTGCTTCACCTTTTGTTTGGTATTTAATTTATTGATGAACTTATTGGAATAATGGCAGTTGTGGTGATGGGCTGTTTGTAGTTATTGATGCTCTATAGAGCTGGACTGAGGCCATCAGCAAAGTTAACAGGGGCACCTGAGCTGCCATTCCCATTGACCTGAGCTGGACTCACAGCAGTGACCCAGTGCTAAAAGACTCCATTACCAGTCCCCAGAGCCTCCTGCTCTTCTGCTGTGCACAGAAAAATCAGCCACTGGAACTTCAGTGCTGAAAACCCTGTGATCTGCTGGAGTACAATTAGAATTCCCTTATCCTGATTTTAGCCCTTTTTATCAGACTTGGTGGTGAAATGAAAGGCCAAATTTACTCTCTGCCAAGGAAGTGAAGCAGAAGCAGGGCTCAGAGAGCAGCAGAACCTGTCACTCAAGGGAGAGGAGTTCACTGTTCCCCATGGGCACTGGAACCAGGGGTGAGGGATAATGCAGGGACTGCAGAGCCAGTGAGGATTGGCAGTGCACCACTACCCACAGCCCTGCTGGATGCCCAAAATGCTTGGGGGGGAATACGGGCAGGACACCCCAGAGAAAGTGGAGATCAGGGGGAACTAGTTAGGAACTCAGGAATGACTTCTGAGCCTGCTTGAAGGCTGAGGAGCTTCTGCAAGGAAACTGGAGTGAGTCAGGAAGCAAGAAAGGACACAAAAGATTGTAAGATGTGGGTGTGAAGAGTGCCTGGATTTCTGTGTGGAGCCAGTAGTGCAGGAGAACAGCAGGAACACAGTTATTCCCGAAGGGAAATCCAGCGGTGTAGAACAGCAGGAACACAGTTATTCCCGAAGGGAAAATCCAGGAGTGTAGAACAGCAGGAACACAGTTATTCCCGAAGGGAAATCCAGGAGTGTAGAACAGCAGGAACACAGTTATTCCCGAAGGGAAATCCAGCTGTGTAGAACAGCAGGAACATAGTTATTCCTAAGGGAAGTCCAGCAGAGATCCAAGGAGTGCCACAGAGACCTGCAGGGCACAGTCCCTCAGTGCTGGAGCCAAACTGGGACAGCACAGGGGTGGCACCAGCAGTTTTCCCCATCAGTGGCATCAAATGAAGCAAAGCAACAAGTCGATATCAGATTATGACACCAAAAGAACGGGAAAAGAAACAAGAATCTGCAAATGGGTTTAAGCTGAGACTGAAAGCCCAGGCTGGAGTTTATTGCTGCTCCTGGACCCATGTATGGCATCCTGGGTGAGACTGTTCAGGGCAATTAGTGGCTGTTAATGACCTCTACAGTGTGAGATTAAGGCCACTGAAACCCACCTGCAGGGATTAATTGCAGGATGAGCCTTACAGCACTTCCTTACTCTCTATTAGTATTCTGAGAATAGGTAAATCAGCCTGAGCAGCTCAGCAGTTTCGGGATGGGAAGTTGCATGAGCAACTTAATTTGGAGTTGGATAGGATGGGGTTTCAAGAAAGAAAATTCATCTCTGCTTGATTGGAATGAGCTCTTAAATTGCATCTAATTTTACAGAAACCAAAAATAAAATAGATTATTTTGATAGTAACTTCATTTTTTATTCATTAACCCCAGGAAGGGAAAAACTGATATTAATACTTTTTGATGATAATTTTCCAGTTGACTGCACTGTTGAATAGGGTACACTTAAATTAAGTGCAGTAAAACCTTTTCTTCAAAGACTTATAGTTTTGGCAAAAAGCACAATAAACAGAAGCATGTTTGACCAGCTGAGCTTTTATAGAGATTTTTGGTGAATATTATATAACAGGCTCTTAAAATATGGATGTAGTGACTGGTTTTTCCTCCCCTTTTTGGGAAACTCAAGATGATGCCTGATTAAACTAGGTGTGCTGCTTTTTCCTATTTACTGGGTTTGCTGTTCTAGGCTAAAGCATCAAACTGGGCTCAGAATGTGCTTTGAGGTAAAAGGTTTAATTTACACCTTGCACGAACACACTGCCTGCAAAGAGGAGCACCTGAGATTTATCTGTGTCATCATTAAAGTAGAGACAATGCATTAAGGACAGCTGATAGTAAAATTTGCTGTCTCTTTGCTTTTACTCGGCACTGGCTGTGAGTTTGGCTTCTTTCTCTACTCGTGAAGTCTTAGGGGATAAAAAAGTTACAATTCCTCATTATCTATAACTACCCACCTGATTTTGTGCTGCTATTAGTACTTTTTTATATTGGATTGAGGGATGATAGTGGCCATTTAGTTCGGGGTTTGAGATGTGATTGGTCAATCATGCAGCAGTTCTTACCATGAGAGGAGTCAGTGGAGGTGGTTTTGAATAAGTGGGGGCTTAAAATGTGGCCTGGAGAGAAGAGAAAGAATGCTTGTACACAGATTTTTACAGCATCTTCTGTGCCTTTCCCTCCCTGATTGCCAAGGAATTCTCTGGACACTTTTACTACGGAGCAAAGGAGGCTTTTGCACCTGCAAGTGCAAAGACAAGTGGGGCCTTTTTCCTGTGGGAAGGAAGATGTGTGCTAATGTCTTTAGGAATAGTTTGATGGATGTTAAGGTCTTTGCAATGGGTCTGAATGTATCTCCTGGCTCTGGGCAGTAGGTTCCTTACCTGCCCTTCAGCTTGGCTCCTGACATAGACAAGGGTCTGCACAAGCCAGAGTTATTCCTAAAAGTAGGTCAGAGATAGAATTCTGACACTGTTCAATTGCACTAATTACATCTAACTATAATTTCAGTGTCTTTTCATCACTCAATTTCAATGGAAAATGATAACAGAATGAGGAATATGCATCATTTATCATCAAGGTCTGTGTTGCTGCAACTCCTGATTGGTTTCTTTTTCTCTAAGGGAATAGTTAATGTGTGATATTCTGATTTTTAATGATGACTAATACAGAGTTGGGGGTAAAGCTGTTATTTAAGTTGTTTGAATTTATCATGAATATATAAAATAAATAAAGTATTTGATTTGCACTGTATAATTAGAATTTGTGCCTTAGCCTTTTAAATCTCATTAGTTGTTTCATGAGAGTAGAATTAGATGTTTGCAGCAGAAATGCCAAGATGTAGATTTGATGTCTCTATTTAAGAAACAGTTGATCGAGTGTCCCAGAACTTAGGTTAGTTCTGTGGATTGTGAACCCTTTTCATGGTTTGAATTTCCCTCTGCTCACTCTGAATGCTTTTTCCTCCTAGAATCTGAGAATTATGTAAACATTATGTTTGTTTGGTTTTTTAATAAACCAATTAATTTTTTAGAAAAAAGCCAAAAATAGCCAATCACAATCAGTTATTGGAAAATATACAGTTATGACTATGATGGAATACTGTTGTGGTACTGAGAACTACTGCAGCTTTGCACTTTTTAATGCAAATAGTGAAATTAAATTGCAATAAGTCTCACTGAAATTTGTTTTAAAAGACCATTGAATAACTCAGGTAGAAGATGAACAGGTTTTATTTTTGTTTCTAAAATGCCAGCTCTCCCCTGAAAAGCTGGCAGAGACAAAGGACCAGACAAGCACAGTTTGTATGTGCTGCCAGGGAAGGAATCCCTGCCTTCCCCTGCACAGCAAGGCCTGGCCAAGGTTTCAGGGATGTTTGTTTCATATTCTGAGGGAATCCCTGCCTGGCACTTGGAAGCCACACCCTCATTCCACAGATTGGCCAAGGTGTTCTTTGCCCTGAAAACTGAATTTGGGTGAAGTTTAGGAGGTCACTTGGATTATTGTGAGAGAATTCCCTGGGCAGAGAAGTGCAGGTGTCTGAAAACACTTTAGTTGGCCACAAGGACAGAGGCACAACCGAGTGCCCTGGTGTCACAGTGCAGCCTGTAAAGCACAAGTCCTACAGTCAGTAATGTGTCCAACCGAATTCCTGGCACTGTTGGATCATTCTGAAGGACTCTGTGAATCTGTATCCCCTTGTGTCCCAACACCATGAGCCCACTGGATACTTCTGCATATCCCCAGCTCCTCGGAGCAGAAATTACATATGTGGCTGAAATGCACTTTATAACAGGGGATTCATAATTTTCCCTCTGTCAATTTATTCCAAAATTCATGTAGGGTAACCATGCTAATTCTCTGGATTAGAACAAAAAAACCCAGGCTTGGAAGTTGGGATATCATTTACACCTTTATTTGTTCTAAATATCCTTCCTTATATTAATGTTTAGAATACCCCAAAACCTCATGCTCTCTGAATGTTACTGTGCAGTTGATTAATTCAGCTTTATCATGTTGTCCAAGAGTTCCTTGGCCCACTTAAAAATGTCCACTTGAAAAGTGCCCTTGAATCCAGCAGACAGCATGTGATATATGAGACAGAGAACAGTCAAGTAAACTTTCAGAGCAAAAGTGGAGAGGATTTATGACTCCAGCCTCCTCCTGCAGGAGTGGTGGATGTGGGCTGTTGTGAGTTGTTTGTATGGCAGTGAAAGCTGGCAGTCTGCATTCAGAGTCAGCTCTTTCACTGGGAACGTTGGGAAGGTGAGCTGAGGTTCCTCCAGTTCTCTCAACAAATGAATGGCCAAGTTGGCATTTTGGGTCTGTATTGACTGGGGAAAGTACAAATCAAAGTGTAAGGCCTGAAAACTGTCCCAGTGGAAGTTGCTCAGGAAATCTGGAGGAAAACAAATAATGTGGAAGAAACAGAGTAGCTAGGAAAACGTGATTTAAAATATATTGATTGTTTGTTTATTTGGACTATAAGTAGGAAAATTGGCAAAGTTCATATGTTTTGCACATAGCTTGATGTAATACAGAGAGGCTTCAACTCTAAAATGAAAATCCAGGCTCAGTATTATACGCTAGCTTCTCTCAAATTGGATATTTGTGTTCCAGTTTCTAGTTCAAGCCTATTTCTAATATGGTTTGCTAATAAAACACAGGTTCTGGTGGTTAAAGTGTTTACGCATCAGGTCACATTTTGGTTATTTCCTACATAAAATAATCTTTCCCTTTATCCATTTTCTCCCCCTCCAGATTTAATTAGAGGATCTTAATAGTAAACCATTCTGGGCTGCTGAAACATTTGATTAATTTGGTGTGGTTGCAGCTCTGTAATGAAAGCCTGCAAGCAGTGGGGAAGCTTTCCAGAGCTCCATGAGCACAGCTGTGAGTTATGGCTGTGCTAACACTCCAAGGAAACAAGTGCAACATCCAGTCTCAGTGGAAGGTTTCCACCTGATTGGTTTTCCAGTCACAGCTTCTTCCCCTTTTGCTGCAAGGCTGGGATTCCTGTGAAGGTGCTGGGCTCTGTCTTGGAGAAGGGCAAATATTTACAGTGTCCAGACAGCTTCTAGTCAGCCATAAAGATGGGTGACCGTGGCATGGGACTTTGAGGGAGGATTTAAGTGAAGAAGAAAATACAAATGAATCTGACTAACCCAGAGGGGAGTAAATGGTGAAATTTGCAGACAAATAGACAGCTTTGGAAAACATCATATTAAATTATGGGGAAGGTTTGTCTTGAAAAAACCCCAAGACACCATCTAGTTTATACTTTTTCACAAGGCAAGATAACTTCCACCAAGCTTTTCCTGATAAATGTTCCTGTAATGTGTTCGCCAAAAGCCTTCAGTGCTAAAGCAATGTATCACAGCTCTCCACTGTCCTCACCACATGAGTTTTCTTAGTGCCTTGCCCAAAACTCTCCTGCTGAATGCTGAGCCCATTACTTTTTCTTTTGCCCACAGAGCATAAACAATTTATTAACTCCTTCTCTTCCCCTCTGTATTGTGTACACACAGATTTTGACTCAGAACCACAGAAATGTGAGTTTTTAAAGAACACACAATCCCATTTCAGTCGTTTCCTCAGGAATTTCAATAGAATTATGATTCTGTGGCATCGTGCTGGGTCTGGGGTCTTGTTCTTGCTCTCCTGCAGGCAGTCTGTGGTGGATGTGAACCTTCAGTGCAGTGCTCAGATGATCCATTCCAACAGAGCCACTGCCAGGCTGGACACAGGAATGACTTCTGTATTGCAATGTCACGTCGTGTTAGTTGGGTATGGAGCAGTGATCGGATAATGCTGATTTCAATTTGTCATCTACCAAACTCTGGTATCCTTATCTGGAAAATGGCTGCTCCTTGCATTTTACCTCCATTATGTTTTGTGGGGATTTTTCTTGTATCTTTGTTTTTGTTGGGGTTTTTTGTTGGTTTTAGAGGGCATTAGTCCTCACTGCAGTGTTTGCATTCATTCTAACTGACTTGCACCTGTATATTTCAGATCTTTTCTTTGATTTCTCAAGATCATTCTCAGAGCACTAATAATTTTTTCTGTTTTTGCATTCTGTTTCTATTTAATCAACTAGCAGCATTTAAATTTTCTTCCTGAATTTTGTTTTGCTTAGTTATTTACATGGAAGAACAGAAGCAGTCTGCTAAAAATATACGTGCATGCATTTGCACATGCTGTTTCATTTAAAATACTGCCGTGTGTCTGGCAATATTTAGTATGAATGGGAATGTTCAGAAAAATATGTAGGAGCAGATGGAGTTTGGAAAACTCTGAGGGGAAGAGTGAGGCAGTAGAGTGTGGTTACTGTGCTGCAAAGAGAGAGAAAGGACAGCAACACACACGGAGCTCTTTGGGGAAAAAAGGCCAATTTATTGTACAGACAGCCCGGATTTAAAGTGTGTTAGTGCAGCCAGGACAGGACAGGAGCTCATTGGACAATTGGGAAAAACATCCTTGGGACAGCACCTCAGGATGTGTCCCATGGCAAAGACACCAGGGGTTAATCTTTATGATGAATTCCACTCTGTTTGTCACCGTGTTCTCACCCTGGGAGACTCCTCCCTAACTGAAGCTGCAGTCAGCTTGTCAGCCTGGGAATGGAGCTGAGAGTCAGGAGAAATCCAGGCCTGAAAAGGATTTCCAAGCTGTAATTCCTTAGCTCTCTAAATGAGACTCTCTTTGAGTCTGATAATCTCCCATGGGGAGCAGCCTGAGGAAGTGTTGAGGTAGCTGTGAAAGCCAAGGAGCTTGGGGAGCTCACTCAGAGCTCACCTGCTCTTTGGCAGGTGCCACAAGGCACAAAAGGACAAAAATGATCAGAATCAGCAGGTTCCTTGCTCTTGGCACAATGGAAGGATTAACATTTCCATAACATACATCCACCTTTGTTACTGCTCTGAATCCTCCTGGCTGTGCAAGGCCCCGGAGATGCTCTGGGAGGAGTGAGGGGTCTCTCCCTCTCAAGGAGCATTTGTGCTCAGCTCTTGGTACTTGTGAGGCAGAGGTACCAGCAGGGATTGCTCCCAGGGGACAATTCCCAGAGAATCCTCCCCAGTGTTGTACTGGGAGGGAGCTCCTGCTTTGCTCACATGCCATGTCTGGCATTTGGCAATTCTTGTTCCAAAATAGGAATGTCAAATAAAGTTGGATTCCAAAACGCTTCAGCTCCCCTGAGCAAAGCAGTATTTACAAGGACAGAAATAGATTTAGCATCGTATCAGCAGCCCTTTAATGCATGTTTTAAATACTAGGCACTCCTCTGGGGGAAGGAGTAGGGAGAGTTGTAGCTGTGTATAAATAAAATGCCCAAGCTGTAAATAACAGAGGTGATCAGAGGTGGAAAATCAGACCTTTTGGAGAGCTTGTGACTGGACCTAAAAATTCCTTGATGGTGAGATTTTAAAAAGCAGACTTTTTTCATTCTCCTTTGAATTTCAACAGTTTTAAGATGGAACATTTAATTGAGATCAGGTTGCCAGTGGTACAGTTATACTCTTTAATTATCTGCTGTTGCTTCTAGATGACCTTGGAATTTATTGATGTGGAATTACCAGCCCCTGGTGTTTCCATATTTTACGTTTTTGCAGCACCAGGAAATTTTTTCTCCTCCAGAAAGAACCACCTGGCATCTTCTCCATGACCACAAATCAATTAAATGGTCTTCCCAGGACTGCAAAATTTTACAGATTGAAATCCAGCAGTTGTCCTTTTTACTGCAGGCTGTGGAGAAAGCTTTGTAAAATGTGATAGAGTAGGAAACAACCCTTTTGGGAGTCAGGCCAGACTGCATGAGAAACTGAGAGCTGGGAAATCATCATGAGAATGAGGAGAATTGAGGAAAAGAACCTGAGCATGGAGTCTGTGTGTCTATGGACAAGAGTGGTGGAAGAACTGACCAGCTTTAGAAATCACAAAGAAAAAACTTCAGAAAATATTTTAGATATTTTAAAAATTCTTCACTTCTGTTTGAAACGAAATTGCAACTTGAAAGTGTTTTCTATTATGTGGTGCAAGGGAAAAGCTCCAAAACACTGAAGATGAGGCTGCCATTGCTGTTTTAAGCAGAGAGCTCTTGCAGTCTGGAAGGTTCCCATTGTCCCATTGAAGGAGAACCAGACCCTCAGAGCCTGGGCCACAGAGGGTGTCTTCACCCAGGGATTATGGATTTCCTGTTCCTTGGGAGCTTTCTCATTGCCTGTAAATCTAAGATTCAGTTGGTCATTCAGGGATCACAGCACAGCTTCTAATTCTGCAGGTCTGGATTGAATCGTGAACCTCAGTAGCCTGTTCTGATAAAATTTTCATGAAAATTTACTAAAAATCTGTTTCAACAAAGTAATATTTTTTTATATAATCCCTAGCCATTTTTATTCATTTACTGCTGAAACAGAACTTTTATCCTTTGTGCTATCAAAAAACTCTGTCCTCTAATCCAAAGTCTTTATGCAAAGATTTCCCAGAAGAAAGCAAAGAACTCCAAAACTCATCAAAAGAGAGATGCCAGAATTTCTTGGAATACATCAAATATCTGTGACTAGGGAATTTGTGTAAAATAACTTTAGCAACTGTAGTCTTTTCAGAAATCAGGCTTTAGAAAATTCAGAAGCAACAGGGTAATGCCCTTTTACGTGGATTTGAAAGGAACTTGGTGGAACAAATACAAGAAGTGTTACTGATTCTAAATTCTTCTTTCAATAGCTGTAAGCCCCAATTTCCATGTGGGTTCCCTCTTTCATTGCAGCAGTGGGTCCTGCTCTGGTTTGACAGGAATTGCTAATGCACGTGGCAGGTTTTGGAAGGAGATGCCACCCAAGAGAGGATTCCCAAGGCTGGGGACTGACATGGGTTCTGAGCAGTTGCTAGAAGAGGAAGGAAGAGAAACTTCTCAAGTGACAAATACTAAAATGGGTGAAACAAATGTGGGGATGGATGTGAATCAGGTGACAGAAATATACATATATATATATATATATACACATATATCTATTTACTCACACATCCACACACACATCTTTGGATCTCTGGGTAGTGCTGGGGACAGAGGCGTGCAGGATTCTGCCAATTCCAGCACAAAGTGTGCCTGGGGCAGTGACCACAGCCCAGCTCTCCTCCCTGCAGGGGGATTTGCTGCCTGGCAGCAGCAGAGCTGAGCTGTGCATCCTTTGGTCCCTCTGCTCTCAGATCTCCCTGGCCCTCGGGACTGTGTGCACTTGGTTTGGTTTTCCTCAAAATCCCTTTCTCCCTGACAGTTTCCTGTAAGTGTCTGGTGGCATCCAGCAGCGATTGTTGTCTGGATGTGCTGATGGTGCTTCACCTGCCAGGGAGCTCGGAATAATTCCTGCCTGGTAACTCCTGTGCACTCCCACAGCAATCAGCACTTTTTAACAGAGTCAGATAATAAACCTGTGCAATTCCCTAGAGAACATTTTAGGGCTGCCTCACCCGGGCCTTTGGAAGGTTAAAAACCCCAGTTAGAGCTTACAGCATGAAGAACAGCAACTGTCTGAATGTAGAAAGCCTGGCTTCAGCATATGGAAATAATTAAAAGTAACATTTAAAGCATCTTTTCTAAGCAGAGATTGTGTACTGAGAGCACTCTCTAATACTGACAGGGACAGCTGGCACAATCCAGCTAAAGCCTACCCTTCCTTTATTCCCAAGAATAAGAGATGAACTGTCCTTATTTAGACAAATGTTGCTGAGTTGTCTGTTCATTTTATATAGAAACTTCTTTTGTCATTTAAATTAGGTTTTCCTTGAGCCTTTGCTAATTTTTCTGAAGTTAGCATGTGTAGCTGTGACTTCTGACAAAACCAAATCTTCTCAAAAATTACATTTACATTGCTATTTAATGCTTGCAATATTAGTGCTTAAATGGACCACAAAGCTGACTCATGAGCTTTATTTAAAAAAAAAAAAAAAAGGAAGGGGTTGAAGGGTGTTTTTTCAGCTGGGTTTTTTTGTGGTTTGGTTCAGTTTGGGGCTATTGGTTTTTTTGTGGGTTTTTGGTGCCTGGTGTTTGTTTGTTTGTTTGGAGTTTTGGTTGGTTGATTTGGTTTGGTTTTTATGCTGGCATTACTGGTTCTAGTCCAGTTTGAATTCTGACTTTGGAAATAAAACTGAACTCCAATACTATTTCTGGTGTTACAGAATAATGAAAGCACAGTTTATCAGGCAGTTCTCTGGGAAGGTCTGGCAATAGTGGGGTCTGGTAGTGTGCCCTTTTAATGTGACCTTGGAGACATCAGGATTACTTTTGGCTACTCGGGCAGAAGCTTCCAGTTGCACTCTCATTGAATTTTCATGGTTACCCCTTGCTGCTCAAAACCAACTTTGGAAGCCTGCCTTGCTTCTGGAAAGCAACCCCAAATTTCTTACAAGAAATAAGAGTCAGATTTGAAACATTTGTGCTCAAAGAGACAGACACCCCTGTCTGTAGCTAAATCCTTTGCTGTTTCAAAGAGCCTGGCCCCAGGTCTGCCTGCAGAATGCTTCAGAAAATGCTGGCCAGGACTTTTCCTCCCCATTGCTGTGCCAAAGCCAGCCCTATGTAGTCACAGCAGGGTAGCCCAGTGTTTGTCTGGGGGCAGAGCTCATGAACAAAACCTGGCTGTGCCAGAGCAGCTGGCTGGGGAGCCTTGCTGCAGAGCCATGAAACACAGGAGAAAGCCAAAATAAAACCCAAATAAAAATAAATAAAAACCCAAACCAAAACCCAAATATCTGGCACCTCCAGGCTCACTGCTGCTCCTCCACAGCCATGCTGGCTTTTAGCTTCCTCTTTTTATCTAACTATTGGGAGTTTTTGTTACTCCCAATTTAGCACTTCTAATAAAAAGTCATGGTTAGAAGCCTCTGTGGGTACTGAAACTTGCAGCTGTGATTTCTCTTGATGAAAATGAAGACAAGCCCTGCTTTTAAAGCTTGCCTCTGTAAGGGCGTGGCTCCAAATCAGAGGGAGCTGGGTGGGACAGCAGCTGAGAAGGAATTACAGCAGCAGGAAGGGGTGAGGAGAAAGGAGAGAAGGTGGCAGCAGAAGAGAAATATTAATTAGGGGTTCACAGTGCAGCTGCAGTATGAAAATACCTCAAAGTCTAGAAATAGTCCAAAGCCTCCCACTGCTTTAATACAGGACTTATTTAAACATAGTGTTCAGTAACAGCCTGGAACCTCACTGGAGAGGCTGATTTTACCATTCATGGGAAGTTCTGTAGTGTGCAGTGGTCCTGATGAGTGTCCAGCCCAGAAAAACTAGCAGCAGGATGAGGGAGCACATCACTACAAATCCTGCAAAGTGGCTGTTTGAGACTCTGGCTGCCTCTAAAGGGCATCTTGACACCTTGACCTGGGGATTCAAAGCAACAATGAAAGAAATTTTTGTACAAAGGAAATTATTTTCTATCTAGCTTCTTATACTGACGTCATTATCCTTTACTGAAAAAAGATGAAATATTTTTGAAGTGCAAGAATATATTTTTAAACTGTGTTTCTGCTGGAAATAAACCTTTTCATTAAGGAAAAAACACTGAGATGAGAGCTCTGATATATAATGATTTTAAAGTTTTCTATCTTAAGGTAAAGTTTTTTATGGCCCCTTATAGAAGATAGACTATTTTCAAGTACTAAGGTTCAAAGTTGCCTGACTGGACTGCAGGAGTTAGTTCTGGGATAAGAGGAATTTTGAAAGCAGGAATGGTATCTCCTGCAGGGCCTTGGAAATCTCCAGGAATGCTGCTCTTCTCTGCTACCTCTGCTGTTCCCTGTACTGAGGAAATGAGGCCACTTCCCCAGAGGGATGTTGTATGGCTCCTAACTTGGTTTGTGCTTTGTTCCACAGCAGAGCCCAGAACTGCAGAGCTCTGATATGAAAAGGATCAGAGCACAGAACTGCCCTGACCTTTGTTACCTGCTTGATGACCAGAGCTGCAGCAGTTGAACAGCTGCTCACATGTCTCATCGTTTACAAAGCACTGCTGAAGGCTTGAGGGGGAAATATTCTTTCATTGAAGACAGAACTCCCTTTGATTTCTGCTGGAACTGTGTTTCAGGCTCAAAATCTGATGGTGCACTCAGTTATGTCAGAAAACAGGTCACCCCATCCAGACCCATCTTCAGAAACATTCCTCAGGTTGCCCCTCTCAGCAACGTGACTGGGTTAAATTTAGTTCCACTGATTTTGCTGAATTTTCCTTGAATATAACTGTGCTGGAATTGGATGATAAACTGTGGGGGTTTCTAGGTCTGAATTACCTTTGGTGCTGTCTGTCCCTTCTCAGCTCTCCCATCTCCTCATCTTATTTTGGGACCAAGGCAGTGGTTTTTAACCTACTGAAGGTGTCCCTGATGCCAAAGCCAGGATGTGTTTGGGTGACAGGATGCCCCTTAGGACAGCAGATTTTAAGGGATGGCAATTCCCAATTTTGGCAGTACTGCACGTCTGGGGCAGCTCAAGGATGACTCCCCTGCCCTTGGAGGCCACTGCTCCTGCCACACCTTGCTGTGGGAGAAATGGTGTCCACAGAGCTGTGCCAGGTCCATCCTGGGATTAAGGCTCATGTCTGTGCTGTGTGTGGGGCATTCCTGAGCCCAGGGCAGGGTTTGTGTCCCTCTCTGGGAGCCTCCATCCATCCTGGGTAACTCAGAGAAACCCCTGCTTGCTTGTGCTCAGGAAGGAGGCACATCAGCCAAAAGAAGATATTTTCCTCCACTGCCGTCCCATCAGGTGCCCTGATGTCACCTCACCCTGGCCAGGGTTTCAGCAGGCAGAGCAAGGTGTGTGACCACAGCTCAGGACTCAGCAGTGTCACCGTGGCTCAGGGCTCAGCAGTGTCACCGTGGCTCAGGACTAAACTGTGTCACTGTGGCTCAGGACTCAGCAGTGTCACTGTGGCTCAGGGCTCAGCAGTGTCACCGTGGCTCAGGGCTCAGCAGTGTCACCGTGGCTCAGGGCTCAGCAGTGTCACCGTGGCTCAGGACTCAGCAGTGTCACCGTGGCTCAGGGCTCGGCAGTGTCACCGTGGCTCAGGACTCAGCAGTGTCACCGTGGCTCAGGGCTCAGCAGTGTCACCGTGGCTCAGGGCTCAGCAGTGTCACCGTGGCTCAGGGCTCGGCAGTGTCACCGTGGCTCAGGACTCAGCAGTGTCACCGTGGCTCAGGGCTCGGCAGTGTCACCGTGGCTCAGGGCTCAGCAGTGTCACCGTGGCTCAGGGCTCGGCAGTGTCACTGTGGCTCAGGACTCAGCAGTGTCACCGTGGCTCAGGGCTCAGCAGTGTCACCGTGGCTCAGGACTAAACTGTGTCCCTTTCCGGGGTGACAACAGTGGCTCAGCATGTGGGCAGTGGGGAAGAGACAGTGGCCACGGGGACACTGGTGCAGAAGTGAACACATATTTGGATGGGACCCAGTGAAAAGGGAAACACAGTTATTGTGGGGCAGGGAGGTGAAGAGAGGAATCTGCCTTTGCGTTTGCACTAATCAGCCAGACTGACTGTTTGTATTTCTGCAGGGCTGGAATCAGGACAAGGGACACACACAACTGACTCTCATGAATAATTAATAAATATATTTTTCAAATGTTTCATCAACTTAATGAATCAAGGAGACCTGCAATGAACAGATGAAGTATTATACTCTGTGGAGTGAAGACAAGCATTTAAATTATGAAAACAGCATGATAAGATTGTGCATGCTGAATCCAAGAACTCTTGATCTAGACATTTAATGGATGGAAGGAAAGACAAGAAGGAATATATAAAAAGATGCTATTAGTGCCCTGGGGTTGTCTGAGGAAAAAGGACTTTTCAGTGTGAGAAATTAATTTGAAAATGTTGACATTTGTCCAGATATTTTATAAGGAACCCTACGGCAAAATACAGAAAGAATAGGAAACATAAAAATAAAAGTAGAGAAGGAAGATACAATATTTTAGAGGCTCTTTTCCAGGATTTTCTTTCACGTTTCTGTACAGTGGAGCAGTCTGCCTTTTGTAAAGGAGATCAAAGCTGCAGGAGAAGTGAAATCTATTGAAAAGCATCTGGGCCTGGTGATGAAAGGAGGAAGTATCTGCAATGGGATGACAAGGAGATAGTTGTTCCTCCTGTCAGATCTAGCATGAAACTGGAGAAACAAAACACAACCTGCACCAACCCAGCTCTCTTCCCATCGAGAGTGGGAGGACACACACACATATATTGTTAAACTCAGGGGAACAGAAAAGCTCCTGTGCTACAACTGGGAGGAAATGGCAGAAATTTCAACATGAGCGCTGCCTAAGAGCCAACGTGAACAAGTTTTTGATTGAAAACTAATTGAAATTCAATCAGAAAATGGTGGAAGGCAAAAGCGTCTTCATTTTTTTGTTGTCTTGAAACATAAGGTTTGGATTCTCTCTCAATCTCTTTGCGTGGTGGAGACCAGAACTTGATGAGAAAGGTGGAGAGAAGCCTCCAGTCCCTGCAGTGACCCAAATGCATTCCACATTCCATATTTCCTATTCTATATTACATGTTTCCTATTTCCTATTGTATATTGCATACCCCATATTTCCTAGTCCATATTTCCTATGTCCTTTTGCATATTCCATATTTCCTCTTCTATATTTCCTTTTGCATATTCCATATTTGCTATTCCATATTCCATGTTCCATATTCCATATTTCCTATTCCACATTCCATATTCCCTATTTTATATTACGTATTACCTAGTCCATATTTCCCATTCCACATTCCATATTCCATATTCTATATTCCATATCGCCTAGTCCATATTTGCATATTCCATATTTTCCATTCCATATTCTGTATTCCATATTTACTATTCCATATTTGCACATTCCATATTTCCCATTCCACATCTCGTATCCCTTAGTCCATATTTCCATATTCGATATTTCCTGTACTGCAAATATAATAAAATTATTTAGATCCTTTCAAAAACTTTTTAAAACTTTGTTTAAACATGCCTAAAGTTCCCTAATGCATAGCTTAAATAATTGGTACACTTGATGAACATACATACATACAAAATGATGTTTTTAACATCTCATGCACCTCAACACGAATTTTTATTCATTCTTTGCTGTCTTTTACATTGTTTTCTGTGTAAGGGGAATGGTCAGGTGGAGCAGAATCAGCACAAGCAATGTGGTTGCTCTACGTGAGCCCCTTCTGAGCACAAGATGAAATGTCCAAGGAGTATATCAGGGATCCCTGATGGCTCCAATGCTTGTGCCAGAGACCACTGAATGTATTCTGAATTTGCAGCTCCATTCCCATGAATTCACTTTCCTTCTGTTGCTCCCTTTTCTTTGTTTTCTCTCTACAAACTCCTTGTAAGCGATGGGACGCTCACTGCAGAATATTTCCAGAAATACTCACCTTGTAACCATTAAATCCTGGAGGTATCTCGTGCTCTTTGCTCGTCCAAGTGAATTTCTGAGAGAGTGATGTGCCTCTGGGAACTGGGCACAATTTATCTGTGGTGCTTCAGAACAAAGACAGAACACTAACCTGTGACTTTCAGATACTCCCTTAGAGATCCCTACTCCAATATTTACCTTTTTGAGGCAGAATTAAAGGAGATTTTGGAGATGTTGAAGCATCAATGTTACTTCTCTTGTCCTCCAGGCTGGTGTCTCTGTTCCCTTCCCCTGGTCTCTGATCTCCCTTGGACACAGTAGCACAGTCAGACTTTGAGGCTGTTGGAGTCTCAAGCCCAGCAGAGAGGTCCAGGCTTCTCCCTTCCCTCCTGGGACAGGGAGAGCTGGAGAATTCCCTTTTCCAGCATGCAGTGCCCTGCTCTGCTGCCTTCCTGCAGGGATGCCTCACCTGGAGCAGGCTGCTCCCATCCTGGCCAAAAGCTCCCCCAGCTTTAGCAGCATGTGGCAGCAAGAATTGCTGTGTGCGTTCCCAGACAGCTCTTTAGAGGGAACATCACTGTGTTCATGAGTAGATTTGTACTGGAAAAACTGGAGAGGTCCAGGGAGCCCTGAAGTGCAGTCCATTTGTGGTTTTGCAGACCCTTCTGTCTAAAAACACTTCTCTGGCTACTGCTGACTTTCCCCTGGTCATCCTCGAGGGAAGGAGGGCAGCTGGTGAGCAGGGTGATCCCCATGTACAGCTGCTGTTATCATTTAGTTGCTCTTTCAAATAGAAAATTTTTTAAATTGAAAAATTTGAGACACATTTTCTTACACATCCACGGGATCTTCCTTTCTTCCTTTCTTGCTTTCTTGCTTTCTTGCTTTCTTCCTTTCTTCCTTTCTTCCTTTCTTCCTTCCTTTCTTTTTTTTTTTTAGGGGAAGAGGAAGACATTTCATAACAGTCCTGAGGGTGGGATATTACAAGCCCACTACAGCTGGATTAAGCAACTGAGCACTTGGCTGGAATGCCTGGAAAATTAAGAAACAAATGGCCTATGTAAGAAAATACAAAAATCTTTTCTTGTCCCAGAAAAAGTTCCCCTAATCCTAAGTTGCAATGCTCTTATCTCCTTCACTGCCTGTAACTAATTTGTGTTATGTAATTGCACCATTTTGCTGACCATTTAAAAACTCAGAAGAAATTCCTTAGCTCCATCCTTGTTTTGTTGCACACTTACTCTTCTTTACTACCTCTGCTCCAGTGTAATCTCTGGGTAACACCTTTTGGCTTCAGATGCATTTTTCCCCTTCTCTCTTTTGTATTTTTCTCGTTGTTTTGGTTTATGCTCTGCTTTGTTCTCTGGATAATGAGAGATGAGCTGTTCCTAAGAAGCTGTTTTGGAAACCCCTGTGCTGTTCTGGCCTGACAGGCAGGGTGCTAAAGCATAGAGCTGCTCTTGGTGGTTCCTCTTCCTCACAGGGCTGGCACAAACTGGGGGGCACGAGCTGAGACATCTGGGTCTAACAAAACAGATCAAAACCCCAAAAATGGGATGGGATAATAAACCATCCCCAAGATAGCCCTGCAGGTTAAAGGCAGCCTTTGGAGGTGGCTGGAAAGACAGTTTGCTCAATTGGCAATGGAAAGCTTACATTCTTTTCTCTTGGTTTTGGGGTTTTTCTTTTGGACGTGCTTGTCTGGGTTTTTTACTGGGTTTTTGCTGCAGTGTTTCTGTTTTGTTTAATTTTATGGATTTTGTTTGTTTTGTTTTGTTTGTTTGTTTTTAAAGTAGCAACATGGCCTGTTCTTGTAAGGAGTTTTGCTACTAAATTGTCCCACCAGCCTCCTACTTTTCCAGTTTTCTCCAGTACATTTGGGGTTTTCTCCAGTACATTTGGGGTTTTCTCCTCTGCTTCCACTCCTTCCTGCTCACCTTTCTTCTCCCAATTCCAATATGATAAAATGGATGATAACAAAAAGACCTCCTCAGAATGAGAAAAAAAAAAGTCAGAAAATTGAAATGTATAGTAATAACTCTTGATCTGGACTCTTTCTTTAGGGAGTTTGAATTAGTTTGATGTAGTTTATTAACACAAACCAGATAATTGCAGAAACATTGCAGAGTGGATCTAAATCAGGAGCTGAGGTTATTGATCATACAACCAGGTCCCTTGGTCTCCAGGTGAGAGGGGAGTGGCTGAGGCTTGGAAGGAAAGGCAAAGTGCTCAGCAGTCACACTTGACCACGTAAGTGGTGTGAAGCTGTTGATGTTGAAGGTCTTTAATTCATAATCACAGGTGCCACATGAAATCCATTGCATTTCTTACCACATATTTTATAGAATTGAAAAAACAAACCCATTACTGTTTTTGTGAACACAAAGCACTCTCCACTCTTGGTTCACTTTCCTCTCTAATCCTGACTGAGGTTTCCTGTGAGATCCCCATTTTCACCAGGAGATATCAGGTTCTTGTAAATCATGACAGGAACTATTGTAACACCATCAGTTCTAACATCACTCTGACAGAGTTGCTTCTTTGCAAGCAGTGGAATTTATATGATTGATTTTGACCTTTTCTCCCCTCTGGAAACCTGTGCTCTTGACATGCTGAGGTCTTTGCTCTGTTGTAGCATTGTTTAATACAGCTTTAGGTATCATTCAATGGATATGAAATAGGACTCCCATGAAAGGGAGATGTGTTCACAGATCAGAATGTCACTGCCTTGCACGTGCTTGTTTAAATTCTCACTTGTGAGAGGATATGAGGTCTTGGAGATCAATAATGGCATGAAGAAAAAGAAAAAATAGAAATATATTTACAGAAGAAATACCGGTGTTTGTCAAGAAAAGCCTTGAGGATTTTCCATGGAGTTACCAGACAATGCTCCTACAAAAACAACATATCTTCAGAAAGTCACGGTGAATCAAGGGGGATTTTTAACACCATTGTGTCCATGTGCATTTTGTCTCCAAACAGCTGCTATTGTTTAAGGCTGGAACCCAGGAGAAAACATTTTCCTGGGTTTATATTCTTTCCTGCACCATCTCTTACAGCTGCTGGGCTGTAAAGGGACCCTGTCTGAGCTCGTCTGCTGAGCTGAGGCCATCCCTGGGTTTTCCCTCGTGCTCTGCTCAGGTCCCCAGGGTGGGATCTGGAACCAGGGATCTGGAATCTCCTCCTCAGGGGGGAATGTCCCTCCCACAGAAGGCACTCAGGGCTGCACCCAGGGCTTTTGGAGGAGGCTCTGCACAGGTCCTGTGGCTGGAATTCTGCATCCAGAGGCAGGCACAGCTCCTGTTGGATTGGGGCTCACTCCAGCACCTTTCAGTGGCACCTCTCCATGCTCAGAATGTTTAGCAGCTCAAAAATCATTGTTACAAATAAAAGAAAGCTTCTCTTGAAACAGTGCATAGGCTTTGACCCCTTCTTTGACTGCAGTTATTTTAGCTTTCATTCAATTCTACTGGAACTCCCACTTCAATCTTTGGCTTTTGATTTAATAGACCCCTGTCAAAGCCAGCATAAAACTGATTTAAAATAACCATAGAAACAGACAGAGTGTATTGTCTTTACCTTTCAAACTGATGTTTTGTTTCTCTTAGATCTTTGTAAAAATTCAGTAGAGGGACTTGAAACGCTGCATTTTAATACGAGAAAATCTAATATACAGGAGGAAAAAGCCAAGCCCAAATTGCTGTGTGCTTAAGGTATGTTTTATGCATTAAAGGTCATCTAAGACCCTTTTAAGGAGAAACTTCAGCAGCTTGCCAGGGCTCTCTCCATCAGCTGTGGCTGCTGGTAGGGCCTGCTGTAAATATTCTGCTGGTTTACAGCTGGCAACTGTTGGACTTGGCATCACTCATGTGAAACGTTTAGATAAAAAAGATAAATATTTCTCTTCTCTGCCTTCAGAGGTAATCATGGCAATAAATATCAAGAAGAACAATCAAATTAGTGGTGAGGACTCATTCATAAATGCTGTTATCTCACTCATTTCATTCATAAAACTCCACCAACCAGGTGCTTGGAAGCCAAGCAGGTTTCACTTTTTAACAGCAAATCTACTGCAGCGGGTCTGTCTTTATGGCACAGCTTTATTTACATTTACCCCAAAGGAAAAGGGGTGTCCTTGGCTCTTTGAGCAGATGGTCTGGGTTCTCCAGTTCTTCTGAGAAGTGGATTTGTAAGTAGTGCAATATTTATAATATAATTTCATGCTATTTCCAATTTTTTAATGAATTGTTTTATAAAGAAGCTTCCAAAAGTGAGGAGGGACCTTTCTGAATCCCATCTATAGAATGTTTTGCAACTTGAGACTGAAGAAGATATTTTTACATCTATTTATAAGCCATATTTTTACCATATTTTATGGTTTAGTCTCCTGAGCTCTCCTTCCAAATGTTTCACAGATCATGTACTTGTTATATTGTGCCTGTGCTATAAAAGTAATAGCACTAATGATTTCTCTTTAGAGGTTAGTTCACTTAAAAGACAGTTTGGGGAACATGGTACCTGTGGTTGATGAAGTGGGATGGAAAATTTTATCATAATCACTGTTTCCAATTTATTGGCATTAATTCTGAAGCGTTTTTATCTGCATTAGCAGTTAAGCATTGTGCTTAATGTGTTCTCCAAATCCACCACGTTCGGTGGCCAAAGGATTGGAACTTGTCCCTTCAGGCCAGTGAGTGAAGCCCCTGCCACGAGCCAGTGCCTGGCTGAGTACTCAGGTCTGAGCCCCAGCATTTGGCTGGAGGACACTGGTGCCAGAAGGGTCCCCTGGGCTTCTCATCACCCCCCCTGTGCCTCCTGTTCACCTTCTGTCAGTGGGGATCCAGAAACTGGCACCTCTGTCCAGGCCTGCCTCTCAACCTGTGTCCTAAACAGCACTTTGTTCATATTGGTACCTTAAGGAGCTACTCCAAGAAGAAAAAGTCCTTCAGTCCCAACAGTGAGGAATGCAGTTTGGTTTTTCTTTTTAAATGTTATTTTTCCCCATGTCATCCTCCAGGCTGTTGGCTCTCAGCCTAGGAGTTCTGTGATTTTTATGGGAGGTCTAGGTGCCCAACTGCTCTAAGTAAGTGTTATCTCCTTGGCTTGGAAAAAAGCTCAGCAGCATTCTGGCTTGAAGTTTGGCTGTAATTTGAGGGATAGGAAGCCAAACTGATATTTATGTGTGAAACAGAGCTGCCTCAGTTCTCCAAGAGTAGATTTGTGAGTGGTGCCCAAAGAAATCCATAGCTGAGAAGAGGCAGACTCCCAGCACATATCAATTACCCCAGCCTTGTTCACTTGAGTGGAGCTGCCAGTTTACTGCAGGATTTGCTGCAGGAACCTGGCACAGAAATAGAGATTATCAGCAAGGCCATCAATCACTTGTTGCACAGCAGTTTTCTTGGCACTTGCTACAAATTGCCCCCAAAAGCCTTACATCTTCTTGGAGCACAGAACTATTCAGTGTCTTAAACTTCCTGCACTTTGGGGGCATGATAGAATTCCCTTTGTGGGCGAGGGTCTGGCTGGCAATGCTTTAACATACATACACATGTACATAAAACCAGGTGTCAAGGGCCAAGCCAGGTGAAATTGGGTTCTAGTGTGAACATGTGGTGTTTTCAGCATTCTCTGCAGCCACAGAAAAGCCAAGAAGCCATGTGGGGCTGGAAGCTTCTTCAGGAAGGACACAGAGGGAGAGAGCAGAGTTTCTCCTGTCTCTAGAGTTCTGCTCAATCAGCAATGCCCATCAGATGTCTTATCATGAAGGGTTTTCACATCGAACATAAGATTCTGGTTAATATTTCAAAATTTTCAATTTCACATCCTCTTCAGCTGTAAAAGTCTCCTTACCTCTAACCTGTTTCTGCTTTTGACTTCAAAAAGTTGCCAGATTGGAAATTTCAGACTGAGCCTCTCATTAGCCATGGGTGCCATGAACTCAGAAAAAGATAATGAGCAAAACCAACGCCAGTTCTGAGTCTTCTTTTCTCTGACAAAGTTCAGGTCTGGCTGTCAGTTTGCAGTTTCATTAATTATTCTTGCTCTTTGGACAATTTCTTCCTACATTTATTAATACTGTTGTGCTTCAGAGTATCACATCTTCCCTGGCAGCATCTCCTGCATTTTGCATTGCTTACATGGGGACACACATTTCCAGTTTCCCTTTCTCATCAGACATCAGTAGGAGTTTCCACTCAGCTCCATCAGAACAGACCCCTGGGAAGGTCTGATCTCAATCCCTTTTCTTTACAGAGTTTATCATAGTTGGTTATACAGTGAGAGTCAGATTTTGGGGATGAAAAAAGGGCAATATCCAGTTTTTGTGTTTAGACACTGTGGAAACTCCAATACTCCAACCATATGATGTTCACAAGGCTTTTTGTGTGGATTTTCAGTATTTTAAAATATTTGAAAACATTGTTTGATTAGCTTTTTCTATTAGAAAAACTAACAAAATCAGAAGAAAAACAAATGTTGTTTGCTTTTTTTTAAATAAAGAAACCAAGTTTCTCTATTTACAGTCTTTGACAAAACTGATATAAACAAGCAAACTGGGGGGGTTTTTGTGCTTTAACAGCAACTTTGGGGGAAGTAATGTTTCCAGAGCAGGAATCTGACATAATCATAAAAATAAATGTTAGAATTTTGACACACGGTGACTCTTACAGCATACTGAAAAATTCATTAAGAGTCAGGTAACTCCACCGAATCCAGGCCTCTTCTTTGTTCCTTTTGGAATCTAGAAGTGTTCAGATAAGGAAGTTTTGGAGGATACTTTTCTGTCCTGCCTCATCCCACCCCAAAGCAGTGGCATTGGTCCCCGTTGTTTTCTCTCATCTTCCAAGCCCAGACCTCACTTTGCACCCGGAGTTTCTGTGCTTCCCCTCCTCCAGCCAATGCTCTCAGGTCCCAAAATGCTGATTTCCTTCACTTCTCAGTCCAGAGTGGCCCCATTTTGTGCCATGAAACGCAGCTACAGGGGATGTCACTGAGAGCAGGAAAGCATCAGCTCTGAAGAGAGGACACAAGGGAATTTAGGAACAGGGGAATTAGCTGAAAATAGCCATGGCCATATGGATTTCATTGGGTGTGTGTGACATGCTGGTGCCATCTCTTTCTTGGTAGCAGTTATATACTCTCTGTTTTCAAGTCTTCGAATTCTTGTTTTGCATTTAGCATGTCAAAGCCATTTTGGAGAAACAAACTCTGAGTATCATTACTACACAAATTGGTAAACAGGGTGTAAACGTTTTATAAGCAACATGTTTAGTCTCATTTTTTTCTGGTGGGATTTGTTGGGGTTTAAGTTTTTTGCTTTTTTTTAAGTGAACACATTATTTCACAGCTGATAGCTTACTGGTCACAAGTTAATAGCATCTCTGCCTGGCACTGAATTGGAGTTATTACTGACTCTCATCATGAGTTAGGCCACTGTGGATTTTTTCATTTCTAGCAGTTGTTGTTATAAATGCTGTGTCATCCTTGTGAGTATTTCTCTGATCTTATAAAATAAAGTTTATTTGATGTATCCTGAATCTGTCTGTTTTCTGATGGAATATCAGCTAAAAGTAACTCGAAATAGCAATGAGCATCATATTTAAGGAATGGAGTGTTTAGGATGATAGCTACATTCTTCAACTGATTCTGTATTTGAATTTCATGGAATCATAGGGAAAAAATGGAAAATGTTGTTTTCCATGTTTGTAATAACGTTTTAAAAGAAGCTTCAGGGATATAACCCGAGTGATCCATTGCTGCCTTGAGCTAAGGCAGCAAGAAGGGAAACTTCAAGAAGCTCACTGGGATTTCAGCTGTGACTTTCTTGTGTGCTGTCACAAGAGGGGACATAACATAATCCATGCATCTGTAAGTCCAGGAGAAAAGTATCTTGTATAAAGCTCCCATTTCCAGCAAGCATTCAAGGTGTAGGATAGATGCTCATGGAACATGGCAGGAGAAGTGTTGGAAGGTTTATTAGCAGCCTTGCAAAGCCAGGGCAGACCCAGTCCTGCTTTCTGCAGAAGTCATTACCCCAGGCTTTAGCTCTCTGCCAGCAGCACCCTTGGTGTTACAGGCTGCTGGTTCTGCATCTCTCAGAGCTGTCTCTGGTTTGCTCTATGGCATGTTCTGTAAATCATGCTTTGGCAGGAGACACTGGAGGATGCTTTCTTTAGAGGTAATAACCCTTGGCACTGACAGGTCACATCAGGGAATCACACAGAACTTTGCTGAGCTTCATAACAACCCTCTGGAGCAAGTAACTATCATCACTCCCGTTTTTTCAAATATGAATGTTGACCTTTTACTGTACCTTATGGCATGTTCTGCTTAGCCTTCATAGTCTGATCTTAAACTTGTGGCTGAGTGGAATCCTCGTGTGTTTCACATGGTAAAACCCTCATGTGATGCTTCTAGTTCATGCTGCTCCTCAGGGGGTCACAAGCAATGTCAGATGGCCTTGGCTGCCTGGAATTGCCTCTGATGGATCTTTCCTGAATGAGGCTTGAGGCAGAATGCCTTCTCTTCTCTGCTGCTCCCTGGGAAGCTGTCAGATATCTCTGTTTAGTTCCATATCATTGTCCCCATCCATGTGGAGGTGAGTCCTGCAGCCCAGAGTGCCCAGTGGAAGTCGGTGAAGCAGCTGAAGCAGGGTCTTCACAGCTGGATGAACCTGGATGTCATTTTACCAAGGATGTGATTTTACCAAGGCTGGATAAATCTGGATGTGATTTTACCAAGGCTGGATGAACCTGGATGTGTTTTTATTGAGGCTGGATGAACCTGGGTGTGTTGGTAGCAAGGCTCACAAGGCACACAGAGCTGGATAAACCTCTCTGTGCTTCCAGGGAGAAATGCTGGGTGTGGGGTTTTGAGGGCACAGAAGCCTGTTACACTCAGCCTCACATTTGTATCTGCAGGTACCAGAGAAGTGGGAAACAGGAGTTCTAAGGGTCTGGAGTCTTTGTACTCCTGGTTCAGTGATGCCAGGTGGATAAATATGATGAGGACCCATGCAGTTTTGTGTCAGTTCAGGAAGCTGGACAAATGGAAGTAGGGAAGGATTTAGACAACAGGTCCTGACCCGAGATCACAATCACAGGTTTATTTCCAGGAAAATAAGTGTGGGAAAAGCCCACAGGAACTCACCACAAAACCCAACATCTGGTCTTTTTCCTGAGCCTTACCTAGAGATGATGTGGATACACAAAAAACATCTTTTCCCATAAAGGACAATTCATGATGTCATGAACAAGAAAAATCAGCTGTGCTCCATCACTGTCCCAGGACTCAACAACTGTTGAGTCATATCTGGGAGGGATAACAACTGTGGACTTCAAGAATAGATGGGGATACACTTAAGGATGCACTGCTAGAGAACATCAAAGAATAAATGACCAAAACTACTCAAGAGACAAAAAGGCCAAGGAAGAATCTGCCCTTTTTCACTCAATTGCCTTGTAAAAACATGCATTAGTTGAACTGCTGGTAGAAAGATTAAAGTGTCTGGATTAAATTGTGCCAGAGTCCAGGCTCCCATGAAATGGCACAATTCTGTTAACTTCACTGGAGCCTCAGAGATTTGCAGCGGGTTAGGATTTGACTTCTTACCAAGTTATTACTTTGGAAAACTCCACTGACATTTGTCAGGTTAAGGACAACTGTATTCTTTATCTATAGACATTGTAGACTCAAGAAGAGCATAACCTTGGCTGTAAATGGTGACATGAATATTACATTAAATTGTTTCAGAACTTCTTTTATTGAGCTGGAATGTTCCATATTTTAGTGTTTCTAAAGGAAAATTTGAAAAACTGTAGGTATCACAGAGAAGCAATTACCTTTGAACTTAATGTCCCTTTTGCTCAGCTTTGCCTCCTTTTTTTCTGCTCACTGTATTTCACAACATTATGCCCAAACTAGTTTAACATCAAGTGTTTGTGGAAGACAAATATTGTGTGCATGTAGTCATTAAGGCTGAAACATGTGCTTTTAGTACTAAAGAGAAAAGACGTTGCCATAATTTGATAGTTATTCAAAAGAATTTGAAAGGCTTCTAACACAGAGAATGGTCTAGGCTGTTGAAAAAAGATCTAAGGGTAATTTTTGTTTCACTACTAAAAAGAGTTCATGATAATGAGACTGACATTTGCCAGTTGCTCTTCTCTATTTTTTACTCAGAAGGAATCCTAACTAGCCTTGTGGCTGTAGTTATGGATAAGGTCATTTCTGCTTCATTCTTTTTTTGCTCATTTGCTTCATGGTGGATTTGAAAGGGAGTTTGGTTTGTTTTAACAGTTGCTACTCATTGCTTCCAAAAGTGACGGACTTCTTATCACATGGGGGGGCTACGTTCCATTTCAAATGGGTAGTGTGTGCTTTTGTGGGCATGGGGCAGGAGGGTGAGCAACTAAATCTCACTGTGTGGGTCAAATTATGTTTATCCACAGGGTGATCCCACGCTCTGTGTGTAAATAATGGAGTACAACTGGCTGCATTTCCTGATAGGGAAGGGCAGTCTAAAGCTGGCAGTGTGTTCTGTATTCTCATCCTGGTGTTTGCAGGGCAGGGCCTCTGGTGTGCACATGCAGCACCAGCTTTGGAGACAGGTCCTTGGGCTGTGATGCAAGTGGAACACGGGCACTGGAGTTTGCAGGGAAAGCATTTTCCTGCTTTGGGCCCAAAATATTTCTGATTCCACTTTTTGGAGTGGAGCTGAGGGTACTGGCAGTTCCCCCTATCCTTCCAATGGCTGGCAAATTCAAGCAGATGGGCACTTTTTCTTTATTTGCTGGCTGATATTTCAGAATGGACATAAAAGCCTGAAGTCCTTACTGTGGTACTCCTCAGTTAGAAACATTCCCCTTGTTCCACCAGTTTCCACATAGGCACTACCACTAAACAACAGAGATTTGGTAATTGATTGCATGTGAATAAATTATGGTCAGGTATGTTTAATTATGAATGGGGATGTGCATGTAAAAGAGCAGAAGCCATCTAAAGGAAATACAATACACACAAGGGATAGGAAATAAAAGAAACATTCCTTAGTGCTAAAAGCCATAAACTGTCAGGCATTTCAGTGATTTGTCACCTCTGCATTAACCACTGACTCAAGCTATTAATGATAAAAGCAGATAATTACAGCACCATCCTCTAACAAAGAAGCTGTTATAGCTGGGTAAATAACAGGCTCCATAAAATTGTCTTAAATTTGTGTTTGCACAGCATACAGCATTCAGTAAGCTCCTGCTAGCTTTGGAGATGTTTGGGAAAGGGAATTCTTTCTTTTGTGTGTTTTCTGTTGTAATATCAGGGGAAGAAACAAAAGGTAAAAAAGCCCCCAGATTATGTGACAGGTTTTAAAGTGTCTGCTGCAGAGGGATAAAGCCAAAATGGCTTTCTCAAAGCCAAAGGCAAGTCTGTGGAATTGCCACAGAGTTTGCAATAGCTGAGCTGCATTTTCTACCAGCGAGGTGAAGTATGGCAGTACATTTTTATAGTCACACTGATATTCTCTACACTTCATTCCTTATTCTTTTCCTCGCAGCAACAAAGTTCTGAGGGCTGTGTGACACAGAAGGGGGAGTTTGCAGTGATGGTGTCCTGCTGGAGCTGATGTGGTGGCCACAGCCACGTGAGTCAGGGCTATCAGTGACAGCAAACACCAGCCCAGAGTGGGCAAACAGGAGCTGTCCAGGTAGAGATACCTGAAACCTGCTGCCAGGAGAAGAGGTGGGGGCAGCTGTGGCTCTGCTGGGCCAACACAGGGAGTGTTGTATGGCTGGAACAAAGGAAATATCACAGCAGGACAGGCTGGCAAGGCAAAAACACCAAAAAACATCACAGCAGGGCAGGCTGGCAAGGCAAAAACACCAAAAACATCACAGCAGGGCAGGCTGGCAAGGCAAAAACACCAAAAAACATCACAGCAGGGCAGGCTGAGGCAAAGCCCTGGGGAATGTCTCAGTCCTGGCTCAGGAGGCACAGCCTCTGCTCTTGGTGGCACTGAGCAGTGGGAGGTGACAGTCCCCACGCTCACCCAGCCTCCCAGACAACAAGGGACCAGGTTCCCTCTTACAGGAAAGACATTTCCCATAATAAATACTGACAGGAAAAAGATGATGAGAATAGACCGCTTTTCTGATTCTAATTAGTGCTTCACACGGAGAATATTGTAAGCATAAAACACCTTGCAGAATAAAAAATTATCAGGACAACAGCAGTCATCAGTTAAAGTAATAAAAAGGCACTTAGGTGTTAAAAAAAGAATCCAGAAATAGACTTATTTAATGGGGCTTTTTTTCCTAGAGAAAGTTTAGCATTTCCTGCTCTGCTGATGTTTATGTGAGATAAATATAAAGTATTATCAGTTGAACAGCATTAGTTGCCACTGAAAGCCTCTATCTCCTTCAGCTGAATCTGCTTACCATGAGCAAAGTAACTGAGTGATGCACTTGCTTAGATCCCAGTTCAGTTTAGGGAAAGGGTAGAAATGAAGTTGCTCTTGGCCTTTATGAGTGTTGAAAGTATTGATCAAACTGCTTATGTATCAAAAATGAAAGGCTTGTGAGTGTTCTTTGAAGATAGAGCATTGGTAAGGATCTGAGGGGATGATTCTGATAAGTTGTTATCAAGAGATTTTTTTTTTGTCTGGAGACCAGTGTATGCTAGAGAAGGCTTTACTTAAAAAAAAAAAAAAAAAAAAAAAAAGTGGATATATTTTTAAAGTGTTCCTTTTCTTGTGTATACACACCCGTCTATGTACCAGTCTCTCTGTGTTAGTTGGCAGAGCCCTTTCAAGGTATAAATTGTGTCCGAAGGGTGGCAGGGGCAGCTCTGGGAGCTCAGTGCCTGCCCTGGCACCCTTTGCTGCTGCCCAGCTGCAGTACCTGCCTCTGTGGCCACTTCCTTTCGACAAACACTGCTCATGGCTCACTTAAAAAACTGTGCCCAAATGTTTTTATTTGAACAATTCCTTCCGACTTCTCTCCCCATGGTTGAATTTCTGGTCTGGTCTCCTTTGTTCCTTATGCTGTTGCTTCTTGTTACAGTTTTCCAGCCTTCCTCTCTCCCTCCTGCTGATCCCACTGTGTATCTGCTTTTTGGCTGTGCTGATTGCATTTCCTTTTTTCTTTTTTTTTTTTTTTTTTCCTTGTTGGCCTTTATTGCAATAAGCACAACAATAAGCACAACACTGATAGTTTCTTTGTTGACTTAGGTGGGATATGACAATACATTATTTCACTGAAAATTTTCCTCAAAGGATTATCCCTCCAGCGTGAAATGATTGTTTCCTCTGTTTCAGATTAACCATGCTAGCAAGGAAATATTTCATGCTTCATTACTACCATTAATCTTCCAAGGTGCCCCTCTGAATGAAAATCCATTGTTTTCTTTAACAGAGAGGGGCACTAGTACAAGTTATCCTGTGTAATTACACTTCTAACAGATGTATCTGTCAGGTTGCTCAGTGTTTGGTAACACAACATCACTGAATATTACATTGCAATGTAAAACACACTCTCGACTAGGTATGCAGACCTGCAGTTTTCCTGTTAACTCTAAGAAAATGTGATGGTACTTCATCTGCACCAGGGAACTCTTGAGGGAGACTCACCTTTGGAGCTGTGGCAAGACCACCCAAGGTAATGGAATGGGACTGGAGAGCAGGAGAGGGAGGTGAAATTCAGAACCCTTTGGACTTGGGAGCAAAACTGCCTTTTTCAGTAGAGATAGGATCAGGATCACGCCATGTTCCTTCTGGCTTTGCTCTCTGGCTGCTGCTGTGAGTGATGGTGACCCACAGTTTCACCTGAGGCACTCAGAGACCTGATGTTCTTCCTGCATGCTGCCCCTTCAGTGCCTCTGGAAGGCAGCACTTCACGTTCTGCAGCAAAAGGAATAATCATCTGCAGATGCAGCTCGCTCATTCTTTAGGTACTCAGTAGTTCTGTGAAAGCTTTGCATGAATTCATGTATAGGATGTGCCAAAGCCACTGTGTTGCTAGCTGTGATTTATAATTCCATCCTTTTCTCCAAACAGGAATAGTCAGGTGTAGGAGGGCACTGCAAGGCAGAGGAGCTCTGGAGGCAATAAGCCAGGCTGTCTGATTAGCTGTGTGTGCTGTCCTGTGAGGATTGCACAGTCCTGGCAGCCCTGCTGCATCTTCCAGGCTTTTGTGTTATTTATTGCCCATAAAGCAAATCAAAGCACTGCTTTGCCACTGACACAGAAGGGAGGGCTTGGAACTGAGTGCTTTGCCTCTTACAGCTTTCCTTGTGATACGTTTTGAGATTTCCAAATGCTTATTCAGGAATTGTCACTTACACTGAGATTTTACAGTGCTTAGCAACTTTCAAGCTGATCTGAGAATTGCTAAATAATAATTATATGATTTCTTTCTCTCCTGTTCTCTTTCTGTTCCTTTCGCTCCCACATGTACCCATCATGCTCCTACAGTTTCCAAGTCAAATATTAATGTGCTCACACAAACTGGAATTAAGTTTGCCTGTACTTAATTTAGTTTCATTTTGTGTTCCAGCTTAGCCGTGCCATTAGCAGGCACTGAGGTCTCTGCACCACAACTGCCTCAGCCTCTGCTCCCAGCCAGCTCAGGATTCTCCTCCTTTTTCTTCCTGTGAGTGGAGACAGCAAATTGGGGAGCACAGAATGGATCCTGTCTCTCATGTGCCAGGTACTGACCCTGCCAGTCCCTGGAAAAAAGAGGCAAAGTCTTTGAAATGCTGTGATAAAGGTTTCTCAAAATGCACAGAGCTTAAGCTCCAGACCCTCTTCAGGAGCTCCAAAACAGAGATGTAATTAAGACTTAAAAATACAGCTATGAGAACATATTTTAAAGTGCCCTTAATGACAGGAATCCCTACTTTTATTTAGAAAGAAAGAGTTGTATTTATAAGCAAATGCTTTTTCTGAAGCTGAGCATTTGCAACCTATTGGGTTTTTTACCTCCTTGGAATCAGAGGTTTGCACATCCACAGATTTATCACACTGCTTGAAATAGCTATGATTATAATAAGCCATGAAAAAATTAAACTTGAAGATTATTTTGACAAATTGGTTAGACTCCTACTTCCTCTACTCTGCACTCTCAGGGCAATGGATTCTGGTGCACATGGAGAGATGAATTTTAAATTAGTGTGAATACCTGGGTTCATAAGGAACTGTGCATCAATTTTATCTCTCAGCTGGAAAGCAGAATGCAAGTTAGTAATTTTTGTCTCTGATATAAAAAAGATTTTATCCCTTTCAAGTATGTTTCTTTTCCTGTATTTAGAAAGCAGGTTACCTTTTCCAAATCTTTTGAGACAGGTCAGCATTAGTTACTGCAAAAAGAGAAAAAATCCCACTGATTATTTTAATTTTTTAATTATATTTATTTTTATTTTTCCAATATTTCCAATATATCCAACTCTTCTCTCTAGTCGTGGTCTCATAGCACAAAGCAAAATCTGGAGATCCTTAAGAGGCCTGAATGTAAATAATGATTTCTAATAATGACTACAGGATGGTCTTTATTGGAGTTTTAATGGGGATCAATGAGGTTAGACTGGGGAATACAAATTAAGAAGGGAAATTCAGGAGATTTACTCCTTCACTCTGTAAGACTGTGAGGGAAGATGAGGAACCCTGCACTGTCAGTCAACAGCCCAGCACTGAGGAAAGGGAAGGTCATACGTGCTCAAGTCTCCCTTCTCCTTTTGGTTAACAGAATTCCCATTGATTTCAGGGAGTTCTACCCCCAAAATCAAAGTGCACCTCTGGGTCAGTCTCATCTTGGGGTTGAGGAGAAAGTACGAAGGATATTTTTCTCTTGTCGTGCTCAGTAATTGCAATCATGAATTAGTTTATGCCTGGTTTGTGAACTTGCTCATAACTTCTTCAGGGAGATGTGAGGTTTGGCTGTGCCTGAAAGCAGGGTAGGGCTACCCTCTGTCCTAATAAGTTGGAAATAGATAGGAAAAGAGAAGCCATAAAATGTTACTGCTGGAGTTACCAGTCCATGGCCCCCACAGTCAATTGGCACCCACAGATTGTGGAAGCAGATTCTGTTCTTTTGCCATCTTCAAATCCAATGGAAGCTCAAAGATGCTCCTGAACTGACCATAGAAAGCAGAGTGGTATTTTTTTCTTTGGAAAGGTTGAGGAAAAGACTAAGAAATAGAATTCTCATCTTTTTCACACAAGAAAAAATATTCAGGTCTTCCAGTGACAATTGCAGAAAACATTGCCCGAGGCTGTAACACAAAGAGCAGAGTGGAAAGTCCCAGCACTGCTGCAAGACTGATGTGATCATTGTTGTTCCTGCTGGAGAACTCTGCTGGTGGATTTTACAGCAATATTTTAAAAAACATTTTTTTTTCCCTTTAATTATTTAAAATGAATGTTCTTTTGTTTAAAAAATAAGGTCTGTGAATTCAAGAAATTCAAATCTTCCGTTCAAGTCTAGACTTAGTCCTTACTGCATTAATTTAATTTTCAATTTTCCTTCTGAGTAAAATGAGCTCCTTTGTTATACAAAGGCTTCCAAACTTTGCTCTTACACCGAAGTTCCTGGGCAGTATCACCTGTATGCTGTGTATTTGACAGGAATACAAATAAACTGGAAGAACTACAATTATGCCTTCTTCTCAAGGTAATTTCTAAGTAGATTAGTTCAGAAGTGGAAAATGGAAAGAAAGCATTTAAATTATTTCATGTAGCTTGGTTTAGGATACTCCTTTGCAATAATTTTAGATTTGTAACACTTGTATTTTATTTCAAAGAAAGTTGACTCTGGATTATCATATTAATTAAAGCAGAGAGAATAAAAATGTTCCTGTGACATCCCTGCAGCATAAAAGTCAAATGTTGCCACACGGACAAATTTAATGTGAAATTGAAATCTTTTGTCAAAGCCCTGAATAAAGTCACTCATTAATTATCATCAGTTCAACTCTTTTAGAATGGCAGATTTGGAGAGCCCAAACCAGCACAAACATTAAACTAGTTTTTATTTGGTAATCCTTCTATTATTTTTTCATCGTTATGCAGAGACACTGTGGCATAACAAAATGTGCATGTTGCCTGTTTACCTATATTTTTACCTAATTTCAGGCTTTCTTCTTTCCCCCCATTCCTTTAATTTCCTGCTTGTTGTACCCACGAGCCCATGACTGCCCCTCTGGGTGCCCAGGAGGGTTATCCATGGACAAGGCTGCAGATCTCCCTTTCCAGGGGCCCCTGGACACTACCAAGTGCAAATCTGGATCTTCAAAACCCTCGCCGCAAATGGCAAAAATCTCATTTCTTTCTGTTGCCCCCCACTGCAGTGTGTGCCATGCCAGTGGCAGCTCACGGGGTGTGCTGCAAGGGATCCCCGTGGGGAGCAGGGAATGGGCTCAGCTCAGCCACGGGGCACCACAGTCCTGCTGGGCAGGGCAGGCACTCAGATGGCAAGAAATAATTGACTTTTTAAAAAGCATTTCAATGTCATAACCTCTTTTTGGCAGTCCGTGTGCTGACATGCATACCCGTGTTTTTGCTTCTCATAATGGGGTAGCATTTACATGTATTTTTCATATATAAGTTTCCTAATTCTTCTGTGAGTTATCAATTTTCTGCAGCTTTATATAATGGAGTTGTCACATGTACAGTAATTCTATAACTGGCCATGCTGGGGGACTGGGCCCAGCTGGGGGACAGCAGAGCACAGCTCTTTTCAGAGCACAGGGCTGGGACCCCATTCCTGCCCCATTCCAGGGGGAATTCCTGCCCCATTCCAGGGGGAATTCCTGCCCCATTCCAGGGGGAATTGCTACTCCTGCTCCTCCAGGAAAGCCTGGTGTGACAGTGGCACTGCCCAGGGGAGCAGGAGCCAGGGCTGCTCCTGGTGCCAGCAGTGTCCTGCCCTCCCTGCTGTCCCCTACAGTGGCTTTTGCTGCCTCTGTACAGGAAAGATTCTGCCCTGCACTGTTGGCAGGTCTGAAACTGCTGCTAGAAAATCTGACAGAACTCGTCTTTTAAAAAACGAAACCAAAACCCCAACCTAAGAGAAGAGAGGAAAAGGATTGCTCATGGCCTGGACTGTCCAGCCACCTGCCAGGACCCAGGGTGGAAACACAATGCAGGTTTAGACCATGACTCTCATCAGTGGCATCTCTCTAAACCACATGGATCTGACTGAAAACTCTGCTCCCTCAGTTTTTATTTACCAAGCTTTCCTCTTCCCAGGTTATGCAGCTAATGGTTTGTAATGATGACCAAGAAGTTAATCCTTTTCTTGATAAGTCTGAAAGCTAGGAGCTGTGATTAACAAAATGACTAATGGAGTAATTCTATTTAATGGTTTATTTCTTTTAAAGAAAAAGCAATTATTGTGGAGAGAAATGGAAAAATCATAGACTAGAAATTTCTGCCTTTTCACTAATGTGAAATCACTTTCTCCTGATGCATTTCCTGCAACGTTGGGGTTTTTTTTTTAGGTATGTGACTTCTGAAAAGGCAGGAAAGCTTGGCCAAATAACTAAATCACCTTAACATTTTCACAACTGGGAAGGATCTGCACAGAAATCATGTGCTTCATAGCGATTTGGTGGCTTTAAGGTCACACCAAATCCTTTGTATTCTAAATCTGACCTCAACTGCTGCTCTCAGCTGCCAGTCAGATGTCCCTCTTTTCTGAAATGCAGCTGGCCTCACTTTAGAGGTGTTGGCTGTTGGCAAAGTCATAAGTTTTGTTGATAATCTATTCCAATAGGTGATTAATTATTTAAGAAAAAAGATTCAATTTGTAGTGTCACCTTTTTGGTGTGTTTATTTTTTTTCATTTTGTCACCCGAATTAAATGACCACATAATTTAGACATTCTATTCTATTTAAAGTATTCTACTTTACCTGGTTCCTAAATTACTTAACACGTTTTGCCAAAACATCTAGGTTGGATTTCCTCCTTGAGGTGTGCATAGCAAATTTTTCAGGTCTCTGGACATCTTTGTAGCTGTTTCACCATCCCTCTGCAGGTTTCCCATGGTTTTTCCTGGCATAAATACGAGCACTGGAGCAGCAGAGTGCCAAGGCAGCATCACTGGAGTGTCCAGAGGATGTCAGCCCTTCCTTAACAGCCTTTTCTTGAAAGGACCTCTGTCCCTCAGGGATTTGGGAGCCGAGTCAACCAAAGCAGCAGGGAGGGAATTCCTCCTCATTTTGCCCAAGTCCACAGCATTTCGGTAAGATCCAAGAGCTGGGCACTGCTGGCAGTGGGATGAGTTCCAGGAGGGATCCATCTGTGCCCCTGCAGTGCTCAGAGAGTTTTGGGGATGGCTCCTGCCTGCCCTCCTGCTCCTCTCCCTTTTGAGAACAGTTCTTCAGTTCCATGATTTTTGCAGTGCAGAAACCTCTCCTCCCTGAAAACCTCGTGTGAGAAGGGGCTAACACCCTTCTGAAGTGAGGCCAACTGGGAGATGTAATTAAATGTTTGACAAGATGCTTTGAAACCCTTCAGAAGGAGCTGCCTTTTTATCATTAATAAACAGTATGGGTCCTGTTCTCCTGTGTCTTTAGAGATTCTGTGGAAACAGGTAGGAAGGGGTAAGAAATGGATGAGGATTTCCTTATAAAATTTCCCCATCTTTGAATGCATTGCTTATTTTAGACAATTAGCTGCACCAAGTTCCTCATTAAAAGTGTATGAGCAGGCCCTGCTGACTCTCTCCAGCCTGTTTGCCTTGTGCCTTGGTGCAGTGTGATCACTGATTTTTCCAACTCTTTTCTGATTCTTTGTTGGATTTCTGTAAAGACAATTTAGGTTTCTTCCTTCTTCAGACTCGTATTTGTTCTTGTTTTGATCTGGCTTTCTTACATTTGCTTTCTGACAAACATGACTTAGAATATAGGCAATGTTTTTGATGTCAAGATTGGTCAGATGAGAAGAAATAATTGACTTTTTATAATGTATTTCAATGTCATAATTTCTTTTTGACAGTCTGTGTGTTGACATACTTATCCATATTTTTGCTTCTCATAATGGGATAGCATTTACATATAATTTTCATATATTAGTTTCCTAATTGTTAACCTTCTGTGAGTTATCAGCTTTATGCACCTTTAAATAATTGTGTTGTTACATATACAGTAATTAGCTTTGTAAAACATCTACATTCATGGAACTGTGGAAGTTTTAAGGCAATGTACTGTTTACAATGCAAGCAGCTGTAGGAGGAACAAATTACAAGAAGCAGACAAAAGTAAAACACAGGAAAGATATTTGATAGCTGCAGTAAGAGTAGCCAACACTTAGTAGTAAACTAGTAGAAGGTTCAAAATTTCAAACTAGTAAAGCTTGCTTTGAACTCAAAGAAACCAGCAGCTCAGGTGGAATGCAGAAAAATAACCCCAAAAGTGTTTAAGATGGAATATAGCAGAAAAGAGCAGTTTGTAATACAATCTGTTGTTAGAGAAAAGAAACCAGTGAGCTGCTCAGCCTCAGGAGCTGATCCACGAGCAGTGACAAAGCCCAGCTCACTGCTGCAGCCCAGTGACACTCTGGCTCTTCTCTCAGCTTCCAGAATGAGTCAAAAACAAACAAAAACCCACAACCAAAGTCAAACAAAGCCGCAGAAAGTGCTGTTGAAAAATAACTTTTGGAGTTAATTCTTAATTCTTTTGTGTTTTGCACATGTGATTTATTTCAAACTGCATTAGAGATGTGGATTCTTGGCTTCATTGAAATCACTGCAAGTTTTGCTTGGAGCCTTTGGATATAATTTTTTAAGGCAAAACCCGGAAGAATCAGTGGTGGCTGATCCTATGGAGTGTGTGGGCCTGAAATGAGCCTTCCCCCCAGCTTTATTATAACTCCAATAGTGCTGTAATAAATGACTTCTACAGTTTCAATATTTGTGTTACAACAGAGCTCTTATTTTTTTCAAAACTGTGAGGAACAATTTAGGATGAAATATTATAGTTTTTATGCCAGTAATTGGAGAGCAAAATAAGGATTTTAACTAGTGGGAGGGTAGGATTACACCATTCATTTTTCTGTCCTGCTGCTCCTGTTGGTATAGGGTTCTATGGGAATTAAAGTCTAAAACAGAGTTATATTTTCTCATATGAGAAACAATTTAACAGCTTTTTTTCTCAGAAGTCTTAAGCAATCAATACTTGATTATATGAAATATGATTTATAATTTGAAAGCTGTAACTATTTGTGTAATCTAACCAGTTTTCTCTTGATTCATGTGTGGTAGCCCCATGAGTTAATCAGGCTTCCCCTTCACATCTCAGTTGAAATATCCTCTATTCTGCAGTAGTTGGAACCTGGACTCAGTGGAACCAGCATTATCTCCTGATAATTCTGAGATTAGTTTGGTAGCTCCTGCACAAGTTCCCTTATTTTCATAGCTTTAGAGATCTCATATCTGCTAATAATGGAGGATCTGAGCCTCTCCTGCTGCTTTTCCTTAGATATCACACCAGGACATTTAGAGGGGAGGTGCTTGTAGACAATTCAGTAGCAATAGCAGAACACAGTGAAAAAGCAACTTGTATTTGACAACCCTGCTAGCATTCAGCACGAAATCACCTCGTTTATTTTCTAAACCTCATGTATTGTTATTCTCTTCAGGGTCAAATTTTGTAGTTCTTTCACATGTAAAGCTGTCTCTGATCTGGAAGGATGAATTACAGTTGCAATATATCTTCACCTCTTATTTCTTTGGCTTCAGTTTTCCTAATTTTTTCTCTCAGTCCTTTCTACTTTGTCATTCCCAAGAGTTGTCTCATAATGTGCTACTTCATCAGATGCCTTTTTATAAATGCTAATCTACGAAAGCACAACTATAAAATGTTATGGCAGGGTGCTGCATTTACCAGCCAGTAATTACCTCATGTTCAAGACTAAGCACAGCCAGTTTTTGTATGGAACTTTTTTTTTCCATGGCACAGTATGGAAGTACTGGAGGATAACCATAGTAAATTTTTAAAAAGAAAAAGAAAAAAAAAAGAAAAAAAAAGAAAAATAACACTGAAGAGTAGGGGAGAAAGTTTTGTTTCTTCTTCCTTGGAAAGTATTCTGGCACAAACACATTCCTGGAAAATTGAGCATTCCAGTGAGAACAAGACAGTGCCATGAGCAGGGAAGGTCCTGCCCAGGCTGCCACCTCACAGCAGGCCGAGTGAGAAGGGTAAGGAGAGCTGGGCAGGGAATGGATATCTGAAATTTCCAGGGGAGTGCTGACATGGCCAGAATTATAATCTGGCCCCGAGTCTTGCTTTTCTCCTGGAGATAACAGGACTAAGTAGACCTTATGTAGGTCTCAGTAATGTTAATTAACAGTTTTAAAACACATCTGAGGCACCACAGGCTGGCAGAATTTCCTAACTCACTTCCATTTATGCAGAAACATATTGCTATTTCAGATTAATGTTCCAGAAGTAGTAATTATGGTTTTATAATAGTTTTCTATGAGGTATCAGCTCTCTGTCAAAGAGTCATTTGTATGACAAGATATAGATAGAAACAAGACAGTGACTTGAACACAATTTCCCAAACAAAGGCCATGGTACTGCTCTGCTCACTGCAGCCTCTGTTGCATTTACCATGGATATCTTTCGTTCATAATTAATTCAGTCTGGGATTTCTTTTTTTTCTCAAGAGATTAATTTTTCTAAAAATGGACTGAAAACCATGCAAACTTGTTTTACATTTATTTAGGACATGAAAATATATACAATAAATTGGTAGACTTGTTGCCTACATGCTGTATTGTTGATGTTCACTAAGGCAAAATGGGCAAAGCTGGATTACCACTATAAAAATACTTCTACTATTATTCTTCTGGATGGAAAACATAGTTCAAGTTGACTTTGCTTGACTCCTACAAACATTTGGAAATTACCTTTTAATCACTTTCAGGTTTGCAGAATCTGAACTTGAAATATTCACATTTAAAATGAGCAGGTGCTTGGATGATATTCAAGCTATATAGAATGCAGAAATACTTGTCAGCATGGGATGACTAAACTGCTGTGCCAGAGCCAAGATTCAAAACCGATTAAATGGATCAGATCAATACCTGACAGCACCTTGTACATCTTGAGAGATGACAGGACTAAGGGTAATGGCTTCAGACTGAAAGAGGGTGGGTTCACATGAGATATCAGGAAAAAATCCTTCCCTGGGAGGGTGCTGAGGCCCTGGCACAGGGTGCCCAGAGGAGCTGTGGCTGCCCCTGGATCCCTGGAAGTGTCCCAGGCCAGGTTGGATGTGGCTGGGAGCAGCCTGGGATAGTGGAAGGTGTCCCTGCCATGGCAGGGGTGGCACTGGATGGGCTTTGGGCTTCCAACCCAAACCTGTCTGGGACACTCTGACCATGCACACGTGTTCCTCAATGTGAGTGCAAGGAGAGAAATGTAAATGCAACGACACAAAGGAGTACAATGACTTCTGTACATTACCTCCAGAAATAACTTATCAGATAAGGAAGATGGAGGGGAAGGGACTATAGGCTGTAACACGAATGATTATAAAATAGTAAAGACACCTGGATATCCTATTTGTCCATTTCCAGTGTTTTGAAATGTTTGATTGCAAAATAAAAACCACAAAATCTTTGTCAGATTCTCATTTGTTTGGAGAGAAATATTTGAAATTCATTCCATGCCACTAAATCCCACTTTAGCTTGGTGTGCTCTGCTGATGTGCAATAGGAGGAGATGGAATGGCTGCAGCTGTGATGCTGAGAACCCTTTGCCCACTAGCCCATCTCATGAATTTATCTCCATTCTTCAGTTTTACCTGAGTCTGCTCCTCTGGACTGAGCCCCAGTAAAGGGCTGGAGGACACCAAGTGTGGGCAGGGACCACATTTGCTGCTTTGATGTTACTTGACAGAGTCCAGTTCATGTGCTGTGTGTTTGCTCCACAGTGTAAACGGTGGAGTGGTGGGCTGGGACTGTTTGTTTTGTTTGCAGAGTGAGTCAAACTGAAGTGGCAACATGTTCATTTTCAGCTGTCTTTTATCAAAATCTTCTGTTATGTTTATTACTTAGTTTGCTGCTGATCCTACACTTACAATTAAAAAAAAAAAAGGAAACCTTACACTTTTGATGTGCTTAATTTACAATATAATCACACTTCTTTCGATTGATTTAGTAAGGTGGGAATGGCTGAGAGGAGGAAAGCTTGTTTTGAATGTTCTGAACAACCCATCAATCAATTTGCCTGGCACAGTGCGATGTGATGTCACTTAAAGCAGGCGAAGAGCTGGGCTGTGTTCTGTCTGAGATGCTGTGTCCCAGCCTGTGTGCAGCTCTGCTGGCCAGGAGCTGTCACAGCCAGCACTGCCAGCTCAGAGTGCCCTGGAGCACTGGCGCAGTCCCTGGGAGGAAGGCAGAGCCTCCTCTCCCTCCCAGCCCATCCTGCTGTGGCAGAGCTGTGGCTGCTGGGTGCTTCCATGGCGCCGCTGCAGGAATTCCCTTCCCACTCAGCATTCCTGGAGCTCCATGGAGGGGCTGGTCCTGCTCAGCCCCAGAGCTCCTGGTGCTGCTTTGGCTCCTGTGGGATGAGCCCCATGGATGGGAAGGAACTGGAGGCCCCCTTGAAAACAGGGACTGGGAATTTGCTTTCCCTTTTACTTTGGAGTTACATTCCTCTTCCATACAGAGCATGGCTACCAGCAACTGTATTGACACTGCAAACCTCCAATCAAAAAAGGCAAAAAAGTGATGTGCTCACTAAAAACATTTTAGGGAAAGTAAACATTCCTCTTGATTAATGGACAATTTTCACCTGCTCAGGGAACAGGCCATTCCTTATTGATCCATGGGCAGCTGAAACAATATCATACTGCTTAATTGGTTTTGTATTTCAAACATATTTTTGCTTTACCTATTCATTGGTCCCTATCAAATTCTAGGAGATTTTAGAAGCTAATAATTTTTTTGTATTACAATAACAGCTTTTCATACTATCACATCTAAATTGCAGCCTTTCCAAACTTAATTAAGTGAAACTTAGAAGTTACTTTGTTGTTGCCAGAGACAGATGAAATGCAAATGTCAATCACTTGTTGGTCAACTGCTCAACAATCCTCTGAGTATTGGGGATAAGAAATTTCACTGCGAAATTTGCAGTTTGCAGCAAGACTCTGCTCTGCGAAAAAGCTCTGCTTCTTTTCCTTTTTGTTAGTCAATTTACAGTAGAATTTGAGTCACTTAGTGGTCAAATAAGTTCATTCTAAATTCATTGCCTACCAAAAGCTTTGCTGAAGTTTACAGTCCTCAAAAAAGTCAATTCGTCAATTCTCAATTACTTGGAAGACCAGCACTGTCCTTGAAAATCTAGCAAGATGTAATTTTTCAAACCAGAGCAGTTTCACCAATTATATTCTATACAAAAAATAAATATACTTAATCTGGAGTCCTGTGCCATGTTGCCAGAAAGTGAGGGGATGGAAAGAGCACAGTAAGGGTAACCCCATTCAGGCAGCAGCCAAAACCTTTTTTGATTTTTAGAGAATGGGCTAGGATACCTTGTGTTCCAATGAGCTATTTCTGCATGTTACTGTTGGTTATGGCCATTCGATGTGTCCTCTGGTGATGTAAACAAGGCAGGAGAGTCTGGAGGAATATTTCAGATTTGGCTCTCAGAGTGCATTTAGGAGAATCCTTTTTGCCCCCCTTGCAATGTTTGGCTCTGAACCATTTCATGTGGAAAAAGGTTCCTTGCTCACGTTTCACTTGTATACTGAAACTTATCATTTGGGGAAATGGAGAGTAATTGCAGCATTTATCACCTTCACAGTTAAAGGATTAGTGACTCTGGAAACTCGAAGCCTTGCACTGAGGCAGGACATCAGTAATGGGATATTGCATTAGCTCCTGTATCACCTATCCAGCAGCAGTTTGGGCACTGTGGATTTGGAGATGTCTTCCAGGACTAAAGCAGTCCTAATTTGTCCTTGGCTGTATTTGAGTTTCCCATAAGAAAATTGCTGTTTTGTGGAAATCTATGCTGAAGAGATAGCACTGCATTTGGAATGGTCCTAGGATGTGAACTCTGGTGGTTTTATTTCCTTTACTTCACAAACCCAACAAATAAGGTTATATTTTTAAGAATTCATCTCGGCTCCTGGAATGATGAATCTGCTATCTCTGCCCTGTGTAGGTAATTCCTCTCTGAAGTCACTGGGTTTCTCAAACTCATTTTTTTAGAAGGACTTAAGTGCAATTCCTTTGTTTGATTGCAGGTGAATTTTGCTGAAATTCAGAGATTCATATATAGCAATGTGGGTGCATTTCAGCACTGAATCTCTCTGCTGTAATATTTCCTTTATTTATCATCCTTGGAAACACTTTTTTTTCAGTAACAGCTTTTCTGTCTGGTTTTCAAACCATGTTTTCATTCATTTGGGTGTGATACAGTCACCCACCAAAATCACAGTAGTTCCTCTTCTGCAGAGAAGGGCTCAGCTTTGCAAAGGAAACGGGCACAGCTGGAGCAGCAGAAGTTGTGTGCTAACAACAGCACAATGTAAGGTGCTGCTGAGGACCCAGGAACTCAGAATTCCTATGATACAGCTCCAATCTGTGCTGGTCTTTAACACAAAAATAATCCACATTGAACTGTATTTCCCAGAGTGGGCAGAAAGCCCCTGGTGGTGTGACTGAGGCACACAGGTTTCTCCCATTTCCCTGGAGCTCAGTGTGGCTCTGGAGGTGTCTCAGGAAGGTTCTCCCCATTGCTCATGAACTCTGTGTGGCTCTGGAGGTGACTCAGGCAGGTTTTCCCCATTCCCCATTCCCCATTCCCCATTTCCCTGGAGCTCTGTGTGGCTCTGGATGGCACTCTTTGCCTATATTACCTCTGAAATGATGAGCTCCTGGAAGTATCAGTTCTTGCTAAGTGCTCAGCCAAAACGTAGGAGCTCCTAGCAGCTCAGATCAAACAGCACTAAACCGAAAGTGCTAACTATCAAGAAATACACCTCAGAAGAAAGCAAAATAGATACAGGATAGGATTATAATATTATAATAATCAAGAGAAATCAGATGTTGGAGAAAAGGTAGGAAATTATAAGGAATTATCATCAATCAAGAAAATGAAGAGCAGCAATTGAAAGTAACTGGTTCAAAGTTAGCTTGAGGTGGAAATTTTATCTTTATCTGCATCAACGTTTTTTGACGTTCAGCCTGATGTAATAATGGTAATTAAACTACAGGAAAGGTAGCACTACAGCAATGTTAATAGCCATGTAGAGATTCCAAGCTTTGATTACATTTTGGTATTAGAATATTCTTTTCCTGCAAAGGTGTGTTTTTTCATTTTGAAGTCTATGAGTTGGTAAAGGGAAGCTGTGCCTTGCCAAATACATAGAATCTCTCTAAGTGCTGGTTTAGAATAACTTGTGTTTGTTACAAATATAATGTGAAAACCTTGTAAATTTTAGGCTACTCCACCCCAATTTATAATCTGACACTTTGTTCTAGAGCTTCAGGAAGTATTAAGAAAACTTACAGAAACTAGAAGAAAGTAGACACAGCAAATATCGATTAACTGAAAGGTTAATATGTAAAATATTGAGGGCGAAGTAAACTAAAAGTTCATTTAAAAGTTCTAGAACACGGGAAAAGGTATAAGAGCTGAGAAATTTCTGAAGAAGGCATGGAGCATGAAAAACATCCTACAGAAATTTTGTTGTGCTGTCTGATGGGAGCCATAAAGGACACTCAGGGTAGATAGAAGTGCTGTAATTTTTCTCTTCAGTACCATTACAATTTTGTCAAGTCACATTTTTAGTTGGGCTTCAAAGGTCACCTTGGATATTTATTATTATTCCCCCTCCACACATTCAAATATGTCCCTACATGGATTCACATCTCCCCTGAAGTCTGTACAAAGCAAAAAGGATAATATAATGAATGAACATGGGCTATAAACCTTGCAATGGGGTTCCAATCTACACCTCCAACTTTACTGTGCTGTTTACAGACTGTTCTCTGTGTCAGAGAGGAAGGTTGGTTTGAAGGCAGGAAATATGAGGAAGGAGAAATAAATGATTTCAAGAAACACTTAAGTTAAATGAGTTAAAGAATTTGCTTGCTGTTCCTTCAGGTGACAGCATTTCCTCCCAAGAACTAAGACTGCTGGAGTTACATTGATGTTCTCATTTCCTCTGGGTATTTGTTACCCAAAGTGCTGCCATCCAAGTTCAGCAAGCATGAAGAGCTGAACTTAGTGTTCCACAAGGCCACGTTTTTGGCTGAGTGCAGGAAAAATGGTCCCAAAGAAAGGCCCTGGCTCAGCAGGCTGCACCAATTTCATGATCTAATAATCTGCAAACAGCATTATGCACTTGTGCCAGGCACCCTGTGCTCACTCCTCATGGTGTTTGGGCAAGCCCCAGGGCAGATGCTGATCTGTCACCTTCCTCACGCTCTGACTCAGGGCCTGTGTCCTGCTAGGGCAGCTCTGAGCATCCCTGGTCTGACCTGTAACCACAGAAAAACTTCTTTATTGCTCCTGGGGCCCAATTGCCAGTGCCAAATAGGAGAGATGAGAAGGGTTGTCACTTTTTGCAGCAGGAATGACACTGAGAACACTCTCACAAAAGAAATAAGGGAGAATTTGAGGTGTTTGGAAATAATGTTATCACTCATTACTTTTCCATTGAAATCTTTCTCAAAAGTATAAAAATATTAATTGGGGGGACCCCAGAGGTAAAACATAGTGAGTTGAAAAATCAACAGCCACCAGATTAAATGTAGATATAAGACTGCATTTCCCAGATTTTCAGAAGAGGAAGGAATTTCTGGTGAATGGATGTGGGAAGCTGCCATTGTAGCTGTACTGGAGGCATTAATCTCTCAGTCTGACTAGTCAGGATCTGAGACAGTGCCCTAGCTATGACTTACACCCAGTGGTTTTGATACCTTTAGATACAAGCATAAAAAACTATTTCTAAGTCAGACTTCACTGAATTTAAAATAAAATATTTATTCAGTGCGTTCCTGGTTTAATTTTCTTGAAATTACATCTTGGCTACAGGCAAAATACTTATTCACGTCCAATTTTTAATTTTAAATGTATCTTTCCCAATTTGGATCTAATGTTAAGGTTGAAATCCTGTGTTACCTTCATCAAATTTTTTCCATAGATTTGCTAATTTCCTTGTTCTCTGCTGACAATCTCATTAATGCTATAAAAAATATGCTGTCTCTGCTTCCAAATTCTATTTTATTTACATTAAATGTAAAATGTCTTAAATGTAAATGTCTTAAATGAAAGATTCAAACTGGATAACACAAAACAGGATAATAGCACCCAGTCATTCATCTTGCACTGAAAAGTCAAATGTTTTACAGAGGTGTCCATCAAAGGCCTGCTTGGATGTGATTAAGCAAGATTAACTTTTAGCATGCAACATGATTTTATTTAGTGCTCTCTCACAATAAAAACTTAGGAGGGAATATGTTAAGAACAAAAACTGCTTTGGAAATAACAATGAAATCCACCTGTCTCTTATGCAGCCTAAAACAGGATGGATGTCTTTGAAGCTGAGGAGTGTGACAGGAGCAGAGTTTGGAGGAGCAGGCTCCAGTGCTAAGGATTCAAACAGCAGAGCTGAGGAACTGAGTGCACGTTTCCATTATTCTGATTAGCCACCCTAGGGTTAACTCCATTTTCAGAGCTCCCATCTGTATTCCCAAGCAGGAATTACAGCACTGTGCACAAAGTGGATGGGACAGTGCAGTAGCCTGTCAGCAGTATTAATTCCCACCATTACTGCTATTTGGCTTTGCTTGGGTTCTTAATGGTACTGAAACAAATACAGTTCTCTCCCCACCTCTCATGTGATTTTTCCTTCTTTGGTTTAAAAACCTTCCTGATGGTTATAGAACACACGCATTTATTATTCAGACGGTTCATTTATTAAGAATAAATAATTTAGGCACATTTTCTTCTGTTTAATTAACACATTAGCAGTTGCAGAGTATATGGGAAGTAATGTTTATATTTATACTCATTTCTCAGGCTGTTTGTTTTCTTCTGCTTGATGGCCACCGTGCTCATTCATTGAAAGTTCCTGACCTGCAGCTCTCTGCAGAAATGCTTGCAAACTTCTAGAGAGGCAATGGTCCCTGTGGTAGCAGTAGCAAAATGCTGCCTCATTCTCTTCATGTCCTCTGATGTTCAGGGCGAGTTTAAACCCATGCAGCAAGAAAAAATAATCAGGATGGCCCTAGGCCTACTCCATGCTTGTTGGGAAGAAATATAAATTATATCATTGTTATTGCTGCTGCATTTGGCACACAGCAACACCTTTACTTTATATTCACCAACAATGCCACAATTTCCTTCCATTCTTTTGGAAACTTATTTTTCTATCCTGTGACTCCATAGCAAACTTCTATGTATCAGATCAAATGCATGCTCTATAATGCTGTACTTTAAATCCATTTTCTTCTTTAAAATTACACTTATGCTCTTTTCCCTTTTGTTTCTCCAACATGAAAATATGCTGCCATTTTTTTGGGTAATACATAAAAGTCTTCTAAATGTGATCAAATCTAGATTCCTGTATCTTAGTTGGTTGCTTATTTCTAACTATACATTAACATTGTTGGAATCAGGGCTATAGGCACCCATCAGATTATGTGCTTCCCGTTTTTGCTGTTACACAAACATGTCATAAAATAAAATTATGAAGTACTTTGAACCTTAGACCCTGATCCTACAATCAGTGCTACAATGGGGGTTTCTGTAGCATCTGAATTATGTCTGTTTGCATATTGAATTTTTTTCTGTGGGCGACAAAGCAGCTTTTATAACATTCAAATAGATTCTTCTTTTATTATTTCCCTTATTTTTGTTGCTTCAGTTATTTTTAAACTAATGGAGTCAAATACACTTAACAGTAGAATAACCCCACTTTATATCTGAATATTACTGCTAAATTTTCTTTTCTTTGTTACTTAGGAAATCTAAAATTCACCTTGATATTAAAGACTTATTCAGAAAACATGAACATCCCAACAGCTAAAGCTCCCAGCTAAATGTCCTGATGTATAATGAGGTAGGATCGACCATGACCTTGGAGCAACCCAGATTTCTTCAGCAAACTCTGCCTGTCAGGGTTAAATCCTGGCCTCCAGCAGTATCTTGAATCCACACTAGGGAAATTATGATAAAAATAATCTTTACATCTCCAGACTCAAATGGATCTTTCTGATTGACTGCCTCTGGTGCCAGGTCCATGTCAATAATTCGCAGGGAATGCATGGCTGTGACCTCTTCCCCCTTGCTTTAGGATTTCTATTTTACAGGACCAATAAAGCATGTCGGGAGAAGGTGGTGGTTCTAGACACGTGAATGGATGGATCTCAGGTCAGAGGTAATCCTTCAGCACACTCCTGTTTGGGACTGAAGAATACATCTCCCTGCTGTAATGGTGCTGTCAGAAATGTATGCAAGGAAAAATTGAATCTCTTTCAGTTAAGCAATGATTAGAAAGAAAGAATAAAATGAGTAAAGGATTTTCCACTTGCTTTCTCCAGTCCCAACAATGGCTGTAGGAGTTAATGGACACACTGGGGTGCAAGTCAGCATTAAATAGAAGAGGTAATGGCAATTATCTGTTATAAATTCCTGCACAGTGCCATATCATCATTACTGTTTGTAAACCTTTCTATCCATCTACATCCATCACCTGTATGAGACACCAGCAGAAGACTGCAGAACACCCAGGTTGTCACATCAATGAACAATCACTGTCAGGTAAAAAGGAACAGAGTTTTTGATTAAGGTACAGAGATGAAATTAGGTTTTGATTCTGACACCACTGTAATGTTATCTATTGGTGAAGCCTCTTCATCTTTTGTGCTTCAGCTCCCTGCCCATGGAATGGAGCAGCATTTATCCCTTTTTATTTCTGTTATCTGGCTTATTTATTTAGACTGTAAGTTGGCTGAAGAGATGCTTCTTCCTATACAACATCTGCCTTGCAAACCTGCTCTCTACATCCCACCATCCAATCAGTTGTATTTGGGATTCTTTATAACAGGCTCATACTAAAAATGCAGTATTTTCCAATTTTAGCTGCCTCAAAGACTTGCTGGTTCCCTGTAGGAAAATACCCTCCTCTGAATTATGATGCTGTGTTTATATATACATATATTTATATATATATTTCAGAGTGTTAGTCCACAGGTCATATTTCTCATCTTTCACAAAGTGGGATGTTGTGTTAAAAAATGCTTTTGCTGCTTGCCACTATTTTATTTATTTATTTATAAATTAACAAGCTACAGTTCTACAGATTTTAAAGTTTTGCAAAGAAGTGAATGCTGCCAAAAAATTGATTTTTCTTTATAGTTTTCTGGTATTCAAAGTTCTGATTTTCCCTGGTTTTTTTTCTATTCTACTCAAGCTCACAAGAGAGATTACAGGAAAGCAGATTCCATAATTAATTAGTCAAGCAGCCAATAAGAGCTTCAGGTTTATCCCAACAGATTAACTTGGATTTCTTTTTTTTTGTCTGAATGCAACATAACAGTAAATGTGTATTTCCATCTGTCTTCCTCAGCTGACAAAGCATTACACCTTTGGTTTGGAAAAGGGCTTGGGTCCCATTTTTAATGTGTGTGTGGACAGGAGGAGGAGGAAATCCTTCATTCCATCGACTCAAAGCAATTTGCTCAGTGACTCATGCTTCTAGCACCACATATAGGGAAAAATAAAGGAGAGGAATAGTGACAGAAACCCGAATGGTTTTATTCAATGACGGCGATGCCTTTGGTGCAAAGCTTCTGTGGGCCGGTCCCCGGGGTTGCTCCCAGGTACCAAGTGCTCAGGGAACACTTGAGGAGAGCATCTCTGTCAGAATGACAGCGCTCACAGCCCGGGGATCAACAGGAATCCCTTGGAGCAGTCAGTCTGCTGGAAGTACCGGCTTTTCCAGAGTCTTTGCCTTTGATGAGCAATTTATGGGACAGAGCACAGAGGAGGGAGCGTTTGAAGCAGGGAGGGAACTTTGAAGGGTACAAGCTACCTGCAGTAATTCCTTGTGGCTCTCACAGCTTATATGGAGCTAATAGCTTGCAGTCAGTGCTATGTGTAATTTTAATGTGATAATGTGGATGACCCCGCGGTGGTGCTTTCCTGCTGGAATATCTCAGCTGTGCAGTCCTGGCCATAAGGTGTGAGGCGCCAAGCCTGGCTTTGCTCGCCCCCACAGCCTGACCCCACGGCCTCCGTGCACGGCTCCGGGCCCGCCAGAGCCGCCTCTGTGCCTAAAGAGTGAAGCCCCGTCCATTCCTCCCCTTTACCAAAACCTCTGCAATTTGTCCTTTTCCTCCAACAAAAGCATTTCACGTTCTCTTCCCACCTTGGGTTTCTGAGGCCTTCTGTTTCCCTCCAACTTTACTTTATCTTCCCTTCTACGTTCCTTTCTTCCAGCCGCCACCTTTGCGTCTCCCTTTAGCGGCGCCCTTTGCATCCTTCACCAAAGCCTCGTTTTTCTTCCTCTCCGTCCGGTCTCCTTCTCTGCCCACCGCTGTGCTGTGTCCTCGCTCCCGGCCCTGCGTGCCCTGCCCGTGTCCCTGCGCGGGGCAGCGGCCGCACCTGCCCGCGGATGTGCCGGCTCGGCCCCGCGCTCTCCGGCCTCATGAATATTCGGGCCTGCCCTCGCCGTGACGTCGCCGCGGTCCCGGGGGGGCCGGAGACGCCCCGGCGCTGGCAGCGAGGGCGAGTGACGGCGCGGCGGCAGCAGCCTCCGCCCGCCGGCTGGCCCTCAGCGCAGCGCACACAGCGGGCCGGCAGCCGGCACCAGCGCCGGGGATGCGGAGGCGCCGCTGCTGCTGCTGGGGCCCGGCGGCGCTGCTGCTGCTGCCGCTGGGGCTGGGCAGCCTGCTCGCCGCCAAAGGCAGGTACCGGGGCGCGGGCCGGGCGCGGCTGCCCGAGGACTGCGGCGGGGCGGGGGAGCGGAGCGGGGCGGGGCGGCTCCTTGCCCTGAGCGGGGCTGCGGGGCAGAACCGCCGCTCCCCTCACGGAAGGGCACAAAGTTTGGGCGGGGGTTCTGGGCGGGTCGGAGCGGTGCCCGCGGCTCTCCAGCCCGCGGCTGTCCCGGAGCGGTGTGGGAGCGGCCGGGCCGGGCGGGAGGTGCCGCTGGCGCCGGGTGATGCTGCGGGAGCCGCGCACCGAGCACGGCGGAGGGAGCGGAGCAGAAGCGCTGGAGTTGCCCAGGCCGGGGGCGGACGGGCAGCCCTGGAGTTGCCCAGGCCGGAGCTGGGTGGAGGAGAAGCGCTGTCGTTCCCCCAGGCCGGGACAGGTGACCCCGCAGTGCCTGCCAGGTGTGCGGAGCTCTCGCCGCTGCGCTCCCCTTTCCCAACCGGCCGTGCCCCTTTTCCGAGCGCTCCGGTCGCACAGGTGTCGGCGATTTCTTGCCTCCGCTTGTTTCCTTTTCCCTCGCGTTGTTTCCATGTACTTTAGGACTGGCTTTCGAGCCCCGAGTTTTAGAAGCTTCGTTTTGAGAACTCTGTCACACTCTATTTTATATTATTTTCAGACGTTTCAGTTGTTCTCGTTTTTGTATGGGGCTTTGGTGAACATGTGTGTAAGAGAGAAAACTTTAGTGTTTGGTATTTGTTTTCTTAACAGAATCCCAATTAGCTGCTTGAGCCGTAACTTTGTGAGGAAATTGATTCTTTTTCAGCAAATGTTACTTGACTTTGTTTACATGTACATGTATGATTAGCAGAAAGTGACGGTAGGAAATTAATTGCTCCTTCAGTTACTGACCCGGCGTGCCTCGGTGTGCTGGTGGGAATGCCGTGTTTTCTGGGCAGATTAACATTTTGATGGAGGGGAGTTGATTTCCTCCTCTTCGTTTTCTAATGTAATTTAAGGTAACTATCTCCTTTATAAGGATCTTTTCTCTAGATTTCGTGGGAGATGTCTGTTAACCTGCCGGCAGTTCATCTGACAAAACGGGGTCGTTCTGTCGCTGGGCTCTGCTGTGCCTTTGACCACTGGAGGGCTGCAGAGAACGACTTTGGATAACGGGAACCACCATCTCCCAGTAGCTAGTTGTTAAAAATAGGCATTTTAAGGTTATTTATATTGATGGTCAACTGCTTTAAGTGTTTGCTTATTATTTTCTATACCTTGTTTCTTAAAACTGTGTATTTTCAAAGACTGTAGTGCAGCGTTAATAAATGAAAGAAGATGGCTTGGCATTGTATGCAGTTAATAAGCTTTTTCTTCCTCCACCTGATCGGCAGAGGAAATTAAAAAAGGGTTTATTTCAGCAAGACCCTCGTGCTGCTTTCTCCTTGCTCTTGTTTTTCTACAGTAAGTAAGTTTTAAGTTAAAAGGCATTTTATGGGTATCTCGTGCACACAATTGCAAAGCCTGGTGCTGTAACTATAACCTGGACGTGTGGCTGGAAGGTGCATTCTGGTGGGAGATGGAGGTAGGATGTGGTGTATACAAAGCTCCCCATGTGCCCTGAGCATCTTGTTGTATAGGAGGTCAGAGACAATCAAAGACAATTATTTCAGTTCTCATCTTACCTGCTTCACTGTGCTCTGCTGCTTCTCATTTTAAAAACAAAACCACGTCCCTTCCACCCCCACTCCTTTTCCCCACATGTATGTGAGGATGGGGTGAAGGATTACAGGAAAACTTCTGGTTCTCACTTCACACTCAGCAGAAAATAACAATTTCTTTCACTAAATATTCACTAAATACCGCTGCAAAATAGGCTGCAAAGATTGTTTACTCACCATAGAAAGGGGGAACCTTCCCCCCACCCCCCAAAAAAAACCAACCTCTGAAGTTTTCCAAGGAAAAAGAAATATGAAGCAACATCAGAGTGTTTAGGAGGTGGTTAGTTACAGAACTTACTGTGTGTATTAAATATGCATATGCAATTTGTTAGCTTTGCAGTAGGCTGTTGACACCGAGATCTCTAGCATAGGGCCCAAAAAAAATCACCAGTTTGGACAGAAAAATGTTTTAAGCATTTTCAGATAGCTTTGCTCAATAAGACGGAGAGGTCCTCTTTCTGGTTTATTGGAAATACATTGATGATGTCTGGAAATGGTGTGAACTGTCTCTTGTGGTCTTCAGTTATAGAAAATAGAACATGCTGAAGGATAAGGGTTTTTTTCCCCATCATATTCAAAATTCATAGGTCCATGTGGTCACAGGCAGGGTGCAATAACAACCTGCAGAACTTTGCTTCCCTACATCTGTGTGTAAGGCTGATCTCTTAAATAATTTATTATCTTACTCTAGTATGTACTAGTAAACTACTCAGTGAAGTCCTTGAAGGACTGTCATATCCAAATTTCTTGTAAGATCCAATTAAGAAACCTTGGAAATTTCACTGTATTTGAACTTCATCATTACCATAAACAACATTTTAGTCTCAATTTTTAAGTACAGCCGAAAGCCTCTTAATGATCTGTATAACTCAGAATATTTGATTCCAGTTAAATTAATTACATGGGCAAAACTTGAAGTCTTAGGCATTGCAGGCATTCCAGATCAGTGGAACATTGAGTTCCTCGTGGCAGGTCTGTGATGTGTCCATCAGGTCTGACCCTCAGCAGCAGAGGAACAGCTGACGCAGGGGGACAGAGCCAGGGAAACCTTGCAGCCTGGGGAAGGAAAGTGAAGGAAAAGCTTGGAAAACACACTGGACAGATCCTAGAGTCTGAAATTTTCTGCATCAGTGTTTCCTTGTATTCCTTTTTATAGTAAATAATAAAAAAATGCTTCTCATTATCAGTTTATTGGAGACATTAAAAAAAGAGCCTTCTTTTGAACCACATCCAAAATCCAATGAGGAGCAATGTTTGGCAAGTGCTTAGGCAAAAAATGGGAGGTGAAGCAACTGCTTTCTTTTGCTGATGCTTCCTGTAGCTCACCAATAAACCCCAAAAAGGACATGTAAATTATTTCATCTTTCTGTTTCTTTTCATCAATAAATGGTGCTAGGAATCCTTTTTTTCCTAGAGTGTTTTGATTGAAAAGCAGTTCATGAAGACTGACTCCTGTGTCTCACAGGATAAAAGATTCGTCTGATTATGAAGTCTGGGTGTCAAGATAATGAAATGATTCAGACGTCTCAAAAGACAGAAGTCAGTATTTGATAGCAGCATAAGTATTCAGGTATTTCAGCATAGAAGACTGACAACTATATTTATGGAGCTAGAGAATGTTTGCCAGTCAGAATCATATTGTTACCAGTTTTAATTGCATCACTTGGAAGGCTACCAAGACTGGGAACTTAGGAGCTTCCAAAACATATTTTAATTGTAAGCAGAGTGTGCCACTTAAAGAACACCCTCCAAATTGTCTTTTGTCACCTCCCATTAGGTGACTTGTGAGCAGTCAGTTTCATCCTTATTTTCCCCCTTTAAAGTGACTGGTTTTGAACTCCGAGGGTTGTGTCTGTGTCTGGACACACCTTCTCCTGCCCAAATTGCCCTGAAAAGGGACCTGAATTTTCATGAATTGGATTTTAAACACCAGCTGTACCCAGTACTGTACTGAGTAGGTGAGAGTTGTGCACTCTCACTGGGGGCTCTCAGCACAGAATTCAGGACACCTGGAAGGCTTCAGTGTTCTGCTTCCTTTTATGAGCTGCAAATTTACTCTGTCAGGAAGGTTAAGGAGTGGAATCTAACGATTTAAAATGTGCAAGTGTCGATTTGTAAAGTGCACTTCAGGACAGTTCACTCTAAATGCCTTCCAATTCTTTGCTGTGTGCATTCCAATAAAAATGGATATGATGATTGCTTATAGATGTAAAGCGAGGGAGTGAGTTACCTCGAGTAAGTTGTTAGAACATTATGCATTATAATATGACATCAAATTTCAAGTGACTTCTTGATAAAATTAGCACAAAGGCTCTGGATGTGCCTCTCTCACTGCATCAGTTAATTTGGTACTTGTTCTCAATAACTGCTATTAAAAAAAAAACAATCAGTGTTTAAGACACATTGAATCTAAGTAGATTTTACCCTCCCTGCCCTGAAATCCTGCTTTATGTGAAAGATGGATGATTCTTAAAATCCATCCTTTAAGGAATTACTTGGTTGTGTAAGTCTCTCACGGTGCTTGGTGGTGAAGTATCCCTCGTGCTGCTGGATTTGTGGTACAGGCTGAGTGTGTACAAGATGTTCAAGCTTGGCAGAAATTAAAGGGATTGTAAAAGTGGCACAGGTTTTTTTGGGCCCTTACAGGTCTGAGTATTCTCAAGATACAGATGGAGTGTGAGTTCACTCATAGGTTATTTAAGAGTATTGGGCTAGGAAAGACGATTTTTGCAGTTTACTAAAAAGATGTCTTGGAATAGAACAGAATAGAATACAAGTGAATGTGCTGAATTACAATCCATTTTAATGTGGCTTCTCTCTGAATTGATTTTAAAGATGGCTCTGCATGGATTTGCAGTTTCCCAGCAGTTAATGCTGTAATTTAGATGTTTGGTCTTTGTATGTGGAATCTTGACCTTCATTAAATCAATGTGAGATTTGCAGTGTATCTTGGTAAAATCGGAGTTTCATCCTTTGTGTGTTTTCCTATAAATGTAAACAGTTATTTCAAAGCTTTTAATGTTGTTCTGCTATAATAGTTTCCTTTATCCAAAGGGACGAATGTTTGATTTGATCTCTTTCACCTTTCGGCTTCCTGTGGTGTGAGTGCTTTTATTGAGCCCATAGAACTCTTCGTGGTGGCTTTTGTTTGTTTGTTTTGTTTGGGATTTTTTTTGTGTGTGTGTTCTTTTCGAAGTGCTTTTTATTCAACTTAAAACGATTAAGTGAAGCGTTGACCAAGATGGGTATCCTGCAGGTTTAAGTGTGGTTATTGTTCTGTGTGCTGGCTGTCAGGACGCCTGTGTTGAAGCAGCCTGCCTGCTCCTTGTCTGCATTCCTGGCTGGCACTGGGTAAAGACTGGGAGTGTCCTGAAGTCAAGCAGAGCTGCACTCTCCCAGGGTTTCACTTGTGCTCATTTTGTCCAGCTTGAAGTTCCATATCCCAAATATAGATAGTACTTGGCTTTTTTTTCTAATAACAGTGATTAAGAATGACATTTAATTTACTACTACTGTACTTTGCATGTCTTAGGACAGTTAAAACGAAGTGGGACACCTTTTATTTCATTTGATTAAAATTGCAAATATTAAGATTCTGCTTTTGGATCAGCATTCATCTATCACTCATTTGCTAGCAGATTGGAGTAAGTAAAAGTAGGTGAGAAAAAATAGACTGCTCATTTTGGGACTGATTTCCTCATTCTTTCTTGTGTAGATTCTCCTCTTAGTGAATACACATGTGATTATCAACACTGTGTATGTGTTTGTGCATGTGTGTGATCGTTGTCAGCTTACATGACTTTTCCAACACTTGATTTTTTCCTCTTAAAGGCTGAGCTTCTGATATCAAGCAACTAAGAAGGTTTAACCTTTTATCCTCTAAAATAATAATAAACCCTACCTCAAAGGGAGGGGGAAGTGCTAAAGTTGTGCGGATAAATCACCAAAACTTTCAAACACAAAAGGAAGTAATGATAGTTTCCCTCATAACTTGGTGGGTTGTTTTTGTCTTACACCTGGCTTTTGGAAATTCAATCCCAGTCAGACTGTGGCTGCAAGGTATTACACCCCTTGCCTATACTGGGTTGCACATTTGCAGTAATTGGGTTGAATTCCTTGGTTGTGAGAGGAGCTTGTAAAATAGGGATTGGTGGAACAAAGTTAAAATAATTTGTGAACTCTGTCTAAAGGTTTTCTGTGTGATAGATGATGTTGGTTTCTGAAATTTGGTTTGGAGTTAGTTTCACAAAGGCTACTAGCACAGGTCAGTTTGGGACACAATGCATTGGCAGGTATATTTGAGGCATTTCTGAAGAAACTGTACAGCAATCGTGTTTGAAGGGTGATTTTTCCCTTTTCCTTATGAGAGCTACTGTAAAAATTCCTGAGCCACAGCTGAACAGATGGTATTTGCCATTATTGTCAGCCTTAGATCTTAAAAGTTCATTTTTTCTTCCTTAGTTAACAGAATTTTAAGTTTGTGTTGAAAAAGGAAAACTAGAAAGATGTTAAATGTCTGATTTATGCTTAACTGCTTTAAAAAGTCAGCCTTTTGATAGTGGTCTTTAAACCTGGCAAAGGTAGACTCAAACTCTTGATTGGGTGTCAAAAAGGGAAAAGAAAGCATTGCCTGCTGAAGACAATTGTAGTTGGTTTCTATCTTTTTCTTCCTCAAAAAAAGCATAAAGACTGTGTGTGTATGGAATGATCAAAGTGCAGTTATTTCAGTGTTTTGCTGAAGCGAAAGGCACGGGATGAGATGGGGTTATTGAGATGAAATAATTTGAAGAGAAATATTTTGATGTTTATTTTGGGAAACTGAAATAATTTCTGCACTCCTCCTTTAAAGGCGTTGTGGGCTCTGTAGGCCTGTTCCAATGGCTGCAAAAAATAATCGAGAAAAACACGTCTATTTTCAGTAGGCTTGTATTAGCATTCAGCTGTCCATCTAAATTTGTAGGGATTAACAAATCAAAGAGAACTGGAGCTGCTTGTGAAGATCAGCAAAAATATCTGAGAGAATATTTTTGGTGGAAACAACATGACCTCAAAAAATGTCAGTCTGTTTGTTGGATGTTTGACTTTCTAATAATAAAATAGTAAAAAAAATGTTAAAATGTTTTGTCCAATATGTTTTCTTTTTAATAACTTAAATCTGTGTAGATTTGAGTATAATGCCTTTATTTAGAAAGTACTTTAATTTGAGATGTAAAAGAGGTAGTTCCCTTCTAAGTTCAGGGGAATATTTACCTTTTTTCCCCCCTTCCGTTCTGCAAAATAGACGCTTGTCTTGTTTTTTGGTCTTAAAGACTATTCTTTAATGTAAAGGAAATTACTAGGGGATAAATTCTAAAATGCTGTAATGATTTCTTAAGCTCTGCATTTGGATGTGAGGAGCTAAATCTGTGCCTGGTTGGACTTAACCTTCTCAGGAAATACTTGAAGCTGACCAATAGAAATGCTGTCTGTACAGAACGAGGCTGTGGACTTACTTTGCACAATAGAGAACATCTATTTACAGCAAGAGCAGCAGGAGGAAAAGCAGTTTGGTGTTTTGATAAGCAAAGTGGTTGGCAAATGGAGCTCTGAGGTTTTGAGGCTTCAGTGCTTTCAGCACTATGAACCCAAGAGAGGGACAGGAGCTCAGAGCTCCGATTGATGAGAAAACGCTGAAATTGGTCAACTTTTGGGTGTGTGGCCTTGACTGTATTTCAGGAAGCAGTTCTCATTGAGACCACAAATTCCAAAAATAAGGGCAAGGAAATAAGGTCTGTTATAGAAATTTAATTATAGACCAGCTTCTGTTTCTTTGGAAGCTAATAAAACCCAATATATTTTTGCAAGACTTGCCAATATTGGCAGATTAGTGGATTTAGTGAAAACTTTGAGAATAGCTGAAGGGTAAACTGGGACATAGAAGGAAAATTAATTTTAGTCTGTGTTTAAGTTCACCACTTTCTATACTAAAATACCTTCTACAAAGTGCTGACTGTAGCATAATTGTAAAGGATTTTTGAGTTTATCTTTGCAAAATGTTTCCTGGGTATCTTTTTGCAGATCTTGTCTAGCCCTGTTCTTTTAGGCTGACTGCATGTTGGAGAATTCTCTTATACTCTGCATAAGCAATTACTCTGATATAATTTATGACCTGCTGACCTTTTCACTTTTCTGCTGCAATGATTGTAATGTGTGTGTTGAACACAGGAGGAAATTGAAGGCCAAATACACAGTGGAGTTGAATCACCCAGGAGCTGGAGAATCTGGTGTAATCTGTGGGCAGGGAGCTGATTGCAGTCTTTTCCTGGGGATAATGTGCAGATCTCTTTCTCAGCTATTGTTGCACACACAGGAGGAGAAATTTGATGATGAGGAGGTGAGGCAAGCAAGGAAATGCACAGTGGGAACTCCTGGAAAAACAGCACCAGTGGGATGCTGCTTAGGGACTATTCTGCATTGTTCTGGGCAGCACTGACAGCTGTCAGTCCCTCCTCACTGAGGAGGGAAGGGACAGGAGCATGGGGGACATCACATGCTACTCTTGGTTTCTTCTCTGCCTCAATAAGAGAGGTAGTAAGGCTCCAGAGGCTGGGGGACTGAACTGAAGGGCTCTGGTTACAGGAAAACAGTGTTTTTGCAGGTTGGCTTGGGATACTTGAGCTGGTTTCACGTTTGTTATTACAAGTTAAATTTCAAGTCTCAGATCTAAATGTAAAATTTAGTAAGAACACTGTAAATTCAGTGGTATTTTTGTGATGCATATTAGTGCATGCAGTGAGTCTGTCAAAATTCAACGCCCTGTGACCTCTGAGAGATCTGGAAAGCAGAAAGAAAATGAAGTAGAAGCTGTATCCTTTTGCATTCTTAGGCATGTAGAAATTATTGCCTTGCAAGTTAGGGCTTTGCTACTAACTTAGTTCTTGTTGCAGGGAGTTGATCCGAAATGCAGAAGAACTGATATTTAATTTCTGTAGTAATAAGTGCTATTCCATTTGGTGTTCCCATTATTGGGTGGAAGTGGCTGCCACCAGTTTTGTGTGACCTGTCAGGTGGGGAGCTCGCTTTGGCTAAACTTTGGAGTGCATGCAGCAAAACTCAGAGTGACTTCTGCCCTTCAGAGGGAAGGTTCTTCATAGCCTTTCCAAAATACCTGGCTCAGAACAGCAATTGCACCTGCCTTGGGAGGATCATGAGTTCCCCTGTGGTCCTCAAAAAAAATGGGCTGCTCAAATTGCACAAGAGCTGCAGCATCCTGTGCTCACAGTGGTGTTTTCCCTCCAGGATGTGTTTGATGGGGAGTGCCCATGATCTCATTGCAGAAAGGGAATGCAGATGTCATTGCCAGCTTACAGATCCAAATGGGTTGTGTGAGGGTGTGACCCTGAAAAGCTGCTGCACTCTTCCCTGCAGTGATTTAGCTGGAGATGCTTCGGCTGCAGGGGAATTTCCATGCAGTATTTATTGGACAAAAACTGGAGAAAAAGCGTGTGCAGGTTTTACCCAAGTATCATTCTGAAGCATTCATGTATTTCAGGGGCACATCAATGGAAATCAGTGGCTCATTCTCCTAACTTTGGGAAAGTTGGGTCAGTCTTTGTGTGCAAACCCGTGGTCATCTGCAGCTTTGCACACACAAGTTGAGTGTCTGCCAGAAATTGTGTGACCGTGTTTGATGGCCTTTGTACGAAGTAATGCTCCACATGGTTGTGGCCAGAAACATGCTGGAAAGCCCCACAAACCATATGGGATCTTGCTCCTTTGTACTGGCAGAAATTGTGAAGATTTTCCAGTGATTTGCAGTATCTGGGTGTGTGTGATAAAGTGAGACTTCTGTGTGACCAGTCAAACACCTGACTGCTGCTGAGATTAACTGAGCAGGGTCTGGTAGGAGAAAAAGAAAGAGTGATTTTGGTTTTAAAATAAGTTTTCATCAGCTGCTGACTGGGTTAAGTTGATATTCCTTATGCATTGCTGTGTATGCTGTGTTGACCATGCAGCTGCAGATATGTTATTTTCAAATATCACGAAAATAACATTCCAAGGGAAAATTTGTGTCTTGTCTTCCTAGCTTTCTAGCAGGAATTGCATGAGGTTTGACCATTCCTGCTCTGTATTCAAGCCAGACTTCAGTGTAACCAGTACCAGTGATTTGAGTTTTTTTTTTCTTTTTTTTTTGTCATTCAGAGTGGATATATTGACTTTGTTCTGAATATACTAAGGCTATAAATATAAACTCCTTTTACATATGCTAATGGTTCACAATTTCTGCTATAATTCTTGAACAACTGTCTTTTGTGAAGTTTGGCTTGGTGTTTCAAAAGCATCTAGTTATCAAAGTCTTCTTCACATTGAGGGAATTGTTCTGGAATGTAAACAGGTACCTTTTTAGATCTGGTTCAGATTCCAGGGAAGTTCTCTGTGTTCTTTCTTTCCTTTGCCTTTATAATAAGGGCAAATAGATTTAAATTTTTTTCTTTTTTTTTTTTTTTTTTAATTTGAGTTTTTAAGGGTATTAACTTTTGGATAGGATAATCTGCTGAAGTGCTTCATTTGCATAACAAATTACTAGAATGCAGTATTGATTGCTATTCATGAGCACCAACATTCACAGAATAGCTTGGAAAGCTAATTAAAAATTAAAATTTACTTTATTCCTCTTTCTCCTGTTAATGCTTCCCTTTGTCGAATTGTAAAGTTGTTTTTTGTCTTCAGTTTTTAAAAAGAAACTGTCTTTAGCACAGTCAAGAGACTTTTGCAGCCTGTTCTGAATTGTTCAGGTGCAAAGTTATGGGTAAGTAGGCTGAAGTCTCCTGGGGCTTCTTGATACCTTCTTTGTAACTCAGGTAAGTTTAAAGAGACAGTGTTCTCATATTTCACAACCTCTTAAGATCAGAGAGTAGGATTTTATTTTGAACAATTTTAGAGAACTAGAAAAGAAACAAAATGTTGATTTATTTAAAAAAAATCTTTACATATATCAATATTGTAAATCTCTTTTAAAAAAGAGCAAATTGCTGCCTGACCAAGTGATGTGATTACTGCTGATGTGCTGAAAAGTGTCTTTATTGTATCAGTTTTAGCCACCGTTTAGTTTAACTAATGTTCTGTAATGTGCAGGAGAAGATGACAGCCATCGTGATATTGTCCCTGTTTCTGAAGTCTTTGAGGTGAATATTGAATCATTCTGTTGGGATGTTGTAGCATCAAGTCCTGCTTTGTGCACGGGGCTCACATTTTCCCTGTTCCTGGAAAATGCTGTTTAGACCACCCCGACCTTTTGAACTCTTTTTCTCAAGGTGCTGCCCATCTGGGCAGGTTATCTGTTTAACTGCAAGCCCTTTCAGTCAGGGACATAATTCCTGAATGTGTAGTTTGGAGAAACTCAGCAGAGTATTTTGCACAGGACACCACTGCTGCCATTCCTGACTCATGCTGGTGAATTTTTGATGGTGTCCTGTGAGAAGTATTGAATATCATGGAACAATTGGTAAGGATATTAAAGCTAAGTGAAATGTGTTAAAATAGCTTTTGCAGGTAGAAGACAACTAGAAGGCAGTTGATGTGCTCAACACTTGGAGCATAAGAGGCACACTGTTGGGTGGACAGGGCTGTTTCCCTGCATGGTGCTTCTGAGGAGAAGCTGCATTTTAAGAAGTCTCCACACCAGCACATCCAAATGGAGCTGATAACAGGATAAAGTTCATTGTGTGTGCTTTTTGCAGTTCCTTGTGTTGTACTCAAACTTATACAAAATTTTGTGCCAGCAGCTGAGGGAAATGAGTTAGTCAAAGGTTAGGCTTACTTTAGGTGTATACATTGCTGGTTAGAATTTAAATTTATTTGTCAAGTAATTTGTAAAAAGTCTCCCCTAAAGAAGGATTTTTCATGCTTTTAGCTCTTAAATGCATTTGGAGCACTGATTCATGAAAACGTTTACCTTTTTAAGTTGATTGCTTGAAGAGAATTGTAATATGATGTTAGCACTTGAGGAAATTTTTACGCTTAAAAATATTGTTTATCCTTGATGCATGCCTTATATTTATTTACATGTATGTACCCCATTCTGAATAAATGACAGTATGTAGAGTTCAGCTGTTCCATTTCCATTTTGTAGAGCAATTGATTGATTAGTTTTAGGCCACTGTTTCAGTGAATGACAATGGTGCATTTGTAAACTTAAATATTAATTTTTGCAGGCAAGATCTGAAAACATTTGAAGCGCAGAAAATACAAATGGGTTTTATGCATTTCGTAATGACTTGGTGAAAAGACACGCTTTTCGACTTAAGTTTAATGTCTGTTTTTTTGTTACACATTACTTGTGGTTCTGTAATCAGGTGGCTTTTTGGGATTGATATGCATCAGATTCTAATCTCTTTAATTATGCTGGCTAATGTATTTTCCTATTTTTTTTCCTTCATTGAAGTCAGCAGGGTGGCTTGTGAATGAGTTTGAAAGTAAAATCAAAAGTGGGCTTTCAGCTGGGAAATGGTAACAGTGCATGTTCTGCCCATCAGGAGTAGTGTGCAGGGCAGTACAAAAGTGTGTGCTCTGTCTTTTTCAAGGAGCTCACAAACGTGTCTCACAAGGAGATGACTTTGTATCGGATTTGCCTCTCAGTGTGGCACTGGAAGGAAAGAAGGCTCTGGGCTAAGACATTGCTCATGAAACACCACGGATTTGCTCCTCGTGCTTCCTTCTTGGCTCTGTGGGACTCCGTGGACAGCGTTTGGCTTGAAGTTTATTTTCCTTTGCTGCTTATTCTTTGTGGAAGAGGCACGATGCCTTTTCTATTCTAAATGCTGCTCTGCGTGGAGAGGTGAGCCCCACGCTGTGACAATCACCTTGTCACCTGTCCTGTGCTCCCAAGGCAGATCTCTCCGCTCTGTGTAGCTGAGTGAGGAGCAAGGTGGGGTGCAATGGAAGCAAACCGTGCTGTGTGTGTGGAGCCAGGGCTTTATCTGGCTCCTTCTGTTCCTGTGAATGGGCACAATTGCCTGTGAATTGTGTCACTAACCACCGCTGGCATTCACTCTCAGCTCTGCTGTTAAAGCAGAACAAGTCTCTTGCTTTTGAGTAGTGTGCTGAAAATGTGTTTCCCACCAAAACTTCGGAAGAAAATGTCTTCTACAGCCCAAATGCCCTATCCCAAAAGATTGAGTTAGCTTGGAGGAGCTCAGACTAGCTAGTTCTTTTCTTGATTTCAGTTTTCTTTCCTCTTGCTATCTTACAATTTGTAGCTCTCCTTAATGGCACACACTTAAATCCATTTGAAGTGCAGTAATTCAACTGCATTTCTACCCAGGATGTAGAGACTGAGAGGCAGTACTTGCACTGGGGGCTTTTAAGTCCCAGGCTACAGTTCTTCCCTTCCTTTCCCTCGGGGTTATGTACTATTTCTGAGAAACATTCTTGTGATTCATTATTTTTTTTTCTTTCAATGTTTGTTTGTTTGGCTTGTGGTGGGGTTTTTTGGGGGAGTTGTGTTTGGTTTTTTGGGGGGTTGTGTTTGTTTTTTGGGGGGGTTGTGTTTGTTTTGGGGGGGGGCGCGTTGTGTGTTTTTGGTGTTTCTTCTGGTTTTTCCTTTGCTGACTCTGGTAGGTCTTAAAGAATTCTTTACCCCTTACGTTATGTTTTATTGAGCCTGTTAGCTATGATAAAACTGATTTACTTGTTTGCTCTCCTCTGGAAGACAGTGTGTAGCTTGGATGCTGTCCTGTCCACAGCTGGCTGCTCTGCCCACCAGCACCTGGGGGTTACTGGTACCAGTTGCAACCTTCCTGCAGTGCCCTCAGAGCCAGTGCCTGCTGTTGTGTTTGCTGCCTGCTGAGGGGCTTGGGCATCACCCTGAGCTGCTGAGGGGCTTGGGCATCACCCTGAGCTGCTGAGGGGCTTGGGCATCACCCTGAGCTGCTGAGGGGCTTGGGCAGCACCCTGAGCTGCTGAGGGGCTTGGGCAGCACCCAGGGCTGATGTTCTCCACCTGCTCCAAGGGATGGAGCTTCTCCCGGAGTGTTTGTGCAGTTGTTTGTCACAGGGCTGAGGGTGCTCTCAGTCTGTGTCTGCAAAGAAAGGGCCTCTGGCAGCCACTCAGAGTGCCACAGCAGCCACTGCTAATGCAGCGAGGTGTGTGCTGTGTCTGTGACCGGGACAGCCCCGTGTGTGAGTGATTTCCCAGCCCTTGACAGTGGTGCATTAAGCACTGGGGTGTTTGCTCCAGGCTTAGACATCTTTCTGGTTTGCAGGACTTTTTTAAAGAAGGTTTTTCGTTATTCTGAGCATCCCCACAGCCTCTGAGAAATAGGAGGGTTTTTTTTTTTTTGGTTAGGCTCTGATACCAATATTCGAATTTTGTTCCTTGAACTCCGGTATCGCTGTGTGTTCCAAGGATCGTTGAAAAACGTGAGGAATGCTGCTGGTGATTAGTGATTTGTGATATGCACAAACAGGCTGGCACTGTTCTGTTTGCCCACTGTCCCCTATGGGTGTCACTGGGGTATGTGAGCCGTGGTGGCACAGCAGGGTCACTTTGGTGGCAGGGCTGCCTGGTCCTTCACCGAGGCAGGAAGATGCAGCTTGCCATGCAGTGATTATGACCTGGCTGGAAATTGCTGTTAAGGGCATTACAAATATTTTTCTTAGGGTGTTGCTAGCTTTCCTATCACCTCAGTTTGTTTAAGTTTCTCCTCTAGCAAAAGCACTGAAGGAGCCTCAGAAAACAGAGATGGGAGAAAAGCTTGCCAGGCTAGTTGGTTTGTTTTACTTTTTTTTTCCAGGCAAAACACTTTGGCTCTTATCTCTGCTTTCCATTTGCGTAGGATTTTAGTTTAGCGTTTCTAGCTACTGTAAAATAAGGATGTTATTTTTAATAGGTGTGAAATTATAGATAAGAATGGTTTGAAAGGGGGGGAAAAACCACCCACCAAACCCCCAAAGGAAGCCTGTATTGTAATACAGATGCTATTTATATTTGCATTTGGTCTACTTAGGCATAATAGCCAGACTCTTGGCCTTAATTCTGAATGAAACATAGTTTTCTTTCACTTTATTGGTTAGGGAAAATTAAGAATTGTTTGTTTGGGTTTTTTTTTTATTCTTCTCCTTAAAAATTCTATATGAATTAGGTTTTAGACTGCATAAAGTGTGTAACTGCTCTTATTGATTTTTCTCACTGATGGAATAATGGTCATCTCTCTTCTTAGCTGCTCTCCTGAGATTCTGTAGGTCACCCAGTAACATAATAAAATCAAACACAGACACATTATTTGTTAAACTATACACCATGAATAGAAAATGAGCTCTGAAGTGACTCTTTGGTCTCTCTCGTATTTCATTTTACTGCTGACTTTGTTCTTGTGGTTTTTGTGGCTTTTTAAAAATATTATGGAGTAATAATATAGAAAAAGCAGTAAGTGACAGAAACTACTGCTCAGATGGAAGTGCCATGTTGCTATATTAGGAGTAGCTGACAGATAAAACATTAATTATAATCTAATTGTTTGCACTCGTGTACAAAAAAGGGGAATCAGAATAATGTCTCCAATGTTTTTTACTTCCCTTCATCCTTTTGTGAAATCAAGATTAGTGGGAAAATTTCATAAGGTGAAAAAGGGGACCTAGGATGATGTGTGAGCCATGTAAGCAATAATTTATTGTATTCATTTTTTACTTCATAAAATTCAAGGGGGAATAATAAAGCTATGAGTGTAACACCAGGGACTCCTTATTTGAGGTCTCAGAACAAAATTAGGACAAAGCTTTATTTTAGTCTTCATATGAATACAATTAAGTCAATTCATATTTTTAATAATTTAGAACTTGTTACCCATCTTGTTTATTCTTGTCAAAATGTATTACAAATTTCATTTGAATATAAATCTCTGTTCATGTGATGCAGCTTTACCTTGCAGGAGGAAGCATCTCTCTGCAGCATGTTCTTTTGTGGGTTTTTTTGTATAAGTCTGTGAACAGACCATTTTTCCCTTAAATTACAGCTCATTTCCCTGATTGCTTTCTTTGTAGATTTTCCTGTGCCATTTAGTTTGCAGGGTTTCATACAGCATCAGTTAGGGAACACAACAGAGAAGGCTGTGGTTCTTTTCAGACTGATACAGGGCACCTCTTCTGCATTAATATCAGCAGAGTAGTATTTCTTTGTTCCACTTAGACAATTATTCTGCAGTCAGAATGCTACTGTTGAATTAAACTTTCATTAACTAGGAATAGATAGCACTAAACAAAAAGCCAAGGTAATTTTGAAGAGCCTTCTGATGCTATAAATGCAATCCAGACTAGCAGGGGTTTAACCAGTGTGTATCACGTTTACATGGGCCTTCTTTTTGATGACTTTAAAAATGGTTTGATGGATTCTGGGAAGAGCTTCCTGTATTTCTGTCAGTTTTCTATCAAATAAATGCCATCACAGTTTAAATAGCTAATCAAAAGAGGCCTAAATTATAACAAAAACCAAAGTCAGCCAACTTGAGCCCAGTATAAAAATAAAAAGTGAAAACTTGCTGTTCCTCTTTCCAGTTGCTTGCCCATAGCTCGCCCTTTGTTTTAGGGCCTGTAAAATGGGCTACTTTTGATTAAACTGGCTGTGCTGTGGTCTTGTTGGTTTTTTATTGCTGTCAGCAGAGAAGTTTTACTGCTGAGTAAATTAGTCATTTGCACAAGTATGAAAAAGCAAATTCAGTCAAGGATAAAGGTACAGGCACTGGTGTTGGGCTAGAATTAGATTCACTCTGAGCCACCAGCACGAGGTAATAAGGCTGTGGTAATACTCAACAGCAACTGAATGTTTAATCAACAGAGCTTCCCATCTGAGCATTAATATAAATGCAGTGAGAAGTCTATTGCTCCTAAATGTAAAGATCTGAATCAAAGATTGTGTTTCATCTGTGGGAATGAAACTTTCTCCTCTGTGAAAAAATGACTTTGCAAAGGTTCCAGTTCCCCGTTCTGCTGCTCTGTGTGTTTGTGGCTGTGGGGCAGGAGGCTGGGGTTCACACTGCTATGCCCATGCTGGATGTAAAAGCAGTTGGTGTGTCAGAGGGGACTATGGGTGGGTGTTTGTTCTCCTGGCACTCCCTGTAGCTGTTCCTTGCAGAGGTGCTGCCCAGGTTTATTTTCGGTGGCGTCTTTGCCTGTGAATCTCCTTTTTCCATTGGCCTTTTTTCACCATGCCATGGGTGCTTTCAGCATTGTAGTGGCAGTCTGTGAGCACCCTGAGATGAGAGCTTGGTCACAGCTGGCCTTAGCTCATGTTCAGCAGCACCTCTGTTCCCATGGCACATTTCACAGAGTACCTTTGCTGTTTGTTCTTCCAGCAGTCTACGTGTACCCACTATGCAAGGGATCTTCTTTCCTCTCTTCACGTGCCTGGTAAAAATGCTGCACAAAGCTGTTTCTGTGCTTGATGTGAGTGTGAGCTCTTGGTCTGGGTTGTCAGGGTTCTCCAGGCAGCTCTGTGGAGTTGCCCATCGTGTCAGCTGAGGTCCTCTGTAAATATGAGGATCAAACATAGATATTTTTTCATCTGGCCAGGATCCTGAAGGGAGGGCAGGATGGAAGTAATATCCCATTGATTTCTGCCGGGGCAGCTCTGTCTTTTGCATGCTGACATTGCTCATTGCCTGAGAATTTGTGGTGACACCTGGAGTTTGATGCAGATATTGATGTTAATGCAGCAGCTTCCGAGGCATAAATAGGATGATAAATGGGATAATTCCATGGTTAGGTTCTTCTGCCACGTGCTGTGGCATGGAGCTGCAGCTTAGCTTGCAGCCCACCGGGAGGGGAGGCATTGCTGTTGGCTGAACGCAGTGTGAAATGTTCAGTCTGTGCTCACATCTGAACAATGTTTTTAATAAAAGTAAATGCCTTTGTAATCAATATCCCCGTGTAATTGTTTAGCTGCTTTCCCAATATGAATCTGTGTACTTTAGGTGCTCTTTTGCTTAACAAGCTACAGTCAGTGAAGCGTTTCTTGCAATATAAGAGGTTTTTGAGGAGGGGCGGGGGGAGCGGAGGCAACTGCAATTGAGTTTTGACGAATAGAAGCTTTAGGAGTAAGAACAAAGCACAAGATATCAAGTGGTTCTCTCCCTAACTTGAGAAAATCTCTTGGTGCCTTAGTGAATATATACTGTTTCACTTAGATTGAAAATCGGTGTTGATACTATTAAGCTTTTACAGTCTTGTGTAATTTGATGGTATAATTTAAACCTGCAGCTGTTGTTTGCCTCATGTCAGAGTGAAAAATATTAATCTTCATTTGTATCCTGCCCTGCAATTATTTTGTGGTACTGTGTGCCCTATATTATATAATCTGATACAGCAGAGGATCACTTGTAGTCTTCATTCAAGCAAAACTTGCAGTTTCTGAAGGGAGAATTTAATTTCAGGAAGGATGTTTGTCATGAATCAGAACAGAAAGTTCTGTAGCAGAAATGCTTCTCAATTTCATGCCAGTAGTTCAAGCACTGCTGTAAAATAGCAGCAGAATATCATTGTCCTCTATGTGGAGATGAGCTAAGGTGTAAGTACAAAATATGCAGGGGTGCAGAGTTACTGAAGATAGCGGAAAAGAGAAATGAAATTTGTGGGAATGTGGTTTCATAAGAGGAAGGAAAAAAGAATTCACTTTCTCCACTGTATGTATTTCCACTGTGTAGTTAGCCCAGATGACTTGCACTTGAATTTAAATGGTTTAAGTAGAACAGGCAGTGTCTGAGCAGAGGCCTGTTGGACGTCTGTGCTTTCTGTGTTTTTATGCTCATTTCTTGGGGCTCAGGCCTTCTGGATATGTCAGTCTTAGTTCAAGAAACTGTAAATTGCTTCTTTGTTTTTCATGGGATTATTTCTGCTTTTGGCTGGTTCTTGTGTAGCACCCAACTCAGCTGGGTCTTCCTTCTTCCAAAATACACTTCTCTGGCCATGGCATGAAACAATTACTGCCACTGCTCGTTCTCTGCAGCTGTGAACCAGCATTGCCAAATAGCATCGATGCAGTTGTGCTCTTGATGCTGATGTCTGTAAAGGCAGAATTGAGGAGTCCAAGTCCATGAGATGGACAATGAAGATGAGTTGTGCTCAGTTGGTGCTAATGACAGCATGGGTGCAGCTCCTCCTGTGAGAGTTGGACTCTGATCCCTGGGGTTCCTTTCCAACTCAGAATATTCTGTGACATCAGACACCGCTCTTTGTAGAATCAGGATATATACTGAAAGAAAAAATCTTGATAACTGTAACTATCAGTGGCTAAATCAGTAAGGAAGTTTTCCAGTGAGTTAAAAATTCTTATTAAGTGGATATGAGTAATTCCAGCTTTAAGATTTTGGTGTGGATTCTAAAAGCAGGAGCAGGGATGCTGTTATTTTAAGCGGATACATAGCCAAAGGAAAACACATGGCTGTCTTTTGAACGTCTAGAAACCTCAGAGTAAAACTGTTTCTGTGTGAGATTTTTGTTAGACCTGGTTTACTTATCCAAGCTAATGGGGCTTTTTTTTTTTGTACCAAATAATTTTTAAAATTTTTATTGTAAAAAGTAATTTCAGCCCGTTTCAGGAGGAGTTGAGGAATCAAAATTTAATTTTGGTATTGAAGCAGGGTCTGCAGATTTCCAGTTTGCTTCTGAAAAGGTGTGCATACATACTAGCTTGTGAGTCATAACATAAATAAATTTCTGCAGAAATACTGAGGACATTGAGGTGCTTTGCAGACTTGCAGTTTTTCACAATGCCATACCTTATTTAGTATTATAGGGCTTTAAAGAGGCTTAGGTAACAGCTACAACTGTAAGTGATGTTTTTTTGAGACATAAAGAAGTTTGCAAAGGCTTAAACTAATTTGGTTATTTCAGGGTTTCTCCTTCTGTCTCATGGTTCTTTTCTCATTCACGAACTGGCATGAGCTACTCTTTCTGTCCCCAGGTCACATAGTTGTTGGAAAGGATGAACACTGTTCTTAAAACCTTGCTAAAACAGAGGAGAAGAGTAACCACAAAAGACTTAAAATTTAATCATTGCCAAAATGGTCATGAAAATGAAATACTGTTTCTAATCACATGAAATAATGGAGGCCAGCCGTGGTCAGCTGTAGTAGGAAAAGTGCCCAGAAAGTATTGAGAAGCAATTAATTAACTTTAAGGACTAAGTGATTTTTTTTGAATTTTGATCCAGCTCTTCCGGTTTTTATCTGTGCTTTGTGAGTAGAACAGTACTTCTTTCTGAGGATTAATTAATAATGGTACATGGTAGGTGCAAGTAACCCATTGACTGGAGTTCTTTTGACCTCTTGGGCAATGTATTGATCTGAAATGACTTTTCCATGATGTGATCAAAAGGAATAGAAGAACATAAGAATTGAAGTTAACAAAAACTCTACAAAGTTACTGTAATGCGAATGGAGCAACAGCTTACATCTGAAAACGTCAAGGTAAGGTTTTATTTCAGTGAAGAGTGACTATCTTGTCTTTTCAGGCCAGTCTAAGGTTCTGGAAGTTTTTGCCCACTAGGGTTACTTTAATTTTATAGCAGAAGGAATGCTGTAGTGGAGAGAGAATGTCCTCTTGCAGATGTAATCTCATGGTCTGTGTTTACAGTGTATTTATGTACAGGTGTGCACACCACTAATACTTCTCTGTTGAGCTGAGTTGATGCAGATGCTGCTGCAGTCACCTGGAGTGGCTCACAGCTCGTTTGTGGACCAGCTTTCTGACTTGTGTGGCTGGAACTCACCTTCCATCGTGTTCTTGCAGCTGCTTACAAGCTCCCTGAGATGGAAATGCTGGAAGAGTGGAGAGGTCTTCTATCCAGTCCCATGTTATGTCTGGGCATTGATATCCATAGCCTCAGGAAAATCCTGATGACTTTCATGAGGAGAAGGCCATAAGACATATAGGCTTTGTCTTTCTGGTTCACATATAGGAAAATGGATGGAAAACCAAGTAAAATTGTGGTGTTCAAATCCATCGCTATGCAAACCAAAATGCAGATGTGTTAGTTCTGAAGTGCTGTGTGTGAGAGTTAATTTGAACCCCTTTTTAGGTTTCCCTGTCATTGCAGGTGTGCTGCCTGCTCTGCAGGGCCATGGTGCCTCATTTCCCTGTTCCCATGGCTGATGTACCACAGTTTCTGGCTTGGGGATGTGATTCATGGCAGGAAACGTTGCTCTGGCCAGGGGAGAGGATGTGGGATCTCAGGAATATACCTGGAATCTCCAGTCCAACTCACACTGAACACTTTCCCTTATTAAAGGAGGGAGCTGGGTGCCTTCTGTGGTTTCTGTGGTAGGGCTGAGGGGGCAGGTGATTTCTGTGCCGCAGCTGGAGCCCTGTGGATCTGCTGCTGGAGCCCTGTGGATCTGCTGCTGGAGGTGCTGGCTGTGTGAATGGCTGGTGGGGCCCTGCAGCCCAAAGCACTGTCCCCTGAACCAGACTGAGGAGTGTTGGGGGTAGTCCCCTCTGGGAATGGAGCTTCTGCCCAAGCCTTCATCTCTGCCCCCACAAGTGCTCGTGCTGTCCAGGGCATTCAGCTGCAATGTACAGATATGGCTTTTTTCCTGCATGAGCCTTTACAGGAAAGTCCAGCTCTCTTTCACTGAACAGAACACTTTTATATGTGTGTGGTCATACACAGCTGTGCGTGGCACAACTGTGGCATAGATATTTGTACAGAGCAAGTGTTTCCCTTGCTAAAGGATTATTCTTTATTGCCCTAGTGTATCATAAGTAAATAAGTTTAAATAGGGTAGGAAGCTTTTTAACCAACTGGTCAGTGGAAGTAACTAACTTTTTATGAAGTAGAAATGAGCTCAGGGTTGTACTAGAGGAAAACCTCCCAATTTGTATGTAAAAATCTCCTACTTTCCAGTGCTCAATGTAGCATATTGCTCTATGTGTAATGCTACAGGATCAAATGGGTGCTTTTCTCAGCAGTGCACTTTCTCCATGGCAAAACAGCATCCTGGTGAGGGGTGAATGATTATTTAAATGCCTTTTTTCCGAGGCTGGAGGTGAGTGTGTGCTGATGTAACTGGAAGGGTTAGTCTCTCTGTGTTTGAGCCTGGCAGAGCAGGCTGCTGATACACCAGTTTGGCTGCCCTGGTGCTGTGGCTACAGCTGCCCCTGCTTGCTGGGCTGGCTGCTGGTTGGATTTGCCCATGGGATCCTGCATTCCTGAAGTGAGGTCTGTCCAGCTGAGAACCTCAGTGCTGTAGTCAGTGCAGCTCTCCTGCCTTTCCAGTGGCTTTTCTTGCAGGTCCTGCAATTACTGCCTTGCCTGCTGAGCCTTTGCAGCCAAAGCTGTGTATGGCACACTGCAGCAGGAACCTGCTTTATGAACTTGAGCTGTCTAGAAATTGTCTCTAAGCTATTTCTCTAATCAATATTTATAAAGAGAGGAAGGCTCATCTAGAGAAGATGGAACAAATCACTCTTTTTGACAGCTAAAGTAAGTAGAGTTGGGCTCTGTCTTAAGTCTAGATTATGAAATAGTGAGTTTGAAAAATTTTGAATTTGCCCAGTATGTTTCTGCTGCAGAAACAACTGGGTAGGTCTTTGGTAATTAATTATTCAGGTTGATCTTCTCAGAGAAGGAAGGAGAACTTAGTTCACACACACTGCTTGTTTATAATTTATAATCAAGGGCAAACAAATTGAAGTGCTCTAGGTAAAAGACTGTGTGAGAGACCACATGAATTAGAATGTGGAAATATTTTCATGTAATGTTGATAAATATTTTCTTCAAATGAGAAAAATTCCAGTTTATTTCAGCTTTGTTTATGTGGCATAAGAAGGTAACTTGATACAGAATATTTCTTTACCACCAGAAATTATCTTTGGGAAGAGAGGTGAAGGTCACATTTTGTAAAGTGCTACTGTTTTCTATTTGTCCTACATCTGGTACTGCTGTCAGTGGTGAAATTAACTGGTTCTCATTCTTTCATGAGAGGAAACTCAGTTCTTTGACCTTGGTTTGCAAGATAAGAGCAGCAAGAGTGACCTGAGCTGGAGAGACACGGTTTTAACCTTCAGAGCCACATGAAGACATTTGTAAGTGCAGCTTTGATAGCTGAGCTGAATAAATAACTTAAAATATGAGAGACTGAAGCGTTCCCTGCGAGGCAAGGGCAGAAGGAGCCTGTTCAAAGACTGGATGAGTGTTGGAGATCTCTCCAGCAGGAGAAGAGCCTGTGGGCCAACACCACTGACCTCACCTCCCAGTCTACTTACAAGCAGCCCTTAGGATTTTTTGCTGTTTCTTTTTCTGTATTCTGTCAACAGTTTTAAGTGTTAATAAGAGTATAATGTTCAAATCTTGGCTGTTGTAATTACTCAGCAGAACAGGAGACTGAAATAAGCTTTCAAAGTGCTTGTGGCTTTTGTGACCGAATTCAGTCATTAAGGCAGAGTCAAGGTCTCTTGCTGGAAACATACCAGTGGAAATCTTTTCTGTAGTTTTGATTGAAATTTTAAAACTTAAAATCTTTTAAATTAATTCTGTTAAGAATATTCTTGAGAATCTGATTACATTTTCTCTAAGGGGCTGAACACAGGATCTGTCAGGGCTGTTAGTTTGGGTGTATCTGACCTATTATTTACTGTCACACCACTACAAGTTGGGAAGGGGCCATAAACAGGTGATGGCAAACAAATGATGAGTATTACTCTGCAGACTTTGATTTCAGAGGGGATAGAGTTAATTTTTGTGTAGGTGGCAAAGGTGTCCTATAGATTTCTTGTCTGGTTTTGATGTTCTTTAAGGAAGAAGCATATTGTTGTGGAAGTTGCAGGAGGGAAAATGAGCTTTTTGGAAGATTGCTGGATTAGTCCTTACAGCCACAATCACCATGAAAGCCCCATGCTAGGACAAAATTTTTAGTTCTGATTCTTGTACAGCATCACTGATAGTTACACCATAGCTCTTGTTTTAGCTACTATCTTCTGTTGTTTTTACTGGGTGATGCAGTAGGAAAAACTCAAACAGGTTTCTTGACTCAAGGGAAAAAACACAACTATTAAGTGTCTTAATGTTACCAGGATGAATTGTATGAAATCGAATTCAGTCTAGAATTCAGAATGGGGTTTATGATCATTGGGATGGGAGGGATGCTAGCAGAAGTGACTCTTCAGCTCTTGGCTGTGAGGTGGGGATTCATCAGGATTTGGTGTTCAGTCATGCCCTGCGTTTCATGCAGGGTTCCCTAGCCAAGCTGGGGAGGCCATCTCTAATCTTTTTATTAGTATTTTTTTAGGAGAACATTCCTTTCACTAAGTTGTTGGAGTTAAACTTTTTCTTGAAGAGTTGTATTGCCAAGGACTTAGAAATAACAATTTAATACTTCTGTACCTACTGTTCTTCTGAAAAATATTGGAGGAACATGGAAAGTTCCATTCATTGTGAAAAGTGGCTCGAAAAGAGTCCAAAGAACTGAGCAGTGTGAAGCAGCACTGGTACCAGTGACTGTTATTTTGAATTTGCTCAAGGTGTTTCACTTTTAAATAGGCTTAAGTGGGATTTGGATTTCAATTCCAGGTATTTGGGAATTGAAACTCGAATCTGAAGTGATCTGAAGAGCTTGCTTTAATTTCTCAAGTGTTTGATTTCAGTGTTAGTTGACACCTGGTACGACTGATCTTATGAGGGAGCAGGGTTGTTGTAGTAGTCTGTGAGTCCTGGGCACTGTGTGATAAAAGTGATTGTTTTAAAACCTGGAACAGGCAAGGGCCAGCTGAAAATGTGATGCAGTTGTGGAGCACTGGATCTTCAGGGAGCCAGGTCTGTTGGGATAGACACTGTACTGCAAGGAGAAGTTGCCTAGGTGAGGAAGAGGATGCTGGGTGACCCTGCCCTGATTTATTTTAATGATCTAGAGAGGTTCACAGCTTTATTTGGATTTGGTCAGCTTAAGGTAGGCATGAGTAGGACATAGGGTCAAAACTTGAAGTTAAGTTGAATTAGATTTTGTTCCCCCTGTAGATGGAGTATTGGAAAGGTTCTGGACCTTCTGTTGCCCTTGCTAAAGCAGGAATGAACTCTTCCCTCTGCTCAGAGAGAAGCCAGTTTGTGTTTCAGAAAGAAGTGGTGTCATACCTTAGTGGCAGGGATAGACAGGAGAGGAGGACAAAGAAGGGTGGACATAAATCTCGTGTATACAAACCTTGCACTCAATACACTGGGAGTGTACAGCCACTGAAATGGTGGCAAATCCTTTCTTACTTTTTGGTCTCTAAGAAAATACATGGCTAATGTATTTATTAATTCTGAATGCACGAGCTGCATCTCTGAGGGCTTTATTTAAAGTAATCCACCAGTTCAGTTAAGACCCTAATTTACCCCCAAATTAAAATTTCTAATTTCCTAATTAAGATTTGTTTCTAATTGGATGGATTTTGAAACTAATCAGTCTAAACTGTCTTTCTGAAAGATTTTTTTTTTGTTAAGTGTTTTTTGTGTTTTGCTTCAGTATGTGACCTTAACTTTTAGATGTTAGTGCCTTTTGCATGATGAAAGATTTAACAGAGGTGAAAGACAAATGTTCACTACAAGTTTTATTATATGTTGGCAAAAAGACTTTTCATAAGGTTATCCCTGCCTAAGGAGTTTAGTTAATGCTGAGTGTGGGCTTATTAGGAATTCTTTTGAAATGTATCATAAAACTGCATATGAACTGTGCTTATTTGCTATTCCTGCCAGGGTGCTGTGGAAAAGTATAAAGAATTTATTGTCATTTACCTTTACATATGGGTTAGTTGCTAGACACTGAAGCCCCTGTTCACAAATGGCTCCCTGAATTCTTTGTTAAAGGTCATTTTGCTGATGTAAATTTCCGTCTTTCATCATTATTTTAATACCTAAAGTGTCTCCTGGTCTTTGGGAAGATTATTGACAAGCTGGGGGGAAATGCAGTGTGTAAAAAAAACAGAAATGAAAGTAAATAATAAACATACCAGGAGCCTTGCAGTCACACAGAACTGTGCTCAGGGTCAGTAATTTTAGGAACTTGTGGCTGCTCAGTTACAGCATGGACAAGTCCAGCTGGGGCTGGCCAGGATGGGCTGCAAACAGTGGGAAACTCCGTGGGATTCAGTCAGGGGCCTTCCAGCAGTGTGTGGGGTGCCTCTCTTGGTGAGCAATTATGGGATAATGCCTCCCCAGCAACAGCTCAGACACACACAGAAAAGGAGCTCAGACCATGGAATGAAGTCTGGGTTTGAGGTTTAAACCTTCCCAAGAACTTGTGATGAAAAAGAGCCTAAAACACTAAATTTGAGTTTAGTGAGAGTTACTTTAAAGCAAAATTGCATCCAGATATAACTTACAGAGTTAAGTTATAATAACAGAGTCTGAAGCATGAATAGTGTTACAGTGTGTGCCTAAATCTGCTTTGGAAGGGACAGTTCCCACTTTTTCTCCCTAGTTTGCAAAGTTTTATTTTAATCAGGCACTTTAATCAGCCCCTATGCAGGGCATCATGTTTAGATTGTTGAGTTGGGTTTGGATGTTTCCTGCAAACAAATAGTGGAATTCTGGAATTTGTTTTGATTGCCATAACATTTGGGCTGACTGGCAGCTGATGTTATGAAGTTGGTGACTTCAAGGCTACTTTTCCTTCTGAAATAACACTGACTGTGAGGACTCTGTACCATGAGAATAAAAAAAAAATAGAGTTAAAGTTGTGAAATGAAATCCTCAAGTAAAGTGAATTCAGTAATTGGTAGAACTTGTTATCAGTCATGTATTTACCATACTTTGAACTGTCTGCTGAAGTTTTTATTAATAGCTATTTTTTTTCTATTCTAGAATAATACAGTCTTATCATTCTATTACTTTAAATTTCTTTTTCTGCTAGGGGAGCACGAGACATTAATGAGAAGTGAATGTCTTGCACTTGAATTCTAATTTCAATATGGAAAGAGACCTAAATGCTTAGTGAGGTTAGAGAGACTAATAAAGGGAACACAGTCAGTTCACACTTTCAAATGGTGTTCTGGCATTTGCCAAATTAATTTTAATTACCTTCATAAAGATTGCTTTTTCTGCAGTGGAGCTTTGGGTCTTTTTAAGAGCAATTGCAGACTCAGTTTGGCTGGATTTTATTTTGATGCTGTTCACTCAAGTTACCTTCCTTCAAGAACAACATCCTTCAAGTTCATTAGGTGACCTGATAAAGAAGTTTTTTCTGGTGCTGCCTTGTATAATACAGCTATTTTTTAATATCCTTTGGGACTGTAATCAAGTAGAATACCCTCAGAAAACTGATGGAGAGATTTGTAACCAAAATGAGCATTTGTTTTAGCAGTGAGCAGAGTAAAAAAAGGAGTCTAAGGGGACACATGAAATGGCTACCAGAGGTTGGCAAGGCTGCAATGGACAGGCATTTCTCTGCCTGTGATATGGTGTGATCATGTAATTAACGGGGTTTTATTTCTCTGCCAACAGCTGCAATCCAGTAGATTTCTGCTAAGGTGCAGCAGTCAGATTTGTTTTAATTTCTGAGCACCCCCAGGTGCAGAGGAATTCCCTCATGCCTTTGCTTGCTGCAGAAGTGAACAGGGGACAGAATTCTGTGTGAGCTCTGTGTGCACAGTGCAGCTCCTGGTGGAGCTGGAGACAAGTATTCTGTCAGAGCACCTCTTGGAATGCCAGGATACAGATACAAACTCTGCCTTTTTTATTCCTGGGGTTATTTGGTTTCCAGTGTTTTCTTGTTATTTGTTTGGTAATGAAATACCAACACCAGAGTTACGAGTTCCTCCTCACAGGGAACAGTGATGCTGTTTGATGGCTTGCCAATTTTTCTACACTTTCATATAGGTTATGTATATATGTTATGTATACTCCCATATAGTTAATGTAAATTTTTTTCTCTCCCCATTTAATCTCTTTTAAGTGACTTGGGCATTTAAAATGTAGTAGCTTGCTGTAGAAATGATTACAGGTGTCCACAAGTTTGATTTCTTTTGTGATAATTTGTTTCTGAATGTTGATGTGAAATGGGAAATACCATTCTTTCAGTTGTAAAACCCCCAAACACTATGTGTTTCCCATTTTCATGTGATAATTTGTCCTCTAAAAAATTCCTCAAATTCACTTTTTCAAGGGCTGGAATTGACATCAGTCAATTTGGAGATCCTCATCATAGTTACTTCTGTAGCTTTCCCTGAGCTGTGCAGGGGCCATCTGTGATCTGCACAGGCCAGAGGTAATTCCTGGGGCACAGCACCACTGAACTCATGGGACAATAAATACATCTCTACATGCTGCTGCACTCTTTTGCCACCTACCAGTATGTGTGGCAGCAGCAGCAGCATTGTGAGCCCTACTGGGCTGTCACAGAAGAATCAGGAACAGTTTTTTCTGGAGGCTGTTTACCTTCAAGTACAATAATTTAAGTGTTTAGTTAATACTAGCACAGGAGTTCATCAACATTTTGTACTTGTTTACAAACACCACTAACCAGTGATGAACAAAGCTTTGTTAGACATTGGCTTTACTTCTCTTTGTTTGCTCTGTTGTAGAATTAGGAGTAAACATAAATGAAGTGCATTATTTCAGAATCAATACTACTGTGGACTAGGCAGGAAAAATGAAAAGTATCTGCCAGGTGTTTGGATGGAGGACTGGAGCATGAGATACAGGAACTCATACTCTGTGTATGTGTATAATTTTGACAAGTGTTTTAGATGAAACCTAAAACTAGAATTGTGACAAATTTGGTTAATTATGAGACTTGCAGTCTATTTTCACAGCTGCAAGCTCGTCATGTGCAAATTCAGGTCAGGCTGTTGAATTCCTTCTGTTTTGGGAAATACCCTTTCTGGCTTAACCCATAAGTGGTTCTGAAAAGCTTTTTGTTCTCCTGGAGACGAGGATATTTTGTAATGAAATGTGAGATGGGACAGATTTTTGGTAGTAGGTGAGAGATCGTCTACACTAGAAAAATATGGTATTTGTTGCTTTTTTTTTTTTCCTTGAATGTCATTGAAGTTGGAAACAGGTCCTTTGATGAAGTAATCAATTTTAAAGCAGGGATAAAACATGAATGATGTGGACAGGAGACACAAAGAATGAACTCTCATTTATGAGGACAGAAAAGTAAAGGTGCAGTTTTGGAAATTGTTATGTAAGAGAGCAATAATTTGCGTGTTATTGGTAATGTCTCATGTCAATGCATTGTGTAATTCATAAGAAAAAGATATCTTGGAAAAATTATGAAATATGTTTGCAGAATTGTAAAAGAACTAAAGAGAGGTGCACAGACTGATGAAATTCTTAGAGTATGTTCAGTGTTCCTGAGCAGTCTTGTAAGCACAAAACACAGCAATTAACACTCAACTGATTTCTTGAGGCAAAAAAGCTGGGAGAATGTATTAAGGAAAAATTACTTTGCACAATCCCTAACCCTATTTAAATAATGGGATGTACTTGCTAATTAATGGTGTTTTGAACTGTGAACACGAATAGGTTTGGAAAAACCCCAACCCAGTGTAATGTATTACTGGATTTGCATAGTGATTTTAATGAATGGTTAATTAACAGTAGAGATTGAGTCATCCTATCATGAAGCAACCTCCTTACTGCTGAAATGTGTCAAGTAATAAAGATTCTATGCAATAGACACCTTTAGCCCTCCTAGCATGAATCCATCTGTAAGCCAGGGTGGTTCCTGAGGAGCTGGGAACAGAACATGTCGTGAGCAGCAGGTGCTGGTCTGATGCAGGAGCTTCCACCTGTCATGTGTGGGTACAGGGCACTGACTGCACCTGAATCCCAGGAACCTGAGCCTAACCAAGCAGAAACACCAACCCTTCTGTTTCCTGAGCCAGCTTTGGAGAGATCTGCACTCGGTACTGTTGCAGTTTCTGTGTGAGGGAGGCAAGATTCACATCTCGTTATTCATTGTCTCCAGAAGGGGAAATCTTGCATCATTTTGGATTCTTCAGGTGACCAACAGTGGCAGAAATTGAATTGCAGTCGTTAAATAAAAAAGGCTTTATATTCCATGTCATTAGAGAGCTTAGTCATTGAGCTGGCTTTGGTTGGAACAACACAATTAGATTGCTCTTGGCTTGTCCTTGCAAATTCATCACTGTCTTTACCACATTTGCAATGTTCTGCTACTGAAGTCCCTGAACATACTCATCAAAAGAAGCTTTTCACACAGAATGAGAAATGTGTGTTGGATTTTCAGAGAAAATATGCCAGCAAAGCCCTTTTTTCCCCTTAATGTGTTCTAAGTTAGTCTTTTTTCTGCCTAATTAGCTTTGTTAATATTAAAGACTACAAGCTGGTGTTCCCTAAATTCAGAGATCTTAACTTTAATACTTCAGCTTAATCTCTGGGGATGCAGAGAAAATGTATATTATCACATTTTGTCAATGCAAAGCAAGGGACCTGCAGTCCTTTATTTATCTCAGTCTTAGTAAGGCTTAAGAAAACAAGTTACCCAAATTGTGAACCAGCTGAGAAACAAACATCTGAAACTAGATCTGTTTTTGGGGAAAGGGAAGTGAACAGGTGAGGAAAAATGACTTCAGGTAGGTTTATCAAACAAGATAATGGCTCTTTGACATTTCTTGTGAGGAGAACATGAGCTGGACAAGTCAGCTCCCTTCCCAGGCTGCTGAGAGGTGATAAAGAGCTGCTGTGGGTTTGGGAGATGCTGTTCCTGCAGCAGCTGCTGTGGGTTTGGGAGATGCTGTTCCTGCAGCAGCAGCTGTGTTGAGAGCCTCTCCTTTGCTGCTGGCGTTTTTCCTGGTTCTGTTCCCTGCTTGCAGCTCCTGGATGGTGCAGGGCACCTCAGGCAGCGCTGGGTGCCTGCTGTGGAGCAGCTCCACCAAGCTGCAGGTGCCTGTTCTGAAGTGAGGTTGGGAATTTCCAGCTGAGCTGCAATCCTCGCAGGGACAGCAGCTGCATACAAACACTGAGATCGCCCCTGGCTGTGCTGGTTACACACTAATTGGAGTTATTATTCAAGGGCATGTTTTCATAAGGTCTGTCTGAATAACTAAGATACAGCATATGGGAGATTTATATTGCAGAATACCTTCCAAAGTATCACATAGCAATTATTTGTAAAAAATCTCTTCTTAAATCATAAAAATAAAAAGTGATGCAAAGTATTATATATACAGTTCATAAAGCACATACAGCTGTTGATTATTTCATAAATATTTTGGAAGATTAATGTCTCATTTCCAGTTCTTAACTAAAATACTTTATTCTCTGGATGAAGAAAGAGGGGGCTGCACATCTTTGATGCAGCTTGGACAAAAGAAAATCTGGATAAGAAAAGCAAGGTCATTGAAAGCCCTTTTTCTGAATTGAGAGTAGTTCGTGGCTTGTGTTTTGCACAAATTGGCTGTCACATTAGGAGAAGAGGAAATGGCTTCAGATTGAGCTGGGGAGGTTTAGACTGGCTGTTAGGGACAGTTTCCTCACTGAAAGGGCACAGCTGCCCAGGCTGCTGGTGAGTCCCCAGCCCTGGAGGGATTTAAAAGCCACATGGATGTGGCACTTGGGGACATGGGGCAGGGCTGGGTTGGCAGAGTTGGAGCAACAGCTGGACTCAATGATCTTTTTTCCAACCTAACCAATTTTCTGAACCTTGCTGTCTTGTCACTCATAGAAGGAAATCATGAGTCCCTTGGAGAGGTCACTCCTGCATTTTCCAGGCTGCTGCTGTTTCTCTGTTCCCTGTGTCTCCCTCTCAACATCTGTGGCATTGCCACTGACCTGAGGCACCCAAACTGAATAGTATAGCATGAACAGAGAGTTCTTGTGAGATTTTTTCCTTACAGCTCATGGGGAAGATACAAATGCGTAGGTATAGTGTCAGTTACTTGAATTTCTTCCCACTAATCTATTTTATTATTTTATTTTTTATTATTATTGCACTTTTATTTATGAAGTTTTTTCATTCTCTCATAGGCAGCTGCCAATGTCTTCAAGGTCATGTCAGGTATTTCTGGTATCTTTTCCTGGCTTACACTGTGTATCTGCTAACCTTTTCACAGCCACTCTTCTAACAGGCATTCATTATTTTCTTTTAACTATTTTTTTCCTATAATTTGCAGTACATAGCATATGAAATTGAAATGCCAAGTTTTGGAAAAAAGCTTAATTAAGTACTGGCAGAAAGGTGGACTAGAATTTGACTTTTTGGCAAATAAGTACTTTCCTGAGCATGCCAAGTTTCACTGAACTTGAATGCCCACTCAGGTTGCTGTTGTTTTGTTCTGAAATAGTGCTCAGGTTTTTTTTTCCCATTGCTTTAAATTTGTTTCTGCAATGAAATCTCATGCACAGATGTGTGCAACTGAATTTGCCTCTATTAGAACTTTTAACCATAGAGAAGTGTAATTCAATTTATACTTGTTTTTTTCCAACTCCTGACAGTTGTACCTGCTGTCTGGGCCATAGCTGGATTAAACACTTCCTGTCTTCATCCCCAAACATGTGAGTTATTTCTTTATGCAAACTACAGAGGCTGGATGAAATCTTAATGACCCAAGGACCAGAGCTTGCAGTTGTCTTGTGGCTGTTGAGAGGAAACATTATAGCTGTTTTAGCTGTAACTACAGCAGAATCTTTCCAACCCAGGGTAGTCCATGGGCAGTATGTACACCCTTCTCCCATTGAAGTAGAATTAATGCATTTTTTCCTTATGTGGAAGTGATTTTATCCATTTGAGATGCTTATGTCCAGGTCAATATTATTTGTTCTGTGCAAATACTTTCTTTTACTCTATGAAACTTTTTCTGTACATCTGTTGCTTACATGCCAAAGCCTCCCTTTAAGCTCGATGGATAGTCCCTCAGCATTCTTTTACTGTTTTGTGCTCTTTCTCCTTCAAAAAGTAAACCAACATCATTTTATGTATCAGTTATTCCAACTGAAATGTCAGTTGTTCTCTTGATTATTGACTGAACATCTGCCAGTCTTTTTATTGTGTTTTAGTGAGGATAGTGATTAGAATGGAGAAGCAGCCATGTGTCAAGTGGCTTTCCAAGTCCTGTGAATAAAGCTTCAGGAACACCTCAGTGGGTCTGTGGTTGAAGTGTTTTTTTCCAGACACTGCCAGGACAAGGCTGTCTCCTGTGCCTCCGCTGCAGGGATTGCACATCTTTTCTAATGGGTCAGGAGCTGCAGCTTCTGGAGGGCACAGGTGGAGCTGGGTGGGTTTTAAAGAGTGGAGAGAATTCAGTAAGAACATTGAGAAAAGTTCTGTGCCTTTGCTTTCTCCCTAGCCAGCTCTAGGATTTTCAGAGTCTGGTCATTGCTGTTCCACTGCTCACATCAGTGCTTGTTTACTCCAGTGGAAATAAAGTTGGGGTAATGTTGGCTCTGCTGAAAGAGTCCTGTGCTCCTTGGAAATGCCTGGGATGCTGAATGGGAATGAATCATAGTGCTCCAAGGGCTGGGCAGAATTGTTTCCTGGGCTGCACGAGAGCTTTATGCTAATTCTGTGTTCTGGAGTGAGATTTCATCTCCCAGAAAACAGTCATTTCCATTTTTCCCTTTTGTCCTTCCTCATAATGTTTGTGCTTTATGTATTTTAAGTGATCCACCTGCAAAATTACAAGATTTTAACTTCTTTCTTCTTTTGAAATTGTACAAGCTTTCCTTGGGGTGACTTTAACTGGCTTGCCCATACATCGTCTTCTCAAGATAGATTCTTTTAATTCTTCTCTCTTGCATTTTCTTTTTAAAATCAGAAAATTCGACTGGGTATATGATCTTTCTTGCCATCTGTGTGTAAACAAAGCACTTAATTTTTAATGTTAGCTTTATTAAATTGAAAGCAGTTAGGGTTCTTATCCTAGGGTTTGGATAGGGTGTTTTTTTTACCCAGAAGTGTTATTCCAAGAATTCCAAAATACACCTTCAAGAACAAATGGTCTGTCAGTGAAGATGTTTTGGTAGGCAGAGTGAGAGCAGAATGAAGTATGGCAGTGTTTGCTCCCAACACTGGCTCTGTGAGCAGGCTGCTCAGGGGATGGTGACATCAGAGGAGCCCCTTGGGTGGGGATGTCCCCTTAATCTCTGCATGTCCTGAGCACTGTTTCAGTCAAATCTGAGCAGCGTCCACTCCAAATCTGAATTCTCACTCAGTTGTCTGATCTGGAAGAGGCTTTTAAATAACTTATCTGTTTTGTCTATGAGCATGTGCAAGAGGATTTTCCTTACTCTGTTTTCATCATAAAACAAAGATGTGCATCTTTCAATTTGAAGTTTTGTGTGGAGGTGGTGGAGGAGAAGCAAGTATCCAATGTGGATTTCTTCTTTTTTGTTATGCTAGAAGGAAAAAAGAATGCTAGAAACAAGCCCTAACCCACATAATTTAATGCTTTTTTGCAAAGAATAATAGAATGGTGTGTTCCTAATTGCATTGAAGCCTTGTATTTACACTTTTATCTCTTGACTGTAAATGCATTATCTCCTTTGGTATGCATATTATCCTTGTATTTTATTTAAAATGTTATTAACCAAGGGCTCCGTTGTTACTGTGTGAGGATCATTTCTTACATGCTGCTGTGTATTAAAAACCCGTTTTTATTATCAGTGATAATTCTGAACACAGAGCAGTGTTTTTTCTATGACATACTTAGTCTTTTGTTTGCCTCTGTGGCCTCCTGACTTTCTGATCTGTTACTGAATTTCCAGACTTAACTTCAATCATTATTCATCTTTAACAGAACAGATTTTAAAAATGGGTATAGTGACTTCCAAGCCAGCCTTTCTATTATCATTTGCCTTGTCCTAAATACTCCCTGACCTGGTCTGCTCCCGGCCATCATGGGTGCCCTTAAACAGTGAGAGAAACATCCTGCACAAGCCTGGTAAACGCTAATTAATCTATTAACTTTGTCAGCTAGACTGAGATTGCTGTGCTCTCTAGGCAACTTCAGTCTTTCTTAAACTATTTTAGGATTCCTGTTGTTTCATCTGCCGCACTTGGCACTTACATTTTTATATTTGCATTTTTATTTAACAGTCTGATGGTTCTGTATTAAGTTCTTAGAGGGTTCCTTACATTTTTTCCATTCCTATTTCTCTGTGCCATGGGCTATAGAACTTACATCACATCTTGTTTTTGTTTTAGCTGCTTGAGTCTTACCTGCACACTTAGGATAAAAAGTTGAGCACTCATTTGCGTTTTTCTACTCTTTGGTTTTCTTCTGTGCCTGCTCTTTCCTCTTTTCCCTCTCTGTCCCACTGTTGTACTCTGAGCTTGGAGCAGATACCCATTTTGGAAGCCTTTTGAAATTTTTCACATTAATTTTGGAGAAAGAAAGGATATAATTTGCTCTTCAAGTGTTTAAATGCTTTGCAGCTCACTCGAAGGAGTTGATGTGAGTTTCTCTGAATGGGCCTTAGAGTCTGCCCAAACTCCTCCAATTCCATGGGGACAGTTGTCATGAGAAGTGTTGGATTTTGCAGCCTCCTTCCCAGGCATTAGATTTGTCCAGGCAGTTAAAGGAGCTCACGGTGGTAATGAGGATTCTGCATGAATTCCTCTGTCCTTAAATTCAGTTTGAGTTCTCAGCTGCCCCACTATGTCTCAGAGACATACTCCAAAATACGTATTTTTTCTTTACTCAAGGGTATTGGGCCTGTCTGTCCTAGCTGCCTGGGAAAAACATCATTATTTTCTCAGTTAAAGAAGGCATCCAAATACCCCTTCATTAGAAAAACTCCTGTCTCTCTCTCTTTTCCTCTCTCAGAGAGGGGGAGAGGAAATGGAACTTGAGAGCATCTTCTCCAGTCAGAATAAATGGCTTTCAGACACCACCATTAGTATAAAACCATTGTGGGTTAAAGAATGGTGCCTCTTTACAGACCTATTTTAAAATTGATTTCTTGAACCTGCATGGATTCCAAAATAAAATTTCTTCGTGTGGAAATAAAAAGGCAAAAGTATGTATTTTTCCTTAAGATGTCATTATGAAGTCCATCACAGCTTTTTGTGCTCAAAAATTTCCACCTTTAATTGCATTTGTGAAAATTCAACAGAGTAAACAAAAATTTAATTTACTTGTGCAATAGGAACATGATTAATCTGTATTATGATAGTACCTGGGGCAGAACAAAACCTAATTTTTTTTGCCTACAAATTAAATTGATTCTTGATCAAGAAGATCTGAAAAAATACGAATAAACTGTGCCATCACTGAAAGGAGAAAGCTGTGAAGGGTTCTGTGGGATAAAATGATGTGATATTAAGCCATTTTTGAGACTGTAGTTATCTTTTCAGTGTTGCTGGATAAGGAATTTGTACATTATGGCCGATAGTTGCTGATTTCTGTTTATTCCTAGCAAAAGAACTTTGTCTGAATTGCCTGGTTTTGTATATGTTCCTTCTTATAAGTAAGTAGGTGCAACTCTTTCAAACACTTTGGTAATTTGGGGATATGAAAAAAATCAAAAGGCCCTTCATGAAGTATTTTCTTTACAGATGGACAAATTTTCCTTCTCTTTTGCTAGAAGTTAACAAGATTAAGTGAGTAAGCAAATGCACTGAATTGTTTTGCACAACTATGAAAAGCATATTCTTACATTTTCAAATACCTTTTCATAAGGTATTTACAGAAATTATATTTGAAATGATAAAAGGATTTCTTAGCCCAGACTAGGATTTAGGAAGCAGTAATGCTCTTTAAGGATTAAGGTTTGGGATTTTTTTTTCTTTATAATTCTGCTTCATCCAATCAGGGATCTCATTCTCAATACTGCTGAAAAGGCATTTGACATGTAAAGGCATTGTGTGCTTAGCACAAAATATGAATTAATTGAGGGTAATCCTGATTTTGTAATTGAGGATTATGATAATTTCCTGTTTATAAAATAGTTGTTGGCTGAGTTTGGCTCATTTGAGTTTCAGTCATTAAATATTCATGTGGTGAATATGAACAGCACTTGCTGGATGCTTTATTTTGCTGTGGTCACTGAGGCTTGCAGTGGGGAGCCCCGAGAGCTCTGCTGGAGAGAATATGTTTCCATGTGCATCCAACACAGTGGGAATTGTCAAATATGCCATTCAGTCAGTTTGTTAGGAGCTCAGAATGCCTTTGGGGTGTTGGCTGAGAAGTTGAGTCTATGATTTGGTCCAAAGAAAGAAGTTAAAGATGGGAGCAAGCTGTACCATGGGGCTGTACAGGAGCATTGGGAGCAGCCTGGGGTGCAGCAGGTGGGGAAGTGCTTTTGTCTTCAAACTGGAAATGTAACTTGTGCTTGTGTTTCTTCCCCTGCTCCTTTCCGTGTTGGAACTGAACCTTTGTGTGTTGCCATGATGATTCCTGCCCTGCTTTGTCCACCCCCTGCTCCTCTGCAGTGGGTGCACACTGAGCATAGATCATTCATGCACCTGTGGCCTTTCTGTGGGTTATTCTTGGAAATTGTGCTGGGACTTGTCCACTCCCAGGCTCTGTGAGAGATATGGGGATGACAGAGCTGATAGGAAATGACCTTGAAGCAGGTATGCTCTTGTATCCCTGTCATTTCTTGCTCAAGTGACTGCCAGGTCCTTTGGTTGCTAAAACCAAGCACAAATATCTATAGAAGATGAGGGCAGGACCTCATTCGGGGGACACCAGTTTTTCTTAAGGAGGAGGATTTAAGGTGAATGGGAATAAGGAGAGATTCAGGTTGTGTCAGGAGGAAAGTTTCTGTGTTTCTGGGAGAGAGGAGGCTGATAGATGTGTAATTGTAAGGGCTGGAGGTGAGGCAGCAGTGGGGAGCCAGAAGGGCTCTTTGGAGCTGGAGAAAGGTGCAAAGAAAAAATACTGGTGGAAGAGCTGGACCTCTGCCTTACAGAGTGGGAAGACTAAAGAATGAAGGACACAGTGGGAGGAGGCATTAAATGTCTTGGAGTCTTTCAGGTGTGTGACATGAAGCCACAATTAAAGCTGGACAGAAAGAAGATTTATTTGCTGTACAGATGTTTTGGAAAGGTAGACCTTTAGCTGGTCATTTGGAAGATGCAAGATCAGTGACAGCAACAGACTGACTTGAACTGACTTTAATTCTAGCAGATGTTTTGCAAGGTTTTGTATCTTGTATTGGCATTGAAAGAATACTGTGTATAATATAAGGACAATTATTGCTGCTGCTGCCAACTAACTAGAGAAACACAATCACATTAATGCTTTTAAGCATCTTTATACTATTTCATTTCCAGAAGGATGGTTCAAAACCTGCTATGAGCAGTGGAATAGACAGAAATGCTGGAAGAGGCTTTAGTTTTCTATTTAGCAAATTACATCGTGAGTCAGTTTTTTCATAGACTACTGTTATTTGTGCAATATGTTGAGAGAAATACACGTGAACTTCCTGGAGACATGACTTCTTTAGGCCATTATTTATTGATCAGAAGGGTGAGACAAAAGTAGCCAAAAACCACCATGCAAAGCACTGCAATAGCAACCTCTGTATTAAAGAGCCTGCAAGACTGTCGTAAAACCCTGCTGAGTTCTGCTCTGAAAGCCTTTGTGACTGTGGGAATGTAAAATTCATGGCATTCCAGAGTGAACCTTCTGGTTTGTTCCTGTTCTCAGTTTATCACATTTTCTGTCTATTAATATTGAGTTACTGTTCTGTTGGTCTTTTTGACACTAAGCATGGCAATAGTACCTTTTGTTTTACAGCATAGCCTTGTAGAAATGATGACCTGCACTCCTGTAATCTAACCCAGTGATCCCAGGGCAGTGGACAATGTGCTTCTCTGAAACTTGCTTATAAACATTTTAAGGTCTCCTGTTCATTCTAGCGTTTAAAATTCAGCCTTTATTTGGTAAGTGGACTTCTTGGCTCTGACATTCATAGCACTGCTAGCTGTGAACAACTTCCAGCCCTGAGTTAAGGCTTATACATAAGAAGTAGACTAGTTTTAAAAATGGATGTTATTTTGCTTACATGTGAGTGACATGGGGCCTTGGACACTCAGTCCATGTATTTCTGTTATTTTCTTGTATAGTCTCATGACAGTCTCTAAGAAGATTTTCAAATTACTCTCTTTCTGGAGGGACACTGTAGATTTAATGCCATTAATAGTCAGTCTGGTTTTATTTCTCAGAGTGGATGTTCTTGACCAAATAATTTATGATGTTCTTCAGTACAGAAGAGGGGAGAATGAGCGCAGTCAGGAATGGTATTTGGAGTGGAATTTGTACCATTTCTTTGGCAGTAGCACTGAAGCTGCTGTGGAAGGAAGCCTGAGCAGCAGTGGATGGAGCCCTGGAGCTGCAGGAGCGCCCTCGGCTGTCACTGCAGACCTCACTCAGCCATGTGTGCTTGCCTGGGATTCCTCCCTGTCAGCTGCACCACTCAGACGCTGGCAGCAGCTCCTGGGGTAGGCTGAACACCTAGAACAGATGGAAAGTGACTTTCCTTAATAGTTCAGGTGATGAGTGTTCGGAGAAGTAAATGGCTTTGCTATTTTTTTTTGTCCCTACTGTGTTAATTTCCAACGCTAACACAGTGAAATTGCAAAGCTTTTGGACTGAGTGGAGTTCATTTGAAGAGAAGTTTTGGGGTAATGTGATAGGATAAATTTAGTTTGTGCACCATTTAATTTTGGAGTTTGCAGGAGTGTGTGCAGAGCTGCTGCCCTGTGCTGCCCTCACTGTCTGCCCAGATAAACCCCAGGCTGCTGGGTTGTGTGGCTGTGACCTGAAGTGCCAGAGGATTTCTTTCCTTGCATCTGATGTGGAGTAGTGCACCTGACACCAGTGAGATTAACTGAACGTGTACCTTCATTCACTCATGATACTCTGTGTTTATTCATAGAAAAAGGTTGTTAATCAGCAGGAATTTGGGTATCTTAATTTAAACAGATGTCTGCTAAGACCCCCAGTGTCAGCACTGGCAGGTTCAGCCCAAGGAAAACTGCTGTGAGAGCACAGAGACTGATTGCAGGGGCCTGTGCCTACTGAGAATGAATCCTAACAAATTCTCCCTCTGGCCCTCTGCATCCTGGCAGAAAAATGGGGAGAGATCAGGTGTAGCCAAGGACATCAGCCAAAGGTGGCCTGGCAAAACAGCTGTTTAAAAAAGGTATTGGAAGTCTGTTTTGGTTTGAAAGACAGGTGTCTGCTGAGAAAGGTGGGAGCCTCCCTTGGAATGGAAGATGTAAACCCCTTCTCCCTGAATTATTACAATTTTTAATTAAGGGGCTCTCAGGCAAAAAAGATACGGGGGTAGGAATAACAGTTCTTTACTAGTGTGCATAACAAGGCAAACAAAACCACAACTATGGAATTAATAGCAAACAGAACCAGGAACCCAGTAGCACTCCTCTTGGCCCTGGGCTCTTTTCCCTCTGGTGCAGTTCCCGTCAGAGCCGGAAGGGGGCGCTGGCAGCTCCCGGTGGACAGGGCAGGTGCAATGATTCCTCCAGGCCTACAGGGGGCACTGTGGCATGGGCTCGGGGAGCATGCGGCAATGGTGGCTGTGTCCCAGACTGGAAGGGATGGAAAAGAGGGGCTTTGCTTCAGGAACCCTGGGGCAGTGTTGGCCCTGGTGCTCCAGCAGGAATGAGCAGAAATCCCAGGGTGGTGGATGACATTTATCAGAAGCTCCATGCCAGTAGCTGGAACTGCAGGACGTGCTGGCAGGGCAGGGGCACAGGGCCCAGCAGCAGAACAAAGGCAGCTCCTGGCTGGGCTATGGCGGTGGTAGCAAAATTCCTTTCCCTCCAGCCACATGTCCAACTGTCCTTCTCTGAAGCCTGGAGAGAGAGAGCAGAGCAGCTGCCCCCAGTCCTGTCCTTTACCTCCAAAATCTCATAGTATCTCTGCCTTTGGAGAGAAACTCCCAGAGGAAAAAAAGAACTGTAGCCAGATGCTACACTCCTCTCCTGACCTTGGCCAATCTTCAGTTTTTCTTATGTACCCATAGATATCCAGTAGTTAGTTCCCTAGCAACTTATGGGAAAAAATTCTTTAAGTAAAAAAGAAACTCAACCCCTAACATTATTTACCCAGATTTTTTTCCCATACTAACATTTTACATCAAATTTAAACCTTTAAATTATATACATACATGCAGTACTTTAATTATATACATATATACATGCAGATAGGGATACAGACACAATATCATGGGTATTTCACCCTAAAACAAGGTCTCCTTGGGGTATGCATCAGGTCTCTCCATCCTTTTGCATCACCCATCAGGTGCAGCCTGGTCCCTGAGTGAATACAACTCCATGGATGGGATTGTCTTTGCTGGAGGCAGGATTCACCCAAACAGTTTTTCCTAGCATACCTCTCATGTGTACCACTGGAACCTTATCTCCATCTGATATTCCCAAGGGCTCAGATTGGGCAGGGCCTGCTCGGTTAGTGGAACCTCGGGTGTTCACTAACCAGGTGGCCTTTGGTAGATTAATCTCCCAGTTCTTGAAAGTTCCCCCACCCAGTGCCTTCAAGGTGGTTTTAAGCAGGCCATTGCACCGTTCAACTTTCCCTGCGGCTGGTGCGTGGTAGGGGATATGGTACACCCACTCAATGCCATGTTCTCTAGCCCAGGTGTTTATAAGGCTGTTCTTGAAATGAGTCCCATTGTCTGACTCAATTCTCTCAGGGGTACCATGCCTCCAAAGAACTTGTTTTTCCAGGCCCAAGATGGTGTTCCGAGCAGTGGCATGAGGCACAGGGTAGGTCTCCAACAATCCAGTGGTGGCTTCCACCATGGTCAGTACATAGCGCTTGCCCTGGCGAGTTTGAGGCAGTGTGATGTAGTCAATCTGCCAGGCCTCTCCATACTTATATTTGGCCCATCGCCCCCCATACCAGAGGGGCTTCACCCGCTTGGCTTGCTTGATGGCAGCGCACGTCTCACAGTCATGGATAACTTGAGAAATACTGTCCATGGTTAGATCCACCCCTCGGTCTCGTGCCCACTTATAGGTGGCATCTCTGCCCTGATGACCTGAGGCATCATGGGCCCATCGAGCCAGGAACAACTCTCCCTTGTGCTGCCAGTCTAAATCTATCTTTGACACCTCTATCTGTGCAGCCTGATCTACCTGCTCATTGTGTCGGTGTTCCTCATTAGCCCGACTCTTGGGGACATGGGCATCTACGTGACGGACTTTCACAGGCAGCTTCTCTATCCTGGTGGCAATGTCTTTCCATTCATTGGCAGCCCAGATTGGTTTTCCCCTACGTTGCCAGTCAGCCTTTTTCCACCTTTCCAGCCATCCCCACAGAGCATTGGCTACCATCCATGAATCAGTGTAAAGGTAGAGTTTTGGCCACTTCTCTCTTTCAGCAATGTCCAGGACCAGCTGAACAGCTTTGAGTTCAGCAAGTTGACTCGATCCACCTTCTCCTTCGGTAGCTTGTGCAACCTGTCGTGTGGGGCTCCATACGGCTGCTTTCCACTTCCGGTTCATCCCCACGATGCGGCAGGAACCATCAGTGAATAGAGCATAGAGTGTTTCATCTGCTGGCAGTTGGTTATATGGTGGGGCTTCTTCGGCCTGGGTCACTTGTTCCTGTTCCTCTTCTTCGGCAAGACCAAAGTCTTCCCCTTCCGGCCAGTTGGTAATTATCTCCAAAATCCCAGGGCGATTCGGGTTTCCAATACGGGCGCGTTGTGTGATGAGGGCAATCCATTTACTCCATGTGGCGTCAGTGGCATGGTGAGTTGAGGGAACCTTTCCTTTAAACATCCACCCCAGCACTGGCAGTCGGGGTGCCAGAAGGAGTTGTGTTTCCGTGCCAACCACCTCTGAGGCAGCTTGAACCCCTTCATAGGCGGCCAAGATCTCCCTCTCCGTTGGAGTGTAGTTGGCCTCGGACCCTCTGTAGCTTCGACTCCAGAACCCCAGTGGTCGGCCTCGCGTCTCACCAGGCACCTTCTGCCAAAGGCTCCAGGACAGACCATGGTTCCCGGCTGCAGAGTAGAGCACGTTCTTCACATCTGGTCCAATCCTGACTGGGCCAAGGGCTACTGCATGAGAATGGCCTTTATTTGATATTTTTTGCTACAGGCCTGTTAGTCCAGGCAGTCCTGCTGTGTTAAACACAGGGCCCATATGTCCTCTGCCAGAACGTCCTTTGGCTCCTTTGTTGTTCTGTGCTGTGCAGTTTTGAGATAGGAAAATACATTTCATTCAAGTGGTAGGACTGGTTTTATAAAGCAGCTTAGTAATCTGTGGGAGGGAAAGGTGTGATCTGTCTTAATCATTGTTTTTCCTGTGTGTGTTGGATTTTTGTTGTGTACTTTAAAGATGCTGCTTTCCAGAAAACAGCTTAGTGGAAGGACAGAAATATGATTTTGGCTGCTGCTGAAATGAGTGACTTCTCATCTAATGCTTAGTAGCTGATTGGTTTTTTTCCTCTAAATCTGTTTTCCATTTGCAGTACATATTGCCTAATTAAATGTTGTCAGATACTGTCTGATCTGTGATTGTGGAAAGTCCTTACATTCAATTTCTTAAGGAAGAAACTGTGCCGTAGTGTCAGTGGGATTAGTGGTTCTGAAAATGCCATCATTGTTTAGACCAGAAAAAGTGGAAAAACGACGTTCATGTATGTGGATTGCAGGAAAAGGTTTTCTGACTCAATATCCTAAGAATATCTGTCTTTATGAGTGTCTTGTTTTCTTTTCTTCGAAACCATTTTAAGTGGTTTACTTTCTTTATTGTTGTTTCTTCATTCCCATTGACATTTGAGATGATGTTTTCCTGGCTCTTCAAGTGAGACTTGAGGAAGCTGTCACCACCTGACAGAGAGCTGTTATTCAATTATATCCTGATTTGAAAGGAGCCTTTCCTAATGCACTGTACCAGGGGCACCTGGTGACCCTGACTGAAACCAGCTGTAAAGCAGCCAAGGAGGAAGGAAGATGGCACTGCTTGATGTGATTGCTAACTGATGCTAAGGTGTTAAGTTCAGCCATGCAGAGGCAGAAAACGATGCTCAAAATATGATTTGCCTTCTAGGAATGTACTTTTTTTCTTTTAAACTAGCAGGAATGTCAGTAACAACTGTGCTGTAGCATCAGGTCTGATTTAGTGGGCACTTATTCTGTAATTAGTGCTCTCAGTTTAGCATCTGTTTTTGAGGTAGCACAGCAGGTCCCAAGGTAATCACAATGCATATGCTCTCTTGGAGTATTTTGAAGAATTAAGTTCTAAAATCAAAGTTCTGTTTGACTGTATCTATGAATTCTTCTACTTTTCCACCAGACTGTGGAAGCGCCATGTTCATCTTTAGTCAGGGGAATAAAGACTTAAATGCCTCTGTTTATGTCTCCTAATGACCATTGCTAAAATCATCCTGTGACTGACTTGGTGACCCAGGTATCCTCGATTCCATGAGATGATGGATTTTGCTTAGAGTTCCAAAGGAAGGACAAAAAGTATATTGGTATATGTCTCATCCTAATTTTAAAGATTTCATACGTGGTGGAAATAATAATTCAAAGAATCATAGTATTTCAGAGAAATAGATTTTAGGGAAGTAAAAATGCAGGTATTTTATAAAATGCAATAGGTAGCTAATGTGTAAGAATGTAAATAAATACTTGCCCAATTGATCAGTGCCTTTCACTGTTGGCTCGTTAGCAGCACCTCAGTATGCAAGAGAAATGACTGCAGATGCTTTAATAACCTGCACTGTCATCCTTAAAAGAACTTCTTGCTTATTTAGCTCTAAGGCCAACTTTTTCATTATTTTTTCTCATAACATAGAAAATACTTCCTTAAAACTATCTGTTCTGTTGTGATTGTAGTTGTTGCATGGGTTTTTAATATGGAAAATTTTCTTTATTAGAAATACAAAGTAATCTTTTGAAATATTGCTTTCCTTGGCTTTAGGAAAGTTCTAGGATAGGAGTGAGGGAATATTTTTCAAATGACTGTGTAAATATAAATAATGCATTGAGATATTAAGATTAAATTTCAGAATTGTTTGTTCAAAAATACGCAGCCATTAATCTCAGAATGGAAATGTCATTTTGGTTTTCATATTTTCAGCTGAAAAACATGTCTAAAAGAAAAGAGGAGTTTTTTTTTTCTAATAAGCAGAAAACAATAAAAACAAAGCTATGATTGTCATGCAAACTTTCCTGCAGCAATATAGCAGCAATCACTCTTCTGAGTTGCACTAATACCCTTCAAAATCGCATAATAAAACATTGCATCATAAATAATTACCTGGCAATTGTGTATTTCTCTTCCATGCTCAAATTACCATATCCCAGCTGATGCTTTTCAGTTCTCCCAGACACAGAACATTTAAGTGTTTAAGCCATTTTAACAATAGCTGTTTCTCTGCTTGTTGGAAATGAAGGGAAAGGGTTTTCTTTTCTAGTGCTTCTATAGGGATCTCAGATGTTTCAAAGCTCTCAGGAAAAGTTTTGTGGGCTTTAAAGGCTTCCACTGAGTCCAGTGGTTTCTAGGGATCAGAATGAACAGTTTATATACAACTTAGATTCGCAGTAACTGGAAAAGTGAGCTGATGAGTGAGGAGTGAAAGGGGAGGCCACGGAGATGGCCAGGAGGAACTGGCTCCGTGTGTGTTTGTGTGTCCTTTATACATGGTGTGGATGGTGGGGGTGTTGTGCTCTGTGCTTCAGTGCTGGACTTAGAAATTGCTTACTATCTGCTTTTTCTGAACAAAAATTCAAGTTCAAATCTGGTCCAAATCTCCCTCTTGATGATGGCCTGCTAAACAGCTCCATGAGCAGCAGTGCCCTCTGACACAGCAAGAAGCTACTCTCATTTATTTACAAACTCCTGAGTACAAAATAAAAGCTGTTCCAGCCGATATGTATGGGTGCTGTAGTCATTCACTGTTGCGCCTAGTCCCTTCCTAAAGGATAATTCCTGGGTTTGGTTGTCTGCTCCTCGGACTGCTCAGCATGACCAGGAAGGAGGGCGAGGTCATTGTCACTGGAGCTGGTGTCCTGCCATGGCACAGCTCCCTGCCTGGGTCTGTGCTTACCCAGGCTGCAAGGGAGCATCTGCTTCTCCCACACGGAATTTCCAAACCTCCTGGTGCTCCTGTGGAGCAACTGCCTGGCTTGGCAGTTCCCTCACCTGAAACGACCATGTTTTAACGAAAAAGTAGCATTCTGTGCAAGTGCTCCTGTAGAACTACTTCAAACCACTGCTGATTTATTCCTTTCACATCAACTTCTCCAGGCCATGCTTTGTTATTAGATTTCCCCCAGAGTCCAGCCTTAAAGGTAGCTTTAGCTTTTTTTAGCTCACTATCTGATTGTATTTAATCACAGCACAGTGAAGTTAGGAGATTGGAGGAGGGCCTGGGTTTGGATGTGGCACTTCTGAGTCTTTCTTTGGAGTGAATAGGATCACATCAGTCCCCATTTCTTAGGCAATATAAAATAAATATATTCTGAGGAATCATTGGAGTTGTGGAAGCTCTTCAAAGAAGTTACGGAAACCATTGCAACTTGCAAACTGTGTAGGAAACCTGTTAGTTTTTCAAAGGTGTTTTAATGTCTTACTATTGCCTTCCAGCAAATTTGTATACTTGGTTCATTTATGAAAATTAAGTTCTTGCAATATTTAGGGTAAGATAATATCAACAGGAATCCTGTGGGAAAATTTTACTACCAGTATTTGCCTTGGGTAATATCTTATTTCATATAATGATGAAATAGGTCTTTTTGCATTCTCTGGGGTGATTCAAAAACGTCTGCTTCATATTAGCTCCTCCAAGTACTTTGTTTAAAAGAAATGTATTAAAGAAACCTTTCACAACTTTTAGTAAAGCTACTGTCTCTTATTTAGTCTTGGGCTAAGTGCTTCCGAATATGAATGATTGCTCTGGCAGCAAGGACAATTAGAACAGCAGCCTGCAATAAAACAGCACCCAGTCCTATTTGCAGAGTATTAATGGTCTGCTTTCCCAGCAGGTTATGATCCATATAATGCAAAATGAGCTGCTACTAAGAGTTCCCAGAATTTTATAATGCTTTATTATATTTCTTCTTTTTGCAGCAGCTGCTGTAAGTGAACAAGTTAGAGACCACTGGTGGTTGAAATTTTTTTCAAAGGTGGGGGATGATCCTCAGATTTGTGATTCTTCACTACTGAGTTAATAGGAATGCTGTTGTCCATCAGTGTTGATGTTTTGTTGTCTCCTTTGTTTTCTAGTCAGAAAAGCATTTGAATTTTTATTCAATTATTTTCATGATTTAATCTGAAACCATCTTCAGAAGATAACACTGAGAGCTATTTTTAGTAACCTTCCTGTCTGGTCTTGTTCCATTACCACCATTCCATTAGTATTCAGTCCTGTTTTTCTCCCTTGCATCTGTCCTATATTTCTTGTTTTCAGGCAGAACTGAATTTATAGCTGCCTTTCTACCCTCTGATCCCGGCCTGATTCCTCCACTGCAGAATTCTCTCAGCATTGCAGTGTGGGAGTCTGTGCCCCACAGCTGCCTGTGGTTCCCTGGAGCCTCAGCAGCCTCTGCCATTCTCACTCTGTGGTGACAAAAATAACAAATTACTCACTTGTACATTGACATTACTGCTTTGCCTGTGTCCTTTCCCTGGATGTGCAGGAATATTACCATGCTCTACATTTCATGGGTTGCTACTGAACTGATACATGTGAAGTTTGAACTCTCTGAAATATTTGAAATAACTATTTCATTTTTTATTCCCACAACTGCTTACAATGGAAATGCACAAAGCTAGGCTTTTTCTGTGTGTATAAGTGTAATACTTAGTTTCATGTAATTTTATGTTCCTATTTTTAGGAAAGTAAGCAGTTGGTTCAGATATATGATTTTTTTCCCCCACTTGTTGATTTAACTTAATGTCCAAACGTTTGAGTTTTTTTTTATATTTGAAGCAGATTTTTTTTTTCTGCTCTTTTTTCATCTTTCTAATAATGCTGGTAGGCCAAAATGGTGTCACAGCTATCAGTAATTAAATTTGGAATGCTTATTGCACATCCAAAAGGCACATAATCTTTTGTGATAAGGGCCAGTATTTAATGATGACTTGCCCAACTTTTCTGAGTTGTTGTGTGCTTCTGTTTCGTGCACCATGGAATTGTTGGAAGCCTCTTCATGAACCTTAGTGTGTTTTGTTTCAGTATGTAAGCAGGAATGTGACATAAATAAACATGTACATGGCTGTCATGTTGTGTGTTTTGTGGTAAGAGTTATGGATTTAGAGAAAAATTTGCTTGTTTACTTTAGTAGCATGGTTGTAAGGGCATTCATGTTGTCACTGCTGCAGGCAGGTTCTGGTTTTATCTTTTAATAGGTGTGCATGTTTCAGTTGGTCTCATAGTGTCTTGGTGGTTGAAATTCATTATTGTTTTGTATTTGTAAAGCAGTTGCACTAATTTACCTCCTGTTTGTTTCACATCCTACTGGAAAAACGACTGACTCTCCTCAGTCTTGTAAATCATAGAAGACTGCAAAGGTACATAGAAAGCAAAGTAATGCATCAGTAATGCACCAGCCTTTGTTTCTCTGAACGTCTGTCAGCTTCTAATCAGAGGACAGTACAGGACATTCCTGTGTGTGTGTAATTTCTTCGCAGACCGTGAGAGTATTAACAGTGGTAAATATCCGTGTATTGCATCTGTAGCACTGCTGTCACCTCGTTTCTGTGAGTGCTGCTTTATGAGCCTTCTCAGGCACTCAGTACACGAGTGGACTGTGAGACATGAGGGCTCTGAAACACCAAGGTAATAAATGAGTTTTCTGGACAACTCTGACAGAAAAGCCAAGTGAATTACTCCTTTCTCATCCTGCAGTTGTGCTCCATCCTTCCTTTACTTGCTTATCTGAGAGCTTGGGTCTGAGCAGTGCACAGCATTGCTGTCACTGAGCACGAGTGGGAAACATTTCCCAGGCTCTTCTGTGCTACCTTCTGTGGACACACACATTCACAGAGCTGGGGAATTACAGCTTGGAAATCCTTTTCAGACCTGGATTTCTCCTGACTCTCAGCTCCATTCCCAGGCTGACAAGCTGACTGCAGCTTCAGTTAGGGAGGAAGTCTCCCAGGGTGATAACACGGTGACAGAGTGGAATTCATCATAAAGATTAACCCTTGGTGTCTTTCCTGAGGTGCTGTCCCAAGGATGTTTTTCCCCATTGTCCAATGAGCTCCTGTCCTGTCCTAGCTGCACTAACACACTTTAAATATGGGCTGTCTGTACAATAAATTGGCCTTTTTTCCCCAAAGAGCTCCGTGTGTGTTGCTGTCCTTTCTCTCTCTTTGCAGCACAGTAACCACTACCTTCTGTGCTCAGGATTTGTAGCTGTTTCTTATCCCAAATACAGGAGCAGTGTCTGTGTTGATGCTTCCAAAAGCCAGCCAAGTGATAGGAGGTGGCTCTGCAGAGTGCTCGTTTTTTTTAACCACGTGCAATGAGCAAATAGCAAAATGTGTGCAGCCCCCAGAGCAGTTCTGTTTCTGCACAGGGATTTGTAGCTAGCTAGCAGGATCACGGTGCCACGAATGCTCATTCTGGCTGAATCTCACTGCATTTTGAGGTTTGCTCAGATGGGAGATGAATGATTGGTCTTGAAGTAAAGCAAAATGCACTTCTTTTGAGAAGTCGAAATTATTTCAGCTTCACCAGAAAATACAATGATTTTTCATCTTAAAATACAGAATGCTCAGCCCTATCCTATTCCATTTCTTTGACCTTTCTGAGCTGGATTTGATGGCAATTTTGCATGTAAGCAACAGCTCAGACCATAATGTGAAAATTACTAGTATTAGTGTTTTACTCCAGGGCTGAGGCATTGGTATTAACTTATGACTTGGAAATGAGTAGAACTGCAGTTTACAGTTCTGAGTTGCTAAATCTTGAATGCAATCATGGCTGACTCAGCAGTGCTTAAAGCCTTCAGCTTCAGCCCTTGTGGTATATGAGAATGCCAGTAAGTCATGGCCCGTTTGTCATGCAACATTTGGAGATTTCCTGGGGACAGAGGAGAAAATTTCAGAGGAAGGCAAAGGAAATTTTTGTCGGATTACTGATTTCCAGCCCACACATGAGGCCTATAAATTTAGAAAAGTATGGTTCAAAGAAGATTGAGAAGTTAAAGTCTAAATTAAAAAATAGTCTAAAGTGGTATGGTTTAATATTTGGGAACGTTATTTGTCTACTGAAAAACACGTAGAAAAAGAAATGTTTTTTCCCCCTAAATTTTACTGCATGTGGACTCTGAAGGAATCAAACAAAGCTGTTGTGTGCAGGTGCAGTAGCGTTGGTGAAATAAAGGGGATTATTTATCATGTTGCTAATCTGCTCAAAATACTGTAAGAATCCATGTGGACAATTAGTTTACTTGTAATGAAGGTTGTAGCTGCCATGGAAATTGTGCATGGTTTGTTCACTGATGAAGTTTCATTAACTCCAACAGCATAAGCAGTGGGTTGGGATTTGGGGGGAAAGCACTTGTCTGAGGAGGTGAAAAAGGGGAGAGCAGAGTGTTAACTTGTTTAACTGAGCTCTAACTTTAACTTGGCCCTAACTGAGCCAGCAAGATAAATCCTGCACGTTCAGGGGTCTCACTGAGGAATAAAGAAAATTCTGTCATTAATGATAGATCTCATGAGTATTAGGTGTTTGTTAGCTGATAAAACGAAAGAATACTTCCATGATGGGAGGCGAACTGTGGAATTTTAGGCAGAAAATGATGTAACTTTAGCCTCTCCAACATGGAATGCCTTTCTAAACTACTCCAGTGAGTGCACCTTGCCCCAATGCTTGTGTAACATTCCCACACACAGGGATCTGGCTTCTATCTCAGATCCGTTTTCCCTTTGCCAGTTTCAATTTTTTGTTTGGTTTTGGTACTCCCAAAAGATTGCACTTGAGCTGTGGGGAAATTTGTTCCAGCAGCTGTAGTCTTGCTTGAGAGATGCCTTCAAAGGTTACTAAGTATAAAGCTATGGCAAATCAGTCCCTAACGATAATTAAAACTGAAAAATTGGCTTATACAGTCATTGTCCAGTTGAAAAAGGAAGACAAGTTACAGTAATTTCCTAAATGACCTGGGTTCACAGAAAGTGCAGGATTACAGGGACAAGATGACACACATCTGATGTGTGATGCAAAACACTCTTCCCTGAAGAAGCTTTATTCCGGAGTCTGTGATATGAAGTCTGAATTTTTCGTTTCTATAAAAACATTTCTGAAAAAGTATGAAGTTGGCATGTAAGGAAAATCTCTTGTGCCAAAGTGTTCATTTAGGGGTTAATACAAACCATGGGGGCTTTTTGCTATAATGAAATCATACCTGCTGCATGGAGCTGATTTATTCAAAACAACCACTGGGGATTAATCATTGGCATTTATTTACATCTTAGTTGAGATGTAAATCTGGTCATTTTAGCACTCTGCCTCAAAGCCAGGCCACCTTGAAATACGCTGCTAAGCTTTCTCCTGTTATTGAGAACATTTCTATTGTGCATATTGCCTTCAGGCAGATAAGCAAAATAACCATTAATCCTATGCTTCTCTCTGTTTTAAGGGGCCACTTAACAAGATAAAGTAGAAATACAAGAGCATTTTTATAGCTGCCAGAATCCCAGGCTGAGGAGAGCCTGATTAATGCTCAACTGTGTTTACTTAAGTAGAGAGACTGTCTGAGATGAGTGAGTACTCTGCTGTTTCCCAGGTGGGGTATTCCCTGGAATATTGCTTGCTTCATCATAGGCTTTGCTGAAAGCAGCAGATGGCTTTATTGTTTTTCCAGTCTTTGCCTGCTGTAGCTGTGGCCCATATTGTCTGGGCATTTGGGGATTTGTCCCAGCACTTCCAGTTAGAATCAGCCAGTGAATCAGTGGTGATAGAAACTCAGTTGTGCTCCAAGTTACTGGAGCCTGTTTCCATAATGCAGAAAGTTGTTCTGCAGTGTTTTCCCTGAAAACAGGGATGACTCTCATTAGATGAAGATGTGTGGATCGCAGCCCTTCAGGTTGGAAAAGACCTTTAAGATCATCGAGTCCAACTGTTAACCTAGCAGTGCACATGAGAACGTGGAACGTGTTTTATCAACCAGTCTGTGCATCTTGTAGCTTAGTTCTGATGGCAGTGCCTTCATAGATTCAGAGAAAGCAGAACAAGTGTGAATCTTCAGCAAGTGTGAATCTTCAGCTCCTGCCAGCAGACAAAAAGTTCATTCCGTGTTGAAGCAACTGAATATGTAATTTTTGACTTTGCTGAAGTGTTACTCTCTTTTCTTATGAGCAACAAAATAAATGGCTTATTCATCCAGCTGAACACTTTTTTCATCTCTGTTCAGTAGATGTAGAAAATAAATTAGATTTCTAGGCTTGGTGCTGTATTTGATGAGCTCAAGTCGCACATCTTCCCTGTTTTTGACATGAGACTATATTGCCATAAAACATTGGCTGGATGAAGTATTGCAATGAAGTGTTTCCACCAGTCATGTCCTGGAACACAGATGTGCAGGGAAGGCTTTTGTTGTGCTGAACACACTTCAAGGAAGATCTGTTCCAGACAGAAATTACATGTTGCTGCCAAAAGAGTAAAAACCTACAGAAAAGCATGATAATACATTTTTTAGGCCATTTATGTATTGCCCAATGCATTAAGTTTTGTGTGCCTGAAAAATAGTGAGATAAACTGACCTTAAGTGCAGCATATTTTTATAACAATAATAGCAATATAGCATCATCAGAAAAGTTAAATGCCAGTATATTTTGAGAAGCGTAGCTATATATTTGAAGTCTGGTTTCCAGTGTTAACTTTGGTTCCTTGCTGTTTAGGCTTTAGTCCCTTAAGTTCATTTAAAAGGAGAAAGCACCTGGCTTTTACAGTGATTGAGACTTTATTTCATTCTCTGTATGTTCACCATCCCCAAACACTTCTTGAGAGTATAGATCTATGAATTTCTTTATTTTATTGTACTCTGGTCCCTTGGTTTGTGCACATTGTTACTGTCTCAGTTCTGTTTCTCTTGGTATGGAAAGGGAACAATGCCTTTGTGCCCAGCACAGCAGGTGAGAAGGTCAGGGAGTCTTCGAGGCTATGACCAGACAGTGTGTTATGCTTGAGTTTTAAACTAAAGTTTGTCCAAAAGAGTTGTGATTATTAAAGGTGATGTGTTTGTAATTGGTTTAAGTTAATCTGTGATTAAAAAAAAAAAAACAAAACAACAAAAAAACATATATATATAAAGGTATGTTTTGTAGAACCCAATGCTTTTAGCTGTTTACTTAAAACTTTCTTATATATGGCTTTTGTGCCTCATTTTAGAGCCAGCACATCTCGGGAATAGATTTTTGAATGATGGGCAGATCATTAGAGTGCTGAGGAGCTGTGTATGGGATGAGTGCCACCAATCCTGTGCTCCCAGGTTGTGTTGCTTTCAATTCAGGCAGTCATAGGAAAATAAAAGCTGCTTCCCTTGTGATGCAAAAGATCACAGGGAGCTGCTGATTTGGATGGGAGCCTGTCTCAACAGCAGGAAATAACACTGGCTTGGAGAAGCCTTTGTTGAGAGACATCAGCAGCTATTAGCACACGGGGATACCAGATGTCAGCAGGCTGGGGATGCTGCGCTCCCAGTGGTTTGTCAGCCACCTTACTGGTGACAGTTTCTGTGAGCTGCTTGCTGAAAGCACTCCTTGAACTCATGGGAATTGGTGTGCAAGGAAAGGTCTAAAAACGAGAAACACCAGACTTCAGAGGAGGCATGTTCAGACTTCAGTATGAGGTGGAGCTTGAGATTTTGGTCTGGAATGCAAACCAAAGGCCTTTCAGATTATGATGAATTATTTCCAAAACCTGAATTTTATATACCGGTATTAAACTATTGTTAGGAAGCAATACATGTGAACTCTGAAAATGGGGTAATAAATCTTTCATGTTACCTTTGTGAAATGCTCCAGTGATTTATGTAGCTGGAGAGCAAGACCTCCATTGGGTATCCACCCAGCGTGCTGGAACAGGACTGTGCTGCCAGTGTGTAATTCAAATATTCTGGGCATGGAGTAGCCTCTGAGAGCTGTGACAAGTAGTGATGAGCAGAGCTGTTGGGAAGAATTAACAGTAATGATTATCAATACTACCAGAAGCTATACAAAAACCATGAAGTGAGTTTTGAAAGTCTGAAATGCATTGCTAGGAATAAGGTGGAAGGGTTAAATTCAGCAATGGAGCTGCATAAATTGGTGCTTAGGTCTTTGAGGACTCCTGGAACTTTGTAGGCAGACAAACATTGGCTTAGGCTTTGTCAGATCAGAGTAAGACAGACATAATAACTTAAGTCTGCCTTTGTTCCCAAGAACGTGATGAAAAGATGGCTTTGTCACTCACAGTCCCTGGATCCCAGACACCAGGGAATAGCTGTGACAACTGCAGGCGAGGCAGGAGCTGTGTGGAGGCTTGTGCAGCTTGTGTTTTCCTAACTCTGTTTGTTCTGCAAAGCTGAGGGACAGCTCTTTGTGCAGCACTTCCACAGGGTCTGGGGAGCTCTCAGTAACCACACACCGTATTTCATTGATATGAATGGAGGGCACACCGCTCATTTCTCTAATGTATTTTCCAGTGCTGGGAGGAGCAGCAAAGCTGTCATGATTAATCTTAAAAACAAGAAAAGTCTAACAACAAAATCCTAGGACTCGTGGACCATGAGTATTTACATAGAACAGTGAGTGTATTTAAATAAATGAGCTTTTAAAATCGGTTGAAAACACTGGAGTGTACTAACTTAGAAAACAATGCTTTGCAGTCCCAGCAGTGAGAATAAAGCTGTTCATGGTATGTGCGGTGAGCTGATATAGGTTACACTGATAAATCATTTTTCTGTGTAGGAACAAACAAACCTTCCCTTAACAGAAGCCCCCTGTGGTGAGCCATAGCGATTTTTAAAAGCACTGTTTGGCTCATGGTGCTAATTATCCTCTGTGCTCTGGAGCAGCGCTTGGCCATGGCTCTGTCACAGCAGGCACCACTGACATTGTGACCTGCAGCTGTGCTTGTGCAGGACTGGCACTGCCCAGCTGCAGGGCCCCAGCCCTGCTCAGGCCCGAATAAACCTGGCACAGGCACCTTCCCTCAGCTGTGGGCACAGCCTGCCCAACCTGTGACGAGGCTGCCCTGGCAGTGCTGTCAGACTGCTCTGGCAACACTGCAGCATTATTCTTATTCCAACTGCTCTTTTCAGTTCATACATTCTTAAAACATGGTGAAAGAACAATTTCACGCTATGCTTTCAAGTTTGAATATTCTAAGTTAAGAAGAAAATTGATGTTTTTAATCTCGTGCTTAGCCTCGAAATCCAGATTTCAGAGGTTGCTTTATAATTTTTTTTGTGGTCTGTCATTATTTAGCATCTCAGATGATGTGATTTTTATGAAGCTTAATTTACAGCCCTCTTTTGGAAGCAGAAGGCCTGTGGGTATTTATTTCTGCAGTGTTAGGAGGAGGAAAGTAGTCAAACACACTGACTTCTAGAGGGTGCCATTCATTTTAAACTCAGTTCGGTGCAGATTGTAGTATTGTCACATAACTTTTGACAGCATTAAAATATTTCTCACTGTCTCACTGAGCATTTAAGGACTGCTGCTGATATACACAGATTCTGTAGAAGAAAGGAGATCAGAATGTCCCAGGCTGCTTAACTGCACAGTGGTCCTGGTACTTCATTCAAGGTGCAGATTGACATTTTTAGAGCAGATGTGGGACCTGTGAAGGAAGGCTGAGTGGGTCTTGTATCTTGACTGTCCTAAATGCAGGTTGAGTGAAATGAACTTCCAGTTCTGTCAATTCAGTAACTTGTTACTTTATTTTACTTTATTGTGAGCTCCTTCAGTATATCTCAGGAAAGGTCAAACTATTATATTTTGACTTTTCTGATTATATTCTATCCCACTTAATGCCTAGCTACAAAGAATTCATTTTGCAACATCTAAGAAGCACCAAGTGCTTGAAAGATTTTTTTTTTTCCCCCTAGGGAATTCATTACTTTTGAGAAATGTTTTTGCCCAACCTGAGTTACAGTGGCTCACGTGGAAATCAGAAATTTAGAAAGCTGATTAATTTTAGTTACCTGGCTTGCAATAATTAATGCTTGGAAGCACATGTTGATATTGCTGTGAGGGATCACATTTCACAGGAGAGTCACTGCTACCAGGCTGCCCTGGAAGCAGGGGAGAACTTGCCTGTAGTGTCTGGCCTACCTCAAGTGTAATTATTTTTCTTGCCAATGACCCCTGTTACATCTAAACATAAACCCTGTTGCTGAAATATCGCCAAAGATCAAAATCCTCCGTGCAGCTCACTGGACAGTTCAGCTGCAGAGGAAAGCAGAGCTTTTCAGGTCTTCCATGGGAGCTGGGGACATCACATCTTCTTTACACTGATGGATGCTGGAACTTGATGTGAGTGGAAAATGTAATCAGAACACCTTTGCAAGGGTAATTTGGATTTGTACAGCACTGAAGATCTGAGAGCTGTAACCACGGTGAAGGTCCTTGCCCATCTCTTTCTTGCATAGTTTTTATTTAGTTAGGACATGTCTTAAACAACTTGAGATGCACTTCAAGACAAACCTAGATCTGGTTTTTTGGCTCTTGATTGCAAATTACATTTTCTGATTTCCCAGCCTCTTCCAAAGTAATTTTTTAGCCTTTTACATTGATTGTTTCCCAAGGAAATGTCACACTACTGAGTTCCCTGATTTTAGTCTTGTCAGTAGCTTCTCACAATGGGTCCAGCTGATGCCAGTTGGTTCTGCTGTCTGAATGGTTCCCCAGTTCAGTCCCCACAGCTGCCAGTCTTGCTGTTGAGCCTGTGAGAGGTAAAGCTGATGAAGTATTTCATACCTGTGACATATCCAGGGCTGAGCTGCCCTGTAGAGCAGACTGCTTTCAGCTGTTTCCTCTCTGAGAGCTAAGGAGGTGTCTGAAATTAAAGGGACATTCTGTTTTTATCTCAAGATAACCTAGGAAAGGGAGGTTAAAATGCTGTGGTGTAGAGTAGGATCCCTGGCGTTATCGAAAATGTTGGAAAGTATGAAGAGTTAAATCAATTTTAGACAGAGAAATTAGTAGCTGATAATGAAACTATTTAAAGAAGTGATACCTGGTTATGGGATTTTAAAGTAAATAAACTCCTAATCAAAGTTAACTCCTTTTCCTTATTCTCAGAATTGGTGCTGATATAATTTAATATCCTCAATGGAATCAGCTGAGAAGGAAGGAAGGCCTTAGTCTGAAATTCCAGGAGCAAAGTCTTAGCAATGTGTGAGAAGGTGGTGATGAATTACTGTCTTTTCAGGTGATTATTTACATTTTTTATTTTTCTTCTTAATCTTTGCCAGTGTTTCATGGAAGGGCAGTGGTGAACAGATCTGCTTTTTGTGCCAGACCATCCAGAAATAAAGTCTTGTCCTCTTGCTTAGGAAGGAGCCCCCAGTATTTCGTTCTGCTACTTCCCCTCATTTACCTATCATGCTGTCTGTTTTTCAGGAAAACCCTCTCACCTGCTGCTTGGTCAGCCTCTGAAGATGTGATGTGTAATGTCTTCCTTGGCTATCTTCAATCTTTGCTGCAGTGCAAAGTTAATCTGCTGCCAGTTCAGCCGTGTGTATCATCAATGAAATGTGTACTTAGTAAATAAAACCTGCTCCAGACTATTGCACCTAAAACACTCTTGCCAGGGTTTTTCTTATGGACCATCTTCTTTTTATAGATTGGCTGTTATCATTTTTGTAGACCTCCTTCTCTGCCTTATCACTTTCACTTTCCCCCCGTGGATGAACAACCTTGATCCATCTCTGACTTTAAGATTTTTTTTTTCCCCTCTTTTTCTGCCCATAAAAAACTCAATACCAGCTTTTTGTAGTTCCTGCTGTCATCATTATTTCAGCATTTTTGCACAACTTGGATTTGGTAAGGTTACACCAAGAGGTATTCCATTGAAAACAAGCCATGGCAATGTGGCCATGGGGTTCTGCTCTGGTGCAAGTTCATTCCCTTGGCAGAAAGTGCTGTGGCTTCTGTGGCCTCATAGTGGGGCAAGTGTGTCCCAGTGCTTTAACTAACAAGGACAAAGGGGCATCTGGTTCTCTGTGTGTTTTGTCACTCTGGTTTTAAACCACGCCCAAGACATTGAAAAGATGTTGCAGAAATGTGTTTCCTTTCTATGACTTAAAGACAGGTTGGTGATGATTAGTGTCTTCTAGTGATGGTCTATCTGCATCTTTATTATTATGAGGAAATGAAAATGTGTTATCTCTTTGTGCACCCTAAAATGTTTGACATCTCTGACTAGCCTTGAGACCTTCCCTAAATCTTCACCTGTGTAAATCCCACAGGGGCCTTTCCCCAGTGCACAGAGCTGCATGCAAAGAGCACCTGATTGACTTCTTAGTTTGGTCTGACTGTGGTTTGACTTCTTAGTACTGGTCTGGTGCTTCCACTGCCTCCTTCCTCCTCAGACAGGTCCTGGGGCAGATCCCCAGCTCTGCTTTCACCTCTGCTGTAGTGCAGACACATCACAGCAGTTGTGACAGATGTGACAGCGAACAGTTCCTGTGAAACAGCTTAAACACTCGATAGATTTAACAATATACATGTATATATATCAGTAACTCCAGGCAAAATAGAATATTCACTAATGAAAACATCTGCTTGGTTTTATTACCTGCACTCTCTCTTTGTAAAAGGGACAAAAATGCTACACCAAACTGCCTATAACTGTGTTTCATTATCAGACTTATTTCTGGTTTTTCTTCTCTCACAGCTTTTAAAATTATTGTTGGCTTTGACTAACCATCAACAGCTCATTTAACTGAGATTGGCTAATTCCCAAGAAAATTAGATTTTGCTGAAGAATATGAGCTGATAAAAATGAGTATTGGATGTGTGTGGTCAGGTGGTCCCTGGCAGTACATGGTGAGCATCTGAAAAGCTTCTCCCTCCATGTGCCAGGAGAAATGTGGGGGCCCTGCAGGAGCTTCTGCAGACAGGTGGGACAGGCAGTTCTGCAGTAGAGAGAACAGAAGGGCATGGGGAGGAACAGATTTCAGTTCTTATCTTTTGGGTGATGGAGGTTTTTTTGTTTTTGTTGTAAGTTTTTGTGATTTTTCATCATTTGCTTTGACTAGAATCTCAGAATTTTGAAGGTCTCTTAAGATTCTTGATACCTTGGTTCCTAGCCATCTCTAATAACTAGAGGCCTGTTGAGAACTATGGTGAAGATGAGGCTTTTTGCCATTCTAAGTCAATTGAAATCTGATTGCTTTAATCTGTCACTTCTGTCTGTTCACCACAGTTATCCCCATCCTGCCCTATCAGAAGTGCCTGAGCATGTGTTGCAGTATTTTGACAAAATACCTTGCTTTGAAGGCTTGCTGAAGAGTTCTGCTGGGGACACGTTTCTGAAAAATCAATAGCCAAGTCCAGTCCTACTTTGCACTTTACAAAATTTCAGCTTCCCTTTGCTGGCTGTTTCCCCCATTTGGCAGCTCTTGCATGGCAGAATCCCAGTGCCAGCTTAGCAAGGTGAGCAGGTACTGGAATGAGGTGCAGGCTGCTGAAGCATGTGTGGAGTTATGGTTCTGCACAGAGCTCTGATTGCTTTGCTAAAGCTGCAGTAAGGACTCGTTCACTGGGATCTTGAGGACAATGACCTGGGATGTTTTCTCTCAGGAGGTGGGCTGGCAGCCAGCCCGTGGTGGTGCTGAGGAGAGCCAGGGCTGGCAGGGAGGGCTTGGAGCACAGCTCAGGGCTGCTCTCATTCCACAGCAGCCTCTTCCTCCCTTCCTGGGAAAGCACAGGTATAACGGAGATGTGGGGCTCTTCACCTTGCTGTTCAGACTGCTTACCCAAGATTATCAACAGCCTTGGAGTGGCTGGTTCAGCCCAGTTGCTGCCTGTTCCTCTGGAATTTCTGCACACACGTGGAGCTTCCTCAAGACTGGCACTCAGCCTGTCTGCCTCCAGCTGCCTGCTCTTCAAGCCCTTCCGTCTGTCAAGACAGCAGATGAATTTCTGCACTTGTGACTAATGTGTAAGGTGAAGGAGCTTCCAGTAATATTTAGAGAAGTGATTAAATCCCTAGATAGGATGTAACTCTTTTGGATAATTGCCAAGAAGTCACCTCCTGCTTTGAAACTCAGGCTTTCTGTTGTGGTCTGCAATCTGCAGCCTCCTCCAGCAGGCAAGGGCACACGTGTTTGTCTGCTTTTTTTTTTTTTTTTTTTAAACACATTTTGTCTTTGCATGCCTTTAGCTACCAAAGAATCCTTGTGCTTGAAAGTATGGCAGATCTGCTGAAAGGCAGGAAACTACTCAGCATTATTTTCTGTGCTGCATATAAACGTATTTTCAAAAGAGAAGCATTAAACAACATATTAAAAAAATCTAGAAAACCAGATTTGAATTGATTTCCCAGTTGTATTATGAGATGAAAATGCTTTGCAGGATCACCTCTCTCCTACTTCTCCTCCCATGTCTCTGGGTTATGTGTCACATCATTTCCATCATTCCGTGGTTTCAAAGCAGTGATGTTGAGCACTTTTGTTCTCACAGCTGGTGTTGAGACTGGTGGGGTACATGTTTGACCCAGAACTGGATTCATGCAGCATTTTTCACATCTTCATCCAGCTGCTTCAGCCACAGCAGTTAAAGTAGTTCATGTAATCAATAAAACCACCTGAAGAAACAGGGCAAACACTAAATAAATGTTTTGCCAAAAATACTGTTCAAATTACGTGGGTTTTTTGTCCATTTGTATTGTGTCAGAACCTACTTCCGTGTAGATCTGTTTAAATGGCAGATAAATGAGTTGTGAAGTAGTCTGTAATCCTGTTCTGGTCTCTGGAGAAATTTAATCAAAACTATTTTGAAGGCACTGTTTAAAGAACTCCACTATTTGTAACAAATTTCATGTGAATGTGAAAACAAGATTGGTGTTCCCTCTGTAAGGGAGCAGTGTTCTTGTGCAGGAAGAGCTGCCCAGACAAATACAGACATGTAAATTAAGAATATCTTTTATCCCCACACACAAATCAAAATTTAATAACTAAAAAAAGAACCTTGATACTAATTCAAGAGACCATGGTCTAATTGCTGTCACTTGTGGACTGTTTGTTTTTCACACCTCCAGTGAGGATTGAAAAATGGATGTTCATTTCTCAGAACAGAACAAAATGCCCTTGGGATTTGCATACCTGCAGCATTCTCTGTTGAAGTCTCAGCCTATCTGTCAGCTGCTTTAGGAAATACACAAGTTTGTTGTGAGGTGACAGATCATTTAGAAAAAGAGGAATGAGAATGAGATGCTTTTACCTGTACTAAAGGGGCCACAAGTCTTCTGCTCTGGCTGCAGAGGTCAGGAAATGGTGATATTTGTGTCAGTTGGAGCTCGCAGATGAGACATCCCTGGGTTCCAGCTGCACACTGCAGGGGTAACTGCACTGTATTTTCATTTTGAGCTTTTAGTGACCACATTACTCATATTTACATTTCTTTCTTAATTGGACATTTGGAGGAAAATTTATTTGGTAGTTCTCCTGTGTTACAGTTTTCATCATTAAAGAGCACAGTGTTAGTCAGAATGTGTTCAAAGCATCTTGCCTGCTTAAAAATCATCTGGACATGCAGTTACAAACTAATTCTCAAATGCAAAATATACCTCCCATGTAATTACTGGGATCAAACTGTATTTTCAAATACTTCATCCTGTTTAACTGGAATGCCTTCTAAAATTAATCTGGACACTATGGGAGGCAACATATTTCACTTTTTTTGTTCTTTTGGCTTTACTGTGCACGGGGAGTATTTTTCTTAGATACTGTATGAGTATTATTCTAACCCAGAAATCAGTGTTAACACTGAGTTTGTGCAAACATACTCCTGAAGATTTTGCTGCAGGAACACACTGAGAAAAACAAAAAGCCGTGGTGAAATGTTTTCTTCAGGATTCACTAAAAATAAGTAGCTAGGTAATAACAGCTCTGTGTTTTGGCTATTGTTAGATGAGTGGTGGTTGGGCAAGATGTACTGGTTTATCTTAGAATTAAAAATAAGGACATGAAACTTAGCTTAGTTTTCCTATTGATTTTGTCTGGGTTTTCCCCTTTCCCTGGCTTCATTTTTACTCTTTTTCCAAGTGCCTTGATATTTTTGAGCCAAGGTCCTTATGTATCTTGATTATTTACTGGTTGTAGTAATAATTTCTGCTGCATGATGGTCTGGATCAGGGACTAATACAGTTACCAGACAGAATAATAGGCTCCAGATTCCTGCAGGTACTTAAAACTTGTTTTGCAGTGTATTAATGTTCAATTCATTCTCCCTCATTACCGTGTCTGGAGTCTGTCCTTGGCTTGCTTGCCATTTTCTTTGGGTACCTCAAAGCTGTCTCTTCCAGAGAGAGGGGACTCTGCAGTAAAGATAATATTCCTCTCCTCTGTTCCTTGTCTCCTTTCAGCAGTTAGTCTGTGGAAAGGGAAAAGCAAACATGCCTGATCACATTCTGGCCATCTCAGGTCAGCCAGTTCCTCCTCCACTTTGGAAGGTCTGGGAATAAATCACAGCTTCCTAAATTCTCTTTGAAATGAGTCAGGGTTGGGTGGATACCAATGGCTGACCTCCAAATCCAAGATGACAGGGAAGGAATTTATGTTAATAGAACCTTGATATACTGGTAATAATTTTTGGCTTAGTGTGAATCTTTTTTTAATACAAAAAAATTGCAGGGGTTCGCAAATTAAATGCTTTCTGATGCAAAATAATTTAAAAACCCCTGGTGTAATGGCCTTGGCGAGTTGTAGATGCACCATTTAAACAGAGACTCTCTTTTAGTGACTTGAGCTTAGACTTCCGTGGTATCAGAGCCTCAAAAGCCTCAGGGAGCTGACCTGGCTTCCAGGGCCAGAGATTTTTGGAAGTTGTAGCTTTACTGTGCTGTGACTCTTCTGTCCAGGCTCATTGTGCAGAGAAAGAGAACAATTCTTTACTCCTGGTTGCAAGGGCTTTGTCCAGCAGCAGCTCTCCATGGGAAGGGGAACTGGGAACCTGAATAGGGACAGGCCTTGGCCTCACCCAGGGGCAAAATCAGAAAGCTGGAAATAAGTTTTGATGCACAGCACTTCCTAAAACAAATATTCCATTAATTCTTTAAAATGGAGCATTATGAAAATGTACTGTGAAAGCCCTACTGGTAGAAAAAGTGTTTGAAGTACTTAGCAGATCCAGAATGACATGCTTAGTATGTATGGTTTTTTAGTTAGTTCTTTCCATAAATTAAAATGATGTGTTTCCCTTGGAGATTATACCTCTGCTCATTTTGAGTTTAAGTTCTGTGTCTAAGAATGTGCTAAGTCATTACAAAAAACATTCGAGTTATTGTAATCTGTGCTCTACCTTTTGAAATCTGCAAATAGCAATCTTTTCAACAATGCATATGCATAGATTAGTTTATCTAAGAAGTTCTACATCAAGATGAAGAAATCTTTTTTCAGTTATAAAAGCCAATTTACTGCAAATTCAAATTAGAAGTTTTATTCCAGTGGGGAAGTTAGCGGTAGGAAAAGTCACCCTCCTATAGAATAATCTACCAAGTATTTATGGAAGTTACTGTAATACCAAGATACAACTTGGTGTTAATGACTATATGAACCTGAAAATCCCTTCTCTTGTTGTTGAGTCAACACCAGTTTGGGTTTTGGAACTGAAGAGAGGGCTTGGCTCTTGGCTTTACTGAGAAAGAGAACATCATCTGTGTTTGGGGCGAGTTCCTGCTTGGTGGAGGGGAAGACTGAGACGGGTCAGTGCAGTCACTAATTCCCATTTTCTTTTGCTCCCAAGACTACTGGGAGCAAGGACTTCAGTTGTGCTGCAGAGAAAAGGAAATAAAAAATAAATTATAAAGGTCCTGTACTTGTGGGCTACTGGGAGAGAAAAATCTTTCTTGCTGTCCCCATCTTTAAGAAGAAAGTGCAGGATTGCAGAATAGGCTGTCTTCTGAGATTTTATCCCCTTTCTTTTTCTTTTAAATCTCTCTGTAAACTAGGACTGCACCAGTGTTGAGAACTGCCCTAAAAGACTTGGAGCTGCTCTTTCCTTTCATGCCTTTTGTCACTGCTGTGGTAACTGTGTCACTGTTATCTAGCAGGCAGCCCCCAGGAGCTGCTCCCTGGGGAAACTCTGCCTTTTCCAGCAGGTAGTGTGTGGATGGGTTGGGACACTCAGTCTGGCCACCCAGACCTGGAGGTGTGACAGGTGTGAAGCCCTGGTTTGGACAGGAACCTTCTCCATGGCTGTGTTTGTCTCTGCACGGCACAGGTGCAGCAGGTAGCGCTAAAACAGGTAATTTGAATTTTATAATGGACATGGCCAAGTGCCTCTCTGGGCTGTGCGCCCTCCCTGCCTCCTGCCCACCCCTACTGGTTCTGGGGGCAGAATGGGGAAAAAGGGAAAAAAAGCCTTGAGGATGTGCAAGCACTGCTCAGCAACAGCCAAAACTCTGCTGTGTTTTCATGCTGGTTTAGTCACAAATCAAACACAGCACCAGGCTCACCAGCAAGGAGCACAATGAGCTCCATCCCTGCCAGACTCAGTAGGATAATTAGCTGAGATACCAGTCTCTTATGGTAATAGTGCCATCAAGCCTGAAGGTTACAGATCTCTTATTCCAGCGTGTGCCACAGCTCTTCAGAACTGAGTTTGTCTTCTAGAACAGTAAAAACGTAGGTGATGGTTAGAGACCATAAATAAAAACATAAGGGGGATATAATATGCAGCACTTAGCTGACTGCTGGGCATGTAAGTGTTCAGCTTGCGTGTGATGAGTGGTTATTTTTGAACAGCAAAATACCATCATTTTAAACCACTTTACACTTCATCCAGAAGCCAGTACTGCTAGTTGTAGTAAGTTAAATTTCTTGTTTTCTTGTAGAAGTCTTTTAGACCTTGCATCTTCTAAACTTCCAAAAAATACCACAGAGAGTATTAGGCATGGATTAAACTAAGCTCTGCTTCTTTTATCCTGAATCTCATCTTCCTCTGTATACTGCCAAAATAATTCCTGGCCTTAAGGAAGCAAAAATGGGCGGTGAGGTGGCAGATCTCCCTCTGCCTCCATAGAATCACTGGTAGTTGTTTCAATGAGATTTCTTATAGAGGAGTACTAGAGAAACAACATGAAGTGGTAACCTAAAGTTATGGGAGGGCTAAAAAAGATAATCACGTAATTTCTCACTTGTGCTTTCAAATGATGTGATTTCTCACACCCAGGAGTGGTGAAAAACCTGATGATTTCTCTTCTGTGGCAGGTCAGTGTGGCCCAAACGCAGGGGTGGGATCTCTTGTGTTGGGGATGGAGGTGGAGATAGCCATGGAAATGCTCCTCTGCTCCATGGATACCAGGAATCCTCTCTGATTCCACGTTGGCTGAGGAGTCTGTGTTACCTCAAACTTCTACTCTCCCACACCTGCCTCCTGCTCAGCAGCCACAAAGATAAAGCTGCAAATATTGCCACCTGCTGTGTGTGTATTTATTATCTTGACTGCAAGACGCCCTCAGATGGTTTTTAGTCTGCAGGGGCAAATAAACTGCATTTATTACATAGCTGAAATGAATTTTACTAAGTAGAAATCTGGCTTTTCTTCTAAAATGGAAGATCAGAGGCTGATGAACTGACCCTGTGAGTTTTAATCCAACATTTCTCATTGGGGGAGCACTTGACAGAGTCAACAGGAAAATATTACTTGTTCTTTTAAATCTTGGCTTTCTCCAAGTAAACATCACAGCATTAATGATGAAAAAAAGACTAAAAATCTGATGAGTGCCTGATACTTGAATTTTTGGGAAGTTTGAATCAATGCTGCAGATGTTACCGGCCTGTTTCTAGCTGTGAGAGATTCCAGAATGAATTTAAGCAAAAGGGAAAATGATCTGCATTATATATCACCCTTTGCACTGGAAGAATTGTGTAATTGGTCACTTTCGTCATTTTCAAAGGCTGGAGAAATGATGTTATGAGAAACTCAACATCAACATGTAATAAAGCCTTTTGTTGAAGCTGTGTGTGTTTGGTTTGGGGGTTTTTTGTTTGTTTTCTTTTTTGTCTGCATCTCCATGCTCTGACTAAATGAAATGTTTGAAGATTATGTTTTCTGTGATATTTTTGTGGCCAAACCAAGCAGAGTCTTTGGGATTTAGGAGTCATGAATGAATGTTTTGACTTGCTGCTGTTCCTTGGGGATTTGTGAACAGGAATAATGTAGACTTTCTGTATGAAATTACAATTTGTCTTAAATATTAAATTTTCTAAATTTCAAAACACTTGGGTTGAGAGAGACTCTTCTGGCCACTGTCGCCCAAATACAGAACATCTATAAATTAATGTACCCAAACATAATGTGATTCTGATGGTGTGAGGACATTTGCAGAACAAATTCCAGGCAGACTTTGCTTCACCTTTCTCCTGAATCATTCTGCTGCACTTGTCTCGACACAGAAGAGGCTATTTGGAGAGCATATGGCCTTGAAAAGTATTTCTAAGCAGGTGTACCAGGAATTCTTCTCATATTTATCTGAATTATTTGCAGCCATTATGTCATGGATGGTTGTTCCTGACAGGAGGGAGTATATCATGTATAGAAATGATAACTTGTGGAAGACTGGCTCTGAAGAACCTCATTCTTTGCAATACATGAGCTCCAAATGTATGGAATCCTGGTACAACTGCATAATGAAGGTGATTCACTTATGTTCCAAGGCTTTTTCAAACTAGAAATTGCATCAGGTGAGATTGTAGTGATTTATTATCATTCCAGTCTACACCTAAACAGTAGTTGAAGGAGGATTTCAGTATTTTTGCAGTTTGGGGGGTTTTTTCCACTGTTACTTAGAATTTTAGAAATAATTATTTGTGGAAAAAGCAAATAACCTTTCTAATTTAACATCTGTCTGAAATCATTCATCTGGTTCTGGTGGTGACAAGACAGAAGGAAACGGATTATTGCATTTTTAAATCTAAAATAATTCATGTGACGATATCAAGTGATTTTATTTCATATGTTTGAAAGGAATGATGGCTTTACAAATGAATTTTACTGCTGTTTGCTGTTGCGATTTTACTGAGAAATACACAAAAATTTATTTTTGCAATCTATTTTTGGATTTATTGTAAACTGAGATGTAATGAGGGAAGCTGCTGGCTTTCCATGTAATTACTAAAAGTTGCATTGTGGTGGAATTGTGATGTAGATCCTGCAATTTTAGGTATGGAGGAGAGGTTAGAAAAGTGTTTGTGGTTGAATATAAAACTTCAGCTGTGATGAATCAATCTGTAACCTGGTTGTAATGTATATATACATTTTTAGTTTTGTTTAAGTTGAGCTAGATTGTTTTGAAAAGTAAGAACGGACAATATTCATCTCAGAACAAAAAATCCGGAGGATTCTGATTGGTTTGCTACCTGTTCTTTAAAAATGAGGATTTGAATTGGTACCGGATCTTAGTGTTTGCTGACAGGGTAATAACATCAAATGGAATTAGAACTTTATTGTGACCTTCCTCAGTCCAGCCAGTCGTGACCCGATTATTATCTTGTCCTCCACGTGGGGATGAGCGAAGGGCCCGGGTGGAGCTGTGCACTCACAGTGTGGAGCAGCAGCAGTGAGCTCATGCCCAGGACTCACGTTTGGGGAGCTCACCGTGGCAGGAAAGGCAGGACACTGCAGAACACCAAGCCCTGGGCACAGAGACGTGCTGGGGCCAGGTGGGTACTGCAGCTTGGCCATGGAGAGTGTGTCTTCTCCATCACACCCTCATGGATAGAAGGGGTTTGTTGGAGCAGAGAGAAATCCCTCTCCAGATTTCCTCACAGATCTAACAAGAGCTGCCCATGAAGTCCAGATGGGAGGAAGGGGGATGTGTGCTTAGCAAACCTTTGAGAAGAGGAAGAAGGAAGTGAAAACCAGTGCAGTTCTCTTGCTATTTGCTCGAAAAGTTTTTTACTTTGGCATCCTTCAGAAAATGGTGCAATTTCTGTATCTCAGACTGTTAAAACATCATCTGTACATAACTGCTTTATAGATTTTTTTTTTCTTTAAATAAATTTTAATGCAACTGAATTAGCAGATGCCATAAAATTAAGTTCTGGGATGTGGTAGGAGTAAGGTAGGATTGCTACCTGGTACAGGCTTATCTTAATCAGAGTGGGTGCTTTTATAGTTTGATTCTGTTCTCAAGCTTCTGGAATCAATAACATCAAACTAAAAAACTGTGTCTGGATTTGGTGGGGCTTTAAAATCTGTTTTAGGGTTTAAAATCCCAGATATGGCCTGCATACTTCACCTCTGTGGGTAACTTTCCTCCATACATCCATTCCTGGGAGGAAATGTTCCACCTGATGGCACTGAGAGATGAGAAGGTGCCAGAGCCTCCTAGAGAGAGCCTCCATTTTGCCCTTCCACAGCCACAACGTGGAATTTTCCTTACTGGAGGATGATCAGGCACTGGAAAGGTGTGGACAGAATTGTACCCATATCTGCTTTCCAGCCATCTCAGCCCACTGGCTCAGGGAATGGGAACTCCTGCTGAAAATGAAGTGTCTTTTGGAAGCACTTCCATACTTCTCACGAGTTTCTAACATGTGGCTCTAGGCCAGATACCCAAATGGAATATCCAAAAATGTGTTTGTTGGGTCTAAATCAAATAGAAAATTGGAAAGAAAAGCCTAAGGGGGGCTGCACATGGATATCTCATGAGATTCCCTCTCTCCCTGCAGGAGAGATGAGGGGAAAGAGGCTGTGGAATCTCCATCCTTGCAGACACTGAAAACAGGGTGTGTGAGGTCGTGAGCAAGTGCATTAGCTTCAGATTTGGCCCTGATTTGAGGAGGTGGCTGCAGCAGATGGCCTCGAGGGTTCTTTGACTTAATTTATTCTATGACTCCATTTTCCTATGTATAAAAATACTACCAGTAGCAAGTGCATTTTATTTTCAAAACTGACTTAGATGCAGAACATTGCATTAGTTGTACCTTGCCATTTACACTGAAAACTGACGAGATGATATTTGTAACAGTGGTTAGTGAAACCACAACAGTTTTATTGACTGAGCTGGTTTGACGATTTTGAAAGAGAAAATGCTTTTGGAAACTGTCATCACTGTATTTGGTCTGAGCTTATTAAGAGTGGGAAAACAGAAAAGATGTACATGCTACTGTTCATTTTGGGGTGAATAGTTAATTTGATCTTGAAGTGACAAAACGAGGCTAAATAACGCTATTGTTTATGTATTTCCTAACAGAATGAATAAAAACGGGTGAAACTCTAAAACGGGATGGTGTGAAAGACTTGATCATCAGCATATTGTAGTTGCAGCACTGCAGTTTGCTGAGGCATTTGCTAGAAAGAGCAGTTGCAGTAAAACATGATCAGCCCTTTGTGTGGTAATTGTGCAGAGTGTTCAGAGCTGCTGGAAGTGCTGCAGGGCCGTGTGTGCACATTTGGCACACTGCAAAGAGTGTCATTTAACAACAAGGAAACGCAAATCAGGAGCAGAAGTAGCAGCAACCATGTAGTGCTAAGTCCTGAGGAATAACTGTTTTTTCATGGTTAAAACTTGGAAGTAAGAAATCCGGGCTCTGTTTTTCTGTGGAGAGGCACCACGGAGAGCAGTGTAATAAAGCTTCTGTTGAGAAACACAAGTGTGGAATTAAACGTTGTCCCTTTCAGGAAATATTGTGGAGCTTTAACTTGCCAGTTTGTGCCATTGTATCTGCAGCGGAAGGGGGAATGGTTCTGAGGGAATGCTGTCATCTGGAATTCAGCCAGGGATACCCTGCCTGAGCAGGAGGGCATGGGGCCAGGCCAGTACTGAGTGAACTGAGAAGGGGAGGAAGAAGGGTAGGAGCAGTGTCCATCTTCAGGGATAGAGGTGAAGGAGGAGATCCACTTTGGGACTCTGGAAGATCACAGGTGACTTCTGCATGGGAGATGGATGTGCTGGGAATCCTGTGCCTCAGGAACTCAGTGTGGCTGGGATGTCTGAGTGCAGTCCAAAGGCTCCTTGGTGTTCAGTCCACTCTGGAACTCGGGTTCTTAGACCAAGAGCTGTAAAATCCACATGGGCAGAGGCCGTTGAGCTAGACATCATCATTAAAATAAGAATGTAAGTATTGGAGCTTGTTCCTCTAAACACTTGCTGCAAAGTATCCTGCTCCCTACTCAGTGAGCTGGAGAAAACACGCACAAATCTTTGTCAGAGCCTGGACCACAGCAAGTGCAGGTGCCTAAAATTAAATACCTAAATAAGCCATCTGGATTTGAGAACTCCCAAAGCTCCCATTAAAGAAATTAATGCCAAAGGAGAGCATTTTCTGCTAATGCTTGGGAGGGGTGAAGTCACTTGAATTGCTGTTGTCAATAAATGTGATTTTAGTCGTAAAGCTCAGGCTGGTACTCTGCTGACCAGTAAATACTGTCTATTGATTCTGTCATCTGAATTAATCTGGACTGGATCCTGCTTCCCCTTAATGCTTGCTTTCTTAGTATCAGATGCAAGAGGCAGAAATAATGTGAAAACATGATTTATTGCTTTAAAACATCCGTTTGGGCAGCATAAAACTTGACCAAATGTATAGCCCATGTGAATACATAATTGTGGTGGTTAATGCAGGGCCAATGCATTTGTGTTGGGAAGAGATGGAATATTGCATGGCTTGGGGTTGTGCCTGATTAGCACTTACTGCACTGTGCTGTTCTGATGATTTTAGTAGCCTTTTATTCTTTTTCACCCAAAGAAAACCAGGCACAAGTAAAATTGCTTTATTAAAGTAAGAGGTGAGCTTTAGTTCTGAAGGAACAGTGTTGTTATAAAAGCATGTCCCCCAAAGGCAATGTTTTCCATTAAGAGAGGAAGTTTAGTGAATGTCCATTAGAATGGGATACCTTCTGGTAATAGGTGGTCCCAGGAGCACCTGCTCTCACAAGCCTTTTACAGAGCAGATCCTTGAGGATTTTTATACCCTACAAAATATGGTAGTCTGTCTCTAGTCTGTCTCTTACATGTGTTGTATAATATTTTTGTTGTTCTTTTTGACCTTCTACCCTCAACTTCTTGCCAATTTATTAAACTCCTGATAAACCTTTTAGCACCTACAACTTTTTCCCTTCAAATAATAGCAAACTGCTGTTTCTGACAAAGTTCAAGTTCTGAGCCTTTTGTTGAGACAAGTCTTTTCTCCATTGTTAAATTTTAACATTTCCCATTTTTGAGCTACTTTACTTTTAATGAGAAAACTCACAGCAGATTAAGAAATCTGTCACAGTGAAATGCTGGGCATTAAAAGTTACCAGAGAGAGAAGCTGCAAAATGACATCAACGGCTAAATAAAAGGTTTGTCAGGAAATGTGTAAAAATTACATGTTTATAGTTTCAAAAACAATTAATTACAAGTGGGCTGATTTTTTAACCTATCTTTCAATATTTTAAAATGCCTCACAGTCATATTAAAAATTTGAAATTTCTTTGATTTTTCTGGGCCATGTTTCCAGTTCTCTTTTCCTTCCTGTTACACAACTGACTTGCTTTCCATTATTGACTGGTTCATATTTTAGGATGAATTTATGATGGTTAAACATGGAGAAATGCTGAGTTTCAAGATTTGTACTTCAGGCTCTTAATTTTCAGTGTCCTCTCAGTTCTTTGAAATGCAATTTCCAGAGCGGATAGTTCAGCAAAAAATTCAGTTGAGCATGGTATTTAGAAACTTTGCAGGAGATGAATTGTTTTCCTTCTTTCTGACGGTGTTGGCAGTGCCTGTCTGGCTTTCTCTTGGAGTCCCGTTGCTAGGATGGGGTGGGATGTAGGGTTGATGCAATCTCGGATGTAATTTATCCAGACAAGACATGTATTTGCCGCACAGTAGATGAATACAGACTCTAACACAGCACAAGGTACGTACGATGTTGTGGGTGCTGTTTGTTCTCCGGTGACAGTGAGGAAAGGTGCCGGGCTGTGGATGTGCCGTGAGGACACAGCGTTCGTGTCTCAGGGCTCCCAGTGGGCTTCGCCCTTCTCGACTGCTGCAGAAAGCTACTCTCTTCCCTTCCCTTCCCTTCCCTTCCCTTCCCTTCCCTTCCCTTCCCTTCCCTTCCCTTCCCTTCCCTTCCCTTCCCTTCCCTTCCCTTCCCTTCCCTTCCCTTCCCTTCCCTTCCCTTCCCTTCCCTTCCCTTCCCTTCCCTTCCCTTCCCTTCCCTTCCCTTCCCTTCCCTTCCCTTCCCTTCCCTTCCCTTCCCTTCCCTTCCTTTTTTTTTTCCCCTTTTTTCCCCTCTCCAGGTCACCGCATTTCCCCCCTGTCTCTCGGTGTGAGGCCGCTCCTCTCCTCGGTGCCATTGCCCCCAGCATTGTTCCAAAGCAGGCTCCGAGCTGTGGGGGCCTTGGGGCAGCGCCCGGCTCCCCGTTCTGCACAGGAGCAGAGCCTTCCCACGGCCTGTTCAGGTATAAATCACACAAATAAGCAAGACCAGGTCCCTGCGGGGTTCCTGTGTCCCCTCCCTGCTCCAGACCCTCCCAGTGTAGGCAGTAAAGTTGTTTTTCCTTCCCACGCGAAGGCGCCGGAGGTGGGGCCGGCGCTGCCCGCCCTGGCTGCCGCTGGCTCCTCACACGCGTGTCCTGCCAGCCCGCATTTCCAGCCCCGCACTGGAGGTGTTTTAGGACAGAAGTGTGCAGTGAGTGTGGTTTGAGCACTCTGGCTCCTGGTGGCACCCCTGGCACAATGAAACACTCATTGGTTGGCGTGACAAATCACAGGACCTGCCCTGGAGACAGATGGTTCTGTGGCTGATCCGACCCCTGCTTAGCTCTGCTGGAAACCTTTTCTTGCTCTTGCCAGACTACAAAAAAGTGCAGTCTTTTCCTTGGCAATTAATCCCTATTTCACGTGACGATCTGCATTCAAGCAGATGATGAACTGTTGTCTGATCTTCTCCAGGAAGAGCTGAGGCTGTAAGAACAAAACCAAAAACGTGCTGAAGAGCAGCATTTTAGAAGTGGGACTGGCAGAAGATACCATTCCCTTCGAGATAACTGGCAGTAAAAAGTCCAGAAAAGGAACAGCCAGGACTTTTGTTTTTTTTTTTCTTTCTGTGAAAATAGTGTAGGGATATTACAAAACTGAATAGTAGGTCATTTCTACACTGTTGGTGGAACCTTTGAAGTTTGTTCTGGAATTAGTTAACACCTCATCAGCAGCTCATTTTTTTCCCCCACCAAACCAACAGTGGTGTTGGTGTTCTTGCACTTTTGTAATGGCATATGGTGATGGGGGAATTCAGCTCCTGTGCTTTCTCTGGGACCACCAGCACATCCCAGATATTATCCCAAAGCTCAGATAAACTTCTGTTGGCAGAGCAGGGACAGCGAAAATTATTAGTTAGAACTCTGATACTTCAGTAAGATCAGGATGTGCTGCTAATCTTGTATGAAATGTGTAATCTCATTTGTATGGGTTTGATTTTACTTTGAAGTTTGCCAGTTCTGTAAAAAAGAAAAAAAATCCTTGAAGCATATTTGCTATTTCTGTTTTCTCCCCCAGAAGTTTGACAGTGCTATTCCAGTATAAGTTAGAAGAGAGTTTTCAAATCTCAGATATTCATAACCTGAATTGATTTTGTCCAGAAAATGATGGGTGGAATTGCTAGCTACTTAAAAGGGCAAAGTCTCTAAAAACTGAGCATTGTTCTAAAGTCCCCTCAGACTCGGGTATTTTTACATGCTTCTGTACCAGTTGTGTGTTGTAGAGGTTGCAGCAGTTCTTTGAAATTCCCAATTATTCGAGACCTTCCAATTATGTCTCTTATTGATCAGCATGCAGGAGACTCGTCTGGGCAGAACCAATGATCTGTGACGCTCTGGGAGCCTCTCGTACAAATTCAAAGCATGTGGATAATTCAGGAACAATAGCATGGGCCTTTGTGGGCTTAGGGTGTTTGCAGTGGAATTAATGCACTCACTAGTTCAAAGGCTTTGTAAGCCAAATATCAGCTCAGCTCCCTGCTAAACACTTTCCTGGGACGTGTCACTGGGAACCTGTGAAATTAAACTGGCAATCTTCATCCAATTCCAAATACAAACCCAGCATGTATTTGTTAATAATGTAAAACAGCCTTGAACAGAAAAGCCTTTCTGTGCTGCAGCATTTCCTCCATTTAGTAAATGCAGAGGATAAATACAGCCTGGTCATTTCATAGCTACTTCAGTGGTCTCAGGGCCACAATTTACTGAAATGTAATGAATTGTTATTTGTGACGGGGCATGTCATGGTTGGTTATTTTTTCCTTGAAGCTTTTTTCTTTTTTTCTTTTGTGGTTTTTGTTGTTGTTGTTTTGGGTTTGGGGTTTTTGTTTGTTTTGTTTGTTTTTGTGGTGTGGGGTTTTTTGTTTGTTTTGTTGGGTTTTTTTCTTTGCTTTTGTTTTGGATTGGCTTTGGGTTTTGATTTTTTTTTCCACCTTGGAGAATAAACTGCACAGGAATGCCTTTTAAGATGGAGATGATGTAGCATCATTCCTTTTCCCAGAAATGAAAAGTCTGCTACGTGTTTAGTTTGTGAAGGAAGCATTGAAATGAAAACTTCTCTGCTGTTATAATTTAGTGTTGATTCTGCTCTGCCTTTGGTTCTGCCACCATTATTGGTGTTTGTATGAGTGCAGGACCCCTGATAACAGACATTGGCATGGTTTTTCTGGTAGCACCTCTGGGTGCAGACTGGAAGTTTAGAAAATTCCCAATTCAAGCTGCACAGTACAAGGAAGTTCTGCTTTCTATTCACCTTTCTAGGGCTATATTTCAAAGATACTGGTGCAAGAGTCAATAAAAATGAGGATTTGTAGGAGTTAAGAGATATTCTGTTACACTGCTAGCTTCTGAAATGTCATCGGGTTTTTTTTTTTTGTGATCATTGACAGACTGTGTATTATTAGCCTTGAGTGAAATAAAAGCATTTAACTTTTCTCAACATATGAAATACTTGTTTTTTAAAGATTACAAAAATTGATTTAAGTATTTTTCATTTTTAAGTTGTGTTTTCCTCAAGTCCACATTTCAGCTGTCAGGATGTTCTAGCATATCTGGAGCTGGGTGAAAGCAGTAAGTTTTGTGGATGAAAATGAAAATGTCTGTCAGTGTTTTCAAATCTCTTTTGTCACAAAGGGATTCTGTACTTTCTGTCCAGAATTGTGTCTGTGCTGAAGTGAACCCAGCCAGCCCCAAACTCGCTCCGGTTCGTTCAGTTTTTGTTTTCTATAAATTGTGTTGTGGACACACACATTCAGAGAGCTAAGGAATTACAGCTTGGAAATCCTTTTCAGGCCTGGATTTCTCCTGACTCTCAGCTCCATTCCCAGGCTGACAGGCTGACTGCAGCTTCAGTTAGGGAGGAAGTCTCCCAGGGTGATAACACGGTGAAGAACGGAGTGGAATTCATAATAAAGATTAACACCTGGTGTCTTTGCCGTGGGACACATCCTGAGGTGCTGTCCCAGGGATGTTCTTCCCAATTGCCCAATGAGCTCCTGTCCTGTCCTGGCTGCACTAACACACTTTAAATCCGGGCTGTCTGTACAATAAATTGGCCTTTTTTCCCCCCAAAGAGCTCCGTGTGTGTTGCTGTCCTTTCTCTCTCTTTGCAGGGCAGTAACCACATTGTGTTTGCTGGAAGTTAAAGCAGGTCAGTGCACTGAGTTAGTGCAGTGTGCTGCAATGGCCAGTGCAGTCAGCTGCAATCTTGCATCTTCCCATCACCTCCGGGGCTCAGCTGCATTATTCCCTCCTGGGCAAGAAGGAGGTGCCTGGCACAGCTCGGTGTGTCTGCAGCTCAGCTCTGATCCTCGGAGTCCCCTGCCAGTGGAGTAACCCAGAAAGCTGAGTGAGCTCAGCTCCTGCTCCTGGCTCTGTGCTGGCTCTCCTGGCATGGCAGTGCTGGGCTGGCTTGTCCCACCAGTTTCCCTGGAAATGCCTCCCCTGAGGAGCAGCTGGAACGGCAGCACAGTGCTGTGCTGAGTTCCCATGTGCCAGGTTCGGTGGGGATCAGCACATCTGGCAGAACAGGGGGATCAGCTGTTACTGTGTGCCCCATCTGATCAGGAAGCTGCAGCTCGTGCTCGGGACCATGACAGGAGTTCTGTTGGGTGATGGAGTGTAGCCGTGGAAAGGGGTTTTAACCCTTTAAGTGTGGCAGAAATAAGATGCACAGCTACATGGTCGTCTGTCATGACAGGAAGAAAGAGACAAGTTTATTCAGAAACACACTTGGTTTTATAGCATGACTGCAACTCCCAGAGTAGAGAAAAGGTGATTGGTTCAGAGAGAAGACACCCCATTGCCAGGGCCTGGGCACACACCACAACAGGTGTTCTATCTTTATTATTAATTCCTTTTTATTTTGACCAAATTATCACCCTGGGAGAAATTCTCCCTGGCCTTGAGCTGGACCAGCTCATCGGCTGGGAACAGAGCTGAGAAGCTCCAGCCTGGAATATTTTTCAGGCTGTAACTTTCTTACTTTCTCAACATATGTCCCACAATGGAGCTGTGTGTGCAGCCACGGGCACTGAATTCATCCTCCTGCTCAGGCAGTCTGCAGCACATGGCTGGGATGGATGGGGCATGGCAGAGAAATGGGGACTGCCTGGATAAAAAAGGAAAAAAGCTGTCAGGGCTCATTTATTTTCTCTGTTCCTCTGCTACCCTTTGATTAGTTTATATATCAATTTACTGTGCATTTAACTCAATAAGAAGCTTTATGAGGAAAAGTGGATGATCTGAGATGATTGTGTTTGCTTTTGTAGAGTTCTTAATTTTTTATTAAGGACAAGTGGAGATCATATATATATATACACCCACACACACATTTTTTCTGTGCTGGATTGTTCCCTTGGCATTTAAATGTCCTCCGCAGTTGTAGGAGACGCACAACCCTTTAAACATTTAAACTCTTTTTACAGAGTTTGTGTCAGATTATACAGGGGCATGGAAAAGGAAGAAAACCCACTGAAAAAATAATGATGTGTTGCAACCAAAGGCTGTGTATGTTTTGTCAAAATCATGTGTCCTGTGTCCACCAGCAGAAACTGCTGTGATCCAGATTAAAGACACCTGTTCATTAGCTAGTAATTTATCTGTCATACCAGCTGCTTGAGCTGTTCTGGTTTGTTGTTTGCAATTAAATTGATGGCAGTCACTTCCTTTTTATTTCCTACAAATGGAAATGCAGCCATCTTTCCTACTGAAAGCTTAGGCACTTCTCATTTCAGTGGGAAGTACTGTCAGAGTTGTTTTTCTGTCTCAGTCCACTGGGTTGCCCAGTGTAGGATTTTCAGACCACCAGGTGCAGTCCTGACTCTCAGGCATGCTGTGAGCTGATTTCTTTTCCTCTCTGGGCTCTGCAGTTGTGGCCTCTGGGGCTGTTCCCCAACTTTTTTCCTGTTCCAGAAGTGGAAGCAAGGAGCTGTGTGGAGGCTCAGCAGTACAAGATGCTGTAATATCACTTGTTTCTTACCCATGTGCATTTCATTGTAGCAGCTGTTGATTTGATCAATGTAGATATCAAATACTGCTTGGTAATATAGGCTTAGCAAATTTTTAAAAAAGAACTTTTAAAATTGGTTTTCTGTCTCTTTAAAGCCATATGAAAGTAAAAGTTTAATGGAAGGTTCCTCAAAATGTGATTTGCTCCTCTAATAATATGGAGCTACAAAAAAGCCAGATGTGTTTGTTCCTTAGGTGTGAGTTAGCTCTGTGTCCAGTTCTGTGACCTCCTTGATGAATTATCCTGGTGTGTTTGTTAAATAATAGGTTCTAAAAGACCTTTACAAGGTCACCCTGACAGGTGAAGTCTAATTTCATGCATCACTGACTGATTAGTTCAACAGGAATGGATATTTAGGGTATAGAAAAATCTCTCTCCTTCCCAAAAGAAGAGATTGCAGCATTTTTTGGAGGTAAGGCAATTTCCACAATTAGAAACACCTTATTAACTTTCATGAAATATGTATTTCTCTTTGCAAATTAAGCTTTCCTCGCAATCAAGCTTTGCCTTAATTGCTCTACAGAAAATAACTGCCAATAAACAAGAAAAAGAGTCATATTTACATACTTCTGTCAATAATGTTTGTTGCTCTTCAGAAAAGAGTAAACAGTTCCCTACAAGAGCTTGGTTTTGCCAGCAACTACTCTGTGAGAGTAACTAATTGTTGGTTTGGGTTTTTTTTCAAGATACATGAGAAAAGTTTCCTATAATTCCATGTACTTACAGCTGCTTGTTCAATATATAATAAATCAGTTTATTATGGCAACTTAAACTTGATTTGGATGTGGCCTAGCACATCACACCTGTCATAGTGCCCTCAGCTGGCTACAGAAGTTTAGTGATGTTAAAATGGATTGTTCCCAGAAGTGCCTTCTCAAGTCATTAATTATTTCCTTTTTTGGGGGGGAAGAAAGGAAAAGGTATTAAATTAGTCTTGATATGACCTAAGAAGAAAGTAATACATGGTATTTCTGATGTGTATCCTGCTTAGTTGTGCTGTTTGGAATACCCATGCTGGGTGGCAGGTGAACATGGGAAGGGTTCAGAGCTGCAGGAACTGCTGAGATAATTGATGGTGTGAGCTGCAGCCCCTGAAGTGCCTCCTTTTCGGGCACCTCTGGTGAGCAGATGTGTTCTTGATGCATGGAGTGTCTTTCCCTGGAGACACTTGAAAGGGAAAGTGTCACTCAGGTCACTAATGCAGCCTTTGTTTGGCAGTGCAGTGCACAGCAGCTGAAGGTAGGAGAACCCATCAGGAGTGTTGTGGGAGGTGAAGCACAGCTCAGTTAGCAGGGCAAGGATTGTGCAGGTGTGGCTCCAGGTGCTGTTGTTCTGTGGCAGAGGTGTGGGCTGTGCAGAGGGACAGCCTTCTGCCGGGGTCAGTGGCTCTGTGCTCTTAAGGGAGGGTGATGACATCCCAGGGCAGCCGCCCGAGCAGGGACTGGGACACTGAGCATACCAGGGCTGCTGTGCAGCACCTCCTGCCCTGAACTGCGTTGTGTCCTCTGCAGAAAAGGGCACCTTTGAGTTACAAAATCACTGTATTCTGCCTTTTCTTAGCAGCCTGTCTAAAGAGGAAGGGCAGGGACGAGGAGCAGTGGTGTGTTCCAGGTAGCTGAGTAAAGATGTGGCTCAGCTGAGCTGTGCACATAAACAGTTTCATGGGGTTTCAGTCCTTTCAGTCAGGAGGGAGGAGTAGGAAAAGTCCTTTTTTCTGAGACTTCCAATCTCCTCAGTCTGTTCTTGCATTCTATAGCTTAGAAAAATAAGGGGTAACTTGATTATATAATTGCCTATATAGAGGGGAGAGAGATTCGTGATAGCAGCTCTCTAATCTACCAAAAATCCCAGAAGCAGTAATGGGATCCAATTATGACAATTTGAAGTTGAATTAGAAATTTAAATGAGGGGATATTAGAAGCAGTTAATAGAATTAAGTAGATTCTTTCTACTATAATGCTTTTCAGTGGACATGCCAAGCCAGCATCCTGTCAGGATTTATTCATAGAAAAATGGGTTTCCTCCCTGGCTGACAGAGATGGGCAGTCAAGGATTTTAGGTTTCTTTCTACTTTCAATTTGAAACTCTGAAATACTTAAGTGCAGATTCCAAATTTCAATATCGGACAGTTCAAGCTGAACCTGCATTTTATAGAATTCAGAACTTTTTGTACTCCTCTAAAAAGGATATTTCCTTTTTAGGAATTAATCTGTGATTTTTCCAGGATGGTAATTGTGAAAATTATGAGGTTTTATCATGAAAAAAGCACAATGAAATTTAGAGGAAGAAGTTAATTGTCTTTTTCTTTTTAAACAGTTTATCGTTTCAATAGCTCAGAAGTCATAAGATAAAAAAGGGTATATTAGAAAAAGACAAAAGAAAATAGTAATTCTAGCAGCTGGCTAAGAAAATACTGCAAAAGGTCAGGGAGTTAAGTGCTCATTTCTTGCTAAAGGTTGAAGAATCCCCTCAGAAAATGCCTTCCCATTGCCTGGGGGATCAGTCTCAAGTGAGCAGCTGGATTTTAGCTTCAAGTTAGCAATGTAAATACCAAAGTACTGTGTTTGCAAGCACATTTTGCTGTTGACAAACAAACAGCTGGGCGGGCTGTGTTACGTGGGATACAAGGTTTTTCAGAAATCATGTTTGGAGGTGAAGCTTTTTGGTCTGCATGGGATGGCTGCTACATGAATTGAAGCATTTTGTCTGCCTAGATTAAAAAGTGCTTTTAAACCAAGTATTTTCAAACCTACCTGTCTTGTGAGACACTGGCACTCTTTCCTTAGTCATGTAAATCTGTGGAACCTGCCAATAGTCTAAATGGAAAGCCTTAAATTCCTAATGCTGCTTTGTAATTCATGCAGGGCATAGTTTAGCACAGGCACCTGGTCTGTAGCACCTGAAAGCAAAACGTGTATTTTATGATTAACCATCTTATAAATCATCTTCATTGTTACAAAACATTGCACTTCTGGAAAGCTCTCTTCCCCTTTAAGCATCCTCTCCTGTTTTAACAACAGCAGCAGCAGCAAAAAAACAAAACAAAAAAAAAAACAAACCAAAAAAAAACCGCTAAAAAAACCCCAGCAGTATCCCAAGCAATTTCTACTGTTATTGGCTCATTTCTGGTTTTCTGGACTTGCAAAAACGTTAAGAATTTCCCAAGTAGAATCATTCTGTCCCAGCTCCCAGGCTGGAAGGTCTGATCATCTCCTGTTGCCATTGACATAACGTGAGTCACAATGAGCAGCTTTTTGTGTTCCCTGCTATCAAAGCTGCTGAATTGCTTTTCACCGCAGCTTGTTCCATAGAAAATGGAAGCTGTTGAATAAGTTACTGTGTTTACTACTCAAAACTATATTTAGCAAGTAAAATATGTGCCAAAATGGCTCCTGTTATTTTCCTAGTACTTGTTTTAAGAATTAGTAGATTGGGTGTCCTACATCAATTAACAACATTGTTTAGATGATATCAAAGCCATACAAATCAAAATAAGCAATTAAAAAGTGATAAAGGGACAATGCAGGGTGAAGGACTTTTGTGTTCTGGATGCCCCCTCGTCCTCTCCCAGTTCATCTGGCCCTGCTGAGCAGAGGCTGCCTTGGCCCTGGAGGAGTTTTCTCTGCTGGGCCATGGCAGAGGGGACAGGTAGGACAAGCAGGGACATCCTCCTGGATGGAACACTGCCCAGATAGTCATCTATCACTCATGGCTCAATTGCCTTGAGCATCTGCCCTTCTCAGCAGTTAAAGGGCACTGAGAGAAGAAGGAGCAATTCCTGATATGAAATTTAAACTAAACTTAGTATTTAAAAAAAATTCCAGATGAATTAAATGAGTAAAATGCTGTTTCTACCTTGCTGAAATAATATTTAGTTTGTATTTTGGTTTTGTTCTCCACAAAGCTGGTTGTAGGCAATCTTGGGGATCATTTGCATGACATGAGCAGTCAAAATTCATACACCCAAACAAGTTTCCTGGCTTCAGCAGTCCTCACTTTGCCACAGAAACATATATAGGGCCAAATTTTATTCTTGATAATTGATGCTGTATGGATTAGCAGCAGGAAAAGTCTTACAGGTGATTAATCTGGCTGCTGTTCTATGCCTAACATGTGATCTTAACTGAAGGGGCCTGAATGAGCCAGTGTTGGTGTTTGATAGTAATTTGCATGTAAAATCCCAGGAGTTAAAAATATCTGATACAGCCTTTGACAAGCACCCCCATTTGTTTTGGAGTATTTTCTATCAGTGTTTGTGGGGTCACTTTGCCTATAAAGGTTCCTTTTCCATCTGCAGCTGATTTCTCACCCCGTTAATCCTGGGAAGAGATGATCCTCCTGAGCCTTTGTTAGAGCTGAAGTTCCCCTCTCAGCTTTAGGCTGAAGGGTTTTTCTTTTCTCTCCCTCGAAGCCTGTTCCCACTCCTAGCCTGGAGCTCAGGGGTGTGTGTGAACTGTGACAGCCTGAGCTTCCCTGTTCATCTGCAGATTCCTCCCCTTCCTTAGGGTAAATTTCTTGCTCTGTTCTGGAATGAGACTTTACAGGGTCACTCCAGAGGCCTGGCGAGGTGGGGCGTGCTTTGGGAAAAAATTTAAATTAAAAAACATGATTCTAGACTGATCACTTCCTCTGTGACATCCTTCCAGTTGCCCTGTCCTGAGAATTGTTATAGTGTGTCAGTAAAAAAATGAACACAACCCAATGAGGAAGAGAAAGCCCCTCCAAATACTAGGGAAAGACATTACTGAAAGCATGTAATTATTTTTACCCAAATGGATACTGTACATGTTTTTGATAGGACAAAAGTTGTAGACATCACATTTTATTCTTAAATAAACCTACTGCATGAACATCTCAGTTCGTGCCCAGCTGTAAGTTCACAGATGATTCATAAGAACTTTGCTCCTTTCAGACAGTGCATTTGTTATCCATTCATCTGACTGTACACTGAAGTGATGATAAATGTTGGAAAGTTTCATAGGCGTTAATTAATCTATGAAAATGGAAATCATTTGCACAGTTTCTAACTAATTCTTGGGTTTTTTTGGTTGAACTTAGAATTAATCATTATCTACATGCTGTGTGAAAAGAACTTACTTTTTGGGGCTGCATAACCTTTCAGATTCTTTATTGTTCTGAGAGCTTCATAATTAATATATTATCCAAGAATATTTCCTTGCCTCCTTGCAAAGATGAACTTAGCAACTTACCTGGGTGCTAAGAGACTAAAGAGATGGCCAAACAGAGATTAAATTGATATTGACCAAAACTGACTTATTTTTCCACTGATCCAAACTGTAAAATCTTTATCAAAGAAAGTAAGTCCATGATCTCTTTCTGACCACCTCTTAATCTCCCTGAGATTCTGGGGCACAATAAACTGGTATGTCAGTAGCCTGGCTTTTCTGTGAATGTCCTGGAGGTATATTACACCTTATCCCTTACAGGAAATGTAGCTTTTACACCTCTGTGCTTCCCCCCTGCAGCCCAGGATGCTCCTGGGATCAGATCCTTCCCAGCTCCCTGCCTTTGTCACTCGGGGTGTTTCAGATTGCCACCAGCAGTGAAGGACAAGTGGCTGCAGAATGGACAAACCTCAAAGGTTGGGCATTTCAAAAGGAAAATATTCACCAGAACCCTGTTAGGTGTCATTCCATGTTTTACTGAACGAGAGTAGCCCGAGGCAGCTGTTGACACCTGAGAATCCAGGTGGGAAAATCTTTTAAAAGGAGTGCAGTTTTGGGGTGAAATCTGAATGTTCATTTTCCTACTCAAGTGGGCTTTCCTTTCCAGAAGGTTCAGCAGTGGGATGCTTAGACAGTGGGTGCACATCCAGTTATTTCTAGCTGGTAATCTTTGTCCTCCTGTGCAGGCACAAAGGTCTGCTGGCCTGTCAGAGGCCCGTTTCCATACCTGCTGTTTGGGACTGGATGCAGTTAATTGATAGAAGTGTTGCTTTAAGGCTACCTGCCTGAGCTGTGAGTGTGAAAATGAGCAGCATTTCTCTGAGAGTCTTCAAAATTCAAAGTATTCTTGTATATTTTCCTTGTTAGTTAAGTGTAGTTTTAAATTTTGAGAAAGGAATGCTTGAGGAGGTTCAGGACAGGGTTCCTTGCCTGTCCTGAGAGAGGCACACAGAGGGGAAAATACGATTGTTTTATTTAAATACATAATAATAAAACCCCTTCCAGTTGATTTTTTTTTTTATTTCTTTGAAATTTGTGTTCTTACTTTCCATAAAGAGCTATTCTACCATTATCATTACATCTTCCAGATGATGCATTGTTATTTGGGGACTCTAACCTGAGAAGGTAATTTTTTTTTTTTAATATTATTAAATTTTCACAGTACAAACACATTTTATTTCCAACTAAATTATAACGTTTTTAAAAAGAATGTTACCATCACAGACAGCTTCCTATTTTACACTCCAGTAATTCGGGTCAGTAAATCCAATTGTATAACTGGAGATACACAAGATCACACCAGAGAAAGGAAAAGCAAAGACTTGAATCTCTAGTTTGATGTTAAATGCTGAACCTGCTTATGCCCTTCTTCTCTGTTGTGTAGCAGAGCACTTCAGTTTTTAAATTAAAAGCCTACATTTTGAATTGACTTCTTGAATCTGTGAAGTATTAATTGTTTTATTAGTTTTATACCTCGGATCAGTGAGATGGTTCAGTTACACTGAAAAGGTGTTACATCTTCACAGCATCTGAAGTGGAGCCTTTAAAAACAGAAATGGGTTAAATGGGTAGTTTTGAAGCCCAGCTCGGTTAAGGCATTCTGGGATTTCAGAGTTACATCCTGATGAGCTGAAAGACAAGACCTCCGTGGCATCTGTTCCAAAACGTAGCAGAAGTGATTGAAGCAATTCCCTGGGAGCAGCGTGCTTGTTCCTCACTGCTCCTGCAGCTGCTTGTCCTTCAGCAGAGAGCACAGGAGCAGCTGTGAGAGCCCTGCCCAGCCCAGAGCCCTCTGCTCCAGGCACCGTGGCACTGTCCCACTGTGGCACTATGGCACTGTGACACTCTGGTACTGTGGCCCTGTGGCACTGTGGCACTATGGCACTGTGGCCCTGTGGCACTATGGCACTGTGACACTCTGGTACTGTGGCCCTGTGGCACTATGGCACTGTGGCCCTGTGACACTATGGCTCTGTGACACTGTGGCACTGTGGCTGCTCCCTGGAGTCCTGAGGGATTGTGGCTTTAATGTGACTTTCATCAGCTTCATTTGCAAGTAGGTGCTTTTGTAGGACTGCTGAAGGCTGCTCGGTGCCATGTTTTTATTAATTAATGGTAAATCAGGTTTAATTTAGGTCTTCTTCCTGGCCTGATGAGCGTATTGCTGTACACTGGTGCTGATCCCAGCAGAAAGTGGCTGCCCAGGGACTGAGGTTGGGAAATTTGGGGATGTCTCCTGGGAGTGCCCTGCTCTCACCCCATGCTGGCCCTGCTCCTGTGTGGCTGCAGGGAGTGTGAGAGCAGCCAGCAGCACTGCCTGCACTGATGCTCAGGTTTTTCCAACTCCAGCAGAAATCCATCAGAGAGCTCTGCCCGTCCAGAGGTCACAGCCCAGTTCCTCCCCAGTCAGAGGGGATGTGACAGGTGACAGCTTTTACTGGGATCACTTACTCCATAGAGAGTGACACTTGGCTATAATGGCTCTAATTGCTGCAGTAATTGAGGATGAGGTTTTATTAGAAGTTCCTCTCTACTCCTGCTAGTTTTCCAGCAGCTTGTAAACATGTAGAGTAAAGCCATCAAAGAAGGAGTAGTGATTTTAAGCTGTAAAGTTCACTTAAAACCTTCTTTGTTCACAGGATTAAAGAGCAGGAAAACTTAATTATTGCTGCACCAGAAGTAAACGTAACTTTGAAAAAATTTATCCCCTTTTCTACTGCATTGTTTTTTCCCACAGTTGGAAGCACATGGAAAATCTGGGCTTTTTTGGTGAACCCAACAGTATTTGCCTCTGATTCTCTACTCCTAGTCTCAAAACCTGTCTTTTTGCTGTCTTTGGTCTCTGAGTGTCTTGAGGCTGTGGGTGTGCTCTTGCATCCAGTACTTGGCAGCTTCAGTTCTGGAAAACTAGATGACAGCTCACAGAGCAAGGCACTTCGGTGAAGTTTCATGGGTGTCTTCTGAGGTGCTGAATGAGGTAATTTCTCACTCCATAACTTTATCTGGAAGAAGAAATGTGTGTTCACAGCCCAAATCTTCCAGTGACTGTAAACCAGAAGCTGTATCTGTGTTGCAAGAGTACAGCCTCTTGGAAAAAGATGGTACCAAATAGATCTGTGGAAAATCTGGAGGAAAAGGTGAGTGTTGGGTAAGAACAAGGACTGAAGGGTGCATGTGTGACCAGGTAAGACAGAAGAAAGGGAAAGGTGGGCGTTTCTGAAAGAAACATGCAAGAAACCAGTAGGTGCAATACACCATGAGTTCAGAGATGAGGTTATAGGAGTTCTGATTCCACACAGGGAAATGTCACATTCAGTTCCAGACCTACAGCAAAAGTAAGTGAAATATTACAGAAAATTAAGTCAAGGAAGGGATAAATTTTGAGAACTAGAGCGAAAGGACCTCTGAAAAGCAGAACATGTATAATGTCATTATTCTTATTGTCAACATATTATTTCTATGTAAGCACAGGTAAAGAACTCAATTTTTGTTTCATGGTCAGCAGTGAGGAGGGCAGTAAAGGGAATCCTTTAATACAGATACCAAGGGGAAAAGAAAGTTGTAACTAGATGCTTTCAGTGGTGCTCAGTTTTCTCAGGGGAAGTGTTCCAGCTGAAGTTGGGAGAGCACTGGGACATGTGCTGTAGGAAAGGACCTTTGTCCAGCAGATGTACCTGGACACTGTGGTGTGGGATGCCATCTAGACAGGAAGAGAAGAGAGGAAGGGCAGTGGGGACCAAACTGACTTATCTGAGTGTCTGAACATGCTGTGTTTATTTCAGACTTGCATTAGCCTGGGGCAGAGCAGCCTGTGCTGCTCCTGGATGTGGCATGAGGAGTTGTTTCCATGCTTTGCAGACCGGGATGGCCCCTGAGGTGGTCTGGTTTGACATGGGAAGAGCAGAGCACTCATCATGACAGTATCCAGTACCTGTACAAACCAAAGGCAGGGGACAAAAAGGCATTGAGCTTTTCCACATCTGCTCAGAGGAACAGGCAATATTGTGTTTTATTTCCATTCCTTTTTCAGCACTGGGAGAGCTGCCCAGTCTGCATGATATAAACACTTGAAGTTTTCAGTGGGATTTGGGATTTAAAGGAGAAATATGATGGCTGCAGTGGGAAGTAACCGGATTATGGTAAAATTGTGTGGGAAGAAACAGGATCAGTACTGGTCTAATTGAAGTCAGTGAAGAGGCTTTAATTGAATGAGGGCTTCAGTGTGAGTGAATGATGAATTTCAAATTACAAAATAAATTGGCAAAACAGGTGACATTTCTGCTGTGGACTGTGAGTTTAGGGAAGTTAAATTCTGCTGAATGGTGACAAAATATTTTGTTCTGTAAAGAGTATGAAAACAGGAACAGCAGTTCAAAACCAAGACATCCCCTTTGGGGTGTGTGGGAGACTGTAGACGCAGAAGAGTTGGCAGGTGCTAGGGGGTGCTTGGGGGCTTCATTTTGGTGTTGGGTTTATGGAGGTTGTTTTTTGTGTTTTTTTTTCTTGGTTATATTTTTTAGGATTGGAAGGAGGGAGTTTTTAAAAAAGCTAAACCGAAACCAGAATTAAAGAGACATCAAGCTATAACCTAACCTTGGAAACACGAAGAAAGGAAGGTGGTGCAGATGGGTGTGAGGGTAGAAATCCGAACATCCCAGGTTGGAGGACTGATTAGTGACCCAGTCCCTGTGGGAGCTCAGGGCAGCATCACCCCAGAAGGGGATGGAGAACCTGCCCCTCCTTCCAGAGCAGCCCTTGGTGGTGAGGAAGGGATGAAGGAAGTGTCTGCAGCATTTCCTGAAAGAACAAGTCCTTGTGACCTCCAGTGGTTTGGGTGGGTGCACTAGAGGGTTGTACTGTGAATTTCTCATGTATCATGAGCATTTCCTTTAGACAAATGTAAGCAATTGTCAGATTTTTAGACCTTGAAGGACCAATGGTTTTATAATTACAGGTTTTAGTTAAAGATCTGAAGATCTGTCCAACACGGGTCACTAAAGGGCATCCTTTCTGAAAACTAATTTTATCTTTCTGTGGCTACCTGGGCTAAGTGCTCTTCATTAATGCTAATGAACCAAGCCTCACTTAAAAAAGCAGCAGAAGCCATCATGCTTTTCCTTCCCTTAGTCTGTAATTTGCATGCCAGTAGTTTTTAAGGTCCCTTCTATATTCAGAGGTCCCAGAAAACTTCAGGCTTGTTTTACTCCAATCTGTGTAATTGCAGCCACTCCTGAGACTCTGACTGGAGGTGACCAGTGTAGGTAATGTAGGGGAAGTATAGAATGCACTCTGCAAATGCTGCTCGGACCAAGATTTCAAAATTGCACCAAGTCCCATCAAGAAGCTTCACAGCTCCAAGTGTGTCAGGACTGTTGTGGTTTGGGGCACATCCAGAGCAGACCTGAGATCTACACTGACGTGCCCTGTATTAAGTAAAATCTGTTCAAGGAGAGATCTTTTCCCCAAATTCTGAAGGCCATTGGTTGTCTGGTAAATTCGGCACTTCTATAGGAGTGTGACAGTCTCCCAGCAAGCTGGCACGATGCCCACAGCAATCAGACCTTTGAAGAACTTTGCATACCTTCAGTTGTGTTGCAGGTTCTTATTGGCACAGTAAGAAATAAAGCCAGGCTTGCACCAGACTTGGAAACATTCCTGGGAAGGAAAAGAAGCTAGTAAGTACATTGTATTTTACTTTCTGAAGCACTCCTTTCCTTCTACTTGTAATTATTGCAAGAATACAAAATAATTTTTTTTATTATTTTTAAAACACTCTGGTCTGAGCACATGGCACTGTTTTCTGTAAATTGTTTTTTTCCTGTTAATTATTTGCAATTCTTGCCTCAAAGGAGAAAAGAAGAATAATATGTCAAGGAAGATGAGGAACCTCAGATAAAGTGAAGGAGGTTCAGGAGAAAGAGTTGCAACCAATATTGTTTTCTTCTTTTAAATAGATACTAACCTCTCCATGATCCTAATTAAATTAGCTGAAGTTTAGAACTCATTTTGCAGCTCAAATTTAGATGTACAATTTTCTGATATTAGGAAATTTGATGTAGTTCCTAGTTCTAAAATAAACTAGTAGCACTATTAATTTGACCTTGGTTTTAATTAACCCAAGTGTGTTTTGACATCCAGGCCTCCCAGGGCATCACACAGTGTAAAGGACACTGCATAGAAGCTGCTTGCCTTGCATTGCAACTCAGTGCACATGTTGGAGCTGATCAGTTATTTTTACCTTAAGGCAACACTGATGTGCTTTGCACAAAGTTAGCAGCAATTGCTCAGAGTGCTGAAATCAAAATACGTAAAAGCTGATTAATGAACTTGTACAGGCACATGCTTCTGTTTACTGTGCTTTTGTGAGAATAGCTGTCCTAAAACAATTTCAGAAATGGAAGGTTAAAGATAAGAAAAGAAATGGAAATTACTTAATTATTCCATAGAGAGGAATCCAGTACTGAGGTGGGTAAACTTCCCCATCCCTGTGAATACCCATATTGCATAAATCCTTCCTTCTGTGCTTGGGGTTACGTGCCTGAGATCCCTCATGGCATTAGAATTCATTTGCTAACGATAACTCATTAGTGGTGATTACCCTGTACTAATAACTCTTCACAGGCTTCTTTATTCTTGTTATCCTTTTAAACTCTAATCAATATCAAAGGTTCTCTGATCTTGTGGTAACTTTCATTTCTGCCCACCTCCTCTTTAAATGGAGTAATCATTGCACATGTTGTTTTTTTTTTTCTATTTTTGAGCTGAGACTCCTTTGCAAATCACAGACTAATTTTGTGACTGGCACACTGTGCATGGTTTGAATTGTAAAGGGTTGGAGATTCAGAAGTGTGTATTTGGACTTCTGGGAGTTAGAAACACAAAAAAGAGAATGGGAGAAGAAAATTGAATAACTGAGACTTTGAAGAACTTACATTTTAAGTAAACGTTAAACTCTGAACATATAATTTAGACCTATAAATATTAGTGTCTAAAATGAAACCCAGGCAATTTCAAGATAATAGGATTAACTGTGACCTGTTCCTAGTGGAGCAGGGGACTATATTTGCAGTTTAACTTCCCAGTTTGGCTCAGGTTGGTTTTATTCCATCTGGGACTGAATTTGGCAGATTTAGGCCAGCACTTTGAGACTTGAGTGCTTTGAAATCCAAACCATCTCCTTTTGGTGGATTATCACTACCAAGGGAAGTCAGGGCTGCAGAAGGTGAGCGTGGTCTTGCTCAAAGCAGATGCAGCTTCAGGTGGAGCTGCTGCTCAGGAGTAAACTCTGCCAAGTGCTGAAGGAGTAGGAGCTTTGCAGGGTTTCTGAGGTGATTGCCAGGCAAAGTTTCACAGGAGACACAATTTCCCTGGCTAGTTGTAGAGCATGGAAAGGCCAACATCCTCTGTTTGATGAGGGTGGGATACATCCCACCTGCCTGCTGTCTTGGGGGAAAAGGCTCCTGAAGTCACATGGCTGGGTAGGGATTTCCCTGTTTGTTTTTCCTCCCTACCATCTTCCCTTCAACGAAACTCTAAAAAGTGAGAGGTGGTTGAGAATAGGTTGTTACTTAGAATAGGTTGTGATTTACATTTGTTCGACCTGTTTCTTCCTGTGCCACGTGACTCAAATTTTTCTGTATTTTTAGCTTCATTTGCTAGTTTGTGATTACAGTTGGAGATGAAGTTAATTAATATGGAGAGGTGATTATGCTATTTGAAAAAACAAAGATATATGACAGCCTTAATGTCTTAGTGCTTCACTGGTCAGGGCACACAGAATGATCAATTTGATTCTTCCCAGAGTAGAATGGCTGGAGGTAGTGCAGAAGAAAGAGGAGGACTGGCAATTAGAAATCCACTGTTCTGCATGTGTATCCTTCTATTTTCAGGGAAAAGAAGGCTTTTCCCTGAAATACTTGTGTTTTTAACCTCTTTTGGCGTAGATTTAAACACCCATCTTCTCTGAGTACAAGACTGCAGAATCACCCTGTAAACGGGTAGTGCATTCTGGAATTTTTGCAGAGACCATCTGGATCCTTGCTGGTGTTTTGCCTTGTTGCTGGTATTTTGATTAATGTGATGTTCCTGCAGTGATCAGTGGAGGGACAGCTCATGCATCTCGTGTTCCATGTGACTGCTGCTCCTCACCCCTGCCTGTGAGCAGTGGGATGTGATTCCTGCATTCTGCTGCCAGAGGAAGCTGGGCTGAGTTTGGAGGAATCTGCAGTGAGGGAGCTCAGTGAGTGCCGTGATAGCAGCTGCAGTGCTGGTGAAGACTGCTGCAAGTTTTCATCCAGACACAACTGAGGAAACATGAAACCTCTTTCTTGTTGTTGTACCAGTTGTGTTTGCAGGGAAACTGTGTGCTTTTGAAACGTTTGAACTTGCCAGTTTGGATCAAAAGCTCAAGGTTTCTACTGAAAGCTTTTAGTTGGGCTTTGTAGGAATCCTTGTAGCACACCACAGGATAAAAACCTGCTAATGTAGCTCTGTGGTGTTCTCTTTGGACTTCCTGCATGGATTAACTGGAGCAAACCATAAATAATTTATAGGTAATTGTGAACACAATGAAATTTTAAAAATTATTTGAATAGGCTATTTTATACTGGTAGAATACAGAAATGATGTGCAAATGAACAAGATGAACACTTGCTCTTGGTGTGAGTTCTTCCAGTGGTGCAGTTGACTCATCTGTACAGTTCTGCAATGGCAAGTGCTGCTCCTTGAGCCTCACACAGAGCACATCAGGTTACTTTTCCTGACAAATTCAGGCTCGTGCACTGCTAAAACTGATATAGGGATGGAAAGAATTGCATTTTTTTTTTTTTGCATTACCAAAAGGTGACTTATCCCATTTAAGACAATTTTTGCTTTACTTCATTAAATATTAATTTCTTGTTGAACCAATTGTTATTTCTGCTGTTAATTTTTTTTCTTTGGAGAAGGCTTGAAGGAATATGAAGAGTTTGTTCTCCTGACATAGTGGAAATGGGAGCATGAGTGCTGGTGTGGAATCTGCTGGTCCGTAGGCTCTCATTCTCTGTTGCATTTGCAGAAATAGCAAGCTCAGATATTTGTATTCCTCTGTGATTTCACTTGTTGCAAGCTGAAATACAACACACTTTAGAAAGATGACTTAATATAGTAAAAAATACATCCAATTCTTTCTTTTCCCAGTTATTAATCATTTATGTATCTATAAAAGTGGCAGGTTTGCCCTTGGGTTTTGGTCATAGGTCATTATGATTTGCAATCCAGTATAGATTATTGTTGTGTCTTGATACAGGGCAGAAAAAGAGAGCCTGAGGTATGAATAAATCATTCAGCCCACTGTGGTAATGCACAGCAGTTTGTGATACCACTGTTCTGAAAGGCCAACAGTCTGACTTCCCAGGAGCAGAAAGTTTTAAAGAACACAACATCCCTGCGTTTTGATCTGCAAAATGTAGCAATGGTGATTAAATGTCTGAAAGTTCTTTTTAAAAATAATGAGAGGTCTGAAGTTTGGGGAGCCCTTCAGTAGAGGTTCAGCACATAGAGATCATCAGCCTTTCAGATCATCAGTGAAACCAGGAGCTAATCAGCAAACCGGACATTTCCTGTGAGTGCCTTGACAGAAGCTGTATCTAAAATGGCAAGATGGCTATTGTGTCTCCTTCAAAGAAACAAAGGTATGCTTGAAAAATGCAACTATCTTATTTATCAGCTAACAAGGAGATACCAGGGAGTTTTCAGAGTGGCATTCATACCTCTGTGCTGTCTGTTGATGCTGCTGAAACAAAGGTGCTCATTGGACTTGCTCACTGGAATTCGTTTTGGAGAAAACCCTGGGTTGTAAACTACATTTCTCTGGGTTTTGCTTGGGCCAGGTTTTGTGTTAATTAACCCATGCCCATTTCAAAACTCAAGCTATCAATGCCTCCAGAGCAGAAACTTAGTGTTTCAGACTTGGAGCTTTGAAGGTTGTTTGAAGCAGTGTGGAAGCATCTTTTGTGGTGTTTTTCCCATTCTCTCTGATATTCAGTTCCTGATCTTATTATTCTGCAAAAGGCATGGGAAATATGATTAGTTTTAGTTCAAATACAAAGAAGTAGGTCATGAGCAGACTGTGAAATGTGGGTAAAATCCTTTAAATTAAATTGTTTTATTGAAGAAAATTATCTCAGTGCCACTACAATGGAAAGGCTGAACATGAAAGATGTTTACTGAAAAAAAATGTATTAATAACAGCTTAGTATTGTGCTAATGAAAATTATTTCAGTATATTCTGCATTGGCTATTGAAATCACAGCATTATTTTGTTTATGCAGAAAAACGAATATGACAGACCTGTGTCCTGAAATCTTTGAAATTACATCTCCTTTATAATTAGATAATTTTTTTGTTAATCAAAATCTTATAATTTTATTCCAATTAATCTCTTTTGTTCTAGATCTTGTCCTTAAAAAGGGGAAAACAAACTGTATAAGCAAAGTTATCCATTTCCTGTGTCTCAAAGTCTTACCTTGATCAGGTGAGAGGAAAACCCTTTATTCTCCTGGATCAGCTCGTGTGGAGTGTGCTCACCTGGCTGTTCAGGGTGGGGAAAGCTGATACCTACTGCACTATAGGCAGTTAGGTTCAGCAGAACAGGACATTGCTGCTGTCTGATAAATGGGATTAAAAGCCCACAAGGGACTGGGATGCTGATGTTCAGAGTGTGAGAAGGCAAAGAGCAGTGTGTCCCTGGGTACAGCTCATCCTGCCTGATGGGCTTTGTGCCCTGGGAGTCAGGCTTAGACCCCTTCCCGAGGGCACACACGGAGCCTTGGCTTAGCTGTGCCTTCTGCTCAGGCTCCAAAGACTGTGCAAAGTAGGAAAAGAAGTTCCAGCTAAGGCTGTGCTGAGCTGTGGGTGGCCCATTGGTGTCCCAGTGCCTTGGACACCAGGCCAGGGAGCCCTGAACTGACCCCCAGCACAGCCCTGACAGTGCTGCTCTCACAGAACTGATTGTGTCACCACAGTCCACTCCTAATTCACGTGGCTCTGAATCTGTCTTTAACAGTGTTGACCTTTAATGGGTACACTTGTCACATTTTTTTCCGTGTTTCAAATAGCATAGTAAGGCTTACTTAATTTTTTTAATATAATAGGAAGATTAAAAGGTCTGGCCTCGTTATCATTGCTGTGTTCTGTGAACAAATGTTTTTTTCAGTGGGCAATAGCAGGACTATGAGGTAAAACTCAATTTTTATCATCTTTCTTGTATCTGGTTCAGTGGGGTCCTGATTATGGAGCAACCCTCTATTGCACCTATGTGAGACACTGAGATTCTGTTGTCTGTTAAAATGATGTTTTGCTTACCATGAATAGTATTACTGTTTTTTTAAATTATGAAATTACAGTCAAGTAGCTTTTTCATATGTGATGGTGAAATTCTTGTGCAGTTGATTCTGAGAAACATACATTATTATTTCTAAGTTACCTGTTTTATTCTGCTGAATGATGAAAGCCATTACAATGCCCTTCTAACTATGTTGAGTTTAACAGCTAGAAAAAAACCAATGCTTAAAAACAATAAGTGGGAGAATGAAATAATTAGGTGTATCTTTATTGGAAATTACAGTTGTGAAGCGTGGAAAGGACTCTCCAACTAATGAAAGTTAGAAAGTGGTATGTTTATTAACAGCACCAGGCACATGGGCAGTAACCTCCCAAAGACATGCAAAATTCACAAAATCAAACAAATTATATTTTGTCTTAGCTCTATCTAGCTCCATCTGCTAATAATTAACCCTTCTACTCTTCTATTCTTCTTACTAAAACTCTTAATCAATACATATTGCTTCTATCCTTCTAGCTAAATTCTTAACCCTTGATTCAGTTGTACCTGAGTATTTGCTGCCTGTACTTGCCGTGGTATTAAAATTATGACTTTTTCTGCAGTCTTGATTGAATCAGAAGTGGTAAATGCCTGGAACATCCCAGTGCTGTATTCTGCAGCAACTGAGTAAAGGGGCTGTTTGAGAGAAGCCTGTCTGTCTGTCTGTCTGTCTGTCTGCAAACCTCTCTCGTACTGTGAGGCAGCATCCTGCTGGATCAGAACATGCTATTGGTACTAGGACAGAGTGCTGCCACCCTCATAATTTTAAGCTGTGCTTCAGAATCCAGAGAGGTGAGGTGTGGCCTTGGAGGGGAACAAGCAGGACTATGAGGCTGGGTGGGATGCAGGGTGGGCTGGCAGAAAGCTGTGCTGCTGCTGCTGAGGAGGACGGGGATGGACTGAGAGCTGCTGAAAGGGTCCTGGGGCAGCAGGAAACGTGTCTGGGACAGTGTCTGGAGTGGAGGGTGATGTGCCTGGTTTGGAATGACCATCAATGCACATTTAAAGTGAATTTTGTTTGTCCTTATCCCAAGTCCTCCTCGATGCAGTTTCTGTTTTCTCTAGCCAAGGAGATGAGGTGTAGCTGATCTAAACAGCTTTGTTCTCCTCCTCCTCGGCTCAGTGTGTTACCTTACACACCTGCTCACTGACTTTCTCAGCTGCTTGATTTGCCTTTTCCTGCTGGGGTCTTGGGAGGTTCTCTGGGTGTGAGTGTGTGCTGCCCAAACTGATGGTAAATGAATTTGTGTGATTGTTATAACTTTCCTGTGCGAGTTTTTTTTCCCCAGACTGAGTTGACTGCATAGAGGGCATGAAAATAGCCATAATCTAAAAAAGTACTGAAGCATTTCTAACAAAAATTATGCTGAAATCCCGTGTCCTATGAAAAGCCACTAATGCAGTAGTTAGTGAATAGTATGCAGAGTAGTGGTCTCTAAACAGTTAAGGGATTTTCATTATGAATATCATTACTACTGTTCATTTCTGAATTCAGCACTGTTGAGGGAACAAGCAATTACCCACCACTCAAGGAATTCCCTCCTGAGCTTCCATAAGTACATTTTGTAAAGTGATTCAAACACCTCAGTGTCGTGAATCTGGTGTCTCTGTCACAGCAGTCTATGTAATATATGTGTATGTAAAGAGACATTGTATAGAGTTACATTTTTAATCAATCACTATAAATATTTTATTTGAGTGTGAGGGGAATTTACTATTCATAAACTAAGATTTTGCTAACTGGGATTAGGCCTACTGCAGACAAGTGATTTGCAAGCGCTGTGTAGTTCCAACAGTTCTTGATGATCTTACCTGTGTGATTTCTTGCTCTACTTGCTTTTCATCTCACTTCTCTCACTTTTATAAAAGTGACTTTCAGTCTGCATCACAAGATGCTTTGTATCATGTGGCTTAGTGATAAAATGTTGGAGGAAAGCACAGCCACTGAGTTCTGCCAATTCTTGGGAGTTAACAGAATGATTACCCAAGCTATTGGATTCCTGTGATTGATCTTGTCACACTGAAGTGTTACTGGCATTTGCTTGATTATAGTCTAATATCTGTCTGTATAAAATGTTCTACATATAAAATAGCTTTAAAATGCCAACAGAAATGCCATTATTGGTAGCAATTCTCTGCATTAAAGTAGAGCATTTGGAATTGCTTTTTGTGAGGGTATTGTTCCACTGAGAATTCTTACATACTTTCCATTGTGTTCTCTTCAGGAGCCAACTTTCTTATGGCCTTGGAGTTTCAGCATGGTACAAACACTGAATTTATATTTGCATCATCCCTCTGATAAGAAGAAACACACATTTTCTGATGTGTAGATTCAAATCTTAGGGGGTGATTAGGATGCCAGTCTAGAGGGTCAAGAGAAAAGTGTGTCAGAGACTGGTGTCAAAATGTGGTTTGAATCTGAATAAGGTTCTTTCCTGAGGGAAAAAAAGGTGCTTTGGCATAACATGAGAGACATGGATGCTGTTAAGAATTTGCTGACCCATGCAGGAAGAGTAAACTGTGAATGTGCTGTGTGCCAACAGTCCCTGATCAGGAGAAGGAAGCTCCTTGCTGTGGTTAGCACCCAACAGTGCAGGTTCCTTGCCTCATTCTTCACCTGGGGATGGGAGCAGGGCTCCTTTAGGGTCAGCTCCCTTCACAGGTGAGTGCCTGGACTTCCTGTTGATACATTTACAAACCTTGCAGAACTGCCATGCCACTTACCAGAAAACAGATGGTACCTTCAATTAATAATGACATAAAGGCTGGTCAGGTAACTGGAGGGGTTTTGTCTAGCGACTCACAGATTTATAGTTAAATTAATTACATGTTTCTGAAAAGCACTATTTTTGAACAGGTTTTGGTGTTTCGTTTTCTGAAAGTGTTTTTGAGAAACACAGGTCTTTGTTCTAGTCAGATGAAATCTACTCTTTATTTCTTTACACCAATAGAATACACTGTGATCCAGAGACGATCCTGTTGCAGACAATACTGCCTTATCAGAAAACTTGTATTGTGCTTCCCTACTGCTGCATTTGATAATTGTCTCCACAATATTGACAAAACTCTCAGGAGAAAAAAGAAAATAAAGGAAAAGAAAAAACTAGTCTATACTAGGTGCAAGCATATTGAATGGACTGTGAAAGAGGAGAACTCGGGAAGAGATGAGCACCAAGTGCTCTGAAAAGGTGGAGGTGTGTCCTGTGGAGCTGTGTGCACCATCTGTGTGATTCACCTTCTTTACTGGAAATGGAACATCTGCATCTGACTGGATGTGCTTGAAATGAGGGCATTTTAATAGACCCAGGTGCTTTACATTTAGAATGGATCTGCTGTGCTGCCAAGTGTGGGGTGGATTCTGTTCCTCCGGACAGGTGAATTATGGGCAGCAGGAGTTTGAAGCCATCTTCTGTCTCACAAGACTCAGATCAGCTCTTTTTTGTCCTCCTGCTTTGTTTTATTGTTAGCCAGCAAAAGCTTTAATCATCCCTTTCTATTCTTATCTGCCCTGCAAGAGAACAGTTGTGAAGATGACTCTACTTTTAAACTGGTTTCTCATTCAAAGGGACCTAATAGTGGACAGATGGCCAAGCCCTGGGAAATAGGAAATGACAGCAAGGAGAAAATTTCCTCTGCCAAATACCACTGCAGCTCATTGGGTGGAGGAAGCTGGGGGGAATATTCTATTCCCATCTCTTAACGTGAACGAATCTGGCAGAATTTCATTTTGTTTGGGTCTGATTCTCTGCTCAGTGTAAGATTTGGAGCATTATCGTCTTTATCTCTTTTATCTCTTGGATTGCTTAGGCAGACATTTTGATGAAAATGTGCCCTAGGTGTTCTCTGAGCTCAGGCTGCAGCCACACGAAGTGAGAAATGACAGATGGGGCCATTTGAGTGAAATCCATCTGCTATGATAAGACTCCTAAGGGTAGCCTTTGAAGGCTTGTTGGAAGCACCCGAGCAGTGCAGAATTCCAGGGGGTTAATGCCTGCACCATTTGCCTGTTAATTCATTTGAGATCCAGAAAACTTCTGAAAGGAAATTCTCTCAGATGAAACTCTTGCAACTCTGTGAGGGTGAGACATCCCTGCTATTTCGTGACTTGAACCACCCAGCAGCAGATTTTGGGATGGACTTTTTCTCATCTTCCAAGAGAAGCATTTCAAAATGTACTGGTTTAAAACAGCCAAAAGCTTCACATTTATAGAAATTTACCAAAACTATTTTTTGAAATTTTCATTCATTAACAGCTTTGATATCAAGTGAGATCATTATGCATGCCCTTGATTTGGATGTCATTTTGAGATATGCTCATGAGCTCAACACACATGTTTTTTTTTCCCCCCACTCTGTCTATAATTGAAAGAGAGAGAGGGAGGGAGGGATGGGAAAAGGATTCCCATCATGATTGGGAAACCAAACTCCCACACAGGTTAAAGGTGAGGATGCTGCACTGTGCTGAAGTGTTTAACACCTCATGCCTCTATGGTACTGAGTGCCTTAGCCCAGGTGAAACATGCAGTTGTTGCTGCTTCTTCTGCATCCCTCTCTTGGGTTTGCTTGAAGTTCAAATGGGAAGAAATCCCCAGAACTGAATCATTTGAATATTGATGTTTCATTGTCTAGGTTCAAGCATTTCTGTCTTTGTTTTGATCCCAGGTGATTGATACCTACAAGTAGAACAGCTTGTTTCTTAGTGTGATGATGAAGGAAGTCTTGGAGTCAAATGAACTTTTTGTTCTGGTTTGGTGTTTTGCTGGTTTATATATGTGGATGAAACAGGTGGAAAAATAGGTGATTGGGATGTAAAGATAATGTCAGATCATTGTGGCAGTGACAATGAGAATTTATCTGGGACTTGTGCATATCCACAACAGGAGTTTACCCGCACCTGCCTTATGGAAGGAGAGCAACACAATTCTTGCATAAGAAATTATCCTCAAAGTATTTAGCAATGAAATTAACATAAAGTGAGCTGGCTAAAGAGCTATAATTTTGCTTGCAGTCACTCATTACTCTGTGGTAAATCTTAATTTGGCTCTATAAGAAATATTCTTTTCATTTTAGTGTATGTGTTCATTTAGAAAAACCAAGGGGTTACTTAATATGCAGTTTCCATATATTGAAACATTCTTTGCATTCCTCTTTGTTCTTTCAACACTTGAAGTGTGTTTCAGCATAATCAGCCTCCCAGTGGATTTTAGCATGAAAACAAATCTCACTTGAATTTCACAAACTTCAGTTTACCGAGCAGTGCAAGGAAATTAAATTACCTGTTTGCAAACACAGCCTCGTTTCTTAGGAAACATTTTTACTATCACTTGCAATTTCCATGTAGCTCTTTCCACTGTGAGTTTTTAACTATTGTGGTTGTGCCATTAATCAAGAGTACAGGCAGGGGGAGCAATAACTCAGACAGGTTTTCTGCTTTGGGACTTTGTGGTGGATGGATTGTGGGCTCAAGGAAGGGTGGGATGATGTCAAACCAGAGCTCAGGCACTGTAGGGTACATCTGCCAGAGTTAGTGGTGACAGTGGCAGAGCTAGCAGGTTGATTTGTATGTTGTTGTGGACCTGGAAAACCATATTATCTCTGTCATGTGCTTGAATAATTTCGTATGTATTTTGGGTTTGAATATTCAGAATTTTGAATACATTGCTTCTCAGTCGTTGACCCTTAAGCTGCTTTTGTGTTATGCCACTGGTAGGCACAACACATTACAGCTTTTTAGAACCTTCCAGCATTGATGAAAACAAATTTTTATTGAAACTGCTCACCCTTTCAGAGCACACCCATTACTGTAGAAACAAATTATCCTTTAGAAGGATATAAGAGAAGGTGATAATTCTTTCAGCACAGGGTGCTTTATCAGAAACACTGATTTATTGACTGTGAAATTTTACAGGCAAATACGCCAGCCTTGATGAGCCTTTTGTGGAGTATTTCCTCAGGTCTCTGATGAAAGTGATAACTTGAAAGAGAAATCCCCAAGAGAAACCCAGAGACTAGAGATTAATATATTAGCCTCATATGTGGGATCTGGAGTCTCATGTGACTTGTTCCTATCCCAGGTGATTATTTTGGAGTTGCCTTCATGCTAAAACTGTCTGCCTGGTGTCATCTGCACTGTTATTTTCTGGTTTTGTGTTTTTGTTGTTTTTTTTTTTTCTTTTTTTTCAACAAATCTTGAAATGCTTTGGTTTTCTAGTGGTGTAAAATAGAAGATTCTTAAAAATATTTTCCTTAATCTGTTAACTATTTCTTTGCCATCTTTGTATGGCTCTTGTATAATTTTCTGCATGGATTGTCCCCCTGCCATCCCAGGGAGGGGACTTGTGTGACGCTCCCATCTCCACACAGGAAACAATCAAACAAGGATGCAAACGAGTCTTCATGGTAAACATGGCAAGCATGGGAAGCAGTGCCTCAGACACAAGGAGAATAAATCTCTCTCTCCTCAGATTAAGTGCTTCTCTGAATGACAGTTCTTTATGGATTTTTCATTGGGATGATGTACAGCATCCATTATTTTGAAGGACTGCTCTTAGATCCAGGTAATCCCACAGCACTGGATGTTTGTGGCTTTGCCATGGAGGCATTAGGTCTTAGCAATATGAACACAGGCACAGAATTTTATGGGCTCTAGAGGTGTCAGATGGCAAATTACATCTCAGCCATCTGAGCCAGGGCAAACATCATAGTTGATATTTTATAGAAAATTATTCACTTACAATGAAGGAGCGGGGGTTGGAGAGGGAGGTTTTTCCCCTCTGACTGATCAACCAAAGGCATTTCCATTAAAGGCAGTTCCTGTAGGTAGGTGCCTGTACAAGGTATTTATGTGGTGTGGGAGTCTCCAACTACAGACTTGGATCTCTGGCTCCTTTGAGTAAAATCATCTCTGGCATTAAGTTAGTTATGAAATTGTAACTAATCAAGTTTATTACTACCTCAAACTAATGCGTGGGGTGTATGTTGAATTTAGGAATTGCTGTAATCTCTTTTGCTTCTCTGTTCTGGAGCTTACTCGTTACTCTAAAGTAGATCTATATGTGGACACACATTTAGAGAGCTAAGGAATTCCAGCTTGGAAATCCTTTTCAGGCCTGGATTTCTCCTGACTCTCAGCTCCATTCCCAGGCTGACAAGCTGACTGCAGCTTCAGTTAGGGAGGAGTCTCCCAGGGTGATAACACGGTGACAAACAGAGTGGAATTCATCATAAAGATTAACCCCTGGTGTCTTTGCCGTGGGACACATCCTGAGGTGCTGTCCCAAGGATGTTTTTCCCAATTGTCCAATGAGCTCCTGTCCTGTCCTGGCTGCACTAACACACTTTAAATCCGGGCTGTCTGTACAATAAATTGGCCTTTTTTCCCCAAAGAGCTCCGTGTGTGTTGCTGTCCTTTCTCTCTCTTTGCAGGGCAGTAACCATATCTATATTTTCATTCTTTCTTTTTGAAGGAAGAAGGGAATCGTGTCAGCAGCCTTCACCAGGGTGCTGAAATAGGAGTGCAAGGTGGTGAAGATTTCTGTGCTTGTGTCAGAGCAGTGTCAGTGGTCCAGGCTGGGCTGTGAGAGGTGGCACTGGGGTCCCTGTGGCACAGTCTGCAGTCAGGGTGAGGGTAAACAGCTTCAGGCTGCAATCCATTGTCAGACTGAACATAAATGGGCCACAGGGTGGGGGGAAAGGCCACAGCACACACTCTCAAGAGATAATTCTCCAGTGTGGTTTTACCAGTAGGAAAGCTTAAGAAAGTTTTTTGTTGTGAACAAGTGTTTGCTGCCTCTGCATTTCATTCCTGTAGTGTCCTCGTTTTGCTGTGTAACAGTGCTGAACTGGTTTTGAACTTTTTTCTGTCCAGCTTTGTTTTGTATCCATTCTTCTTGAACTATCTAGTCTGTGTTTCACAGACTCCATGCATGAAACTGTGCTGTGTGATTCCAAAATCCTGTGGGTAAAAAAGAACACTTTTTCTCCCAGTCTTCTATATTTTTTTCGATTTTTTTTTTTTATTTTCATGAAAATTATTTTAGTCCTGAAGAAATTTAAATGATCCTGTTATAGTGTGACCTCACAGCATGATGCAGTGATGACTCGCTGCTGCAGGGATAAGCAAGCAATGAGTGCCATATGTACCCAGTTCTGTCCCTGTGGAAAATATGTGTGAATGTGGGGTAGGTTTAGTCAAAGTTAACACCCCTCTGCTTGAGGAAAAATAGCAAAGTGTGACTGTGACTAACTGAATAATTGAATGGCTAATTGAATTCATTTCTAAAGGTGACTGCTATGAGGGGTAGCTTGCTAGTGTAGAGAAAATAACTTCCTTCTTAAAATTAAGTCTTTTCTGTAAAGCTACTCAGATAATAGTGCAAGGAAATGGATTTTAATGTGGCTGTGGTCATTTTTTTGTATTGGTACATCATTAAAACCATGTTTAGTGTGTTGAGATCAGAACAGTTACTCTAATGCTAACAGTTGGAGAGGACTGAAGTAACCAATGCATAGATTATATTGTGAGCATTAATTTCTGGCTACTTTTTTGTTTGTTTTTATATGCTACTTGGCCAGCTGCAGGTGTGTGGTGTGACTTTCCATAACTGAGCAGTTAAAAAAGAATTACTGAGTTACTTTGATTTTTACAGCATCCTGCCTGCAGCTTAAATCCAAGCTCAGTGCCTCTGGGTTTGTGTGCACCTCTCTTCTCCATTTCAGAGGTTATCCCTGGGTACTCTGTGCAGAGTTTTGGACAGAAACAAAGCAAGACACAATCCAGCACAAAAGGCAGCCAGTTTGAAGGACTCATTACAAATGTCACCTCTGTATCTACTCCTGATGCAAGAAGAGCTGCTTCTGACAGGCTTCTCTTCTGCATTTGGCACTTTGGCACTTGACATGGCAGATAATCTATGCAGATCCTGATCCAGCAGATTCCTGTCTCAATATGCTGAAAATATGCAGGTGTATATACACCCAAGTCAATATACAATATACAGGTGTATATGCCCCCAAGTCAGTATACAATATACAGGTGTATATGCTCCTAAGTCAATTAACTCATCTTAACGACTTCAGACTGGAACTTTCACTGCTGAGTGTGTTCTGCCCTCTTTGGCCAGCACTATTTAAACATGCATCCCTTTTATTAATTGTGTCTAATCCATATTGGATGAAATCTAGGTAAGATCCAGTATTCTCTTTATTTTACCTCTAACTGTTGCAGTGTTGTCAGTTCAGCTGGGAATGTGTACCAGAGATGGAACCTGTCCTATTGTCTTACTATTGCTCCACAGGGCATGGATCTAATTTCCAAAGTATTAGTTTTAAGCTAAAAAACACCCCTAAAGAATTAAAAGGTCATTGCTTTTAATAATTTGGAACGATAGGGACTGTTACATTTGTTACATTAATTTCAGTATATAATAGATCCCGTGGTCATCTTTTCCTCTGGCCAAATCGTTTCCTCTGTTATAAAAGGGACATCAGATCTTTTTGTCAGTTCAACATTTCATTCTACTTCAGTTCTATTTCCTAAAGAAAGGTGTAGCTTCGAGGCTGATAAGACCTGGCACTGATAGATTGCTATCCTTTCCCTTTAATGTCAATTAAAAAGTTCCTGAAAGTACAAGTTACCACTTTTGTCATTCACCTATTTCAAAAATGTGATATAATGAGGCTAAAAGAGATAATAATATTTGTACACTTGTGGGTTGCATAACCCTTTTAGTTTTGAAAGCAGACCCTTACTGCCAGTACTTTCATGTGACTGTCACTTTTAATGTGAAAAACAGTATAATTCCTCCACCTGGAAACCAAGTGGAAAGGACTTGCACTGTCAGCCAGAAATGATTACACCTGAGTCCTCAGTGTGTGGTGTTCCCTACAAACATTTGCTTCTTCGGGGGAATGTGTCTGGACTGCTCTAGGAGCAAATATCTGGTATCTGTCTGGTTCCTGTGTTCCCCTGCCACAGAGCAGGTGAAAACAACCTCATCTCCTGTAGTAAATAGCCTGGGAAGCCCCAGGCAGGTGTTTGTCCATAGCAGAACACAAGCAGGCACGTTCTGTATCTGCTGGCAAAGCAGTGGTCACAGAACAGCGATCCTCTCTGCCTTTTGCCCGTCACACATCTCCAGCCTCTGTCTATGATGAGATTTTATCCCTCTGCTCATTTGCACCTCCGTGCTCTTTCATTCCATGCTAATTGCTGTTCTGTGTTTCACTTCTGTGACATGCCTGTGCCTTGTCTATCACTTTTTGAGCTTGCAGTTGCTACATGTTATTAAGGTAAATTGTATCATAAGTGACAACATAATCGATATTTTCCTCATAATGGCACAACTCTACTTTGTCATGTTGGTGAAGAACCATATGAGTGGACAAGTCTCTATACTTTTAATCTTCCACATCTCAGAAAAAGAAAATCCAGGCCACTGTTAGAACAAATAGTAATAGAATTCGTTTTTCCTACTGGTTAACATAACAAAGCAGTCAGTTAAAAGAATAACTTATAAACACCATATATTTCCATAGAACTAAAACTTAGGGGTCTTATGACTGGCATTGTACTCCTAATTTTTATAAACCTCATTTGTTAACACCTGCAGGCAAATCAAGGAGGTGATACTACTTAGAGTAACAGAATTATGGCTACAAATGAGAGCTGTAAAAATATGCTGTCTGAATAAAAATAATATTAAAGGAACATTTGAGGGCTATTGAGTGCACACTTCACCATGTTGCTCAGAATTCTGTTTTCATTGTTGTACGGGCTGTAAAGAGTGTGAAATTTAAATTATAGGGAGGTGAGGAGATCTGCAGATTTCTGAGGAGAATGGCAGGATCTAGGAACAGCCACAAAGCTGTTTGTGCTGTCTTCAAACAGAAGAATCAGGAACATGTGTTTGTACTGAAACAGAGTGGATATACAGAGAGAAGATAATAAAAAATGGGTTTATACTCTCAATTAGCTTACTTCAAACTGTTTTAAAAAGACAAAACAAAGCTGTTACTATGTCCAGCCCAGGGCAGCCCCACAGGCAAACACTATTAGTACCTGCCTTTTTATCATTTATTGTTAATAGAAAAGGAACATGCAGCTTCCTCAGGGATTAGGGTGGATGCACCTGCAAGTCATGTGTGGAAAAACAGGAGTTTAAATTGGGAGAGAGAAGAGGAGGAAGAGCCTTTCCTCTGGGGAAAGAGGAGACATTCACTTTATGAAGGAAACAATGTAGTAATGAATTGCGATAGATTCATTTAAATTTAATCTTCATATTATACATTAAAGTGCTTCTGTGTAGGATATTTCTTTAGAGGTTAAATATCACCTGAGACTTGAAAGTGGAGCACATGGGGCAAGCAGAGAGGTTGTGAGGAATCGGTTGGTTCTTGATGTTTGCTTTGTAAGTGAAAATTCCAAAGTTTAATCTCCAGTCACTATTCAGCCAAAATAGTTGTATCATGCCACCAAAAGACAATTTGTACATTTTTCATTCTGCTTTGGAATTTGGAGAAGTGTGGTCTCAGGCTTTCAGACCAGCTGTGGGTGATCAAATAGTTTTAAAAGCAAGAGCAAGCAAAGGCAGGCAGTTGGGCACCTGTGTGGGTTGTGACAGTCACTGTGGGCTGCCCTCAGCTGAGGGCTCCCAGCCACCTCTGCTTTGCTTTGCTTTGCTTAGAGATTTTTTTTGTCTCTTGTCCAGATTTTCCCCATTTGATAAGAGAAATAGGTGAGATCTGAAGCCACACTAAGAATTACACTCATGTCTCAGGGCTGGGGTTGGGCTGCCAAATCGTGTTCTGTGGTCAGGTGCTCACATCAGGCAGAGTCATCTGGTGTGGTCACTGCACTGGTGTCTGCTGAGTTCAGAGATCTCGCCTGGTTCTGCTGGGGTTGAGTCTGTGCCAGCTCTGTCAGCTGCTAGAACAAGGGCTCTGAAAGCTGGGATGTGCCTCAGACACTTCTGCCTTTCACTTGTGGCTGCAGTTCCCTGCTGAGGAGAAGTGACCCCGTGAGCATCTGTGATTTCATAAAACCTTGGCTCTGCACTGGAATGGCTTGGAGCATTCATAAATTCACACTCATAAATCACAGCTCAAGGGATTTCTTCAAAACTTTGAGAATTGTGTATTGTAGTCTGAAGATTGCGATATACTCTTAATTTTCATAATTTAGAAGCTTTCCTATTCAAAAGTGCTTTGTTCACTTCAGCATTGCCATGAGACCGCTTGGTGTGTTAGATCTGCAGTGCAAGCTTGATGTAATGCAGTTATGGTTATAATCCTGCCTTCTGAGAAATGTCCTGAAGGAAATGATGAGGGAAAGACCTGGATAAAGGTCTGGTCTGGCTGCCTGTGGCCCCTTACAGAAACTGCTGGCTCAGATGAGGGTTCATGAAAGGTATTGTAAAAGCTTAAAAGTATACTCATAACTACTGCCAGTCCATTTTCTTTTTCAGTGGAGCCCTGAATATGCTTTAGCCTCGGAATGTGCACCCTTCCTTGGGAGGGAGAAATTTGTATTGCTATGTTTTGGCTGTTACATAAAAGGATGCTAAAACTGAAATAAAAATAAAGAAATAACTGAAAATATCAATGTTAAAAGTAAGAAAGAAAATTGTAAACACACTGTGATCGATACCAGAAACAGACAAGGATAAGTGAATTCAAACATTGACAGATGTACAGGAATAAACTTCACTGTCTTTACCATCTAAAAGTTTAAGGCAACAGAAAAAGCAAACAAACCAAGCAAAAAAAGCCCCAACCTGTGACCTTTACTGACCCTTACTAGATTTTTAAGTTGCTGAGGAATTGTTTTGTGTAGACACTGGGAAGTAGCACAGGTGCTTGTGGCTGTGCACTGCACACTCAGTCCTGCAAGGCTCCTGTGTCCTGATGTCTGTGCTGGCAGTGTTCTGTTGTAAGTGATACTGTGAACACTTGTGATGCTCCTTGGAGCTGAACCCTGCCTTGCCCATGTGCCATCACCCATATTCTCTTGTATAAAAAAGAACTTTCATTTTAACCTTGTTTAGTTCAGAAAGAAACCCAGGTACACATTTTATTAATGTTAGTGCTGAGGCTGTTTTGGGGTGATTAGAACCTTTATTTTTCATAATGATTTTTCTATTACAAACAGCATGAGATGACAACAGACTAAACCCAGAAGTAGGATCAGAAGCTGGAAGAATACACATTGAAAATTTATTTATAGATGTTGGGCCTCACTGGGATTAATTCACCAAGGATTCATCAACCCTATCTCCTAGCTGTGTGCAAACATGACCAAGGCAGCTTATTGACCTAAAACTGGAATAATGTCATTGGTGTCTGTGATACTATTTCAGATTGCTCTGCTGCAGTTGTGATGTGGAGTTTTGTGATGCTGTGTGTTGCACAGAAGCTTTCTGAATCTGCACAATTTGCCAGACACTTGTTACATCCTCCAAAAGAAATCGACTTCCCAACAGAAGCCTTGCAAGGGGAGGGTTTGGGGTGTGGGAGGATTTCACTGTTGTACATTGTTTTGGGTATTTTGTCTGGAGGTGATAGTGGCTACAGAAACCTGGGATGCCGTGAAGCTGTTGGAGTAGAGCTGACTTACATTGATTTCAGTGTAATCAAATTATGACTTGTGTAGGTTGTTGTCCTGCTTCTGATAAAAAGGTTTAGTAATGAACTTGGCCACACCATTTCTATATAGAATGGTGGCTGATTTAAAAAACAACAAAACAAATTAAACAACTGACATGAGCATTTTTACAGACAAATACTTCCTCCCCTTCCTAAAATTCCATGGTTATAATATATATTTGATGTATTGTATATATAATATATATTTGATGTGACATTCCTTTTCTTTCTTTAAACCCATTTTTTTGACAATGTCCTTCATTCAGTGGCAAAGACTAGAAGCTACCAGTGCAGAGACGGGCTGCCTTTTCCCTCAGCCCTTTGTTCTCAGATTTTGCAGATAACTGTCCCCCTAAAAGGGCAGGACGTGTGCACTGTACTGCCTGCACGATACCAATGCTGCCATTGCATTGTGCTGTTACAAAAGCAGAAAACTTTCCTCTGGCAGTGCTTTCCCTGCAGAGCCTGGAGACTGCTCAAAGTGCTTCTGCTCTGCTAAGTTCTCTGAACAGGCTCTGTCCTAAAAGCTGTGCTTAACAAAGCCAACCAGTTCAGCTTTGATCAGTGGACAAGGAGAAGAAAAAATCTCAAGCAGCTGCCTCCTCCTGCACAGCAGTGTTGACTGCAGAGTGTTGGGCTCTGGGTTGCAGTGATGGGTTGTGGTCCAGGGCAGCAGAGACTGAAGCAAGTGAGCTGTGACTCTGTGGGCGCCTCTTGTCAAAACTGAAGCTCTGAGCTGAAGGTCTGGAGTAGTTCAGGAGCTCATTCCCAGGGGAATGCCAAGGCCCAGCCTCGGGGGAGCAGAGTTATTTGTCAAAAACATGGGGCAAAAGGCAGTTCAGAGGACTTTCAGCCATGCAGTTCTACTCTAGCCCTGAAGTATGGCAAACCTTGGAGCTCGTATGATTATATACTTGTTGCCTTTAAATCAGTTGCTTAAATTACTGTTTGACTTGTTGCACCAGTGAGAATGTGATCTGCCTGATAATCTTAACATTTTCTTTTTTTATTCAGTTTTAATTTTAGCAAGGAACAGTGAAAGGAAGACTTGTTGCTGGTGTGAGGTAGGAGGGAGCAGACAAATTGTTCAGTTAGCATGGTTCTTATAATAATTGCCTAACTAACAGAGGCCATGCCAAGCAAATTCAGGGACTTTTTTTCTGTGTTGCCCCTCACAATGATACAAGCACGAGGCCTATGTGTTATTACACTTTGTTATGCAAATGTGCAGTGTAGTATCAGTGGTAATACTGATGAAAATATGTGAAGCATTTGTTAGGGCAGCTTGCATATTAACGTTTCCCTCTGTCATCTGCAACTCGTTAAAATGTATGAACATATTAAACACACTGGGATAGTGGTGTGTGATGTGTGTCTGCAGGGGCTCCCAGGCCATGTTCTGCACAGCTCCATGGTGTGATGTGTGTCTGCAGGGGCTCCCAGGGCATGTTCTGCACAGCTCCATGGTGTGATGTGTGTCTGCAGGGGCTCCCAGGGCATGTTCTGCACAGCTCCATGGTGTGATGTGTGTCTGCAGGGGCTCCCAGGGCATGTTCTGCACAGCTCCATGGTGTGATGTGTGTCTGCAGGGGCTCCCAGGGCATGTTCTGCAGGACCTTTCAGCTCCCACACGTTGGGCCCTGCTGTTCCCCCTCTGCCATCCTTGCTCAGGTCAGACCTGCCAGGAATGGAGATGGGGATGGGGATGGGGATGGGGATGGGGATGGGGATGGGGATGGGGAGCTGCTGCTGCTGCTGCTGGGGAAGATTGAGGGGCATCCTTGCTGTGAAGGCACTCAAAGGAGTGCTTTGAAAAGGAAGGTACTTCTGAAGGGATGCCACGCTCTGCTTGATGCCATGTCCCTTCTGACAGCAGGGCTTTTCCTCCCTTGTGTGGTTGACTGCCTGTGTGTGAGAGCAGTCAAACACATGGCCCCTTGTGCCTGTTCTTGCTGAAGCACAGCAGGCCTCTGACCCTTGCCAGGCAGGCGACTTCGGTTAATTGTGCTTGTAGATTCTATTGCTGACACAAATAACGTAACATACATTGTGTTTTCCAAAGGCAGTTAGTCTGGATTTTTAAGTGGATTTTTTTGCTCTCCTGCCTCTTTAATCTCTGCCTTAGCAGTAAAGGTTGATGAGCAGTGTTGAAGATGTGCTGATATAAACACAGCCAATTGCCAAATCACTGCGTCAGCCTTGTTAAATCCATGTTTACGTGATTATGGGCTGTCATTTCTGCAGTTATGTAGCTGCAGGCGCTTTCCTGGGCTCCCAAGCGAGATCCAAACATTGAAGTGACTGCTGTTTTTTGTTGCATTTTAACATATAGCAGTTTTAATATTTTTAAGTGTGACTGTCAAGTTACTGTGTGAGGATCTTGAATGAATGAAGTTTCAAGGTCACAAAAAACCTGGAGTTGTGAGGGATTATTTTAGGTTTTATCCAGGACAGGCTCTGGGCAATTAGAAGTGTGCTTTTAGATTAGATAAAACTTGTGAACGTTGTACAGTTCAGCTGAAGACATGACAGGTCCAGACCTTTCTGCTGTTGCACAGGGGGTCATTCATGCAAGGTGAAGTCTTTAGAACTTTTATTTATTTGCAAAATGCAAATAAATAAATAAAGCCTATAGCTGTGATTTAATTCATTCCTTCTATCATCCTTTCAAGCACTGGTCTCTCCAAATCAGGCAATAAACAACTGTCAGTGTTGACCCCTGAAAAATACTTACTTTTTGCTTTATCACTTAGAGTATGCTGTCATTTCTGCATTTAAGCAGCTTCAGGCATTTTCTTCTGCATCCTGGCTGTTTTGTGGAGATCTTGGCTCCTGTCAGGAGACCCTAAGTGGTCTGATGTGCCCCCACTGCTGGGGCTCTGCCACACCGTGCCTGTGATGCCCACCCAGAGTGATAGGGAAGGTTCTCCCCAGGCTGGGGACTGAACAGATGGGCTCCTCTTGGTCCTTTTGGTGTCACCCAGAGTAGATGCTCGCTCATTTATGTGGTTCAGCTGTGATTATCACAAAGCTTCATTTTCATCTTGGCTTGTGCTGAGGTCTGTCTGGTTTGGTGTTTTATGTGTGCTTGCTCTCCAACTGTACTCATTCCTTCCATGTATATTCTATTGACCATGCCATATTTCTTATATCATAATGTCCTATTTTGGAGCCAGAACCTCTGCTTGGGGATGTTAAAAGGAAGAGCAGAACAATTTTCCATTAGCAACCCAAATTTTGTGAGGGCCAAACGTCCTTTGAATATACCATTGAATATATCCATTGCAATCAATGGATGAAGAGAGTCTGATTATCAGCAATTATTTTTGATGAAAAGAGCCTCAAAAACAGGGTATCTAGAGAGCTCTTATTTAAAATTGGGACATAGAAATTGGCTGGAGTAGTTCTTTTAGGAAGCACAGTAAAAAAGTTCTCCTTTATGTTACACACATTTTCAAGTAATGACTGGCTATCACTGGGGTGACTTTTTGCAATACAAAACATAATTATTCTTGGTGATACCTGAAATACTAGGAAAAATTGAAGTCCAAGATCATTTCTTGAAAATATGTCCAGGAGCTTTAACCTTTTCTTCAGATTTCATAAGAATGATTTATATAGTTGTATATTTTTATGCCCAAACCTAGGGTTTTTTTAACCAGGTGGTAAAAAATATTAGAAATGTGATTTTAGTTAGCTGTTTCTTTGACAGCAGCCCCTAAAGTTAATGTAACAAGCTAGCAGAGCTTTTTTCAATTTTGGTGGGGATTTTTTAAAATGGAAACTTGGTTGCTTGCAATCTCCTTTCAAAATTCTATTGCTTGCTTAAATGCAGATATTATGTGCATAATGAGGGGTAAAACTGACAGAACATGTCTGTCACTGGAATAATGAATATGAAATGATCAGTTTGAAATGAATGAACTGTAAAATATATCATTATTGTTCAGTGTTCCATACCTTTCACAATAAAAAGCATGAAATGAAATTTGCAGTAAAATGTGTCCCATCTGCGTTACTGTAGGACAAAAGTTGAGATTTCACGGGTCAAAATCATTCATACTAGCAATTCATAGAGGTGGTTGGTAATTAGGGACCAAGTGATGAGGGAAAATAGTGTTTGATATTTAGTCATGAGTCCTAACCAATTAACTAAAAAAATCTCCAATGGGTAGAAGATGCAATTTCATTTTTCTTCCATCAGTCTGTCTTTTGTTTGACAAACAAGTTTTTCTGCCCTGGCCAGAGCCCTGGAAACTCTTTTTACAGCAGACACCGGTAATTAGGGAATGATCTGTTTAATTATCAGGGAATACTAATAAGGAATGAGTGGAAGCTTAGCTGTTTTTGAGATTAGACAGACAGAAATGAATTGATTTATAGACATAAAGAATGTATCTTGTGCAAGTACTCATATCAAGCTCTTCTGAGCACTTAATTATTCCAGTATTATATAGTATCTGTTTTGGAGGAAAAAGTCCTGATTACATATAGTGTTCCAGTGTTTCTCGAAATCAGATGTTTTCTCCAAGTGTGTATTTTCATTTTTGGAGTAGAAACGCAACTAAGTTGTCACCTCCTAAGCAGTGACGGTTGCCGAGGGCAGGAGCTCCTGTCTGGCTGCTGGGATTGTTTCACTCGTGTGTGGGTGCTTGCTGGCCTGTCACACACCTGAACGTTTCACATCAGCAGACCAGCAGTTCTCCAGCAGTGTCTGATCTTCCTTCATTTGTCCCCGTGCTGCCAGAGCCCCAGTGGCTGCCCATTCCTCATGAGCCACGTGTGACCTTGGTGGGCTCAGGGCTCTGTTCCCAGGCTGGGAGTGTGGCAGTGTCACCTGGCAGTCAGCAGGGCTGGGAGTGTCACCTGGCAGGCAGCGTCCCCTGGCTGGCAGTGTCACCTGGCCTGCAGCAGGGTTGGGAATATCACCTGGCTGTCAGTGTCACCTGGCTGGCAGCAGGACTGGGAATTTCACCTGGCTGGCAGTGTCCCCTGGCTGGCAGCAGGACTGGGAATTTCACCTGGCTGGCAGTGTCCTCTGGCTGGCAGTGTCACCTGGCAGACAGTGTCCCCTGGCTGGCAGTGTCACCTGGCTGGCAGTGTCCCCTGGCTGGCAGCAGGGCTGGCAGTGTCACCTGACTGGCGTGTCCCCTGTGCCTGCTGTTGGGAGCTGCCCAGCAGGAATCACTGCAACAGATGTCCCTTGGTTGCCACACGGGTGTGTGAATGTCCCACAGAAACTGCTGCCTGTCCCCTCCCAAAGGTAACCCAGCTGATGAGGTTTTCTGTGAGGAAAAGGAGGAGGTTTTGCTGTGTGGTTTTGTACAGTCAGGAAGATTGGTCAGCCCAGCTTCAGTTCTTTGTTTCCTGTGGGGTCCCCTGCCCCAAGTCTAAAAGTCTAAATTTTGTTATTGCCTGAGGAGTGCAGAAACGCAGGCAGGAACTACAAATTTTTGAAGAAGGAGAAACCTTAAAAGAAACCTTGGAATGATATTTATTTTGGCATCTGAGGAAAGGCTGTGCAGGTTCCAGAAGGCTGGCTTCAGTTATGTTTAATACCAGAGGGAGGGAAAAAGTAACCCACACATTCAGGTGGTCTCTAGGTTTACCTTCCTCTGCCTGGACATCTCCTTCCTCACCTGTTGATGTGATCAGGATAACATGAGGAGGGACAGTTGCACAGAGGGGTTCCCAGGAGTCAAGATTCAGATTCAGAGTCAAGGTTGAAGAGAGCTGGAAAGCTGCCTTAGTCGTTGTTGAATTTGATAATTTGTTCTCAATCCTAAAGAGGCTGAAATACTAAAAGTGTCTTGGTGCTGTCATTGGATCCATATGGGGACAAGAATGTGTTAATTGTTGGTGCAAGGTCATGGTCCAGCTCTGACTGGAACTCTGACTCCTAATGCAGGCAAATTGTGGCACACTTTCACCCCAAGCTCTACCTGTACTCAGCATTTGTTATTTAAATACATAAATGTGGGAATGAGGTACTTGCTAATATAAGAATTGCATTTTAAAACTTGGCTGTTGGCAGTATAATTTCTATGTAAATAGACTGATATGTTTCAAAACACTCAGCAATTAGGAGACACTTGAGGATGTTGAGGGAAGAAAGAAAAATAAGAGCCTGTTTCCAGGTTGAAGTGCAAAAAAAAAAAAGAGGTGAAGGAGTTTTGAGGGAAGAATAAACCATTCAGATAGGATCAGTGATAATTTTAGGTTTGAATCTGTTGAAAATGTACTGAGAGAAAAGATTGCCTTGGAAAAAATAAAGACTGCATTGATAATGAGGGGGCATAAAAGTCAATTAAATTAAGCATTGTGTTATAAAGTCAGAGCTGTTTATAATCAGAAACAGTATCAAAGCTTAAAAACTTATTTCTTTCAGGCAGTTCCTAGGTCTAGACTCAGCTGTTAAAAGAAAACAAATGAAGTAGAAAAAGTTAGAGTGTAGTTAGAATGTAGCTGAAGAATGCAAAGTAGTTCTGAAAAGCAGGGTGTTGGTGTGGTTGCCATATGGATTCCATAGCCCATGGAATTAAGGCATTCTCTGCCTTGGAGAGCTGAAACACAGAGGTCTTGACTCTCAGAATGTCTGGAACACTCACATTCCCATTGAATTTTGGGGGTGGACAGATCATTATTTGTTTTGGAGTCTATAGAAGCTTCAGTCAGGACCACAGACTAATAAGAGCTGTTGTATGAAAGTGCAAAGAAGTTGGGCTCGATCCCAAAAACCTGCTGTTGTTCGGGAGACTGTAACAGAGCCTGTCTGAAACGAGCAGCATGGAGAGAGCTGCACTGAATGGTACCAGAGAGGAGACTTTACTGATGACTGCCAGGGCTCCCTTTGTCCTGCCTGGGTGCCATTTACTGCATTCCTTCTTTCTGCTGGGGCTGAGAAGTGCCTTGTGCACTGATGTAGGAAAATTTACATAATCCTTGTTTTATTCATGTGTGGACCGTGTGACAAATGCCATTTAAAGGTATATGCTGAGAGGTTTGCAGTGAGGATAGAAAGTCGGTTAATAGATTTATTTTGAGGTACATTTTGACTTCTTAGAGACATCTGAACAGAAAATAAATGCTTGCAAATGGACTTCCTGTTGTGTTTCTCTGTGGTGCATTACTGGTAGCTGTTTTTACACTTCATGGTTTATCTGTGGGTTTGGTCCATGGCTGTTGGACAGGTTGTGATCACATGGAACAGAGCTGTGCCACCCTACCTGTGAGCAGCTTGCAGTGGAACAGTGAATGTGACACCTGCAGTCCCCTGTGGTCTGCCCATAATGCACAAATAGTGCAAGACTATCAAAGGATGTGTACTCTAAGGGTTCTCATGCTCCCAGCTCGGGATTTCTGTGCATTTTCACGTTTCTCCCTTGACCTTTCAGCTTCATGAGCCTTTGCCTACGCAGACGTGCCTAGAATTTATCAGTCTCTCTCAGTTTCTTGCACTCTTCCTATTATTCCCTCTTAAAGAGTTGGAGTTTCTTGGTTTTCATCAGGGAATAAAGCATCTCTTCTACAGTGCAGTCACAGTTTCAAAACCATCATGGTTCATTTGGAAGGAGTGGTGATGAAGGAAAAAGATGAGTAGCTTCTTTCAAGATCTGCTGGATGAAGTAAAGGACAGGTAATTTGCAGCAATACCTGTCCTGTACATGATTAGCTTCTCTCTATTGCAATATCCTTCAGCCCCTGTTGTATGGAAATCTGTAATTTTAAACAAATTGTGAAAAGATGAACATCAATAATTTAGTCTATTTTTTAAAAAAAGAAACTACTTAGTCCTTTAAAATCTGTGACATTAGGATTTATCTCATTTCCCAAGATTTCCAAATGTGTAGGCTTATATGTAGGAGCATAGGATTTCAGTGAGATTAATTTGTTATAGTGCTCAAGTCTGTTTTATCAAAAGAGTGTGGCATGAAATTTTATAAAGGCTACAGTTTTTAAAATTTTTTTTCATTTATTTTAGCCTCATAATAGAATAGGGGTTTTAACTTAGAATTTTTCAAAACAGAGTGTTGCTGAAACTCTTGAGATGTAAGTGCATAAAACCTAAGATACCTTACACTCTTTTTTAAAACTTCAACTCAAGGTACTATTTACAAAGGAAGACATGCTAATCTGAATGATAAGGTGCTGAGAAACTTTGGAAAATCTGCTCAGGCAGTGTTAAAATGTCTCGAGTTCTGTAGTAGCTGCAGTGTTCACTTTAGAGATGTCATAATTGAGACATTCATAGGGAGAAATAGCAGCAATTGGAATCCCCTGGTTTTGGTATTTCAGGCAATAAGGGGGGTATTACAGATGCAAATTAGTTCTGTAGATAAACAGGGCATCCTGCAGCTCCTCAGTGAGGTCTGTCTGGTGCTGTTAAGGGATTGCTCTTGCTTTTCTGCACAACCACTGAATTTGATTTGTTTTGCTTCCTATAAGAAGACAGTGTCATGATAAAAATGCTCATTGGAGCTCTGTGTGTTCCTCAGCATTATGTGAAATATCTGGAGTATTTGCAAGGTATTGGTTCCCATACAGTGAAACTGCTGGGAGCCCTGGTCAGTTCTGACAGAACTCTTCAGAGCTCACTCCATTCTCGTTTATTTAAGGAATAAGGATAAGAGTCAGGTTAATTTAAAATTCCTGCTGTTAATGTTCATAATGGAAAAATAAATCCATATTCTGAACAATTTTCAGCCCAAACAAAAGAGATAAAGTGTGTAAGATTGGGGCAGCTTCATACAGTGAGCATGGAGTTATTAAATATTGAAGAAAGTTAAATTAAATTATAGAAGGGTTAAATATTGGGCATCTCAAGCTTTAATGCCTGTTTAAATGAGAATGAAGCTGTTTATGAGGAATTCATGTTTAATTGGAGATCAGCATGGATAAGCAAGATAAGTTACATGCTTTTTGAGTACAAGTAAATAAACACCTTGTTTGTGACTTCTTTGTGCCCTTGAGACATCAGTGAAAACGTTTTTATATCATTGGATACTTTCCCCAAGGTTTTGACCCTTTAACTTTCATTTCTGAGGATGTGATCAATAAGGGCTGTTAAAGTTCCCATGGAAAGCTGTGGGACAGACTCATCCCCTAATTCCAGTTTTGTTCCTTACATATGAGACGTGCAGCTTCCTGCTCTTAATGCTGAAGCATGGAAACTTGGGAGCTCAGAATTCAGGTTTGCATTCTCTGAAGTCTGTTTGTTATAACAGCTGTCAATAGATAAATTTGTAAGGACATGTTGATGAAGGAGTTGAAATGTCTTTTGTGTTAATTAAAATAACTTTTAAGCTTACAGGCACTTCAAGACCAGGGACCACAACTACGTGGTCCACTCCCTAAAAGATGGCAGTGAGATAGGGTGTAAAGGCTAATTCCTGTCTGCATATGAAAATTCAAAAAGTGCTCTTCAGAAATAAGGGTCAGAAGTAAAAAAATGCTGCTGAAAGTTTTACATCCCAATATTCTAAGTGGAATTCTACAAAATTTGCAGCTAGATTGTTTTTTCCTGAGCAGCACAGGTTTGGGTTGGCCAAAGCATTCATGAAGTTCCTGTTAAATACTTGATGTTAATTTGGTCAGTGTTAAGAAGTTTCTGTCCCCCACTCACAAAAAACCCCAAACAAACAGATTTACAAGAGAATTAAGCATATTTATAGCTGCATAAACATCTCAACATGTCAGAGTAAGTACAGAGTGTGTTATTTTACTTTAGAAATAGCCAGCAGTGGAGTAATTACTGATACTATCAAGCCTATTAGGCAAGGCACTTGGTGCTTTTGGTCAAATTAGTTTGTAATATGAATTAGCTACCGAAAAAAGAGTCTTCCTTTTCAAATGTTCCCCCTTTTTAAAGATAAGAACAGATTTTGTTGATGGGAACTGTCATTATTGAAAGGCCTTCTCTCAGGGGCCAGAACACGTGCTTATGGCAGAAAAGTTGATGCAGTGTTTGGTGCAGAGTGGGTTTTGCTGTGCAGCACAATCAGAGGAGCGCCAAGGCATCCACAGCAGCTCCACTGGGTAATTTAATGTTGCTGAGATGCACTGCCCGTAATGTATTGCTCAGTTAAAATGTTCTCCAAAGAGTTCACATCTCATAATCACACATCATAAATCACAGAAATTCTGCTTTAACTGATCTTAGTGTCAAAACTCCCATTGCCTTAATTGGGGCAGGAGTTTCACATGATTATTTTATGTAAAAGCATATAAAGCATTATGGTTTAAAGTTGTCTATCTAAAAATAAAGCCAGAACATAACAACTGGAATTTCAGTAATTCAGGCAGTGGCATGACAGGGAGAACAGTGTGTGGGAGAGAATAAATTTCTTCTCTTTGTCTTTGGCAAAGCATATAAAATGTGTTTTATATCTGAACGTTTCTGGAAAGTTTTCAGGGTTTTTGTAGGTAGGGAAATAGTTCCTTCTGATAGAGCTACTCAATGGTGGTTTTTTTCATCCTAATGCTGAGAAAGATTTAATCCTGTAAAATGCAAACATTTATTTACTTCTCCTACTTCACAGCCATTTTCAGTTACCACTTTTTTCTTAGTTTCTTTTTCATCAAAAATGCATTTATCCATGTCCTTGTTTTCTCTGCCTTCCAGAGGAAGTCTTAAATTCTTTCTCAAGCTCCAATCTCAATTTCTTTAGTGACCTAAGCCCCCAAATCTGCCTGTCTTCTGAACATTTTTGTTCCTAGCTGCTACTTTATGAGATTTGGGATTTTGCTGCTGTCTTTGGTTTCTATTCCTGGCTCATTCTGGAAATCCAGGATTCAATCTCAAGACATACCTTGGGGGAATTAAGGTCTCCTCTGTTATAAAGCTACATATGCACAATCTCTGAGATACTTCACTTACCAGAAACTGGAACTAGTGGAGACTCCAGTGAATTTCTGTTAAGGATATGAGATTTCAAAACTTCTCACTTGGAAGGCCTTTGACACCTACACAGGATTCCAGCAGGCTGAGCTGAAGGTCACTGGAGATAGCAGATGAAAAGAGGTGGTAAGAAAGCTTAAATTTTTAAGCTAGAGATGAGAGAACATATTATCAACACAATTAAATGGAAAATAAATCCATTGTGCTATTTAGAGGAGACAAAGAAAGAAAACATTTGGATTCATAAAGCAATTCTTAGCCATTATAATTTGCTACCTCAGATTTTAGCTGCCTGAAGTTTAGAAATGGTCATTTAAATCAACTGACAATATGGAATCTGTCCTGGTGTCAGGAATGAAACCTTCTAATAGTCACTTTTTTCCTTTTACAATTCTTTTATAATGTCTTATTTTTTGGATCAGTGACATTTTCTAACTGATTTCAGTCAGAAACCATCTGAATTTTGAAAATGCCACTGTATTTTCAAACAGGTGTTGGTGTCAGCTTAGAGAAAAGATGGCTTTACTCATAAGATGATGGCCTCATACACTTTGTCCTTACTGTCCTCCTGTTATTGTAATGCTCCTGCACTGACAAATCCCAGCTGGGTGGCTCCCAGGCTTTAAGACGTGGAAGATTTAATGCCCAGCCTGTGGGGAGTGCTGTGCATGTGGTGCAGTGCTGAGCACACGGGATGAGGTCAGCACGCTGTGGGCGTTGTGAGCATCACCTGGGCCTTTGTGCATCCGGATCCACTTTGTTCCACCTGGGGCTGTCCCCTGCCCCTCTGAGGACAGCAGTCCTGGGCACCAGGCTGGTCCCCCTGCAGGGAGCACACAGGGACCCTTCCCTGCATGCCAAGGCTGTGGCCACATCCTTGCGTGGGACACGCCCGGAAAATAGCCTGTGACACAAACCTCAGGGCACTGACCTCGAGCTGTAATAGAGGAAGATCAAGTGCCTTATCGTAGGTGATATAAATTATTTATAGTGTGGGTTGCTGTGAATGACTGTAGCCCTGGAAAGGGCTTTTAACCCTTTAAGTGTGGCAGAAATAAGATGCACAGCTACATGGTCGTCTGTCATGACAGGAAGAAAGAGCCAAGTTTATTCAGAAACACACTTGGTTTTATAGCATGACTGCAACTCCCAGAGTAGAGAAAAGGTGATTGGTTCAGAGAGAAGACACCCCATTGCCAGGGCCTGGGCACACACCACAACAGGTGTTCTATCTTGTTATTAATTCCTTTTTATTTTGACCAAATTATCACCCTGGGAGAAATTCTCCCTGGCCTTGAGCTGGACCAGCTCATCGGCTGGGAACAGAGCTGAAAAGCTCCAGCCTGGAATATTTTTCAGGCTCTAACTTTCTTACTTTCTCGATATGTGTCCCACAAATGACTAATAAATTATAGGAAGGGAGGCACGTTTAAAAAAGACAAACAACCCACAGCATGGGTATCTTTATGTCCTAACTAAATATATTTGAATTCATGCAAGCCTTGTACTGATTCTGGCTTCCACCCAGCTACAAAAAAATGCAAGGAAAAGCGAGACAATAAATGCTTCCAGAGAAGATCTTTTGTGAGAAAAACAAAACCTTTTTCTTTTTTTTTTCTACTTTTGGAGTTAATATCAGCGTGCTACAACTTAATATGCATTAAGAAGGAAAAGACTTTTTTGTATAAATCTTACTGCTGATTATCCAGCGTTTTTTGCTCATTTGAGCTTAACTGGCTGTGTAGTGCTCTGCTTTTTTAGTTCCTGAAACTTCACATACAAATCTGTGCATAGATCTCTTCCATCATCTTTAGCAAATGCAAACCAAAGAGAAGGAGTTTGCTTTAACTTGATTTTATAGAATACTTTGAATTTGTAAGCATTGTTGAGAAGCACTGAAATATTTTTTAACCATTCCTGCCTTTTCCATTTTAAAGATAAAATGAAAAAATCCCATCTTATTTAAAACTTTAAAGAATTCCCAAAAGGATGCATATTAATATTTAGAATATCCTAATAAGCACTGTATATAATCAAAATTATGGAATTTTTCAATAATGGGAATTTTGTTTTTCTTTTCTAGTTAAACAGAGTTTCATGTAGCCTGCAATGGACAGCATGGTAAAACCTTTTTGTTGTGGTGGTTAAATAAATGCAGTGTGGTATTACTATGTTTTTGGAAACCTAAAATCTGACTCACATATCCTGAAGCAGAATCAGCTCAAATAAGATAGGACAAAACACTTCTGAATTTCGAAAATTTTATTATTTTGAAGACACTGCATAGAGATAGGAAAATATCAGAGATTTGAGAGCTATGTTAATCTGTGCATAAACACTGACTTGAACCAGTCTAATATTTTGTAGTTGTCCTTTTGTCTCAGAGTAAGCAACTTCAAGTATTCATTGATCATGTTAAGTCTGAAGGTTTTTCCTTTAGAATTTGTTATTTTATGGAAGCCTGTAGAGTGGTTGCTGCAGTTAGTTCTAAGGTAACATTTTTCCAGCCTTTAGCAGGGAGAGGATAAACAATCCCCCCAGCCAGAACACCAGCTACTCATCTCAGCATTAGAGAGTTCTTATTTTAAAGCAAGTACCCGAAACAGTGTAAAAGGATCAATAATTTCGTGATATGAAAATATTTGAAGAGAGATGATCTGGTGCAAAAGAATTGCTTTGCACTCCCGAAGAGCATGGATATTTTCCATTATTTGTGAAATTTCCACACCACTGGCCACACGAAGCTTATACAGCCATAGTTTTTACATTTGGGGATGTATTTCCAAGATTCATCACCAAGATAAGAGCTTGCAAATCATTTGATATTTTATTTCGCTTTTGCTTTATTGTTCTTTTCCCAATGCCAGTCTCTAAGTTCTAAACTGTAGCATTTGTTTGTAATGTACTTTTCTTCCCCCCAATATAATTTAAGGTGTGGTTGTTGATGCCACTGATTTGACTGCTGTTATTGCTCACGGACACCAACTGGAGAAAGCTAAGGCACTCACTGGATCCTGAGAATTCCTTAAGTAAAAGTCCCATCAAAAGCATTCTCTAGGAATCAGTAAGAGGAAAGTTTAGGTGTTTTTTTTGTTTGTTTCCTTGTTTGGGCTTTTTGTTTGATTGATTTTTTTTTAAGAGCTCAGACCCTTAACAGAATCAGGAGGAATGAAAAGCATTTGGTGCTTGAAATTTGAGTTGCATTTCATGTGAGCTCCTGTTTACTGTTTCATTATGGCTGAATTGCCTCTGCCTGCAGTCAAGGGATGCCCTTTGGCTCAGTGTCCCTCAGAGCCTGGGAGTCACACCTGAGTGCCACTGGAGCACATTTGTGTGTCTGCATGTTTCAGGCAGTTCACCTATTCTAATAACAAATGCAGAATACTTCAACTGCCCGGCAAACCAGAATCCCAAATGCCATAAAAAGCTCTGAAATTGCATCCATCACTTCTGATTTTTCAACATCGACAAGATTTTGGCTTTCATCTATTACATAAACTCACCAATTTCTCCTCTGGCTGTACAGTCATTACAAGATAAAGAGATTTGAGATCCCTGTTTTCCATTTCACCTTTTCCTGACACATCCCCAGTTTAATCTTCCTGTTGCTTAGTTATTGCAAAAATGGGCAAAACCAACTACTGTGAAGATAAGTATGCTTTCTTCTGAAAGAAGATCTATTGCAACATAGAAATGAACTCAAAGCTCCCAGATTAGTGCTGGAATATAAAATAATTCCTTTAGAAGGATCAGTCTTCCCACATCCACAGTTTCCTAACGGTCGAACAAAGAAGCAAGAAAGGAAAAGGATGAACTTCAATTTATCATAAATGTATTTGTATGCTTTTACCAGACAGCCAGTGAAGAAAATAATTTGTTAAATGCTCACGTTTACCTGTGGCAGAGCCCCCTCCATTGTCTTGTCGGGTTTTGCTGCTTTCTTCACAAATGGAGGAAGTTGAATCTCATTGATGTCAGGGGGTTTTACAGATGACAAGGCATGAAAGAGTTTAGGGTCATAGCTGTGGATTTTGTTTGGTTTTATAATTAATTTGTTTTTTTTTTTTAATTTGGTTTCAATTTAACTGTCAACTCTCCATTGTTGAGGTGATTTCTGTTAACTCACCAGGTATTTTCCTCAGCACTGGGTACACACAGCTAAATAATAGGTATAGAAATTACCTTGCATCTGAGTTTGCTGCAAATGGGGTAGATATTCCTTGGTGCAGTGCTCCCTCTTGCCTGGGGGAGTACATTCCTCAAACTGAAATGCATTTAGCAGTCACCATTGTATTCCTTATGTAGGAGTTCCAGTGACATAACATTCAGATTGTGCCTTCAGGAAGAAACCTCAATTTATAAGCAGAGCAAAGCTAAGCCTCTTGCATTTCTCCCTTCCTTTTTATTTTGTGTCTTCATCCTTTCCAGTCCATAGGAGATGGATGGTCAGAGGGGTGTAAATGGAGAGGGTTCAGCAATAAGACAATCTGCTGATAGGGTGTAGCCTCTCCTTAAAGTGTTTTTTTCTTTATGATCTTTCTGTGTGCTTCAAGACCAGATATCCAAATGTTCAACAGCTGGATTTGAAGGACAGGTTTTTCTAGAAAAACTTCAGATCCCCTGGTTAAACTGTAAAGAAGTGCAGACTTTATCAGTGATTAAAATGTAAGAAGTTTGTTTTCTCTACAATGCTCAGAACACAGAAGTAATTGCAGGTATTGTTCCAAAAATACAAAGAGAGAAGGTGACCAAGAGTCGAGTGTTCTCACCCACCATTCTCCTTTGTGTCTTTTTAAGTTGGGTTCCTCTGGATGCTCTTTCTCTTGCACCAGGGCTTTGCAACTGAAAGTAATTCCTTCAAAAGTGTCTGAACCTAATTAGGCTGACAGTTGAGAGCACATTAAACATATTTTGAAAATTGCCTTTTTATTTTAGTGTCTTAATTGGAGGGATGTCTGCAAGTGTTGGTTTTCTCGTCAGTGCAGTACAAGGTGGATGTAATTTTTCTTTTATATTTGAATGTTTATTGTGGGGATTTTGTTTGTGGCTTTTGAGTAATGCCATTAATATTGGAAGTATGTTAAATGCTTTCTCTTTATAGATAAAATGAGCTGAATGGATATGAAACACAAACCAAATTAATTAGGCATGTTCTTTTCTTCTCTAGTGAACAGACACAAACCCTGGATTGAGACGTCGTATCATGGAATCATAACTGAAAACAACGACACTGTGATTTTGGACCCTCCCCTGGTTGCTTTGGATAAAGATGCACCTGTTCCCTTTGCAGGTAGGAATGTACATGAGCAGCAGCCTTTGAGCCTGTGGACTGCATTTTGTATTTGTTGGCATTTGTAAGGAAGGAATTTCCAGTGTGGTTTGAAGGAAGTGTAAAGGTTGTGTCTGAGTACTCAGGACCTGACTGTTGGCCCACAGATCCTGAAATGAAGTGTTTCCTACACTGGATTTGTTGTGAAGCAGAACAGAATAAAGAGAATAATCCAGCAGGCACCCACTATCAATATATTTTTAATGAAAACATAATAATTATACAATTACACTTGGATTTGCTTTTATAGAAATGAATCATTGCAATTGCCTAAAGTTATAATACATAATTAATTTTGTTCAGCAGTAACAGCTTTCCCCTGCTTTCTCTCTTCCCGTTCTGCTCCCTGGCTATGGACAAAATGTGTTACAAATATTTAAAGTTGCACAAATCATATCTTACTGTGTAAGTACTTTATAACTGTCAAGAGTGGGACACAAAATTGACTGGAGGTTTTGAACATTTTTGCTCAGGTTGCTGTATGATAGATGTATGTCATATACAAGTTTGCATTTGTATTAGGTCTGTTTTACCTGACACCTTTTCTGTCCTGAGTCCCTTAAGCAGAATATGGGACTTCTGCATGTCGACCAGTTTACTCTTAAATTCCCTCTTTCATTAAAAATACTTTTTGAAGAAAAGGGAGAATAGTAAATCTTGATAGCTCCTCTGAAGATCCTAAGATGGTGCAGTGGTTGGTGCAGTCTTTTTATGGTATTGCTTAAGAATCTTCACCTTTTCTAAGGAAAGGAGTTGGTAAAGGTGAGTATCCTGTTCTCAGGGAGTTCTCATGTTCAGGAAGCAGAAGTCAAGTGCTTGTCCCAAACAGCACTTTACAGCATCCTGAAAGAATTTGTCTCAGTTACGTTTCCCAAAAGCTTACACTGGCATCAGCTCCTACCCTGCCAAGCCGGGGTTCCCAAATGGTTTTTATATATTGACCCCCATTTTAATATCAAGATTTGTATGTCACTCATGGTGCCCAGTGATTCTTGGCTGCATGAAGATCAATTCCTCATGAAAATATGCCCTTGTAATTTTTTTTTCCTTTTTTCAATGTTTCTATCACTGTGGGTGTTCCATCTTAGATTTGGTTCTTTTGCTTGCATTCCCTTAGGATCCTTCCAGGGATGTTCATCACGTGCTGTTGTCACTGACACTGCAATCTCTGCTGACTGGGAATTTGTTAGCCTAATTATTTTCTTCAGCTTTTACATTGAGAGAATCAACACGTTTTTGATTAAATAGTGATTTACTTTTCATGTAGAAAATCATCCTTTGAAATACTGAACTGACACAGACAGACTGGCTTTTGTGATAAAGGTTATGTTAGACAGTCATTTTAATTTAGCTTCTCCATTTATTGATTGGAAGTATTTGTACTGTGAGAAGTATCTACTTCTTACAAGGGTAAATTATTTCTGTGTATTCCCTGATATTAATAGTTCATTTCCTGATACTATTTGGCCTCATGATCTGCAGTCCAGGCATAATATTATAGCACTGATTGAACCCTTCATTCCCTTGAAGGGCCTGCATTCCCTATGTTTTTGGAAAAAACCTCTATACACTTTTTAAAAAAACTCCTATGTTTTAAAATTTTTGGAGGAACTGACTATTTCTGTTGTATTTTTTGCTTTAATATCATGTACTTTTATTTGGTTTCATAATATCATTAATTTATTAAAGGTTTTCATGGAAAATTCAATGTGCATCATATATTTAGTAGGAGAAAACTGAAAGAGATAAAAGTACAACATTAACAATATACAGTAGCTGTACATTTAATAGTGTGGTAATGTGGGATATCTTTTATGGCCGTATTTTGTTTAAATGTGGAAATTCCGATTGTATAATATATCAGTCTTCAGTTGTAACAGAGAATCAGAGCTCCAACAGTTCCTTTATCATCAGCCTGTTAATATTTACAGTATTTTGTGCAACTATTGGAGAAGAAAAGAACTCTACTACTTGGAAAGTTCTCCATGTTTGGTCGTTTGGTCATTTTTTAAATGGACCTAGATTCAAGAATATTTCAGGGCAGATTCTGATCTGTGCTGAAATGTCTGCTGAGATCTCCTTGAGCAAACTGTAGTAAGATTAAATTTCTGTGATTTCTTCCTCTGCAACAACCCCTGCAATAGTTTACACGCAAATTGTTTGTTCTTCCATTAAGATTTGTGTTACTTTAGAGATTTTTTTTTTTATTTTCAGTAGAACTAGTGTGCATTAAAAACACAAACGCAAAACCTACTGACAAAAGAGCCCCTCCAACAAACCAAAACAAAACCCAAAACCCAAAGCAAACGAAGAAGACACATGTGGCAGATGGGCAGGAGGTCTGCAGGACCAGAACTGAAGCAGGGCACAGGCACAGTGCCAGCTCCCCTCCAGGCTGATGTACAGGGCACACCTGTGCCCAGGTGTTCTGCCAGCTGGGAAATCCTCCTGCTGTTCTTAATGCCTTCCCTTTGAAGTGCCTGTCTTCCATCAGTGACAGGGTTAGGGAAATTCCAGGATTTATCACTGTGACAGGTCATGGTAGGGGGAATACCTATTTATTTAATACATTTATCTACTAACTTACTTATTCCATATTCATATGTTGCTAGTGGGGGTGTAGTTCCTTTGGACACGTGCTTAACTTAGTCCTTGTGTTTGCACCTTACCCCTTGCTGCTTGCCCTGGTGCACAGGTAGTTCATGCATTTCGTATTTTTCACCTGGGCAAATAATTTTTCACCAGGTAACTGCTTTGTTACTAAGCAGAACTAAGCTGTTAAGAGGCATTTGCTACTCAGTGATTCTTGTCTGCCCTTAGTGCTTCGATACATCTTGTGTACCCATTCCCATGATCTCATTTTTTTTAGTTTAAATGTGGCACAGGCCTACTCCAAGCTGCAGACAGTGTTTTGGTTTTCACTTATGGAAACGTTAACGTTTTTCCTAATACCTCTGCCTTTTTTCATCCCCATGGCTACTAAGGCAAGTTGTCAACCCCTTCTGGGAGTGCACACATTATGGTGCACATCAAACCTGAGTGGTCACAGGAGAAAATTTCTATAATCTGCACTTTTTTTTTGCCTCTAATGTTTAGCCTCAAGGGTGATGACTGGAGAAAAAGTCTTCTGTGCAGTTACCTTCCCAACAGGTCTGTATTTCCAGGAAGAACTAAAGAGAGACTAACAGGACTAAATGTGCCTCTGAAAGTGCTGGCTGTCAAATGTGATCAACATTTTTCATAACTGGAGCATGAAGACTTTCACAAGATTGCAATGAATGACTTTTGGTGTCTCTTTAATGAATTTATTGTGAATAATTGAAGTATACGTAAAGTCCTGATTCTTAAAATTATCGTGTTATAAGCATACCTCATTCTCTCTTTTTATGCAATTGTATTTTTTTTTTGTCTCCTTGTTTTGAAGGAAAGCTTGAAAATATCAGTATAACCTTGTAAGTGTGAGAAGGTTCAAGATCAGCAGTTTTCCATATTTCAGTTTTTCAGGTGCTGTCCCAAAAAGGATATTCACAGACTGGTGTTGAAATGCAACAGACCTTTAAAATAACTAAACTCACCATGGCATCCTGGAGCCTTTTGCAGGGTATCAGAGACATTCCCTGACCCTCCTTCCCTACCCTTGGCCAAAAAATACCCCCAAAAATAAACCCCTACAAAACCCACTTTGTATAGCTGCAAAGTGGACTTAGGTGATTTAGGGACATCCATAGGGGCAATCTCTATTTTAAAAGATCTGATAAAATGTACCCAAAAGAAGGAATGTAAGTTTTATTCAATTTTGGGGAGGCTAGTAACCACTTCCAGGATTTGACTTTCAGGTTTAGGGGTAGTTTGGCTAGAAACAAGGTGGGATCTACTCAATCAATTTGTCAGGGTTTTGTCCCTCACAAAATGCTGTGAAATTGTGGAAGAATTTTGGAAGAGACATCTATCTGCATTCCAATAACAGCAACTATGTTTGATCAGCAATGCTGTGCAAGAATAGATCTGAGAGGAACTTCAGGATGTCATCAGTCCCTGCTCCTGCCCAAGGCAGGACCCTTGTCATTCCTGAGAAATTGTTTTCTTACCTAACTGTACAGATCTGTAGTGGCAGGGATGCAACAGCTTCCCTGGGCAGTCTATTGCACACTTCACCATGTTCCTGGTTTTTCATGAAGCTTGGTCTGAACTTTCTGTACAGTGCTTTTAGCCCATTAGTATTAGTCCTATTCCACAAGGCAGGGCAGATTATTCCCACTTTTATCTTTCTGCCTCAAAGCACTGCAAGCATCCTAAACAGCCTAGTGTGGAGGGGGGTTTCTGCTGTTTGTGGTGTTCTCTGAAGCAGAAAAACAGGAGGTAATTTTGAAGGCAGCGAGGTGATGGATGTCCCTTGCCACCCTGGAAGAGAAGAGCCAAACTTGTCACTGTGCCCCCACTTCTGGGCTGATAAAGTCACATTTGAGTGCCTTGTGTCCCAGCGAGGCTGAGCTGGGTGATTGTACCAGGGTGTACCACTACATCTTTAGCTACTTTTATGCTCTTGATAAATTATAGAGAGCCTTTCTTAGCAAGGTCAGAGGTCTGGCTCCCCCCAGACAAGTAATCTTTGTCTCAGAAGCAGTTCCAGTTCATGCCTCCTGGGCAGATGGAGTCGCAGTCTCTGACTGTATTTTGGCTGTGCTGAAAGCACTGTAAATAATAAGGAGACAATAAAACCAGCCAGGAAGGATGCCTGAATATTCACTAAACTACAAGCTGCAACCACAAACTCTCCAAATCTGCTTTTTTTATTTTAGCAGTTCAGAGGAGTGTGCACCACAACAAATCCAGCACTTGTCAGCCCACTTACACCCATGGGCTGAACACAAAATCCCATTTCTCTGCTTCAGACTGTGAAGCTGTCCAGCCTCCTTGTTTGTTTGTTTGTATTGATAAGCAATGGCATTAATAACAGCAACTATCCTTTTGGTTCAACATTAAAAGTACAGAAGTTATTTTAAAATTGTCATTCTGAATATTATCATTTTTACTCACTGTCAGCGAGACTTAGAACACAAGTCAGTTTAGGATGCCCAGAATTCATTGGTGTTAAATAGTTCTCTGTGAAAATGAAGCATGATCAAAAAATATGAAGTGCAGGCGAAGCCATGGAGTGTTGCAGTTGTTTATAACATTTTTTAAAATGATTTTTAATTTCTAGCTTTGAAGCTTACATTTATTACTGTCGCTTAATTAGTTAAGACTTTAGCCTTCAAAGGCAAAAAAAAATGGATCTCTTCATGGTGATCCTGTTCTAAGGTAAAATAAAAGATTGGTAACAGCACAATTAATTTTGGGGATGCTGTTCTTGACTTAAGGGATGCTGCTCATCATCCAGTAAAGAGTGATAAACATGCTCAGGTTTCAGATTTAGACTGCGCCAAAAAATCAATCCCTCTCTCAGTGACCTCTGTTAGTCCCTGAAGCTCAGAGGTTTGAGGGCTTTGGGGTTTGGCTATTTTCTGTGATTGCCCTTCTTAGTCACTTTTACAGGTGTGAAATAATAGTAGGTGACATCAGTGTGTCCAAAGAAGACTAAAGGATCAAGGATTCAGGCTGTTCTGATGGAGCTTTTAGTGGCTGCTGAAGGGTCCTCATGGCAGGAGGAAGGGCTAGGGAGAAAATGAGAGTGACATGCAGGGAACTGAATGCAAGTTCCACCTGACAGATAAAACCAATAATGAATGGGAACGTTGAGGTACTTCATTATACCTAAATATGTTAAATTACTTGAAGCTAGAAAGAAGCAAGGAAAATAACCAACTAATTCCAATCTGATTATATCCCCTTAGACTTTTATAACTATTTACAGAAAATAGTGATTTGAGATTGTCCACATTTGAACTGCTTTTGAGTGGTTTTCTTTATGTACAAGACTTGATCTTTAGAAAAATGGGCAGGATATTACAATGGATTTAAACCCTACACAATAGGACAGGGACAGGATGTGGCATTTTATAATCCTGAAGTGTACTAAATAACCATTTAAGTAAAAAATTGATTAGTTAAAACAGATTGTCACTGAAGGTACTAGGAAAATAGTGAGAGTTGTTAAACTTTTGGACTATTCACAACACAAGAGAGAAACCTGAGTGGGGAGTACTGGAATTGCTAAGCCTATAGGTCCAAAAATTTGTTGCTGCTGTTATGCTGTGAGGATGGATGTAGATTTTGTGTCCCACTCCTTTGAAACTAATGAAGCTTTGCTGTATGAGAGCCATTGCTTATAATTAAGAAATACACTGTGAACAATGGGCCTGATTCTGCAGCTGAAGTATGAAGTCATTTATTTCAATGAACTATAGCCATTACCTTTTTATTTTCAACAAAATATTTCAAAAGCTACAGGAAGTATTTATTTTGTTGAGGTACTATTTTAGCAATGTTTTTTTCTGCAAAGAAACATTTTAGTGTGGATTAAGACTGTAACTTGCTTTTACAATGTGATTTTTGCTATGTAGTTAAGAGTAGTTTCTATACTTTTTAGACATTCTCTAAAATCAGAGATGATTTCTCAATGATTCAAATTCTGAAAGTCACAGGAAGGACAGCATAGGAAACTCGTCAGTTTGGGGGTAAAAGGGATGAGGAATAGTTCTCTTATGGTTGGAGTGATACGTGGAGGGTTACCTGAGCTCTGAGCAGGCTCATGTATTAAAGTAAGTGTGAGCAGCTGAAAAATGTAGAACTGCTCTAGTTATCCCTCATAATTAAGATTGCAGTGGAAATCATAACTGCTTCGGTTTTTACAATTTCAGGTAGAAATGGACATTTTCTAACATGTATTGATATAAATGAAATGATTAAAAAAATTATGCTAGCAAGCATAACTCCAAGCCATGAAGATTTACAGTGGACCAGTTGAAGCAAACAAGAATGATACCCTGGGACATTTTCTCTTCTTGTGTAGTTTGATACACTTCATTATTTAAATTTGAATTACTCAAGTAGTAGCTGAGCTGCTCACTTCTGTTCTCCAGTGCGTGTGAACCCGAGAATTCAAAATTTGTACCCATCTTTACTTCCATTGCTGCAATAACAGGAGGGACCCTCAGAGGGAGGGCTGAAGGAGCAGTGTGTGGACTCCAAGGAAGGAACAATCTGAGTCAAATAATGCAAATTCTACTCTAATTTTCTTCACAATTTCATTGCATCTGTGGTCCACCCATTAATTCAATTACCTCTCTCTCCTTTACATAAATACTTCCTTTTATGAGTGGATTCCTGTGTTGTCATGTTCCTGGGTGAATGATGACGAAAATCAAAAGGGATTGTTGCAAAAGCATGCAGCATTCTTTATACAGACTTAGGAAAACAATTTATAATACCAGGAAGTGTTAGCAATGCAACAAGTGGAATTGGAGTATTTTCCACCTAAAAGTTTACTGCAACAAAATTGGTGCTGCAGGATTCCAGCTTGCTTTAAAAATAAAATCAAAAGGCTTTAAAATGTGTTCCTCAGATGGGAACTACGTGAGTTAGTGAAAAGCAGCAGGGACATGTCACTTATAATGATGTCTAAATCTTAAAAACATTTTAAAATAACAGCCTGAATAGGTAATTATTTATTCTTTAGAGCTCCTTCTGCTTATTGGCCAATAATTCTCTTGTGGACAGAATAGATAAGAACCCCCACTTTTCTTTAAACCTTCTTCTTTCCACTCAACTGAAAACAATTTATTTTTCTGGACAAGAACAAACACTTCCAGTAGCCTGAAAGTGCTGTTGATCTCTTTGCTTGCTAGGGCCCCCTAAAAAATGCATGCGATGCTACTTTTATGAAGCAAGAAGGGGAAGGAGAATATAAAGAATTCAGACTCTGGACAGGTGGTTTAGGTCATTGATTTTCTGCTCAATTCTCCTGTTCCTGGCTGTGTGAAATTGATCAAACCAATTTGTTCTCCTGGCCTGTGGTTTCCTCCACTGTCCTTTTTTCTGTGTGTTTAGATTACCAAAAAACCTCTCCCATGTGCTTTTATCTCAGTGACTGTGGGGCACTGAGCATCTCTGAGTGCAGCCCCAGCACAAGGAGGATTTGCCATTCTCAGCTGTTTTCTGTTCCATAACCATTTATGATACAGCTGTGTTGATAGGACATGTAACAGTGACACCAGACTGGCACATAGCAGTTTTGTTCAGTAATTTGGAAACAACCTCTCAATTTATAAAGGAAGGCCATTGCTTCTGAATTAAATGGACCAAGTCTTTATATTGTTTTAAATGTTGTCTGATGTCAGGGTGACTTGTTTCTCAGACTGAACAGCAGTGTAGAAAGGACAGTGGTGGCAATATTAGATTTTTTTTTTTATTTGTGGCCTCCATCGTGGTGGGGGTGGACATAAACATAGTAGAGTTCAGAATGTTTTGAGAAAGCAGTATATCATTTGTGTTAGGTTCTTGCAGTATCACACACTCTGCCACTCTCAGGCTCAGCAGAGACTCTGCTCCTGCCCTGGTGGCAAACACTGGAGCTGCCCAGCTAATTGGCTCAGGCTAATTAAGGAGGGCATGCTGGGCTGATCCGGGGATGAAGATGGGCACCCAGCCCCATCCTCAGCTCCAGGCATCTCCTGGGATCCTGGATCCTCTCCTTGCAGGTCCCACTCTGGGGTTCTTGCTCTCTGCCTCCCCCAATGTCTTGTGTCAGTCTCAAGGATTTCATTGATTTGTTTGTCACCTCCTTCCACACCCTGAGCCTGAGACATTCTGTGGTTTCTGAAAACCCAGCAGGGTGTGAGCAGACAGTGTTGGTGGGTATGAAGTATAGACAGACGTGTTACAGGCATTTTTTGTGTTACTGTAAAACTTCTGTGCTGTAAGAGCAGCTTTTGGGCACAATTAACCAGCAACTGCACTTTGTATCCCTGCAAACACACTGTTTTTGTAATGAAGTATTTCACATCATAGGCCAGTTTCCCTCACTTACAGCACTGTCTTTTGTTTGAAGTTTAGAAAATTATACAAAGATTGAGAGCAAAAGAACTAGTTCTTGGAAGTGATTGGTTTTTAGTTACTTCATTGACTGTGACTCCAGTTAGTTTATACCACTTAGTTTTTACCGTGGTGATATAAACAGACTGCAAAACAAACCTACATTACCTTTTAAAATTTCATTTTAAAATTTCTGATTTTTTCTTTTTTTTAAAAAATCATGATGTACTCTAACTTACTTGCCCTTTATATAAAGTTTAAAAGAACAGAAAAATAATTTGGATTAACAAGTGAGAGCAATTGTCAGCCTGCTCTAGGAATTCATCTCCATAAAAAACTATGTTTAAACTTAACTAATTTCCTTTAAAATTATTTAATGAATTAAATTTAAATTTAGTTCAAGCATTTAAAATTAACTTACTTCTGTCACATGACAAAGAAATTTAAGTAACTGTGATTCTGTGTCAGTGGATATAATAACCATAACATGTCAGGCCTAGTACGTTTTGTTGTTGCTGAAAAGTTTTCGAGTCAGGGTGGGTCCATTTTTAGCCAGCTGCTCAAAAAAATTTCTGAAAGGCTCATTGATACTCGATTGATTTGTTAGTGCCTGTGACAGATTTAATGGATATTTCTGACAAGATTTCTGCTCCTTACTGCTGCCTGCCTTGGAGAGCTTCCAGGTGTGCTAATGGAAAAAGTCATGAATGAAGGCAGGAACAACGAGCCTTGCATGTGGTGTGGAATCCAGAGTACAGAAATGAAATTCAATCTAACACTGTAATTAATAGGCATGCTAGAATTGAAAGGATGACAGCAATTTAACATCAGCTTTTAGATGTTTTTGGCCTAGAATACATTGCTTAGGACAGCAAATCTTCATCCCCACTGGCAGCTTCCCCGGAGCTGGGAGCTGTTCCTGCATCGCCTCTTCTGCAGGGCTTCACCTCTGCAGCACTTCACTGAAACTGGACAGAGCAAAGGGCGAAATCCTGCAGCTCTGTCGGCTCAGATGGGTGTTTTTCCATTTCTGCCTCTGTGCTGTCATTGTGTGTGGGAGCTGGCTGCTGTGTGGCAGCTGCCTGCTAGAACAGCAGCGGGAATCATGTGCAATGAAAAGCCCCATACGCTTTGTATAAAATTTTTGATTAAAAAGTGCTTCCTTGAGTGGAATTTGCCCCAGCTGTTGCCATCTGTCAGTTTTTCGGTGCCCTTTACAAAACACAACGGTGTTGATTTTAGTGCATCTCTCTGGGGGTGCTGCTATAGGATGTGCCACATATGGCAGATGAGCAGTGGCACAGCAGGAGCCAAGGGCTGCTGAGTGTGGGGCTGAGCTGATGGACTGAAAACAAACCAGTCCTTTGCTTTAATTTGCAAGATTGAAGTAGCAGGCCCTGCCTACTGTTTACTGCAAAGTGCTTTTCTATGCTGCATGTGAAAGCACAGCAGAAAAATCACAGCTTTCTCCTGAATCCCCACGTAGTTCATTTGCTTGGCGTGGTTTTACATATAAGGAAAAGTTAATTTGGTTAGAACTTTTCGTGCCACTGACTGTGGCTTTGTTGAGCAGAATTATATGTAGAAATAACTCCCCTTTGCAGATTTATTTTTAAAATTTTTTGTTTCAATATGATGGTATCTTTATAGATCACTCAGGGATGAACACTTCCACGTGTGTCTGTCCTGATGCTGTGACTGCAGGTCTAGAGGTGGTGGTCTGACTTCCTGAGAGGTGAAAAAACAAAAAGCAGGGCAGTTTCTCAGAAGAACAAGAGAATTTTTGGAGTAAAAAACTCCAAAAAGGAAAAAACCCTCAGAAAATGTATTTAAGTGTATTAAATAAATCCTGAAGTCAGAAAGCTATAGACCATCCTAAAATGCCTTGTTAATTCTCTTGGCATGTCTTAAGCTGCCTCAGCACACCAAAGTTTGCTGAGGTTTGAAATAACACTGGAGGAGGGGCACTAGGTAAAGGGGGAGGCATCTGGAGCCACAGGCTGGGTGCATTTGGGGTTTTCAGCAAGCACTTTCTGCAAGGACAGAACACTGCCATTTAAGCTAAGGTAGTGCTTAAATTTGCATTGCCATTAAACTTCATCTGAATTTTCAGTAACATTTTGCCCATAGTGCAATTTCTGTGTGAATTGGTCTGTGACCCAGAATAAAGGACTGAAGTACAGCTACTTTGCTTAAATAACATAAATTGTTTAAAATAACATACAGTGTCCTAGAGTTTTTGAAATTGCTGTACTGAGGATGAAGTTAGCTCCTACACTCAGCCTTGAAACTGACTCTTAATTGTAGAAGATACTGACTTATGTTCAGATTGCAAGTTTAAATCATGCATAAATAATATCAAATATTTGTTAGTTCATTCTGGGATAATTTTATTATGGTAATGGGAGATTTTGAGCTCTGTTCCTATGATAGAGATGTAAAAATCCAAACATCAGAAGAGAAGTGAATGTAGGTTTAAAAAATGAAAGTTTGGCTTTGAATGAAAAAAGAGAAAGCTGAGTCATTGTTTCCTAAAACTAATGGGAAGTAATTTAAGGTGTTGAAATAGGCTGTCTTGTTGTTGGCTTATAATTAACTTTTGAGATTGATAAGTCAGTAGATAAACTAGGAAACAGAAGCCTGAATACCCAGAAGGAGAGACATACTGAGCATTTCAGGTAGTTCTGTGATTGCTACAGTCATAATATTTATTCTGAGTTTGTCTTCATCTCAAGAAATGTTCAGACTCAATAGTATTTTGCATATGAAGAAGGAACTGCCGTCTTTCCCTGTGATTTATTCAAAACTGTTGGGTTTGTGATTCTGCACTGTGGTTTTCTGCTTTCTGACTGCACCAAAGCTGCTCACATTATGCTGGCTCTTTAGTTGTCACTTGAGTAAAACCAGGCTTTTTAGGAGGTTTGCGCTGGTCAGAATTGATCCATTTTTTATCAGGCAACCAAAATAAGTAACTTAGCACGCTTCAGGAGGGTGCACAGAGCACAGAAATAGGGCATAGGAATTAATATTTCAGTGTTCTGCACTTAAGCCCCTACATGCTGCCTTGCTGATGACAATGGAAACAACTGAGGAAAGGAGGGAGGGGAGTGTTTCCTTTCTTCCATTAGTTGTCAGGAAATCCTGAATTGACTTAGGCTGTGATCTGATAGCTGGTGTTTCCACCTCACTTGGCAGCCAGTTTTCCCATACACTCCGTTTATTTTGTTCTTATTTAAGAATTATACTTTCATATCATTTCTTCTTTGAGTCAGGCTATGTATCTAGAAGGAATTAGAGCCCAGAGGACTTCAGAATCAAAATCTAATTCTTTCATCTGGCACAGATTTTGGGCAGTCACTTAAGCAGTGCCCAAGTTGATTACCATTCATCATCTGGCGTCCATCAACATCAGTGAACATCAGTGGAGGAATCTGTGGAAATAAATGGCTGTTATTAATAGAATTGCTGCTGTTCATGTTCCCCGTACAACCCTGATGATGGTAATGTATGCAGTCCTTCCTCTTTCACATTCCACCATTTGTTTGAGTTTTTCTGCCTCGTGTTTCCTTTTGCTCTGGAAGGGTGGCTTCTCCCATTTTCCAAAACTATGCTTGCTTCAGTTTCAGGGCTCTGTCCAAACTGGTCAAAGTACAGGATGTATGTCTGTGTATATTCATTTCCTTGAAGGAAAAGTTCTTAGCAACCTAAAACCCTCAGAGTGTTTCATTTTATTTACTGTGGACATTCAAAGATCGTAGGTCAGTCCTGAGAGGGAGCTGTTTGCCTCTCATGGCTTATTGCAGTTCTTCAATCGTCTCACTTCATAAGCATTTAATTTTAGGTTTCTTGCTATTTTGTTTATCACAGTCTGTACTTGAAATATAACTTAAAGACACAATTCTCATGTGCTGTTGTCTCTGAAATTATTCCAGATAATCAGTGCATTAAGTCGAGAAAATGCAGCTCGCAGTGCTTCATGTGCTGGGCCAGAGCCCTTCCTGCAGGGGACAGAGAATTCTCAGCTATTCATTATTTGTGCACTTCAACACAGATGTCCAAGAGGTTATACACAAATTTGTCTATTTCTGTCTGTTTCTAAGTGAGCTTAATCATAGGCACTGGAAATAACATTTTAATTTGTAGGCTTTTAAAGTTAAAGGGAGGATGCCTTTTCTGCTGCGCCACAAATAAATGTGTGTATTTATGGTCTGGTTCCTGGCTTTTCTATTTCTCTTGTGCAATTGTCACAGGATTTCTGATCTAATAATGATCTCATCACTGACATTAGAACCTTTGACTTGCACTGACACATATCTGAAAGAGGATTACTCGTGTCAGGGCTGCACCTCTTGGCAGTTTCTGCTTTCTGCTGCTTCCTTCTTCTGAATGTTTTTCAGAAAGCTTTTCATGAAGACACTCTATTTATTCTTGGCATTGGAATAGTCCAGAGGCCATTTGTACACTCAATAGATTAGCTCTGGTTTATTAAGAAAATGGACACGATCAGTTTGAAATGGTAAGTCAGATTTTCATCTACAATGAGTTATCACTGCTCTGCAAAAGACTGAAGGCAATATGAGTCTGGCCCAATAAGACACACATGGGTCTGACCCAACAATTTTTTCTTGTTTACTCTCCCTTTTAATCAGGAAAGTAGCTTTGTTTTAAAAAGCCCTTTTGAAGGCATATCTGATAGTCATAAAATTATTTAATGGTTTCATATTTACTATGGGATTGACAAGAATAATAGGCTACATTCTGGGATGCCAGTGAATCCATTTTTTTTTCAGAGACAAGGGTAGGAAATGTGTATTTTTAAATTTTTTCTTGTTAATAGGTCTGATTGCTTGGAAGAGTGGACAGCTGCAATAGCTCAGTTCTGGGGCTGATTTCAATAATGTTTCTCTTGGTTTCCAAGGGGAAGCAATTGCTTCCTTGATAAATAAAACAGGTTCCATGTTTTCGACACTAATGAGGAAAACCCGATAATGATAAAATATGTCAGTGTTCATTTTTGGTCTGTGTGAAGTGTGTGATACAGAACAGTGCTGTTTGGGGAAAACTGACCATCCACCTGCTAGTGAGAAATAGAAACAGCCAAGAATTCCCAACCACCTTCCCTCCCTCTCTGGTTTACTTGGAACAGTACTGCATCTTTTATTTCATGATTATAGCCGTGTTACTGCAGCAAATAAATGACTGTTAGACCTGCAAATATCAAAAGTGTAATGGATTTAAAATTATACATACAGAATTAAATATTAAAGAGCTGTTTGAACCCACTGCTCTGTTAATGATGACTCAAGTCCTGGATCTACTTTTCATTTCTTTCAGTGAAATGCTGACAGCAGTTCCTTGGCTTTTTTCCCAGTCTCCCGTGTAAAAATGCTCTATTTCGAACGCATAGCCTTTATCCTGTGCTCAGCAAATAGGAACTAACCTTTCTGATGGACCTTAACTTCCTAATTTCTAGCCCTTGAAGAATTGAAAAATTGACAAATTGACTATCAAACAAAATCCAGTTACCTATAAAGCAAAATGAATCAACTGCTGCAGAAAAAGCAGCCAGTCTTTATCATTGCCAGGAGAGCAGGATCTTCAGTGTGGCTGAAAATGAGCAAAAATAACAGTAAAAGAGTAAAAGAGAAACAACCATCCCCCCCCTCACCCCGTGTTTTCTTTTCATTACTAATTACCAATTCTAAGTGTGCAACCATCTGCCACAGCCAGCAGTAATATCCTAGGAAGCTTGAGCTGGGATTTGCATCAGGATGAGTGGCAGGGCATGGAAATCTTGAGCACTGTAAATGAAATAGTTCTCCTGGTTTGGAAGTTTATTGTTCACTATAAACCAGTATTTATATGCTTAGCTCAGCCCTCTGGGGCACAGGGACAGAGTTCCCAGCTCTTCCCAAAAACTCCACTTGTACAAAAAGTTCATTTGCACATCTCTTGTCCTCAAAGACACATGGGCCTGAAATTTGCAGAAGGGGTAGATGCTCTTCTCTGCTGCTAAAGATTTACCCCACATGCTGAGGAATTGCTTTGGATATAAGCTCAAGACTACAGTACCAAAGTACTTAAGGGAATGAGAACAAATTCCAAGTTATGAAAATTGAGAAGAAGGGCCTGTAGAGCAGGTGGTTTCAGTTTTGAAGGGGATGGGGTAGTGAAACTGCTGTTTTGTTTTTTTTCCTTTTACAAATATCTTCTTGTACACCTATTGACCAGCTGTGAGGGATTACTCAAGAGTCAAATAGTCCTTTACATCTATCCTGGGATGGTTCTGTGGGAGTTTGCCTCATATTAGGGAATCAGTAGCTGTAAATTTAAGGGGAGCATCTCTCTTACATCCCTAAAGAAGTTGTGTTTTCACAGAGTGAATGCCATGCCAGTCCTGGTTCTTTCTGTTGGGTTCTCCTTGGTGCTGACACCAGCTGTAATGATGTTTGATTGCTTTGGTGGTGGTGGCGGTGATGACCCTTCTACCAATCCAAAAGGCAGTGATAGTGATTTTGGGGGTGCTGTCCCTCCCAGCTCTCAGGCTGAGAATCCCCTCAGGGTAAGGAAACAAGCAGGATTTTACTGGAGAGCAGTGGTTTGTGCCCATGGGCACTCGAGGAGGCAGCAATAAGTGCAGGGAGAGGAATGGTTCCAAGGGAGGACTCCAAGCATCATCAGAGCCAAGGGCAGAAGCCTCTGCTGATGGACAGCTGCTGCTTTCAGCTCCTCCTCTGTTTAAACTCTTAAAGGGCTTCACTGTTCCCTTTCAGGATGAAAAGTTCCCTGAGTTCCTCATACCATATTTTTAAATTTCCTTCAACAGTCTTGTGAACTTGGATGTGAATCTGTAACGTCCAGGGTGCTTTCTGTTCCTCTGCCTGCTTCAAATAACCTATTTCTATTAGCTATTGTATCATTTCTGCCTGAACATAAACCCACTTATTTGGTTTGTAATGTTCTTTTTCTCCCTTAGTTTTCATAAGTATAAAATATTTCCCCAAGCAGTATGAAAAGATTAAAATTCAATTCAAGTGCTGAATTATGCATGGTTTTCAATTTGGCAATACTCTAAGAATTTTTTGTTTCCCAGCTTTTTAGTGTTATGAGAAAATATCTACTATCAAATGTATCTTTAATAGATATTTCCTGGTATTAGATGACACAGTTGACATTTAATCCATTCTACAAAGATGTCTAAATATTTAATTTTACAGTTCATAGCAGCCAATCTTTGATAAATGGAATGCTTCCATTTATGACTAAGATTTGAGGGGAGCAAGCATATAAACAAAATTGTTTCCAGAGGGGAGGAAAATAAGCTCAGTTAATTATTTTATTTAAATGTGCATGGCAATATCTATCATGCTGCCAACATAGGAGAATAACCATCAGCAGAATAAACCCTGAAAAGCATTAATCAAATTTCAGTATGATTAGCATTCTTAATTTGAATAAGGAGTAGGATCCTGAAGATATGCAATGCTGCTGGAAAAAACGTGAATAATGGATAGTAATAAAAGCTTTAAAACAGAGGAGAAGCTTTAAACACCCAGAGTTTAGCTCTACCATTATTTTGTCTTCTAGTGTCTGAGTTGAAATTACAGACATTTTATATCTCAACTTCATTGGGTCTTTCTTCTTTTAATATTCGTGTAGATATATAACTGAATGTTCAGAACACATTGGACTCACTTTGCTGGAATTAAAAAATACCAAAGTTTAAGATGCTGATTTCTTTGCTTTTATAGTTAGATTTTTGTAGTTCTTTACCCGTAGACCTTTCAGGGGTTGGCAAGGTGAGGTTCCTTATTTCTGGAAAGGTACTGAGGAGAATTCTTTAAACATACTGCTTTTCTTTCTCTTTTGTTTTGAAGTGACATTTGCACACAGCCAATAAACTTTGTACCTTTATATAATCTTATTTAATCTTATCTTGACCTTCTCAGGCATGGAGAGAATCAAATGAATTTCACTTACTTGAACTTGGTTCTCAACGTACTCTCTGCATTAGCTCTTTACATACCTATTTGCTTAAAATGCTTCCAGGAATTATTACTGTTTAAATGTATGTATTCATTCTTGCTAGAAATTTGACAGAGCAAATTTTACTGGCTTTATTGGTTCATAATTTTAGCTTTATGTATGGAATGTGTGAAGTGATGCAGATGGATTTATAACTAAACCCATTCATCCTCATGAAATGTATAGCTGAGGTCCTTAACTCGAGGATATTTCTGAACATTCATATAAATACTTTCATTAAGTAATCAATAGCATTGAGTATTTGTACATAAACCATATGGATGAAAGATGTCAAAAAGTAATAGGGATTGTAAATCCATTTTGTCAGCTCTCAGAGTATTAAGTGCCTCAATACAAAATAAAGGTATATGATTGTGCATCCGTTTAAGAACTGATAGCTGTAATGTTAATACGCTCTAGACATGTTTTAGTAGTGCAGAAATAATTTTTTGGTTATTGAGTTTAGTAAGAAACCTACAGCTTTTGACCTACTATTGGTGAATTTATATAATACCTAATAGAAATACTTTTAATCAATCAACTCCTTTATACTTATACAAAAATAATTTTTTCTTTTGTATTAAATAAAGGTTTCCTTTTGTAATTGTTTTGTTGTCTAAAGGTCTAGAACATTGAATTAAAATGTTAAGTGTTGCAGTTCATTCAAAAATACGCTGGTTGCAAAGGATTTCATAGTTGGCCACAAATGAGCAGGTTATAAAATAATCAGTTACAGTAATCTGTGAAAATGGTACTTTGTTGTTATTGGAAAAGAAAATCCAATTCCAAATTTCATACAGTTCTTTCAGAGTTAATGTTTTTTCAACAGCTACATAACTTAGGAATTATTCAGCTGCTTAAGTTATGAGCAAACGCCCAGTGCATAAAAATCCTCCTTTCAACTTGTCTCTGAAATGAATTTGTGGGAGTGGAGAAGTAATGAAGGCAAAAGCAGGTGAGAGGATTGTTATCAGGACTGTTGTGTTATTATTATCACAAGGTTTTATTGAGGAATACATCTTCCCACAAACAGTTCTGGGAGTGCAGTGAGTTGCTCACAGGATAAAATGCTCTCCAGAAGTGGCAAAGGTTCTCCTTTGTCGTGCATCTCTTGGGTGGCCCTTGGCTGAAATACCTAACAGATTCCAGCACGCTCGGAGCTGGAATCAGGGAAATCTTTTTGTAAAGACAGGCAAATACAACCAATCAAGCTTTCCTGATTCCATCAATCTCATTCAATTACCAGGAATTTAATTGAGAGCAGTGTACAGAACACGACCTGGAGGTACAAGCATCCTGTTGAAATTGCCGTTGGACTTGAATCTCAGGGAAAACTTTGCTCCTTCTTGCCACACAACTGTTGTATAACTTTCATGCGCCTGAAAATTAATTTCAAGATCATAAATTATCAAGTACCTGTCCTACTCCTCATATAGGCCACTGGTTCCACTGGCTGAACCTTCCTTGGCCCCATCCTTGCCTGTTATTCGATGTTCTTAGGCCAAGAAAAAGTCCCTTGGTAGCTGTTCAAAGGGTCTTTAAATTAATTAAATGTGGCTTGGCTTGTAGGATCAAATCTTCTCACTTTTGACTCTCTTCAAATAATTTTCACAAAGAAGATATAACATGAAAAGACTGCTTTTAATAATTGGATTTTACAGCTATTGCACCTTTCTTTGTGTGTGCAAGCACGGGGATTCCTGACTTCCTGCTATGCCCATTATTTATTAGCAGCTCTTTTCTGTACACACACGCACAGAGCCATGCTACACTGTAGGAAGCAGGGGCAGAGATCCCAAAGAGGGACCTTAGAAGAAATTTGGGTTATTTATCTCTTGAAGAGAGGACTGCTGGAACAAAAGAGTTTTCAGGTGCATTAAAGGGCTGATAGGAGGAAGGGAGGAATATGCTTCTCTGCTTGCCAGGACTAGAAGAAAGAGCAGTACTTTGAAATTGCAGCAAGAGAACTTCTGCTCCATTGCTATTTATTTTTATTTTATGAGATCCTGTGCTGTGCTTATGATCATTAACTATTAAATATGGGGAGTTAGGAACTTCTGGCATTTCTATCATTAGAAACTTCTAAGTAGATGTTGAAAAAGGTTTGGGTTAGAAATATATTTGCTTACAGATACAGTTGGAGTAAATAATTCCTTATTACCCCTTTCAGCCAGCTTCTGGTTATTTTATGAAGGATTTGAAATCCACCCTATTAAAGGGTTAAAAATCATATGGCAGGGAGCCTCCAGTGTGGTGTCAAGCAATGCAGTTTCCATTACAAGAATAGAAATAACACTTTGAAGTCTCACTGTTTTAAAAAGGTTTTTTTAATGGAAAACGTTGTCAGTACATCAAAAAATGGCAAAAAACCAAAACAAAACAAACTGCATCCTTCTCTCAGTTTTGTTTCCAGTTTCCCAATGACACACAGCCAAAAATATACAGCATTAAGAAAGACTGGGTATTTTAGCATCTAATTGATTGTCCTTAAGATGGATACTATTCTTCTGTTTTAGAAGTTTATAAAATATCATGTATGTCTCCATCTACACTGTTTTTCTCTGTTGGCTAATCTAATTTTAATGTAACTATCCTCTGTTTTGTTTGTTGTGTTGTTCCTATTTTGTCATTCTGTAAGAGGAGCTGTTAATCTGTCTTTTTGAAGAGCCTATGTTTTGAAGACAAACTACCCAGAATGCTTTAACCAAATAGAAATTTATATAGGAAAGAAAAGCCACATCAGGTCTTTTCTTTGCAACTTTAAAGTTAAAATCTCTTAATCTGCACAAGCATATTCAGAAACACAGTACATACCTTGAACATTAAGATTTGCCTAGGTTTTCCAAAAATAAATATTATGCTTACAAGTATTTTACTGTTAATTCTGTGATACTGAAACTATGAGTGCTCTGTGTGCAAGGGTTGCCCCCAGATTCTTGACTGTGACTGGGATACAGTTTTCTCTGGTAGCTTTGAGTCATTCTCAGATATAGTCAGTTAAATCTGTTGAGGTCTTTAAAGATGAGAAAGGTCTGGAGTTTATCAGTGTTCAGAGAGAGTCTTCTGGCAGTAGAAATCTTTGGCATGGTGTGCTCTTGGTGCCCTGTGTAACTGAGCACACCAACACATCACTGGGCTTATTTTTCAAGTGTCAGAATCTTTAAATGTCTTTATTTTTAGGCTTTCCAGAGTGAGAACAGCTTGGTATCCTATTTGAAAGGTGCTGTATTTGCTGCTGGTCCATCCACGTGGATGGTCTCCACATGTTGTTTAGGATGAGATTTTTCTGAGGGTAGAATGATGGTTCTCTGCAAGAGGAGGCACTGGCTTATAGCACTGCATGTGAGCACTTCAGCTTGACAAGTCAATTGATGATTGGCATTTGTTCTGCAAAGCTTTTTTTTTCCTTTCCTTTTTGTATGATGAAAAATGATGCTCCATGCAAAGGCAAGAATTTCTGCCAATAGCAAAGAACTCAGCCTGACCTCAGGGCATCTATATGTCTGCCTGAATTCTGATTTACTCTTATATTTTCTCTCTTAATTTGAGCAGGGGTTGCAGTATAGGTGCCTCTTGCCCTGGTGACCAAAGTGTCCATCATTTGATGACAAAATGGATTGCATTTGCAGCTCCTGCTCTGAGAAGCAGAATTTTTCAGGAAACGAGTGAGTGGGGAGGGAGATGCAGGAATGTCCAGCCATACATCCATGGAAATGTTGATCTCTCTCTCCAGTATCAGTTTGCATTTCAATCAGCTCTTTTGAAAACTGGTAGTTGTTGAGGGCCGAGGGGTTTTCTTTCAAGACACAAATCAATTTTCTGTGTGTTGTTGAAAATCTCTACACTGCAAAGAGGAGGATGATTCCTTCTGAGTATGTGCTGAGACTTGGTGAGGAACAGAGCAAGGTTCAGACAGATCCTTCCAGAATTACAAGTGGTTACCCTGCAGGATTTAAGATGAGGAGTAATAAGACAAAAGACTATAGGCTCTGTAATAGGGATATTGTCCTCTAGGATGGCAATTCTGGAATTTCTTACATTTATCTGGACTTAAGAGAATGGGATTTGCATTACTGCATTAGAAGAAGTTTCTGAATTATATGGTGTGTTTACTTTAGGCATGTTTCCCTAAGAGCCAGAGCCTGTGTCAGTGGTGGTGGCTGACAGGAGAGAAGAAATGCACAGGTAGTGATGGATAAGGGCTGGCTGGATGCTGCACTGAGCTGCTGCTGGAAGGCACACACTGAGCAATTAAAGATCTAATGCAGGATGGTCAGAAACTGAGTCATTTTAAAAACAGAGCTCAGTGTAAGGCATGCAGATGGAGCACAGCAGTGAATTCCTGGTGCCATGAGAAGCCCTGTAAACCACTCCCTGGGGCAAAAGCGTTCAGGTTCAGGTCCAGGTTCAGAACCCATCCAGGAGATTTCCTGACCTTGGCTGTAGCTAATATCACAGTCTGAGGCTTTGTAAGTGTAATAGGTGTGTTTTATTCAGACATGTAATTACCTCTTAACTGTAGCTAAAGTAATTTCCTATGAATAGACTTAAATAATACCTTTCATAATGTTCTATTTTCTATTCTTTTATGTTGTCTTATACTTTAGATATATTTTTTGGCTAATCTTTATGGTTTTTCTTAAGTCTTCCTGAAATTAATTGATACTAGTTGGGGAGTTGATGAGATTTTCATTATGATTATGCAAGTGTCTAATCTTTCTGACAGCTGCTAGCAAGCCCAGTTGCTTGTAAATTATAATGTGTTAGAAATCCCTGGCTCAGAAACCTTTACATATTTTATACAAGGGGAAAAAAAGAGCAGCATTTCTTCTGTATATAGTAAATAGCGAGGCTACTTTCCCCTGAGGGCTCCCACTTGCATGCTAGTGGTTGGCTGAATGTTCATATCTGATTTAGTAAATTGGTGGATGATAGCAATCAGGATGCTGCCTGCTTGAGTAATGAGATTCTGATGACTGCCAGCTCCCTGATGAGAAGTGCTTCAGAACCATTAAGTGCTGTAGGATTCATAACATGGGAAGAGTGTAGCGAGCCCTTAGTATTTAAAATTTTTTGGAATTGTTTTTCATGGGTTTTTTTTGTTGTTGTTCCAATAAATAAAGCTTATTTGCTTTGTCTGTAGTTGTGCAGTTTGTGAGTTTGAGGATTGCCTTTTTGTGGTGTTCCTGTCATTGATAAGGATGGAAGCCACAGGGTTTCTCTGTGGATCATGGCAATGGTGTTTGGCCTTGGCCAGCCCTGCAGCAGATCCACAGGCAGCCCACACAGCACAGCAGCTTCAGAAGTTCCAGCATTCCCTGAGATTTTTGTTCCTCCCAGTGACCTTTCTGCAGAGAGTGGGTACTTTCATATAAACGTTTCCATGTAGACATACTTTACAATATTAGCAGAATTAAATATTTCATGCTGTGCAGCCAGCCCTAGTGCTTGATTTAGCTGTTCCTTCTTCATCAAAGCTGTGAATACCCAGTTTTAAAATACTTTTTTAAAGAATAAATGGCAGAGATTGTGATTGTTATATATTTTGTTTGTCTATAATTTATTTTATCATTAGAATGCCGTATTGTAACAACTGTTGAGACTTACTCTTTGTATTCTATTTTTTAGGTTTGCCACTGAATTTTTTAATACATTCTTCATATCTGCTAAGCCAAATATTTTAATATCACATTTCTTGAATGTCAGGATCCTCCTTAATTTGCTAAACACTCTGTAAGAACAGAAACAAGCTAAGTGAGAGTCCACTGGTAGAAAAAATGTTGGCATGATAATTCTGTTTAAATATTAACTTTTGTCATTAAAATGATTTCATGCTTCTTAATTCACTGGAATAGGGAGCTTAATGTGGTCTTATGAGGAACAGCTATTGTTTACAAGGACTGCCAGCTGCTGCTATGAATTTTTGAAGCCTTGCTGATATGGCAGCAGATGAGTTCAGTGGGGTTTAATTAATTTGGAAAAAGTATTAAATTCCTTTTTATGAGATCATTAGATTAATATGAGTATTTAATTCATTTTAAATTCAAAAATTAATAAAAATATAAGTGAGAAAATTGATGAGTTCTGCCATATTTTTAGACTTCATGACTTTACATTAGGCTAGGCAGTGGACACTGAATGATAGAATAACAATACTTGAAATTAAAGCAGGAAAAAGGATGAACTGGTCTTGTTTAGAAAAATTAGGCATATCAGCTGTTCTTGGTTGAGTGGAGACATTTTAGAGTCCCAGAAATAAGTTGCATCACTGGAGTGCTCACAGCTTTTGGAGCTCCTGCACTGGGATCTTGTTGTTTAGGTGGGAGGTTTCTGTGTGATCTCAGCAAAGTATTGTCACATGTTCCTGTACAGTCAAACTTCTTGGGCAGAGCTGTCAGTTTGTGCTTCAGAGAAATGAATGAAGAACCAGGACACAGCATCTTCATGCAGATGGCAGTGACTCTGCCTGGATGCCCTATTCCTCTCCTTTTTGTGGAGACAAATTTATCTTTAAATGAAGCCACTGAAGAACTCTCCAGCTGCTCACATGTTCAGTGTTCATTTAGCTGGGTTACTGAATGGATAATACTTCATTAGGAACTACCAGAAAAATCAAGGGATGAAGGCCAAACATATGCAATATGGTACTCAGGGATGAAAGCTTTCTGTATCCCACCTAAAATCCATGGCAGCAGACTTGGAGCTATTGGCTGGCCCAGCTCTGTTTGAAGCATTACAGGAGTTTTTTCCTCACAGGAACATCTTTCAGAAAGGCTTCTGCTGGCAGTGCCCTGTACCTGTACCATTTGAGAGACTCTTAAGTCTAACTTGTACACATTTACTGTCCTATTTTGCATTGAATACAGAGGATACAGTCAAAAAAACCTGAAACAATAAAGAAAACTTGACCTATTAACTGCAACTCTAAAGTAGGTCAGGTTATTTTCTGTCTGAACTCTGGTTTTTAGTGTGTAACCTTTAAGGACACTGTTCTATTTCCAGTTAGTTTTATCACCATACTAATATTGTCAATTATCACCTGTCATAATTTTTCTAACGTAACATTTGGAGCTCACTAAAACACAGACAGTGTTTCATAAATTTTCTTACAGGCTTTGACATGGCCTTTTAGCCTATAATCTTCATGATAAATCATCTGCCTGATATTGTCATTATACTCCTTCCCCTTTTCTTATGATTTCCAATACTAAACCTGCCAGAAGAGAATACAGAAAGGCGAAGAGATTGTGCTTCTGGAACGAAAGATTGTAAATTATAGATGTGGCTGAAAGATAAAACAGAAAATAAATTTAATTAGGAGTAAAAATCAAGCAGAAAATAGAAAGATGCAATAAAATGGTGAAGTGAAAATCACAGAGGGAAGAGATAAAACATTGATACCATTCTAATTGGAGTTGTGAAAACCACCATCTTCCTTTTTTTTTCTGTTGCTAGAAAGTTAAGGATTTTTTCCCTTTTGTTTCTATTGATATAGATCTCGTTGAGTATTACACTACTGTGCTCTTGTTCAGGCTGACATTTACAAGAGGACATTAGCTGAAAGCAAAGAAGAATAACAGAAAATGTAGGAACTTCAGCAGTGAGGCCATTTAAGAGGTATTAATACCCTGACAAAGTTTCAGGCTGCTAGAAGGCCTTCAGGTAGACCATGAATTAGGACCTGCATCTAAATTCCCTTTTGTTTTTATGCAGTGGAAGGTTTCAGTGTCCCAGTGGAGGAGCTGGAGTTTTTGTGAAGCAGCTTTTAACTGGTACTATAGTACTTGCTTAATCTTTCACATGGAACAGATTTTTAGGATAAGTCATTCAGTATTTTCTAACATGTCCCATATCCAAGTGTACATGTTTGAAATACACTGTAGGAAACTGGCTGAAGTTCCACCCTCCTCCAAATAATAATAATAGCAATAACAGTAATAAATTCTTTTGGTAGAATAACAAGGAGATGGAATGAGTAAAGATTTTAAAAATCTGATAAGACCAACTGTTACCCCTTCCCTTTTTCACATGTAAAAAGCCTTCTAACATAATATCATGAAGATGCTTGGATTACAGAACCCTGTCCCCATGGTCCTGCACCCCTCACTGACAAATGGCACTGTATTTTAAGAACAGTGGATTCGATACATTTTCTCAAGTTTTGGCTACACTACTTCTGTTCTAAGACAGACCCCAGAATCCTCATCATTCTAGGCTGGCTGCATCACTGTTTCTCAGGGAACAACACAGGAAATTCCATCAGTGACCAAGCCCTCCCTAGAGCCTGTGACAAACAGCCAAATCACCTGAAACACCAGCTCTTTCAAAATAGAGCATAACTGATGCACAGGTACAAACCAAGCAGAATCAGTGCATGATAAAACAAAAGTCCCCATGTCCAGGCCTCTCAGACAGCATCTCCTGCTTCCTGTGGCATTTTCTTAGAGCTCCTGAAGAGATTCATTTCCAAGCATCTTTACCCCTCATTCTGTGCTTACTCTGCAGAGGGATCTCTAGCAGATTTATATTTGCTTTTATAAAGGTACAGCCCTGGGAAGAGTTCAGCTTTCTGTCTAAATAGGCAGTCCAAATAACCAAATTGTGGTTGTCTGCCCTTATTTAAGGTACCACTTTGTTAGTCTTTTGATTATTATTTGTATCATCTTGCAGACCCTTTTGAATTAATTGTGCACTAACAGGCAGAACTGAAATGCACATTAGTGTCATTAAAAATGCAGATATCTCCTTTCACTTCCTGAAACTTTTTACTAGAAATGATAATATGAAATATGTATTACATTTAATGCATGATAAAAAGGTCAATTAACCTACTCAATATAAATAGGACTACTAAAGGCTTTTAGTGTTCATGCCATCTTAGGTTATGTTTCTTGTCATGATTTGTAAACGGACCACAGAAAAATCAAATACTAAAAACATTGTTAGTATGACCATCTTAGGCCAGAAATGACAAAATCTTACGGGTTTAAATGAAATGTCACAATTTTAATTTGAAGGTGTAGTAACATAGCCAGGGGCAGTTAAGTGCATTAAAACTCTTGCTGTCTTCCTGAAAGAATTTTACCCTGAGGGACATTAAGTAGCTTTCAAATATTCAGTCCAGGTTTCTGGGCTTCAGCCTTTGTGTTTACAGTGATGTTTCTACCAAAACCATGCTTGACAGGCATCAAACTGAAAAGTTCCTCTCATTAGTCATAAGATCGAATCCAAGTTTAACAAATGCTACAAAAGATGGGCTGGACCTTTTGAAGTGGCTTTGTAGCATCTCTACCATCTCTTTTGGAAACAGATTTGAAGAATGGGAGATTTTTTTCCCCACATCCCTTTTTCAGTTTAAAGGTATGAGTTTGGTTGCTTCAACCAAATTAAAATAATGAGGATGTTTATTTGAAATGTAAGTGCACGAAGAGGCTGGAGTCTTTAGGTACAGGGCAATCTCCCATCACACGGTGCCCCACAATACTGTGCTTTCTTTCCTCTACAAACCTGAGCAGAAGGGAGAGAGCCCTTAAGCAAAGGGCAGTGGAAAGTCATATTTTAAAGAGGCTGTTAACAGTCTTGTCAGCTATTCTGTGATTTCATGTCTGAATTAAGGCAGGTGCAAAAGTGAGAACTTTTTCTGTCTTGTGAAAAGGCACCTGCCCTTTCTATGCTACATCAGAAAAGCTGCCTGGTCTTGGCATAAGTAATTGTGAGGAAGGAGTGCCTGTATAGATGAGGTGTTCTGGTGTTTTCAGATGCCGAAAGGCAGGGGCTTTTTCCTCAACAAAACATTTCTGAGCGTGGGATAAATCCTTGCTATGAAATTGAGTTAGCAGTAAGCAAAAGCAAATTAAGCCTCATCAGAGACCGCGGCCTGTTCCTTCAGACGTGCCAGAACTGTCTGCTTTAGAGGCAGTTCTTTGGAAATTGCTGTCTTTCTACACTGCTTTTTTTTGTCATCTGAAGGACACCATGTATATTTTAGAGGTAATTTTTAAAATTTGGTATTCAAGCTAAATTCATTTAGGCAGTGTGTACGCAATGAATGTAAATGCAAGCATTTACCATCATTAAAGGCAGAGCTGCAGAAAGAGGTACACATTGTATCTGTACTAAATTGCTCTCAGTTTAAAAGCACAGATTTGTAAAGCATAAGAGTGTTTTCTAGGGCTGTGGTACCAAAATTTAGGAGAATTGTCTTTTCTTGATTTTCCCTTGGCTGCACTGAGAGTGCCACAGTGAGGAACGGGTGTGCAAGTGTGAACAAATCTGTAGGTATTGCTTTAACCACCAAGGAGCCTTTCCTGCAGATAACCCTGTGCACATATTGGAGAGTCCCTCCAGCTGCTCTCAGAGGTGATTATAACTGTATGGAAGCTGGAGAGAGCCAGGAGGAATTCCTTGTGGAGCACTGCAGAACCTGTCCTGTGCCCAGACACAGCAACAAAACTGCAGGAAGAATAAATGAAAAAAAGGAAAACATCTACACCTTTAAGATCATTTCTACAGCAATAGCACTGCCCTGGCCAGCCAACCAGTCTTCTGAGCCCCCTTAATAGCACCCCTCTGCTCACCTGACTCAGTGGCGTTTACAAAGTGTTGCTGTGATGATGTGAAATGATTCCAACTGTGATCATCTTGTGGGGTTTTCTCTTCTCATGCAACAAATTTCACTGAGTTTAGAACTGCTCACTGCAGTTCTGAAAATGAAATAAATATCCCAGTGTATGTCCTGTCTGGAAGCTGTAAAGTATATTTGCTCTTTTCAGAGTAAGCTAAAGGTATGTGACACAGAGATATTTGAAGAGTAAGAAATTAATTTAATCTTCCAGGAAGCTAATAAGTATTTGTAGCAATAGATAAAATCATTCTGACTTAAGAGTTGAAGAACCTCATCATTCACAAGCTATGCTCCCTTGTTATGAATGGTGTTCTATTTTTTCCAATTTATCAAGCAACAAGATTAAATTTAATAGTAAGTTTTTAATAGTAACAAAATGAATACAATCAAAGTATTGGAGATGAAACAATTAAAGTGCATATATTTAATATACAAAATTTGGCAGTAAGTAATTCAGTATAATTGAGGTTCGTATAAAGCATAAACAAAACCGACCGGGGAGGGACCCCCTCTGACTGGGGATACGGGGAGTGGCTCCCATTCCTCACGTGCCAAAGCATCCAGGCTAACAATCCCACTTATATACTGTAGGCTACAGAAGTTTCTAGAAAACTCCTCCGAGTTTCTATTCCTAAAATCTACGTCACTGTGTGTACGGCACATACTCTACTAATGGGTTAGGGGTCTCTCATCCTTTTGAGGGTCTTATTTCCAATGAAGGCTCATCGTCTTCATCAGTGACCGAGGTGTGACCTGCAGGTAGTTCAGGTGCACTGTGTGACTGAGCAGATGTTTTCCATAACAAGACTTTAATTGAGTCCCATGTTTGGAATCATCCCATTTTGGCCCATTTCAAGGTCAAAACTCTCTATTTCTAGATGCTGCTTGTCAGACCTACGTCCTTCTACTATTCTTGTTTGACTTTCTTCCAACCTCTTTCTTCGACTCCCAACATCTGGAAGATGTCCTTTGCCCTGTCTCACCCATCTCCCCCCTCACCCTGTAACAATTGTCTTCTATTGATCTAAATACAATTTTGTTAATATAGTTACAACTTAATTAGCACGAATCACATTTATCACATCCCTATTGCAAAATCACTTTGTTTCAGAGGACTCAAGCCATGTCTGGATTTCTGGTTTAATTCTGAAGCAAATGAGTCCATTCTGCTTGGTTCATCCAAGCAAAAATACAAGTCAGTTGAAGAGTCTTTATCTTACATTTCCATGACAGCACCTGGGACTTTCTCAGGAGCTGGTGCATGGCAGAGTGCCCACAGCAGGCTGGTTGTGGGGACAGTCAGCACAGTGCTGCTGGCATTGGGTCTGTCCTGCATGGCTTCCATTGTGCACAGCAGTGACATAAGGCACTCCCGGCCTCCCACTTCATGCTGTCAAATCATGCTGTATAAATTATGGATATTGCAAAATTGGCATGCTAAATTCTTAGTTCCCATTCATTTGGGAAAAAGAAAAAAAAAAAAAGAATTAACCCCCTGCCTACCTGGAAATGACAACCAGGTTTATCTTTGTTGCCTGAAGAACCATCTTCGGCTTTGCTGTAAAGCACTGATGTAGCAGATGAAGCAAGCAGAATTTTTATGTTAATTGAATCTCTTTCTTAGTATTTCTTCTCAACTGTTTTCTGGGACAGGTGTTTGCAGTGGAAATAATTGTGGAGTTTTGCAGGCAATGGTGCAGGTGTGACTGGGTGGTGCCAGCTGGTGGCAATTATCCAATTTCCCAATTATCCAATTTCCCAATTATTCAAATTCCCAATTATCCAGTTTCCCAGTTACCCACAGCCAGGGCTCCTGGTCTTGGGTGGGGCAGAGTTTCCTTGTCATGCAATGTATGGGGAACCTGAGGAACCAGGGCTTGCCTGCAGCATCTTGGCTAGAGGAGTTTATATTCATGTTTATTTTCTCGACTCTTCTTCCTTTGGGCAGCAGCAGCCCCAGGCTGGGTGTGGGACAGGGCTGGCCACTCTGCAGTGCCCAGGGGCTCCCTGGTTCGTGCCAGCAGCCCCAGTTCAGCCAGCCTGGGGGTGCTGGGGACAAGGGCAGGTCAGCTGGGAGAGCAGCCCCCAGGTTTCATCATTTCTGTGGGAAGGTAGAGCTCAGGAGGAGTGCTTGTGCTCAGCCTTTCCCCTGAATATTGCTTTTAATCTGCTCTCTTAGTAGATTGTTTCCCCGTTACAATGTGGGAGAAAATCAGACCTGCTGTATTATTTTAGCTGTACTATGAATGTAAAAGAAAAACTACCATTGTGTTTCAGGGAGCTTTAAATAATTATTACATGGTCATTTTATGGAAAGGAGAATGCTGTTCTTAGATGAGAAAGTAGTCAGTAGTAATGTGTTAAGTGCAAAGGGAATCACAGGGTAAAGGTGAAGGAAATTTAATGTGTGTCAGTTTTGTATTTTCTTTTTAATCCTTATTTTTTGTTTTATTTAAGTTGTTGAAGAGGAGGAAAGGGAGTGGTTTTTGGAAAAAGCAGCACAGCTGTTTCATAGTAATGTTTTGTGGGTTATGAGAGAATTACATTTTAAAAGTTGCACAGGATTTTTTTTACTTTTACTTCAATTTCCTAAAGCTGTTATTAAAATGGATGAAGTGCTATATTTGAACTTTAAATGGCTTCACAGGGAAATGTGTCATAAGTTTGCACTTTCTGTAGGCTTTTCTTCATCTCACCAGCCCTAGGTTATAGATGAACATAGTTAAAGGAGAAGAGTTGTGTGGTAGATTTGAAATACTTTCATCTTCAATGGAAGGGGGAGGGAGAACTGTTTGAAATGATCATAAAATTTTGAATGCAATTTGCAGACCATTTGGTATGTTGATTCAGCCAACAACAAAAGCAGAGCTTCAGCTACATGGGGGTGCTAAAAGACTGGAGTTTCCACACCAGCGTGTTGAACCAGAGGCCTTTTGTACATACTGGGAAATTTGGCTTTTACACCTACCATGAGAAATTCTGTCCGGGGTTCCACAGGACCCTAATTTTGGTGTAACAAAATTAATGTTGAAATAGTTCTATTGCACTAGATGTGAAGGTACCCTGCAGTGCTCTGTGATAATTCTTGTCTATATAATGAATGTATGTGTTGGTTTCATGGGATGCTGTAGATGTTTGTGAAGAACTGATTGACAGCTTTGGTGTTGGTATTTTTATTCACTGATGAAATTCAAAGCTGGGAAGTTTCTGTATGAACGTTCTTTGTGTAAAGCATTCTTTGATCAACACTTAACTGAAGTTCAGGTAAACACATTTCACAGTCTGAACGCTTAAACCTATGCTGGGGGTGGTGGGTTTTGGTTTTTAGAATAAACCTATAACCACCTGCAGTGATAAGCATGAGTAAATACCAATATTTAATGTAACAGTAGAAAGTAGGCAGAGATTTAATATTTCAGTCAGCAGTCCTTGTCTCTCTGCTACCTGCAGTGTTTGCTGGCCATCTCACATTCCCAGATCCATAGCTTGGTGTACATGACTGCAACTGGCATTTCCTCTTGTCTCTCATCTCTCCACTTCAGTGATGAAAACTGATAACTTTACAAGAGCAAGCTCTTGCTGCTTTGCTCTTTGATGTTCCTTTTGACTTTTTGTTTCAGTCTTCTTTGTACTGAGATATTTTTGCTGGAATGTGATGGCCTGCTATGTGTGTATGGAGGTTTATGCAGAATAAATATAAAAGACATGCTCCACTACATCCTCTGAATAATCTGACAACTTTTGTGGTTTTTTGAACATCAGGAATTTTACAGCCCATGGCGTTGAACAGAAAAATGTACGTGTTAATTTAAATTGAGTGTATCCAGTGCAATGTTTCCCTTTGGAATCTGCAGTCTAACAGTACCACAGTAGCTCATTGGTTTTTTGAAGATGTAGCATGGCTGCAGTTAGAGCCATCCCAGGATCCTTCAGAAATGTCACAAAATTGAATTTTGCAGCGTTTCTGAGGATTCCTTATCCTATAAACTAGAAGGAGCATAGAGTCAGGAGAGTTTGGCATGGTGTTGTGCCCCTGCCCAGGACAGTGTAGGCTGTGTCTGAGGTGCTGGATCCCAAACTCACCATCTCCTGGTGCAGACATCCTCTTCCAGCTGGGAGCCTGGCATCTGGGAACTCTGGCATGGGCTGAGCAAGCTCTGCTCAGCTGTGCTTTGTGTTGCCTGTGAGTTTTTTCCACGTTGTGTACTTTAGAAACTTCTGTAAGGTGAGTAAACTTGGCAGAAATGACCTTGGGCTGAGGCTGTTCCTGGCAGTCCTGTCTGTGTGGGAACTTGTGAGCCCAGCTGGAGGAGAGGAGGCTTCCCTCTCCCCCAGTCACATCAGCAGGAAGAGTGGTGAAGGAGAACAGGAAGAAAATACTTGTCTGTTGTCAGCTGGCAATTGGGGAGATTGACATCAGCAGTATTTCCAGGGATGATATCTCAAAGGAAACCCAAAGGCTTATACTCGAAGAAACCTGGGTACGAACAGCTCAGAATGTGGCTTACCAAGGGTGATTGCCAAAAAAGCCCTGCAGGTGCTGGCTGTGGGCAGCAGAGGAGGAGCTGCTTGCTGGGTTTTGGGATGGGTAGAACATCCCAGTGCAACAGGAGTGCCAGGAGCTCTGCAGGTGCAGCCACAAACACAGCAAAGGTCCTGTCCTGGGGCAGTGACTGCCTGGAGCATGAGGTAAAGAGAAATAAAAGGCACTGAAAGGAAAACACTCTTAGATTGCTATAACAAATACCTAATTTGAGCTGGGGTAGAATGAAAGTTGGAATCTTTAGGAAGAGAAGCAAAACAACAAAACAGATGAGGCTGCTGAGTTTCTAGATCATACTTATTGGCATTTTTTTTACTTTTATAATGTGCAAAAATGGGAGTTATGATTGTGGTTGCAGGAGTTGTGGAGAATTTGAGCATAGCAGATATGGGGGCAAATGTTTGGGGTTTTTTGGGGGTATCTTCCTCTGAGTCCTGTTCTTTAAATTAACCCTGGCACAACTTTAAGAAAAAACTCACCTTGAAAAGTAGGAAGGTTAACACAGATCGGAGTTTTGGGTTTAGTTCCGCTATACACAAGTGTGCTTTATGGAGTCCTAATGGAATATGCAACTAAACAATTAAGATGATTAATAGTAATTATTTTATTTGTAACCTACCCCTTTTAATACACTTCTCTGCTAAAAGTACACTACTAATATCAGGAAGCAATGTAAGAGGTATTATTTATCTATACTTTTTAGATCCTATTGATTTTAATGCTTTACTATTAATTCAGAGAATAAATGTTGGACTTGAAAATTAGGATGCTTCTATGACAGTTCAGAAAACAGTTCATTAAAAAGAAAATACATCTGTATAGACAAATTATACATATCTTAGACACTTTAGGTTATTTTCCAAATAATGAATTATCAATTATTAATTTTGGACCTGTGAGAGCTGTTACAAATGTTAACTATATAACAAAACAATTAACAGGGATCCCAAAAATGTAATAGCTTGTCTATTGTATGTTTAAATTAGGTGCAAGGGCAGTTCCTTAATAGTAAAAGTAGGTTCCCTGAAGTCTCTTTATGTCTTTATGGGTTTAGTTATTATTCAAGCCTTATTGATCTGAACAGAATTATGTAAACATATTGTCTATTCTTCTTGAGCTATAGCACAGATTTACCCATATAATTCATAGTGCTGCTGCATGGTGCTTTAAAATTAGGGAGGAACATTTACAAATTATCTTGCAATTTGCATTCCTTGAATTGCTAATGAAGTTTTATATAAATATTTAGCATAGTGGTGTGCCAGGAGTTGGGTGCTGGTAGTTTTCCTGTGTAGCAGAAGGGAATGGGACTACAAGGGCCACCTTTGGGTTTTTGCTCACTTCTAGGGTAATGATACAGGAGTCATACAACACCTATTTCCAGCCCTGGTATTTCTGCACATACCTCTGCACTTGGATGCCCTGGCCATCCTTCAGGTATCTGATACAGACAATTACAGGTTAATTCAGTTGCCAAAGCCTGGGCCAAAGTTTCCCCAGGCAAACCATACCTGGCTGAGGATATTATCATCCCCTTCCTCCCTGGTGTGACCTGGAACAGCTGGAGGTGCTCAGGGCTTTCAGTCCTTGCTGCTTTCAAACATGTTCCTGTCTCTGTGCTTTATGACCCAGCCGAGCCCCTGCACTCAGATTGTTTCTGCTGTCCCAGGAATCTGCCCAATAGACACGAGTTTATCACACTTAATCAGAGCTGGGCTTGCTCTTGTACATGGTGGCCAGTTAAGCACAGTTTGCTGCTGTGTCACTGCAGTTTTGGAAACTTCTTTGAACACTTTGCAGAGGATGTACTCTTTAAATTGATGTTTGTGTTTATCCCAGAGGTGGCTGCATTTCAGTGAAATGTAGCATGATGCTGGCATAATCCTTAATGATCTCTTAGAAGTACTTTTCTGTGGAGTCTTAACTTGTTTAAGATGATGTGAAAGGTGCCTCAGGTTAAAGCATCCCGTTGTTTTAACTTGTGTTTACTTACTGTGTCCTTTTGCATTTTAGTTTTACTGTTTTAAATTCTAAAGCTTAGTTGCTAAAAAAAACAAAAAACAACCCCAAGTACGTAAGCTTGGATTTTTGCATTCCTTTTAATAATGTGTTGATGTTTTCTTCAAAGATGCTTTATTGCATGCACTTGATGTTACAACTTTTCATTTGTTGTACAGCACACTTGTGCACAGTACAGTTGTGGTTGTACATTGCCAAAAATGATAGGAAACTAAATATATGCTGTTAATGTCAGGGAAAATAAGCGTTATGGTCAGATCTGATTTCTAAAGTAGAAAGTATCTGAATGCTGTCCATCTGGCAAATGTAATGTATCAGTGATTAGGTTGTTAAAATTCTTTATAATATTTCTTGTAGATGTCTTCAGGTGTAGACTTACTTGTGGGGCAAGCATTGGTAAACAGAGTTGAAATGACAGTAAGTACTGTGAGTTTAGAAGTACAACAGAAATCCTAAGGAAAAAAGCAGTAGTTTATAACTGTTTTGTAAATCTTATAAAGGATGTTTATGCAGAAGAGCAGTTTTTGAAATGTCAGACTGTCCAGTGATTTTCTAGTGACATGGACGCTGCATATTTCAGTCCACAGAGCACAACAACTCTCCAGCTGGTTCGTCATGTAGCACTTGGAAAATCAGTTTGATTTTTTGTGTTTTATGCATTAGCCCTTTGTTTTTTGGTTTAGGCCCTTCTTTTCTTTTGACATCGATATTTTGGGTGAAGTTTTCTTATTTTTCAAATCTATAGTTCTTGAGGACTTCCCCTGCCAAATGCAGAACAAGGAGTATAAACATTTTCCTGTGTGTGCAGAAATGGTTCCGAGATTTATATTAACTCTAAAGAGATTCTGTGGAACTGAAAATCCTTCCATGTACACATCAAATGAAATACATTTAAAATACTTCTAGGTTTAAATACCTCTAAGTATTATAAATACTACTTCTAAAATACTTCGAAGTTTAAAATACTTCTGGTCAGGCAAAAACCTTGACATTGCTTTCAGTGGCAGCATCTTTACTGGTTTTATTCTGGTGTTCCTGTTTTACTCCTTCCCCCCTCCCCCCCTCACTTGTCTTACATGAATATGAAATTCACATTATTGTTTTATTTTTAATTGGAAATTCTGTCCAGGTTGACTGTAACCTGTTCATAAATTCAAAATTTATGAAACTAAGTGACTGGAAGCATCTAGAGACTGAAACTCCCCTCGTGTAGGAACTGCTGATGAATGGTAGTTAAATCTTAGAAATAAAATTGTCACTGTGGTGTAGATGTACTCTGGAATGCTTTAACAACCAAATTTTTCAACTAAGGAAGCTTCAACCCCAAAGCAGGACCAATCAGATAAAAAAGGCTCAAAGTAGGTTTGGGCAGTTGTTTTCAACTAAACCTAAAGAGAGAAGATACCTATTCTGCACTTCCATGATACTGGATGTGGAGGAGTAGAATTTATAACACAGAAAAGAATAGGGGAAATTCTCTGAGGTTCAGAACAGTGGGATGCTGTTCTTAGTATTTTCTGTTAGTATTTGATTTGTATATTTATAAATAGATGTAGACTCCTGTGTCTTCATTTTACTAGTGCCTTAGCTGGGAGCCCAATTTGTGTTTACTGTTTTCAAGTTCTGCATGAATGAATAAATCTGCATGGCTTCTGTGATGAGAAAAACACGAAAAGTCAGTGCACACCTAGGAACACACTGCCATGTCCCTTGTGTGACAAAAACCATCCACTTTTATTCCTGATGCTGTTTGATAACAAGCCCTAGAACAGAATCAACAGACTTCATTCAAGGAGATGCTGCATATTTTTCTTGCAGTACCTGGTGGAATAAAGGTTTTCTCTTCCTTCCCATCACTTGTATCTATATAACCCTGATCCTGCAGCCAGTCTGAATAGGTGGGGTTAGAAGAATGTTTAGGCCAATTTCTCAGGATCTGAAAGTGACAGGTATGAAAGGGAAGGTCAGAGGCCTTTTTTGAAGCTGAAATGCTGATGTTGTTGTACACCCTGAGCATACTTTCAGTACTCTTGGCTTAGTTATATTCTGGATCAGAGGAAAGCATTCAGCTAAATGTTTCATTCTACAAAAGGCTTGCATTTATGCCCGTATCTGTGCAGGTGGGAGTGCAATTAGAAGTTCACTGAATGTTTTGCTGAGTTGGAATAACTAAAGTCACTAAAAATTATTAAATTAAGTGTTTATATTCAGGACCTTAAAGTGAGCACAATCATAAGCCTTCAAAAATCGAATTTACCAAACGGATTAAAAATTTGCTGTTGGCCCTTACTTGAATCAAACAGTAAAAACATAAATATGCCCCCCCCCCCCCTTTTTTTTTTCTTTTGGCACATTTGATATTGGCTAAGTGCAGAAAAAGATGGGATGGAGTTGAGCTGTGGGCTGTGGGAGGTGCCTGCAGAGGGACATAGGGTGACACATGGCAGCACAGAGCAGCTTGTCTGTGCCTGAGCTTGGCAGGAGGAGGTGACACCAGCAGAGCACTGCAGAGAGCTGTTAGGTGAGTGAGCAGGGTGTGATCACCCCATAGCAGTACACAGACAAGAGCGTGGTGCTGATGTGGCAATATGGGATAGGCCATGTAGTGAGAATTACCTGGAAGGAAATACTGTGCCTTGAGAAGTGTATAAAACCAGCTCATTTCTTTGAATAAATGATTCAGATTCCCTGCCAGGCTGAGCCCATGTCTCAGTCTCTCACAGCTAAGGACCGAAGGCCACAAAATAGTGAAACCTTTTTCAAAGTTCTCTAAAAAGCTCCATGGTGTGAGTATCTTCCAGGATTGATCCCAGTGTACACAGTTTGAATAATAGACCTTGGATTATTTAAGAGAGAATATCAGAACAGAACATTGCAATGGGATAATGTCCTCCCACTGCTGGATGAATGTCTCAGCACCCCTTGGCACTCATAGGAAATAAACATTGAGGTGAAGCAGAGACATTTATTTTCAAAATTAATCATTTATCCTTCTAGAACATTGTATTTCAGGGACTCTGTTTCCATTATAACAATTAGTTGATGGTGGAAGATGTTGTCATTTGATGGATGTTGATATTATAGAATGACAGGTGATCTTCATGTGACTTTTATGCAGAATACACATAGGTACTTAGAATAAGAGAAATGTTTCCTAATTGTCTTGGATGACAGGTTTGCACTTTGCTTTTAGTCATTGCAACAGACCGTACCATAATACAGTCAATTTAAATTTTATATACTTGTCACACTGATTGAAGTATAGTTACAAGAATCAAAATTTTGTCATTCAGCTAACAAAAATATTTAATATAGCTACAGCAGGTAATAGAGATATCCTGTCACTTAATGCAGTAGCAGCTTTCAGTAGTTCACAAATGGCTTGAGCACTCACTCGATCCAAAATTGAACTTCAGCCTTTGTGAGTTTTGAATCTGACTTCAGAGCTGGACAGGCCATGTTCAGCTATAATATATATATAATATATATAGTATTAAATGATCTCCTAGGCAAGATGTGCTCTAACTCCTGTTGTCCCAAGATAGCAGAAGGTAACTACCTGCAGGGTCTGTCTCGGGTCAAATCATCAGCTGGGTCCTCTCAGAGCAGCATTTCTGGGCACTTGAAAGAGAAGATGTGATGGTGCACAGTCAGTGTGGGTTTATCCAGAGTAAGTCCTGCCTCACCACCGTCCCTGGTGTGCAGTCACTTGCTTTGGGCAGGGGCAGAGAGCAGTGGCTGCCATTTACCTGGCCTTTGGCAGGATGGGCCCCAGCCTTTCTCACAACATGTGTGTGTTCACAAAATAATTTTTCACTGAAAGCATATGGTACTGCTTAACTTACAATGTTCTAATTAACATGACCAGAAAAAGATGACTGTTGAAATTTAGATAGTAACTCTGATTGTTAAAATCCTAATTACAATTCTTTTAACAACTGTAGTTTGGAAAATACTCTTTATTATTAGTTCCACATCTGAAAATCAGAGAATCAGTTTGTTCACGTTAATTTCCATGGACTTTGGAAGTGAATGTGTGTATTGACTAATGAGCCTGCTAAAGCATTTATGTAAGATCTCTTGATATTGGATCATCCATTTCTGCTTTCAGTCTGTGGAATATGGTGAGTTTAGGAGAATAAACTAGGTTACCTGGTTTAGATGTGTAGGTGTTGAAAATTAATTTACACAGTGTATTGCATTAGAGAAACAGCATTGTTTTGGAGGGAGAAACATTGAGGCCAAATACAGAGCAAGGCAGTTCCTTGGTAGCCTGTGCCACTGGCCAATGAAGCAGGGCTTGCAGTTTGAAGTGTACAGTGGCCAGTTTCATCCCAAGGGCAGTGCATGATTGCAGGTCTTTTCAATGAATTCCAAAGATGCAGGAGAAAAAAGGAATTGCTGTTTGTAATAACAACTGACACAATCTATTTTGAGATAATAAAAAATGTTCCTTGTAGGGATGGTTGGCTAAGGGAGAGTTAATAGAGACAGTTATTTGAGAAAGGCCAGAGCTATTACTGAAGTTAAGCCTACTTCTTTTATGTGAAAAGAAGACAAATGCAGGAGAGAGGAAACCAATAATAAAAGTGGAAAAAAAAATCCTTTTTGTTTGTTTGTTTTTCATTCAGCCTTTTGCTGTTGTACTGCCTCTGCAGAAACATGGGCTCAGCTCAAAGTGTTACCAGGAATTTTGTGACCTGACAAACTGGAATGAACGTCAAACTGTTTAGGTCAATGCTCTTGACTGCCTCATTGGTCACAAGCTCAGTGAAAAATGGTCTTGTCTGGATAAACCCAATACTTGCTAAGCAAAAGGCAGCTGAAGGATAAAAGGAAACAGAACAGGTAGAGAAAGAAAATGAGCAAAATTGGGAAGGTAAATCAAGCTGGTATTTTTAGGCCTGACTTAAAATTGTGATGAATATCTAAGATATTCACACAAGTGGTTTTGATCAGGGGAATAAAAATTCAGGGGTCTTATGAAGAACCTAGCATGACTAAGGGACTGGAAGCTATGCTGAAAAGGCTTTCCAAATGATGCAGAAAGAATTAATGTATAAATTGCTGTGTGCCATCTTTGCAGATTGTGGTCTAGTGTCAGGCCTAAATCATAGATGCCAATTTCAGATTCCCTACTCTCTTGTTTAACATTGCTTTTGGGTTTCATCTATGCAATATGGTTGTTCCTTCCATTTGACATAGTAACTTACGTGAATTTTGGTCATTTTGAATATGTTTCTGTGGTAATTATTGTAATAAAGCTTCCATAGCATAAGATACCAGAAAGAAACATGAATGAATTGGTTGAAGTGAAAATATCAGTTTGTTTGTTAGGGGGTTTTTAAATTTGAAATTAAGCTACAGGTACATAGTGATGCTAGTGGAGGACCGCTGGCAGCAAAGATTAATTTTGCTTTGGAATTTTGGGTCATAAATTCCTATATTGTGTAAGGATTTGCATCACTGGGGTAGCACCTAGGTACTCAGTGGATATAATTAGTAATATGGGATTAATAAAGGGGATGTCCCTTTTGTAAACATATTCAGTGCCCCCTCCTGAGCCGGAACTTTTCCTTTTTCTTCATCCTCTCAGTCTCAGTGATTGTCATTTCGTAAGATCCTTTATTCTGGGCTCCAGTGCCACTGAAAAGCAGACAGTATTTAATGACCTTCTGCCTCAGTGGTTTCATCTCCTGAAAAATTAGAATTGATTTGTTTTGTCTTTGATATTGAAAATCTAAAGCAGACCTTTTCTTCCTAACTTGTGTAATAGCAGCAGCTGTATTGAGGAAAGACTGGGGAAGAGGACAAAAGTTCACAGAAGGTACATTGCAGAATTAAGACTACTCTAAAATAAACTTTGTTAACTGACATGGTAAAAAAAAAACCAAAACAACCTTGTCACTAGGCAGTTTAACATGTGTCCCTGAGAAGAATGAATGCTTTGTATCATCTCTGTATTATTACAGGGAGTTCTGTCTGTGTAAAGAAAGAAAATGGTTTAATATGACCAGTTGTTTCCATAGGGCCTTATTCCTATTTATTCTTATCATCCTATCTTGGAAAGCTGCCAGGTTAATCTATATATGGTTTAATAAACCCCATACCCTCCTTTAAAGGATAAATTTGTGTTTGACCTCAGACACCTTATTCTTTTCTGTGATAGACTGTGAGTTTTAGTTTATTATTTTAACAGATCAGTAGGTACATTAATTTTAACAGGAAGCTCAGACTCTCTGCCTGAAGTTAAATTTGCTGAGTTTTTAAATTAGTTTTATTCTCCCCCAAGGTTGAAATTTCTTTAGGAGAATTGAAGACAGGAAAGTAATTCACTGGCGAAACAGCAAATGATGCAGAAAATGCCAATATCAATTTCCTAAACAAGTCATAACTGGAATGCCAAGAATCTTGTTTGTGGCTCTAACTCTAATCACATGAGTAATCTAAGGGCCCGATTGGGAGGCACATTTGACAAACCTGTGATTTAACTTAAAAAGATGACTGAGATAAATTAAACCCTGCTGGGCTGTGTGAGAGAATGTCTTGAAGGGAATCCTAGAGGAACTGATGTTTGTTGTAGCATGATTTATATTTTTAAGGGCATTATCAGCAATGTAGATGACCAAGTGCTGAAGATTTGTTTGGGGACATTCTCAGTTGTATTTCTGTACTGTGTAGTATATTTGAAATTGGATGGAATCTGAAAACAGCCCTTTATAGGGAAGAAACAGTTAAAATAAAAATTCCTTTGTGTCTTTGACCTCAGCCAGTTCATACATTTTTCACTTTAGAAGCGCAGTCCATCACATTTTGTGGATCTAGCTGGAAATTGGGTTGCTGTAATAACTTGTAGCTCAGTGGTAAAAGGAGTGTAAAAATACTGAAGTTATTGTTGATTTTCTCAAAGACACATGGGGACAGGACATGAAGACAAATGTAAGGTTCCAGGTTAGCCTAAACCAATTTTTTTGTCTGCCTATCTTCCACACTCTTCACTTTTCTGTACCTTAGGAAACATGGGGAATTCAGCTTGTGTTGGTGGCTAATCTTGTGGAAAAGTGCATCTGCAGTCCTTAGCCAGGAGTGACTTCAGCTCAGAATGAGCAGGGCCATCTTCTGAGGCTCTGTGACAACACCAGGATGTGTGATGGGATGTTCTGTGCTGCTCCCAAAAGGGGTGAAATGGCTTTGAGGAAGACTAAGATACCAACAGAAACAAGCTGATGATGTAATTAATGAAAAAGAGGGATGTCCAAGTGTTAAAAGCAGTGAGGGAAAAGTGATTCATTCTTCCTGTGTTTTGACATTTTGGAGCTTTAGTGCATATCAGGCATGGATAAAACTTCAACAACACAACTTGTGTGTGGTGCCTCCCTTTCCCCCACCCTGAATTCCTGTCCAGTCCTACCCACAGCTTCATGGGCTTTAGCTGAAATCCAGGACATGAGAAACATGGCACATTGAAAGGTTGTTTCTCATTTTGATGTTTTGATCACCACTTTCCACAAAGTGCAGATTTACTTCTTGTGTGTGGACAATGCCTAAGAGAAGACCAGTTGTCCCTGAAAGTCATTCTGATCTATACTGGTATTAGGAACTGTGCTAAAGGCAGATCTATTCACTTAATAACAAATCCTAAGCTTTTTTGGTTGCTAGGATGTATTATCCTGGTCTGCCCCTTCGGTCTGGGCTGTATTTTGGCCAGAGTAGCTGCCTGGACCAGTTCTTAGTCTAGAGCTGGCTGCACCAGCTCCAGGAGAATAAACCTTTATTTCCTAAGACACATGGACATTGTGCAGCGCACATGTTTCATAGAGCAAAGCTTGTTGACATCTTAGGGTGACATATGCTGAAGAATAGTAGTTAATATTTTTGTACTTCATGTTTTAAGAGTGCACAACATGACACGGCCTGCCTTCTCCACCCCGCACCGACTCGCCCAGCTAGCTCCTGAAGGCGAGACCAGCGCCGAGAGTGGCCCACTTCCAGGATTCAGGGGAACCCGGAATGTGGGTAGGGCTCTGAACCCTCACGGCCGTACACGTGTCCGGGGAGGAGCAAAGGATCGAGACAGAGTCCTTCTGAGGTTCCGGGGAAGCGGGATTTATTGAGGGAGAGAGAACAACCGGAATCGGAGGAAGGGAACCGCAGAAGGCAGGGAACACAGGTGTACAGCAACTTAAATAGGGGCCCTCCCCCAAGGGAGGGTACAATACAGCAACCAATGGCTACAGTTTGGGGGTGTAACATAAGGCAGGGCTGATTATACATACAACGAATATGGGGAAACATAGGCGGGGAAATACATGTAACATCAAATCATGTGCTAAGAAGGGGATGACTGCTACAGAAGCTACTAGAAGGATGGGGGGGGCTAGGAGGGATTGACAATCTCCGGGGCAGGGACTAGAGTGAGGGACAGGGAAGGTTCTGGAAGGTGGGTTGGGGCTTGGGTTGATTGATCAAGGGTAGGCGGGAATTAGGGCAACTGAATTATAACGGGGGGGGGGTACAGACAATAGAACAAACCATCTAGTAACAATAAAATAACGCAATACAACATATCCCCCTTTTCTTTTTAAGAAGATTAAGTTGATGGTACCAGTGTAGGGGAGACACCTTTGAAAGTAATCTTAAAAACTGAAATGGTAGGGGAAATAGGAAACAAGACTGACATCATTAACAGAACTGTTCAAAATGTAGAAGTCAACCATCCCGATAAAGTCCTTTAGTGTTTCAGATTTGCTTCTGGTGACTTCGCCTGAGTGTCTTGATGTCGGTGATGGTGAAGACGACTTTTGTGCTGCCCACAGATATCCTTAGGGTCCACCGGAGACAGGGTTGCATCCTCCACGGGGTGCTCCAAGTACAGGGAGCATCCCGAGGAGGTCATGGGGATGGGGAAGGGTTTGCAGGGGGAACCCCAGGGGCGCTTAGGGTATTTTGAAGGAAAGGGGAGGTTATCCTTCTAAAAGAAAAGAGGCAACATAATTCACATAACACTTTAGGGAATTGGGGAAAAAGGGTTTAGGAAAGGACTCTGAAAAGGGGGGTGTCTGAGCCAGCTGAGGACTGTTGATGTCAAATGGAGGAGCGTCTTCGATGACGCAAGGAGGCGACCTTTACATCCTTTAGGATTGGCCCCGGCTGAGACCTGTGTATGCTGTCAGCCAGAGCCAAGCCCAAGGGGGGATGTGGATCCCATTCTTGGATCCTCTGTCGCCTCCAGTAAACGTCCTCCCCCGAGTCCCCCTGGCAGCCTGCCTCATTTTCCTCCTCACACGAGGCAGCACTGAGCTCCGCTCTTTTTTGTTCCTCCCGAGATGACCCTACTTCAGGATCACAACAGGAGGGGCCTGCTGGGGGCGGAGCTGAATGACATAATTGGGTGGACTCTGACATGGGGAAAGGACAGAGGGTGGTAACTGGGGAAGGGAACGGACTGGGATAAGGATCAAGGGGAGGATCCGAGGGAGAAGAAAGGGAAGGGCCAGGAGGAGGAGCACAAGGAGACGACCACGCCACATGGTCGATGCCCTCTTGCACTCCAGGCATAGGGGCACCATTTTGTGGCTCAGGGTAAGATGCAAGGGTGGGTCCCGGGGTAGGAGCAGGTGTGAGGATAGGAGTGAAAACCGGAGATGGAACTGGGGTAATAACTGGGGAAACTGGGGAAAAAGGTTTCAGGGCAGAGGGATTTAGGAAAGGATCCCTGGCAGCAGGGCCCTTGCTGCCAGGGCTAGGGAACTGGGGAGACTGCGGGGGGCCAGGCGAGCAGTGGCTGGTTTCCCTGGCCAGGCTCGCCTGCGATCGTTGCCGGGCTGCCCCGCCCAGATCCCCCGGTATAGGGATTGAGGGGTCGGGAAAAGGGAAAGGAGAGACAAGGTAAACTGGGGAGGTTCGCTTTGGCTTACTGTCCACTCCCTTATTCTCTTTTAGAACAGACCGAATTGTAAAAAACAACACAATGAATTTTCCAACTGAATAGTCCCCCTGGGCCCCTAACTCTGATAACCTCAAGCCCACCGCATCCCAAAAGGGGACAGTTTTTACACTTTGAGGGGACACTTCAGGAAAATGCAAAGTAAGCCATCTAACGAACTTTTTTAAACTTCCCTTAGAAAAATTTTTCTTCCCTCCCACCAGGGTACCCACAACTTGGTTGTAAATCTCTCTCTGCTGCACCGACAATTTAGCACCCATACTCTGATCTTACTGGTCGGCACAGCAAAATCCACCCCTGCCGGCAGCAAAGGACAACTTAAAAAACTAAAAATAAGGGCTCGGGGAACCACCTAGGGCTAGAGCCCGTTGCCCCCTCCTGGGGCAATGCTCCCTGCCCTCACCATGGGGTGGCCAGTCCCGGTAAGTCCCTTTCACCCCTAAGGTCCCTGGGGGATACTTACGCTGCCGTGGTCCCGAGCATGGTGCTGCAGACAAGGTCTCCTCCCCCGAGGACAGCCCTCCTGGTGCTGGAAGGTTGTTGTCCTCACCCCCGGGAATGCTGCCGGAATCAGCCTGCTGTCACCAGGGTAGCTGACGGCCAAGACTTCCAGATCCTCGGATCCTTGGAAGTTCTTCGTGGGGTTACTCCGTCGAATGGCCCCACATTGGGCGCCAGCTGACACGGCCCGCCTTCTCCACCCCGCTCCGACTCGCCCAGCTAGCTCCTGAAGGCGAGACCAGCGCCGAGAGTGGCCCACTTCGAGGATTCTGGGGAACCCGGAATGTGGGTAGGGCTCTGAACCCTCACGGCCGTACACGTGTCCGGGGAGGAGCAAAGGATCGAGACAGAGTCCTTCTGAGGTTCCGGGGAAGCGGGATTTATTGCGGGAGAGAGGACAATCCGGATCGGGGGAAGGGAACCGCAGAAGGCAGGGAACACAGGTGTACAGCAACTTAAATAGGGGCCCTCCCCCAAGGGAGGGTACAATACAGCAACCAATGGCTACAGTTTGGGGGTGTAACATAAGGCAGGGCTGATTATACATACAACGAATATGGGGAAACATAGGCGGGGAAATACATGTAACATCAAATCATGTGCTAAGAAGGGGATGACTGCTACAGAAGCTACTAGAAGGATGGGGGGGGCTAGGAGGGATTGACAGTCTTCGGGGCAGGGACTAGAGTGAGGGACAGGGAAGGTACTGGAAGGTGGGTTGGGGCTTGGGTTGATTGATCAAGGGTAGGCGGGAATTAGGGCAACTGAATTATAACGGGGGGGGGGTACAGACAATAGAACAAACCATCTAGTAACAATAAAATAACGCAATACAACAACAACAGACACAGTAGAATGTGCAGATCCGCCTTTCCTGGATTAGCCATCCAGACATTGTCTTTGTTTCTCACTCTAACCACCCAGAGCAGAATTTAGGAGACCTTGTGCTTACATTTGTAGTAGTTCAGACTCAAGAGATTATTCTGTCTTCTAGAAATGTTGACTTGCTATCAAAGGCTTGCTGTTTAGGTAATATTTTTCTAGGGTTGCTTTCCAATCAGTTTTTGTTTTCAATTCCTTCTTGATAGTTTTTTCTCTCTCTAGCAGAAGGCCATTGTATTCTGTAACACAAACATGTTTAAGGATGTTTAAAGTCTTCTGTTTTTAGGATACTTTTGTATTGAGATGCAGAGGATCTTTATTCTCTGATAAAAGTGCAAAGTTCTTTTTGGGTTATGTTAATCCTTATGAGTGAGAGAAACAATCATTTGCTAAGAGGATCTATTAAATACTGTTTTATTTTTCTGTCATGCCCTCCTCTGGACACTCTTACTGGTTTTTGTCTTTTTGGCTCCCAAACCTTCTCACAGCACCTGAGGTGCAGCAGTGCAGAGTGTGACAGTCGTGTCCCCTGACCAGCTGGCATTGCAGGACAGGTTGGCCCTTTTGTGTCAGGGACCACTGGTGACTCGTGTTCAGCAGATTTCTTACATGGCACTGCTCTTTAGCAGTGTCCTCCAATTTATACCTATAATTGGAATTATCCCATCCCAGGTGGAGAGGTCTGCACTTGCTCTTGTTAAATTTAATATGATTGGTGATTGCCCAGCTCTGATCTACCCAGATATGTGTCTTATCAGTAATTTTCAAATTAACATTCTCTTGTTCTATTTACCACAATTCTAATGGCACTGAATCAGTGCAATGACAGATGGCAGTTGCTGCTGGGGAATATTCAGTGCAGTATCTAGAAGTACCCAGAAGCACTTTCAGGAATTTATCAGAGCTTAGTGAGGCACTGGAGGCAGGCTGCTCGTGATTTATTGTTGGAGACCTAGCACAAAGAGTTCACAGATGAAAATTACAAAGTTTTGCCCAGAACTGAAATACTGGCATAGTGAACTCCCTTATTTTTCTCTGAAGAGAGTAGTCTCATGTGCTGCTTGTTTTCTTTTCAAATCTTCACATCCTTTTGAAGCATCTCATGTAATTTTATCAGAGGGAAACCTAAGTTCATTATGACCCTCTTTTTCCCCTTCAAGTTTGTGAATGCTTCTGCTGTCCCCTCTGAGCTCTGTGTACAAACAGAACAGCCGAATCTCCACGCTGTATGATTTTGCCTGATCCCTTTCTTGATCAAGTATGGGCATTAGTACAATTCTCTATCTACACCAGTACCATGCACAGGTGAATCTCTTGGGGTGAGGTTCAGCTGTGCTTGTACGAGGCAATATTCAACATGGCCTCACAATGCTCCCCATCTAATGTCCAATAAAACAGCCTAAAAATGCTTCTCCAGTCTTTTCTACTTCTTTTCTGCTGGAAAAAAATGCTTTTGATAGGCTTGCTCTCCCTTCAGTGAATCCTGTCTTCATTCATACCATTCCATAAAAAGATGTCCTCAGAGGACCTGTTGCTAGAGCCAGCAAATGAAGGAAAGGGGTCCAGTGTGTTTATATTTACATGAAAAAGATATCTTAGAAATTGTTTTGTATGTCTTGTGCCATTGCAAGATCTAACATGAGTGAAAAAAAAATCTGAGAAATTTAAAACCAAAAAGTGACTTTTTTTGTTACCAGCTTATAAATGTTGCTTTCAGACTTCTGAATGTTTGCATTAAGGAAAAGAGAAACTGCGTTTTTTTCCTGTTTGCAGTTTTGGACTGTGTCTTAAAGTTTAATCATATTTCAATTTTAAAATATATTGTCTTGATGCATTACTTTGAAGAGTCTATATGTTGGATCTTTACTATGAAGAGGAAAACATTTGTAGATAGCTTCATTATTTTACCATCCAAGCAAAATGCCTGTAGGTATCTAATGGTAGCTATTTATTTTTTGTTACATTCTAATTATTGCAAATTAAGTTTTATTACAAAATGGCGTTCAAGATACTAATTGCTTAACATTATAAGGGCAGCCATCCTAGTGGAAATAGATTAGGTGTGATTTATAAAAAGAAAACATTAATAGGCTTTTGGAAAATAATCCTGGTATATATGTGCAGCAACAAAAAAAGTTCAGGACTGTAAGTATTCATCCCACAGGAATAAATCAGGACAAAAGGCAGCTAATTGGAAGAATTTCTAAGGTGTGCTAGTGGAAATGAATTTTCATTGCTTTATAGCTGAAATTCAAATCCTGTTGACAGAAACTTCAGTTATTGACTTGCAGCTAATTAGCAGCTAGCAGACTAGACAATTAGCTGGAATAGAATGGAGATTGAGGAACAAAATTTAAAAGTTTGTAGCACTCATTAAAAACAAGTTTCAGTTTTTATAAATACACCGGCTTAATTGCCAGCATGATGAAAGTGCTCTATGCATCTAGTCCAAAGTCTTTTTTATTACATGTATAGGTATTTAATCCTGTGATGCAGCTGAGATTTACAAAGCCAGCAACACTCCTACACATGCAGCAGAAAAAGTTAGAAGTAACAGAAGAATGCAGGCAGTGTCAGAAAGGATTATCCTTGTCAGAAAGAGATGTGATAGCTCTTAAATAATTGGCATAAAGCCAATGGGTAATATTTTTTCCAAGGAGGTTGTGATTGTGTCCAGTGTGTAATGTTATGAAATGTTAGAGATTGTAGGAGAACTATTTTGTAATTTTTCTGAATGCTAAGCATGATTTACAGTAAAGTTCAAAAAATACTGTAGTGACATATATATTTTAAGTATTGGTGTTACAAAAGCTCTCTTTCCAGGTTCTGGTAAAGTTTTCAAGTCTTCCTGCTTGCAGTGAGAAACTTATTATATTACTTGAAACTTATTATTATACTTGGATGCAAAACATGTTGTTTTGTTACACTTATAGCTTCCTGGAGTCACAAAACAAACATTTTAAAACAACATTTCTCGGAGAGCTGCTATCAGAACTGTGCATTAATAAGCATCTAAATTACAGCTCTTGCCATGTAGAACAAATTAGATTTCTTTTCACTAATATCAAGGAAGCAGAAAACAAGCTGAATCTCAAGTGAGTTAAATGAACATAATTATTTGCCATTTATTTTTCTGCTACAAACCGGTCTTTATTCAATTAAACAACTCATAATCATGTACCCTCTATTTCAGTGGAGTTCAAGACAGCCAGTGTCAAAGTTAAGTCGTTTCCTTATACATTGTATACATTTCTCTGTTACCCTATTCATGGCAAGTGTTCTGGTGCTTTGCTCTAAGCTAAACAAACCCACAGACTGCTGGGGGCTCTGCTGAGTTTTTCTCCTATGCAGGTCTTTGAAATGCTGTGGTAAAAATCTTTAAAACGTGAATGTTTCTATATTTTGTTGAACTTGATTCCAGTTCTAGATTAGGCTGCTAGGAAATAAATTATTTTTCCCCTGAATGTGTTTTTTTGTGTTTGTTTTTGTTAGAGGAGCTTGATGGAGGAGGAAAACTCTCATAGTCTCTAAAATCTTTAATTACTAACTGTGCCACTGTTTCATTAAGAGCTTTATCGCTTCCATGGTGTCTTTATTGGTCTAATCAGTGCTGAAATGATGAGATATTTTATAAAATGCAGAGCAAAAACTCTAATCCTCAAAAGGTGTTTTTTCCCCTCTAGTTCCAATGATATATTTCTCAATGGGTAAAGTTCTATTTCATGGGAGACCAGAGAAAAACTTCTCATTTCTGCTCCTTCAATCAACATAAATGGATTTGTTAATTTTTTTGAGACTGTTGTCCCAGAACTTCTCATTTCTGCTTCATACCTAAACATTTCTAGCTGGTAGTTAATTGTTCCTTTCAACTGGAGATCACTCTGGAGATCCTCAATTGCTTAGAACTTCAGTGCAAAACATTAACATAATAAGATAATTCTCATAATGATGCAAAGGAAAATGCCCTGAAGTGATGAAAGCAGTTTTCCCTTAATGTTGTTCTATGCAGAGCCAAATGGTGTTACAGCTTTTTAAAAACATACTCTGCTACCTGTGCTGTAGAATCAGAGTTAATTCAGTAAGAGCAGACACAGCATTAGGTGAGAGTGAAAGCTTGAGCCACAAAGTGCAGGAGGTGAGAAATCTTCCCTGGGAGAAATGGGAGCCCTCTGGAGCACAGCCGGGGTATGGAGACAGGAGAAATTCTGCCATTCTCCACAGGGGAGGGTGGGAGCCTCCCCACTGAGTGCTCCGAAGGGACAGAGCAAAAGGGGCGCAGTCCTATCACATCATATCTCAGAACACCGCAGCATTTGGATGGAATAGCATTTCCTTTTCTTTCTTTCAATACACACACACGTAGTGTCAAATATTATTGCATTGAGATGATGTTCATTTATAACATAGAGCTGATGTTAATTGTTCTTTGAAGCTGAGTTATTGCCTCCACAGCTGAATTAATGGAATAATTCATGTAAGTTTGCTTGGATAGTCTTAGACTCCTGTACTTGGGTTTTTTGTTTTGTTGGGGTATTTTTGTTTGTTGGTTTTGGTTTGGTTTTGGGTTGTTTTTGGTTTTTTTCATTTGTTTGGGTCTTTTTGTTTGGGTTTGTTTGTTTGTTGTTTTTGGGAGGTTGGGCTTTTTTTCCTTTTGAAACAGTTTTTTATTTAAGAGTTGCTGAATGTATATTGTAGCTGTATGTATACTTCTGTGGTGGTGACCTGGAAAGGACACCTGAAACAATATAAGTTATATCTGTACATGTACCAGCTCATTGAAATCCAAACCTGAACAACTTTAGGTTCCAGACTAAAGCCAGACACTGATCTAGATTTTAAGTTTTCTGTTCACATAATCTGCTTTATTGCCATCTGTTCTCTTTCCTAAAATCTTTCCTTTTCGGAATTTTTCCACTGCTCTGGCTTCCAGTTAGGTTCAGAAAAAAAACCACCATCCTGGGGCATGTGCCATCATCAATTTTTACCATCTACCATAAATTACCTCTCTCTGAGATTTAGTATGGTGTCATATAATGAAGATTCTTTCTATGTGTGAAAGGCTAATTAACTCTTGAACTGGAGCTGTTTGCTTACGTGGACAGAAATAGAATGCAAAGCCATCACTGTAGACTGGTTGTCCATTTCTGAGTTCTGTTTTTTCCATAAGGGAAATGCATATTATTTATTAGGATTAAAGATAAAATAGCCTGAAACTCAGTGTGCAGCATTTGGTGTGTGTTGCAGGAAGGTGTTCTGGGATACACTTGTTTAATTTACAAGTGAAGCACCTCAGGATTTCTAATTATTGTTTTGTCGGTGCTACAAGCTCAGCTTGAGATGTAAATCCAGCTGTGCTCGTCCTGGTTCATGCTCCATTGCCAATAAATTGGTTTGGGAAGTGAAACTTAGCTGGCATATTCTGAGTATTTGGAGATAGAATCCAACTCAAATTTCCACAGTAGTCCAGATTCTTCAGAGCTATTGCAGTAGATAGTAAAGATACATTTTTGCTGTTTGCTCTCTTTTGGGAGGAATCTTGGGCTGACTGTCTCAAATCAGTATTTTCAAGATCACAAACAGCAATCATGCACACCCATGAAACAACACAACAATGAGGTCTTTAATAAAAAACTAATTTTATGAAACAAAATCAGCAATTTTATTAAAATAATCTAATACAATTAATAGATAGTTTTATGAAAAAAATGATCAATAACTTAGCAGGTGTATTTTCCATTAGCCAGAATAAACTAGTTTCTCATTCCAGTACCTTTGCAAAATTCTCAAGTGGACACTGTAGGATCCTCTGCATTAAACAGCCTTTTGGTTTTCACTTTTTGTGGCCACTGTTAGAGAGCTAGGAAAATTACAGCCTGGAAATCACTCTCATCCTGCTCTCTCAGCTCCATTCCCGGGCTGATAGTATGTTCCGTTTCAGTGAGGGAGACTTTCTCCCAGGATGATAATCTGGTCAAAATAGAATGGAATTAACAACATTAGATTAACACCTGTTGTGGTGTGTGACCAGGCCTGGGAAAGAGGTGTCACTCTCTCTGCACCAGTCAGCTTTATCCTGTCTTTGGAGTTGCAGGACACTGTACTAAGCAGTGTGTTTTAGAATAAACTTGTCTCTCTTTTCTGTCCTGAGAGGGACATGTAGCTGTGTCTTATTTCCTCCACATCTAAAGGGTTAATACCCCTTCCTGCAGCTACAACTTTTTAAAATACCCATAGTTTTATCTTTTATGATTATTAATAAATTCAAAGCTGTTTTAAAATCTGTTTAAATTTTTGCATAAAGCTAACCCCAAGCTTCTTGTAAGCTCCTATCTGTGTTGGGTGAGAGAATATGGAACTGTACTGTTTTTCTGCTGGCTATAATTGGGAATAATTCTGTTTAAATGTGCTCCAGTGGCACCCTAGAATTTACTTTATGGTATGAAATTGAAGTGGTTTGTTCTGTTGTGTTCTGAATTTCTGATTGGAGGCATTCACAGGAGTATTGACTGCATTCAGCAAGACATCTGCTGTGCTGCTGTGTCCGAGCTCTGGTGCCAGAGGTGTTGTGCCCAGGGGAGCCTGCTGCACGCAGGAGATGCTGGGGAGAGCTCTGGGGCAGAGGGAAGGGTTGCTGAGAGCTGAGGTCTGTACCTGTGGGACATATATTGAGAAAGTAAGAAAGTTACAGCCTGAAAAATATTCCAGGCTGGAGCTTTTCAGCTCTGTTCCCAGCCAATGAGCTGGTCCAGCTCAAGGCTAGGGAGAATTTCTCCCAGGGTGGTAATTTGGTCAAAATAAAAAGGAATTAATAATAAAGATAGAACACCTGTTGTGGTGTGTGCCCAGGCCCTGGAAATGGGGTGTCTTCTCTCTGAACCAATCACCTTTTCTCTACTCTGGGAGTTGCAGTCATGCTATAAAACCAAGTGTGTTTCTGAATAAACTTGTCTCTTTCTTCCTGTCATGACAGACGACCATGTAGCTGTGCATCTTATTTCTGCCACACTTAAAGGGTTAAAACCCCTTTCCACGGCTACATGTACCAGTGTGTTTGCTTTCTGCTCTGCCTGGCTGACAGAAACACTGCTGGGCACATGCAAATAACCACAGCCAGCCTGATGCTGGGGCCCATCAGCCTGCTGGAAGATGAACACCAGGGCTGCTGCTGAAATCCATGAGGACTTTCCTTAGTGACTACAAAGGAAGTAGAGTTTACAGGCATGGCTTGAACACTGACTGAAGGAGCTTGAACACAGGGGCAAGCAACACCACACAGGTTGGGAATAAAATCTCGGGGAAACAACGTGGACAGGAGGGTGTCTGATAGTTTCAATTCATAGGTTTAACAGTAGCAACAACAACCAAACAAAATACCAATCAAAAAAGAAAGGTTAGTTGAGATATGAAAAATTAAACTGGCTATTCAAAAGTGACTCCAAGGAAGTGAAGTGCAGTTGGGCAGTGTTGGCCAACTGGCACAGATTGGATTTGGCTTGCACTTGGAAATGGACACAAGTTTCAGGTGTGGTTTGCTCTGTGTTCAAAGATGAGTAAAGAGGGTTTTTCCAAATGTAGTTCAGGAGTTGTAATATCTGTGATTACTGACAGAAATGCAGTTTTACCAAACTGATTTTAACATTAATATTTATAGAGAAGCCTGTCTTTATGAATGTTACTTATAAAGTTCGTAAACATTATAATTTAATTATTGCATTTATTGTTTTCTACAGTAGCAAATTGAATTTCCATGTTTTTTGTTGACTTAAAGTAAAAGTGGACTGACCTGTCACTCTGATTGAAATACTTGCAGTAAATACATGCCATACTGCTATCCAGTGCCTGGGGCAAAATAAATTAGAAACAGTAAAGAAAAAAACCCAACCAGCATTTCAGTATATAATATATATTCTTCTACATATTATCCATGAAAAAGACTATATGGCTATAGGGCCATATTTTAAAACACGTCTCTTGAAGCTTTTGAATTTGCATAGTCCTAAATGTGTGTATTAGAGATGTTCCCATGGTGTTGGATATTTTTTGACTTCATTGAATACCAGCCACTCTGTAGCTGAGAACTTGTAATTCAAGGTGTTAAATATTTCTGAGGAACTGTACCCAGCTACAATCAGTAAAAGCTGATGCTGATTATTTGATAGCTGGAGGGAATCCTCTGCAGCCCCCACCCTCCACATGACTATTTCTGGCTTTCATTTTGTTGGGATATAATCCAGTGAACTCCCATGCAACACCAGCTAGAAAAATCCACATGTTCTTCAGCATGATACTGGGATGTATCAATCTAGCTTCCCCTTGCCAGGTCCTTAAAATTACATTCACTGAACCACAAGTTTATTTTTACTTTGGTCATTCTGTTTTTTATTTCTATTTTTGTTCAGTTTCTCCTAGGAAAATGTTATTAACAGCTCCTCTTTTTTTTTTTTTTTCTATTCTATTGTTTCCCAGGGTTGTGTCTTAAATACAGAGTAAATGACAATAGTTACAGTGTCTGATGAGGCTTGAAAAGGAAAACTTTTTTTCTTATGAATTTCTAGACCACAGCTTTGATACAGAAAAAAGGTCTGTCTTCTCTGGAAAGATTTTTATTAGGTTTACTTGGTTTTCTTATGTGGTTTTGTTAATAAAAAAAAAAAAATAGGGAGACTAATGGTGGTCCAGATCTTTTTTGTTGGTACAGAATTTTCTCATAGTCCTTTTAAAAATTAATGTATAAACCTGTTAACTGAAAATTAGTATACATATGCATATATCTTTGTATGTATCCACGTGTTCTCTTCCCTTCTAGATTTAATAGGATTAGTTACTTTTCTGTGTTTTATATAATATAATCTTTAATCTGTTGCATTTACGAAGGAAAGTGCAGCACAGATGTGACCTGGAAGAATATAAAAGAGGATATAGAAATTGGCAGAATAAATGAGTGTTGCCCTCTCTTTTTTGGGTGCCTGTAAAGCAGGCTCAGTTCAAGGAAGTGTTTGCATGGCAAAGTTTGCTTTAATTATCCTTTATCTTCACTGAGTGGCCTTTTCCTATTCAGAACTGTCCCCTGAGAGAACTGACAACTCTAGTTGTTATAATCTCTTTATTATTTTCTTTGTTTTGGTAATTTATACTCACAAGGCATTTTACCAGATTTTGACAAATGCTTAATGTTCATTAACATTTGGTTGTTTACCAGATGTTAATGAAATGGACAGAAGCCATGATTTTTTTAAATTATCCTGTTCTGCCGACCTCTAAAAATAGTTTAGAGCAAACGGTCTAAGGCTGTTGTAATTCAGTACTTAGACATAATTTGAGAATAGATGATGGTGTATGTCCTGTATTTAGAATTTTTACACATGGTAGAAACAAAAATACAAAAATCAGAATATTTTTCCAGTACCTGTGAAAGCAGGTGCGTTCTGCACTATGGGCAGGAGGTGGAAAATAGCTTGTACCTCTCTGATCAATCAGATTGAGATTGATATGGTTGATGTAGAAGCAAATCAATGTAGTTTATTGAATTCTACAGTTCTCCAGACTGTGGGATGTGTTCAAAGTCTAATCCATATGTATCTAATTATTCAGTAGCTCTAGATTATTTTATGCAGATTCATTCTATGATGGCAATTTTCTGCTTTAAATGCAATAGTTCCATCAATCTTGAATTGTCTTTCCTGGTCCCTCAAGAACAAGGGACACGAGGGCCAGGGCAGGGATGAGGCTGGGCTGTGGGCAGGCAGGAGGATCAGCAGCAGGAGATTTCCTCAGGTGAGGTCTGCAGTGTCCAAAACAAGCACACTGCTCAAGAAGGGGTTTTTTTTATCACTTTTTTCCCTTGCTGTATTTTGTAGAAATATTGAAATAGTTGGTGGGGTGAGAATTGAACTCTTCCTCTATCCCAAGAAAATGCCTTTACTAGTGAACTATAGAGAGTGTTTATCTTTCCCCTCAGAATCAGCCAAATAAAACTAACTTTAGGAGAAGAATTTATAAGAAAAAGAGAATTAGGTTGGGCCCAGTGCTGAGAGGGTGAGAAATTTCACTTGGAGTGCAGGAGACAGAGTTCAAAGTTTTTCATCTGAGTCAGAGGTGAAATACGAGATGGAGTTATTTCTGCCCAGAACTAATATGATGCTTTTTAGTCCTTCCCCTATCTTTTTTTTTTACAATGTGCAAGACTCCTTCCTCCTATAGCCCCCTCTGACAGGATGTTATTTTCATAGGCAGCACACGGTAATACAGCAGAGAGTTTTAGGTATATACAGATTTGCCAGAGGAAAAGCGGAAAGATAGGAAGTAATATTACAGCATGAGCTTGCTAGAATTTCTTTAATTGCACCTGCTCAAAAATGGTTCTTTTTAGATTGAGCTGTGAGTGATACATGATGATTATTTGTGTGTCCATGGGATCTTTTCATTCCTGCGAACCTCGGCAGCTGGGGAGGTGGAAACTGAAGTACAATTAATATTCCTTGTCATTCCATCCATTTGGAAATAGAGAGCTATGAGTAAAAAATATCCTGTGTGTATGATGTCACTGTTCAGGTCTCAAAATAGTGTGAGATTTTACTTTTATTTCTAAAAAATAACAGAGCTCATAGGATCTTTATTTAGATTTTTCAGCCTGATTTGAAGAATTAAATGAAAGATGATAAGAAAGGAAGTTAATATTTCTGAGTGGAATTTAATAGGCTATTTCATAGAACGTCACTTTTGGGCAACCTCTGTGCCATGGTCCTTAAATTGTATTATTTTTTTCTGGTCCCTTTGCAAGAAGGAAAATGTCATTTTGAGTTTCCAAAACCTAGGGAGTGCTATTTTAATGGCAAAAATGGTAATAAAGACCTGAAAAATGTGAACTGAGGTATCACTGATGTACTAAATATAATGTTTTAGGAATGAGGCTTATGTCAAAGTAGAATGCACAGTCTCTAGAAATAACTATTTTCTGTGTTCTCAAAGAATCCCTCAGAGAGCTCATCCACAAGGAATTTACTGTAAGACTGTGATCTCCATCTGTTCCTGATGGATATAAGCACTTTCCTTCTCTCCTGTGCCATCAGAGCTGTGATACTGATTGGAAGAGTATTCTAGAACAGTATTTCCAGGCTTTATTCATGCAGTCAGCTTTGAATTGAACAAAAAGATACCACAGTTTTTTGGAAATGACTGCTTAGCCTTCCAACTTTTTAACCAGATATGATCACAAATGTCCCAGGAAATTAGCAATTCCAGTAGTAAAGAGAATTGGTATATTGTGGAAAATCCTTGTGCTGCGTAATAGTTTGTTTATTAAGCCATCTGCTCTTTGATATGAACACATTTTGGAAAAGGAACACTTTACTTGTCATTCCAGCACCCATCATTGTGGCTAATCTACTGCACTAATTAAAGATCAGCTTTATAAAATAAAAATATCTAACATAGAAATCTGGAGCCCAGTTCTCCCTTTGCCGTGAAGGACCACATGGCAGGAAATTTTTTCATGGATTTCAGTGCAGATTTTCCTTCCCACTTGTTCTTTAATGCGAGGGTGGTTTAAGGCAATGGCACATGCAGCACTGTCAGCAGTCTGTTCTCTGGTTATTTAATGCAGGCCAGGGCACAGACATTTCTGTGCAGCAGTACCCTGAGTGCCATCTGTGCCTCTGGGGTGAGCTGGGGCCACTTGTGATGATGGCATTCCAGCCTCCTGGATCCTGTGGCTGAGCTTTGCTTCCATCACAGCTTGGGGCCTCACATGTTGTTCATACCACAGCAGCTTCTAACACCGAGTTAAAATTCTGATGAGTTTTAGTCCCGTTTTGGAGGTGTTTGGATTTCTGAACTCGCTTGTGCACTGACTACAGAGCTCATGCATTTGGGAATTTGAGCTGCTGCAGAGGATCCACACCCTTAGAAAAGGAGGGGAGAGCCTTTCTCAATGGCGATGGGGAAGACTCCCTCAGCAGCACCTTTTCCCATCCAGCAGGGCAGGTTCCCAGGAGGGTCCCCGCTGTGTTTGAGGTGCTCCCAGCTGGCCTGCCCTGGGCCCTCCGTGCTGCTCTTTGCTCCCTGGGGCTCCGGTGCTGGCTCTGGGGTCTCCCTCTGGGTGCCTTGGCTGTCCTGAGCCCAGCAGAGCCACCCTGGGCTCCCTTTCCTCCCCTGCAGGCCCCCCTGGTTCTGTGCTGGCCTTGCACAGAGGAAGGGGAGCAGTGGCTGAGGCGGCCTGGCCGCAGGGGCTCCCACACATCCCCTGGGCATCTCTTCCCACTGCTCAAGTGCATCGCTTCTGACGGGGTTTTTGGAACATGGCAAGAGCCTTGTTCACTCTGATAGTTGAAATGCTGACCATCTCCTCAGTGTATGAAATATTTTAATGCTGGGAAATCACAGGGCTTGTAAAACATGTTTAGCAATTTTTACGTACAGAGAGATCAGATGATGTTGATTCTTTTTGTTGCCTCATGTTTGCAGTGTGAATGAAGGATTTTTGTCTCCCTGCAGAGGTGGAACCCCTGGTTCAGCATCCCCTGAAGCACTTGGGGAAACAACCATGACTAAATGTTTTCCTGAATCAGAACCTTACTGAAATAATTGCAAATTTTGTCTTACTGGAGGATAAATGATTTCCTATTACCTCTTCTCCATCTCTTCAAGCCTGCCTCTGTCCTCTAAATCTTGCCATCTGCCTTGGGTGTTCTGCTGCATTATGGTCACATCATCATTGATTTGCTCTTTGGGGCTAAACAAAGCAAAGTAGGGTAAATTGTATTGCTGCCTACATGCTTTATTTTCTTCACATCCCCCAGCTTGTGAGGGACTGCAGTGGCTATACATGGGCAGAGAATGGACCATTTTCTATGATACAGATTTTGTCTTCCTAATATTATGAGCCAATACGTGCCATCCCAGGGATGTGCTGTGTAGGGTGAGCTCTTTAGCACAGAACTGCCTAAAAAATGTTAAGACTTCCTCATGAGACTACACACTTTAGAATTAAAAGGTAAGTGCTCTGACATTCAGATACAGACCAGCTTTTCTTTTGAAGCAATGTGTCTTTAAAACCCCCCATATTTTAGTAGTAGACCAGTAATTGCAGTGATTTTATTCTTTCTCACTTCCCCCAGTCCTTCTCATTAAAATAAATTAATAACTTAGAAAAAGCAGATTTGTAATGAAACAAAGAAATGGCTTTAAAATGAAGATCATTCTTCTTGGAATGATGTTTAGTTTTGTATCCTTTGAGATTACACTAGTGAAAAATGGGTTGCCTGAGCTATCCTTGTTCTGCAGCTTTCTGGAATTAGAAGTGTTCTAGACCTTGTGCTGTGCACATTTGTAGGGCAGTCCTGAGTCCCAACACTGCAATTCTGTAGTTGCTGGTAAAAGAAACAAACTGTAAAAGAATTTCAGTGAGACAAGTCCCAGAGGAAATGACCAGGTGATTGTGAGGGGTGGGGAAGTGGCAGCATGGAACACAACTTGGCTTTTGGCATCAGGTTTGAACCTGCAGGTGATGGGAACTGAAGCATGGGGAAGATGGGGCATTGGGAAATTTCTGTCTAACACAGGCTCCTGATGGGAAATGAAATGGTAATATGAAACTAAATTGTACATTTTAAAAAATAATTCCTGTAGCATAACATTTCTCTTTCTGGAATGTGCCGGGAAATTTATTAGGGAATTTTGGTTATTTAATGTTTATAGGGTACATTTGCACCTATTAAGCTTCTCAGACACAGTTGACTAATTGATATTAAATCTTCTAAAAGGCAAGATTTATCCTCGTTTCCTGCTAATTTCAAGGTAGTTGAAAAGAAGCAGTAAGTAGTTAAAGATGAAAACCACCCTTTTCCCTCTAGTATTCTGTGAAAATAACATGATAAAACTAAGCTTTTCATTGTTCTGGGGCCTCTTCATACAGTGTGTTTAAGATACATATTTTTTAAAATTTATTTTAAACTTCAAATAAAATTAATTAACTTAACTGAAAGTCTTTGATGAAAAAAAAATTCTCATTTTGATACCAGCAAAGTTATATGGAAGTATTGTAATAAAATGCTAATATCAGAATGTTCATTGCATTAAAAGAAAATTGATGAAATACAGTGTGAATGCCATCCTTTGGCAACTGTTATATTTTATTGGCTCAATGACCCTGAAGAATCTTTATTGCTTAAGTAGTCTTTTGCTGCCCCTCCTGTTCTTTCTGTTATTCTTCCACATTGCTGGGGGAGAGAAACCCCACAGAACTTGAAGTGCTATTATCATGGTGCAGCAAAGACAGTTTCATGACAGCAACAAAATTAATTCTATTCCTATTAATGAATGCTGTTTAAATCATTTTCCTCAGTAATCATTGGGACTCACATCTACGTCTTTCCAGTGTGGCAAAATGTGCTAGGGCTCATTGGTAAATGCAATTAGGTACCATCCATAAAAGAGATAAAGGCTTGTGCAGGGAGCTTGCAGGGAGGTTGTACAGTTCCTGTCAGAATCCTGGCAGGATTGTACAGTGCTGTGGAGATGTTCTTGGTGTGGCATTCAGGATGTGTGTGTGTGTGCAGCTTGCTGTGGCTCAGTGCTCCCAGGAGTTACTGCTGGCTTTGCTTTGAGCAGAGGTGTGTCCTGGGAGCACTGCTCCAGCAGGGGTATTCCATATTCCCCTGGAAGCTGGACAGAGTTCCTGAGAAATTTTGCAGCACAAGGATGAACAGGGAGTTTAGGTGTAAGACTTGGTCACCTTTTGAATGTTGTCACCAAAGAAACAAAGAAAGAAACTTTAAAGGAACTTCATGCTCCCAGCACCTTGCTCTGGTATTCTGTCCAGGAATGCAGAGTTCTGGGGATAAAAGGAAGTCTCCCTTTCTCTGAGCATCACCTGTTTTGTCACCTTTTCTTCCTGGCCCAGGAGTGGTGCAAAAGTACCCTCCAGTACATCTGGAGATGTACTCTCCAGAACTCTCCTGATCTTTAGCAGTTATGGAAACCTAGCACTGCAGGGGGCCCAGGACTTCGGTATTCAGAAGGTACTACTCAGCTGTCATTGCACTACCACAAAACCAGTTTAATTAATGAGGATAATGCAAGAAACTCAAATGAAGAGGCAGAACTAAGTGGAATACAAAGCAGCTTTAAATCAATAGCAGTCAGGTTGCATTGTGAAGGAGTTATGAGGTGCTGCTGCTCAAGGTCTGTCAGGTTCCTTAGCAAACTTCGGTTTTCAAGGATTTAAAACAAAGTATAATATCATCTTTGAAACTTGCAGCTTGAATACAGAGATTTAACTTACCGTATCTGGGAAAATACAAGGATACTCAGAGAAGCAAGGATTTTTTGAGATTTCATTTTATTTCGAGCCTGCCTTGTCGTCTCTGGCCTTGATATTTTAGGGAATGGAAGTCAACCAAGACCTGCAACTGAGAAAACATACCTCATAGTCTAAGAAAACTGATTTTCAGAATCAGATTTTGCAGCTGATTTGCCGTATACAACTCTGTAAAAATCTGACTTTGCCCAAGTGGGAATTTATAATCTTCAGGGGAAAGGGGAAAATAATTTTAGATGCTTTATTACTAGCTTTTAAATGTCAAATATTATAAGACCTCACAGGCATAGAGGCATGTACTCAGATATTTCTAGATCATTTGAAATATTGAACAATAAATCAGAGCACTTACTTTAAAATATCGGAAAATAAAAAAGAAACCCACCTGTTTCCAGTGGGGGTGTTTTGGTTTTGTTTGTCTTAAAGAACAAACACATAATTTTTTGTTGCATTCATTAAGCATAAGCTTGAATTTCAGTTCCACTGCTTATGCTTAGATTTGCATTCCAGGACCAATTAGTACTTGCCTTAGTACAAAGCACACACTAGGACAAGATTTTCAGTCGTGCCTGTGTCACAGACAGAAATGTGTGCTCATTAAGGTGCTCTGAAGGGAGTGATGTCTGGAACTGCTTCTCTAAGGAAATCCAGAGTGCTGTTCCAAGACTTATGTGGCAGTGCTAGGATCACCTGAACACCTGGAGCTCCTGGTGACCTGGAGTACAGGTCGAGTCCTTCTGTGCTCTGAGTCCCAGCTTTTGCCTTTAAGGTAAAAGAAATTAACAAGCACTAATATTAAAGTCATGTTTAATGAATAGATTCCTTCATACTCTGTTTTATCACAGTGAACCCTGCTGCCTGCTTATCAAAGTATTTATTTTAATAACAGTAAATAAAAAATGACAAAGGCTTATTTACTCTGTAAACACTGGTAAGAGTTCAGAAGTCTGTCTGTAGTGTGAAAGAGTCCTGAGAGCAGTGCTGCTTATGTTATGTGCTGGTGAACTTCAGGAACAGCAGTCTGGCTGCAAACACATCCCACGGTGCACAGGGTGGGAGGCAGATCTGCTCTGTGGGGAGAAGAGTATCAGATTAAGCATGAAATGGCTTTTGTGATTTGCTTGAGCAAACCAGGTGACTCAGTTTCTGATTCCAGAGGAAATTAAAAGTTGGTTCATGTTTGCCCATCTGAGAGAAAAGTGATTGGGACAGAACATCTCTTGTGTGCTTTCTTGGAGAGTCCTTTTCCACTTCCTGGAAAAGTGTCACACATTTCCCCTTGGAAAGGCACCTTGGAATATGCTGACATAGTAATGTTCATAAAGCACTCTAAAGTTCTGACTTTAGTAAACATCTCGAATCACTTAACGTTTTCTGGAGTGTTTTTGATAGTTATACTAAAAAAAATGCAGATAAAAAATACATATTTATATTTTTGTGGACTTACTAGGAACTTTGTGACTTACAGGGAACAGCTCCCCAAATCTGCATCACGTCTGTCTACACAGAGTCTTCTGCCAGCTTCTCATCTGGAGCTGAAGGTCATGGGTACATGTTTCCACAGCCTGTCACTGGCCAACAGACCTGGCAAAAATAATTCAGAGGGTTTTTGCAACATCACTACTTCAGGATATAGAGAGATTAAAAAATATGGAGAAATATAGAAAATGAATCTGTCAAAACATTTCTGCTTATATAATTGCCTTCTCTCCCCCCCCACCCCCCACTTCTGAGCTTGCCCCAGTAGGGAGCGTGTGCCTCGGTCCCCTCTTGATTTTTCTTCTTACAAGAACAAATGTCAGCGGGCCTCATTTGCAATTCCCCTTGGTGACAAAGACAACTTCTGGGCATCAGTCATTTTCTTACACATGGATTAACATGACATTGTGTTTCTGATGCATTTGGAATAGATTTTAATGTGTGGTGGCTCTTTGTGTTGAGACAGTTGTCTCTTCACATTTGTGTGTTTAAGCATGACCTCAGTGACAGCTCCTGGGTCCCCTGCTGTGCTAAATACTGGATCACAGAATGGACACAGCTTCCAATTTCCTGCATTCTGGATATTACCCTTGAAATTTCTAACAACTTCCAGATAAACAATGAATTAATTATTACACTGATCTAGTTCTCTGCTCTCCAGTATAACACATCCATTTGAGTATTCCTCTGAACTTGAAAGACAGCCAGCAGCTCTGTTTTCTGTCTCAGCTCATTAGTGACCTTGCTTGTTTACAGTTAATTCCCCCAGAACTCACTTAGGGTGCATCCTGCTGTTAGTGTCCCTGTAGTTCCTGGAGTTTGAAGTGTGTGTCAGATGTGGCATTTAAGATTTAACACCATGATATATAAATATATAGATATAAGATATATAAATACATAGAATAGATTTCCTTAAGACAAATGACTGGAAGTCTGCCGTTGCTACACTGACAAGTGGGAAAATGCTGATTTGGCTTATTAGAGGAAAATATAATGTTTCAAACTCTTAAGAGGGCACTGTGCATGCTACAAAGCCTCTAGTGTTTGAGATCTGTTAGAACAAGACAGGATTACATCCTTTTACCGCTAGAAATTGATGGGACCTTGATAACCTAGATAAGATGTTCACCTTTTAATTTGGCTGAAAGGGATGATTTAGTTTGCATTTCTAGCTCCGAATTTTAAATCCGTCTCTCCTTATTGATATAATGCGGAAGAATAAAGCAAACATATTTTTAATGGACCACATCCATAAGCTGCTTACTGCTCCAAGCTACAGAGATAAGCAAACTGCAGGGAATGCCTGCAGGATGATATTACATGAGGAATAATCCAAGTACACCTCATTCTTTCATGCTGAGGGATGCACTGTTGAAGCAACTGCATATCAATTCGGTTAAGCATGGTGAATTCCACCGTTGTGCTAAGGTGCCTAAGAAAAATTAGGCCTAACCTTTATTAGTGGCAAATATTTTCTTTTATAAACTTGCTAAACGAAGTGGGCCTTGCTGTGAAAACGAAGTTCTCTGTAAGCAGAATGTATAAGCGGAGAAAAAAGACAGAGACCCTCACAGAAGCTGCTGAACAACTTTCCCAACCTGCAGCAATGAGTGCTCTCATACATGAGTATTCTCTTTTTATTGTAGTAATCACTTACTGAACAAAACCCCTTTTTTCACAGGATCACTTCTTTCTGCATTTTTCTTAACTTCGGTGTGTTTGCCACAAGTAATTTGTGATGCACACGTTTGGGAAGAAATGGTACTCATCAATTGGATTTTCTCAAAGTTCAAAACTGAAATGGACAAAGCAGCTCCCTAGAACTGCAAAGAAGAAAATCCCTTCTTTCTCCCTGCCATACATGACAGGCTTTATCAGGTACTTTAAGGATACACAATATTTTCTCTAGTAGAGCTGGTTAGTCTGTTGTCTTCAACTGTGGAAAGTTGCCTTTTAGATAAAGAAATAAAATAATAAACTGAGATGCAGGAAATTATCTTCGGGAAGCCAAAGCTCCATGTATGATAACAGTGGTACTGGAAAAAGGTGAAAGCAAAATTTTTACCACGAAGGTTTTTATACAGGTTGTGGAGCGTCTGTTTGTGAGTCTTGATAATCAGTACTGCTTGGTAACTCCATGTATTAATATCAGCAAAATCACACCAAAAAAACCCCAGAAACAACAAACAAACAAAAAAACCCAAAAAACAAACAAAAAACCCACCCCCAAACAACAACAACAAAAAACCAAAACAAAACAAAAAAACCCCCAACCAACCAACCAAACAAAAACCACAAAAAACCCCCACCAAGCCAAACAGTGTTGTTACAGCATTGTGATAGTTTATCAAGTCTCAGAATGTGACAGAATAAATGGATTTCAAATAACTCATGAAGCCTGCAGCATCCCAGGACAGTGGGCTAATTTGTTAGCTCATATGGAAGAACCCAAACTGACCAGACAAAAATGGTTCATTCCTGATAATAACCTTGTTATGTTTTGCCAGCCTGGCTTAACACCACAGCACTGTTGAATTGCAGTTCAGCTCAGGAAAGGTGTTTCTGTTTGTTTTGTCCTCAAGCAGAGAAGTCCCCAGTTCCTACTTGAATCACTCCAGAATGTGATGGCATTTCAGCTGCCTGTGAGAAGGGGATGATGAAAGGCTGACAGAAGTATGTGGAGCATTCAGTTGTACAGCCCTCAGTGGCAGGATGCATAAACAAGAGACAGAAAGTGTTTTGGGAAGAGTAAAATTCCCCTGAGGATTCTCTTTGGAACGTGTTACCTTATTCCAGCTCTCTTAGGGTTTTTTTTCTATCCAAATACATGAGCAAAGTATCTGAAGCTCAGCTTCTGTTTTTCCTTCCTGTACTTAGCATGATAGCACAGAGAGGGGCAGGCTGGGGAACAGCAGCAGAGTGTGTTCCCTGAGAAAAATGGAGACACATCCCACTGTTCTGGGCTCACTGAGGCATGAGAGCCATTTCTGCTGTCATCCACTGTCCCAGGAAGCCCTGACACATTGGGCATGGATGCAGTGTGGAAGTCCAGAAAGCAGAATGGGAGTATTGTTGTCATCGTACTTAGAGTCTCTGATGTCTAATATGAGTCATTAAACTTAGGAATTGCATAAAATGGCAGAAGGATAAAAGGTTGATAGGGGCTGTGTCTGTTCTTGGGTTGCATTAGTGTCTTCAGACAAATGGCCCTGGTGAGTAGGAAATAAAGGCTGGACACTTGTTAACACTGAGGGCTTCAAGGGAATTGCCTTTTCCTGTGATACCACGTGTTGTCTGCCAAACTGCTGCTGAGGCTGTCTCTGCCTGGAGAAGAGGGAAGAATTCTCCTCCAGACTCCTCTTTTGTTTTCAGATGCAGTAACTATTAGAATTCTGATTAATTTGTGTGTTCAGATGCCACTTGGAGAGAGATACATCCTTCCCTCACTGAACCCCTTCATTCCCTGTGTTCTATGCAGCTGATGGCTGCTCTGGAAAACCCCTTTGGCAGCACTGTAGAGCATCTTCTGAGGAATGCTCTGCCATTCCTGCAACTCATCAAATGCTTTACTCTGCAGTAACCCCAGCCTGGCCCACATACCAACATTTGACCAATCTGGGTTTGTAATCCAGATACATTCCTTGAACTACTGATAAACAGAACCCCAAGTGTAGAAAATCTGCATACAAAATCTGGCCTTCTATCTCTATAGCAAAGGCATCCATCTAGCAGGATTTTCCTGCATGAATTAGGGTGGAAAAGGAAATCTGAAATATTTAATTAAGAATTTACACTCTGAAAAAAAGAGCAAAATAAATAGATTCATAGCCGAATAAGCTGCTGTCCATATGCTTGATACAAAAATTATGTCTAGTCTGGAGATGAAATATGCTTGAATCTCCCTAGTTTATTGAAAATTTCTGGCCTTATTTAAGAACATCTCTCAACTCTTGCTGCTTCTAATCTGCACTGTCAGACCCTCTCATAGCCAGTCATCCTTTCTCTGCAAGGGGGAATTCTGGCAGTGTTAGCTCCAGATACAGCCTGTGAATATTCTATGCTCTGAATTCCTGTGCCTGAAGTAAACATAAGTATTGTCTTGCCATTTCCAAACCTGTTGCTGCATTTCTTATTATTTGTTTTTCTCAGGTCATACTGCAAACTTGCTCTTGTAAACAGTAATTTGTAAACTGCTTTGTTTGCTTTTAAGTGGGTTTGTCTGACCTCTACTCTGCCTGAAGGCTTGGAGAGCTTGGAATTCTTCTAATGTAATTAAAAAAAAAAAATACTTCAGTCTTTATTCAATTAACATTGATTGGCTAAGACAATTAAATTCTTTTTTTTTTTCTTATTAATTAAAAAGCTCTCATTTTGTTCAAGCATTTAAAAATAGGTTCTGTTGTATTTGGTGTGATTTACAGTAAGTTTATTCAGGCTGTAAAATATGCCTCTCTCTTCCCTCTAGTGCTGATGCTTTTTCTTCTTCTGAATGCAAGATAAAAATTCTATTACTTTTCTCCATGCCTATAAAACTCATAATCTGCATAAACTTGGGGTTTTGGGTTTTTTTTTTTTTGTTTTTTTTTTGCCATGTCATTTACGGCTCTTCCACTTGTTTTGTTGTGGATTGTTTTCAGTCAAGGAAATGTCCTTTCTAAAATAGCCCCGGATTAAACCAGGCTTCAGCCATGCTAAAATATAAAGGAAAAGATGGTTTTTATTCCCAGGAGCTTTTCAGCAGACCTGTGCTTCTACATTGCGTGATATTAAAGACTGAAGGAAAATCTCCTTTGGAATTAAAGCTCATCTGTTATTCTCACACTGCTGCCAGAAGTTCCAAATGGTCAAAAGATTACAAGGAAGCTCTGGCTGAGCTTGGCTCTGTTGAGCTATTTTCTTTAAGTAATCTTGGTGTCAAAGAAACAAGATACATTTTGAGTTTCTAAATTGTCTGTTACCATCCTGGTTTTCTTTTCCCCTGAAATGCTGCCACCTTCTGTTTTGTGGTTTTGCGAGTGGATGTGTGACTAAATCAGACAAAATCCCTCACTATCTCAGGACATAACTGAGAAGTAAAAATCTAAATGAACACCTGCCCAAACATAGCCTAATTTTCTCCATTTGAATTCCATTCATCCAACTTGACATGATTAAAATGGAAAACCTTTTAGCACGTGGAAATTACAAATGTTGAGGTTGTCTTTTCTTTCTGCAGTATATAATGAATTAAGGGGTTGCATTTTGACAGCCTATTTCCAAAGCATACGTCTGTAATCTGAATGAAAAGAAAAAAAATTACAAAAGTTACTCAAGGCTTTGTCTTTGGTATCAGGGACGAATGAGCAACATCTGAAGTGTTCTGCCTTTGAGAGAATACAGGTGGATGCTGTGAGGATCTTTTTGATGCAGCTGATAAAATGGTTTAGCATTTATTTATTTATTTATCCATTCATTCATTTTATTGCTACAAACTGTACCCTGGATGGGTTTTTTTCCCCTAGTGTGAGGTTTGTTCCAAGCTCCTCCCACTCTGCGCATTAAAGCCTTTGCAGTCCAGTCTCACACAGTCCGAGCTTGTTTTCTTTCACTTCTTTGCTTCCTTCTTTTTTTACTAATCACATCTGCCTGGAGAAATAGTTTTCTGCCTCGTGTCAAAGCTCCGTTGTTTGTATTGCAGACTGTGGTATTATATTGTATTTTATCTGCCTTTCTCATGCACAGAAAAGTTTCTTTGTTGCTTTAACACCATCCAGTTTTACCTGTCAGGAATATGGATCAAGTGCTACTCAGATTAAATTTAGCACTCTCATGAAGAGCTGTCCTCTCATATCTGCTGCCAGAAAAACACCTTGTGTTGCAATCCTACCATCCTGTTATTCAAGTATTGTTTTATTAGACATGAACACTTTTCAAGCAAGGCTTGAAAAGAAAGGCTTTTCAAGAAAGGCTGATTCATCAAGAGTTATCTTGAGCAAATACTGCAGAAGGGAAGCCTGTAGTAAATAATCATACAGAAGAAAACTGTTCTCTAGTCAACAGGATTAAAGTTACAAATAACTGCTAATGAGAGTCCATAACTCAGGATCTCTCCTCCTCTCCTCTGTTCCAATACATTCTTACAGGGACATGGCATTTTGGATCCTGCTTCAGCTCATAAATGTCTGAAGTACAGCTCTGCTCCCTATCACCTGCAGTCAATCACTGTATTCTGCATGTTCACCCCTTATTTAATTTAATTACCTTTTTAATGGCCTCTGTATGCAGAAAGAGGAAATTACACTATCAAAGGAAAAACAAAAGCCTTCTTGAACATAAGTAATTATCTAATGAAGAAAAAAGCATATCAAGCAGTAGCAAAAGCAGTCCAAGACACTTGGCGTTTGGGAGATGCAGGAGAAAATAAACCAGATTTTGTGAAGACTTCCTACGCTTACACTTCATTTAGCACTGGAGAACCATCCACAATAAATGACAGCAACAACAACTGAGGAGGGAGCAAGCCAGTTTACCATCTGACGTTTCTTCCGCCCACTGCCCACCTCACCTGGGCTACCGGCTAGCTCCGGGAAGCTGCGTCAGTGAGGGGCCCCTCCTCGGCACCTCTCTGGGAGCCGCAGAAGGGGTGTAGCTACAGCTACGCCTGGGCGAGTCGTCTGGGAGGGATAAAGAGTCGCAGGAGAGACCTTTCACGGTTCTGGGGGAAGGGGTTTATTGAAGGAAAAGGTAACAAGTCCGAAGCTTGTGGGGAGGAACCGCAAAAGGCACTTTGAAGGGGTCTACACAGGCTTAAGTACGGGGGAGGAGTAAGGGGAAGGCACAGAACTCTGGCCAATAATGGTTAATGGGGGCAGATACAGAAGGTGGGGAAAGGGGTACATTGAACCAATAAGGTAAACCGAGGGTGGGGATACATACAATATAACCAATCATGGATACAAGAGGGAATGCTTGACATAGAAACTTCTAGAACAAAGGGAGGGGCTACAAAGGATTGACATCCCGTGGGGCAGGGTTTAGGGTGAGGGACAGGGAAGGTTCCAGATAAAGGGGAGGGGTTTAGGATGACTGACTAGGACAAGGGTGGGAAAGGGAAAAACCATTGTGTACTTAACTTAGGGGAAAGAAACTGGGATGAACCATGAACACAGAAGAAAAATTAACATTAAACAACACAACAACCATCGAGTAAATAAAGCAAACAAGTCACTGATTTAATTTACTGAAAAACAAAATGAACTATAAATTATGTATCAGAAACACTGATCTGAGGCAGGATGTAATCTCTTGCTCCTAGGACTTCTGTCAGCAGCAAATTCCAAGTCAAGCGTCTTCTGCATAATGTTTGATGTGGTCACATTCCAATTCCTTGTCAGCTCATGGTGGCATGGAGGAAAGCCCTTGTGAGCTTTGCAAGCCCTGTGCAGCATTAAAGGACGAGCTGTAACTTTCTCCCATCAAATGCCTAAGAATTACATCTTGCATTTTCGAGGTCTAAGAACTGAGATATTTCAACAAACACCATTTTAAATGCTTGGGTTCATCTTCCTACAAATGCCCAGTGTCAAAGCTTTTCCTATGCCTTTACTAACTGTGGCAGAATCTGTCAGCTGTCTTCGTTAACAGACTTACAACATTTTTATCTTGAGAAAGAATCAAAAGTTTACCCAAAAATTGATGAGCATAAAATCTTTCTGAATGGAAATTCTTTCTTTATGAATCCATAGAATGTTCAAACAGTGAAGTGCAGCAACTGAGAGACAGCAGCATCTTGCTTTGACACACTCAAAGAGACCCTACTTGAAACCAGAGTGGGAAGATAACATTCTCACACAGCAGGAAACAGGATGTTCCAGGACAAATGAGTGAATGAAAGGGGGGGAAAGGCATGTACTGATAACTGACCTCAGATGCCATAATCTCAATAGGGTAATGAGTAAAAGCTACGTTAGCAAAACAGTGCAGAGTCTAAAGGGATAAAACAAAATGAATCCAGCTGTGGTGCCACCAACATGCTGTGGTTATTTTCTGAACAACCCAGCTATCATTAAAGTGCTCTTTAGGGATTCAGAATAAAGGTAAAGAGGGATTTTTTTTTCTGACAGCAGTGATAGAGAACCTAAAAGATGAACTGTTTATAAACACAGCTCCTTTCATATCCACCATGGCTTTAGGTAGTATTTCACTGTTTCAGACATGATTCCCCCTTGTGCAGAATTTTCCTGGAAGTGCAGCCTCTGCTCAGCTGGCATGGGGCTGTGATCTTGCTCAGCGATGGTGCAGGACCAGCCTGGGCACACGTTAATCCCCGGGGTGACAATCCACACACTCAGCTGTGCTGTTTCTCCACACTCACCCCATTCCGAGGGCCTTTCCCTGACATCCCAAAGTGGATGGTTCTGTTGGGCAGAGGCCTCCTGGCAGTGAAATAAAGAGAGGCTGTGAGGTCAAAGCAGAGGAAACAATGGCAGCAGGAGAGGAGGAATGGCCAGCTTATGGGACTGTGTGCGTGTTCCCCCACCTGCCTGTGCTCTGCAGGTGAATGCACACACAGACCAAACTCACCTTTACACTGAGTGACAGTATCAGTTTGGGGGGGGAGACAGCCTCTGTGGCCCTTGGTTAAAAACAGAGTGAAAAAACTCTAGATTGGTACTTTGAAAGCTAAAACTCCGCAGACAGACATTGTACATAAAGCCTGAACAAGGCAAGTTATCCAGACAAAAACCTATCAAAAACTATTAGAATAAACACACAAGCATTCTTTCAGTATTCCAAAAGTTTTAAAGACCCAAAAACTCCAGGAAAGAGCAGGTCTCCTGCACATAACTGCAGCACAACATTAATTTCTAAACCTGAGGATGAGAGCTGCATTCAGGGTTACTCAGAAGATGACAAATTAAGATTAGAAAAATAATACAATTAATTCTTCCCATTGGAGTGGCATTAACAGCTGTATTTAAGGCCAGGAAGACTGAAATGGATGCAGTAGCTGGAAAGTGCTTTTGTTGTAAGTACTGACTGCTGGGGAGACAAACTTAAAGCTTAGTACCTATTATGCTGCAAAATGTATCCTGCAAGGGTATAGGTTCTTCCATAAAGGTTATATTTTCAGACTCTGGATCAAAGTGTTTTACACAAGTTTTAGCTCATATATGTAAGTAATCCCATAGCTGTCATTTATTTGAAAAGAGGATGAAAATAGTACTAGACTTCCCTTATATTTTTTTAGCATTCAAATGAAACAGAATCTTATCCTATTTCTCTACACAAAGGCACACTGACATAATTTCCAAGTATCAAAGATGATTTCCAGCTGTTTCTCATGTGCTATTTAAAGTCAAACCACTAATCCCCTAGGTACAACTGATAAATTTAGTAAAAAAAGTTAAGGCTTGAAATCTTGGATATTGTGCAATGCTAGAACCAGGGCTGAAAAAAAAAGCAAGTTTTCCATGTCAATGAAAGGAATCAAATGTATTTAAAGAAAATGTATCAGATATGTACATTCCCTGAAATAAGCAGAAGAATCAAATGAGCAGGAAATCACCAGACTGATTCGGACACTTGCTTATTGAATTGTGTTTTCTTATTTACTTTTTCTAATAAAGGCTAAAATAGTAACTTGCATTCTGTGAATTTCTAGTTGTACAATTACTAGGAAATAATAATTGAATCTTTGAAAAAATTGTAGAAGAAATAACCTTTGAGAAAAATTGTACCAATTCTTTAGTTATACAGAATGAAAATCTCTTTCTATTAGAATTATCCTGCAATTGCTCCTGAATCTTCTTGTTAATTGTCTAAGAAATAGAGAGTGAACTACTCTGAATCTTTCTTCTTCTTAAATATCTAAGAAACACAGGGTGAACTACTCCAACAGAATACATCCTCACCAAAACTATGTGCCATGTCCAAGATGATGAAAACATAACTGCGTGTTGCTACAGTTATATTCCACTTCAGTTCATCAGTAATTCAAATGCTTCCATCAGTGTCAAAGGACCAATTAAGCCAACTTTAGACAGTTTAATTGACCCCCTCACACACTTCTGTGAAAGAGAAGGGCACATCCAAACCTCTGAGCTGGAGTTAGGAAGCAGAGTCCCAAGGAATGTGACACCTTTGTGCTGAGGGACACTCAGCTAATGGTTCCAGGAGGGCAGTAATTACTGTGTATTAACTGTGCAGATAACCTGATGGTAAATCTATCCATGGAAGTGGGGAGGTGAATCCAGCACACGCAGGAGGTGCAGTCGAGACCATCCAGCTCTGCCTGATGGATGCTTGTTGAGCATGAGGCCACTCTGCACACGAGTGAATAGATACAGAGCCAACTTCTCTGAGCTGCAAAGGGTGGAGCTTCTCCTTTGGACAGAGAGGTTTCTGCAGGAGCCCTACTGCTACCTTGTATTGCAGGGAACAGCAATTACAGGTAAACAGTCACCTCAGACACCCAAATATGTCCAAATTGCACATACTGTCCCCAGAGCTGCTTGTGACTGGGGCTGAGAAATGAGTGACAGCAAAGGCTGCTGAACGTGATGTGCACAGCACAGGACGCAGAGAAAATGATCTTCACCAAAACTAGGGATGCACCCAAGCTTAGCAGTTACCAATATAATCCCACATATAAATACACCAGCTCTTCCACTGCATGCTGCTACAGCAATCAGTAAAACCACTCTGGAAGCACTTTTTCTTTCTTACTAGATATTTATATAGATAAAAACTGGACTTTGCTGTTCCAACACTTCATATTGTACTGCCCTCATATTGTTTTTAAACATCCTCACTATAACTAGTGAGAAAAGAATGGATTTTTACAGATCAATTCACAAAGACCCTGAAACTCTTCAATTATTTAAACTATCAGAGAAGTGACCTTAAGCTGTAGTCCCAGAGTGAAACATTTATTTTGGGAAGTCTATTTATGTGTACCCACTAAAGTGAAACACTTATTTTATACTCTGTGTATGTGCACCCACTAAAAAATGTCTGATAACCAAAAAATAAATTGCTAAAAGGAGCAAGATAAAAGAGAAAAAACAAAACTAACTGATTTTAATAACATTACAGTTTCGATTGAAATCCTCAGTGTAAGGAAATTCATAGAAAAGATTGACATTGCTGCTTTAGATCATGTCATTGAATAAATTCTCTGCTTTTTATTTTTTTAGGATATTTTTACCTTTCGCTGCAGACAAGATAAACCGCACACGTTAGGCACTTTTTGCATTCTGATGCTTCAGGTCCCAGTTGAAGTTAGGAAACCTGTGAGGTATTGATGCATGGCAATTTCTGCCCACTGCCAAAAGTTATCGAGGATGTGAAGCTCTTGGGTAGTGTGGAATTCAAAAATGTGGCCTGAAAAGCAAATCTGAGCAAACTCTGATTGTTGTTCTAATGTGTCTCATCGGAGCACAGCATTTCTCACAGAATCCTATTAACAAAATCTCCATAACAGCATGAAGCACAGCATGCCACACTGCTGGGAATGCTCTCCCAGCTTCCTGCATGGACTGGCTGTAAAACTCCTCAGATCCTTGGAACCAAACTCTCCCTTCATCTTGTCCATGTGGATACCAGAAGATGAGAAGGATGCCTGATTACTTAGCACTGGAAATTAATTGTATGACTTTTTTCCCGACAGCTATTTATTTTCAAGATTCTGCTCTAATAAAAAGCCACCTCAGATACACCTTACATACTATGAAGGCTCTAAAGGAGCTGAACAGAAAAGGATCAGATGTGCAGAGAGCTGGGCAGTTCAGGGCTCCCATCCCAGGAAATCTGGTATCACCTTCTTGGGCAGCTCTGGAAGCATCCAGTGAGAGACCTGCACAGCTTTCCTGCAGGAGAAGAGTCAGGCCACAACAAAGCAGGTTTCAGTGTGCAGGCTATCCCTGAGCCAGACTTCCTCTGGCAGCTCTTTGCTTTGTCTGCAAAAATCAGTTTCAAAAGTCAAATATTTCAGCTTTGTGTAGGCAGTAATGACATTGTAGGTAATACAATTTATACAATCTGCTTTATCATCAGGCTTTTAACTCCTACATATTAAAACAAACAAACAAACAAAAAACCCAAAAAACACAAAAACAAACAAAAAAACCAAAACAGGACATAAAAATGCTACAAGTCTAATAAAAATCAGGTTAGGCAGATTTTAAGTAGTCTGGTGAAACTTGAGCCCAAGATGCCATCTGATAGCAATTTGTACAATTTATTTATTCTGCCTGTTACACTGATTGGAATGCATAGAATTTATTTTGCTTTCTACCATGAACTGGCCAGGGCAAGACTGACCAGAAGAGCGATTATAGTCATTTGTTATAATTAGTGAATTGAGGCAAGAAAACGAAGTCTAGATGTTTGGTTCAGGCTAAAAGACAGTGCTTCCTTCTCTTGCCTAAAGGGAGAGGCATAGTTGTCAGGAAAAGACAAAAATAAGGAGACAGGAGGCCATCCTTTTGAAAAGCACTGACAAAAAGCAAGTGAGAGTCCCATGGGGAGCTGTGCACCAAGAGAGAAGGGCAGATGCATGGCCATGTGCCCTGCTTTGTCCCCAGAGCACGAGGAGAACATTCTCCATCTTCTCTTTGCCTGCCTGAGACCCATGGCTGCTATAAGCTTCCAAATGAGGATGAATTAGAGAGGTCCTGAATCTGTGAGTTTGTATTTCAACAGTTCCAACTCTTTTCTTTTCTGGCCCAGTCAAAGCTCAGCAATTCTGTCCTGTGACTTTCCTACAGATTTTTCTGTGTTTACAGATATTTTCTACAGCTATTTGTGTGTTTACACACCCCATCCATGGACGAAAAGTAGCAGCCTCCCCCTTGATTTAAATCTGGTTCCAGTGGTATAAGCCAGTAAATCATCCCATGGAGCTGCATCAATGAACTCCCCTGGGAGTGACCCTGATGTGTTTTTACAGATCAGGTAGAGACTGGACAAGTTTACGTGCACTGGAAGGGAGGCACAGGTAATAAGGGCACGGATGGACCCACCACAAGGCAGGGCTTCTAATCCAGCAGACCAGCACTCTGGAGTTTGTTACTTCTGTTGCTGCAGCTGAGTCTCTCTTCTCAAGAGCAGTAAGAGAAAAAAGCTCTGGAAGTGACTGAAGGACATTTATCAAATTATTTATGAGCATGAGGGAAAGCTGCCTTGTTGCTGCTGCCTCCCCATTTGCCAGTGTCATTTTTGGAAGTGGTCTAGGCCTTTGCAGCAACCTGGCTCAGAAGTGAATATATAAATATGGAGGGGCTCTCCCTGTGTATGGGAAGCTTCATGTCTTTGAAAGACACTGACATTTCAATATAATAAATTGCTGTATCACATTTCCAGAGTGTTTGGTACCCTGTATATGCTGACTGTGCATTACAGAAGGGTCTGAGCTTGCAGACCTACAGCCTAGCAAACATATTCACGTTTAAGGGTAGACAGAAAGGAGACACCTCTTTGGTGGCTGAAAGCATGAAGGCTCTTCTCCATTTCCAATCTTTCTAGAGAGGAAAAGAGCAAGCCCATGTGTAAACACCTGTGGCATTAAAACATGTCCATTGTTGGCTCTGTGCCTTGTAGGGGAGAAAATTAAAAATACATCAGCATCACTGTTTTACTGGAGATAGCACACAATAAAAGGTCAGAAAGAATAGAGCTGGGAGCTTCCAGCAGCCAGTTGATTTTCCTGCACCCTAAAATACCTGCATACTGTCAAATACTATATGAAGTGACATAGCTTACCAGCAAGGTGAAGGAACTATTAAGATGTTCCTAACACCAGAGTAGAAACCTATGTAATCTTTTTATAGTAGTTTTCATGGTGTATGTTAATTATTTAGCAGAATGAGTTCCCTGCCTAACAGAAATACTTAAATAAAGAGATGACAAAGAAAGGAGGAGCACAGCAGTATCTTCAAAATATAGTCTTGCAAAATGTTTTCTAAGCATTTTTGATAGAAGAAAGTAAAAGCAGACCCTGTGTTTTTCCTGGAGCGTGTTTGAAAAAAAAACCAAACACATAACTGATATTTTAGCCTCTCTGCAGAGATCCAGGAGAGACAATTGCCAGATTTCTACAGACAATATCTTGTTCTATACGCACAGATCTTCACAACTGCTGAACAGAGCACTTTGAAATCCATCATTAGAAAGGGGGGGGGGTCTCAGTTGTTTCTCAGTCTGATGTCTCACCTGTTTTACACATGCTTTGTCAGTGTCAGTCCAAATGGCTTCTGACTCCCCAAAGCAGCAACTCCAATACCCCTCCTTCTGGAAAATGGATGCTCTCCTTCCTCAGAGAGCAGTAACAAAGAGATAAGAACATGCTTTCATCTGGATTTTTGATAACTCTTCTGTCGTGTCTGCCTTCATTTTCTTTCATTATGGTATTCATCAGAGCTCTGGGAAACCACTCAAAATGTTTCTTTGAGGCTTTTTCCCCCACAAAAGTGTTTGCTATTTCACACAATTTTACCTCTTCTCAGATCCACTTTTTCATAAGATTTGACAAAATTGTCTTCTTATTTTTTGTGTCAAAACCAGGAAGATGGCAAAATCAGATACTTTCTCTTGGTTTGGAATGAATAGGTGTTGGTCCAGTTCTACTGAAGCAACCATTCTACTGGTAACATTATATTTTAAATATATAAAACCCCATCAAATTTCTTAATAACATGGAGATTCTTTGTCTATCCTTTAAAATAGTGAATTTTTTTTTTTGCCTCTCTAGGAAAATATGTTTGTGTTTTAAGAGATATTGAGTCAGTCTGTGATTACACTTTTTTCTTAGTTTCAGAATATCTGTTCCATGTATTTTGTATAAGAGATAAATTGCAGTACAGCCTGGTATAATCCAAGTCCAAGAAGGCACGTTGCATATTTCCAACTAAAATGCCTTTCCAGGAATTATATTATTAAATAATGAACATGCACATATCACACCTTGCTGCAGAGCGTTGCAGTATTTATTTTCTCTGAATCCTCTGCTCAGCTCTGCGTTACTTCCTCCTAGTTTCCTGTTGATAATTTTATTTCTACCCTGGTAGTGAGGTGAGTCTTGTAAATAGACCTGAAAATTTGCTTATCTTCTCCCAGTTCTCAGCGCCTGTAAAGTGTATTAATATTCCTCTTCTAAGTTGAGAGGTTTCCTCCCAGTGATGTGAAATGTCAGCCAAATGTGCATGGAGGATGAATCCTGGGTTAAAAGTGACCACTTCAAGTATTTGCATGTCAGGTGCTCCAATCTTAAGTTTTAATAGACTTCACTGTTTGTCTGTTTATCTGGGCTGAACTTCCTCAGTTTGTCAGTGAGGATGTTAATGGAGACAGTGTGGAAAACCTTCTTAAGTCAAGATGAACAATGTCCACTGCTCTCCTCTTGCCTGCACTTAGGGAATGAGAGAGGTGACCTTGCAGAGGAATCTCAAATGCCTTCTGTGACCTAGGGAATAACTCGAATATTTATTGGAATGTTCATCAATCCATCCTTTTTTCTTTTAATGGATTGCATCTGGTGAATGAATGGTGGTGGTGTGTGTTTGTTTATTGAAATTAGTTAATTTTCCCCATGCAATGTTGATATTTTAAAACAAGGACTGATACTTAAAAGTCTCATTTTAATTAGCCCTAAATATTTTTCTAGTGTAACCACTGTGTGTGAAGTCTGTGTGAAAACTTGAGGCATTTTTTTAAAAAGTTGAGAAAAAAGGGGTTAAGAGAACCACATTCTGTTCGTAATTTGAGTAAAATTCTGTGTAGTAAGTAGGATGAGAGACCAGATGAAAGACTAACAGCTGCTTTCTATTCTGTAGAACCACACTCATGCCAAACTTTGGTCTGCATTTCTGTTAGCTTTTCCTTTTTCTCTCCATCTGCATTTTCTGTTGACTTGCACCGGGTACGGCTGTAGCAGCCTGTTCTGTTTCATTTACCCTGAACACGTGAATCCTGCACGATCAGCAGGGGCAGGCTTTCTGCTCCGCAGTCACAGCACAATCCTCACATTAAATTTGGTGCCTGGCTGAGGTTCCCATCACTGCATCCCTAGTGTGCAGACTGCACGTTTGTCTCTTGGAGGAGGATGGGTGTTTTGGGCAGACATGTCCTGATGCAGGCTGGGGTGAGCAGGGCAGGACTGAGACTGACACAGAGCCCGGATGGCCAGAGCTGCGTGCATGGCCTCAGGATCTGTCACTAGCTGGGTTTTTGGGGTCCCTTTGGGGTCCCTGAGACTGCTTCTGCAGCCCTCGGTGATGGAGCACGTTCCCGAGCCTTGCCCAGATAGAATTTTGGCTCACAGTGAGCTCTCAGACCAGCGGGGTAGAGAGACCAGCACATGCAAAAAGGCACAAATCCATGGTTTATTCTATGAAGGCATCCCGTCTACATATACCCACGGCTATTGTTTTACACGGGTTTTATCTCTTTTGAGGGTTTTACAGTTTGCACCAATTACCAAGGGAATTCTACATTCTAACCAGTCCCTGAGGGATTTTACATTCAAAGCTGGCCTATGGATACTAAAAGAGAATGAACCACTAATATTGAAGATAGATAAGAGGGTCTACCAAGGAGGGGAACTGGATTCCTTTTTGTATTCGTCAATTCACAAGCCATTTCTTATCTCTAAGCTATGGTTTTCCAAGGAGCTTGTTCTGAGGATGCAGGGAGACTTTCTTCTGTATTTTCTGGTCCCTCCACAAGGATCCTCACCTGCTCCCAGGCTGGCTCCAGAGCAGGCTGAGAACTGGATTATCTTGATTTGCCCCTACAAATGCCACTTCAATCTGCAGGTGAACAGTTACAGGATATATTCAATTTGTAACACTTGCAGGTGTGACAGTGGTAACAGAGGGGGAGAAGCCCAAGGCAGAGTGTGAGGAATGTACTGGAGGCACTGGAGCCCCTTTGTGCCCTGCAGCTGGAAGGCTGCAACAGTGCCCTGCTTGTGACAAGCGCCTTCAATGCACAGCCACCTCAGCTTTTGAGTCCCTGCATAATTTCCATGCCTCAAAACAGTAAAGTTTAATTTTCAGCTGAACCAGGGAGATTTTGCAGCCTTCAGTCATGACGTAAAAATGGAAATAGTGCCACCTACATGCTTTTATAACATTAGGGAAAATACATTTCATAAGGAAGTAACCAAAACTGAAAAGAATTTTATAAGGTAAACTTTGCAAATATTGTCTTCCTTGGTCATATCCCAGGCTCTACTGCCCCCAGTCTAAAAGTGTCCATTAGTTGAAAATTTGCCTTCTGTTGTTTTATCTTTAGTCTCACAGAGCAATCCGTATAGTATTATGAAATAATACCTTAAACTGCGCTGATGCCAAAAAGCACGTACTCAGTTTGTATTTAACTCTTAGTTGTTACAGAGCTAATATATTCAGGACTCTTTGCATTGGGTAAAATATAGTCGAGGTTATTGATAATTATTTTATTGTTTCTTAATGAATTGTGAAAAAAAATTCAGATAATATTTGGTATTTTTTAATGTCAAGTGAGATGCTTATCTGAAGTTTTTTGGCCAGCTGTAAAAAAGTTAGTGGAGAGTAATGTCTCAAACACAGTAAATGTTACAAGTTTATGAAATGTAAATGTGTTGTAGTGTAAATTTTGCAGGGTCCTTAAGAGTTGAAAGCTTGAAGAATCTCAAATGTGCATCTCATGAGGACTTGAGACCAAACCCTTCCACATTTTAAATGGACAGGGATGTGTTGACTTTGGGAGATCCCAGTAAATTCTGAGAGTAGATGGGGTGGAATTTTTATTTTAAAGACTTCTGGCTTTAAGAAACTACACATGGAATCATCAGGGCCACCACACAGCCAGGGAAATGTATGGATAGGCAAATGATGGAGAGGATGTGGATTGTTTTGGTTTGGTTGGATCCTTTATGAGACAAGGAAAAGGTGGTATGTCCTTACACTGTGAAAGATGGGGACTCCTCAGACTGAGCAGGCAGTTCACATCAAAGGACATGATGGGATGTGTTACCTAGGCTGATAAGAGGAGCAGATAAGAAGCAGACCTTTGCTTTGTGATCTGTGATGAAGGGGGACAAGGACAGAAGAATAGCAGGGTAAAAAAAGCCTGTGAGATTCTCCTGATAATACAGGAGAGAGAAGGGAAAACATTGTTCCGTATTGTCAGGGTGTCAAAGGTGAGTCACAAAACTGGGAGAATTTGTCACAGAATTAACTGGTGTGAAAATTGAGAATGGCACAAAGGACTTTTTAAACTGAGCAGTGCACTTCCATTTTGCTGGTTGAATTGAGAAGACTTCCCCTTGATTCCCTCTATCACACATGGGGCAGCTGATACATTAATATTGGGTTCTACGTAGTAAAGGTTAGAAAGACAATGCAAGACCAAGTGATTCTAATATGACTTCCTTTAGGAAGACACAACAGGAAAAAATACATATACAAAGAACATAACATATCTGCTTCAGAATATTACTGAAGTTTCTCACTGAGGGAATGTTGGGTGACTGTCACAGCACAAGCTGGCTTGTAGCTGGGCAATTAATTCAACTATAGATAAGAGATTTGGTACAAGCAGCCTGGTTTGATAAACAGGCCCCTAGGTGAACAATGATATGATGTATTCAAACCCAAACAGGGATTTCACCCAGTGAGTTCCATCTTAAGCTGCAGAAGCCATTGGTCAGAGAGCTGAGCAATCCAAACTCCCAAGCAATCATATTTGTATGATTGGAACTTCAAACTCTCTATTTAAGGAGAGTTCGCAAGAATAAAAATGCTTTTTCATATGAATCACAGTGTCGTGTCGTCTGTCTCTGACCCAGCACCAGTCAACATTACAGGTGACTTAACATTTAAAATCAAAATTATGTTAAGCTTTTAGCCTATGCTTGCCTTTAGGGCTCATGTTACTTATTTAGTCCCAAAATTACCCATGATTGACACAAACTTGGCGTGCTATCATTCTGCAGTTCAAAATTGCAGGTGCTGGAAATAGGGCTATTTGCACAGAGGAAGTGAATTGCCCATAATTTTGCAATTTCCTGCTTGGATATTACGAACTTTATCACAGATTGTGTCCCATATCTGTGCCTTGGCAGGTAGGAGTGTGAGGTTGGAATAACTGGTTGCTAGGAGCTGTTATTATAAAAGTGGTTCAAAGGACTTCTTATTCCATCATCACAACCCAATTAAGCTTTTTAATACTTCTGAGAAATCATCCTTGGTTTCTTTGTATATCAGAAAAATCTTTGGCCATTCGACAAGCCCTACTTTTGCTTGCAGAATCGCTGTGGTTAAATGTTGCTTTTACCTATGAGAGACAAAATGCACACAGATACATTTCTGCACCTACTTGCCAGTGCTTTTCTGTGGAGTTGCTGCCCTCTTAAATACACGATGTCTCTACAAACACATACCAATTAAAAAAAAAAAGATAAAAAAAATAATGGAGTCAGACTTTTGGGTTGATTGGGGTTTGCAAAGCTAGAGGGAGGTGCTGGAGCAGTGCACAGCTGGCACAGGTGCCTCACACTGCATCACAAGGACTCCCAGGCACAGGGCTCAGGATGGGCGAGGACCTGTTGGACCCAGCCCCAGCTCCCTGGGCAGTGCACATAGGGTGCCTCACAGCATTGTTCTCTTCCTCTTTACCCACCCCTGCTGTTGTTCCTGAGGAAATAGTTCTTGAATTACAGTTTGTGGCTGCTTTGAATCTAAGGGCAGTGAGAAAATAGCAACAAACAACACGTTAAAACTTTGTGTCTGCACTATTTCATGCTTTGTTTCATTTTTAGTGATTCTCTATTTCTTTAAATGTTTTTAACGTTCTGCACATGAATAACAGGATAAATTCTTGCAAAGCAGTATAACTTGTGTCATAGAGGGTGCATTATTGTAAGTCCTGTGAGGAGCAGCTGAGGGAGCTGGGGAGCTTTACCCTGGGTGCACTCAAGTAAAAGACTCTGGTTTAAGAACAGCAATCTTTTCTGAATTAGGTTTCATCTGCCAATCTCATTTCACATGTGTGAATCCAGGTCATCTTGGACTACACTAACTGCCTGCTCTGAGTAGTGCTTTTCCTTCATGGATTGCATTTCAGTTTATTTTTTTCCCATTTTTCTAATTGACTGTACAGTTTCTTGCTCTCCTCACCTGGCTCTGCTCCCCAAAGAAGGGCTGCAGGATACTCTCTTTGCCTTTAGACTACCCTTATAGGAAGAGCAGGGCAAAAAAATCTCAGCATCCCTTCAACAAGAGGGAGAAAGGGATTTACATTTGCTGGCTCATAAAATGATGCAACCATTCAATTGAAGTGCCCAGTTTGTCTCTCATGGGGAAGAGCATTTAAGCACAATTTTTTCGGAAAAAAAGGAGTTGTGTTCCACAGGCACCAACAGCAAATCTCCATACAAAAAAAATAAGGAAACTATCTTCCAAATAAAAGGCATCAAAAAAACCCTAAACTTTTCTGTGTAGGCCTGGAAACTGGAAGCCAGTTTAGGTTGGCTCCTGAGACATGGCACTGATGATTTTCTGTCTTTAGTTATACGTAGATTTCACCTCGGAATGCTCAGAGAGATTACAAACCTAAGTCACCGTTTTTTGTGTGTGAAACAGGCACAGATGAGTGTAAGAACAAAAGGCAAAGCCCAACCAGTATTTGCTTCTGCTTGGATGGGTTGGTTATGGATGCAAAAACCTTAAAAAGGCTTTTCCAAGCCCCTGGGGGTAATGTCAAAATGTGAAGACTTGGCATTGGTTTAAAGAATTATTTTTAGCCTGGCTCAGCTCGCAGTCTGTTTCAGAACACATTCCCATGAATATTTTTCTGTGAGCAGCTGAGGAAGAGGCACAGTGAGTGTGGGGTGAGAGTGAGCAGTGACAACAGGGGCTGTGTGTTGGTGTCACCTCAGGCTTCCCACCTCACCTGGGCACGCCAGACAGGAATTCCTGCTCTTAACATTTATTTGTCACAAATGAGATGGTGAAATGAGGGGTTGGCTTCAGCAATTTCACTGTGCTTTCAAATGTGATCCGATGTGCTGGAGCAAAAAATACAGTCCCATTAAAGACATGCCAGTAGATTTGCATATTGATTTAGATGCAGAAGGAAAGGCAAAAACCAATAAAGGTAGTTCAGTCAGATAATCCTGTGTATGTGGAATACATTTGAGAGGTAAATAAATAATGTTATTGATAATTGTATGGTTTTTTCACATAGTGTTTTGTGGGTGTTTTACTGGTCTTTTTGACTGGTTCAAAAGATTTCTTTCATCCTCTCTTTTAATTAAGAATGCCTGCTTTGGTTCTCTGCTGTAATATAATCATGGAAAACTTATGGGCAAGGGAAGATTGCTACTAATGCTGCCTTTTACTTACACATTTAACTGACTGTATAATGAAAGAAAATAAAGGTTATTCCTTATCTGCCCCATTTTATCAATCAGAAAATAGGATCTAAAATCTGAACTCCATCTCAGAATAATTTCTATGATTTCCTGGTTTCCTAAACAAAACCAATTTCCTGATTCCCTAAACAAAGCCATAATATTATTATGCTAGTAAATTACCAGTTGCCCGTGTACCATATGTTTTTGAGTAGTAAACAGATAAATATTTCAGGAGATTTTTGTGAAATCCATACATCATAAATTTCAAAGAATTATTTCAGTTTCTATTGGTGAATTTTAAAAGGCATTTGCAGGAAAACACAGCTGGTCCAAAATGATCAAGTTTCTGGCATTAAATAATTTTTCCATTTACTTTTCATCTTTAATCTCAGCCAGCAACACAAAAGCCAATTAAAGTGTTCGTGGTTTATTTCTACAGATTTTACTTCAAGGAACTGGAGAGAAATATAAGTTATCACACAAGAAGTGTATGTCAGGAGCTAATGAATTCCAAATGAAAAATATTTCCCCAAAATGTGAGGCTGTATCTTAACATTTCTTTTCCAACAATCGTGCACATTTTATTTCTGGGCATTGGGCACTCTCTTTTTGTTCACTGACTTTTCAGACCCCAGCAATATTTAAAATAACCCTTACTTCCCACAGAATTTTATTCAAGACAAATGACCTCTTGATGACATATTTCAACATGGAAGGAATATATCAGATTTTTCAGGGTTTAAAAACAAATTATATTTCAAAATGATTCATTATGCAGAGCTACTGTAAAAAAACCTTTTCCCATGAGTAGCAGGTAGATGTTTTCTGGCATTACACAGACAGGTGGAAGTTCTCAGGGATATCAGATTGCTGCAGCAGAAACCTCTGTGAACCAAGCCACCAGCAGGGCTGGCTTTTGGTGTTTTCTGGTCTGTGGGAGTCTGAATGAGGGGATTCTGGTATCTTCTATTAGAGAGCAGTGATTTAGTGTCAGTTTATAAAAGGTGAAGGGTGAAACCCAGACTCTGATAGACTCTAATTAAAATTCATGGATGATTTCTATACTTTCAAACTACTTTTTCAGTAGTACAACAGTCAGAAATGGATTATATTAATAAATGAATATTCCGTTGTTGAATACTTAATTCACAAATGAAACCTCTTTCTTTCTGGCATTTGAAGTTAATGTTCTCACATGGAAAAGCAGCTGGCTTCATCTGTGGGATATGTGCTGCCATATTATACTGCCTTTCTCTGTGCAAACACAAGTGGCTGAGGAAGTTCCATCAGGTTGGGTTTTTTGTTCTGCTGTTTCTTTTTAGCCATGGTCAACTGATCCCCCAGAAAATGACTTTCTGTAGGAAATGGACACTGACCCTCCTCCTTTTGCCTGGGCAGGTCTCCAGGGTCCAGGAGATATGGAATAGACCTGTGATCTAGGACAGACCTAGATCTGTGTGTTCACAGCTGCTGTGTGAAGTGTGCAGCTGTAGATGAGTCCCTGTTCCCAGAACTGCCACTCCAGGTGTCTGCCTGCTGGATGGCAGAAATAACTGCTGGTCCTATATCTGATGGAACGAGATCCCTACATTTGCTCTTGCTTTTTGTCTTTCATAGGTGGGAGTTGCCATGGCAGAAAGGGTTTGAGCTGTGCCTTTAGAGACTCTGCCTCCAAAGTGCCCAAGTGGCTGTGACTGAAATCCCACAGGGTCTTGGGCAGTGTCTCATACAAAAACCCCTGAAAAGATGTCTCAGTGTTAGTAAAATGCAGTGATTTATTCCCAGGTGCCATCCACCAAGGCACAGTTGTGGCAGAACTGTGCAATGATCAGCAAAACCAGTTGTTTGCAAATACTGTCTGATTTTCTGCACCATGACTTGGTCTGAAATATCGATGTACTTCTGCTGGTTAACCTTTTCCTGTCTACTGGAAAACACCTCACAGTCACTCTCCCTATACTTAAGAAGAGCCTGTCAAGTAAATGAATACATTAATGGCAACAAAAGCAGGGCCTGTCGATTACTAGGAGCATTAATTATTACTTTAATAATGATGTCGTTTAAATTGTTTTAAAGGCATATTGGACATTGCAATTCATTAATTTCATTTGAGGCTTCAGCCATGTGTGCTAATTGAATTATATATATTTTGGCACAGCAGAATTCCCATTATGTTTCCATTCCATCTAGTTCTCATCTGTCTTTCCTGAAAAAAAATGAAATGCTGCCATAAAAGACAATCCTTTGAAGCTGAATATTAAAATATGTATTACACTGTAGACTGAACTGCATAGTGATGGAAAAAGTCTAATTTTTCCATACTGTAATTTGAAACTGTGCGTAGTTTTCTCCTAATGCACTGCATATTTCATGTCTTCTTCTGTTTTTCTTTTTTCTTTTTTCCTCCATTGTGGAGTATCTAATTAAATAATAGATTAAAACACATGATTATTTCTCTTTTCCTTTTTTCTCTTCCTACCTTTAATATCCATAAGTTCCTCTTTGGAAATTTTGCTTCCTTTTTAATTTGTTTTAAATAGCACCTTTAAGTGTGTAATATATGGTCTTTATATACAAAGGAGGCCACTGACATTACAGAAATTTTGTGTTGTGTATTAAACCTGTAAATACCTTCCCCCTCAGTTAATGAACAGCACAATTAGGAAAAGAGGTTTAAAATGCATTTAAAGTTTCAGTAAGTGAAACAAGTTCTAATCTGAAAAAGTACTTTTTCTCATAAAAGATTCAGTTTGACAATGAATTCTTTACCATCCCTATTTCCCATTTTATCTAAATGCATCTTAAATACCAAGAAGCATTTAAAAGTTAAACCACATGCTAGACCAGGTTTCTATCTTTCCAGCCAACATCCCAAGAGGGATCTAAGGAAGCCGGGTCATTAGGAAATCCTGTAATTTTCTCAGATGCTTTCTCTGACTAGAGATTTTCATAGCACAGCAGGTGAGACCAAGAGTTTTTGCTTTTAAAAAAGAAATAAATAAAAGCATTTGTTTCGAAGTAACACATACCCAACAGCTTTAAAATGCAGTTGTGGTGGCAGCCATTTGGGTAAAATTCACTGTTTCTCTTGTGGCTTCATTTAATTTCAAGTCACTGATGCTGTATTTTACTTCCTATTCTGCAAGATATTGCTGACAGTCTTTTATGGGGAATTGGTATGGGTAAATGGACTCAAAATTGTTCACTAGGAAAACCTATAGAAAACCAGAAAATAAATATCTCTATAAGCAGAAATCTATTTTGAAAAATGAATCCCGAGTAGCTGGACTGATGAGATGCATTTACTGCTACTTTAAAACTGTATTTAGAGGAAAGAATCAAATCATTCTTTGAAGAAGATGATTCTGTTCTATCTGAAGATAAACTGAAGAAAAACTCAATATATTTCATATTGCCTTGGGTAATATTGAAGAGAACATTAAATGCATACTGGTTGGAAGCTGAAAGTTGGTTAAAAAAGAAACCTTAAGAGGGATGCTCTTTCTTAGAGATGTGATTTGTTTTTTTCTTGGAAGATCTACACCTACATTCAGTCAAGAATTTCTCTGTAGTCACAGAAAAATGAGGTTTTCAGTGACATTCCTTCCTTAGGACCTGTTTGGTGGCTGTTTGGAGATGAAAAGCTCGGTTGGCAGAGTTTCCTATAAAGCAATTTCCATGAGTCATTAAAAGGCATTCTCACAATAATCCTATGGAAAGGGCAAACCTTTCTGGGGCCGGCAGATCGCCAGTGCCCTGGGCTGGTCCAAAGCAGATGTACTGGTGCCCACCCTGCCTTTGAACTCAGTGGTGGCCTGCTGGACATACTGCAAATTCATAGCAAGGCTTAAAAAATACTTGAAATCTTTTTTAAGCCATGACAAGTATTAAAGAATAAAAGAGGAGGATAAGGGAACAACACAAAAAGTAATTTCTAAAATAAAGTGTCATATCATTTATTTATCATTTTATTTAAACTTCTTATCTCCACTGTAGATTTTGACTGTGAATGTTTTGCATGCATTGGGTTTTTTGATTTTATTTTACATTCAAATTTCCTTTCTTTTTTTTCTTTCTTTTTTTTTTTTTTTTTTGTTTGTTTGTTTGGGTTTGTTTGTTTGTGGTTTTTTGTTTGTTCGTTTGTTTCGGGGTTTTTTTGTTTGTTTTTTTTTTTTAGGAAAGAAAAAACAACTGATGTTTTTATTTCCAGAGCCATAGTGCGCTTGAATTCTTATTCTGAGCAGGCTAGATTTGCTGAAGGAGAAAATAAGCAATCCAAGTCTTTGAGCTGTGACTGCTTTATATCCCGTGTGTTTTTTCACCCATTTTTGCTCCTTTATTAGCACCTTTCACTGCTGTCAGCTCGAACAGATTGAAAAGTAATGGTGAGGTCCAGCTGCTAAGTTAATGCTGAAAGAGAACAAAATCATTTTGGAGTAGGCAACTAAATTCCTCTGCAATCTGATTCAGTCTTCTGGCATGGGGAACATTGTTTCTGTTCAGGCTGAACTCTGGTCTGAATATGAAATTCTGGAATGATTCAGGCTTTGAAGAATCAGCTCGTTCCTCAGGTAAACTATTTTGCCCCCGTTATTTGTATTTACACCTTTTAAATCAGCTCCCACAAAAAACTGTTGGCAAAAGAAAGTTTCACAAGGTTATAAACAACAGCAGAGGGACTTAAATAATTTAAGCAAGCTGCATGGAATAATTGGGTGCCATGAACTGTGTACAATCAGCCACTCCACTTTTTTTTCCTTGTGATCAGTCTCTTGATCCTTTGCCTGACATCAGACAACAGAGTAACATATACAGAGAATGAGGTAGATGGAGCAAAGAGGAATGAACTGAAAAATCAAAACACCGTATCAAAAAATCTGCCAAAAAACCAACAAATCAATTTGTGACTGCTTATTCTATCGTACAGAGAATCTGGGACTGAGTAGGTCCAGTGGGAATGGTTAGTCTTTTCCTTTCTCTGTATTTTCAAACTATTTTTCTGATCCTTTTTCTCATTTGAAGGGCTTGTTTTGTTTTGTTTTGTTTCTAAGGAAGAAAGGATGCTCCTCATTAAAACTTCACTAGCTAGCAGGGAGTGATGTTGCCAGGTCACTGTGATTGTCCCTCACCTAGAGGAAAGAATAATGTCTGGATCGTCCTTATCCTCTGCCAGACTGCAAGGAAGAGCAATCTTTTATGAGCTCCCATACTTGCCACCAGACAACATACCCTTTTATGAGAGCCCTTAAAAGGTAGCTCTGTGTGAGGAGTTGGGGATTAGTTCTGGCTTCTGACTTTCAGGTCCTGGCTCTGGCTGCAGCCCATTGCTCAAACGCCATGAAAAATGCTGCAACAGGAGAGTGTCCAGAAGAAGCAGTAGCTTAGATATTTGCACAATGTTCTCCTTTATGCAAAGTCATTTAAAGAAATTTAAATGTGTCAGAATTAGAAAATGTCATGCAGGGAAGCACTGAACTGTATTTCAGTTCTCAGGTCTGGAATGACCCTAAGGAATTCTTCAGACAAGCTAAGAAATTTCACAGAGCAACATAATTCATTTCACCTTTGATCATCCTGTTGTCACTGCAAGTTTAAACATCCAACAAAAATAACTGTTTAAGAAACATAATGGCCATAACACAGATTTTTATGATCAACCTAGATGCTTTTTAAAGAGTATTTTAAAGAAAAGTCTTTGTGTGAATAATGATGTTATGAAGATGTAGCTATAATGTTTATTGTGCCTCAGCAATTTCCATTTTGAATATGCTGAAGTTTGCAGGAAAAAACTAAGTTTCTTTTTCTGAAGTAAAATATATAAAATTTGGGTGTCTCTTCTGTGGACAGAGTTGATAAGCTGACAGGTTTTGCAGACCAGATGCTGATGTCTGGAATACCTTTTGTCTATAAAATTATTTTCTGAGCATCTCATATCAAGAGACTTGTGGTGCTACACGAGGAGACAGAGAGTTCTGGATGGGGTGGGTTCTGAACAGCCCCTACAGAAAGCCTGCATCTCATTCAGGACAAGGCCCCTCAGGTAACCTCTTGACAGGGGTGGTGGCAAATGGTCTTCTTGTGTTCAGGATGTACAAGATCTTTCCACGTGCCTCAAATACCCCTGGGGTTGCTAAAATTATGAAAGTGAAGAGAAAATACCTATGTGTACATAGGAACTTCTAGTTCCAAAAATGTGTCTGTAGTCAGGAAATCTTGACGAGCATAGAATAAACCGTGCAGTTCCTGCCATGGTTTATTTCTGATAGCTTTGTTGGCTCTGACTGTTGAAAATCTGGCTGCTTTGTTTTCTTCAAAATGGAGTGATGGCTCAGAGATAAGCTGCACTCATGCCTCCTTCCCTAGTTCCTCTACCAAAGATGTTTTCCAAGAAACAGATCTGTCCTACAGCACTTAAAGCTGGTGTTTAACCTAGGTGTGGTGGGACTGCCACCATAAACTGCAGGTTTCTTTATTTCCATGAGGTTTTGACAAATCTGGTTTTTTGTCCCTCTCTTTGCTATCAGTCTCCTACAGCATCCTGCTGGAGTCAAACCTGACTCTGTCTGACCCTCTTTGCCTGGCTTGGTGGGGCATTCCACAGATGAATTACTCCTATGTTAGGAGAATAATCCTAGATAAGAATAATACTGTTTCTGGTCTCTGGTCATACTGGGTCTGTCCATACCCTTCCTGCTGCCCTGATCTCCATCAACGCCTGCTGCAACTGACCCCTCTGTTCTGGGGACAGGGACTTCTGTGTCACCTGGGGTTTGGTTCTGTGAGTTACAGGTTCACTCACCCTGCCTGGCAGCAGCAGTCTCATTGATCACCTCTTCATTGGTCATTCATAATATAATATATAACATATAATATAGAATATAGAATATAGACTATTATACATATAATATATAATATATAATATATAATATATAATATATAATATATAATATATAATATATAATATATAATATATAATATATAATATATAATATATAACATATAATATATAACATATAATATATGATATATGATATATAATATATAATGTATAATGTATAATATATATTATACATTATATATTATCTACTATATGTGGTAATAAATATAATATATTACTATATATAATAATGTATATTATTGAAATAAGCTGAAAACACAGGGAGTATCTCAGAATAATTGCTGCCAGACTATTCTCCACCTTAAGCCTGGTTTCTCATCCTATCAATGGTGCCATTCAGTAGGAGAAATCAAATGTGTGAGTCATTGCAACTAAATATTTTTGATACTCCTAACAAAACATGACTGCTTGGTAGGCAGTGACCTCTTCAAAGCTACTACTCTGGAGAGCAAGGAATTAATGCAATAACGAATATTTATTTTTCCAGTTCTACCTGTGTTTTATATGTTCTGTCATCAGTTTTGCAGAAACTTTTTTTTTAATTTATTTTGAATTGGTGCTTTCACTGTTTCAAATCTAGTATCCCCTAAAGAATTTCTGATTCTTTTTGTTTGCTTGGTTTTTTTTCCCTTATGATCAAAACAAAGGGCTCTCTCATGGTACTATCAAGGTGTCCTGGATAGCACAATCTGTTAAACATCCTTCCAAAGCTCCTGTCAGAGTAGCACTGTAGTTGTATTTTCATATAATCCTTTTCACATTCGTATTTTACTTCCATTTGCAGGCTAAGAGAATATAATTCAGGGCAGATGTAAAAGCACCTGCTTATTCCTCTGTTATGGCCAATAGAATCAGTTTCTGGGTGTGGTTGTATCCATGTATCCTTGATTTATAGGTCACAGTACTAGCGACTGGGAGCAGTAAAAATCAATTTTTAAATTACTGTTTTGAGATCTCCAGTGAATTTACACAGACTCTTGCACAGTTTTTTACACTTACAGTGGATATGCACTATTGAAACAATAAATGTTGGTGTGTTGTTCACAGTGGAAAAAGGCATTAATGATCTGGAATTCCCCTCCCCCAGAATGTCTCTTTTGCAGCTGTCACTGGGCATTATTGAGCTTATTTCATTCCCTTCTGGCTGCAAAAACAGAGAAAAGTTTCCTGAGGTCAGTGGAACAATGCTGTGAATAAACTGATGTGAGAGAGATCTAGTTTATCATCTAGTTCATCACTAAAACAAAAAAAAAAAGTCATTATCAGTTCTGTTACCTGATTGCCTTCTGCTCAGAATGTAAAACTGTGAAAAACTGTTTTAGTAAAACACGTGATTCTTCTTCCCCCATCACCTTCTGCTGCCCTATCCCACAAAACGAACAAACAACCCAAAAAATCTAGATGAATAAAAAACCAAACCAGAAAACCCCCATGAGGAGACAAAGGACTCTGCACGATTCAATGTGAATCAAGCAGAAGCCATTTATTGTGCCTCTGAACATTGTTTATATTTTCTTGTTATCTTTGACTATACAGTCATGCCTTATTTCATTGGTAGCTCCACTTTGTCCACACGTCTCTCAGTTGGTAGCTCTGTATTGTCCACGAGGCAAGCACACATCTTCATCTAATTGACTGATACTGTGTCATTTTACTGAGGTTGACACCCCTGATTGTCAGCAACTTTCTGCTTCTTCTTTCTTCTTGTAACATCAGCTTTTTACCCACAGAGATGACCGAATTCAAAAGGTTAGGCTGGTTCATTTAGTATATGTCCATTTTCCTGTACATACGATCCTACACTCGCACAAAAATCAGAATAAAGAGTGGGAGGAGGGAATCTCTGAAATGACTGCCTAGAGCAGAGGGCAGTGGTGCATAAGCAGCTTATGCACCTGAAGTTTCACACATTTGTTCCACTGGGGAAAGGAAACCAGAGGAAACCATTTCAAAAGACCAAGCAAGCCTGTAGTCACTCCTTGGTGTCACTGCCTTTCCTGTTGTGCAGGGGCAGATACCAAGGGTTCATCTCCTTTTGAGCCAGGAAGTTTCTGTATGTTTGGGTTTGAGTGGTATTTTCCCCACCCGTTCTCTGCAGTGCACACATACCAACACATGCCCTTCTGAGAATTCCCTGAATTCCGGAGGAGAATGAGCTGCTGCTCCACCTGGAATGGGCCAAATGTGTTTCTTTCAGACTTTATCACACACACTTGTACCAGGGCCACAGCTGGGAAGCTTTTTTTACCCCATCTGCAGAATATGGTTTGTAGATGTAAAGGAACACTTGGTAAATTGAAAATCGCAACTTTTGAAAAATGAGAAGTGCTTTAATAATTTTCCTTTCATTATCATCTAATTTCTCAGACCTGTAATATTCAAAATTCTTCAAGGGTTCCTCAGCTGCATATCTCTGTACAATTATGGCTCTTTAAGTAGTTCTAATCTGCCAAGTGAGGTGTCATTGTATCTGATAAGTAATTTTGACAGCCATAATGTGCTGATTATGGAGCAACACTGGAGGATGATGAGGGTCATTGCTGGGGTTTTGCCAGTTGAGAGTGCTTATTTTCCATTAACCACAGAAGTGGTGTTAATGCATTTGTGGAGTGTTTGAAGAGCTTCACTCGGGTGAGATTTACCTGCTTGAGAGCACCCTGTTTCTCTGGGTTCCTTCTGGTCCCCAGGAGAGCACTCTGTCCAGACAGCCATGCCAGGAAACAAGTGGATGTGCAAGTGGGCAGTTTTTGGTCCTGAATCCCAGTTGTTCCCCAGTGTTTGCTGGGCTTTGTGAGATGGCCCCTATGGTCTCATGGTGTGCAGTTCTGCCCTGCAGACAAGAACCTTGGCACAAGCATGGCTAATTCCTTTCTTTGTCAATCTGTTTCATTATTTCCTTTGTGCTCAGTTTGCAAACAAATCACAAGCTTTTTTTAACTGTTACATCTAAAAACTCAGCCCAGTCTTACAGAAACAAAATGTTCTAAGTATATAATGAGAATAAAGATTCCTTGGGCTCTCCTTGACAGCTGTTCGATCCCTCTGTGCTCAGAATATGCCCTTAAAGCCACTTGTACAATTCTGTTACTTATCTCAAATATGATCATGGCAGACAGCCTGGTCTTTAGGCTTTGCAGCCACCTGCAATTTCCAGTGAATCGCCGAGGATCAGCATTTACTCCATGCATTTGGAAATGAGGTTTTCAGGAAACAAGGCTGCTAATGCTGTGGCAGGAGTGATAATGATCCTGGTCACTCGGTGTGAGTTGTGTGCTGCAGGGCTGAGAGGACAGCACACTCCCAGTGGCATTCGTGTCCTCAGAGCAAGCAGGGTTGACTTGGAGTGAAATAACCCAGCCAGTACAGATAACACTGCCATTATTGATCATTCCTGGAAGACAGCTTTGCACCATATCCACTGACAGAAAATACCACTTCTAAATTAAATCAGAATATTCAGAAATATATGGAATAAAAGCTAGCAGAGAAGCTGTTTTCAGCAAATCACTTGAAAAGCAGTTACTCAGTTCCTCCTTCCCAAAACACATTTGTGACCCAAAAGTTTATTTCTGTAAATGCTGTTCTAAAACCTGTGTCGACATAGCACTTGCTGCCCAGGGCTAGAGCTGAGCATACACAGCGAAGTTCTGCCACAGCCAAATTCTGTTTGACCACTTGTGAAGGTACAAATGCAAATGCCACTCGATGGTATTGAGTGGTAGCCACAAAACTGGCTTCGAATTAACTTTACATCTTGATAAAATACTTTGTGTTTCCTACTAGATATATTCAAATCAATACTACAATTTACTTCAGCAACTGCAAATAAATTTGTTTCTTTGCACTGTTGAGGAACAGTTAAATAGTTAAATAGAAACTATATAGATATTTATTTGCACTTTCTGAATTGCTGGAATAATTTATTGTTGTGGAACTTACATGGTGTTACTTTTTTATTGCTTTATATTGCACATGTTTGGTTTTAATAGTTGCATCCTTCATTCCATTAATTTCAGATTAAAAATTAAATTGCAACTGAAGTTCAGCCATAGCTCCTAAAGCATAAAAATTAAGCTTTGGTCTTCACTTTCTAGAGTGAAAGTGGGGGTGGAATACAGACTAAGTAGAAAAATAATCTCTCAGCAAGAACTGTGATATTACTCATAACAAATGCTGGTTACTGTGAGATCTGTCTTCATTTCTGTACTACAACATTTAGTTTTATTGCACTTTGGTTATCCAAGGTTAATTTAGCCTTTAGCAATTATGGATTTTGCCAGCACTCAGGAAGTGGTTGCCTTTTGCCATTGATGGCAATGCAAAATTTGTAAATAATCAGTAAGATCCTGTACTTTGAATTTCACCTCTTTTTTCAGGCAGTTTTTTTTTAAATGTAGTATCTCGTTTACTCAAAAAACTGATACACAACTGTCCTTGGGAGTTCACATTATAAAACATTAAAAGGGTTTGCTATGCAAAGGCTTATGTCTATACTCAAATCCAGACATCTCAAAACTCCCACAGCAGTCTTAACTCTTAGAGATGCAAAATATGTCAAAAGAAGGAAAGACTTCAAGTAATTTAAAGGCATAGGTCGTAAATCCACAAATATTTCAATGTAGAGGTGAAACTGAAATATGTATCCACAACATGGTTTGTTTCACATTGGATTCTACTGAATTCAGTCCACTTTTAGAGTTTTTGTCATTCCCTCAGCACTTCAGTTTTGCACTTGCAGCAGGGACTTACTCAGAGGCTGATCTGAGGCAGAAGGTGAGGGAACAATGACCCTGGTACATCCCCAGACACTGAAATATTTGCAAGACCACACATGCTTTGAGGACAATAAATCCAGCAATTAGGAATTCCTAGAAAGGCCAAATTCACATCAAGCAGGAACTAAACCCAGCGGTGAAGTCCCAGCCCTACTGCAGTCTGTGACAAGTGCTCTGTGTTTGCAAGAGCTGGCACCCCAAGGCTCCTCCACGTCTGAAGAAGCAAGGAGGGGTAATTTTTCTAAAAGTCACAAGCACCTCTCAGACTATCACAGCCAGAAGTGGACAGTAGACATGGAGCAGGAGCCAAAAAGAAAGAGCAAAGTTATTAAATATTTATAGCGGAGCTGGCAAAATTATGGTTTATCAAAAATGTAATTGTACTGAAGTAGAAGCATTTTGTGGATTTTTTTTTTTATGTTTCTACCATTTCTGCAGTGCTGAGGGGGGTTTTGAGAGGACTGGATTGAGAATCTGACCTTTCTCTGAAAACAACTATTTTGACACAGCTCAGTTCCTTGAAAAGTTTCAAATAGTTTTTAATTTCACATTGGGGAAAAAAGCTAACACCGTCTTCAAAGTTGTTGAACAACACCATTTCTGCCCTCTGCGGAGCTCCTGCTCAAGAGGGCAAGAAATAGGATAACATCTAAGAGATAGAAGAAATAAATACGGTTTTTCAGTGAGTTAGATGGGGTTTTTTAGTGGGTTAGATAAAAAGCACAAACCCCAGCATGTTGAGCTCACCGTGGTTTTGAATTTACAATTCAGAAAGCAAAGCTCTTTGAATTGCTGAATAATTAATATGAATAAGAGATCGCAGTGTAAAATCTTAGAAGGGACAGAGCTCCTGTTTTTACAATGGAGTTCTCAATGTCCTGAATCTTCAGGCTGCACACAGCTGCAGTTTGTATATCCATTATAGTTACTTTCATGTCAATGAGAATATAAAAACCTTAATCTAAGTTTCCATATAGGAAAAGTTACTGACCACACCATTCCATGCAAAAGCCTTGTTTGCAATCACAGCTGTGCAATTACTGGAGCACAATCTCCCTGCCATTATAAATATTGTGCCGTGGGGCTGTGCTTCTGGAATTGTTTTGGTAGCTGGAGTCCCATCTGAATCATGGACTATATCAGGACCTCTTCAGGCTGGCAGACCTGCATTGAAAAACAAGGATCTTACCAAACGCTGAGTAGGAATTAGTTGCTGTCTCAGAAAAATCTGGGATTTTGCTCTGCTTAAGCATTTGTGCTGCTGTTAGGAGAATTAAAAGCTGTGTATAAGGAGCAAAATGTCAAGTCGGAGTTGCCCAAGGGCAGCTGGCAGTACTGAGGCAGTCAGCTCACACAGCTCAGGTTCTCACGCCTCTCGTGTCAAACACTGAGCCTGAGCAGCGAAGGCAGCTCTGCCCAAAGCTGTGCTTGTGGGGAGTCTTGGATTGCTGTGTCTGAAAATCTGTGTTCCCCTGACTGCCTGGGAGTGACACAGCACTGCAAGCCTGTTCTGCACAAAAATACAGACATTTGCTGGCTGCCTGAACTCTGGTCAGGGGCAGGAGCTCCTGGACTACTGAGCTGGTGTGGAGCAACCTTGGGCTTAAGGCCAGCACAGTACAGAAAGAGACGGACACTTCTCTTTATAAATATGAAGTAGGAAATACTAAACTTAACAGAACAAAAGAGGAGGAAACTGTGAGGCTCAGAGGATTAGGATGAACTGAATATATTTTGTTAGAAAGAGGAAGAGCAATTCTAAATGTCCACACAAATTAGTGTACAACTTCTCTTCTAGGGAGATGTGCATTTACTTTTTGTTTTGATGAATTTTGTTATCTTCACTACGTGATTGCCATTCTGATAAAAAGCCAGATGCTATAATTTTGACTGTGTTGCTTTTCATTTGAGATGATGCTTTGTAGCAGAAGCATTTGTGTCCAAAGTAACTTATCCTGTCTAGAGATCCAATCCAAATTATGACTTTACATCAGGAGCTGAGTATTTCAGATTGTTTAAAGACAGGCAAGTGGAAGTAAAGACAAATGAAAAAAAGCCATGATCAGGAGGAACCATATGGTATCTTGTAACAATTAAACTCAGTGCTCTACTTTGCTGCATGTCTGCAGGAGGCACAGGCTAATCCCTTGTGTCCAGGCTCCATGCCAAGATTAAATTAATGTTCCTAAATTTTTATTTAATCTGCTTTTGTAAGAAAAAGCCACAGCAGAGTAAATAGCTGAACGAAGACTTGAGGATGTGTGAGCATTTTATCCCTTTCCTAACCTCTCACTCAGTGTCTTGCCTCTCACGTGTGTTTTCTTGGGCAAAAGGTGGAAGAGTCCTGAGACACCTAATGCATCTCTGACATTTTACTGTGTATGTTAGCAAGAGTTTAGGATCCACTGAAAAGATCCAGACTTTCCCTTTGAACTCATTTCATAGGCTGCCATGCCATGCAAGCTCCACAATTATTCAGAGGTAGAATAGTGTAATTATTTTATGTTTGTTATTTTTGCAGGACAGCCCTAGCTCCTGGTACTTGGCTCTCCTCTGATTTGCATGGTTGAGTCTCCTGTTTAAATTACGTGCTAGCCAGTCCAAAGTTCCTGGTATAGCCCTCAAGTTAGAGCTAACTCATGCCTTTGATTCAAAAGAAACAGAAAACTGATTGATCATTCACTGTGTGCTTTGAATTAGCTAACTATGCCCCAAACAACGCCTTTAAAATTATTCCGGGAAATAGTCATTTAATAAATTCAACATTTTCCAAGCTGCTTTATCTCAGAAATTGTCTGCCTTGATATAAGGCCCTCGGGAAAGTAGTTTAATTAAAAAGTAAGGTTTTCTGTCAGTCTGCTGAGCTCCCTGCAGACTAAACAGCTGCTGGTTTTCTACTCTGAGTGTGACATGGTGATGCTAATTTTCTTATTTATCTCTGTGTATCTCACAAGGGAGCCAAATCTAGCAGGTGATGTTGGAGCACCTGTCCTGCTGCCGGAAATATTTGTGTTAGGTTTGCTTGTAGGACTGTAGGAATTCTGTAAGCAATATATATTCAGTGGCCAACATTCCTAATTCTACGTCTCTATTTAATTTGAAAATCTTAGGAACATTATACATCATGGCTACTTTCACATATTTTGTTAGCATTTGTTCTTTAACTGCTCAGTAGTGCTTAGTGGCAGGAAATTATTGCAAGCATCATAATAACGTTTTTAATTTTATGTGCAGAGACCTTTAGGTTGCTCCTTTAAAAACAGGTCCATCTTTTTTGTTTTTAATGATATGCACAGTAAATTGGGTCAGGGCCTCGTAAGGCAAGTTATCTCCTATTTTTCCTTAGTGTAGACCTCACTAATCTAGAGGAGAAATATCTTTGTGAGCCACCTTTCAGGCACGAATGTGGAATTAGGGCAGTGTGAGCATCTGGACCTTTGTGTTTCCTGCAAGGGGAATCTGAAGCAAAGTGCTGCTTGATCTGCTGCAGCAGCAAAGCTGCAGTCCAGTGCAGACCTGCAGAGTGCAGGTGATGTGTGTGATTGTTACTGACACCTGTGCAAAAGGAGACAGAAAATGACCCAGCTGGGAAGTGAGTAATTCACAGATTCACTTGGCTCCTGGAGGATGAAGTTCCACCGGCTTAACTACACAGTTGCAGGATTAATTTTTCAAATAGTTCATTATAACTGGCAGTGTAAAACATGCCAAGGCAAATATTTCTCAGTTATGCTCGTGTAACTGTTAGAGACACTGTGCTGTGCCCTACAGCACTGTGACTCAATGGGACAGCAGCTCCTGTGTGCTGAGTGCGTGGCTGTGTGGCACTGAGTGCACTCCTGAATCCACAGGATACTTCCAGAGGTGAAACCTGAGGCTGACAAAGCCTTCCATTGGTGCACTGGGCGTGGAGCTCCACACATTCATTAGAAAATGATACCTTTTTACTACTGTTCTTAAAATCACACTTTCTCTTCCTTTTTTTCCTCTCTTGAATCTTGCAGATTTTCAAAAGAATAAAAGATCAAGAAATGTTTCAAGCTATTTGCAATAGAGTGTAAATTTTGTAAGGGTTTGATTGATGGGAGGAAGGAATGACAATATTTTATATTTCTATGCTTTTAGAGTAGAGGGTGTTTGCAAAAGGCACTGTCAGTAGTTAATTAAGCACATCTTTATGTGCACAAACATTTATCTCCTTGTTACTTATTTTTCTAATCCACCTCAATGTTTATTGCAGTTTTCAAATAAACATCTATCAGTTCTCCATCATTTGAGCTGGAGTGCAGACCTGAGTGGGATGTGCATCTTAGCAGTGGGGGATTCCAACAGAGCAATGTGGTCAGATATCTCACTAGAATCACAGTTTGTCCAGAAAAATGACACTTTTAAAGCAAGATTTATGTAAACAAAATTGTAGAGTAGGGAAACTTATTATGGAGCCAGGAGGAAACCCAGATATCACTGCTGCTTTTATGCTGCCCACAGAACTATCTCTTTATCCTGGGCAATTGGTCCCTGCTTCAGCAGAAGGATGAAGTCTGGTTCATTTGGTGTGAGCTTATGGCAACAATTAATTACTTGAAGTGCAAGTGCAGTTTCCCCCCTCTTCCAGTTTCAAATCCATAGAACAGGAGGGATAGCAGTGGATTTATGGTCTTGCTTTGCAGAGCATGTTGCCCATAAAATTAGATATGAGGAAATAATAAATTTTGGTATTATATTAAGGCGTGAATACCTCCCTCTAGTCATGATTTCAGTATTGCTTCCTGGAATTCAGTATTTCAGTGTGAGTTAATAGTGTTGACTTAAATGAGCTGGGAAAGGCTATACAGTAGTTACCACCTTATTTTTTTTCCCTATCCTTACAGATATTTTACATCTCTAATTATTATTTTCCCTCCTTTTCCCAAACAACTGCCCTTTCCTCCTTCAAAACATAACCTTCTGCATTCTGTAATAATTTAAACAGTAGCTACAGCCTGTGATAGAAAAACTCATCAAAGCTGTAAACCTTCCCAGTGGCACAGAGACACTCAAAAGGTCACCAGCTCTGCACTGCAGGAGGTATTTGCAGGATTCCAGCAGAGAAACTTGTATACAGCTGTTACCATGGAAGGCTGGATTTAAAAAAACAAAACAAAACCAAAACAACAAAAAAAAACCCACAAAACAAAACGGAGAAACAGCAACTCCTAAAAAAAGTCATTGGGAAATCTGACATTGACAGCATGTCATGGGTTAGTGCTATATTTCTGAGAAAACAGCCAACTGAGCAGTGTCCCAGCGGGGTTCTTATTTGCAAGTGTCCATCCAAGTGCCAGGAGAGATCTTTGCTGATGAATTTTCCAAGAACAGTGTGCCTGTGTTTGGATTTCCATCCACATGTAAAGCCTTAAAGATTCTAATTTGATTCATACCGAGAGCACTTCAATTTTGTTGATAAACTTTTAGTTAGAACAAGAGGAAGGTCATGCCACAAAGCAAATCCACAGGTTATATAAAATTATTGGAAGCCTACTGGTGGAATGTAGTGTATGGAGAAGATTCATTAGTGGTGACTGTCAGATACCTCTGTTAGGACTTGATGGATCCGTGGAGCTGAATTAGGTTCTTGAAGGACACACCTAAGGAAAGAGCAGTGTTATTGTCATTCATGTGCAAAGCTTTGGAGGTCACTGTAACACCTTGATCATGGCATTTCTGTCTGTTCTTTGCATCAAAACTTAATATGCATCTGTCCTGAACAGGGCTTTTGTCTCCTTCAAGGTGGGAGTGGATTTGCCATGGGATCCTGGGGCTTTGATTCTTCGGCACTTTGGGATCGTCCAGGGTCTCTGTGCTTACCTCAGCAAGTATAAAACTGCAACCTTAATTTTAAATAAAGGATTATCTATGTTGATTTGCACGTTGGAGAAAAACACACATGGAAGTGTAATAAAAGGCTAGAGAGTAATAAAATTAGAATAGGATATGAATGTAAATGAGTAATTTTGTCAGCAGCGAACAAATGAGGCCTGTTTTCCTAGAGGTTTGAGCTTCACATTTGATTTACTGCTACCTGAAAGGTACAAGATAGAATTGAAGCTTTTCTTCTTGCTGAGCTTTTAGAACACTTTTGTGTACTCTGCTTGCTGTTTAGTGAGATGTGACCTCTTTTTCACACCTATGCTTTTTCTGTAGCATCTCTATATTGTGGAGCTGCATCATTTCATGGCACTTGAGGGAAACAATTCATCTCTTTAAAATGTAGTTGAAGTTAACAGATGGTCTCAGGAACAAATCCATGTGTGCAGTCACACAGCGACGTGTGCTGGACACAGCAGTGTGAGCTCTGTTCTGTAAGGAATCTCGAGATTGTCTGAGTGTGCAGTTATCCCTGAGCTTGGAAAGACTTTAAAATCATTGAGTCCAGCATTAACCCAGCACTTCCAAGCGATCACTACCCCATGTCCCTGAGTCCCACATGCACATGTCTTTTGACTCCCTCCAGGGATGGCCATGCCAGCACTGCCCTGGGCAGCCTGTGCCAGTGCCTGACCCACGCTTCTGGTGGAAACATTTTTCCTAACATCCAACCTAAACCTGCCCTGATGCAGTTTGAAGCCATTTATTCACCCTGTCAATCGTTACCTTGGAGAAGAGACTGACTCCCATCCCACTCGAGCCTCACCTCCAAGAGCAGTGAGGTCTCCCCTGAGCCTCCATTTCTGCAGGCTGAGCCCCCCCAGCTGCTCCTCACCAGCCTGGTGCTCCAACCCTTCTCTGGCCCTTCCTTGCAGGGAGGGTTCCAGAGCTGGGCACAGGGTTTGCTGTGTGGCCTCCCCAGTGCTGAGTACAGGGGGACGGTCACTGGTCCTGCCGGCCACACTGGTCCAGGCCAGGTGCCGTGAGCCTTTGGGGCCACCTGGGCACACCTGGCTCATGTTCAGGCACTGCTGACCAGCACCCCCAGGTCCTGTTCTGCTGGCCACTTTGAGCCTCTGTGCCCCAGCCTGGAGCAATGCAGGTTTGTGGTAGCCCAGTGCTGGCCCTTGCTGGACCTCAGCCAGCCCAGTGAAAGAGCATTTGGGGATTCCTGACTGACACACAGCTGCTGCCTTTTGTACCTAGTGATGCCAATGATGGAGTGTCAGAGAGCCCAGCTTTCCATCTGAAATCTTCACTATTCTTGGTGTGCTGAAGGCTGAGGAAGTAGCAAAGGGAGCTGTGAAAGGCTGAATAAGCATGCAGTGTTTTTTTAATAACTTCTGAACTTGATTTCAAGTGAATGAGGCTGTGTAGTTATTAAAGGAGTAACATTGGGGATTGAACCATGAATCTGGTGTTTCATAGTGAAGGCAGTAATTTGTAATACGGTTTTATTGATTAAGTCTTATAATAGCTAAATCTTGCATGTAAATGTGACTGAATGTGAAACATTGTCTTTATCAATTTCCAAACAGTGGATAAATTTGTTGGTTATGTTTCAGAAATTATGAACCATCAGTAGCTCTTTTTTTCAGGCTATTACAATTTTTACAGAGGAAATTATATCCTTATTATCCCTGCAGTAGTAACATATGGATCTACCATGGCTTTCAAACATAAAAGAATACAAACTTCAAAATTAATAGGTGCTTATGGCTAATGACAGTCTGAATGATTTGAAGAAAAAATGTGTCTAGAGTTTAGTTAAAACATGTATTAAAGTGAACCTCTCAGCAGAGTTCAACCCTGCAACCAGAAGGTTTTGTAGGAAGCAATTGGAAGGCCTCAGAGTGTGCCTCCTGAGCTGGGAGAAGAGGCATTTTCCCTCTGCCCTGGCAATTGCTCTAGGATTTCATGAATGTGCTTCTACCTTTACATGGTGTCAGCAACTTCTCCTTTTTTTAGCAATTCAGTGCTACCACTATTTCTGTGATCACAAAATCCTATATCCACCTGCTCCCAAAACCATTCAAATTAAATTAAGAACAAAGCACGGAATTTTGCTGGGTTGTCTGTTGGGAGAAAAAACAATGTCCCAGTTTTCACTCATTATTTCAACCTTGCAAAGGAGATGGGAGGAAGGTGGTGCCAAGGTCCTGCAACTTCAGTGGAGAGTCTGAGTAGGAGAGAAACCCTGCCTGCTTTTTCTCCAGTGAGTTACAAACCCATACTTCCCTAAGACCCCAGTAAGTAAGATAAACTTGGCACGGTTCCCACTGGCATCGTGTAGGTCTGGGGTTAGCTCAGCTGAGTTGAAATAAAGCCCTGTAGCTCTATTTAATAAGAAGAAATAGTATCTGTTGCGTTTTAAAGACAGTTTGTGATGTTTAATAATAGTAATTCTATATATCTGTCAATGCATCTGCGTCTGGCAGTGGACCTTACTTCATCTGCTTTTTTGCAGCTCTGTTATCATTTCCACTTGCAGTACAGCCATCAAGATACCTTTTAAAAAAAAAGATGATCCTATACATTGAAATTTTTCGACAGTGTTAGTTCATTTCTTTGGAAACAGCAATACAGCCCTTCTTTTGAAAAAAAATCTTACTCAGTTTTTAAAAAACATTTGCAGTTGTTTTCAAATAAGCAGGTTTCTGCAGCCACATTCTGGAAGTGTATGTGGGTTTTTTGCAGTGTGTTTACAAATACCTCACCATATCCAGGGAGCTGTCATTATTTTATCTTTGGCAAATGGGAATATGGAGAGTTATATTTAAAAAATTAGAGTTATATTTAAAGCTGGAATATCTTGCATAGGAGCGGGATATAGAGACTTCTAAAATACTTGCTGAGACCTAACTGAAACATGTGCTGCTTCTACGACTGCTTTGCATTAGGGGTCTGCCTTTGGAGAGGGAAAAATGATAAATTTTTAGATTAGGGCTGAGAGAACTTTTTTCTGCCCGGAGCTATTTCTGTTTTTTAAGAACTATAACTTGGACATCTGCAAATGCTGTCTTGTTTGCAACTAAACAGTGGATCAATAAAATAATAAACACAAACCACTGAAGTTAAGATTTCTGTTGATGGATTGTGCATCTGAGAAAAACTTTATTAAGAAACTATGAAGGCCAGTCTTTACAGAACACAAAAAACAGTATTTGCCTGTAGACTTCCCGTGTTTGCAGTGGTTTATTTTGTTTTCAATTAAAATAAAACTGAAATCCACAATATCATTTCAGATGAATGTTTTGTTTTGAAGTTACAAGGAAATGAGAATAGTTGTTTTCAAAGGTTGTGTGGGACAGCAGTGGGATACAAACTCAGTGATCAGTGCCTGTGATGAAAGCTGAACAATCTGCTTCCCTTCAGCCTTCTCTTCATCTCAAACTCTGGCCCGTGTGCACAGTTCATTACCACTGCTTTTATCAATGTGCAAGGTGTTAGTCTTTTTGAAAATCTGATTCCCAGGCAAAAGTCCATTGCTTCTTCTGTAGACCAAATCTCTGAGTTCACTGAGGGAGAACAGCGGAGAGCTTGGAAAAGAGCACAGCTTTGTTCTGGGAACAAAACAGCCCTTTCACACCTCTGGAGGGAGAGAGAGAGTGCAGCAGGAAAATGTCTAAGCAATGCCTAATGTATGTTTTCAGTGCCTCAGAATTACCAAAACAACTGTGTGCTGCTCCTCTAAAGACATTCACAGGATTGATTGCAATTGTTAAGTGTGGGATTTGTCTGCCTAAATGTCAGAGGATGTGTCTGAGCAAAGCTTCAGCTCCTGTGGTCATAAAGGGAAACCTATGTGATTATAGCTGAGGGAATATCCTAAAAATTCTGTGTTTATACCTCAGTGTACCTAATCCCCACCCTCCCTGCACACACACCCTTGCCATTTTTTATTTTTCACACACAATAGGAATGATGAACTTCAGCACTTTTACAAAGTCACTGTCCTCTTTTGCAAAAATAAACAACATATTGTAATAGAGAAAAGGAGCCAGGCCTGAATCAGAGGTCATAGATTCAGAGTTAATTAAGAATTTGGTACTCGGGTCAGATATGATTGGCAAGGAGATTTTCAAAATGCTGCAACTGTAAATTGGAAATAAACGGAAAAGGATTATGTGAGTGGGAGATGGCTTTGAATCTATAATACATGTCCCGAGACTGATTTGCTCATAAAAGAGCATGTGTTTAATGTATCAGAAAAATATTTAAGTCACACTGATCTTTGTATAAATATTTCATTTTTAAGGTTGGATTCTGGAGTAGTTAAAAATTAACTCTGTGCATATCCTTGCTATCATTATGAAGGATAAAAAAAGGAACACGAGAAACTGGGTTTTTTCTCCCATTCTAGTCTCACATTCTCACAAGAATGAGATTCTTTATGTTGTCTTTTGTGACCAAATCAATTTTTTTAGTCCTTGCTATATCATCTGTTCTGTTCTCTAACTCCTCTGAGAGATGCTATGGATCTATTACATTAGGAAACCGTTTGGAAGCAGAGCAAGCTGCTGCCAAGAAGGCACTCATGTATGAGAGTGAGAGGGTGGGTGGGTGACTGAGATGTCCAAAAGGGACACTTGTCTGTGTGCCTTCAGCTACTTCTGTTCCAGAGATGATGTATGTCTGTAAATAAAAAAGGGTGTATTTTCAATGTGCCCATGTTCTGCACCATTAGTTTTTTCACTACTGGGAAACTAAACTCCAAGAATCTGCACATCTGCTACCACCTGGCAGCTCAAGTGCTCAAGGAGTGACAGCAGTTAAAGAAAGATACCTCTGAAGTGTCATCATTTTTCTTTTTGCTATTTTCTTTAAATAAATACAGTCTCTTAATTTAGTTCAAAAATGTTTTAGCTCAGCATTGCTGTTGGTGTCATATGGAATGGCCCCTTGGGCTTTCAGAAACCATTTAGTACTGAGGGAGGAAAAGGGAGGAGTGTACCTGGAGCTGCAGTCAGAGCATCCCACTGCACAGGCACCTGCTTAATGGCCCTTTTGGATACACAGTGACCCGGTGCCTGAGCCTGTATTTCCCCCTCTGGAACAGGTGAAATGCAAATTAACTTTCCAAGTGTCACTCCAGTGCATAAGACTCAGAGCGCCCTCCCAGTTATGATTATTTTGTGCTGTTCCTCACAGGTGAAATCTGTGCTTTTAAAATCCATGGGCAAGAAATGCCCTTCGAGGCCGTGGTGCTGAACAAGACATCTGGAGAAGGTCGGCTTCGAGCAAGGAGTCCCATTGACTGTGAGCTGCAGAAGGAATACACATTCATCATCCAGGCCTATGACTGTGGGTCAGGACCAGCTGGAACAAACTGGAAGAAATCTCACAAGTGGGTGAAAATGAGGAGAATTTTTTTTTTTTTCTTTGGCATGCATTCTCTCTACAGTCTATGTTATTGTCAGGTAGAAAGCAAACAAAACAAAGTTGAACTATTGTTGCAATATTCCACCCATTTTTTCATTCCTTTTTCCTGTTAGAAAATATATTCCTTTTTGTTTGCATCAGTTAAAGCTTTGGACAGGACCCTCGTTCAAGTGGATAAATTCATCTCAGTTTTGGTTTCTATTTTCCATTCTTGCTTTCATATTAAATACATCCAGGTCATAGAAGCTGGCTTTCAATTGATATTTGCAGTTTTTAAATTGATTTTCTCTCTGTTCATCTCATTTCAAATGGTAAGATGAGAGGAATAATCCCCTTTTTTTTGTATATGTATGTCATAAGCTGAGCAGTGTCACATTTGAGCAGTGTCTGACCTCAGCTTTTGTCCAGTGAGTCTCTGAGAAAGTGAAGTCCTCTGAAGAGGAGTGTATTGAAGGTCAGTAGGTGGTACTTTTTACTGTGGAGCCAGTTCCCTGAACAAGCTCAGGTGGCACAGTGCCTTTTTCCCCTTTGAATTCATGAAACTAAGCTCCAGACCATTTGTCATTAAAGATGAATTTAACTCACGTAGATGTATAAGTGCTGTACAAATAGTTAGTTTTGCTGAGAGCCATTATAATAAATGATTTATAGTAATCATTCTTCCTTTTGCTCATCCAGGACACACAACAATTAAAAATTTAATTAGGTCTATAATGCATGCTGAAGGTTTCAGGATATTTAAAAAGAATACAGATTTAGGAGGAAGCCTGCAATAGCAGATAACCATCAAATGGCAGGAACAGGTTTTGCTTCACAATATCAAATTTTATTATGTTTCCCCCTCTCACGTCAGTAAGAATCTGGCAGAAATACAGTTGTGGAAAGTTTTGGTCTAATCTTGACTAAATGAATTCTGACCCACTGCCACCAGACTTTGTCTAGTATCACACACAGCCATGCTGCCTGGGGTCCCAGCCTTTACTGCAGCTCTGCCATTGCTCCAGAAGATCCCTTCTGTGTCCCTCTGTCACTCTGCCTATCAAACCAGAAAGCAAATCCTTCCAAGTCAAGGCCTTTAGGGTTTACTCACTAAATACCAAAGGCTTTGGTGGGCTACGTGTACAGGGTTGTAACGAATTGGAGGATTAGATAATTATCATCAGCAGAAGGTGAGAGCCTTGCTTAATATGGAAGAATGTTTGTAAACTGGCCATTTTTAGGTAGTGGATATGGAAGACTACTGTGAATTTTTCCTCTTTGCTTATTTTACCCTATGATGATATAACTGACTTTCTGCTGGGGTTCATTTTTAGAGGCAGGTCTTAACAGGGAGCACCATGAAACCCTCTCCCTACAAGCCATGGCAATAGACTTTTACCTACTGCCACATTAAGATACTAAACTATGCAAAATTGAACAAAAAAATGCAGTAATATCTCATTTTAATAGGGGCTTACATAGTTTTATAGATATGTTCTGTTAGTTTTTTCAAGTGTTTTGAAAAGAAACTGTTAGTGAGGTGTCACAATAAATTAGTTTTTGTCTTTGATATTTTTCTGTGCCTATTTTAGGGCAGTAGTCCATATCCAGGTGAAGGATGTCAATGAGTTCTCCCCAGCTTTCAAGGAGAGCATGTACAAGGCCTCGGTGACAGAGGGGAAGATCTATGACAGCATCCTGCAGGTGGAAGCCACAGATGAGGACTGCTCCCCCCAGTACAGCCAGATCTGCAACTACGAGATTGTCACCACAGATGTGCCCTTTGCCATCGACAGGAACGGTGAGTGCTGCCACGGCAGGGCTGTCTGCAGGGCTGGCAGTGCCTGGGGCACGGCTGTCACCTGGCTGGAGAGGGAACTCCAGAGACAAATCCTGTTCTCCTCCCTGACAACGGAGGAATTCTCATACTGAGCATTTCCATCCTCTTTGTGTAACACTGGGGCAGAAAGCAATGCAGTAACCTCCTGTGGAAATATAACACCAGCTTTAGGTGAGCAGCGTTCATTCTTGGTCCTCAGTCCATTCTCCTAATTGTCTCAGATCCCGTTTCCCATCCAAGTGATGGCATTCCCCAAGGCAGCACGTATTTCCCAATGCAGGGCTTATTCGCTGGATTACAGCTAGTCCCATGAAGCAGAGCCTGAATATGCAATATTCTGCATATGCTTATTGATTGTTAAAGCTTTTAGGGTCACAGGTCCACAGACTTGCCCTGTTGTGGTGCTTCCTGAAATGGATCCATTATTCTGCAGCATGGAAGTAAATGTACTTTGGAAAATTAGTACCACTTCTTAAATTTTTGTTGGTTTTTTTAGTCATTTTTTCTGAGGTATATATTTTATATTTTAGGGAGAATAATAAACCACATAAGGTTTTCCATATGCAGCAGTTTTTGACCTTGGTGGTCCTGTATGTCAGCTTCCTAGAACAGCAAAGAGCATGGAACTGAGTTTGGGAATGGCGGCTGAGCTGCATCAGAAGTGTGTGGAAGGTCCTTCCTCCCATTCTCTGCTTGCTTCAGACAATACAAAATACCTTCCCCAGGAGAAACACCCTGTGTGCATACCCAGCAGTGCTCTGATTTCTCTCTCCCAGCAGAGGCATTTAAGCCATGTTGTTTGTAGGAGGAGAGTACAGTTTGGAAGTTAAACCTGATTTTTGGCCAAATTGTAAATTGAAACCATCCATGGAGCTACTGTTTTCTCTGAGCACTCATTTTCATGTTGGGATGTTTTATAAAAACTCTTTACCCCGTTAAAAAATTTTTAATCTGTATTTGTGCTGTTCTTGCACAATGCACAGATGAGCATCAGAAGACAACCTGTTCCATCAATAAATTATAATGACTTTGGGGAAAACTCCATCTCGTTATCACACTCTGGGAAGCAAGTGTATGGCATAGGAAGTGCAATCATGAGGAATATGTTGGTGTTTGAGTAAATGAGGGTAGCTGGCACAGTAATCCTGAGGATTCTTGTGAATCCAGAGAACTGTACAAAGGATTTTTTACAGCAAGTGGGCATTTGGAAGAAAATATTTGGAAGAAATTCCCTAGAAGCTTTTCTTCTCCATGGATTTTTCTTTTAACTGGGAGATTTCCCATGTTGTCATAAAAGAAAGTTCTCCTTGCCTCTGGATTCATTTTTTCCCAAGGCTCCACGTTACTTTCTGTATGGAGGTACTTAGAGAAGTCACAGATTGTATTTCATAATTTCCTGTGGGGTTTTTGGTAGATACAAGGGACAGAGAAAACCCTGAAATTGGTGTGATCCAGAGCAGTCATTTCCACTGCTCGTGGCTTTTCAGCTCCTATCACACAGAGCAGCTGGCTCAGGAGTGCTCATGCCTTTTTACAGCCAGAGACATGATCAAAAGCATGGGAAATGTCAGGAGTCCTTGGTTACATCTTTGTCCTCATGTGCCTGGGACATGCCTTCCAGCAAAGGCAATGAGAAAATCATTGATTTAAATGTGACTTTAAAGCCTGCAGTGAATTATTGGTATGAGGTTGTAATACTTGCAGTTTCTTGGTCATGAATTCAATTAATATTTTTGATCTATTTGTTCACTAAAAGAACAGTGCTGCCACAACCAACAGTAATTGCAGTCTAGTTTGCAATTTTTTAAGATAATGGTAATTGCTTAAACCCACTGGGATTAGAGACAAAGTTAGAATAGATGGCTTATTTTGTGACAGAAATATGTTGCTTAGTTCCAACACATTTCACTGCTGAAACAGTGAGACATTGCTGTCTCTCTGTGGCAGCTGATATAAACTGGTGCAAATTCTTTGGAAGCATGCCCATTTTTGTTCCCTGTAGGGTGCTTAAAATAGATGTATGAGATGCCTGGGACTGTCTGGTAATACTGTGCTAATTAGGATTTTGTTAACAGATTTTTTTAGCCATTGTGAAATACAAATCTGGGTTCTTGTGTCTTCTGCAGGTTATGATTTTTTTAGGTTATGCTTTTCAGTCACCTACTTGTGGAGCTTCATTGCTCAGAAAGAGGATAACCAGATACATTAAAATCAAATCTAAATATTCCAAGGGGCCCCAAAAGATGGAGGTGGGGGTGAATTGTGAGGAAGACATGACACTGTCTGCCCCATATGGTGGATTCTTTTCATGACCAACATATGAAAATAACCTCAAACATAAGTGTGTAAAAAGAGGAAGCTATTCCATCAGCTCTTTTTCTTTTGACAGGTCACTGTGTTGTTAGGTAAAACCTATTTCTTGTCCCTAGATCCATGCATGGAGCATTTTTTGGCCTTGAAAAACTATAATACACATTGGGGAAGGTTTGCAGAGAGGCACAAAGAACCCTGTAGGCTATGTTGGTGCACAGGCTGCCTCATCCCTGCTCCATGGGAGGCAGGAGTGGGTGGGCACAGGAACTAGCATCAGCCTGGGGGTATTTCCTACAGGTCCTTGTAACTTAGGCACTTTGGGAAGGTAATACAAAACTTCCCAGTTACTTTTGGCAAGTCTGGCCCTTCGTATGTGATTTCCTTGTGGATAAAATTACTTTGTGTTCTGAAACTATAGCACTAATAAAATTCACTCTTGTATATGATGAGCCCAACTGGGATGATAATGAGCTCTGAGTCATAAAATACAGTCATGTAAAGGCAGAGGACAAATTTATGCTTTGCTATGCAAAGAACTGTGATTAAAGGTATAAGGCATAATATGTTTTAAAGTAGTATTGCATGCAGATTATTCTCATTTTCTCCTTAGCAGAGAAGTCAAGTCAGTTACTGCAGCAATATTGCTGCCGCTTTTTTTCAGGTGACAGAAAAATTAAACCACAATGCACAGATCTGCCAGAATTCCAGCAAAACCCATTTCTATTCACATGTCTTGTGTTTTATTTGTCAGGGATTATGGTCAGAATATCTGGGAACTCAGGTATAGATACAAATTCTGTCACAGCTCTGACCCAGTCTCACCTCAAAAATGGGGATGACTTATTTGCCACCCAGCTCTGGGGAGCACTTCACAAATGCATGTTCAGACTGTTCAATGTGAAGATGAGACAGGGACCTGTCCAGCCCAGACAGGTTTTATCCGGTTACAAATCCTGGACAGGACAGGACCTCACAGGATCCCCCTTTACAGCACCCAGAGCTGTGGTAGGAGCTGTGCAAACTTCGTATTGGCAGAAAAGTAAAGCCAAACTTCATAGCTGAGCATCTGCATTTGATATTTATATATTTATTAAATGACAGATTCTTTCTATTATCATTTAAAAAGGAACCTTTTTGACAAGAAGATAAATGGATTTAGTAACTGTGGAATTTAGGAGGAAATTGCCATACTAAATCAGTCAAGTCTCTCCCCAGTCTTGTGACTGCTCCAAAGTAAGGCAAAAGAGCCAGAAAAGGATTTATATATCCATCTACCTCTAAAACTGACCTTGAAGAAACAGAGGTGTAAATGTCTGTGTCCTCAGGAAGGACTTTTTATATTCCTGTAGTCCCTGATCTGCTTTTTGTTGTTTGCAAATTGGTTATAGCTCTGGGTATTTTCAGGAAAATGCAGATATTTAGGAAGACTGAAAAAAAATTGTATGGCCTAATTTTGAATTGCTTGGAAATGTACTTACTTATCCCATTAAAATTTTCTCATTTTAATGTTCTTAATTACTTTTTTGTCTATGGGTGAGATGTGAACAGAAACTTTCAGACTGCCATCTCTAAAACTTTAATTAGTCTATGTTTATAGGGCTTCCCTTCTGAGTCTACTTTTTAATCATATTGATTAAATTATAAAAACCCAAAGAATCATGAAGCATCAGAGTTAAGAGAAAAAAATTATTAGGAAATCAATAAGTGATTGGGTAACATCTCCAAGTCATCCAAATGACCTTCCAGAATAACACCTAAGAGTCTGAATCTTTATAGTCCAAATCTGAAATGGCCATATTGAAATACAGATCTTGGAAGAAAGATTTAATGAAATGTAAATATGTTGTAATGATTTATAAATCTTGTAGGACAGTTAATATGCCACAGAAATTCTAGCAATCTGCTAATGAAAATTTGGACAATTTTTGTTTCCTGAGAATTATCTTTGCTGATCACGGACTAAAATAATACCAAGGAGAACCAAATAGGGAAATATAAAGATTTGTGTAAGAAATAATATAGTGCAGGAAGGACAGAAGAATTGAGCAGATATAAAATCAGTAATTAAGTATAAACAGTGGCAGTTTTTCATTAAATGCTCTTAGGCAGCCACTACTCAGGTAACTCGAGATAGTAACATGTGGACACAGACATTTAGAAAGCTAGGGAATTACAGCTTGGAAATCCTTTTCAGGCCTGGATTTCTCCTGACACTCAGCTCCATTCCCAGGCTGACAGGCTGACTGCAGCTTCAGTTAGGGAGGAGTCTCCCAGGGTGATAACATGGTGAAAAACAGAGTGGAATTCATTATAAAGATTAACCCCTGGTGTCTTTGCCATGGGACACATCCTGAGGTGCTGTCCCAAGGATGTTCTTCCCAATTGTCCAATGAGCTCCTGTCCTGTCCTAGCTGCACTGACACACTTTAAATCCGGGCTGTCTGTACAATAAATTGGCCTTTTCCCCCAAAGAGCTCCGTGTGTGTTGCTGTCCTTTCTCTCTCTTTGCAGCGCAGTAAGCACAGTAACATGGGTGATTAGATTGTTTTGTCAATCACTAACTCAAAAGCCAGTGTAGTTGGTGTGGTTGTTGCAGTTCTTGTGGGGAGGAAAGAGCTGTGCCTGTAGCAAGATGAGGAAGCCCAGAGAGAGAACTCCAGAGTGTGCAGGACACTGCCCTGCTTCCAAATCAGCCTTCAGCAGCTCGTTCCATTGCTCCTTTCAAGACACAAAAGTATGAGAAGCTCCTGTGCTCCTCTGCCCTGCTCACCAACAGAGCCAGACTCAGAGCCAGCAGCAAATGGGCTATTGGGCCTGACTTGCAGCTGCAGGTGCAAGGGTCTATTTCAGTCACAGGTTTTTAACCTGAAGGTGGTTGTACTTGCAAACAGCAGCCTTTCTTCAGGCCTGACCTGGAAAGTTTTGCATCCATTTCAGTTAAACTCCTAAAGTTGGCTTTAATGTAGTAGTAGTAGTAGTAGTAATAGTAGTAGTAAGAAAAGTGGTGGGTTCTGACAAGATAAGGAGTGTGCAGCAGAGAGACACCTGCTAAAAGTCTTCACTTGTCAAATTAATGGAGTGAAAGACTTCTTTTAAGAAGCTGCATTAGTCTGCTTTCTCCTGTCTCTCACCCATTTGAGTGAAAAGAAAAAAGAAAACAAAACCCAATTGCCCAAACCAAACCTAACGTTTTGTGCCTAGCAAAAGCGACTTTGGCCAGCACCTGTGGGGATCAATTCACTGCATCTGACCAAATTCCAGGATCTGGGGGCTGCCCATTTCAAATTTAGCCCAAACAACTGGATTTTGCTGTTCCTGGCTTGAAAGCAGTTGTTATGTGTAACACTGCTGCAGAGTAAGTTTGTTCCTTGAATTCTAAAACAAAAATCTTAATTCAAAGAGGATTTGGTGAAAACAAACAGCCCTGAGCAAAAGCATGAAATGAATTAAGCAGGATGAAGTCTCAACTTGTGCAAAAAGTAAATTTCAATGGAAATGGACAGAATTAAAATGCTAGTAGAAAACACATACATTTTGCATGGTGCTCTCCCAGTTCTCCAGGAGCTATTCAGAGAAAGATCTTTCCCTTTCCTTCTGAAAGTTCTGACGTGTTTGTTCCCAAAGCAGGTAATTTGTCACCTTTATATGTATGTCAGGTTCAGCAGATAAACCCTGTTGTTGCTGGATTTTATTTTCCATGTGATAACTCTGTGCTGCCCTATCAAATACTGTTAAGAACTGTAATGCAGGAGGTGATTCTGGGGTTTTCTCCTATTTTTAAAATGTCTCTCACCTACTTTTGGGAATACAGGAAGATACTTTCCTTTGAGTAGTGGATCTCAGGAATGTGGCTGTTAAAGCCATGTATTGTGGCAAATGTGGAAAAGGAGTGTGCACCTAACTCGTAGCTCACATGTCAAGATGTAACTGCTAATTACTTCTACCATCTTACTTTAGAAAGTGTTGTTGAGCAGATGTTTTCTGATAGAGCCATGCCCAGAACATAACCCTCCCATCTTATATTTGCCTACAAGTTTATTTCTCTGCTGGATTGAAAGAAAATCCTTCCTATTCTTCAGAATTGCCCTGCCTGTGCATGTCCTGTGTGCTTCAAAGAGCTCAAAGTCACAAAGCACTTAATGAACCAGGAACCAGATGTTGCAGTCTGTGGATATTTAGCCAAGAATGAATCTCTGAATCTTGTGCTGACCCTCTAGGTAACATCAGGAACACCGAGAAACTGAGCTATGATAAACAGCACCAGTACGAGATAATGGTGACAGCTTTTGACTGTGGCCAGAAACATGCAACAGAAGATGTCTTGGTACGAGTTAATGTCAAACCTGTGTGCAAACCAGGCTGGCAAGGTAAGCTTGAACAGCTTTTCTATTTTAATTTTTTATTTAAATCTCTTTTCTTTGGTGTTTTCCCTCTACCTCTCAATAAGGAAAGTAGAGTGCTTATTGCACTGGTGTAGAAAACTGCTGCTATTTCTTCTGCCTTATTCCAAGCCTACTAACAAAGTGGATGATAATCCCATGTTTGCTTCCATTTGCCATGCTTCTTCTCTAGGCAGAGCAAAGAGGAGACTTGACAAAGAGAAGTAAGACAAATTTCTACTCTAGTAAGTTATGAGTCAGTCTGAATATTCTGGAAGGTTAAAACAATGCTGCTGGTTTGCCATTGCCTACTGTTCCTTAAAAGAATATTTTCGAAGCCACCATGGCAAGGTACTTCTGCCATGTGAGCTGGAGTTGTTCAGGTTATCTTGTTTCAGGTTCAGGATTGGCTTCTGTGGCATGCAGGAGCCAAAGCACCCTCACTGGGAGTGAAAAGCATCTTTAAAGCTGATTCTTGTCTTGATATTGAGACATTTCGGTAGGAATCAATTGGATTTTCTAAAAAGGCTGTAAGGGTCTATAACCTGTCTGGAGAAAACCCCAGCTGACAATGTGCAGGGAAGATAGATATGCCACTAATTATTAGGAATTAAGATGGAAATGAAGGCTGGATTACAGACAAACCAATTCGATGTGACCACGTGATGCAGGTGTCATTCATAACTGTGATTTTTAAACATAATGATTGAGGAGGAAATAATCTGTTTGGCTGTTGTATTTAAAGGTAAATTTGCAGGTTGACATTTAAAAGAAAAAATGTTTTCTATGTAAAATGAGAAGCTCTGGTCTAGAGGAGCTATGAAATGTTTGCAATAGCAGGATTCCGTTTCCACAGCCCTTCCTTGAAGTAGAGCCACGCTTCAGTTTTTTGGGATGTAGTACTACCCAAGTACTTTAAAGAGCATTTTTGTTGAAAAAAAAAAAAGATACAATACCTATGAACTATTTCCACATTCTCTAACTGATCTTACTCTTCAAATGATTTATTCTATAGAACAATTTATGGTCTCTTTACACTGGAGAAATGTTCTGTTTCCATTTTATGGAGTTATCTCAGATAAATTAGTACCCCCAAGTTAGCTTGGAATTTGTATTAAGATGGGTGTAATTGATGAATATTTGTTTCATTTCTATATTTTTTTGATTTAGGTATTTTATTGATTGAATAAGGTTTACAAAGGTGGTAATAGTGTATTTCTATTGCCCAGTATTATTTCACAGCTCATGTGGGCGTTGTGGTTGTTACTGGTTCCATCAGGTGGTTTAGGCAGCCAATAAAAGGAAAAGGAACAACCTCGAACAGATTGGTCAGGGTTTGGGGCTTTTTTTGATGCTTTGTTCGTGTTACTTGTACCTTTCCTTGTGTCAAACATGTGACTCTTCACCTCCCTGCCACATCCCCAGGTCAAGGAGCACAAAGTGCAAGGGGATGTCTCCTTCTCAGGGTAGAAGGTCTCCAAGTAAACAATTGGGTAGATAGGGCTTCATTCCTTAATTATTATTAATTCATTAATTGTAATTTGAAAATGAGCTGCAAAATAGTAATTCCAGAAATGTATACATTTATCTTAATGAGATTTTTTAATGACTATTTGTTTTTAAAGGTGGAGAAATTAGTGTAGGTGATGTTGTTTGCCAGTTTCAGCCAGTATCTGTAAAAATCAGCTGTTTTCTAGGGAAAAAATAAGATCAAATAATCAAAACTTTCCAAGAGTATTTCTAGTAGTTAAAGAGGAAATCTGGAGACTAGAAATGGAAGATATTTATGGTATTCTTTCTTCCTTGTGTCTGTTGCTCTGTGATCTCCCCACAAAGTGGCAGCCAGCAGGTTTGCTCCATTTTCTTTGAAATAATGCTGTATTTGTAAAGATTGGATGACTACAGAAAGTAAAATAATGGGAGGTTTTTGACAGAAAAGAGGAATATGCTGGGTCTCTGGTTAAAATAGAAATGTTGCTGAAACATGTGATTTTTTTTCTTGTTCTTCAGTGTTATCCTGAACAAATAAATACTTGGATTTTCAATTTATGGCATTGGCACTTAGTTCCTAAAAGTTAATGGCTTTTGTAATTTGAAATATTGTGCACTTGTTTATATAATTATCATGAATAGAGACTGGAGTAGTCGAATGCAAATTCAGTATTAAAAATTTTACTGCAGCAAATTTTAATGTAGATGCCCTTGAGATAACCTTCACTGTGTTGGGCTGGGACAGGGAAAAACAGGCTTATGTAAAACAAGTCAGAATTATTCCTGTTTCTCGAGGCTGACAGCACATGACTGATGTGTGGCAGAGCAAATAAGGCTCCACAAGCCAAGGTGCTTTCCTTTAATCAATATTCCCTGGGGCTAACAGCATTGAAGTCTTCATTAAATCCAGGAGCTGCTTCCCTGCTTTCTGATGATGGACAATAATAAACCAGCAGCCAGATCCCCATAGACATTTTCAGCAAAAAAGCCTCCTCTTTATTCAGAGGCTACTTTAAAAGCAAACTTGACCCAAGCTGACATCTGCTTTCTGAGCAGACCACTCTGGAGTGTTATTTGTATTCTAAGCAAGCTAAAAATGTAAATCAATGAGCTAAATTAATTCCTAATCAGTTCTTTTATTTGGAAATTCTCATTAGTGAGTTTTGTCAAGTGACTTCTAGAGCCGTGCCACAAAATCTCTTAATGCCAGCTGTGTTTTCATGTTCATGATTTCCAAACAGTGGAGTGACCATGTTCTGCCAGGTAGGTAAAGGACTGCATTACCACGAAAAGCTGGATGATGACAGTACTCCTGATACCATAAAGGCTCGATCTGCAGTTGAAGATACTTTGATTTTTGGTTTAAGGCATTTTTAAACACAATTACGGGGTTTCCATCCCAAGCTAAAACCTGTTATGTTCAACACCTTCCCCAGGTTCTGTGTCCCTCCAGGGCTCTGCCTAGTTTCAGTTCTGTGGACACAAAGCTCACATTACATTTCTTCCTGGGCATTCACTTGCAGTGGATTCCTTTCACTGCAGTTGTTTCAGTGCCACAAATACTGATTTCTGTGAAGTTACATCTTCCTTATCCAGAGCAGGGTGGACAGACTTGTGGCACCCCAGTACTAAATACTCATAAAGTATATTGATTAAATAGCACGAGGTGAAGTAAGACAAAATCCTGCAATCTAGGCCCGGTTTCCTTTGGCTCATTTATGGTATTGTAATCTTTTGTCACATTTCTGTTACTTTCAGCTGCAGTTTTCAACTGTACTGTCCCCCCATAGTGGGATAACAAAGGGAAATTAAATATAACCCAATCTTTTGAAAGATGCAAGATAGCAGAAAATTGAAAACAATTATTCCTGTACCAAGCTCTCTGGTGAGCGATGTACTGTGTGGGGAGAAAAAGAGTGTAGCCTCAAAAAAAATAAGGGCAGAATCACGGACCCAAAAATTTGAAAAATGTCATAGGTCTGCTCAATTATCGACAATTAACCACAAGTGAGGTTGCTCCCTAAAATGCAGTTGGTTTCAGACGGAGAATAGGTATTAGAAGAAAACTTCTCTAAAGCAACCAGCTGAATACTCTGGAAACGTGTCAGAGAGCTCAGAACAAGGAAGGCTGGCTGAGCTTCCTGAGGAGATGAGTGTGGAGCACAGTCCAAAACTCAAAAGTCACATTGTTTCCCCTCATGAAAGGAGACTTTTTCCACGCCAGATTTCATATGGCCCTGTATAGGCAATGGTGACTAACCTGCAGTTGAACGGACAGGACTCTGAATAGAAAACAGGATTTTACAGCATCCAGCCTCAAGTGTTTTACCAGTCTGAAAAGATTTCTTTCATTTATCTTCCGAGGTCTGTGAACCCATATGCATCACACCCAACTACCCAAAAAAGAGAATAAGGTTGAAGTTTAAAAATTCATCTAAAAAGAGACAGCCCTGAAAAATTCAATTATTTTTACATAGTGTTGGCTTAAAAATGGTTTTGAAATAAAAGCTTCTCTTTGTTTATTCACCTAATAGATTATAAAAATATTTAATAAAGGTGGTTAATGTGTCAAAAATAGTGCGTATCATTTCTTTTCTAAGGCATGTAGGGTTCACTAAGGTGACTTCAGCCCTTGCTACAGCCTAAAGGCACATTCCTACCACATCTTTAAGGTTGGATAGTCATTCAGAGGCCATATGCAGTCAGATCAGCTTGCTCTTCCTGCTGAAGTAAAATCCTTCTTCTGTACAGAGAAGGGCAGGACCTTCCATTTCAGCAGCAGAGTGATCTCACATCACTTCTGAGTCAACATTCCTCCGAGATGCTGTTTGCAGTAGCTGCTGAGTGGCTTCAGAATCGTTTTCATGGGGGCTTTCTAGTAAGATCCAATTACTGAGGAAAACCAAAACCATACTGGCTTTCATTCTGCCAATGCTTTTAACAAGGAGGAATATGATTACTAAGGCAATTGATTATTTGGAGGAGGCTGGTCAAGTGCAGAAACCTTGCTGATGAGGATAATATTCTCAGTCTTCCGGAACAATTTTAAAGGGCCAAGTATTTTCTGCACTAAACATAAATCAATTTGTATTACTCTTGTGCACACACCTAGCAGCTTAAAACACCATCCTTGTGTTATCTTAGCTGTAAGATATTCACCCATATTTTTATAAATGAAATTTATTGTGAAGCAGGGAGTCTTTATGCCAGTCTAGGCTTGGCAGTGCTGTGCATGCATTAGCCACACATCCTTCAACCAGGGTAATCAGGATGAAATACTTACATTCAGCTGTTAACTTGAATGGCACCACTTTAGTAAAATATCCACTCTAAATAACCACTCCATACATTTGAAAATTAACTGAACTCCAGAGTACAACTGAGTTTCGAGCTTAAAATTTATATAAGTTCATACTTGTTTTTTTACTTGTATTCTATGTTGTTTTTACTTTGCTTTGACTACCAGACATATTCAGAGAAAGCAGTCATGCCTGTTCCAATCTAATTTTTCAGAAATACTCTCTTTAGTAAGTTCTGTGTCTGCATTATAACTAAACGCATCCTCCCTGAGCAGTCCAGGTCCTTTCATGTTTCTTTTTATCATGGCCTCTTACTGAAAACAGTGCTTTATATATTCCCAGACTGCCTTGCTTTTGCCTGGCCATATCAGACTGGTGGCCTGTGGAAATGCTGTTCTTGTCTTAATGGAATCAGCTCTTTCTCCATTTTTCGTTTTTCAGTGATTTTGCAGCAGTTTGCTGAAGTTCCTGAGCACTTTGTATCATTACTAAGCACTGTTTCTGTAGCACCAGTTCTCAAGGTCATCTTATTCTGTGCTTAGGGTATCCTCTTTCTAGATTGACTTGTAGTGTGGCACTGCCTTCCTTTCCCTTCACTGGCAGCAGCAACTCACACAGTCCTGCTCTTGCGCAAGGCTGCAAATGGAAATACCAAATAACATTCCCAAGGCATTCACAGCTAGTTCCCTGTGTACCATGAATTTTACATTTGCAGAGTAACCTGTTACTGCCCTCTCTGCAGGCTATTCTGCTTATCTGTGAGGACTGAAATACTGAAACCAGTCTTTTCTATCTTAAGTGATACAAAATCCCCATTCTTTTTCAACCTATTTAACTAGATTTTTATTTCCATATAACTCTGTGGAAGATAACTCCTTTGTTCACATTTCTGCATTTTCAACTACAAAAATAGTATTTTCTTTTTTGAATTTTCACTGCAAGATACTCCTGAGCTTTACTGGGGCAATTATAATTTCATTGAGAAGTTTCTTATCTCTGAGATGCAGCTGACAGGATCGTTCCATTAACGTTTCATCTATCCCAAAGTTAAAGCACTGTGGGATATCCTGTTAGGTTTGAAGCTTTTCCTTATGATTTCTTTTTTCCTCTACATGTAAGAAGTTCCACATATTCTTAGACCTTGGGCTGAAAAATTGAAGACTTTCCACATGAGTTATGACACTCAGTTCATTGATTTGGGTACTACTCCATGCAGTGCTTCAGAGTGTGTCTTTGAGAATCTGAGAACCACTTTGCAGACTCTCCAGCAGAGACGTCAGAAGCCTGTGACCAACCCAAACGTGGCAAGAAGAAGGTTATTTCCTAAAGGAAGGCAAGCAGAGAGCCAATTGTAATGACAGAGCTGGCAGGGTGGGGTGATGTATTCACCACCCAGGGCCAAGCCGTGACCCTGCTGAGGGGAGCAGGGCAGACCCAGAGAAGGGGGCCTGGCTCAGCCAAGATGCTAAATTCCCCTTCCTGGGGAGGCAGATCCATGGGTGAGGGTTGGGATCAGGTCACTGGGCTGCATCAGGTCCACAGTGCTGAGGCTCTGTCAAGGCAGAGCAGCAAGCCCTGGGCTGGCTCCTGCATCCAGGGATGCTGTGGCTGAGCCAGACCAGCACCCACAGCCCAGCCTGAGCTTAAACAGAGGTCCAGGCCCGTGGGGGACAAATGGAGGCCCCAGGTGAAGCTTGTGGAAGTTCATTAGGAATTATTAGTGCCCTTGGGGCTCTGACACTGGGAAATACATTATTCAAATGCAATCTCACAACAAATAATAGCTTTGCCTGTGCTGTTTCATGGTTCTTAGATTCTTGTATGTTTATTTCACATAATTAAGCACCATTAGGTATGAGAACTTTATTACTTGATGGAATATTCAGTGTCAGTAGGTCAGTTGCTCCATTGTTTTCATCAACTCCTGCAGCAGCAGCCTTTCCACTGTACTAAGCACAAATTTCTGTCTCTTTTTTGTTTGCCTTTTTAAAACTAACAACGTGCTGCACAAGGAAAAGGTGTATGTGAACGTTTGTATATGCTTTGAGATGTGCATTTAAATCTCTTAGCAAACCAGCAGAGCTTTGGACATTAGAGTTTTCTCTTTGCTGTGGAAACCTTTTAACTGAGTCAGACCTGATTATCATTTCCTTAACAAGTCACTCATCTTATTTCACATAAAAAAAGGCACCAGAGTAACCTTTAGCCAAATCTCTAGCCTACACAAACAGCACAGATGTGAGGATGCTGCAGAGGAAACAGAAGAGATACCAATTACACTGCTCTGAGAACCTTCTGTTCCAGCAATTATGTAGGGATGCTGCAGAGACTCACTAATGGCACTACATAAATTTTATCTTACATTTAGCTGCCAAGATGTACATCTTCATTGCAACAGGAGAGAAGTTTCACATTTTGTTGTGTTACAATTATCTTTAATTACATTACTATCATTTTTAACACCGTGAAATGGAATCAAAGTTTATGGCCACAGACATGTAGGAGATATGAATCACATCTTACCTCCTCTGCATGGTCTCCTTCAAGGAAAAATAATCAGATTAAATCCTTCTTAGTGTCATCTAGCAGTAGAAATTAATTAAAATATAAAACATGGATCACAAAGAGTACAGAAAACCTTAAGTTTAGAGATCAAGGAAAGTCTTTACATTTTCCATCTGTTAAGAGGAAAATTTGTTCAGTGCATTGAGATTTACTTTTAAAGGCTCAAACTGTCACTGAAGTTTGATCCATTTTGATCTTGGGATAGTTTGAGTATCTCAGCGATCAAGATCCATGTTTGCTTAGCTGCTTTATGATTGATGAAATCTGATCCACAAGCTTGACTGGTGATATTTGCACTCTAATGTTGTATTGTAGGGATAACCCAGCTGGGGCTGTCTTGCATTGTCTGGAGCAGCTTTATGCCTGCCACAAGTGGCAAGCAAAAGCCTGTTGAATTATAAAAGCCAAACAAGGCTGCAGGACTAAACAGTGGTTTTATTCAGACTTTCAGTTTCATCCATACTTTCCCCCTGGGATTAGTCTTCTACCCTGACAGTGTTTACTTTCCCAAGTTTGAAGTAATGTGGTGTTGTAGTAGGACTTGGGTCAAGTTTGTGTCAAAGGAGAAACTGTATTGGTTTGGTTTAGCTAATCTAAGTGCTGCCTACCAGTTCAGGTGGGATTATGTATCTGAACTTAGCTGGAAAATACCTAAATTCAGAGGCTTTTGCATACTCAGGTTACATAAGACTTTTCCTCTGAGTCATTCCAGAGGAAACAAAAAAGTGCCACCACATTCCTGAAGGGAAAGTGCTGATCTTTTGAGTAAGTCCAATGTGGGATGTTATTCTGGGAGAAAGCAAAATAATGGTATTCACCCCATTCAAAATCAAATTAGGGACTTGGGTTACTCTCACAATAATTTCTTTGTACTGTTACTACCACTTATTGTTCCAGCTCTGTGCGCTTCCCAGCATTGCTGCCTGTGCTGGTGGGGAGATGCAGAGGGTGCTGGCCTCAGTTTCACAGCTCTGGGAGGTGAGGTGCTTGGGGGGAGGTTCTCTGGAAATAAGCCAGTTGGTTTTAACCAGCACTGCTGCTGCCTTTAGGGATGGTTCTGCCATCACAGGACTGTAACCTGCTCCAGTATTGCCTCACACCTGCCTGGGAATGCCTTTGGCATGGAGAGGGACTTCTTGGTGGAATTACTAAATCTGCACTAAGTCAGTGAAGGAAGTGCTGGTGCAGTTCAGGATGAGGACTGGTCTGTGGTGATGCAGTGGACCAAGGTACAAAGACACTGGTTCAAAGTCTAACTGATGTTTTACAATTTAGAGCTGAGATAAATGCGAGTGATTTCGGAGGTGCAGGGTTTTTGATCTCTGGGTACAAATTCCCACTTCTGCCAAGCTGAAAGGTAATACCATGAAATGAAGGACTTCTTCCAGTTCTTGTGGCAGAAACAGAGGGCTCCCATCATTCTTCCTTGTGAGCAGTGGCATTTTAAATGGTGTAGGTCTTATAGGACACTCCTTGTATAGCTGGAGGTGAGTGTGCAGCTGCAGGTACCTTGCAGTTCATAATTCAGTCACATCTCACATCCACTGATGAATATTTTGCATGAGTACTGGTTAAGCTATTTGGTATGGCTGAGAAATGAAAATGTGGCTGAAAGCTGCTGAAAGGTTTCAGATATATGTGTAAGACTTTATTTTCCTTTTTGGGTAGTTGAATACAATGCCTGGACTGGTGAATAAGAGACTGTAAAGACCAATAATTCATATATTATTAGTTTGTATAAAACCAGCAATCTTTTTTTTTCTTCTTTTTTTTCTTTTTTTTCTTAAAACTGAATTACCTGAAAGAATTTGCTGCTCTTTTTCTATTGGAAAGGTGTTAACCTCAAATTTCTGCAATGGAGAGGTAACGGAAGCCTGTTATTGTAATGATATCCCGTATATGGTACTTGAAATTCTAATGGAACTGTTTAAACCGACAGTTGCAGAGAAATTAGGCAATGCTGTAGATAAAATCTAACTTAATATGGAACAAATGGAGTGAATTACCTGAAAATTACAACTGAAATAGCAGCTCAGTTATATGTGCAGAGGCAGTCATGTAGTCATGGTTGTCTTAGTTGTCATGTACCAGTCCTAAAGATTTTGGTAAAAACAGATACTAAACATACTTTCAGAATGTTCCAGGAAGTCTCATCTTCCTCCTGTTAACAAAATGCTGCATGATTACCGAATTGGTGATGCCAGGAAGAAGATCTGAGAATTCTGAAATGCAGACCAGTGGTTGTAGCATCTTTGCCTGGACTCTGGACTAATGACTGCCTCACACTTCAAAGTTTGCGTGGATATTCAGACTTGTGAATATTTAATGCAATTTAAGACCGAGGGAGAGAGCACCATTTTTCAAGCTTTCTGAAATGAGATCTGTTGGAAAACACCAAACTCCTTCACCTACTAAATGCCCATACATATTTGTATCCACTATGAGTTTTCTTCTACTGATATTCAGAACAGATCTCTGTCCGTTGGCTTTCAGGGTATTTGTTGACTGCCAGGACCGAGAACATTTCCATTTATGAAGTCTCCTTTTACCTAGAAAGATCTGAACTTGTTAGAGCAGCGAGGGGAAGGGCCATGAACATGGCCACAAGGCTGGAGAATCTCTCCTTTAAGGACAGACTGAGAGTTGGGGTTGTTCAGTGTGGAGAAGGTCCACGGAGATCTTGCTGAGGCCTTTTAGTGCTTGAAGGAGACTTACAAGAAAGACAGGTAGAAAGATTTTACTGAGGCCTGTAGTGACAGGACAAGAGGAACAGCTTTAAGTTGGATTTAGATTGGATATATGAAAGAAATTCTTTTCCTGTGAGGATGCTGAGGCATGGCACAGGTTGCCCAGGGAAGCTGTGGATGCCCTGTCCCTCGAGTCGTCTGAGATCAGGTTGGATGGGACTTTGAGCAACCTGGTTTAGTGCCAGGTGTCCCTGCCCATGGCAGGGGGATGGACTGAATGAGCTTTGAGTATGCCTTCCAGCTGCAGCCATTCTGTGACTCAATGAAAGTATGAGCTGTAAAGACAGCTAAAATACATGTTTATAATTACTGCTGCTTGTTTGGGTTTTCTCTGAAGTGTGTTGCAAACACCATAATTAATTGGATTTCAAACATTAAATGCTTCAGTTGAGCAGCACAGGGGTATGTGTGGCACAAACAGGTGGCTGCCTGAGGCAGGGATTGTTTAAATGTTGTGGGCTGTGAGGCATCTGCATAAGAATGGATTAGTCAGATCTGGCTGGAAGCACAAGTCATCCTTTCAGCTGGAACTTCCTGTCATTAGTGCTTCACAAAATTAGGAAGATGTTCAAAGACAAGAAGTGGCACTGCAGAGGTGTTATATTAGACTGACATGTGTAGTCTGGTCCTTGGAGGTATTTGTTCTTATCACAAGGCTGTGAAATCTGACCAAGGTGGGCGCAGCAGACACCTCCTCCCTGCAGAGTCAGCTTGTAGTCTGTCACGGGAAGATGGGCACTGCAGTTCCAGACTGACTCCAATTAGCACTTCTTGTCAGGAGATGTGTGTATCCCCTGCTTGTGTGACTCAACCAGCAGTAGTGTTACTTAAGTGAGCCTGACACTCTTAGAAAAACAGGGCCAAAATCCAATTTTTTTTAGGACAGCAGCCTATTGATGTCAAGTTCAGAAACTCTTATTTTTTGCCTTAGACCTTTGAGACCTTTAGTGACCTTTGAGAACAAGATGTCATTTGAAATTATATAACTCCCTTCCCTTTTTTTGCTCCCCATTGGATCTTGTGGTTTTTGATTTGTTTGTTTTTCCAGACTGGAACAAACGGATTGAATACAGGCCAGGCTCTGGCAGCATACCCCTGTTTCCCAGCATCCACCTGGAAACGTGCGATGGACCAGTGTCCTCAATCCACAGCACCATCGAACTGCAGACCAGCTACATCGGAAAGGGCTGTGATCGTGAAACCTACTCTGAAAAATCTCTGCAGAAATTATGTGGTATGAATATAGATTTCAGTTGACATAAAAATGCTTTTGCAGACAAGGCACCAATTCCTTGTGACCTGTAGGTATGCAGCATTTGGATTTAGCTCGGCTGGCTCACTTTGGATTGTAGCAATGAAAATGGAGAGAGTGGTCATATTTGACAGCTTCTCCATCCTTCTTTTCCATTTGTTTTCTCTCTATTTCATACTTTCTCCCTGTCTTCTTTTAATTTTTTTCCTGCTGTTCCTATCCCCTTCTCGATTTTTCCTTCTTCATTATTCCACCTCCTTCTCCTTCTTTCTTCCCTCTGCTACAAATACTGCTGTGACAGGGTAGTGAGATTTCCAGTGTAGATTTGCCATCACAGGAAAACCATAGGCTCTGAAGGGAATTGAATCTCTCTGCCGTGTTTCAGTCTTCCTGACTCAGCTTTCTGTTCTGCTCCTCTGTGCTGCTCCAGAGGACAAACAAACAAAAATTAAAACAATATTCTGGGCAATCATTTGAGCAAAAATATTTAAGAAACATGAACTTCAAATAAGAGCTAACCTGGTGGAGAAATATTTCCTAATTTTTTCCTCCCTTTTTGTGATTTTTGATAACTTTATGTAAAATGCAGAAGTCAATTTTGAAGGGCAGGTTAAATACTTGAAGATACTGCTGTATTATTTTCAGACTTTACGAAACTGTATCTGGCAAAACAATAGCCACACAATAATCCCTTTATGTTTTGAGATCAGATGTCTCTCCTATTTTAATATCCTGTCTTTAGAGTCCTTCCCTGAAGCCCTGATGGTGTGGACATTAATTCTCATCTTCTCTGTCTTTTTGCCTGGCTTCTGTCTGAGCTACAGTAGCAATTGTGCAATTTTTTCCATTTAAATGCATGGTTTTTTGGTTTGGGGTGCTCTGGTGTAGGGCTTGCTTTGCTCTGATGACCACCCAGCAGAGGTGTTTAGATCAATGCACTAACCTTTAGGAAATAATTTTTGTAAATGAAAAATCTCCGTCAGTGTTACTAAATTAGTAAAAATGGAGAAGCAATTTCCAGGGAAAAACAGTTGGCAGTTACAATTATCAGTTATCAGTGGAGATGGAGAAAGGGAGGTAAAGGTGGGTGGGAGTAGTAGCATTGTCATAAAATCTGAATGTTTTCAGCCTCAAAATTGCTTAGTTAAGATCACAGAAACAATCTTGACTTCAATCCTGTGTCTTTATTCAACTGCCTGGGTTCTAGAAGAGCAGATGAAAATCCACCTGCCTCAATATGCATCTTAATCATGGTAATGACATTAAATCTTATCTTAATCATGGTAATGACATTAAATCTGAGAGGCTGAGCAAGGCTTGATTTCATAAAATACTAGAATTTTAATAAAAATAAATATGCTATAGTTAAAGTCAAATACTTTTTCCTCCAATAAGCTGTATTGGTAGCCAAAAGAACATTGCTTTGTGCTGTTACAGACCTGAACTGTAAATGGCACAGTCACTCAGTGCAGATCACTGAGAAATTATTAGCTTGAAATCAAACACTGATGGCAGCTATATCAACAGTATTATCATTTCAAGTGAAGGGCTGAAAGAAGGTACCTTCAGCTGGTGTGAAAGTCCTTAGCTGAGGAAGGGGTTCAGTTTGCAGAGTGTGGCTTGACTTACTCACCTGCTGATCCTGGAGTAGAAAAGAGAATTCCAGGAGTTTCTCAGGCCTGCCAGGGCTGTGGTGGCTGCAGGCAGCACTGACAGTGGACAGACATCACTGCTAACTAACTTGTGCTAACTTCAGCACAGGCGTGAAGGAACAGAATGGAAAGCACTTGAGAGAACAGGTAAGAGTGTGAGAATCTATGTAAACGGGGGAAATTCTCACTGCTGAAAGAACATTTTTTTTTTTTTGGTCCAGGTTTTCTGAATCTTTATAGAGAGCAGACATGGTAGGAACTTGTAACAGGACTTTGATAATTGACAATGTGCTTTTCATGAGAATTGTATTTAGCCTGGCCTGCACTTTGCTATTTAGTATTTATTACCATCCTTAGTGTAGAGAGCACTCTTAGGAAAGCAGGTTAAATTATTTCTGGAAATAGTTTTCTCCCAGAAATTACCTTATTGTAACTGATAGTTGGATGATAAAATCCTTTGAAAAGGATGAAAACCCTGATTTTTTTTGTACAGTGAAGCACTGTGTGATTGCAGAGAGTGTAGAATTGAGCACTCAGACAGCTCTGCACCCTGTAAAATGCAAGGCTCTCTCTGTATAATTAAAGACCCAGTTTATAAATCCTGTCCTCATTTCTTCATTTATCTGTTGGAGATCTGGAGAAGGCAGATGCTAAGAAGGGTGTATTAAAATTCATTTTTTATATGACAGAAGGTTCAAGTCTGCTTTTCAATAACCCGGAGATTTGCACTCCCTTGGACGGTCAAGGTGGGCAGCTTAAATTATTAGATTACACTTGAGTCATTTTAAAGTCAAGGAAATATTAGTGTTGTCCCTCAAAGCATTTCAGTAAGCATTTTTTCCCCTTGTCACCTGACAATATTAGAAAGTACAGACTGTCTAAAAGACACCATTTGGACTGCAAGAACGTAGCAGAATAAATCACACCAAAATAAGCATAGGTTAAGGAGCCTAAAAATATAGTGGAAAGATGGCTCTGGTGCTGTCTCCTTTCTCTCTAAATGTAGATAAAATAGAAAATAATGGGATTGCTAATTCTCCCATGTGGCAGATGGGAAACTGAGACAGGGAAACACTGAGTATCAGCCTCAAGGCCCTGCTCCAGCTAGGGTCCTGCCCTCTCTCCCTTATCCTGAGTGGTGTAGAGGCTCAAATAAAGTTGTTGATCTGATTGCAAAGGACAGTTTGGGCTGGGTGTTATTTGGATGATTCATTTCCAGCTAAGCCAGCAGTCTGGTCCAGCTCAGAGAGCAGCATCCCTGTGTGCTTACCCTGGCACAAAGTTTGGAGCCCAAATGTGCAGGATTGGGAGAGGAGGTGGGGCCAACTGCATGAATCACTGGTGAAAAGAAGCACTTTTATATGCAAGAGGTGCTTCAGGGGTCTCAGCCCAAAGTTGAGCTTTGTGCAATAGTTTCTGCATTGTTCTGGAAGCATTTTGGGAGAAAAGGATATCAGGCACTACATTTTGGAAGAGCGCTGATCCCATGATAAGGCTGTTCTGGGAAAACCTCCAGAGAGATCCTATTTGCATTGCTCCAGGTCTGTCTCTATACATGGCTAAGCAGGCTGGGACTCTGACTGGATTTATTAGAATAGGAAAAGCATGTTATATTCCAGCCAAATCTCCCAAGCACACAATCCAATTGTTTTTCTCAGGGCAGGATTGAAACACACTAACAGGATGAGATTCCAAATTTAGCCATTAATCTCTGTACAAATATGGGCAGATAAGGTAGAACCTGTTGAGCTTGGTGCTGGTTGCACAAATGCAGTGTCCCGTATTATCCAGAATTACAGTTTGTAAAATAAATACACTTTTGTCTCCATGCCCAAACTATGAACATGTAGGTGTTAGGTTTGGTATTCAAAATATCACTTCAAAATAGCCTCATTTTACGGTAACAAATTTTGGAGAAGAGTCCAGGACATTCAGTTATAGAATAAGGTGAATCTTTCCAAATCATTACTGTAATACCTTTTTTTAAAAAAAGCCTGTGTGAAACAATTCTACACATTTTTGGCTTAAAATTTTTGCACTCCTGCAGAGATTTGGGATCTTTTATCTCTTCTTGGATGGTGAAGGAGGGCAGAACATCTTAGCAGGGCATTTTTTATGCCATCACAGTTTGCTCACCGTATTGTTTCTTGACAAAGCAGCAACAGGAATGCAAAGATTTTTTGTGCTTTTTAGTCTTGGAATCATATTTGCTGCTAAAGGCCATCTTTCACCAGTAGGTAAATGCTCTGGGTCGCTCCTTGCATGGTTTTCATAGTGCCTGGCAGGCATTTGCTAAGTTGCAAGCAAACACAGAGCTGTGAAGAACTGTGCTATTTTATCAAATCTTGGCACCACGGTCTTCCATCTCACTCTATCATTAAAGAACACACGGAGCTCCAGCCAGCAAATATATACCAGAAACCTGCACTGGTATTGTCTGGTTGGGGTGAATCCCCTCCTCCCAGCGTTCCTGGGGTTATCCACAGCTGGCCTCTGGACACTGAGGGGCCTGTCCTGCACCCATCCCCACTGTGCTGTATTTATCAGCACATCATCCCCACATCCCTTCATGCTGCCAGGAAGGGAAGATAAATGAAGAAAATTTGTTTCGACTCTTCGTAGATCTTGAAATAGCTGAAGAAACATCATTAATGAATATCAGAAAATAATAAACATTTCTGAGAATGATAACTCTACATTATTTTCTATAGTTTTCTGTGCAATACATTTAATCTAGAAAACGCTTGCTGGTTTACAATGGTGGGTGTTTATTTTATAACGTTTCAGTGATTTGGCATTGAGGCTGGTAGGACCATTTGGGTAGTAAAATAGTCTAAAGAGTGTGAATCAGAACCCTGGCCCATATTAAATTAATCTTCACAGCTTTTTCATTGGTCTCTCATTGTGTTACTCATGATATGTGATTTGCAGGAGCTTCCTCAGGTGCCATTGACCTGTTACCATCTCCCAGTACAACGGCCAACTGGACAGCTGGGCTCCTCATGGATAGCAATGACATCATTTTTAAATTTGATGGAAAGCAAGGAGCCAAAATCCCAGACGGAATAGTCCCGAAAAATTTAACTGATCAATTCACCATCACTCTGTGGATGAAACATGGACCAAGTCCTGGATTAAGAGCTGAGAAGGAGACTATTCTCTGCAACTCTGACAAGACTGGTGAGTCTGTGTATGGAAAAAACGTTCTGCAAAGCGATTATCCACAGCAGTAGAGTGTTGCCATCTCTCCTCATTTAATTTGGTTTGAGAAAAAACTAATCTCAGATGGTGCCACTCCAAACATTGCTGAATTGAGAGCTTATTGAGAGGCCTGATGACTACATAAATTTCAAACACAGCTGGAATAACACAGCTAGAGATTTCACAGGAATTGATGGATAAAATAACTAAATTATGTTTAATTTTTTTCATTATTTAGATTGGGAGAAACAGTTCTAATTCTTCACTGAAACTAGTTAGACGAAATATGCATTTGGATTTGATTTACTAGCTGGGACAGGATGATTCCATGAACAAAGCTGATACAGCGTAATTCAGGAAGAGCCATCCCGATGCATGAGAAAGCTCTGCTCTTTGGGGTGTCTCTGCTTTGTCTGGGTGCTGTCAGTGTATGGGACTTGCAGACACCAAGGGCAGTGTGTGGTGCTGAGCTGGGTGTGTCCCTGCAGAGATGAACCGGCACCACTACGCGCTGTATGTGCACAACTGCCGCCTCGTGTTCCTGCTGCGCAAGGACTTCGACCTGGCTGACACCTTCCGCCCCGCGGAGTTCCACTGGAAGCTCGACCAGGTACCCCTCCTCCTCAGCCCTTTGGGGAGCACAGGGAGCCACCCAGATCCCCCATCCCTGATCACAGATCCCTCCTCCTCAGCCCTCTGGAAAGCATAGGGAGCCAGCCAGATTCCTCATCCCTGATCCCAAATCCCAGATCCCTCCTACTCAGCCCTTTGGGGAGCACAGGGAGCCACCCAGATCCCCCATCCCTTATTCCCCATCCCTGATCCCCCATCCCTGACTCCTCATCCCTCATCCCTCCTCATAAGCCCTGCTGGGCAGCACAGGGAACCTCCCAGATCCTAGAGCAGCTGTCCAGATTCTGTCTGAAATCTCTTGCAACTACCCTGCAGCTTGCAGTTGTTACAACTCTAATTAGGATCCACATAGAAAGAGAGAAATGAGTTAACTTTGTCGAGTCATTTTATGCAGTAGTTTGTTTCTGGGTTGTTTTTTGTTTTGTTTTGGGGTTTTTTTGGTTTTTTTTGTTGTTTGTTTGTTTGTTTTGGGTTTTTTTGGTTTTTTTTTTGTTTTTTTGTTGTTGTTGGGTTTTTTTGGTTTTTTGTTGTTTGTTTGGTTGGGGTTTTTTTAATTGAGTCACTTTAGATGGTAAGTAGAGGTTTATAGTCTTTGGCAGTGGAGAGAGTGACATTGTATATAGTTCCCTAAAGGTTTTACATTTATCTTTTTTTTTAAATCTGCTTTATCAGCACAATGGGAGTGATGGAAACCTTTTCAGTAAAGAGTATGCTGACATACAGAAAGGCACTTCTATTATATTGTAAATCCAATCTGCAGATCTTTTCTTTCATCTGCTGTGCTGTATGTAATTTCACCTTATTATTAGGAGTATATTGCAAGAAAATTATTATTAAAGAGATAAGAGTTGCCTTTCATAGATTTATTAATTCTAGGCAGGATAAGGATCATATGGATGAAAGAAGAAAGACTTCAGCAAGGACTGTTTTTTCAAAGCAAGTTTCTTCTTATCTTTGAGTACAAAATATGCCATTGAAGATGTGGGTATAGGAATGTTTATTTTTCTTATTCACCTTCTAAATGCATATAAAAATGAGATCTCCATCGTGTTTATCAGATGAGTGTAGTAAGAAAGCCTGTGGTGGTCATAGCACTCACTTTGCATTTACACTAACCAGTCTGGAATCAGTTTGTGCTGTACTCAGTATGAAATCTTACAATGTCTCAAAACAAACTGAAATTAAATCATATTGAAGATTGCAAGTCAGGAGTAACTGATATCACCTCAGATAAGGCTGTTCTGAGTTCTGAAGATGGACTTGTATTTCTAAACTCTGTAATAAACATCTAAATTAATGATATTGCAAAGTTTTTGGGAAATATTTTGATTTTGAAAATTGAGTGCAGTCAATTCCTGTGTCTTTACAATGAGAGAGAACCAGTGTCCTCTCAATAAATGAAATTTGTGTGTGACTCTTGTAACTGGGCCATGAACCTTCCTAACTACTACTGAAAACTCCTACATGATGGAAACTACAGACACAAAGTATTTTTTTAGGTCGCTTGACTAATTTCCTTTCATTCAGCTGCTGTCAATTGATTTCCACACTATTTTCAGCTGTTGTTTATAGCTGAAAAAGAAAGTGAGATTAAAGTATAAATAAAGTTTGTTATGGGTTGTCTGCCCAGACTTTCATGAAGATAAATTTATATTGTCATGGTGATACTGTTGTAAGTTTTGTCATGAAGGGACCTCATAAAAATTGCTGCTTTATCTCTTCTTCATGCTCCATCTGGCCTATATGGTAGAGTAAATTAAAATAAACTGAAAATAAAACATACGTGAATAATGGGCAAGGAAGGAACTTGCATGGTTTTGAAGACCAGGCAGTGAGAAATTGTCACTGTAATGTAGTAAAATGATGCCTTCTTCTAACTGTATACCCAGAGCTGTCTGTCTTAGAAAGCACAGGATATTTTAAAACCACATCATAAAACAAGTTATGATCCAATTCAATATGGAAAGAAGCTGGGCTAGACTTTCAGGAGCGGATTAAGTTGATTATTTGCATTGTTAAGTTGATTATTTAGACACTGACATACCTCTGGAAATATCACATTCAGAACAGTTCATTCTGTAGTGGCAAACCCTCCAATTCCCTGTTGTTTTCATTTTTTAAGAAAAGCCTGGGAATGGAGCTGTGCCCAGCTGCTGTCCCTGGGACACGGCAGAAAAGACTCTGCAAGACCCTCCAGGGCTTGCTCCCAAGCACAGCCAGAGCAGAGGGAAATGTGGCAGAGCACTTTATTGCTGAGCTCACTTTATGAGTGCAACAATCTAGAGATTGTTTTTGCTGAGAGGAATCCAGTGACCTTGGAAGACGGCGAAGCTTGGACTGGTGAAATCATTTATCACTCTCACTGCAGAACAGTAAAATTTATGATATCAGCTGCTCTGGGCTCTATCTGCTCCACGAGACTGCTCATTCTTTCAGGGCAGTGACCAGGAATGTGAGCTTATTGTCATTCCAGGTTTAATTTAATTGTCTAGATCTCATTTCTGTGGTGGGTGAGCATGGCACACACCTTAGCTGCAGTCTCAGTCCTGTTTGGATCCATGGAATGTTTTACACAGCTGCACCTGAGCAGTGCATCTGGAGCCTCTCAACACCATGACAGCCTTGCACAAGAATTGTCTGGAACCTGCACATGACGGTGTCTTTCAGATTAGCTCTGGGAAGATTGTGTCTTTAAGTCAGTTCATAAAGCCAAGGATTTATTTCCAGTGTGGCTTTCTGTTTATTTGGCCCTATTTGTTCCATTAATGGCCTTTGCTAGGAGAATTTTTCACTTACTGCACTGATCCATGACCTGAGGGTGCCACAGCCCTGGGCAGATATGCCTTTACCAGTGACCTGCTGACCCAGGACCTCTGCAAAAGATGCTGATAATCAGAGGTATCAGACATTTTACTGAGGGTATAAGAAGCACAGGAAAAAAGAAATGTGGATAGTTTGGGATTTTCCCCACTTTTATTCTTTTGCAAATTAAGTGTCTTAGTTGTGAGAGAATCCATTAGCAGTAATCTGGAAGAAAAGGTTTGGAAAGAACAATGTTAAAGAAAATCAGTGTCAGATCTGTAGCGCTTGGTAATAAAAACTGCAGTAGATGCCCAGGTAGGGGAGGTTCCTTCCTTTTACTTACTCCCTTTTCCTTGTAAGCCCAGGTGTTTCCTTTGTTTCAAAATCATTACCTTTTTACTGAGTTTCCTGTTCAAAAGTTTAAATTGAATATCATTATGTGTTTGTCAACATTTATGTCATTTCTTTTTGCATAGTTTAAGTATTAGACACTTTTTAAACCCAAGAACTTATTAAAAAAAGTTTTGTTACCAAAGTCAGTAAAAGGCATCTAAATTATCATCTAATTGTCTCAAATGGACAGGAACATAGGTGAGATTTTTAAGTGAATTATTTAGGCAACCAAATATGCATTTGGGCCATCTAAGAGTAACATATAAAATATTAAAACTGTTTCTTTGACTTTCTTAAAAAGCTGTGAACCAAACCAAAATTGTAGTTTGAAAGATGAACCAAGGCATTCAAGCCTTTGGTGATAGTGGAATACATAACATTAAATAGGATTGTGTATCTCACACTCTGTTCAGTACAGTTATTACACTTTTCATATAAATATGAGGACAGTCAAGCCAAAAGGTATTTTTCCTTCTCCTTAATCAACGGGATAGCAACACTTTTTTTAGTGGGAGAAGGTATCTGAGCCGGAGATAAACAATTTTTTCATGTACCTTTTTCACAGTGCAACATTATTGTCAGGATGTTATCATTCTGCAAACAGTCTTCACCCCACAGGAAAAATTTCTGTTGATCCCCTTAAAAACAGGGAATGCATTGCATGATGTGGAGTCATTCTATAAGACAGCAGAAACCAGATAGACATGTAGAAAGTTGCTGTTTCTATACTAAAATGAGATAAATTGCTTTGAATAATCAAGAATTAACCTGCAGCGTTTTTCACTGTGAAAAACCCAAAACAATTCATTTTCTAACAGGAACTACAGCAGACAGTTTAGCTCGGTCTATATGGGGTGCATTTTGTCTGTGTGGGCACGGAGGTGCTGAAGGATCAAGGCCTGGGTTTGCCCTTCACCACTTCAGTGGCCACACAAACACCAGGGGCTTCCCTGGAGGAAATACTCGTGCCCAGTCAAGCCTTTCACTCCCAGCTCCTTTTGTAAAATCAGCACCTGCTCAAGGACATGGTAGAGCAGGAAATGACTTTCAAAGGAATTTATGTTACATGATAAGAGGGTAAAGTGAAATTGATTTGCTATCTGGACTCTTTTTTATATATTTAAATTGGATATTTCCATCAAATAACAGGATTTATGCCTGGAAGTTTTTCTTCTATGCTGGATTTTATTAGACATTATCTAGAATTGTTATTTATGTGCATTCAGTTTTGAGAAGAGCACCCCTCATATAATGAAAGCTGTGAGTGGCCTCTCTCTTGAGAGATTCAGAGGGAGAAAAAACGAGTGAATACTTATGGAAAGTACACAGTAATCTTGGTCCAGGAGGGCTAAGGGTACACAGAGAGATAGGATGCTGCAAGTTTCCATCATCTCTGTGCATGAAATTTCTCCTCTAGGTAAAAGCCCTCAGGCTTGCCAGTCCCATCCTTTCCGACATGATGCTGTATTTGAAGTAAATTTTTTTTTAGGATGGAGTTTAGTTGTTTATTACTTGAAGCTCAAAAGAGTTTCTTATGCTCTTAAACACTTACTTTAGAAGTTGGTATGCACGCCTGCACTGCTTTATGCACATACCTTTGATAAAAGTGCAGAAACAAATCAGTGAGGTGTTTGCCTACAGAGTTGGTAAGAGAGAAATGATAAATTAATCACTAATTCTGCAACAGAGATGAAATAATTCCAGGACTTAAAAAGTCCTTGCAGCACTCCTGGCACCTCAAGTGCCTTCCATTACAGCCTGTCTATTCTGACACACTTTATTGCCACTTTCCATCTTTAAACGTTATTTTGACAAATGTTTATTCAGTGTCTTACTTCAAAACAGTTTTTGGTAGCACGAGGGTGAGTCACCAGTGATGATAAATGCCAAAAATATTCTTTGAGATCCCAACTGAAAGAAGCTTGTTTAATAGAAGTTTTTAATGCAACTGCTCTATCACTGATAATAATAAAATGTTGGCAAACCAGTCACAGTGGCTGTCCAGAACTTGCTTTAAGACATGCAGAAGTTCCCTTTGGCCCCCTCCAAAGTATTCCCTACAAACTGATGTGGGTTTGTGCATTTCTGATTTTTGCAGTACAGCCCAGTGTGAAATGCAGTGACTGCTCTGTGCTTCTGTAAAACTTCTATGACCTTAAGGAGCAACCAATCTCAAGATTTAAAAATTTCTCTACTTGCTTTTGCTTGAAGTTATTTGGACATTTTTCTGCATATTCCTATTCTACATTTTGCAATTTTCTGACCTGTTTTATTATAGCTTTATTACACTGCTATGGGATTTTCACACCTGTTCATGCTCAGCTACTATTCCCCAAGACTTGAAATGAGCTGGGTTGACCCTTCTGAAAATGATCCCTATTATGTGCTGTCCTTTGGGTCTTACATGGACAACTGTTTTCCCATATGTAATTATGGTTATTCCCAAGGGAAGTTAGAACTGTTCCAAACATCCCTTAGACCCTAAGACACCCATTTCTTGATCAAAGCAGGAAAAAGAAAAGGAAAGAAACTCTGCATAGAATAAAAGGAACTTAAAATTGTCTGTAGCACCATGAAACAATAAGAAGCATAACATTCTTAAAGCATCCTGTGGGAAGGGCCTCAAAATAATTTCATTTCTTAGAGAAAATCTTGATATGGGTTTAGTAATTCACCTAAACAAGCTGGATTAAAGTGTCTGTTAATGCCCTGGTTTTACAGTACTCAGGGAACTCAAGAAATTTAAAGCCTGGAATAGAAATTCCCAGTCAAACTATGATTTGAAGGTGAACAGTCACATTTGCTCTCTTATTTGTCAGCTATTTCTAATATTTCTCTTTTACACTGTCTGTAATTTATCACCTGTGCACCACAATTTGTACAACACATGCACAAACTGCTTTGGAAATGTTCAGTATCTGTTACTTGGGCAATTTCCTGAGGGCCCCTCAGGAAATTTAGCTTAAAAGAAAAGCAGGTTGGCTTCCAGGTGGTGTCTGAAGCGTTTCACAAAGGTAGGACTGACATCTTTATCTGTCCAAAGGCAGCTTAGGAGACAAAGAGGTTGTGCTGTTAATAAATATAAATTCATTTATCGATGTGCATGAACTGTGTATTCCAGCTTTGGAGCCAGGGTTTCTGGACATCTGCAGTTCAGGAATAAAGTATGGTGGTGTTTTTCCATGGATTTGCTTCAACATCTGGATTGTCTCTTGACAATGTCAAAGCCTAGAAAGGCATATGTTCAAGCACATGATGAAAAATTATGCGAAAATACAGAACTGAGCAGCTTTCTAGTTCTATAGTTAAAAACCAAACACAGGCTGCTGCCTAACTGCAGTCAGCAAGTGTTACTGAACTGACATATTTGCTTGATGCAATTTAGCAACAAGAAAGGTGGGTTATAATAGAATTATTTCATCTTGAATGAACTACTGATCTAATTTACTAAGACACCTGGAAGTTACGGCATGACAGCACAAAGACATGCTGCAGCTGCAGTACATAATCAGGCTTTTCAGGTGCTTTATCCGTCAGCATGATTAAGCAATTTCATTATTTAAAGTTGTAATTAAGCCATCCACATTTTTGAAACCCATTGTGAAAATCAGTATTACACATTAGGAATTTCAAGGCTACAAAAGCAGCTCACAGCTTGCACGTAAATCAGTTTGCAAACTCTTCCTGTCACTGCAGGAAAGTGTCCTGTGTCACTGACACAATTGAATGTGCCTTAAATAGAAAGGTTTTTATTTGAAAGCTGCATTTCCTAATGCAGTTATTTACTTGTACCAAATAAGAACTTGATCTCCTAATATTCCCTTTCTATACTTTACCTACTAAATTTTTATTTTCTTATATTTATTATTGAAATTGTAGTGGGTATACATCATGCATCCTTGGCACAGAGAGAGATTCACTTTATATATCCCCTTAAAATTCCTTCCAGCTTTACTTATTACTCTCTAAGTAATGCCTAGTATTCTAAAAATATAGTATTATGGTTGCTAGTGGTTTAATAAAACTTATATCAGGCATTTGTCATGTGAAAGTAGCCATATAAACAGCTCCCCACCTGAGACTGCACTTTAGCTGTACTATGGATTTGTCAGTTCTCTCTGCACCACCTCCCTAGGTCATCAAAAATCAATATTCTTATTTACAGAGCTCCTGGGATGTATTAGGAATGACTGTGGTGGGTAAACCAAATGTGTGATTGTCTTGGTTTGAAAGACAGGTATCTGCTAAGGAAAGGCAAGAGCCCCTTTCCTGAGATGCAGAGTGCAACCCCCTCCCTTTTCATTATTTTAGGTCCAAATCAGACGCCTTCAGGCAGGAGGTGTGGGGATAAGGGTAACAGTTCTTTACTGATATCCAACAAGGCAGAAAAAAACAACAACAGCTATAAGAAAATTGGCAACAGAACAGAACAGTCTAGCTCCGCTCCAGTCCCTTTTGGCCTCAGGCCGTGTCCCTGTGCTCAGTTACCGGTGCTGTGGGGGCAGGGCAGGTCCCGCGCAGTTGAAGAGGGGCTGGAGTGATGGCGGTGGAGGCCCAGGGGTGAGCAGGGATGGGAAAGTGACTCCCCCCCTCACGGTGTCGGTCGTGGTGCTCCGCAGAGTGTCCGGAGATAGTAGGGTGAGATGGGAGAGCAGCAGAGCGATGTCCCAGGCAGGGAGCGTGGATCTCAGCGCGGAGATGTCAGGGGGAGATGACAGATCGGAGCCCAGGCGGTCTTTCCACTCCACGAGCCAAGCGAGAGAGAGACCCCCCATCCACCTTTCCTTTTCCAGTTCCCCTCCTCCCCCTCCACCCACCCCCCTACGAGAGAGCATTATCTGTCGTTTCAAGGTGTAGCCACAATTACTTAGCATAACAATGGAAGAAATTCCACAGAAAGAAAAGGGGAATAATTCAACAGCCAACATTATCCACCCCTGAATTTCTCCCATACTAATATACTTTATCAAATTAAACCGTTAAATTATATATACATACATGCAGTTAGAGACATAGGCACAGTACTATAGGTATTTCACCCTAAAACAAGGTCTCCTTGGGGTATGCATCAGGTCTCTCCATTCTTTTGCATCACCCACCAGGTGCAACCCGGTCCTTGAGCGAATACAACTCCATGGATGGGATTGTCTTTGCTGGAGGCAGGATTCACCCAAACAGTTTTTCCTAGCATACCTCTCATGTGTACCACTGGAACCTTATCTCCATCTGATATTCCCAAGGGCTCAGATTGGGCAGGGCCTGCTCGGTTAGTGGAACCTGGGGTGTTCACTAACCAGGTGGCCTTTGGTAGATTAATCTCCCAGTTCTTGAAAGTTCCCCCACCCAGTGCCTTCAAGGTGGTTTTAAGCAGGCCATTGCACCGTTCAACTTTCCCTGCGGCTGGTGCGTGGTAGGGGATATGGTACACCCACTCAATGCCATGTTCTCTAGCCCAGGTGTTTATAAGGCTGTTCTTGAAATGAGTCCTGTTGTCTGACTCAATTCTCTCAGGGGTACCATGCCTCCAAAGAACTTGTTTTTCCAGGCCCAGGATGGTGTTCCGAGCAGTGGCATGAGGCACAGGGTAGGTCTCCAACAATCCAGTGGTGGCTTCCACCATGGTCAGTACATAGCGCTTGCCCTGGCGAGTTTGAGGCAGTGTGATGTAGTCAATCTGCCAGGCCTCTCCATACTTATATTTGGCCCATCGCCCCCCATACCAGAGGGGCTTCACCCGCTTGGCTTGCTTGATGGCAGCGCACGTCTCACAGTCATGGATAACTTGAGAAATACTGTCCATGGTTAGATCCACCCCTCGGTCTCGTGCCCACTTATATGTGGCATCTCTGACCTGATGACCTGAGGCATCATGGGCCCATCGAACCAGGAACAACTCTCCCTTGTGCTGCCAGTCTAAATCTATCTTCGACACCTCTATCTGTGCGGCCTGATCTACCTGCTCATTGTGTCGGTGTTCCTCATTAGCCCGACTCTTGGGGACATGGGCATCTACGTGACGGACTTTCACAGGCAGCTTCTCTATCCTGGTGGCAATGTCTTTCCATTCATTGGCAGCCCAGATTGGTTTTCCCCTACGTTGCCAGTCAGCCTTTTTCCACCTTTCCAGCCATCCCCACAGAGCATTGGCTACCATCCAAGAATCAGTGTAAAGGTAGAGTTTTGGCCACTTCTCTCTCTCAGCAATGTCCAGGGCCAGCTGAACAGCTTTGAGTTCAGCAAGTTGACTCAATCCACTTTCTCCTTCGGTAGCTTGTGCAACCTGTCGTGTGGGGCTCCATACGGCTGCTTTCCACTTCCGGTTCATCCCCACGATGCGGCAGGAACCATCAGTGAAAAGAGCATAGAGTGTTTCATCTGCTGGCAGTTGGTTATACAGTGGGGCTTCTTCGGCCTGCGTCACTTGTTCCTGTTCCTCTTCGTCGGCAAGACCAAAGTCTTCCCCTTCCGGCCAGTTGGTAATTATCTCCAAAATCCCAGGGCGATTCGGGTTTCCAGTACAGGCGCGTTGTGTGATGATGGCAATCCATTTACTCCATGTGGCGTCAGTGGCATGGTGGGTTGAGGGAACCTTTCCTTTAAACATCCACCCCAGCACTGGCAGTCGGGGTGCCAGAAGGAGTTGTGTTTCCGTGCCAACCACCTCTGAGGCAGCTTGAACCCCTTCATAGGCGGCCAAGATCTCCCTCTCCGTTGGAGTGTAGTTGGCCTCGGACCCTCTGTAGCTTCGACTCCAGAATCCCAGTGGTCGGCCTCGCGTCTCACCAGGCACCTTCTGCCAAAGGCTCCAGGACAGACCATGGTTCCCGGCTGCAGAGTAGAGCACATTCTTCACATCTGGTCCTGTCCTGACTGGGCCAAGGGCTACCGCATGAGCAATCTCCTGCTTGATCTGGGCAAAGTCTTGCTGCTGCTCAGGGCCCCAGTGGAAATCGTTCTTCTTGCAGGTGACCAGGTAAAGAGGGCTCACAATCTGGCTGTACTCAGGAATGTGCATTCTCCAAAAGCCTATGGCACCTAGGAAAGCTTGTGTTTCCTTCTTGCTGGTTGGTGGAGACATTGCAGTGATCTTATTGATGACCGCACTGGGGATCTGGCGCCATCCATCTTGCCACTTTACTCCCAGGAACTGGATCTCTTGGGCAGGCCCTTTGACTTTGCTCTTTTTAATGGCGAAGCCGGCTCCCAGCAGAATCTCAATTATCTTTTCTCCTTTCTGAAATACCTCCATTGCTGTGCCCCCCACACAATGATGTCATCAATGTACTGCAGATATGCTGTAGCTCCACCCTTCTCCAGTGTAGCCTGGATCAATCCATGACAGATGGTGGGGCTATGTTTCCACCCCTGGGGCAGTCGGTTCCACGGTATTGCACACCCCTCCAGGTGAAAGCAAACTGAGGCCTGCACTCTGCTGCCAGAGGAATGGAGAAGAATGCATTGGCGATGTCAATGGTGGCGTACCACTTGGCTGCCTTGGACTCCAGCTCGTACTGCAGTTCCAGCATGTCCGGCACAGCAGCGCTCAGCGGTGGAGTCACCTCATTCAATGCACGATAGTCCACTGTCAGTCTCCATTCTCCTTCAGATTTATGCACAGGCCAGATGGGGCTGTTGAAGGGTGAGCGGGTTTTGCTGACCACCCCTTGGCTCTCCAGCTCACGGATCATCTTGTGTATGGGGATCACGGCATCTCGATTCGTCCGGTACTGCCGGCGGTGCACTGTTGAGGTAGCAATTGGCACCTGTTGCTCTTTCACCCTGAGGAGTCCCACTGCAGATGGGTTTTCTGATAGCCCAGGCAGGGTGTTCAACTGCTTAATGCCCTCTGCCGCCACAGCAGCTATTCCAAAAGCCCACCTGAGTCCCTTTGGGTCTTTGTAATAGCCGTTCCTGAGGAAGTCTATGCCTAGGATACATGGTGCCTCTGGGCCAGTCACAATTGGATGTTTCTGCCACTCTTTCCCAGTCAGGCTCACCTCAGCCTCCAGCAAAGTCAATTCCTGAGATCCCCCCGTAACCCCAGCAATTGAAACAGGTTCCTTCCCGACATGTCCCGATGGTATTAATGTACATTGTGAACCAGTGTCAACCAATGCTCTGTGTTCCTGTGGCTCTGATGTGCCAGGCCATCGGATCCACACCGTCCAAAAGATCTGGTTTTCCCGTGCCTCTCCCTGGCTAGAGGCAGGGCCCCTCTAGCCCTGGTTATTATTTCTCTCCTGGGCATACATACTGGAGGTTCCTTCAAGGGGATCTGACAGATCATCCTCCCTTCTGTAATACCCTGCACCTTGGCCATGGGAGGCTGAGGCTACCTTCACTTTAGTGGAGTTCCCTCTGTTGGTGTTCCCCTCCCTGAGTTGGCGCACCCGTGCTGCCAGGACAGAAGTGGGTTTCCCATCCCACCTTCTCATGTCTTCCCCGTGGTCACTGTCTTGGTTTGAAAAGACAGGTATGGTTTAAGGAAAGGCAAAAACCCCTTTTCTGCAATGCAGAATGCACTTCCCCCCCTTTTAATTATTTTAGGGTCCAAATCAGACGCTTTCAGGCAGGAGATATGGGGATGTGAAATAACAGTTCTTTACTGGTATTTAACAAGGCAGAAAACAACAACAGCTATGAAAATTGGCAACAGAACAGAACAGTCTAGCTCCGCTCCAGTCCCTTTTGGCCTCAGGCCGTGTCCCTGCGCTCAGTTACCGGTGCTGTGGGGGCAGGGCGGGTCCCGCGCAGTTGCAGAGGGCTGGAGTGATGGCGGCCGCGGCCCAGAGGTGAGCGGGGGTGAGAAGGTGTCTCCCCCCTCTCACGGCGTCGGTCGTGGTGCTCCGCAGAGTGTCCGGAGACAGTAGCGTGAGATGCGAGAGCGGCAGAGCGATGTCCCAGGCAGGGAGCGTGGATCTCAGCACGGAGATGTCAGGGGAGATGCCAGAGCGGAGCACGGGGGTGTCCTCTCCGTCCACGAGCCCAGCGAGAGAGAGTCCCCTTTCCAGCCCCCTCTCCCACCTTTCCTTTTCCGGTTCCCCCCCTCCTCCTCCTCCACCCACCCCCCTACGAGAGAGCATTATCTGTCGTTCTAAGGTGTAGCCACAACTACTTAACATAACAATGGGAGGAATTCACAGCTAGAAAAGGAGGGCAATTCAACCCTTAACAGTCACGTAGAAAAAACCACAGGTCAGCACGTGGGGTATACCCTCTCTCCCTAGCTGGGGGGCGTTGGGCTCTACTTTTGGGGTCCATGACTCGCAGTGGTGCTGCACTGATCTTCCTCACCTCTTCCCTTATTTCCTTCATCTCCTCCATAAACTCCTCTCTGAGGTCCTTAGCCACAGCAGAGACATGAGCCTGCATTGGGCCAGCCATCATACTCTGATAATTCCTGAGCCTGTTGGCAACAGAACCCACTGTCACTTGGTTAGTATCAGCATCAATCGTTGCAATAAAGGGGGTATATTGAGATGGGCCCAGGTTTGCCAGATTCCACAACATCTGTCCTGTGCACCTGACCTTGTCAGGGTTGTTGTCATGCTGTCCATCCCTCCCAAAGAGCACCTCCAGTACTGCCACTTCTCTCAGCTTTTGGATCCCTTCCTCAAGGGTGGTATTCCAACGTGTTCTCGGGTGGTACTCCTGCATTCTTTCCCTGTGGACAAATCGACAAATCTCTCTCTCATACTCATTAAAAGTCCCTCCCAGAGGGAAAGGAGACCTGTCTCCCTTACAAATACCTGGTCCACACCTGAGTCCTGGGTCAAGGCTCCCAAATTCCTTGCCTCAGTACCATCCAGTTGCACACCTGTACCCATAAGGTCCCAGACCCGCAGTAACTAGGTTGTAAAAGGCTCACGGCCCTGTCGTACAATGTCTTTTCGCAGGTTACGGAGACTCTCGTATGACAGGGACTCCGTGATGATCTCAACTTCTGGGTCCCCTGCTGGTTGTGAGGGGCCCCCTTCCTGACCCTTATTATCTAGGTGCCTTGTTTTCATCCTAGACTTCCTAGTTTCCACAGGGGCAACTGCTGCTGGCTGTGAGTGCCCTTGCAGTTCAGCTGGAACCTGGATGGATGTAACATCTGTGGGTCCCACTGCTGCACCATCAGATTCTCCCTCTTTAAGGCAGGGGGAGGGTTTCTCACCAGCTGGGGAGAGGTGCTCCTTCAGCATCTGGCCCATCTCACGTATCTCCTTTGCTAGCACCCCGACCCATTCTGGGTGGTTCCTTTCCGAGGTGGGCTGTGGGGCAGGGTCAAACTCTGGGGTAATATCCCTAGTCTCCGGGACAGGATCAGGCTCTGGGGTAACCTTCCTAGTCTCTGGGACAGGATCAGGCTCTGGGGTAACCTCCCTAGTCTCTTGGACAGGATGAGGCTCTGGGGTAACATCACTAATCCCTGGGGTAGGTATCAGGGTTGTTATCCAAGTCATTCTCCCCTTATTTCCGAATGTTAGATAGAACAGGTTTAACAGGGATATAAGCAACACTAGCCACAATATAATGTCATTAGCATTTAAAACGGATTGGAACCCCTTGAAGACTGGTGGGGTGAACTTCAAAAACCCTGAGATAGGTTGGGAAAAAATTTCACCTGCTGCCACTTCCTCACAGTAAGTACCATTATTGAAGTAGCCCCAGAACACACACTTAGAGTGCGATAGCTCTGAATCTATGTGGCAATCTTCCAGAGAAAAGTAAAAATCCATGAATTCCTCAACTGATCAACCCACATAATAAGCCGGATAATAGCCACAGTAACCTTGGTTATGAAACTCATGTTTAAAAAAGGGCTTGCAAATGGGAGAGATATAGCAGTGACCACATGGAGGCCAATCCAGGGTAAGTTGGACAGCATGGTGTCACCTACCACAAGCTTGGGTAATTCAAGAACTGTTATGCCCTTTTCTACCCCTCTCTCAATGCCCTCAGGCAATGCCCCACGTTCCGGGCACCAAAATCTGTCTTGGTTTGAAAGACAGGTATGGTTTAAGGAAAGGCAGGAGCCCCTTTCCTGAGATGCAGAGTGCAACCCCCCTCCCTTTTAATTATTTTAGGTCCAAATCAGACGCCTTCAGGCAGGAGGTGTGGGGATAAGGGTAACAGTTCTTTACTGATATCCAACAAGGCAGAAAAAACAACAACAGCTATAAAAATTGGCAACAGAACAGAACAGTCTAGCTCCGCTCCAGTCCCTTTTGGCCTCAGGCCGTCTCCCTGTGCTCAGTTACCGGTGCTGTGGGGGCAGGGCGGGTCCCGCGCAGTTGCAGAGGGCTGGAGTGATGGCGGCGGAGGCCCAGGGGTGAGCGGGGATGGGAAGGTGACTCCCCCCCCCTCACGGTGTCGGTCGTGGTGCTCAGCAGGGTGTCTGGAGATAGTAGGGTGAGGTGGGAGAGCAGCAGAGCGAGGTCGAAAGGCAGGGAGCGTGGATCTCAGTGCTGGGATGGCAGGGGAGATGCCAGAGCGGAGCCTGGGCTGTCCTCCCACTCCACGAGCCAAGCAAGAGAGAGTCCCCCACTCCAGACCCCCCATCCACCTTTCCTTTTCCAGTTCCCCCCCTCCCCCTCCACCCACCCCCCTACGAGAGAACATTATCTGTCGTTATAAGGTGTAGCCACAATTAGCATAATAATGGGAGAAATTCCACAGAAAGAAAAGGGGAACAATTCAACCCCCAACAGTGATTTACATGAATTTGAAGAAAGATACATTTCACCTTTCATAAAGAGCTCTAGTTTTCTAAAGATATTGACTTTCTTAAGACATAGATTTATAAACACTTCTTGCATTCACCAGGCCTTTGAGAAGAATTGATATCTATTGGCCATATTGAACTTTGATGTTTTCACTGTGTTAATGTGCTGCAGAAAGTAAAAAGTTCCCAAGCGCTGCATTAGGCATCTGCAGAACTGATGAGCCAGTGTGAATTCACTGGTGTGAATCTGCACTGGCCAAAATTCCAAACCTCTGCTTCCTTACCAATGGATATTCACTGGGTGATGATAATGGAGAAACAGCAGTTGTTAAATAAGGGCAGGGTAGCTGTGCAGGTTTTCTGTTCAATGTACTCTTCAAACTGTGCTTGGATCTGTGAGCTTTGCCAGAGCAAATTTGCCAGGATAACTTCAAAATTTAACATTAACCATTCTCTCATTAGCAGTTACAACCTGATGAGGTTTCAAATAATTGTGGATCCACTTACAGTTTTGTAGCAGTACTAGTGCTGGCTAGGAAATGGAAATCCTTTATGAATAATTTCATGTCTTGAAAGCTTTTCCTACTTCAGAGTTGCATATTCTTTATAAGCAGGCAATGAACCCTACAGAAGAAACTTCCCAGGCAGGCAAAAGCAGGATCCTCACTTGAATTTTCCATTAGCAGAAGTTGTTTTCAAATTAAATTCTAAGTGGAACTTTAATGTTAGAAATTGCAAGTTTATTGAATCGTAATTTCAGGAAGTTCCTCGCATTCTTTGGTATTATTGATAGCTGTGATGGTTTTTGGTATTAGGTGCTTTTAAAGTAATTGCATATTAAAGTCATAACAAACCTCCATCAGCAAGAAAATTTCCCAGAAGAAGACTCACTATGAACAACTTCTTCACAACTTCTATAGAAGTTGTACAAAGTTCTGGTAGAGTATTATAACAAATCTTCCAATTTTAAAACATCCTCACAGCAACCTGTGAAATTCCTATTTCTAGTTTATTCACAGCTTCTTGAAAACAGACAAAAAGCTGCAGACTGATATTGCACAGGTCTTCCTACCCCTGCTTTAGTGTTCTTTAAATGGACAGTTAACGGTATTCTAGACACTCCAGAATTTTACTGTATTTTTTCAAGCAGTTACTCAGAGTCCAGGGTCTGACTGAGTTATTTTCCAGTCTTACAGTGATCCTTTCATTACTGATTCAGTCTTTTCCCTTCCAGTTTGTTCACTCCAATTAACCTGTGGATTCAAACCTTTTCAGAGGAATTTACTGTTGCTGTAATTGCCTGCATGGCCTGCGTGGCATTTTTTATTCTTTCCTAGGTGGCCTCATGCCCTCTCTCCCTGAGGCACCTCTGCCACCATCCCTGGATTTGGATGCACTCCCGAGTGAGGGTTTGCTGTAATTCCATGGCCAGCACAGAGACCGTGATTTCAAATTCAGCCTTCATTTTCCGTATGATGAATATTTAACCAAATGTGGCTGATTTAATGAAATTTCTTGCAGTAACTTATCACCCAGTGCTCAGCTAAAGTAAATAGAAGGCAAACTGGGATAACAGTTAAGTGTATTATAATTCAAACATAAAATGATGGTATTAATCTGAATCTAGAGTAAGTGCAGTAGACCACTGATAGTCCTGTGTGCACAGAGGTGACAGGAAATGTCCAGTTCCCTTCAGGTAATAAGAGACATTGCTGTATGTCACACTTGGATTCCTTCCTGCAAGAGCAGAGCTGCTCTTGCTCTCCTGGACAGTCACTTCCTAGGCCAAATGGACTGTGTTTGCATTTCAGAAATACACAGCTCTCAGCTAGCAGATAATTCACAATTGTCATTATTTCTGCAGTTGCAGTTGTTTCATGTCATGTAGGACTTCCAAATGACTTCGTCTGGGTCTGTAATTACATACTTGAGAGAAGCATGTTGGAATTTTTGTCCTTAATATTCAGATTTCGTTTTTTAAAGTTATTTACAACTTTGAAGGCAAACACCTGACCTATTTGGAAAAACTAAAAAGGCATATTTTTAAATGTTTTTGGTTTTGGTTTTTTTGTTGTTGTTTGTTTTTTTTTTACCTGAAGAACCTGTTGTCCCATTTCTAAAATTATTTCAGCACCCATTCACCAATCCGCAAAACAGTGTTTCACTGGGAAAAATCTTAGCTCAATCGTGAATAAATGTTTGAGCCTTTAAACAATTATTTTAATGAGATCCATAAAACTTTAAGGGCTTGTGAAACACTGATCTTGAAAATGCCTTGCCATACTCTATTTGTTTCATGTCCCTACCATGACCCCAGAACTACTCTGGGGTGCAGACCCTCAGTGCTGACTTGCCTCCTCCCATAGAAGCACTAAGAACATGATCATGATTAGTACAAGAAGCAAGCTGCATAGTGACAAAATAACAGTATTCTCTGGCAAAGTCACAAATACAACTGATAACTAATTACCTTCCTATGGTATATAACATATAATCAGTCTGCTAAATGCCAGCTCTGTAATTAAAGTCCCAGCAGTCCCCATTTCACTAAAGACACTATGCATAATATTTGGGTTGTATCACATTCTGACTTACCTCTATGTATAAATACAGCAGCATGGACACACAGCTATTCTTCACTTTACAGAAATTATTAAGGTAGCCAAGTAGGACTCATTGCCACCTTTTAGCTGCATTAAAAACAAAATAGCATTTTCTTTTCCCTGCATTATATCCTAATTGCCTGCTGGAACAGAAGTAGATCCCAGACTAATGTGTATGGGGAAGGAGCACCTGTTCGTGCTGTGCCTTTGTGCTGCTGTAGCTCCTCCAGCTCAGACTGCTGCAGCACCCACACCTGCCAGAGCAGTGGACTCTGGGCTCCACGAGATTCCCCCGTGGTTCCCTGGAGAGATCCTCTAAATTCAGTGTGAGACACGTGTAAGAGCAGGGGTTCTTTCATCCCCGATTTGCTCTCTGCACTTTCAACAGAGCAAATAATCTTTCAAGCAAATCACCTCTCCCAAAACGTGGAAATTGTGAGAGATGTTTAACACCCGTGTCAGCTCCATCTGCCTTTGCTGAGCACGTTGAAAGCAACCCTTACAAGCATTCTCAGCACTTCCTTCAGACATCAGAGCCTTTGGAGAGGGATTTGCCAAGCGATGGGAGCCTTCATAGAGCCCGCAAAGGACAAGTCTGCAGCCCCGGGCAGGATCCAGGTGGGCTTTCTCCTGTGTGCAGACCAGCCTGGGAAGCCCAGTGTTCCCCAGGTAGCAGCTGAGCATCAGCTCTGGATGTGTGTGGAAGGAACTGTGGCTCGTAAGGGAACGTGGTCCCTTGTGTGACAGAGAGTGATGTGTGTAGGTGGGACTGTGTGAGAGGGAGGAGACAGGAGCTCTCTTCGGAGGTGTTTTCTGAGCCGAGCACAAGCGTTTGCCCTCAAAGCAAACAAGCCCCAGCTACCCTGTTTTCTTTGTCTCTGGGGTCTAGTTTGCATGAATCCCGCTCTTTGTACCTTTATGTTTTATTTGTTCAGACACTAGCAGCAAGGGAAGGATGTATCATCCTCCTTTGAACAGTGACAGTCTCCTTTTTCTTCATGCAACCTCCTGATGCTCAGAGAGACAAAAATTCTCAGTTCCTGAGGACCCTTCAGGAGTGTGGCCACACCTCTCAGTTGTCTGTCCTTGACTGGCAGCAGGCAGTCAAGATGCCTGACTCAAATGTAACCTTTAAACATTTGAGTATTAGCATTTCAGCCAGGTTTCTAGAAAGCAAACTGAATAAAATCCCTGTATATTAATATCTGAGAGACAATGACAAAGAATAGCAGGGCTTATTTTGTATTAACCCTCAGAGTTTGGGGTTTTTTTAATTAAGTCTATGTTCTGATTAGGTATTATTAATAAACTGAAAATTATTTGCTCAATTTTCTAGCAAATAAGGTGTGTTTCAGAAGGTGTGTTAAATGGGCATTTCATTTAGTTTATGACCACAATTCCATTTACAGACAGAGCCCTCCGAAGAGTGAAAAATAAGTTTGTTGCAAGTCTCTTAATAGAAATAGCTAACAGGCAGAATCTCTGCATGTGTCACCTGAGAAGGCAGATCCTGGAGATGAGAGAAAGTTATTTAAATTCCAGATAAGATTCAAAGATGAATGATTAGGCCTCATGAGTGAAATGAAGTAGAATTCTATGTGTGCTGTCTTGAGGAGGGAACAAACTCACAGACCAAAAGCTCATTTCAGCTCCCTTTGAAGTCAGGTTGTTCAAAAGCCCACACCTTTTCAGTTTTGGAAAGGACATCAATAATGCAAGAAAATAAGACTGGCACAGTTTGGGCCTTAGTGTACATGAAAATATCCCTGATCCCTGTGCTGCCTTCCTAGTGATGCCCTCAGGAACACAATACTACCATTTGGAAACAAAACAGTTTCATGCTGCATAAATCCATTAATAACCCAAATTCAAAAAACTGAACACTTCAATAAATAATGTCAATCAGATATCAGATCTCAGATTAGGAAACGAGGTATTTGGGCTGTTTCAGTTAGGTAGGAGCTCAAAGAATCTGGTGGGTTTCACAGTTCTCCTAAATATTATTATTTGCTACGTGGTAAATGTGTTATGGTTGTGAATAATTCCCAAAGACATGATTTCCCCAAGTCTTTGCAGTTTTTCGTCTCTGATCATATATATACTCATTTGGGTATATAACATTTATAGTAGCTTCTTTAGTTTAAAGAGAAATTTAACAGAAAATTTATCCTGACAAATCAGTGTAGATCAATATCTGGCATATCAATGAAACAATCATAGAAGTGCTTTAAACTGGGAGGCAGAAAATTAAACTTGTAGTGTTTACTCTGGCTAAGATTTTGGTTGATCTTTTTATTCCTCAGATTCAGTTGATTCAAGTTGATCTAAAAAAATGTCCCCATGTTTCATTACTCGGTAGAAAGTGCATTCATCTCGAAATATTGATCATTCTTTCCATTTAGATAGGAGCACTTTTCCACCCTGATAGGAGCAAGGCAATATTTTACTGAGCCTGGCAAGCTGTAGTATCCATGGTGGGAGGTACAGTGCGTCTCCTCCCCTGCTTTTCCTGCTCTCCTCAGCTGTAGATTTCCAAAGGCAGATCCAAGCTGGCAGTGGCCATGCTGCATCTCTGAAGCAAAGTTCTTTACATTATCCTTAATGGTTTTATTTGTTCTTTTTATACCCTGACATCAGGAGACTTTTCTGCCTTTTGTTAATTCATGATCAATTGGTGTTAATAGAAAAAAAATAAAGGGGATTTTAAAAGAAAGAAAAAAAGGGAAATAATACACCAGGATGAGTTACTGTTCAGTAAAGCTTCCTGTTAAAAGTAGTGAAATGTTATAAGAACAAAGAGCAGATAAAATAGAAATTATTTGGTTTGTTATTTACTTTTCTAAACAACAGCAAAGGAACCTGGAAAGCATTTTAAGTGGTCTGCTCTCCTCCTGGCTGTCTCATTTCTGCTGGCAACAGTGCTGCTCCCTTCATTGGGTATCAGTTTCTGACAGCTTCAGAAGGGAATATTGCCTCTGAAACAGGAGGCCACTGCCCTGCTCCCATTCTACCTCTCCTTTGGAGACCAGCCCTCAGGAAAGAGGGATGGCCCCATCCAGAGCACTATAGTCAAATAATATTAACTGGGTTTATTTACACGAGGCAGCAAGAATAATGGCCAAGAAAAATTTCCTTACTGGTGAAGAAGAACCAACATTCATCCTAATCCCACGGAAATTCTTTATGGGACCGTTACAACTGTTCATAGAAATTATTTTCCCTTCTATTACCTACCAAGACTTTGTTATTTGGTAGCTTAAGGAATATCAATTTTAACTTTAACAGTAGAGTTAACAGGTATCAGTTTTCATTAGCTGTGTATCACTTCAGTAGTTCAGTTTCAATTTCAGTCCAACTCAGTTATTAAATACTTAGTTTCTGAAAATGTTTTTCATCTTTGTATGCTCTGATAATTTCTCTTTCTTTAATAGTTTTGAAATTAATTTATTCTGGTGGGAGCTGTTGAAAGTATCCTGAAATCTTTACAACTAGAACATTTACAACTAGAATAGTACAAATTCGTCTATGAAAATATTCACATTGATATAAGCTATTTGGAGTTTATTCATTTCAGTGATTGTACCATGTTCCCTTTTTACTTTAAATTACTTTAAATTTAGAAATATGTAACTATTCTACAATGCTGTTTCCAAATGTTTCACTCTAGTTTGTATTTAAAAACCCCAAAGTTTGTGTGTATGTATGCATATGCATATTTATATATGTCATACATTCATATGTATATATGTACCACTAAAAGCTGTAAAGAATTGCACCAGTGAATTGTTTTTACCATCTCTCCATTTTACAGTAGTGTAAAAGTCTTCAGGTATGGGACAGAGTTGTCAGGTCTCTTCTAAGAGTAAGACAGGAGATGAATCTGTGCAGGTGAACAGCCAAATAAATTTCAAATGAGAGTGTTTTCTGATGGAAAAGAGCCAGCACTGTGGTCATGCAAGATCTCATCAGGCGACTGCAGAATAAGAAACTAAGAGATGTATTTGATTATTATTTCGTTCCCTATCCTTCCTTTTTCTACAGTTAGTGAATAAACATTTTCCCTGAGATTTCTTAAATCCTTTCGTTTTAAATCCTTACTGTTTAAATCCTTGCTGTTTTTACACACTGAAGGGTCATTTGCAGAGGACTCAAGTGTCATGTGTGGTTGGAATGAAGCTGGCTTCGTTGAGTGGCTGTTGTAATTCCAAAAGGGGCAGGGGATGCCGAGGTGCAGGGCAGGGATCTGCTCTGCCTGGCAGACTGCAGACAGCACCAGGAAGAAGGGCACTGGCTAGAAAGGTCCGTGCCCCATTAACATCCTCGCTCCAGCATGTGGGGCAGGGAGCTCAGACAAAACCAGATAATAAATCTTGGAGAACTCACACTCAGATCTTTATACTTAGCTGTTTTACACCAAGGATTACACACAAACCAGAATAAAACTAACTCACAGTAATGAGAAATTTGCCCCAGTTGCTACAGAGTGACTTGCAGTGTCTGTGTTCACCTTTTTTGAGATGAAAGACACTGGCTGTGTCAGTCAACCTCCAGATAAAACACACTGCAGAGTTCTGCAAGATTCAGGTTTTTAATCACAGAAAAATCAAAGATCAAAACATGACTTGCATCTGGAAATCTGGTGCTAAACACAGACTTGCCTGTGTTAGGTTCTTGCTCTTCCTTCATTTGAATGGAAAAAATAATTACTTTTATTTGTCCCTACAAAGTAAAGAAGAATTTCTGATAAAATGCAACAGGGCATTTGCTATGGGAACATCCATAGCTATAAAGAAAGACATTTGGCAAACAAATGTATATCAGGAATTAGTTTGGATGAATTGGTATTGTTAGGGTATTTCTCAAGAGAAAAAAATGGTTAAAAGATAGAACTTTCCTCTCCAAATTTTCTGAGTGATTTAATGGACATTCACACTTTTGTTTGACATGTGCAATAAACCATATTGCATAATAAATTGCAGGACTCACAGTATTTTAACAGAATATTTTTATCCATAATTCCTTTAAAATATCAAATCTTAGGGATGTTTCCTGAACAGTCTATGAAAATCTGTTTTTTTAAGTGAAAGAAAATGTCTTAAGTCATAGAAACATTAAGCAGAAGAAAAAAATATTGTATTTACTCCGTGTTGTAGACAGTGAGTAAATAGTTTAAAATGTTGTTTGGAAATACTGTGATTAGATACATGCTTATTTGCATAAAGCGTTTGCTTGAGCAAGTACACAAGAATGTGTAGCAGGTTTTTCTAATGTTTCTAATGGACAGTTTTCTAAACTATCCAGCTGAATAGCTCATATTCAAGAAACAGTTGTTTTATAAAGTACACAAACTCTCATTTTAAATCAATCAGCATAAGGCTGCATTATCCCTTCAATTAGTGTGGTTATAAGGGCAAGGAAGTGCTTCAGCTCCAGTTTGTTTCAAAGTACACAGTGGGAAATCCCTTCGGCTTTGCTCAGCTTTCTGAAGAAGGTGTCAGTGCAGGGACACCTGAAGGGATCTGTCTGGGACCCGCAGTGTCTGTGGAATGCCACCAGTGCCTCATTCAGGAGCTCTGGCGTGAGCCACTGCCAGGAGAGCGCTGAGAATGCCATCCCCGTGCCTCTGCCCACCTCAGTGTCGTTCCTTTTATCCATGCAGCCAGGGTAGGAAATACCAGCTGGTTCCAAATTCCTCACCAAAACTCCTGTGAGGAAGCAATAATTTGGTTGAGACTTCAGTAAGGAGCAGGAAAGTCTATTTTGCTCCCTTCTCTGGGTAATGTTCTTCTGATACTGAGCTGAGGTTCCAGAAAGAAGGGATTAATCTGCACAGTGCTCATCTCCTTTATTCTATGACGGATCATACACAGTCCTTTACAAATGAACCTATAGAAGAATGGTTATTTAATTTTCCAAATTATCACCCTGCACACAGAGCTATAGCATCACATCAGCATCTGTACTAGAGACATCCAAGTTCTGATACAGCTCTGATAGCTGTGGAACAGCTTCCTCACCAAGGAGTACAAATTACTCCATCCTACAACCACTACTGACACTTGGAAGGGTGGTGATGCTCCAGTCTCAAAAGCAGAAAAGCTGGTCCAGAGCAAAGCTGGTTGGGTTTTTTCCTTCACTGCCAGCCAGCCAGCTGTCAGAATTCTGCAGCTTGCTCGGGGAGACTCTGTGATCACTTTTGAGCAAGGCTGTGCAGGCTGATGTTAAAGCTATAAAATTTATGTGGAGGTTGCATGTGCAGCAGTATTCTTATGGATAAAACACTGCTTTGATAGATTATGATGATTCTCTGCAGTGTATTATCTGTAAATTTAACAGTGGGAGTGTGTATCAATGCCTCCTTCTTCCATATGCAGTATATTTTCCTTCCATCCTGCCTTAATTACTACTTCCATACTGTATCTATTGGCACTGCAGAGACAGGGTGTATTGATTTTACAGACGGGGAAAAGATGTCATGTGAAGGAGCTGCTGAAGGATAAATGTAGAACATGAAACACAAAAAGTATCTAAAAAAAGCCCTGGTACATAATATGAATATTTTAGAGCTTTATTTAAAGTTTTCTGAAGAGGTTGTGGAGATATTGGTGACCTATCTACAATCTGCACATCTTCACTTAGTGGTCAGGAATATCAGACCCTTTCCCAGAGATGTTTTAATCATTTCCAGGAAAGCAATGCTTAGGTTGAGTAAAGCCAAGACATGTGGCAAATATGTCCTAATGCAGAACCTATTACCGAGGTAGAATAAATAGTGCTACCAGATACAGCAATTCATGTGACTGAATGGATTTGATTAGTTAGTGTTTGTGCTTCGCTTTTGTTATTTCCAAAAGCTCTTCCTCAAAATGAATGTGCTGACAGACTGTACTATGGCACAAAGCCAATTTCAAGTGCATTTCTGTTGATTCTCATAAAAGCAAACTTTACTAGAAACAGATTTTTGTTCATTGTATTAGAAAACAGAAAGGTACCAGGTAACCCGGGTACCCGGTGAAGCAATGCCATCCTTCACACTGAATATCTGCATACTGAATTACACACTTGAGATCTGCAGCAGGACATTTTTTAGCAGTGTTTTCTTCTATTCCAGGTGGTGTAGGGATAATTGAAAAAAAAAAAACAGAAGTGTTTATAGGCAATTGAGAAAAAGAGCTCAAAAAAGTCAACTGAATAACTTTTTTTCCTATACCACTTAATCAGCTTTGCAGGTAGCTCAGCTACTGAAATTTAAGGCAAAGATTTATTAGAAGAAATCAAAAGGAAGAAGCAGTTCTAGGAACAGCAATGCCCCAAGGTATCTCCTTTTCTTCTTTTAAAACTAGCATGTCTTAATTGCAGATGTTGTGGATGAGAACATAAAGGATAATAAGTGATAAAGGATAATAAGTGAATTTCTAAAGTAACAGATAAAAGCTCATTCAGTATCTTTAAAGATCCCATTTCAGAGACAACCATGTTATACCCCAGACTGGGAGAGGAGAAAGGCTCTCTCTGGTCACCTGTGAATTGCCTTCGTGCAAAACTCATCAGTCTCAGGCAGAATGACTCGACTGCCTAAAATGCTTATTTTTATAAATCTATATATGTAAATACACAACATCTTGCTTTGTAAAATTGCAAATATAAGTAACTTTGTCAATTTGGTATAAATTCCACTGCCGATCAATCCCAAAATATTTTTTTTTTAGGCTTCTGTGTTGCAGTGGCAATATTCCTTAGGCCCTGATTCAAAGTGTAATGAAACAATCTTTCAGAACCTTCCTTTTAGCTCCCTGGTTGCAAGCAGTGCAGTGCTTTTTCTCAATACTATGAAAATATATTCAAAATATATAATAAAAATATTTTCTTGTCTCAAAATACATAAAAACCTATCAAAATTATGGAAATAAATAGAAAAAGAGCAATGCCAAACGTTGTACATTTTTAAAAAGCTCTTTTCAAAAGGATTTGTTTAGAGATGAAGAGAAAAATGCAGTTTGTTTTTTTTTTTTAACTCAAAGCAATACCTCTCTGCCCATCAAATTATAATCTATTTTCAGTGCTCTGAACCAGAATAGTAGGGGCCAAGCTTTGAAGCAGAGCCACAAAGCATTTGGCCACTTTCAGAGCAAGGCAGGAGGGTTGACCAGGGGACTGTGGCTGAGTGAATAATGTTAATGCCATTAAGATCCCCTGTATTTTTTGCCTTCTTTAGTGAGGGGATATAAAAATGCAGAGTTGTCCACTTTGAAAAGCCTTTGTGTGGTCACTTCTCCCTTGGCCCTGCAGGGCTGCTGTTTTTCCCTCAGGCTGCCTGCCCCCAGGCCAAACCAGCCCAGTTCCCTCAGCCCCTCCTCACATGGCCAGAGCTGGCCCTTCTGCTGGTTCTCCACTGAATTCACCCCAGTTCATGGGAATACTCCCTGTACTGAGGGGCCCAAAGCAGGCCCAGTGTTTTAGATGTGCTCTAATAAATGATGGCTAAGGAAGGGGGTAATGGATTCAGAGCACATTAAGATGCTACAAAAGGCATTGAGAAGTGACTACAGTGACATGCTCTGTGTTTTGAATGTGGATTAAGATGCTTTCTTCAAACAAGTGGTTCAGTCAGACCACCTCTGCCAACTGAGAGTAGTTCAGACCACTCAGGCAGAACGATTCTTGTCTCATAGCTGCAGTAAGGAGTGGTGCTATTTGCTGTGAGCAGAGCACTTTCTCTGCTTTCCTTTCCTTCTTCCTGCTTTTGCTGAGGATGTTTGAGTATGTTCTGAGAGCACTTCCTCAGCAAAGTCCCAGAAAGCAGAAGATGGAAGCCACACATGCCATTCTGAGCCCTGAGGGGACACTCTCAGGTGTGCTCTGAGCAGCACCCTGGGATGTGCAGAGCCGTTTTTCCTGCTGGGATTCCCTGGGATGTGCAGACTGGGATGTGCAGAGCTGTTTTCCTGGTCAGGTTCCCTGGGGTTGGCAGATTGGGATGTGCAGAGCTGATTTTTCCTGCTCAGGTTCCCTGGGATGTACAGACTGGGATGTGCAGAGCTGTTTTTTCCTGTTGGGGTTACCTGGGATGTGCAGGCTGGAATGTGCAGAGCTCTTTTCCTGCTCCGGGTCCTTGGGCTGCTGAGGGGCACCAGAGGGACATGCAGGGAGCTCAGCAGAGGCTTCTGGTGAGCCTGGGCAGCTTCTCCCTGGGCACCTGGGGAGCACAGGCTGCCCTGGCATGTGTATGCAAGCAGGTGGATGACCCCCATTCCAGGAGTGGCCCCAGCTGACCCAAGGGAGGCTCTTAAGGAGCTGTAAGTCGCAGATTCCCCCAGGTGCATACCAGGCCTGTATGGACAAAGCTGAAAAATGGGGTCTTTTGCAGACCACTGAAGTCTAGTTCTAAGCACTTGCTTCTCAGAGCAAGAATTTTGGTTTCATTCTTTTCCTGAGCATTCCAATGTAAAGCACAAAAATCTGACGTTTTTCATTCGGAGATGCCAAGAGCCCAGGAGGCATACTCCATAAGATTTATATGGAGGCTGTTTTCAGCTCTTTTATAAAAGCATATTCCAATGCAATGGCTTGTAATCAGCACTAGGACTTCAGGCTGCTTAATTCACTGTGATTTGATTAATGCTTTTTAGAGGCAGATTTGACGTTGTGGAGTGATTAGACCAAGTCATCCAGCAGTTTTGGAAAGCCCAGCTTACTCATCTGTAATTTTGTTTCATTATGGTAGTTTTAGAAATTAGATTTTTAAAATAAATTTCCAACTTGACAGTATTAAAATTTCTTTATTTTTCTGTGTGGTATATTTTATCATTTTCTTTTCCTGGCTTCACTGCTTCATATTGCATTCCATTGCCACAATGGAATACCTGCAGGGGAAAAAATTGGCTTTCTGTGTTAAGAAGGCAAGGAAGGTGTCCTAAACAAGAGCATAACAAACACACCACAATTATTTATTTCATTATTTTGTTGCTTGTGAAATGGTCAGCCATGAAGTACTACCTGCTGCTGAATGAGTGGAATGTATTCCAGAGTTTGGAAGTAATTTTTTGCTTTTTTGTAGAATATTTGTTTTTACACTGGGGGCCCAGTACAGATACTGAAAGATGATTTGGAGGAATAGACACGTGTCTGTGTCCTAAGCTGAATTGAAATCGGTTGACAATTAAGATGACCAACAAGTGCTGTTGAAATCTCAGGAACAACCGAGCTGAGTGTGTAAAATCCCTTCAAACCACACTTGATGTGTTTATGTGTTGAGATTTAAGGAAATGCAAGTAAGTGAGAGTTCGAGGACATCACCAAGCTGTCTACACTTGCATAAACTTATGTTCCACAATGTATAAGAAAAAATAAAAGTTACTGGGTACTTTGTGTGGACATCCACAGTTGGACATCTGCATTTTCTTGGAAGCACCTGAGCCCAGTTGCAGGAGCCTTGAATTGTGGAATTTATGAAATGCTGTGTTTCCAGGAAGCCTTTTCTTTGAAAAATATAACTGCCTAATGGAATAATTACACTGCCTACATGTTATTGTGCTCTTTGTGTGTGCAATGCCCCAAAATGTTTGGATTTGCTATGTCAAAGTGCCCTTGCTTTAGTTAAACATGAGGATTACTCACTCATTGGGGTTCACCCGGGGCATCCCGTGTGATGCAATTCAGGGTTGCAAACCAGAAATTGTGTGGAACAATTCTCCACAACCAGGTTTTGGTTTCTATGAAATGTCAACTGCATGTGGCTGTGATGCATCATATGCTAATGAGCAGGTCAGGAGGTCAGGGGCTTGGCAAACTGTTTTCCTTTGGAAGGCAGGGCTGCATGAGGCTGTTGGTGGTTGGTGTTTGTTCAATGAAGTTTTCTGTCTTCCAATTTATTTACTTTCAATTTTGGTTTCAGTTCATTTAACCTTCAGAAAACGTTTGTGCTGTCTGCTCTTACAAAAGGAAGGCTCCCTCCAGCAGCCCCTTGCTGCATTTATCTCTTGCTGTGGAGCTACCATGTCTGCAATAATAAATGTATCCGTTTGAAGTAGAAGTGATTAAGTGCTCGTTGAAATGTCTTCTGGAACAAACATTAGCTTTGCTTTCAAAGGGCGGATACTGCACCAGATAGCACTTAACCTGGCCAAGGACAAAATGTTATGTTTAAACACCGCTTTCTGCTTGCTTCTGTGAAACAGCAAGGATATCTGCATTCAAGCACTTTCATTTCTTAATACATCAAAACAAGGATCTTTCCAGAACTGAGAGTACCATTGTTGTGACTATTGTTCTGCTTTTAAACAGCCCACTCATCCTACCAGTTGGCTGTGATTTATTCCTTTGAACTTTTTAATCTGAAAGATACAACAGAAAAAAATAATTGGGCAGACATTGATATTTGCACACCAGACTTCTGTCTCTAGAGACACAGGTTAATCCAGCTGTACATTTCTACTAAAGCTGAATTTGGGCATCCTGCAGTAATCCCTGGTTGTCCAGCTCAGAAATTCATATGTGATTTGACACTAATGTTGTCATCCTGAAAGTATGTTGTAACTGTGGCTGTTGATTTTCAAAGCTGGTGGGTATCAGGGAAACCGTAAAGATCCTCACTTTCCCACCATCTGGGAGAAAGCTCAAGGGCAAAAGATGAAGGGTGGGAAGAGGTGAGTTCCCTGCCCAAACCTGTAGAATGCTGGTCCCTCTGTCACACAGAGCACGGCCCAGGTCCTTGTAGCACTGTTTGAGGTCCTGTCAGGTTGCACAGGACTTTCTAAGTACTGATGGGATAAATTAATACTGGCAGTCATTGGTAATAACTCATCAATCCAGTGACTAAGGGCTGTATATTTTCTTAATCTGAAGCTAATAGGGATCCCCAGTAATTATGCCAGTACATCCTTTGTGTATCCTACATGAAATGTTGTGTTTTCAACAGTAGATACAAACATTAAGAAGCTAATATTATATGTTAACAAGTGTGAAAATACAGATCAAATACCAAATTGTCTGATTTTCTATTTTCTATCCATGTCTTGTTTTCAGAGTGTGTTTTAAGAAGCCTCTATTTATCACATAAATTTTGCAAATATGCCAAGAGTATTTATCAACATTGTTTTGGCTTCCATTAATGTTAGAGACATAGAAATTGCAGTAAAATTATTTCCTATAAGTGAAATTGGGAAACAACAACAATTTAAAAAATACATAGGACACAAAAAATCAGTCTCCATAAGAGCTAACTAATGCTTTGCTGTATCTCCCAGATCTGTGACAAGGAGTGGCACTACTACGTGGTCAACGTGGAGTTCCCCGTGGTGACGCTGTACATGGATGGGACAACGTATGAGCCCTACCTGGTGACCAACGACTGGCCCATCCACCCCTCCCACATCGCCATGCAGCTCACAGTGGGGGCTTGCTGGCAAGGTAAAACCACACCAGCTAACAGGCAGCACAGTCAGGAGGTCAGGCCAAGAACCAGTCTTACTTGTCTTGCTGACTGCATAGGGGTTGATGGTATAAAATTGGGTGTAAATGCAGAGTTGTTAATGAAGTCCAAGGATAAAATAGACAGGACATTAACAGGCTTAGCATTTTCATCACCAGAAGAAGTATTGGGTACAGTTTGTCTAGTCAGTATGAAAGATTGTCTTCTTTATCTTTTGTCTTCACTTCTTTTAACTGTTTTCCTTGTTCTCCAGCCTTAAGCAAACTATTAGATATTAATCTCTTTTCAGCCCCTGCTCTCAGATTTCTTTTACAACTCATGGCCCAGTCCTGTGCTCTTGAAGTTGGATATACTCACCAGCAATTCCAGTAATTTATTTGACTCACCCTATTATACACTAGAGGTAAAAGTGAGAATAAAATAAATCCAAAAGTCCAACCCCGAGCCATACCTGTATGGACGTTTGCTTAAATATTACATTTTTCTGTTTTCTGCCCTTTATAATCCCATTCTTCTCATTCTTTCTACCTGGTTCTTAGCACTTCCTTTCTCTGTTCTCTGCCTTACACCTGAAGTGCTCCTCTTTTTCTGCTTGTCTGTTTTTTGTAAAGTTGTCTTCATTAATCCTTCATTAATGCTTTTTTCCACTTAAATTATGTTGGGAAGGAAACTATAATTATGAAAAAATGCTATAACATAGATTGTGTTTCTTCTTCACTCTTTCATATGGTCTCACTTTCTCCATTATCACCTTGTTTGCCAATTTGATCTCTTTTAATTTGCATAATTTGGACATCTTATGCATGGCAGGGCTATTCAGTGTAAATAGTACCCGAAGCAAATCCAGCTGTTAGATTAGGACTGGGGTAAAGATCCAATCTTTACTTTGATGATAACATGCAAAATGAAGCTGCACTAACCCTAAAAACAAAGTTTGGTAAGTTTACAATACTGATAATTATTGGAGGTGTGATAAGCTAGTCAGCATTGCACTAATCCCATGTACTTGGAAAGGTATAGACTGTTTCTTGTCTAGCTGGTGCTTGCATGGGCTGATTTTATTTTGTTATGCAGTATTGGTGCACTACTTCTAGAGCAAAGTTCCAGAGTTAGCACATGCAAATGTCATTTGTAAATTTAGTTCTTTCCAGACATGAGCAAATGCCATTGAGGCTGTGAATAACCATGGAGTACTGCCTTCTGAAAAATCACCATTTCTCTGTAGCTGTGCTAAAAAATAAAAATATTTTAATCCCTTGCTTCATATTTATATGAGGTTCTTCCGCATAGGTCAACATAAATGTTTTTGTGCATTATGTATATTACTTCTGCCCCTTATATTCTTTCATTCCCACTCATTCACACTTTTGTTACTCTCTAAAAGCACTCTTCAGTGTTTTGAGGTTTTTTCCCTACAAGTCTTGCTATTGCTGGGAATCCACTCCCCTCAGCCCTCACCTGAATCTCACGTTAACCATCTGCAGGTGCCACGGCTGGGGCCTGTGGATCAGTTCTGGTGTCTGTGCAACAAGCCCTGCCTGAGCAAAAGCTGTGCCAGCTTTGCCACAGCCCTGCATCCATCTGCCCAGGAGGCAACTGAGAGCAACAACAGTAATCTTGTTCCCTCTGCACTTTGCCTCTTTGTCTCAAATTGGGAAGAGAAGGAATTAGGGGAAACTGCTCGCATAGGCTCACAATACATTCAGACCATGGACTGTATTTCATGTTTAAGCTGTTAAACAAGTAAAAAGTTGCAATTATTTTCAAACATTTTTATTTTTGCGTGGGATAATTTGATGGCTTAATTTATAACCATTCAGAATAAGGTTCTTCTTCCTTTTCGGTGAAACACCTGATTTAAACTACTGAAATAGTACCTATAGCTGCCATTAATATTTAGTGCTGTATTACGTTATTGCTCATTTAATAGTGAGAGAATTGGAGCTCCTCAAGAGTAGAAACAAATTTTCCAGCTCTTGAAAATGCTGAGATTTAGTAATACAGTGTGCTAAAGAGTCTGATAAACTATCATGTATCAGGCAAAAATATGAACTTCTAATGGTTATGTGAAACAAAATTTCAAGATACTGCTTTTGACAGAGCTTATCATTTGGTACATTTGTTTTGATCACCTCAAACTATTTTAAATGAATGGTGTAGAAAATCACTTTGTTAATAGGATTCAGCACTGTATTTCAGTCTGTGAAATAGTAATTAATCAATACAGAAAAGCAATCTATTCTAGACAAAACATTAGTATTCAAAGTTTGTGTACTTCAAGAAAAAGGGGCCCTATCAAATAAATATTTTAACTATAAATACTTTCTGTGAAACTGTTAATAAGTCTACTTAGGCTAATACATTTTAGCCAGTAACAATAGTCTAAACCTCTACATTTTCAAAGCATTATAAAGCTGCTTTACAACATTCTGTGATCTATTTCCGTAGAATACACAGTGAATTTGGTGTCATAAGCCATTCAGGAGTGTCCTTGTTAAGAGGATATGAAAAGTTTCCAGCTCTGGTGTGCTAAGACTACTTCCTTTCTTTTCATCAAAGCACTGGCAGAAAGGAACACTGCTCTAACATCTTCCGTCAGGAAGGGCAAGACCTTCTGTTCTGTCTTTACTAAACCACTTTACAGTTCTGAGTACACAGCATCCATTTGTCAGAGTCAAATTATTTGAAAAACAGACTCAACTCAGACAAGTAAATAATTGAGAAGAAATAATATTCCTTTTTTCTTCCCACACTGACTGATTTGCTGACAGTCAAAAGTCATTGTGGCTGTGGGGCAGCTGAAGGACTGGCAGGGAGCAGGAAGAGTGTATTTAGAAGACAGTGAAAAATCAAGAACAAGAATTGCAATTTGCTCTGTTAGCACTAAGAGGAAAGTCTGGTACTGCTATGAGAGATTTTCCCTCTTGTAGATGAAAATGTTCAATTCTGGTCTGGAAACTAGGAATTGTTCTGCTGCGTCTTTAGGAGCCTGAGTGTCCTCTGTGATACTGTGACTGAGCCCTGATCTTTCCATCACTTACACTCATCCTCATCCTGGGGTTCTGTAGAGTGCTTCACCTCCTCCTTGTCTGTCTCAGAGTTATATCCTACAGGAATCTTGGGCATGGAAAATTCTTTAAGATTATTATTGCCTATTATTAATATTTCAATGCCTGAGTAACTGTCTTCTGACTTTTATAGCCTTGTTTATAGCATCCATTATGAAAAGGTAGTTGTTTTTTATTTCTATTGTCAGCTGCTCAAGTGAAATATGAGCAGTGTAAGATCAGTGCTGTTGTCCTGATCATAACATGAAAACAAACCAAATGTGCAATTCCTCAGCCTTACATGACAAATTCAAACTTTAGCCTATGATGTGCTCACTGTTCCTTAGTTTGTCTGTGGCATAAGAAGATCTCTCCTAAATCTTTACCCTTTCCCTGGCAGTGTAAAAATCTTGTCTGATTTGTTTGTTCCTGATTTTATGCAAAATTTCTTTAAATAATATGAGTTGAGCGCTAGGACTCTCCAAAAAGGAGGGAAAATTAGCCTTTTCCTGAAGGGCAGATTCTTGGAGGCAAGCAGGGAGTGAAGATGGTTGAAAAAGCAGAAAGCCAGCCTTTAAAAGTGATAGAAAAGACCCTTCCCAGGGTCTGTCAGGCACTGGGTCAAGTTTACTGCAGCCCAGGAAATACAGTTACATAAAACCAAGCCTGGGGAATGGTTCCCAGCTCTAATGACACTCTGCATATGACAAAAGGCGCATGATTTGTTCTGGCATAATCAAGATGATCTTTATATACTAAAAATCAGGTACACTGTATGTTACTGTGGTATCGTTTCCCTTTTTTAATCTAAAAACCTTGGTTCTTTCTTCAGGACTCTTACTAAAGGAAGGTGTAAGCAGAGCTACCTCATTGATTTAGGGTCCTTCACAATGGTTAGCCTAGAGTGAATTCTTTTTTGTGCAGCTGATGTTCAGTACTGCTGTACTTGAGTGGGGGTGGTTTATTTGAGGGTGGGAGTTTAAGCATTATCCTTAGCCTAAAGTGTTGATGTGGGTTTGATGGCCCAGGAGCAGTGACAGGTAGCACCTAACCCCAGCAGAATGCCAACTTTCATACATGGAAAATCCCAAATTAGTCCTTACCTGGGATTTCAGTGATGTGAGGCCTGGGAAAAGGTAATGCTGACTACAGAGCTAAGCAAACTGGGCTCTTAGTGAGGGCAGAAACAAACACCTGGTACAGCTGTTCCTGGAATTAGCCCTTTGTGTACCCTGGTGAAGTTTGACAGCTTTCTCTGCAGGTACGTAAGGTTAATTATATAACTGAATCTTAACATCTTTGAAATTTTCTTCACATTACTGTCCTCACCAATGATTGTCAAGGGTGTGATTTTGATATAGGTCAGGTTATATAAGGCCATAGTGCTGGTCTGTCTCTAATGGTGAAAGAAATTTTCAGGCAGAATTACTCTCTCAGGATATCTAAAGGACAAAATTGACTTGCTTGCACATCTGCCTCCTGGAGCAAAAGAGACACCAAAAAGAGCAGGAGGGAAGTGGCCCTGTGTCTGAACTACTTCTTCCCTGAATGGGTATTAAAGCAGACATGGTCCATGGGGACAGGAGAGAACCCCCCAAGCCTCAGCTTTGGTTCTCATTACTACTATTTTTCTTCTTTAGCATAAAAATACTTTCCGATTTGACTTTTTACCTTAAGAGTCTCAAGGTCTTTTCAAATAATAAAGAGGTGCAGCAAGGCAGGAGAGTCACCTGTACTCTGTAGGAATAAAGTGCAGTAGATGATTTTTCCTCAAAAAAATCATCATCAAAAAAATCTGCACCACAGCAAGAATAGAATTAGAATTCATGATCTTCTGTTCTTATTCTCCCTTTTAGGTTTTAACATCCTGTTTCATTCTTCTGAGCAATGCAAACAAATCGTTAGCTTGTCCTGGAGCGCACTTTGCAAGAGCTTACCCCAGGAAGTTCTCTGAGTTCATTATTTCTGATTCGGTTTATCTGAGGACATAGCAAATGGACCCTTTTACAGAGTGAGAAACTTCTTCTATTAAACCAAGGTTTATAGGTTTGCACTCTGATCCCTTTATTGCTATACATTCAGGGGCAAAAGCAGAGGAAGGGAGCAAGTTACATGATTCGGTAATTTTTTGTACCAGAAGCAGAAGACAGACTTCCTCATGGTTTCTCTGAAAAGGTCTTGAGCTCATACAAGGCATTTTGGGAGGGAAGGAGTTTGTGTACGGTTCCTAAAGCTCTGTCAGGAAAGTGGTGACACAAGTGAATGACTTGTCACAAGGTTGTGCTGTAGCTCACCTGGCTGTAAGTCACTGTTTCTAACAGAGCCACCCTTAAGGCAGTGCTGGAGCCTCACAGTGCAATTCTGCTGGACGCTGCATAGAGAGGGTCTTCAGGAGAAGCCTTCAACAGCTACTTTATTATCATGGATACAGCAGAAGGCTGTTGTAGTTCCTGTTTTCTAAGAAATTCATGTTTTCTATTCTATTTTTCTTCTGTGTTCTCCTGTCCTTCTCTATTTTCCTCTCTCCTTAACTTATGATGGAGAGATCAGATTTTCTATAAAGCCCTTCTGTGGAATAATCTTATTATCTTCACATGCCACCCCTCACTGACACAAAAATCACCCAGTGCAGTCAGAGAACTGACTGATGATTCAAGGCAAGAAGCACCACAAGAGTTAAAAGTTGGAGAGTCAGAAAAAGGAGAGCCACTGTGGGCAGTGTAGCAGCAGCCTGTATCGCTCAGCCTTGGACTTCCTCCAGAAATTTGGGTATTCAACAGATAAAGATTCCCCCTGCTGTTCACCCAACACCACTGGATCATGCCAAGAAGGCTGGCATAGCTTGCACAAATCTGTCACCTCAGAGAAGTGGTACAAGCACACCTTAATGCAAGAGCACCAGGGCAGATCTCACACAGTGTCGTGCTGATTATCTGTGTCCCGATGCCTCCGTGGGTACAGCAGAGCTCTTTGCTGCATTTTCCTTCTTATCAAGAGAAAGATGGGGCAGATTTCAGTGCACTTGACAGATCTTTGCTGAATTTCAGCTGTAATAGAAACACAAAGACATGTGGAAGGTTCGGTTTAGGAGGGTGTTTTCTTGGAGAGCTGAATTTGCATTCAAATATGTCACCCTAGATATATGTCCCTTTTTAAACCGAATTTCTGAAGGAAGCACTACTTACCAGCACAAAATTGATTTTGGGAGAATAGGGATATAGGTTTTTTGAGCAACATTTATCTATTGGCTGAATTGTGAAAAATTGTAACTGCATCTTCAGTAGTGTAAGTTATACCCACTTTTGGTTTAAGGATGTATTGCACAGAGATTGGTTGGCATTTGAACACTTAGGAGTAGGGAGCCCTTAGTGTTCTCTGAACTTGTCATACTTCAGATAAAGCTTTAAAGCCTAAAGCTGTCTGATTGAGGTTGTTGGGTTATGATGCCTATCCAGAGCAGGGGCAGACTTAACATGGACCATATTTGATGACCAGTTTCTGATTAATTTTTATCTGAGTGATATAAAAAACCCCACTAAAACTTTTCTGTGCTGAGAAGCTCTGGGAGTATAAAATGTCATGTCACTAATTGAGACTACTCCTGAATTCTGTGTTAAGTTTCATCCTGTTTAACAGCCAATCTACTTGTCAGGGAATTAAACCCAGCTCCCTAAACTGGCATAATAAAAAGATGAGAAATTTGGAGGCTTGGACCTGAAGACTTCAGAGCCAGAATGTCTTGTGCCTGCTCCCAGATTCATTCAATCTTTATGTTGGAGCCCTGAATAATCATAATTGTTCATTAATTATCGGGCTCAGTATAACCAGAGTCTAGAATATCTTAAAAGAATTGCATCTCAGTTGGAAATTCTCTTGATTTCACCATTTCCCATGAAAACCTCATTGTGCTTTGACTGCCTTGATAATTACTTGCTCATTATTAGGATAAGGCAAAAAGCCTGCAAAATCTGTGAGCTCAATAAAATCATTTGTTTTGACGTGCCTGATTGTTCTTTGGAGATTGATAAGGAATGCAAACAGCACTTTACATCTGAGTAGTCAAACCAACAACTGTAAAATTCAATGCTAATCAAATTCTGTCACACTTTATATCAACTCAATGCAAAATGAAAAACAAAAGTGTAGTGGAAACAGGCTCTGCTTCTTTAATGAATGCATTTTAACCCCATGAAGTCCAAACCCTGGGACTCTTCAGTTTCCCCTGAGCTCTCCAATGCTGTATCTAACAGATATAACATGTTATAGCTAGCAGAACCTGTCTGTGGCTGCAGCCAGAGGTGATTGCCAGGTAACAGGTAATCCCCCTAAATTGTTGTTCATCTCACACTCTTCAGCTGTTTATAGCAAAACATTTGTTTTTCTCCATGTGTATAAGGGGTCATCCCCACTGAGCTGCCCCCAAGACAGACATCTGCAACATACTCAGCTAAAATTAAGTAGGTTGCTCTTCTCCATTTGATCTGGTGTGTTTGAAATTTCAGGCAGCAGCTGTAACTGTGCCTGTGCCTATTTAGGTCTGTGCCAAGCACTGATGTTGTAAAGTCTTGCTTTTATTGGCAGCCTGATCGCTCCCCACTGAGGTGTCTGCGGGGTCTCCTGCATGCCCTGCTGGCTGAGTCCATCCCTGGCTGCGCTCCCTACTGGGCTTGCAGTGAGCTCAGCCCCAGCTGTGAATGGCACAGGAGGGAACCAGCACTCACCAGGGCTCAGAGGCTTGTAGGCTTCATATGGGAGGGGAACACCCTGGTCCCAGTGTAGGAGATGCCTCTAGGCTGGAGCAAATATCATGGGACGCTACCCCTCAGCATACCCTCATAGCTCTAGTTATCTACATAATTCTAGCAGCAAAAGAAATCAGAACCAGCGCAGAAGAATCTCAGTCCAGAAGACAGTTATTATTTTAGCAAGTGAAAAGTGCAATTCATGCTACTTCAACAATGACTAAGGAGTAAACAGCATTATAGAGAATAATAATGGATGTCATGGTTTCTATGGATGTCATGGTTCCTCTGGATGTCTCCACAGTCTGTTGACACCATCTTCCCTTTACAGGGGTTGAATTAATGCCAAAGGCTACCATCCATCCTCCTGTATCTGCCAGACTTTGGGAGTGTTGGTGCATGCTGGGTCAGGTGTGAAAAGCAATGCACAATTTTATCAGCAACATCTGAACAACCCTGTGGCCTATGTTCCCTCACAACTGACAGCAACTACAACATTTACATTTAAGGAAGAGAAAAAAATCAGTAGCTTCAAAAATTGTTCATGGAAGGAATTGTAGTAAGGCTAGTTGGTGGCTAAACTATAGTGTAGTTTCAGTCTTTTTTGTGTTACAGACATTAACTTATTTCCGTGACAGTGGGGAAGGTTCTGTTTTCCTCTCTTGGCCCTATCATTCATCAGCCTTAACTACATAACTGTCCCCCAAGAATTAGCACTCACAGCATATTAATCCATAGCAATAAATTAACATAGTGCTGAGTGAAACACGAGATACAACACAGTTGAGGACTAGGTTTTCTCATTTTCTCAGAACTTACCAACAGCTTCATGGAGATGAGCTGTATCCGAGGAATATTTCAGTCATTGGAAAACGCAGAAAGACCCTGAAAGCAAAGAAGTGCCATGAAGCTTGCTGAGGCAATCCAGGTTAACTGGATATCCTGAGCTCTGGAGAGAGACTGGAGATGCTGTGTTACAGAACTATTACAAATTTTCGTATGCTTGGATTACTTCAAGACCATCGTCACTGGAGCTCCACTTTGTTCTCTGTGTAATCTATTTAGGTCTTCTTCATTATCCAAAAAAAGTTGTTGCTTAAGCTTAGTTTGGTGTCAGAACCAAGAGCTCAAAGTGCCTTAAAGCAGTAAGGGCTGTTGGGAGCAGCTCACGTCTTTTCTCAGTTGTTTCTTAGCAGGTGGTAACATCAGTGCTGAGTCAAATCCAGGCAGTGGAACCGAGCATCCTCCTGCCCAGCAGAGCCACTGACTCTGAGCTGCCTGTCAGCTGCATGGGGAGCATGAAATTAATCATGCTCAGGGCCAAAGGATCTCTATTTGAAAAATCAGTATTTAGAAGAATTTGGATAATATTCTGTAAAATGTTACTATCAGCATTAGGTGCAGTTACCCATTGTGCTTAAACATGCAATGGAATTATCATGTTCATTCTGAATTAAATATATTTCTACCCATCTAGTCTTGGGAGCTTAGAATTTTAGAGTGACTAGGATTTGGAGATTGCCCTTCCTGGGCTAAATTTCCACCCACTGAGAAACCAAAGTCAAATACTCAAAGAATATCAGATTGTAGAAGCAGAAGGAAACACAGCTTTCAAACACACTAATATAGTAGAACCAAGTATGAATAAAACATTTTATCAAAGCTAGAAAGCAGGATTGTGATTAACTGGCCTTAGGCCAATCCTTTAATTTTAGTGAGAGTTTTGGTTTTTGCTTCCCAGTTTTATTGCATTTGATTTTGTCTGTTTGCAATCTAATAATTACTGGCAATGCGAACATCAGCAGCTAACATACCTCACTGAGCTGAGAGGATTCTGAAATGCTGAAACAGAAGAATATCAAAATGACAGCATGCTGTAATTACAAGCAACTGTAAGAGGAGTCAGATATAATGACTTCTGTTCCCCTTCAAGTTCAGAATTGGCAGGTATATCATTTTGTCTTTAACACTGGTAAAAGTGGCTTATGGAAGGCTTTTTTAGCAATCTGGTATAAGTATTATCTTTTTAAGTGTTCTTGTTTTTTCACGTGATTAAAAGCTGCTTTTCTCACCACCCTGGATGAATGGGCACATTCTATTTTACACATCCAGTATCAAGAATTCTATATTAGGGCTAGTACTTCAGAAAGATAAGTTCCAGAAAGAGCAACAGCAATGTTCATATTCTACAGTGTTACATGGAAGATGTAAAGAGAAGCCTGGCAAAGGAAAATGATACCAGCTGTGTTTTGACTGCTCATGTTTCCTGTTGGGAATAAACATCCACCTCGAGGGTCAGTGGTTGATGGAGGGGATTACTTGGGGAGCCTCTGTCTTCAGAAGAGTTTAGAAGGCTCAGGTAATATTCTCAAGAATAGATTAGGTACAGGTGTATTTGTCTTGGGGCTGGGGACAGAGTGCCTCATGGCTCCGTGCCCCTGCAGACTGTGCTCGCAGTTGTTCACATGCATTGTCCCAGCCTGGATCACCCTGTCATTGCCATTGCCATGGTTCTGCAGATTTTCTCTACCCACACAGTATGACACTGGCTACTCCCAGCTATTTTTTGCTCACATTTTCTTGAAATGCTTAGGGATTTTTATGTAAATAACAGTTGATAGCCTCTCCCAAGCAAATATTACATCACCTCCTTTACAGTCCAGTCTTGACCTCTGCGCCTACACAAACACCATCCTTATTCCTGTGAAGAGGGTGTGTAAGCCTTGTTCTTTAAATGCTCAATAATTTTGTAGTTCTGTATTTTCAGAGTATTTTAAAAGCCTGCTCCTGGCAACACTCATAGTCCCTTCCTTACTTTTATGTTGGTGGCTGGACAGATGTCTTTAAACAAGAATTATACATCTCCTAGATGGTAATACCTCCTTGTTCACCATTTCATTTTTTAAAAGTGTGACTTGGGCACGGTGAATACCCTGCATATTTAATGATTTATGGGCACATGCTGTATCACTTCTAATGAGCTAGCAATGTAATTTTAAGTGCTCTGTCAAGAATACCAGAGAAGAACTAGTCCAAAGTGGAAGAACAACCAGTTCTGTTTATGGATGCTTTGGTTCATTCTGCTTGTTTCTGTCAGGCAAAACCACAGCACTGAATTCTTTGCTCTGGCTTGTCTGGTCTTTTATATAGATTTTAATGAGTGCATTTCACATTTAAATACATTCACTGATCTGAACTTGCTTCTTATTTTGCATCTCCTCAGAATTATTAAGACCTAATGGCAGACAGTATAGTAGGTTTCTAAATTTCAAAGCTCCAGAATTAGTATTGGTATTTTAGCCTTGAAACTTGCTGTCTTCACAATTCTGTAGTGATATCAGAATGTGAAGCTTCAAACAAAAGCCAATGTCCTCATAATGCACTATTGATTTACAAAATAATTACCAAATAATTGTCTTGGTAAGTATCAGAAAGCTGAACTTTAGCTGTTTCTAGGAAATCTCAACAAAATTCTGCCCAGAGGAAATTTCCTGTGTAATGGAAAAATGAACGAGAGTGGACAAGAATAATCTCCCTTTAGGAACCTTCCTCTGGGGTAAGAAAAAGAGAGGCAGTTTCTGCTGTAATACTACAAAAAAACACCCCAAAAAACAAACAAAAATACCAACAAAAAAACCAAACCAAACCAACAAAAAACCCCAAAACTAAACAAACAAACAAAAACAACAAAAAAACCAACACTGAAAACAAAACAAACAAAAACATACACAAAAATTAACTAACAAACAAACAAACCAAAACCAAAAAAAACAACCCCCCCCCCGAAAAAAAAACAAAAAAAAACAACCACAAAAAAACAAAAACAAAAATACATTGCCAGCTTCTCTGAAGAAACAGTCTGCTTGGACACCTCTTTTCTGCCAGTACACCAGTGTGTATTTTCTTCCCTATATAAAATAGCTCAAGCCTTCTTCATAATGCTCATCCTGCAGAGACTGGAAGTGAGGGTTTTTAGGCTTTTAGGTAACAACAGCAGGCCTAAAGAAAATCTGGCACTTCATCCCTATCCAGCTCCAATCCACACACAAGTTAAAAGTTCAAGCTTGAGCTATCTTGCCTAGCAAAAACAAGTTGTTTGACACTAAAGCTACAAACACTGTAGACATGAGTTATCTACCAATTACAACACCTTATCAAGAGGTTATCAACTGCTAATCCAATTAGTGTGCTCTGCTGGCTGCTGTGAGACTCCCTTGGTCCTTCCAGGCTCCAGGTAGGCAGTAATTCACACGCACTGTGAGAGATAACACTGCAGGAAAGACAAGCTCTAAAAACTCTCCTAAAGGAGGACGAGTAAATCACTAACTGTCCCAAGAGTAATTGAGATGCCATGATCACTGGAGCAGGCAGTCTGTAATCACTTTTTATTGACAGCTCCTAAAGATCAGTCTTCCTTGGGAGCTGCCGGCAAGCAAGCGTGTGTGCAGGGCCTGGCACAGCATGGTGACCAGGCCGTGGCACCCAGTGATGCACCTTGGCTCGGGACAGCCCTCCCACCCCTCAGAGAAGGCTGTGCACAGCTCCCTGCTCACTGCTGAATTCCCAGCACGTCCCCAGACACAGCCCAGGTGTGGACACACACATTTAGAGAGCTAGGGAATTATAGCTTGGAAATCCTTTTCAGGCCTGGATTTCTCCTGACTCTCAGCTCCATTCCCAGGCTGACAGGCTGACTGCAGCTTCAGTTAGGGAGGAAGTCTCCCAGGGTGATAATATGGTGAAAAACAGAGTGGAATTCATAATAAAGATTAACACCTGGTGTCTTTCCAGTGGGATACATCCTGAGGTACTGTCCTAGGGATGTTTTTCCCAATTGTCCAATGAACTACTGTCCTGTTCTAGCTGCACTAACACACTTTAAATATGGGCTGTCTGTACAATAAATTGGCCTTTTTTCCCTAAAGAGCTCCGTGTGTGTTGCTGTCCTTTCTCTCTCTTTGCAGGGCAGTAACCACACCCAGGGAGTGTGGCAGCTTGTGTTCCCAGAGCCAACACTCTCAGCTCATCTGTACTATGCTCTAGGCAGGACAAAGGCAGACGTAGCTGATCTTGTCACGAAACACTTGCAAATGCTCTTTCTCTATAATTAAATATTGGACTTTAAAATTTATTAAATTGGTATGTGAATTCTTGAAAAACTTCATTTTTAAAAATCACTTGCTTTCTTGTACACATTTGGGAAGCCATGTTTCATCTCTGGATTTGCTGTCTCAGCTTTATAAACACCTGAATACAGTCCTGGGAAAACAAGAATGTTAAAGACAGCCTGGTACCAGGTACCACCTGTCGCCCTGGAAGGGGGTTTTAACCCTTTCAGTGCAGCAGAAATAAGATGCACAGCTACATGGTCGTCCTTCATGACAGGAAGAAAGAGACAAGTTTATTCAGAAACACACTTGGTTTTATAGCATGACTGCAACTCCAAGAGTAGAGAAAAGGTGATTGGTTCAGAGAGAAGACACCCCATTCCCAGGGCCTGGTCACACACCACAACAGATGTTCTATCTTGTTATTAATTCCTTTTTATTTTGACCAAATTATCACCCTGGGAGAAATTCTCCCTAGCCTTGAGCTGGACCAGCTCATCGGCTGGGAACAGAGCTGAAAAGCTCCAGCCTGGAATATTTTTCAGGCTCTAACTTTCTTACTTTCTCAATATATGTCCCACACCACCCAACAACCCACGAAACATTCCACTGTACCACAATAAATTGGACCCCAAATACACTTGGCTAAGATGAATAGAGATTCTTTAAGTGTGTTAAAACATAAAGTGATTTATTACATGTGCAGTTTGTGTGTTGGTACCAATAACAATTTTGCATCCCCTTTTTTGCAGGAGGTGAAGTCACCAAGCCCAGGTTTGCTCAGTATTTCCATGGCAGCCTGGCCAGTCTGACAATCCGGCCAGGGAAAATTGAAAGTCAGAAAGTGATTTCCTGTTTGCAGGCCTGCAAAGAAGGTCTCGATATTAATTCTCTTGAGAGTCTTGGCCAAGGAATAAAGGTGAGGGATGAACTGACATCATTTTTGATAAAAATTTAGATCTGATTTATGAAGTGGAGAGCCCAAGGTAGAGTACACACGGTACAAATGTACTCCCAGGAGCAATGTAATTTCCCATAAAATCATGCAAAGAAAAAAGAGAACAGTAGAAAAGCTGTGACACTGCAAAGAAAAATGTTTCCATTATTGCAGAGCTAGATGATCAGAAAGTAAGGTACTGCTGGTATTTCAGAGTCTCTATGAATTGCCAGGTTGTGTTTTCATGCTTATTTTGTTACTTCTACAGAAATAGACGCAATTCCAAAGATTTACTGAATTTTGATCTCAAGTAGTTTTAAAGCAGTGGAATACATAAGTTTTAATGCAATAGCATTCTAAAATTCAGTGTGTTCAAAGAGGAAAACTTTATGGTACATGAAAATTGAACAATAAAAACCCCTAAAGTCAAGGAATGAAATTTTTAGATTTGCATATAAGTAATTTTCTATGTTCATTATGCATATGACTACTCGTAATGTAGAGCTTTTTCTAAGACTGGAGAACAACAGACAGGGAAATCATGTTTCAGTTGACCTAGTGGCCAGGTGGCTTTGCATTCATTCAGATAATTCTGGAATTCTGTTCTTTGGGTATACATATAGGATCTTGGCTATTCCAATGCTCACATGAGCTGCATTGTCAGTTTTCTTTTACTGACAGAAACCATTGTTTGGTGACAGTGTTCCTGTGTTCAGTGTAAATGCGCTTGTGAAGCTGTTTCCTAGCACACAAATACCTCTTCCAAAGGAGCTGAGCTTCAGTTCCAGCCCAGGAAGTCCCTTTGGATGCCGACAATCCATCCTGAGAAACTGAACAGAGGTGTTTTGGTGTGGGGTTTTCAGAGGGGAGGAGGTTGGTGCTATAACTCTTCATCTGGAACGTGCAGTGCAATTCCACAGACTGCATTTTATTAGCCAAGCCCTTCCATTGTACAGACTGACCTGAAATGTGCTCAAATGTCTGTCCAGGTGATGAGAGTTTGCAGTGGTGTAGTAAAACTGACACCTTGTGTGAAAACAAGGGTAAAAATGAAAATTGAAAGTGCAAAGGTAAGGAGGAATTTTGCTAACTCTAACGTTTACATATGAGGAAAGACCCCAAAGAATTATTTTATCATCCTACCAACAACATCATTAAGAATTTCACATTGCTGCTTCTCACAGCAACAGGACACAGGGGTTGGTTAAAGCTGTTTTTAAAAGGCAGCAGGTAGGGATTTCTGGAACCCACACGTGTATGCCTAATAATTAGCTATTTGCTGCGATTTTCCATGAATTAAAGCACTGTACACTTCATCCATGGTGCTTAAAAGCATAGTAATTCCTCCCCTATTGTTGCCCTCTGAAACCTGACAGTATTTGAGTCACCCCAGTTTCATGGGCTTGGGAAAATCCTTCTTCTACCACCCACTGCTGCTCCAGGATTTGTGACTGGCTTTCTTACTGTACTGGCAGTGCAGAGGGAAAAAGGAAGACAAGGGATTGTTTTCTGCCTTTTCATGGTTTTGCAAACCTTCAAAACATCTTCATTTTCTGAAGTACAGATGAGGCGTAGTGGAATTTTTAAAGTTACTGATGTTGCTTTTACTGCCTCGGCAGGCCAACAGTGAGAGCAACAGCAGGAGGCAAAAATGAAAGGAGCAGCCAGAGAGAGATTATGGAAGGGTTTCTTTCGGGGGCTGACAGAAGGAAGCTCAGCTGAAAGCAGAACAGTTGCCTGACCTTGAAGAGAAAATGAGAAAGTGCTATGGTGTCAAAACCAAACACACCTGATCCCAGACAGGCAGGTGTGACAGCTGCACAGACCATGGGTTCTGTGGGGCTGTCTATGTGGTGCTTTGTAGATTCAGTGTTGGCAGACTGATGCTGGAAGGTGTTTCTGGGCACTTTGGACCATGGAGAGTCACCCTTTAACCACCTAAGAAAGAGCAGTGCAGCTGCAGTTTCTGACACCATAGTGTTGGACGTTTTTGGGCTGCAGCCTAATTTTCAGATATCTGTAACAGCTCTCTGAGACACTGTCTAAAATGTTGCTATTTTTAGCTTTTTTTAATGAGAAAGAAAAAATGGCTCAGACTGGGGCTTTCTCATCCCTTTGGCAGTGTTCCAGCTGTTTTGGCAGCTGAGCTATTAACTGGCTAGCTAGAGTCTCCTTTTGCTAATTTTATTCTCTACTGCTGCTAGCTTAAAGAGAGGAAAAAGAACTGTATGCAGGCTGGGATTCATGTTAGTCCTCCTCTTTGTTAAAAAATACCCTTCAGTGTGTTGTGACCTTCCTGCACAAGCTTTAAACCCAGTCCTCCATGTTCTGTTTGACAGAGGACCCAGCGCTTCCTCCTGTTTTTCAGTCTGTTTGATGTGTTTTGCTTTATAACCTTTCTGGCTGTAAGGGAGTGTGGGCAGCCACTGTCTGTATTTAACAGAACGCCTTCACATAATCAATGCCCAGCTTTGGGGGGGTCTACCCAAGAGAGAAAGGTGCATTTGTGTTCTGTGCTGACAACGGTGGGGTACAGCGTCAAGGGGCTTAGGCTGGTTTCCTCTGCAATGCAGATGGTTTACTGGACCAATTAACAGACAAAACAAGGAATTAGGATTAATTACGATGAAGGTAAAACTCAGTCATTGGTTATGTCACAACAGTGATGAAGTTTCTTGGTCAGCAAGACTGATCTGTGTTCAATGCAGTGGAGCAGAGAAGGCTCGGGGCTACAAGAGCAGGCAGTGACTGCAGGGTTTGCTGGCCCAAGTGAGCAGCTCCATCTTAAATCATGACACCCTTATTGACCACCAGACAGGATGGAGAGTCCCCTTTACTGTGTCTGATGTTAATGAAGATGTAGGAGGCAAATGTTGTAATTGTTTTGTTCGTTCACATTGAATAGATCTCAGAAGGGTAGTCCAGAATAAAACCACACAGAAAGCAGCCAAAATATGCTTCTGCATGCTAGACTGGCTCAAAAGACAGTGCTTATATATGAGCAATGTGTTTAACCTAAAAAGATTACATAGGAATAATAATCATGGTGGTAAGGTTTTGAACTTCTACAGAGTTAAAAAATAAATAGCATTGGAAATTGCTGCAGAAATTGTATCAGCAAGGTTAATAAGGCTGGACAAAGAACAGCAAATCTGGATTAATTTATTACAAAATTAATTATAACAGTAGTTTTTTAGGTGACTGATACAAGCACATGTTTTAGAGAACAGCATGTGGATTCAGCCAATGGTAGCTACTAAGATTTTTTTTTCTTAAATCATTACATTTTTAACTTATGTCTGTGCAACATTCCTTAAAAATTATATTATTTTGTACTCTGTACCTTGTCCCTTAAATACTAATTACTTGCATTTCTCCTAGTATCACTTCAACCCTTCCCAGTCAGTCCTTGTCATGGAAGGAGATGACATTAAGAATATAAATCAAGCCCTCCGAAAAGTCTCATACATCAACTCCAGGCAGTTTCCTACTGCAGGCGTACGACGTCTCAAAGTGTCATCTAAAGTCCAGTAAGTTATACTTCACCTGAATTGAACAGATTAGGAACATTTTTAATAAATTACTTTTTTCTTTGGCTACATAAAAATAATAATTTTGGCTAAATTAAATTGATAAATCATACTGCTTTGTTATTGAACCTAAAGGATTAATTTAATTTACTTTTATTACAATTTACATGGCAGTTTTCTCTTGATATTATCTTCTTCAGAAACCTTTCTTGTTAATGTAATGCATTCTCTTTATAGTTTGGGGCATACAGTCTGGACCCAACAGCGCATTTATTGCAATCTTATTTACTTTTCATTTTAAACATTTATAGTTCCTTCTGGGATAGCCAGAACCGTGACTTTTTAAAGCAGGCCCGTTCCATCTAACAGAGGAGATGTCTGCAAGGGCATTGCTTGAAGCAGCCTGTGTGTGTCTGTCCCCGATGTGGCCGTGCTGTCCCTGCAGCACTGCTGGAGGCTCTGGGGCAGGGTCCGTGTCCGTCCCTGTCCGTCCCTGTCTCTCTGTGCAGCACCTGCTCAGTGATGTTCAGAGCTGCCCACGGCCTCTGCTGGGCTCCCCTGGGCTCAGCTCTGTCCAGAGCAGGCAAAGCAGGGCTTTGGAGGGCAAACAAGCCCAGTTCTGCCAGCTTTCCCAGCTGTAGGCACAGCTGTTCCCAAGTGCCAGGGCCGGGCTGTGGGCTGAGCTCCCGGCTGGGAGAGCAGCTTCCGAGGCTGTGCCACTGGAACCAGCCCAGCCTGCACATCCCAGGGCTGGCCCAGCTCCTCTGCCAGCATGAAATGAGGCAAAGCTTGTCAGAAGATTTGCTTCCAAAGCACACTGCTGATTCAGATGAAAATGGAAGTGCAGGCAGCTTTTGTCCCCTGCAGATATTGGAGGGTCCCAAAAAGAGTTCATGGTGGGACCAATTTAAATGGAGAATTAGGCCCTTTTATTCACACATGACAAGATAACCATGTTGTGTTAATTAGCTAGCACTTTCTGACTTTAATGTTAGGTTTACAGAAGTTAGTTGCTATCTAGTTAACTTTTTTAGCCATTTACTGCTCTCTTGAATGTCAGTTAAAGATTAAAGTATTATTCTGATAGTGACCTTAGGAAAGACTGAGCTTGCCCCTCAGAGTGGGTATCTGTGAAGGTGGGAAGGGAGGAGAGGGCCAGAGCTGGCCTGTGTGCACAGTAGTACAGAAACATGTCCTCATGTGTGGCAGTGCCCGAGGATGGATTGGGCTGATCTCAGAGCCTTGAGCTGGGTTTGGGGCAGTGCCAGTACCACATTCCTCTGATGTCCAACGTGTCACATGCACTTAACTAATGTATTTTTTTCAGATGTTTTGGTGAAGATGTCTGCATTAGTATCCCAGATATAGATGCCTATATAATGGTGTTTCAGGCCAATGAGCCCAAGATTACCATAACTGGGATGGACCACTTTGCTAGACCAGCTGCGCAGTTTGAAAGTGAAAGAGGTGTTATTTTGTTACCTGACATCAGGATTGTCAGCACAGTCACTAAAATGGAGCATTCAGTAGACTTCAAAGAACATGACAGAGGTTTGTGTCTTTCTTTTCAATATTATTATTCATTTCATAACATCTCCTCATATTTCTTAAAGGATTGTGCAAACAAGTAATGCAAAGGAAGTCACTTCACCCAGATTAATTAGGCCACAGTAATGCTGTACTGAAGAGATTCAGTTCAACACATTGAAAAGTGTGTTAAATGGTAACAGATCAGAAGGTGCTTCAAAAAAAGCAGATTTTCCATGTAGTGTCCATTTAGTATACTTCAGAATAATTCCTTTCTACTCTTCCTTCCATATTCTGTTACATAGGGTATTTTCATTAGAATGTCTCTGCTTATAACAGAATTTTTAAAATTGTGCCAATAAAGTGAAAAGCAGTAATTGTACAGAAGTTGAAGTTCTGGTCTGCTTTTATGTTTCCAGCTCTGATACCAGCTTGTGAATGATACTTGAGAAAGTAATCTCGTGCCTCAGTTTCCCACCTATAAAATGTATATATAATCCTTTTAAAATATTAATTTTCAATGATGACAGTTTATTCTAATGATAAGCAATGTGGGAATTATTATTCAACACTGTGTGAATGTTCAAAAGCATGAATCAGGTTTAAAATCACTGTCTATAAAGGAATCTTCATTTTGGATGTTTGTGTGGAAGGAAGATGAAATCTTTGGTAATTTGAGGAAACATTCTAAACATTGTTGGACTAGAATAAGCAGCAACTAGATGTACATCTCTGGAGAAGAGAAAATGGATAATGATATGCAAGTTTAGGGGCGTGGATTACCTGAAGCCTACAAATTTGACTAGGGCTGCATTTTTGGATATGTTACAGCTGTACCTAGAGCTTAGGTATCCAAAGAGCTCCTGCATTAGGAGCTGGCAATCTAGGGCATAAGGCTTTCCTGGCTGTGCCCTCCTTCCTAATATACCCTCTCACATCAAATTTGCAAAATGGGAAGGAAGTTCCAGGCTTACAGTGTCTGTGCCCTCAGGGAGCTGCTTAAACAGTTTTGCCACACACTCTGTGCTAAGTTGATCAGAGAATTTAAATATTAATTTGATATGCTACTCTTTTTTCCAGTGACAGAATTATTTTTTACTTGTACATGTTGAAGAACAGTCAGTATATAACTTAATTTCTTTAAGTCACACAGCACAAGATCTTGCTATTAATGATAATGTCCTGCTCTTGGATAGATGGCCAGGTCTTCGTAATGCAAATTGTTTATGGGGCATAGAGTAACTGAGAGAATCATCCAAGCATAGACATGCTGAATGTGCATTTCTCCAGTTTGGTTTTCCTTGAGAAAGCTGGAATCAGTACAGCATTGAAACCCAAAATTTTTTACATTAATTTATTTCCAAGATCAAATTCCAGTTTTCTACTTCCAGTAATGTTCTCAGGTGCATTTTATTACAGAGCAAGATATTTTCTATTTTTCTCACTGGGTGTTTGTAGGCCTTCATCATCATGGCACCTGTACAAATGGGACACTTCTCTTGATCTGCTTCAAGTGTGCTGGATTTAATATCAGTAAAAACAGTTCAGCCATCTTGGCAAAAATTGAAAGCCCTGATGCAAAGCACATAAAATGACTGAGCTTTTCTCTGGTCATTTATCTTCATTTCCTCCCTTTTTTTCATGCTCTATGCCATGGAATCACAGTCAATAAGCAACTGGTAGTAGAGGAAATGCTCCACAACTTGGATTTCTGTGATGTTTTGGTCATTGGTGCAGAACTAGACCCTGAACAAGAGTGTTTAGAACTAGATAATGAGGAGCTTCAAGGAAAACATCTAGATGCCACAAATTCCACTGCAGGATATTCAATCTATGGTAAGTTCATGAAATTTGCTTTCCCTTATTTTGTCACATCAATTATATATTGGAAAGAAAGCTCAAATATGTAAGAAATTGGACAGAAATCTATGATTTTCTAGCCATGAAAATATCCCAAAAGTGACTGTATCGTAAAAAACCACAGTTGCTTCTTGATCTACGGATGTGCTGTGTTTGCCCTTTGGATTCTCAGCATCCCTCTTGCTACTCCTCAAGTAAGGAAAATGGCATCCCTGCTTTCTCTAAATGTGAGGTTCTTGTGAACCATCACAACAGAACATGGGAGTGAGGGGGTTCTTCAGTGTTCTTGTACAATGCTGGAAAATTTGCCATCTTTTTCTGATCACTAATTTATTCTGTACCATTGTTGTTGTATTTATCCATCTGCATTAGGGCCCTACATTTGATTCTGAAAGCTATCCTCATATAATCAAGTATCAGAGAACATTTGATGCCCTGTCATTTCCAGACCATTCTGCTGAGTTATGTGTGTTCTGTGAGCAGTTGATTTGTTGTGCATTGCCAGAGCAGTTTTCCCTTGCCTGTCCCTGAGCTGTCCCTGCCCTCCCACCCTGCAGGTGTGGACAGCACGTTCAGCTATGAGCAGGTGCTGCGGCAGCTCCGCTACCGCAACTGGGGCACCTCGGCCACCTCGGACAGGAAGTTCAGGGTCAAGTGCTCCGAGCTCAATGGGCGTTACACCAGCAACGAGTTCAACCTGGAGGTGAGCAGGGAGTTCAGCCTGGAGGTGAGCAATGAGTTCAGCCTGGAGGTGAGCAATAAGTTCGGCTTGGAGGTGAGCAATTACTGAGTCGTGTTTTCCGACCTAGCACTGAGGCCTAGAGCCCAGGTAACAACTGAAGGAAATTGCAGGACCTACTTAGCAGTATGGTCAAAATTAATAACTGTTTATAAGGACAATTAATAGCTTAATAATTGTTAATAAAATTAACAATTATTTTATGTTTAGGTGACACTTAAAAGCTGATTAATATAGAGAGAAGAAAAAGTCATTACTTATCTAAATAGGTAAATAAAAAATCTTGTTCTGTGCCACTTCAGAGTCAACAGCCAGAAAGGTTAGAATGCATTTTTCATACTACAAATTAGAAATATATTAAGCTGTGTATTTTCCACTGGCATAAAAAAAAGGAGTTAATTTGGCCTTTAGCATCTATGAAGTAGTGTTCCTATCTGCTGTTGAACTTCATAGTCCAATGTAATATACGGAACCAGTAGGCTTGGAGTATAAAACACTTTTTAGTATCTGGTCTCTTGTTTTTCTCTTCCCCCAGGTTAATATTCTACACAGTTCCAACTCCAACTTCATGGACCATGTAAATCACATGATAGTTCAGCCTCAATTTCTCCAATCTGTTCAGCACCCTGAGGGGAGTGTAAGTGCAGTTCACAGCTCAGGTATGTGACACCTTCCCAGAGGCTTCTCACAATGATTGCAGTGTGTCAGTATTTCCCTTGTGGGTCAGCCTGCTCCACAGACTAAAGCCCTGAGGTCCATTGTTTCAGCTTCTCAAACCTCTCAGAGATCATTGCACAGGTGTGAAAGAAGCTAACAATGAATTTTATTCTGTCCAAGAATGTACTTTGGAATTAAAACGTGGTATCCTTTTTTAAAGTCTTCATTAATGGTTTTGAACTCTGACCCCCACAGTAAAAAAAATGCCTTGTTTGTAGTATTGAATGGTATGAAGGGTAATATTTATGCTCATATTGTCCTTTTGCATCTATAGTTCTGTAGCATGTTAATTTCTACCCACTCCTTTCAAAGCAAAAGGAAGAAATTGTATTATTTTTTAAATGCACAATTGCTGCAATGCCTCTGTTAGCTGCTATCAAGGCCTCAATCTGGGCTGTCTGGAGATAAGTTCATATAGTTGTGTGCAACAGGCATGAGGATATATTTTCATTTAATTTTTAGTCTATATGGGTTAAAATATATACCCAAATCTGAAACCTTCTCAGTGAAGTTAAATCCAGGGCAAAGATACCTGTTTAAAAATTGGATTCTGGAATCCTTTCAGCTGAATGGTACATATGTAAAAAAGTAAAGCTGATGTAAGTGTAGGCAGTTATAAGTAGCTACATATAGACATGCTTAGAAAATTACTGTATTTTCCTTTATATTGTACTGACAATTCACTGAAATGAAACTGAATGTTTAATGGATAAACTGTTGCAAACTAGGTTTTTTGGCTCCTAAATATGTTTTGATTTCAGACTTCCATTCTTACAGGCAGGACAAGGCAATAAAATGGGTTATGGACTGGGTTATCCCATTGCTCCTGGAACTGCAGTACCTTGAGGTACATAGGAAGTGGCAGCATTTCTCCACTAACCTAATTATGGAGCTGATTACACGTGGTAGTTCAGAGAGATTTCTTCCTGTGACTAAGTAGAGACAGGGATTTCTCAGAGTGCAACCAAACAGGAAAAATGTCTTGAGTCCTCAAGAGTCTTCCAGGAAGGTTGTAGCACAGGCAAATAGGGTGGCAATGCATTTATTTCTGGGAGCTTGAGATTCAAATCACAAGTATTTGAAACCTTTGAAAATATAAGCTTTGAGATGTACATTTTGTCTCAAGTAAGGTTGAGGCCTCGGTTGTGATCAGAAGGGGCAACATGCAGATAACAGAATTTTACTGCAGAAACTAATTGTCTCTGCACTTATTAACTACTTGTCTTCTGTAGTCAAGTGGCTCAAAGAGCAAAGGTGGGCATGCTCACTTTTAGTTAGGATTTATCATACTCAGGTTAAGATATCTGTGAGCACCATTTATGTGTGCTCCACCTTAGTGGATGGGCACTGGTCAACACCTTCTGTCATCGCAGGCACATGGCAGGTGTCTGTCCTAGTTCTCAGTCCAAAGGAGGGGGTGCTGTGGCTTGAAAATGAACAAAGTTAGTGGGCTTTAGGTGACTTGTTCCACAAGTGTAACTGCATGCCCTTTGCCACCCTTTGTCCCAGTGGTTCCCAGTGTGGCCACGATGGTGATCATCATCTGTGTGAGTGTGCTGGTGTTGGTGGTAACGCTGGGCGTATTCCGGCTGCGCACGGCCCGTCCGCATGGCGCCACGGGCCACGAGGGAGCCAAGGACAGCGACATGGACTGGGATGACTCTGCTCTCACCATCACCGTCAACCCCATGGAGGTACTCAGCTGGGGCACAGCACTGCACCCTGGCCAGGAGCCACTGGCTGGGCTGGCAGCGGGTTTGAGCCTCTTCCAGGGTGCCTTTGTTGAGCTATGTGTGTGTGTACACTCAGGAGCCCAGCCCAGCTCTCAGCTCCGCACACCATAATCAGATATTACTGAGAGCTTCAGATTTGTTGTCATGTATAATTACTAAAGAAGATGGTGAAGAACTCTCAGGTACAGCATCACTTCCATTCCATCCATGTCTGTTTGTAGGTACCCAAGATGATATAGTTGCTTTGGTTTTTACTTTTTCATGTAAGCGTTTATACACTAAAAGGAGGGGAAATTATCAGCAGTTTAAAGAAGCTGATGTTGAACATTTAAATTTTGGCAGTGTGGCTAACAAAGATTGTTTATTCACATTCCATTCTTCTTACAGTAGTTTTTGAATACCAGCAGTTTGCTACCAACTTGTATGAATTTGATGCTTAATAATCACATAATGATAGAAAGCAGATTTGTCCAGCATATTAGCATTTCTAAATGCTCTTTTGAGACAGCTCTGGCTAGCAAGAAGGCGCCTTTCTGCTACTGTCTCATTTCTTTAAATGTGTTGTAGATATATGAAAAGCCACACCAGACCGAAGAAGAGAGTGAGGAAGAAGACATAGACGATGAAGAGGAGGACACAACCAGTGCTGAATCAGATGACAGTGAAGAGGATGAAGAGGAGGAGGAAGTGATTGTCGAAAAGGGAGACAAACAGAATTCCACCAGGCAAGAGCAGTTGGAGTGGGATGATTCAACACTCCCCTACTAACAAATAGCCCTCCAGCCACAGCTCTTTTGTAATAACCAATACAGTGTTTTTTCAGAGTCTATGACATTGACAGGATTTGAACTTCTGCTTGCTTATAACTGTTTCTCCTAAAATGATCTTGTTGTAGTAATTGATAATGATAGAACTGGCCCTTTTCTTATAAAGGCCGGGGGAAAAAATGGTACAAACCTCCTGCCACACACAGTAGTAAAGTAATCTAGAACTTCATCTGTTAGCAAGCATAGTTCTCAATTTCCTCTTTCTACCCTGCAGATGTGTGACAAAAGTCCTGTCACTCGATCCATAGAAGTTTTTGCCTTTGCTACTTTTTTCACACAGGAGAGATTTTAGCTTGTTATGAAGAATAACTTCTGTGGATCCAAATACCAGTTGCCATCTAACTTCACATTCTTACAGGTGTAAAAAACATAATCCACCTCCAAACTGGGGCAGGGCTTTAGTGCTGCAGGGGCTGATTTCCATCTGTCATCTCGTCCTGCCTTTTGGATGTTAACTGTCTTCTACAGTGGAATATCTAGGACTTTACAGGGGATGCATGTGTGCCTATGTAGACGTGGATGGTGTATTTTTTCAGGCATGCTTTCAGACCCTCAAGAGAGAGATTTTTATCCAACCTACTGGTAGAAATTTAAAACGAGTTTTAAAAAAACAGCAACAAGAAGGGGCTGCTGAATGTTACCAAAAAAAACCCAGTTTGTTTTGTGTCCACAGATTGAGTAATACGGTCTTATGCAAACTGTAAATTCTAATGGGATTGATTCGCTGAAAATCTGTAGAGCTGCTCATTAGTTATGGACTGAGCAATTTGCAGCAAATCGATGCTTTAAACCGTCTGTCTCATGGAATCATTAGCTTGCTGCAGCATCTTACTGAACTAGTGGAAAATAAGTGACCCATTATTCCATAGCTATATATGGCTGGGATTTAAACAATCATTTTAGATGAGGAAAATGTTACCTTTTGCTTAGTGAATGCCAGCTGGAATTCCTGTCTGACTGTATTCTATAAAAACACGATGCCCTATTTCTTTGGTACCCCTGCCTGCCTGTAGTGCACAAGAGAAAGGAACAACACTGTGAGCCCTCTTCTGTGCTCATAATTCTCCCTTATTTCTTCTTCCTGAAGTCATTAGTGTTGAGAGAAGGTTTTATAAAGTAGACAAGGAAAAATATAACCTACACAGAACCAAAATAGTTGAAAACGAAAACTAAAATCTTAAGAGGTTGAGAGAGTATTTTAGTTAGTTATGGTAACACAGCATATTTTTCTTAAACACTGTTTAAAAAGAAAAAAAACCAAAAAAGACGAAGCAGAGATAGGTATAGAACGTGTTGATAAGTCCGTGTGATATGTTTTTTGTCCCCTTTCCTGAAGTACTTTGGCCCCTTCTACTGCTCTGCTCACCAAATGCTGCAGCACTTGCTGGGGTAGCTGCTCCAATGCATAGGAACAAAATGGCATGGAAGTCATTGGAATGCTGCTTAGTGGCTTGTCCGGGCTGTTTTACTGAGTACTTTGTTTTCTTTGCAACTTCACCTTTGACTTTTGCTTTTGCAATCTGCTGTTTAAAAGGAGCTGCTTCCTCCTCTCCACCCTCCTAGTCAGTCTTGCCACAGCAGGACCTTCCTGAGCACCCTGAATGGTGGCTAATGTTGCAAAGGGTACTTGGAGCAATCCTGAGGGTATCCTACCTCCCTCAATACTGGATTATTAACAGCTGGATTATTAAATGAATGTCATGGAATATAGGGAATATATAGTGTGTTGGGGGGTTCTTGTAATTCCAGTTTCTGCATTTGATAGCTGAAGGGAAATACTGACAGCAACTAGGCCTTGTAGTTGAATAACTAGAAAGTAAATGAAAGAAAAATCTATATTAATTTTAAAATTAGAGGTATTCATGCTTTTATTTGTTGTGCCAGCAATCACATTGTCACATGGTTGTTAAGATTGGCAACACAGCGGTTTTCTTTTGTTCTCAATCCTGTTTCATTTTATTCTCTTACACATATTAAACTTAGAAGAATATTTGCAGAATAAAGGCCATATAAGTACATTTTATCTGCAGGAACAACAGCTGCAAAAATCTCCACAATTTCTGTTTAAGATGAAATTAATATTAGTATTTCTGAATATCTTGAACAAAAATTTTATGTTAGATCCTAACATCTAACCTACCATCCCAGTATCCTAGATAATTTCCTACTTTTAATTTTCTTAGTGACATGAAGCAGGCTCTTCATGATGCTTGTTATCAGCACATATCAGCAAATCTTCTGCTCAGAAAAAAAAGATTTAAAATTAAATGTAGATATTTAAAAGTCAGTTTCAGATTTAAAACTAGACTTAAATTATTTTAAAGTTTCTGTTATTCCTGGTTATTATTATTATTATTATTATTATTGTTGTTGTTATCATAGCAAACATTAGGGCAACTTAAAAACAGCAATTTATAACCTTATTGAAAGCCTTTAATTCTTTTATATGTTTGTGAATTCATCAGTGTGTTTCTCCATCTAATAGATTTTTATCTTTTTGTTACTGGAAGCTGATCTTTTCAGGTTGTACTCGTACATTACATAAGAAGCAAACAAAGTATTTTCTCTATTGTAAATAAACATACATTTTTAAACCTAAGCAAAGTAATACAGGCATGTGTGTTATCACTAAAATGTGGTTTGCAGTAAGATATTCAGCAAACTCAAATGTATCACTGTACTTATTTTAGATTACTCGTTGGAGTGCATTATGCAGCATTTTTCATTCAAATAAATAGAAACATCGTTTTCACAAAATGGCAGTGAGAATGAGATACTTCTTCACACAATGGGCCCTAGAATATTTGTATAGCCCTGAAGAGCAGTGGCTTCCTGAGCAAACTACTACCAGAAAATCAGAGAACTCTCACTTTTTCTAAAACAATTCTAACAATACTTCCTTCCCTCCAGAAATTATTTTTTTATATAATCTACTTACTTAAAAACCAACCAGAACATACACACACATACATACGTAAAGACACATACACAAGGGGGTTTTTGCCCCTAATCAAAAGCCAAAATTCTTTCCTTTCCTTCCTGAAAAAAGTGTTTAGAACTATAAAATCATTCAGGTTGGAAAAGACCTCTAAGGTCATTGAGCACTGCCAAGCCCACTGCTAACATGTCCCCAGGTCCCCCATTCAAGTGTCTTGGAATTCCCCCAGGGATGGTTACTCCACACTGCCCTGGACAGTCTCTTCCAATGTCTCACCCTCCTTTCAATGAGGAAATTTTCCCCAATATTCAATCTAAACTTCGCCAGCACAGTTCAAGGTTATTTCCCCTTGTCCTATCACTAGTTACTGGATCAGAGAACCCAACACCACCTGGCTGCAGCCTCCTCTCAGGGAGTTGGAGAGAGGGAAAAGGCCCCTCCTGAGCTTCCTTTTCTGCAGGCTGAGCCCCCCCAGCTCCATCAGCTGCTTTTCACCAGCTTGGTGCTCCAACCCTTCCCTGGACTCACTGCAGCCCCTCAGGGTCTGTCTTGTGGTGAGCTGGCTTTTTTACACTATCAATAAGCAAGTGCATCCAAAGAAAGCAGTTCTGAAGAGGTACCCACAATCCATGGCATCAGGAATCCAGAGGCAACAGCAAAGGCCTAAAATTACATTGCATCAATGATGACTTTAAGATATTGAAGTTCTATTCTAAAGCTGGGAGAAGCTGCAAAACCTACAAATGCAAATTGAAGATGTTATCTGAATTAGTATAACTGCCTAAGTGGCTATTTGTAATTAATAGGTCTCATTTCCCTTTCACTTCTACCCCCTCCACAGGTGTTTCATCTTTGCAAGTAAACCTTAAAATGCACAGTTGAGATTAATCTCAATATTTACTGCATTGGCTGACACCAGTTCAAATTAGAAATAGACATGTAGGATTTGTGACATCTTTAATACTAATTAAAATAAACTGTTGCTACTTGTTCATTCCAAGGTAATACCTTGCAGTGTTGGTGGGACTAGTTTTTACCTCACCAGAGGCTAATGAGAGGGAGCAGTTTATTTTCCTGTCTGGCATGTGGTGATGCTGAGCTTGCTGAGCACCATCCTTACTCCATTCTGGAACAAAGTAAGGCTCAGGAAAGACCAGAGGGTTCTAAAGTTCCTCCTGTGAGGATGAAACCCACCATCTCCATTGCAGTAGCTGTCCCTGCATTACCCTAAACTGAAAATAATGCCATGGGAGATCAGCAGCCCCAGGTGGGCAGAGGGTAATGCAGTAGCAGCCCTTATTTCACTGTGGCAAAGCCACATATAAGTAATAAAATAGTAAATAATTTATGTCTCAGCTGTCCCTTTCTCCAGCTGTAACCTCAGAGGCAGCTTTACTCTTCTCCCTGGTAGGGGTCCCAGTGCACTGGGACACAACACTGCCTGTTTTCAAAGTTGGTGCCAGAACACACAGCTCTCCATCTCCACAGAACAGCACCAGGAATGACTTCACTGAGGTGACAGCAGGTAAAGGTCTGGAGGGATGGAGCTGCTCCTGGTATCGTGGAATAGAAATCATAGTACCAAAATTAAAGTTGTTTGCAAAAACATATGTCTACTGAGAGAGGGAGAGGAAATAAAACTCTGAGTACATCTCCTTTAAAGGGACTCCCCCTCCCTTAATTCACACGTGCTGACCAGAATACGTATCTCAAAACTAGGATATCCCCAGTCTCAGGGGGGATAATCAGTTTTTATCAGGTTCTTCCCTGATAAAATTACGGAGTAAAAATAGTGGAAATACTGGGAGCAACCTAGATAATGCAGCAGCCTCATCTAGGCTTTCAACAGCAGGTCTTGGGATTAATGCCCCTCTCAGTGTTCCCTGTAGCTGCTGACTTTCATGGAACAACTGCTTATAGTAGTTCTACACCAAGTAAGCAAATCTATGGAAACTAGAGAAAAAGCCCCAAATGACAAAACATTAATATCAAAAAGATTGCCAAAGAAATCAAACCACCTTCTAAGTCACTAAATTCATTCCTGTTGATGGTACATAATCCTGTGCTGCATAATCTCCCTCATACTCCAGCCAGTGTCACCAGCCACAGAATGGCATTGGGATTTCATCTCAGCACAGCCGAGGAAGTGCCAGGCTTTGTTCCTGCACAGCCTCCATGCCCCCAGAGCCTGCAGAGCCCACACATTCCAGTGCCACTGCCAACAGCCACAGGAACAGCAGCCAGCCCATCCCTCAAACACCTTGGTGTTCCAAAAGAAACTAACACTCACATGCACCAAACCATGCAACACTTTGTAATATAAAGTAAATACTTTTTATAGCACCTAGAAGCTGCAATCCTGTGCAAACATTGTACATTTGGGTCAAATGTTTTGTTGGGTTTTTTCAAATAAAGAAAGGCATAACAAGCAATGTATGGGAAGTGATGTAAACTGAAATGGATCAGGTTCCTAAAGCTGCATGTCTCAGATTGTGTATCCAATGATCAGACTTCTGGTTGCTGGACTCTCCTGGAATCCAGCTTTATTTCTGTTAGCATGGAGAATAAAGACATGGATAATAGAGATAACCACTAAAGCTACAGCAGAGCAAAATTCATACTCAACCCTCCCAATCTAAAGAAATATTTCTGCTAAATATATTGGGAAAATTGCTCCAGTGGTATCTCAGAAAGTAATTATAATTCATCACCTTTGTAGGATTAGCAAGGTTCAGGCCTGGTATGTTCTTTTTGGTTTTGTTTTCCACTGAAAAAGACATGGCCATAAATTAAAAATACACAACACTTGAACAGTGCAAAAACTAAGGGGGAGCAAAGGCTTTTAATTTCATAAACCTCTGTCTAACATTGGAGTTTAAAATAATAAACAACTGAAGCCCTCATTATTGAAACTTAGCAGAGAAAAATGAACCCAGGAAGTTTTGTATGTTCATAAGTTCATTTCTGGTGATGAAAAGGCAGGCATCAGAGCAGGTACCCTTTTTCCCTAAAGGCATTTTGCCTCCTTTGGAGTAGGTATTGCCAGTGGTTTGCTCGTTATGGTTTTCATGTCTCTGCTGGCAAGGAACAGTGCTGCTGGCATCCTTTGGAACAGCCCTGTGAAAGACCCTGGTGGTGAACCATAATTCAGTAATTCTCCTGCAGTTCTGCTCCCAGCTCTCCATGGTAGAGCACTCCAAACAAGTGCAGAGGGAGTGACACAATGGTTACAGTGGAGAGCTCTGGGCTGGTGCTTCATTAGTTACTGCCTATAAAAAAACACTCTCAGCAGTGTGAAGCTCTGAAAATGTGTGAAACGGAGTTTAGGAAAGCCCTCATTCTTATTTTCACTACTAGCTCATGGCGAAATTGTGCATTCATGAGCTGTCGAAGCTCCATGGCCATGTATTGTCACTGTTTATGTCTGTGCTGAGAACAAAGAAGCAGCAGATTCTTTTTTCCCAGTTAAGTACATTGTACAGTGAAAGAGTTCAGCTTTCCCTGGGCAAGGTGCACAAAGCTTGCCAAATGCAAAGAGAAGCTGACTCCAAATAGGGAACAAAGATTTTACAATGGTATTCCATCCTCGTTCTTCAGAAACCGAGAAAATTTCATGGCAGTAAAATGCTTTTCTGCAACCTTACCTATTCCTTTTGTATAAATCTGGATACAGTCTTGGGTTTTCAGAGGCATTTAACTTCCCAGCTGGGTGTATTGTTCTTTCAGGTGTCTTTTGGTGTACTAACCCATAAAACTATTTTTGGCTTAAGGTTTCAGGATATGCTAAGTGGGAAAAAAAGCAAAATGTTATTAAAATTACAGTGTCTTTTTTTTCTACTCCTTCCTCCCCTAAATATATAAACAGGTACAGAAGACTTGATCAGACAGCCCTGACCAAGTCTGTGACTACAATGATATTTCAAACCAGTACTGAAATTGGCAATAAATCCTTGTCTACAAACTGCTTCATGTGCAGTAGATGAGAAGGTGGATGGTTGTTTTAACTGGGCATGCTCTTTGGAATGTGGAATGGATCAACTACAGCCAGTTCCATTAGAAAATCAAATTATTGTTTAAGGAAGAGTGAACAGGAATGTAGAAGAGAATACTGCATGAATAACAGAAAGAATTAAGGTTTACAGTGATGTGAAAAAGGTTGAACTATAATCTTGTAGAAAAGAAAAAGACATAAAATCTTGAGTGTCAAATAGTAAGAAAATGGAAGCATTTTCTGTTTTCATGCCAGAACTGACACTGTCACAATGAACAAGAAGGAGAATGAATGTAGGAAGGATTCCTACGAATCCTGCAAAGGATTCCAAGATGACCAGACATAGATGCAATACACACGTGTGTGTTTCATACATACACGTGTGTGTACAAGAAAATCACAGAGTGGTGCCCATGGGGAGCTGGTGGCTGTGGTGACGAAGAACTTGCAGGTTTTTAGCCTGGTTGATGCTGAATTTGCCTCCTTGAGTTCAGGTTACAGCACCTCCAGCAGAAGTGGGAAGGGAGCAGGGCCATGAGAGGTGTTGCTACACTGAGCATATGTTAAGTAGAAAAATTCAGAGCTGAGACTAGCCCAGGGGGCTTGGGGCAGATATTCTGTCTGCTGTGACTCAAGTTTGAGGATACAGTGGCCTCCTAAGTGGCCATATAGTCAGGACTCCTGATTTTGAAAGTATACATAATAGAAAACTTTTCAAGGATAATGACCGTCCCTGTGCCAATCTGAGACCTGAAGTTGTTGCCTCCGCTGGTTCTCAGAATCAACTGCCATTTATTTTTGGCCTCTCCACAAACTGATGTTAAAGTGTGAGGTACATCTGAAAAGAGATGGGGGTTTTTTTATGCATTCTTTTACAAATACTGCACCTCTAGTTGAGTAAATTTTTTATCGTGTTTAACAGGCAGTTCAAAGGGTTTTAAAGAGTTATCACTGTTTAAAGGGTCATCATGACAGGGATAGGAGGATACACCCAACTGGATTATTGCTGTGCAGGGTAACACACACCGTGGGTGGGCTTCCTAAGAACTGTTTCATCTCAACTTCAGTGTGTTTAGAAGTTCATACTAGATTTACCAAATGCTAGAAATAAAGATTAGTAGACAAAAGGGAAAAGTAGTGCAAGTAGAGTAATATGCTAACAGTGCAGAATTCTTTCCTAGGATATTTTTTGTAGTGTTAGGGGTGGGGGTGCTTCAACCTACTTAAACGTTTCTAAGCCTGGGGCTTCAACTGCTTCCCCTGGGAGATTGTTCTAGAGTCTTATAAGAATTCACCGTTAGAAGGCTTTTCCTAAAAATGAATTTTAATAATATTTTTTGTAATTTTTGTCTCATTAGTCCCAGTTATACTCTTTTGCACCACTCAAAATAGTTCCTCTAACCATGATTTATATCCTTTGAGTATTTGTAGATAGTTGTCAAGTTAATTGCCTTTGGTCATTTACTAGAGAAATTGTGAATCCTCCTCATCCCAATTCATCCCTTCAGTCTTGTATTTCTTACCTTTTCATGAAATGTCTTTAATACACAATCTAAATCCCCTGATATTTCTTAAATGAGTCATGGTCAGTTCACTCTGTTAAGGTGCTCTGTGTTGATGTGTGTCACTGCATAAATTGTCAAAGGTTAAACAATAAATTTAAACTTGCTTTTTAAAAAATCTTTTCTATAATCTATGGATAAGTTCTCATGTGATATGAATTTGGCAGTGTCTTTTAAGTGGGTATGATTTAACAAAGCCAACCAATAAGCGCTGGAGCCAGCCAGACAATAATACAAAGTCTAATTTGTTAAAAATCAGATTGCTGTCATTAATGTGAAAACAGACATTGTCATTCATGTGCCCATGTTTTTAAGTGTCCTGACACTAAACAGCATCTATTAACAGTACTTCCATTTAAGATAAGTAATATTTCTTCTCCTCAAATGTCAGTAGAATGCTTTCTAAAACAAATGCTCAAGATTTCTAGCCAGGCACTAATTGCTGCAGAGAAATAGAATTGTGCCAACTGTTCTGATTACTGCCATGCCTACCCTTATATTGTAAATTCTTGATCCATTTCTGGTCTCTGGCTGGCATGATGACCATGTGGTTTGTATTCAAGCATGCCCCAAGCAAACCTGTGTTCTCAGAAGCCACATGGGCTAGCAGGGAGGATGTACAAAGTCAGCTTGGGTCTTTTCATTGATGTGTTTCCTTCATCTGCTCCTTCCTCCTGTTCCTGACCTCCAAACCAGAACTGAAATCCTTGTGCTGGAAGAGCCACTGCACCACTAAGACCCAAGGGAAACAGAATTTGATTTCTTCTTCATTTACTCTGTCTGCAAGGATTGCTGTAAAGGGGAAAACAAGAACTCTGAGGGTTCCAGTGGGGACTTTAGGGAGCTCTCTGCTTCCCTCAGCACATCTCTGTCCCTAGAGGGTGTAAATTGTGCAAATCATATTGTAGGAAATGATGAATTGCCAGGAGTGGGTTTAGGTCACATGGGCAAGCAGTGACTGCCTTGGCATTGGCTATTTGCTGTCACTGCTCTGCCCACCTTCCCAAAATGAGCCGTGGCATGAGGAGTACCCAAAGTCTGATAGGCAGGGGGAAAGATGAATGAGCCTTACAAGGTCAGGTTGCAAAACAAAGGAGAGAAAAAAGAAGAGGAATTCTTGAGCAAGGAGATGTAAAACATGACTTGTGATGAGCAGCAGGGCAGGAATCAGACATGCACCCTGAATATTGTTGCAGTTTGGTAAAAGGGGTATATATAGATATAAAGACTATATAGTCTTTAAGTATTTTATATGTTACTGAGAGTGTAGGATTTTGAAAAGCTGAGAAATAATCTCACCATGTTGAATGTAACAGCTGTGCTTTAATTGGCTGGAACAATTCTATTTCATATTTCATCATCTCTTGACAGTAAAAATGGTATTTAATCTGCCTGCAAAAATGTACAATTTTTCCCACACAGTTCGCTATTTCCCAGATTGCTTCCATTAGTGCATTGGTTCTTCTTGAGGAGCAGTAACTGCAGTTGGTAGCATGTATTTTGTAGCTTGGGATTGCTTCCTAGCTGTCCAAATTCTGTGTAGTTGTGGCCACTTCTATGGATAATAATAAATATACCAGAGAAGGGATTAAATAAGCATATGCTGTATGGTTGTACATACAATGGTTGTATTCCATAAGTGTGTCTCAAACCAACAGATTGTTCAGCCCAAGGAAAATGCTCATATATGAAATATCTTGTTGATGTGAAACAACCATAAACCATATCTTGAAATGTCTTGTTGCTGATCCTAAATGCGTTTCTGAAAGCATGAATCTACACAATTTATGCAACACAATGAATTAAATGACTATATGCAATTAAAAAGATGAGTATGAAATGATTTTTTGAATATATATGAGAAAAATTAATATTAAAAAAATGAAAAAAAAATTAAAAAACCCCCAACCCTTTCTTAATGAAAATGTACAGTAAATCTTGACTGACAGTACAGTACACAAACCCTAACTTTACATAGAGTAAGAAGTTGTACAAACCCTCCTCCATTGCACAGTGGTGTATTTCATAAAAGCCATGTCAATTTGCACAGCCGTTTATGAATTCGACATTGTTAGTACCCATATGTTTTCCACAGGACTGATTAAATGCATATTCCAAATAGATCTGTTATTTTAAAACTTGTTCTGTACATCTGTACATGTATAAAGCCAGAGTAATTTTTGTGGTCACTACGGCACTTTCTGTGAATTGGCCAATAAATATAATTTTAGAATTTCACATAAAAGGTAATGTTCTGTAATCTTTATTTCACTGATTATTGGGAAGTTCTCATTTCTTGAACCATAACCCTTAAATAATAGCACACCTCTTGTGGCAAAGGTTAAATATCTGGCCCATGTCTGCCATCTCTCTCGCTAATTCCTAGGGAGGAAATGCCACGTGTCAAAAGACTTAGTACAGTTTTAGAGATCTACACAACTTTTCATTCTGCTGCTGAGAAAGGGAAAGGAAACTTTTTGAAGAGCTGCTGGTATTTACCTTTAATAGCCATCTATTTTCCCCTTTCATTTTGGTGTGATAAAAGATGATAAAATATTAAAGAGAAGAATTAATGTACTGCATATTACACACATAAAATGTGAAATAGTACGAGGGGTAAAACCTAATTCTGGGTCACCAGCCTATGAATTGCATTAGCACATGTAAGTGATGTGTGTGATCTCACCACACACAGGATTGTGCCTGACTTCTCATTGCCTTTGCTCTGTCTGGAGCTCCCATCCTTGTCAGCTCCCCAGGCTTGGTCCCATTCTTTTCCAAGATGTTCCACCGACTACCTCAGGTCTGATCTGCACATCACAAGCTCACCATGCACACCTCTTCACCACACACAATTAAGTATGGTCTAAGATGCAATTCAGTCCCTTCCAATTTTCAGAAGGGTTCATCTCCCACTTCACAAGTCTCAGTGACAAGCAAAAGCCAAACCTGAACATCCAAATCTCTGCCTCCAACCCCTGCTGTGCCAGGAGGAGCATAGCAAGTACTGGAGACAGCATCAATCCTCACACCCCTGTTTCAGTGGCACAGTCTCCCATGGCTGGCTGGAGTTTGGGAAAGGCAGGGAAAATGCATATCCTACCCTGGGACAGTGAGACCAGTCCTGTGTCACGACTGGTGTTAGAGTTCAGAGATTTCAAGCAGCAGTCCCTGTTTCCTGCATCTCACATCCAGAGAGTGGGGTAGCCATAGCAATTCCCTTTGGTATAAAATATCCTTTGGGATATTTTATAATAAAAAATCCTTCAGGATTAAGTGTCGCTTCCACTTTTTAATAATAAAACTTCCTGGGGGTCTGAAATATTATTTAAGAGTAGCTGTGCTGAGTGTGCCCCCAGCAATGCTGGGCCCATCAGCAGCCTGCATGGCTGCAAGGCCTATTTTCCTAATATAAAAAAGTTCCTACATCTAATTATCCTTCCCTCCTTAGAGAGCAATTCCTGACTGCATTTCCTGAGTGCCAAAATCAAGGGCAAGAAAAGGTATTACAGCCAGGAAGAGAAAGTAGGATTTAGTTCCCTGCCATTTGGCTTTAAACTGAAAGAGAGTAGGTTTAATTAGAAACTGGGGAAAAAAATCTTTACTGTGAGGGTAGGGAGGCCCTGCCCCTGGGTCCCTGCAAGTGTCCAAGGCCAGGGCGGGGCTTGGAGCAACCTGGGATAGTGGAAAGTGTCCCTGCCCATGGCAGGAGGTGGAACAAGGTGGTCTCTAAGGTCTCTTCCAACCCAAACCATTCTATGATATATTGATGGATCACATATAGACACATACAGACAAATACTCATAGATATGTATGTTTTAAAAAGTTGTAGCTGATCTAATGATTACATATATTAGATGCAAAGATACAAGCAGGCCAGATCCAGCAACAACAGATTCATATTTGCCTGCCTTATGTGATGAAGATTTTTCTCCAGAATACATGAACCAGCAAATGGCGTAGTGGTATAGAAACTGTGATTTCCAGTTATTCCGTTTTGACTCCAACAAATGCACTGACTGTAGCCTGGCAGCAGAGATTGGAACCTGTGAGGGTTGCTGCCTTCACCACACACACACACTGGCTGTGGCAGTGACCAAATATTTCCTCCTGGCTTCTGCACTGTTGTAATGAACGAGGCCAGAACTTTTAGCCGAAAGTCAGCACTCGTTTATTCAAATGAGCTGTAGAAAGCGGGGGGACCCGAGATAAGCTCGAGTCCCCTCGCAGCAAGCCGGAAAACAAACGTGTCAAACCCCCGACACACCGGGCACTCCCTCGGAACGAGCTCCTCAGGAGAGCGGCCGGCAGGAGCCTGACAGCCCTTTTTATACCCTCCCTTTGGGTCCAGGATTGGTGGGGTTTGGATCCCCGTGAGAATTGGTCCGGTTTGGGGGCTTTTATTGGTCCTTATCACGGTTCATTCCTGTCCAGCCATTCTCTCGGGGCGTCGAGTGATTGCACCGCTCCTTCCGCCAATCTCATCTCGTGGCGCTGATGTCACTGCGCCGGCCTCACTCTCGAGATGTTACCACGGCCCTCAGGAACGACCCCCACGCCATCCTGGACCCCTTTAAACTTTTAACAAACATTACTTTAACTTATTGTAACATTTCAACTGACGTGAAACACAATTAACTTCTTCAACACTTAACTTAGAAAATTAACAACCTTAACTTGTAACACACTAACTAAATTTTTACCCATAACACTGTGACCTGGCCACATCAGCAGCTCTCCCTCACAGCTCTCCTGCCTCTTCTCTCTCCCCAAGTTAGAAGTTACAGTCTGATGTTTCTCAACAAAAATGGGACAGACTAGTAAATAAGACCGCAGGCAGTTTTAAAATTTCCCTGGCTGCTTCTGCATGAAAGGGCTTAGAGGAAAGCTTACCAAGGGAATCAAAGGGTGCCTTCCAGCAGGGAAGCTCCTGAGACAGCAAATTTTTCAGTGTGACTTCTGCAAATCAGACTAACTTCTCAATCAGAAACACCTGCTTAAATAAAAACACCACTGAAAAAGGATTCACAAACATACATAAATGAGAAGAATTGCTGCAGGGGCTCAGAAAGGAAAATAAATCTGTGCAAAAGATTTCGGTAAAATAAAATTAACACACAGCTGTCTCCAAATTTCCCAAGACCTTGTAAGATGCCATGTGCATTAGAGTTAATGGTGTTACAAAGAGACATTGACAGAGTCATGTATTAGACACAAAAATCACTAGAGACCTTGGAGTGAGGAAAAACAGGGAGTTGGGTTTTTTGTGTTTTAAATTAAAGGGTTTGAAATGTCTTTCAAGTCTGACCTTAAAACAAGAAAAATTATAACTTCCCTGAACATAATCATAGACAAAAGGATGAAGAAATTATTTAGGCATATTATCGTAAACAACATCCTTAAAACAGAGTTCACACAGAAATATAAGCAAAACCTTTAGAAATTTAGCATTTAGAGAAAGAGTTCAGCTGTGTCTCTGAGATTAGTAAAACTTTGTAAGCAGGGCTTTATTTTTAACCCTTTCTAGCTCTGCCAGTGGCTTTTATAAAGGAAGAGGAAGGATTCTGTCTGGTCTTGCTGTCTTTAAGTGCAGTGGTCAGGAAGAGAGCAAAAACTGTGGATTTGTTTGTGAAGCTTATGTCTTCACAGAAGTTAGGGAGGAATGAGATGTAGTGAGTTTAAGAGTGATGACTCAAGCTCAGTTTTATCTTTAGAACAGGCAAAGTATTTTTGTGTTGAAGAGATGGTCGACTTAGTTTATGGAGAGGATTGTTGCTTCCTCATGTGTGCTTCCTCATTTTACATCCATTCTTGTATCTGAGAGCTTTCTACATTTAACTGCAGTACATTTCTGTCTCATCCCTTAAAGCAGATATTTATGACAGAAGGAACTACAATCTATATTGGTCATACTGTTAGCAACTCCAGCAAGAACCAAATAATTAATGTCTTTCTGTAGATGAAGTACTTGGAAGAGCCTTCGATAGTGACATCCACAGTCTGCCTTTCTATGGGCAAAAGAACCCCACCAGTTTCTGAATTTTTCTTCTGTGCCACTTATGAGTAAAAATATTATATGAGACAGAAACAGCCATTCTTTAGGGAGTAACAGTTCCAAAAAGGCTTCTTACTGCTTCTCATCAGGCTGCTTAGCTTTGTCTCATTGCTCTCCACTGTTTGAGATTTAGCTGTTTGTTGTGGCCTGTTAAAACTTACCTTGTAAGGTTTTTGGAATAGTCTTTTCTACTGCAGGTTTTATAGTGTAGCATGGAAGACACTTGGATTTATTCACATGAATGATACCACACAGAATGGATCACAGTAATAAAAATATTACTATTGTTATACCCAGAATGTGAGAGGGCAGAACAGATAGAGATGAGCCTCAACTATGCCAACCTAGACTCAATTTCCTGTCCTTTTTACCTGTCATCTTCATAAGATTCTACATCCTCCTTTGTATTGCAGTTTTTCGACCTATGAAGTGGATCTAAAAAAACTTTTCTGGTTATGTTTTCTCATGTATGGTGTGAACTCTGCCTGTGCCTCATCCAACATAACACCTTACAGGGCAAGATGACTAACCAAATACAATTATTGTAGATCCTAAATATTGCCATTACCATCAATACTATGTTCTCCTACAGCTCCTTTACAGGCTCTATCAAAGGGTGACATCCAACTGCCCAAGAGTGAAAGGCTCTGTCCATGGAAGGAAGATAATTGCAACAGTGAAAACCAAGTCCTAATGAAATTCATTACTTACACTGAATATCATTTTCTCCTTATATAAATGACAAGAACATATAGATGTGGCCATGTCTACTTATTAGGGAAAGTTTAATGCTAAAAATATTGTTTGTCTAAGGTTATAGAAGTCTCTGATTTTATGAACACTAGGAGCAGCTCTATATTAGTCTAGGAGACCTTTAGAAATTCATTAGAATAAACAGTTACACAATTGTTGAATATTAGCATACATATTAATAAAGTGATTCAGACAATGAAGATTTTTTTCATATTAAGCATAAAATAAAAAAATACTTAATCAACTAGAAATACCTTCTGCTTTATTATCCATGAAATCTTACAGTCCAAAATTCCACAATATATGCTGGGGATCAGTTTTACACAAGCAAGAATTGAAAAGTACATAATGCTAGTGGAGGCTGTCTCCTGAGAGGACAAAACCAAGCCTACTACGAAGCAGTGAGGTGCGTGCAGGACAGCAAGAGGAGTTCCAGAATTCACAGCTCTCAGGGCTTCTCCTTCTAGCACATTGTCTTGGGGTGACTGTATTATGCCTGTATCCCCAAATCGTCTGTTCTGTTGGTGTTGAATATTGAGTTCTGCAGCTTTAAGACTGGTTCCAGGAGTGAAGGAAGAGAGCAGAAGTGCAGAGTTTGTTGTCAGAGACTGCACTGGCTCCCCTGCATCCTTCACACAGACTGTGCTGTCTGCAGTGGACAGTGGGAGAGAGCTCTCTTTTTGCTTTTGGTTAGTTTTTCTAATCAGTTGTAGCAAAGAAGCTCCCTGGACTGTGTTTTTTCCTCCTTTTTCTTGGAATTGTTTGAACCTGCTCTGGACTGAAAACCCAGAAGAGCATGGGCTGCTCACACCTGTGGCCCACCTGGGCTATGACATTTCCCAGCTCCGGAGGGACTGAGAACAGACTGAGTGAGCCAGGCTGCAACCCATGAAAGGGACTCTTACGAATTTGTCACCTCTTTGGAGCAGCGATAGGTTTTCTGTTTAGTATTGTTCATTTTTGTGCTGGGGAGTGCTTTGTCTATTAAATAAACAGGTTTTTTCCACTTGTCTCCGAGGAATTATTTTTCCCTGAACCAGTAGTGGGAGGGACGTCTTGAATCTGTTTCCTAGAGAGGACCCCATTCAGAGGTTTCCTCCCAAATTTGCCCTTAACCAGGACACACATTATGGTTTAAAAAGTTAAATCTAAATACTGATGCTTGCTTTGACTCTTATGGGTGATCCTCCTGCAAGGACAATCCAACAATGAGACAAGGCCTCATGCCAGGGATTGCTAGAATGCAACATTTTATTTACTTTTTTCAACTTACAATACTTCTGAGGCAGTTAAAAGGTAAGAACTAGAGTTTGTATCTAAGGATAAAACTGTCAGTCACCAGCATTGCATTCCCACAGTACACGTTTGGAAGACAACAATAACCATAGAGCTGGGGAGAGACTTGAAATTGGGAAGGTAGAATAGAAATTCTGAAATTATCATACCCAGAAGTTTGAGTTCAAAGCCTGTATCCCATATAATTCTTCAGTTTAATGACAGTATTGTCGTTTTTAGGTTTCCTTTTACAATAAATAAGCACCATTTTCCCCGAAGTGCTTGTTTCAGTCACATTTAAAGTAGCTAAGAGAGTCTGGTCAGAGACTACAGTATTGTTGCAGAATACATTCCTCTGCTGTTTAAGTAAATGCCAAGGCAAAGCTGAGGCATTTAGTCAAAATAATTGCTGAGGCAAAAAGCCTGTTAAAGTGGGAAGCATCAATTATATGCTGTCTCAAAAGTCTAGAGCACGCACAAGTTGTTTTGCTTGCTGATTTTCACTGAAGACAGATATTTTTGATACTATTTTGTAATTACCTCCCTTCTAAGTGGAATAATTGTCACAGGGAAAATGAATCTTAACTACCATCTTCATTTAAGTGTGACAGACCAAGACATTAGCTAAGATTTTGTACCATGTCTACTCAGTCTGGAAGTGGTTGCATTTGGGGCACTTCACTGTGGGTTGATTTTCACACAATATTGAACAATCACCCTCTGAAAATATTTTGACCATGACTGTCTCATCCAGAAACATTATCCTTGTTCCCCAGCTGCTTCAGAGACCCTGTGTGATGCAAACCAATTCCCACTGGATAGGCACACACCTCAGCCCATGAACTGACAAAAAACCTGTTCTTGGGAAGCTCCCTAGTACTAGAGGTGAAAAGAAGAATGAACACTCAGGCAGCTTCACCAGCCATGCTACACTGGCAGCAATGTGAGCTGAGGAGGAAGGTTCAGGACCAGTGAATATGTGACTGCAATACAGAGATGGATAAGGAAGAACTAAAGGAAGACACTAAAAATGAGTCAAAGTCTTGAGGAGGAAAGAGTAGGAATTACTCACTGTAGTGCTACTGAGCAAGATTCAGCCTCGGTTTGGACACTGGACATGACTTAATAAAGGTTTTAAAAACAATAAAAGTTATAGAGTAACTTTGCTAGTTGGCCTCTGTATTGGAAAATTCTCCAATTCTCTGTCCCTTGTGGAATCACAGAGAAAAAAACTCTTAATTACAGGGACTGCTGCATTTTTTTGCACTTATTTTTGCAGAGATCAGCTTACAATAACAAATAATTTTATAAAATTTAAAATGCAATTATTCAGCTTTCAGTTGCTGTCCACAAATGTAACATTCAAGTAAACAGATTTTTCTCAAATGCACAGTCAAGGCAATTGTGTGTTCAATTACACTGGGAGAATTGGCACTTACAAATCTATACATGCAGCAAGAAAAGTGGTTGGTTTATGTTAGTGCAGCAACACTAAAGCCACAAGTGTGGCAATTGTCACATTTTATGTGACATCTATACTCAGAAAAGTATTTTATTCATCACAGATTTTTTTACAACACAGGTTTTTCCCTTTAAAAAGTAAATACCAGGGTGGTTTATTTTGGAAAAACAGATTTTGATATTTCTTAAAGGCAAAATTTGACCTGCAATAATATTTATAAGACATGTGGTATGGGCATCGGTGGACATCAGGAATCATCTTGATCACTGATTAAAACAGTTTATAATCCAAGGAAGCCTGAAAATCATGGACCAAACTACACCAGGAGATTGATGGCATAGCTGGGAATTTGAGAGGTGCAGAGATACCTCAAGACCCGCAGTCATTACTACCTCAGGTGAGACACTGCAGTTTGAAAACTCAATACTGTGGAGGTGATGCTGTGTCACAGAATCACAGAATGGCTGAACCTGGAAGGGACCACTGGGGATCCGTTTGACCAAGCCCCTGCTCCAGTGGGTCCCTACACCTCCAGCAGGCTTCCCACGTTCAGATGGTTTGGGAACACCTCCAAAGATACAGACTCCACAACCTCTCTGGGGAGCCTTTGCCACTGTTTAACACCCTCACAGTACGAAAAGTGCTCCCTGAAGTTCAGAGGGAACCTCGTTTCACACTGTACTCCTCGCCTTTTGTCCTGTCACTCGGCACTGCTGCAAAGACTCAGCACTCCTCTACCCCATCTCTTGAGATACTTAGACACTTTGATAAGATCCCTCACAACCCTCTCAAATGACAGAACTCTTACTGTCTCCCTGGTGTCTAAATTTCACCTATTAAAGCCTGGAGGATCCAAATTAGGCACTGTATCAGATTTACCTACCTTAGTATAATTTATATATCTTTATATATTATTCTCCCTTGTTCTCCCACAGTTCTCAGTAAATATCTAGTCTGAAAGTAAGGCTGTCATTCAGTCAACAAGCAAAGATCAATAACTAGATGAAACAAAACACTTGTTGCTTGTCTAATGCACTTCATGTATTTAGTTAACTCTGTAAAGTGCTTTGGTTCTTTTGGAACAGAGGATGAGATGAGAATGAATGTAAGGCACTCAACCTGTCTGACTGACAAGCACAATCAACTCAGATTAACACTTTAGCAGTTTATCTGTGGATAAACAGTACCACAGGTGAAGCAGCTCCCAAGATTCAAAGGCAGATGGATTGGGAAGGGCTGAGCACCTCGGGTGTGCTGCCAAGGAAATGCAGATGCATTGACTCTGTGTTGTGCCAGGAAACCCAGCAGATGTGTTTGCAGAGCGCAGAATGCTCTGCTGGGCCTGAGCTGGTGGAGCTATAAAGTCAGGCTGGGCATCTCTGTCCAAAGCTCCACATGGTCACCTTGTATTTTGCACAGCCTGTTAGCTCAGGCTCACTGCTGCCTACTAAAAGCCTCTGGATATTCAAAATATCAAAATCCCTCTAATATCTTCACAAAGGAAGAGCTGACTATTAAAAATACCCTCCTAGCTTTCCAAAGCTGTCAGGTTGACTTTTAATACTGGATTTTTTTTTTTTCATTTTCTGTACCATGCTTGTCTGAATGTATTGGTGCATTATGCCTCACTGATACTGTTGTTAAGACATCCTTTGGCTCATGTAAAGGGGTTTGCTTATCCACAAACAGGCTTCTGTTTTCATGGGCAGTGATTCATGGGCACTGTCATTGGGAAATGAATTGAAATCTCTGGAGTGCATCATAACTGGGCTTTGTTACTTGGGTCAGATTCTGTGTCCAGCTGAAATTTCTATTACATTATCTAGATTTGATAGCTGCTATTAATACAAGTTATGCTTCATTAAGCATGAATTCGAAGTGAACCAGGCTCTGAAGTTCAATAAAGTGCTGAAGGACAAATAGAACAAATGTTTTTATTCCTAGAAGTGTCAGCAAGAGAGAGAAGAACATTTGTTTCCACTGTATATCACCTCAGAAACAGGTGGCTCTTTTAGAACGATAATTCCCTCACGGATTTGATTTTTTCCCTTCAAATAAAACTTATCTTGCTTCAGGCTTAGACAAAAGGTGGATGAATACTGCTCTGAAATACACATTTGTTCCTCTCAATATTTTTTACAAGCCCATTGTTGTATATAGTTAAAAATTTTATAAAAGGAAGGCCTTGTAAAATCATGGCTCAGGCCTGTTACTTTGGCCAAGTAGAAAAGGACCATGGGAAAGCGACTCAGCTGAATTGGAGGGAGAAAAACAAGTTATATAACCATTGCATGTTCACATTGTGGTGTATGGTGGTTGGTTGAATTATGCTTCAAAACTATGTAACTGATAAAGGCCTAACTGCTTAAAAAGGCTGGATTTTTACAATAAAGCCTCTCTGCTTTGCACCTGCCTGGGGACTCTTCGCCACCTTGGACTCTCACTCACAGTCCATAGCATAAAACTTGGGGTTAAAAGTTTTTCCAACCTGCCCTGCACTTCCAGGTGCAGCTAAGGTATCTTCACTACAGCGGGCAGCTTTGCCCACTGCCATGTGCTCCGTGCTCTCCTGCAGTCTGTTAGGATTCCTGATGTCATCCCAGAAAAGCCGTGTCCTGCCCAAGCACAAGTGCTCTCTGCCAAGGCTACAAATTTACAAGCCGTTAAGTAACAGATGGGGAGTTGTTGGGATGGATAGGGATTTGACAGGAAGGTCTCACAGATGTGTATGCATAGCAGAAAGATCTTTGAATGTAGAATCTGAAGAAGGAATAGAAATGAAAGTGAGTTTTGATATAGAAGGAAAGAATTGCCGAGCCAGTCTTACTGGATAACTAAGAAGCCAAAAGGCAGGTTAGCATGTGAGTTGGAAGGAGTTTTTATGGCTCAGAGCAAAGGATAAATCCACCTCAAACAGAAGATGTTTTTACCAAGCAAAAAAGATTTCACAAACAAACAAAAATGCCAATGTTACAAGTAGAAAAAAGGTCTCAGAACGTTCCACTGCAAGAAAACTGAAAAACAACTTCTAGCTGAAATTGTAACATACTTTTTCTGATTGGAAAATAGTAGCATGAATATGGTAATGTTAATAGTTATGATGAGCTATAGGTAATAATAAAGGTATTGATTGGTTGTCATGTATTACGCTGTTCTGCAAAGAACAGTATATAATGTATTGTAACCAGAACTAGAGTGGCTTCAGACGAACCCACAGCTGTGGCTGATGAGCTGTGGGCTGGTCACCCATGACCCATGAATTGCTGTATCGTCTGGATACAATAAACAGCATTTTAAAGAGCCAGTCTGGAGCCCCACATCCCTGTTTCAGCTCTCTGCTTCATCAGGTTCTTGATAGTGATTGCTTTTGTACGGCAAAGAGAAGGTTTGGCAAGAAATGAGAGCAGCTGTGTGCTTGTCACAGGGATAAGGTTCATAGAAAGACCCATGACAAAGTGTGAACCTTGATTTGGGCTTCACATCTCCCTTTACTCCAAAGCAAAACCAAACGGGGTCAGATCTAGGTCTCTATAAGGATATGAGATGTCCTCAAAAGGTGCCACTCTTTGGAAGTTACCACAGAATGGCTCCTTGCCTTGGAGTGATTTGGTTCTGAGCTCACATGTCCAGCAGGACAAGGGGAAGGAACACTTCCCTCCAGCATTACCCTGGATCCATAAGAGCATGGAAAGAAGGAGGTTTTAGTGAAAAGGTGGCAGTTTGCAGAACGACAGAGATCTGAGACAAAAATAGTTTGGATATCAAGGGAGAGGTAGAAGCTAGGTAATAGGAGATTATGCAAAGCAGGTTCTGTGAGGCCAGTGGCAAGGAGTGGGTGTGTAACTATAGTAATTAGTGCAGGTAAGGCTCTGATCCATGGGGCTTGTTTAGGTTGGCAGGCACCAGCAATGGTTCAAGTGCATTCATTTTGTGCAACTCCAGTCTACTGGACTTGTGATTGACTTTTAAGGAGTTACAAGAAGAGGCCATTCAAGTGGCAGGTCTGCCTCCAGAGACTCAGCTTTCACAATTGTGAGAAAACTGTGTCTCTGAGTCATACCTAGCTTTGCCCTTCTTGCAATCTTAGTTTGAAAGACAGGTGTCTGCTAAGAAAGGCAGGAGCCTCTCTTTGAAATGGAGAATGTAAACCACCTCCCTCCAAATTATCATAATTTTGGAATTAAGGGGCTCTCAGGCAAAGATATGGGGATAGGAATAGCAGTTCTTTACTAGTATATCTCACTAGACAAACAAAACAACAACTATGAAATTAACAGCAGACGGAACAGTGTGGACACACATTTAGAGAGCTAGGGAATTACAGCTTGGAAATCCTTTTCAGGCCTGGATTTCTCCTGACTCTCAGCTCCATTCCCAGGCTGACAAGCTGACTACAGCTTCAGTTAGGGAGGAAGTCTCCCAGGGTGATAACACGGTGACAAACAGAGTGGAATTCATAATAAAGATTAACACCTGGTGTCTTTGCCGTGGGATACATCCTGAGGTGCTGTCCCAAGGATATTTTTCCCAATTGTCCAATGAACTACTGTCCTGTCCTAGCTACACTTAACACACTTTAAATACAGGTTGTCCATACAATAAAGTTGGCCTTTTTTCCCCAAAAAGATCTCCGTGTGTGTTGCTGTCCTTTCTGTCTCTTTGCAGCGCAGTAGCCACAGAACAGTAACCCGGTTCCAGTCCTTCTCACACCCTTCCCTGTGCTGCAGTTACCGGAGGGGCACAGGGCAGGTCCCGCACAGCTGCAGGAGGGCTGGGCGTGATGGCAGCGGTGTCCCAGATGGGACAGGCATGGAGGAGAGACTTTTTGCTCACGGTGTCGGTCGTGCTGCTGAGCAGGGTGCTTGGAGATAGCAGGCTGAGGTGGGAAGGCAGCAGTGCGGGGTCCGAGAGCAGGGAACGTGGCTCCCATTGTTGGGATGGCGGGGGTGGTGGGCAGCCGCACCGGCCGCCTTTCCTCTGACTCCACGAGCAAACAGGGTGAGCCAGGGCCTCCCCCTCTCCTTTTCTTGCTTTCTGATCTCACGGTTTTTCCCCACCTTCCCCCTGTCTTTTTCCCCCCTTTCCCCTGTCACTAGCCATCAGTGCTAAGGCCTAGCCATCAGGTCTTAGCATGACAATGGAGAAAATTCCACAGAGAGGAAAAGGGAATAAACCAACCTCCAACATAAGCCAAGAAAAGATTTATTTTCTATTTTAATAGAATACTTACAGCATTCCTACTTTGTCTGTAAAAGGATTGTTGGCTCTTAATGTCTCAAAGCCCAGAATCCCCTGACTCACTCTGGGGGTACTATGCTTCCAAATAGCTCCATTATTGTGTACCAGATCCTAAAACCTGGGGCTAATTTTGTCTTCCTTCTATCACACATTTGTTATGATTGTGACAGCTTAAATTCTTCATTTCTCATTAGAAAAATGCCACCTGTATTTCCAGTCATGCTTCTTGGCTGCATAAGTACTTTTAGAAGAGACAATCTGTTCTGCCCGTTGTACAGCAGCAAGGCAGGTAGTCCAGAAATATTTCAAGTTTCAATTGTTTGAGTCTTGTAATGATAGTATTTTATTCATCCCACAAGCTCCTCATTCTATTAAACCTTCCATTAATCTACTCGTTCTAGAGACCTCCAATGTTAAATCCACAGTTACCTAGGCTTCCCAAATAAGTAACTTGAAACAGAACATGACTATAAAGGTTTCTGAAAGTCCCAGTTACTCTGTGGCAAACCTGGCAGAAGTCCCCTAATAGTGCATTTTGTCCAAATCGGGTTGTATCAAGAGCAGATTTTACAAGAAACATGGAAATTATAGTTAACAGAGAGAAACTAGAACTCATAAGCTGCAAACATTAAAAGATCTATACAAAGAATACAAAGAAATAGAATCAGTTGGGAAAATATGCAGGAACTGATGGTAGAAGAGACCCTGTACTCCTAAAAGGTGGTTTGCCTCAGGAAAGCCCCCTCTCCCCTCCCCAAGGAGCTAGTACTACTTAAACAACGCTGAATTTCCATATAGGAGCTATTAACCTTTAGAAAAAAAAAATCGAATCCTTTTGTCCTATAAAACCTGTTGGTTTTTTATTTTCCATGAGGAGCATATGATCGTTAGACATAGCACAGGGACATTTTTATGTATAGCTTAAATCCAAAATATTCTTTAAAATGTAGCTTTTCATCTTACTGGGTTTGGCCTCCACACTACCCTCTAGCACTATTTTAGAAGAAGTAGGTGCCATTAGTTATCAGCCAAGTCCATGCTGCCCACATGAGATGGCCCATGGAAGTCATCCCAGGACTCAGCTCCCTGGCTGTGTCTCCATGGTACAGCACAGTGGGGAGCTGGAGGAACAAACCAGGTTACCTTCACAACACTCCCATCACAGGGCTAATTAACACATCTCTCTTACTTGTGCACAGATTTGAACTGCACTGGACAAAATTCTGATAAAAGAGCAGACGGAGAACACTGGTTATATCAGAAAATTAAGGAGGACAACTACAAACAACTATTGGGATATTCTAGACATTTAACAATTGAAGAAAAGTTGTAACCCATCACCATCGTGGCTATTAACCAGAAAACTCTTTGGGTACATTATAGTAGAGGGGATTTTTCAAGTGTAGGCATAAAGGGGATTTCTGAAGAACCCAAAATATGGCTTTTCTACCTCAAGGTTTGGTGAACCTCTGTAAAAAACCTCAATCCTCAAAAGTGTCACCAAAAAAATCAGTAATTGTCCTGAAGAATATGATCATACTGACAAAAACAATTAATTCCTCTGGGAAATTCCTGCCGATTTTTAAAACCAGCCTCTCAGATTTGCTAGCAGAGGTATAATTATTCATGATGTTCTGAAGGATGATTAAAAAAAAGAAAACCCTAAAAAAAGAGCAACTGCTCTTTATTATATACAGTATCTCTTTGAAACAGATTCAATAAAATCCTCTTGGGTTTATTCTTAATTGGTTTCATAGGATGCTCCCAAAAGGGAAACATTTTTGAACAGAATTCCGCTGGGATCTTTTCATCACCTTCACATAATTCTGATCATATATCATTACTGAAAGCCTGTTGGATTCCTAGCTCAAATTTAATATAAAGCATTTTCTCTTCTGACATTTCTTATGTAAAGCCTCAGATGCAGAAAAGACCACAGGCAGCTTGTGGGCATATTATGTATGGTATTTGATAAGCCACTTGTACTTGAATAAGAGAATATTTAACAAACATCCTGTGATATATAAGTGAAAAAATGAAATCATGAGAGAAACAAACTTACAGGCAAAGCATATTTAGCAGTGTTCTCACTGCTTTCACAGCTCACACTCATATTTATTATGCATTACTTGGAGCTACTTATTTTGAAAGGGAAAATTGCACCTTGCAGGCAACTTCAATGTATTACTAAGTACCAAGATCATATTTTTCCTTCCTGCTTATCTCTGGAATGAAAATGATTTTTTTTTTTTGCATTTTCCCATGACAACCAAAAATTAAAATTGGTCAGTAGTTCTCTCAAGACACTGCAGCTAATGCACACTATTTAATTCACATGGCAGATAGTCTCAGTTAGCAGATCCCTGAAGCTTGGTATGGGTCCATAAAAAGACAGAATTCTCCTAAAAGGACTCTAAAGTTCTGGATCTAAAGAAAATGTTCAGATAGCCCAGCTGCCAGCAGGAATACTTCCTCATAATAAGTCCTGGTACAGAAACATGTTAAGAAACAGAGGTCAATAAGAAGTAAACATTTCATAGGTCAATAACACAGTTTGTTGGTGGAGATCTAGACAAAACTGCAAATATAAATTCAAAAGGTATCCAATTCCTCCTGCTTTCTTTAAGGTTCTAAAGCCTTCATAAACATGGTGTTTAATACTCAGCTGGAAAAGTCTCTTCTTAGGATTAAGCCAGTGATCCAAAGTGACAGAACAAGCAGTAAATTGTTGCTTGTCATCTGCAGAATAAAATAATCAGAATACTAGAGCTAAAAACATGCACATGGTTATTGGGAATATGCTTTATAGAACACAAGGACTTTTTTAGGCCATGATGATTCAATTTTCTGTACATATCTGTGCTGCTTTCACCTGGGGAGAAGAAACTCAGAGAGAAGTTCTCTCTATGAGAACTCTGAGAGTTGATGAAACCAATGGGAGGCTGGTTTGGTTATTGATAGCCTGAAAAAGCTATTGGAGAAAATTAGTTTGCTCCGTGAACACACATTTTGAAGGAGGTAACCCAGAAAAAAAGCTCTTTTTCTTTTCCAGCAGCAGTGCAGGTAACAGGGCCCTGGTCTGGCTCCACTGCAGGCCTGCTGGCCTGGCAGGGGGCAGGGCTGGGCCCCTGTCTGGGGAGCTGGCATGACCTGGAAGGGAGGAGGTGTGGCCAGGGAGACCCAGAGAGGCTGATTTAAAATTCCAGCCGATTCCCCTCCATCCTTTTCCTTTTCCAGTGCAGCCGAGTTTTTGAGATCTTGTCACAGCTTCGGCATTGCAGCCTTGTTTTTCCCTGTGTGAAATCTTAACTCTTTCAATGCTCAAATAAGACTTGCAGACTTTTCAATCCTCCCTGGAGTGAGAAGGGAAAAAAGGAGATACTCTGAAGTCAGTGAAGCAAGAGCTAAATTTCTTTAAATGGCAGGAGAATGAGGAAATGCTGTGAAGATGGCTGAAAATCCTTTTGTACATTGTAGGGATGAACTGATGTTACATTGAATATTCCTATAAACCATGGAGAAAAGACATGGGGGGTTGGAGATGTTCCATTGACCAAAAAGCACCTGTGTTGAGAATCTTTTGCCCCCAGGAAAGAAGGGGATTGTGATAAATGTGATTCGTGCTAATTAAATTGTAACTATATTAGCAAAATTGTATTTAGATCAATGAAAAACCACTGTTACCGAGTGAAAGGGGGGGAGATGGGTGAGACAGGACAAAAGACATCTTCCAGATGTTGGGAACTGAAGGAAAAGGTTGGAAGAAAGTCAAATAAGAATAGTAAAAGGACGTAGGTCTGATAAGCAGCATCTAGGAATAGAGCTTCAACCTTGAAATGCGCCAAAATGGGATGATTCCAAGCATGGGACTTAATTAGAGTCATTTTATGGAAAACATCTGCTCAGTCACACAGGGCGCCTGCGCTACCTGCGGGTCACACCTCGGTCACTGATGAAGACGATGAGCCTTCACCGGAAACAAGACCCTCAAAAGGATGAGAGACCCCCTAACTCATTAGTAGAGCATGCGCCGTGCAGTATAATTACGTAGATTTTAAGAATAGAAACTAGGAGGAGCTTTCCAGAAACTTCTGTAGCCTACAGTATATAAGTGGGATTGTCAGCCCGAATGCTTTGGTACGAGAGGAAGGGCAGGTCCCTCCCCGTACCCCCGGTCGGTTTTGCTTATGCTTTATACGAACCTCAATTATACTAAAACACTTACTCTCAAATTTTATCCATCCCAAATTATACAACTGTAATACTTTACTTAGATTGTATTCAGTTTCAATAATTTTTGTAATCATCTTTAATACTTTTGATTGTATTCATTTATAATTGTTACTATTAAAAATTTGTTGTTACTTTTAATCTTTGTTAATTGTTTAATTGGAAAAATAGAAAACCATTCATAACAGGATCTTGGTTTTCTAAGGATAAAGCATGAACAGAGAAAAAAGAGATGAAGAGAACTTTTGTTTTGGAACAGTTCCGTCTTAAAAGTAATACCCCATGAGTTCGACATGGCCCACAAGCACAGCTCTGGGAAAGGCTGTGGAGTTGGGAGGAGTGCCACGATTACAGGCAAATAGTGAAAGTGAAGTCAAAGGAAAACTGTTTCCTTCCCCCTTTTTGGAAAGAGATCCTGACAGCCAGACAAGAGGAAGCTCCTCTCTCTGAAGTGAACTGAATAAGATTATTTTAGTGGGGAAGTGACTGAAGTGTCTTTGCGTGTTGTTGTTAAGAAGGAATGGGAAGGGGGAGGAGGGAGTGGTCTGAAGATCTTATTCTGAATTTGTTGGGTTTTTTTCCCTTCTTTGTGTAGTTAATAAATTTCTTTTTATACCCTTTTAAGTTTTAGGCCTGCCTTGCTTCTGCTCCTGGTTCTGTCTCACAACAGGAAAATGAGTATATTTAAATTAGCAAATCAAAACTTTGACAATACCCTGATGCTGAGACTAATATTTGCTTCAGATTGTGACGAGAAGGAGTAAACAAATGAACAAAAACAAAAAATCAAGAATGTCCCTTCAGAGATGTTCTCATGGAGAGCTGGTAATTATTCTGTCCTCAAACTGATCAAAAATGGAGATGCAATGCAGAACAACTGGAACCAATGGACAAAGTGGCTTGATCAGGAATACACTTTCAATCCAAATGATACCACTTGACCTGATGTGCATGACCACCCCTAGAAAAATCCAGCCTAATTCAGGTGGAAGAGCATAAGAAAAAAACCTGCTTGCAACTTACCACATTTTTAAGGCATTATTTAAAAAAACAGAAAGATTGAATGTATTACAAGATCATTAATTACAAGATCATCAATCCCTAAGGCACTTCTAACAGATTTTCTAATAGGAAAAGTTTTGTTCTCTGGGGTAAAAGTTTTCAACTGCTGTGATTTCTCTCTCACCACCTCAAGGATAATTATCCTCTCTAACCACTGATACATTATCTGCTTCGAATCTTCCACTTCTTTGACCAAGGAGTTCAATTTAATAGAAGAAGTTCAATCTTCCCTTCCATGGAGTTCCAATAATGTTTTAATTTCATTTGTCTAGAAGGTGATCAAATCTAACACTTTTTTAGAATCCGCTCTCAGTAGCTGTCGCAAAGATCAGCCTATGGGAGATTATCCCTGACCACGGTGTGGGACAGGAGGCTGTGCAGGCTGACAGCAACAGCACAAACCTGAGGCAAGCAAAAAGAAAACATCTATCAAGAGCCATTAAGCAAAAAGTATTGCCTCCAGTTCAAGAATTCCTGCACTTGCACGTTTCTGCAGGGTGGAGGAGTATTCAGATGAACTGATACCTTTGCATTTTTCCCATTTTCTTCTTTAGGGCTATGGTGCTGCCCTGTGTCCAAGGCAGGCAACACCCAGACCAGGCTCCAGCTCACACAACTCTGTGTGAGCTTACAAGTGCTTATTGGAACACTCATTTCTCACAAGATTCAGCAATGTCATTATGCATTTAGCTCATGAAGGAAAAAAGGTTGCTGGAATCACCACCCCACCCTCAGATCTCAGAGAGGGTTAAGCCTTCCTTTGTCCCCCAGCCACTGCTTTGCCCACAAATGTCTGCAGCCTGAAGCCAGCCGGGCACCCACAAGAGCTGCTGGATTGCTATGGATCCGGGTAATTCTAACCCAGTGTTTCACTGCTGCAGCTAAACAAACAAGTTTAAAAGCAGGAGACTCTGCAAAGTCTCACTTTATATTGTCCAGGTAAACAACACAACTGAACAGATGAAGCAGGACACCTTGAGATTTGGAGTCCCAGGGTAATGTTATGGATTTTCATTTTCTCCTTTTCACTCTCACAGTATTTTTATGCCATTTAAATTGTGTATGTTCTGTGCTTGATTCAAATCAGCTGAACCTTTCTTGGTTTCATCAAATTTTACAAATTTGTCATGTAAAAGGCTTGTCTGTTGACTTTAATGAACACAGACAGGTGTCTTTAAAGATGATGAAGAAAGAAAATTCAATATATAGTAAGAAGGTTAATAAAATATGCCAATTATAACCACATCTTAGAACTGCTTGAAAATTCATGTTCCTTTTGTGCTCATTCATTTTCTTTTCTCCTGAGCTCCAGTCTATTTTACTGCACTAACTGGTTTTGAAAACTTCCAGCCTAAGGCAGTCAGACAGTCTCTGCAGGGACTCCACGTACAAGGAGTCTTGATCATCTCTTGATGACATGTAGTCTAATTAGGAAATCAGGTAAGGGTGGGCAAGGCACTAGGAGCAAAACCCATTAAAAGCAACCAGGACTTAATTAATTTTCTTGGGAAAATAAAAATTTATTTATTTATTTATTTATTATTTATTTATTTACACAGAGTCTGCTTTATCAGAAGTCTTGTGCCCTGAACCGTTAATTAATTAAACTTATGGTTTCAACATGCTCTCAGAGCAACCTGCTTAATTTCATCCTGGCAGAGAGAAAATCTCCCAGCATTTTTTTACTTCCTTGACTTTCAGCTATGTAACTGTTTTAAAATCACGCAATTTGGAATCCAATTGTGCAATAGCATGGTTGTCAGGATTATTGTTACTAACGATATTAATGTGCTATGCATTTAGACTATTTATCATATTTTATTTTAGATAGTAATTTTATCACTGTCCTTTTGTATTCAAAATAGAATTTCCCTGAAGTGAAACAGAATGAAATGTCAGTGATATGAACAATCACAAAACCCAGTTTAGACTTGCATATGCATAGATTTGCTCTAGGAATGCTTTCATCCTATGGAGCAAAAGTGCCTTCTCAAAGAAAAACACAAGAAAAAAAGGCTTTAGCATCAAGATTGCTTAAAACAACTCAGTAGTAAAGGAGAAAGTCAGAACTCTAAGCCCAGAAGACTAAAATTATGGAGCAAACAGATTCAAGGGAATTGAGACTACTGAAAGGCAGGGCTTATGTACAGTAAAATAGGCCATGTGCACTGTAGATTCCTTTAGCATTTTATTTCCTAAGGTTTAGTGACAACATGCTTGTGTGTTTTCTTGCATGGCTGCTTTGGATGACCAATGATCTCTCAGGAGGTCATAATTTAGCAAAGGCTAAATAATTACTCTTGATATTTTGCATCATGTTGACATGAATGAAAACAAACTTCTACTGGAAAATGAGAAACCCCCATAAATGAATACTATGTAAGTTATTTAAAAAAACCTGTCAAGGCAAGTTAGCTCAGTAGTCCGTCTTCAGATGCCATGGTCCTAATTTATGTAAACACTCAACAAAAATTCAACAACACAATGTAACACAGATTAACTATAATCTGTATTTCTTAACCCAGAAATTTTTGCATGAACACAAGGAAGTTTAGCAAAAGCTGTATTGCAACGGATGGCTGAACAAGATCTATATTAAACCCAAGAAATCCTGATATTACCTGTCTCCAAGAGAAGAAAACTCTAAACTTTATCGAAGCTGAGACCCTGCAGAGTACGTGGGCCAGGTAAGAGCAGAAACAGGAAAGTCCTTCTCTACAGAGCAGCATTTTAATCTCACTTCTCTCTGCTTGGGCCTGGGAAAGCAGTGTGATGCAACCAGGGAAACGAGCCTATTTCAGAGCTATTAAAATTGTTAGTTGTGATTCATTAGATTCCATAGAAGGTGTGAGGGATATCTGTTTGTGGACTCACACTCTCCTTTGAGCAAGGATCTCATCCTTGTACCATGGAGCACAGGCAGAGCTGGATCCTCTCAAGCTGTGTCTGACAGTACCAGGCTGTGCTCCTCAGTTGCCAGACGTTTTAAGCACTTTGCTCTGAAGAAAGAGGATGAGAACTTGCACAAGCAGGAAGTGTTGAATATCAACAGAGATGTCAGGTGAAGCAGATAAGAAGACAGGACATGGGGCTGTCTTGGTTTGAAAGACAGGTGTCTGCCAGGAAAGGCAGGAGCCTCTTTTTAAAATGGAGAATGTAAACCCCCTCCCTCCAAATTATGATAATTTTGAAATTAAGTGGCTCTCAGGCAAAGATATGGGAATAGGAATAACAGTTCTTTACTAGGAGAACTAAAATAGAAATACAGTATTACAGAGAACAAAACCCAAAAACACTGACAGAGTCAGAATACAACCTGATACCCCATCAGTCAGGGTGTTGGTGCAGTCCCATTAAATGGTGGCTGCATCCTCCTGCAGTGACAGGTGTGGTTCAGTTGAAGCAGTGCTCCTGGAGAAGGTGCAGTTTTCCTCCGAAGGTTGAGTGATGATGTGGAAAGGTCCCAATTTTCCTCTGGAATCCAGTGGAAAAAGTCTGCTTTAGTGTTCCAAATCTCAGTTTTTATCTAAGTAGGAAATGCTTGGCTCCTCCTCCTGGGTGGAGCATCTCCCAATGGGATGATGTAATTTTATTAGTCATGCACTGGGACTCCATGGTCCATTAACAGATAATATCCTTCTGGAGGAAGGATGGGTTGTGGAAAAGATAAAGAACACTGCCCCAGCTGGTTTTAACAGATGGCCCATTAGCAGAGAATATCTCCCACAGAGATCAGGATCACTGCCCCACCTGGTTTCAACAGATGGTGATAGAATAAGCACCTGTGGTCACATCCTGCATTGCAACCCAAGACAGGGGCAAAGCTAGAATGATAATGTAACAGGGAGAAATTCAGAAGTCACATATCCAACAGGGAAGTTTAGAGGTCACATGTCCTGCAGCTGTCCTCATCTGGATTAAATGCTTGTGCATCCTTGGAACGGGCAGCAACCACCCCTCATGGAGCGAGAACAGGGCTTCTGGAGCTGGTACTCCTCAACACTGCACTGCTGTGCTCTGTGTCTGTTCCATGCCTGAAAGCTGGAGGAGCAGCAAGTCAACAGACATCTTTAAAGAATCAGGAAAAAAAAATTGCTGAAAGAGTTAGATTTGTTCAGCTGAGCCAGCAGATGCAATGCTGCGTTTCCTTCTCATCTCTTTTCTTCTCTCAGTCTTGAGCTTCTAAAAAGCAAAGACAGTGTTCTGCTGATTTATTTCCCTAGAGACAGGGAGCTAAAATTGTCACAGAGAAAAGGAAATAAAAGTTATGCCTGCATATGACAATAATGTCTGGAAAAAGCAATAACAAAGAAATGAATATTTCTTGTATATAGTTGTTCAATTCAATTAGAACACAAGATGTTTGTTTCTTGTGAAGTTAAATTCTGCTCCATGCAACAGTCACATAAAGGTACAATAACTGCATCAGACCAAAACCAACAATAATGTCCTATGAAATTAATTTCCAGCTTCTTATGAAAAAAAGTAACTTTTAAAATAATATGTAATGGCATTATTTATAAGCTATAATTTTAATAACAAATTAATTTCGAAAATAAGGTATATATTTGAAGAAAGGGTACAATCTCATTTTTGGAATGATATTTGCAAGAATAACTCCATGCAGCTCTTTCAATGACACATTTTTGAGTTACTATGTAGATTTTTTATCTTTTACAGTTATGATCTTGACAGGTCTCTTCCAACTCAGCACATTCTATGAAAAGATAAAAAAACATAATGCTTTCCCTTGGCTGGAGGGGAGAGAAAAATTTGAAAATTTCATTTGCATTGTATGTATGTTACTCATCACATCTAATCAAGAGGCATCTCAACATTTTTGCTGACAGTGGAACTCTGTTAAAGGCAGTCCCTGCTGCAAGTACTAAGTCAAAATCTGGGTTTAAAAGCCCATCATTAACCCCAATAGACAGAATTAAAACCCAAAGGATTATAGGGCCAGACTTGGAGGCGTTCAGCACTCACAAAACAGCTCTAAATTTAGGGGTCCTAAATTTTCACTGGTAAGCCTGTCTACATGGCACACTGAGGCTGGGCTGTGCCAATGAATGATTGTGCTAATGGATGGATGATTTTGCTGGTGAATTGTGCCGAAGAATGATCATGCCAATGGATGATTGTGCCAATGGATTGTGTCAATGGATGATTGTACCAATGGATGATTGTGCCAATGGATGATCGTGCCGATGGATTGCTCCAGTGGATTTTGCTGGTGGATTGTGCTGATGGATTGTGTTGTGGTGAGGGTGGCCACAACAAATCTTTTGGGTTCAGAGTATTGAGGGTTTAAGTGGCAAAAATAAAGGAGTGGTAACAATGGAGTTGGTGATGCCCAGAAACCAAATGCTTTATGGGGACAAACTACGAGGACCCTGAACAAGGGGGGGCATGACAATATATACCCTTGGGGGGAGAACTTTCTGGAACTATGACCATATAAGGACAATGAGTAACCAATAGGGGAAGAGAACTTGAACCAATTAACATAACACTAAGGACTGTGGGAAGAACAGTTAGGTTTGCCCCAAGTTAACAAATGTTTCCAAGGGCTTGAACTCCATGCCTGGCTCTTTCTTGGTGAAATCTGACTGTGTCCCAGCCAGGCCAATTCCCACAGATTGTACCGATGGATTGAGCCAATGGGTTGTGTCAATGGATTGTGCTGATGGATCCTGACAATGGATTGTGTCAATGGATTGTGCTGATGGATTGTGCCAATGGATTGTGTCAATGGATTGTACCCTTGGGTTGTACCAATAGATTGTACTGATGGATTGTGCTGATGGATTGTGTCAATGGATTTTGCCGATGGATTTTGTCAATGGGTTGTGCTGTGTGGCTGCAGGTGCTGTACCTGTCCTGTGTGTGAGAGAGTGGCAGTGAACACAGGCAGGCAGAAGGCATTGGCATGCACAGACTGTGGAGAACAGGGTTTTCTATGTAACTGCTGTCATACACCAGAATTGTGGCTGTCTTACATCTCGGTATCCTGATACTGCTGCCCCTGCTGGCTCAGTTTCATTAGTCAGTCATTCCCCCATTTCACTTTGGAAGCATATCTTCTGCAAACTCCAGGTTTTCCAAAGGCCTAGAGTCATTATGTGCAGCTTCCTTTCTCAGCTGCAAAAACAGTACATTGAAATAAAGAAACTTAAACCATAGAGGAACAAACTGCTCCTCTCCATTTCTGCAGTAGAAGACTTAAAATTATTGCATGTATAATACAACTCAGTAAAGTTTAACGAGTTTCTGAAAAAGTGATCTTGCTTTATTATCCCGAATTTGTAGACCAATATATAAGTGATTTAATAACAGCTTCACTAACACTTTATGGACAGTTCAATGGGAAAAGGAGACAAAACTTATTTCTAAGATCCATTTTAATATATTTCTTCTGACTTTAGGGAATGCAGGCAAAAAGCATGCATGTAAGCTTAATGGATAGAAGATAGTTGACACCATTTTCTTCACTGCCAAAAAAAAAAATACATGGAAATATTGCCTATGCAACTACATTTGAATTTTGGATTTGATATGAGAAATTGTTAATCTACTTATGTGATCCCAAAATTGTTGCCAGCCCAAACAATTGTGAGCAGGCATCCTCCAGAAGCTCTCCCTCCTTTAGGTTTCCCATTCATTCTTGCAGAGGCCAAAAGACCTTGGTAATTTGAATTTTCATTTAATTTCATGCAGTATATGCAACCTCCTACAACTTGAGCAAATGGCAGAACATCATGGTGCAGACACAAAATTGTTTGTCTAAATAAAATATCCATTATTGATTAATAACCTGGCACTGAAGGAAGAATAAGGTACTGCACCAGTACTGAAATCAAATCTGTGGGTTTTGTCCTGAGCATCCCTTGTGAGCTGTATTTTAATTGGAGCTTCATAAAACTTGGCTGTATTAATTCCCAAGAGCATGAGCAAGTATTTTATTTGGCTCAGATTCAGATATTGTCTCACACAATGCAGGACTTCTTGCAATTTCTTTTGACAAAAACTTGACATAGGATTATATTGTGAAGATGTCTGCCTGTGTCCTCTGTAATTTTCAATTTCTAATACTTGCTACAATTAATGCCATTGGTATATATATATTGATTTTGTTTGAATAAGAGCCCCCCCCTCTTGATACCTGCAGAAAAAAAGTAAAAACCCCTCCTTCATATCTCTGAGAGTTGTTCTCTACTACAGAGCAATAACTCAGACGACTGGGCATAATAGATGACAACAAAGCAAAAATTTCAGGGCTATTTAGAAAATTTCTGACTACATTTCAAGATTGAGGCTCAATGAAGCCTTTTTCATTTATGGACTGAAAACCAGAGGGACAGGAGCTGACATCAGGGTATGAAAAGTGGAATAAGAACTCCTTCTCTCAAACAACAATGTAGGATAATAGCAAGCACATCTTGTACATGGTTCTCAGATGTGCATTTCCACAGCAGACATGTATGAGAACTTCACAAAAATCTGAATACAAATCTGGGTACAAGAGAACTTCTGACCAAATTTTATCCCATCATCTAGTTATTAATCTGTTCAGTTACAGCACCACTGATGTGGTGTATCCTCACCTTGGAATTCCTGACACAAAGAATGTTCTGAGTGTAACTGAGTAATAACTAAGTGGTTCACAGAGAAACCTCTGAGAGCTGCTCCTTCCCAGGTTCTTTCAGACTGGAAAAACACAGAGCACTCATCAAAATAGCCACTGAAACCTGTTCCTGACCTTGGATCTTCTAGCTAATTTAAAGATGCCCATAAAAAGCTACCAGTGAGGACTATACGTATGATCCTATGACTCCTTTGGAGTCACTTTACAGATAGACCAACAATCTAATTATATCCCTCCAGCTATATAGATTTTATGTATTTCTGTCTGAACAAAATTCAGACAGTAATAGTCAAAATAGAGAAGCATCCTTAACATTTGTTTGGTGGGCTCTAGGATAATATAAGGAAGTCTCTAAGAAGTAAAGTATAGTTTCCTTCTTTTCTCCTTTGCAAAGGAGCACATTCAAACAGTAATTGCTTGCACAAAGTGCAAGAAAATTTTGAAATAATTTGAGCTGTGTGACACTTCCTTTATGAAGTGAGAGACATGTAATATTCTGGGTGTTATTTTTTAATTAAAGCCAAAGAGAAATCTGGATAGATATTTTTTTCTTCTAATTATATACAAGTCATCCCCAGCAACACAATGGTATGAACTATTTACCTCTTAAACAGCAAGGAACTGCAAACTATGAACACATTATGCATTTCTTCACTGCAAAACATGAATTGAATATGATTGATGGAAACATCTCTTAAGACACATTATTTTCTTTCTTTTTTTCTCCTTTTTTTTTTTTTTTTTTTTTTTTAACCCATGTTTGAAGTTATTCTGCTGGAAATCTACTATTACTTAGGGGTTCCTGTACTGTGTGTACTGTGCACAGAATGAAAACCCTACAAGAAGTTTTATAATTTTAAAATTCTGCTTGGCTTTTTAGGATTGTTCTCGTAATAGTCCTGGGTAAAAGCAACAAGGAAGTCTATTGTGGTTAGTTAGAAAAAGTCATTATAGAGAAATAAAAGATCCAACTCCTTTAATCCACCTTTCCACATGGTTTGGAGTACAAAACTTGCCAGCATGGATAAGAACACACCAGAATCACATCAACTGACAAATTTTGCTACACTGGAATTTGGGCCACTTTTTACAGCTTTGATGGATTTAAAAACTGTTGTGTAACATTTAGTTTTACAGTCAACCCTGTTCTTTAATTTTGACTTCCTAATACCATTTGAGCTGTAAATCAGAATGCACATGGATACAAAAAGCAAAAGTAGCTCACTGGCTTTGTGACTTGTTTTTCCTTCTGTGGAGCTACTCCAGAGTTGGAAAGTGTATAAAGTGTGAATAAAATATAAAGGGTAAATAAAAGTGTTAAAGTGTATATACTTTACTGAATCAGGACCTAATGAAGTCTGTATAAAGTCTCAGAAAGCAAATAGAATGGGAAGAGAGTTTCTGACGAGTAAACTAACCTTAAGGTAGATTTTCATTAGGATCTGAGTAGATACTGAGCTTAAGCCTTGATTTTTTTCCTAAGCTTTCCCTAATAGAACTTGCCCTCAGCTAAGAGGAATTCTGTTCAGAAACTGCACGCAAAAGACAATGATAGACACAGTGAGAGCACTGCCTGATTTTTATTGGTCAAAGGCAATATCTTATCCTTGAAGCCAAAGTCGATACCTGTGCTGCTGTGCACTTGCTGAATCCTTTTTCTCATCAACTTGCAACCTCAAATATGATTCTGAAGAATGATACTTCCTGTGATATCAAAGGAGGCAAGTTGGGGAAAAGGTCTTATTTGATCACATGGCCAAGAAATCCCCAAGGGACATCCTGATGAGCCAACACTTACTGTCTGCTGGAAGTTGATAATGAAAATACTGCTGCCAGACACTGATAAACAGCCACTGAAATGAAAGGTAAAAGCAGTCATTTTACAGAAAGACTTATAGTAAGAAAAAGGGATCATCAATAGCTTTGATCCTTTCCTTTTAAGGTCTTACTTTGATAATTGGTGTGTTTAGGACCTGTACTTCTGCCTGCATTTTTAATTCCAGATAGTAATTTCTTCAGTGTGCCTCAATGTACCAGTCAGATGTGGTTTTTGTGAGTTGGAAAAACCATTTCCTTTTTTGATAATTGTGATTTATATCACTGGAGGATTTTACACAAATAGAACTGAGACCAGGTTTCAGTCTTTCAAATGCTCTTTTTGGGCAGCACACAAGATAGTGCTCATCTACTATCAGGATTTAAGCCATCTAGAGAGTTACAAGAACTGCACATTATTTGTACTATGAGACAGCCAGAAAGTTACCAGCACAGAACTCTGATGATACTTTAGCTCTGAGGAGGTGGGAACAGAACCTGCAGCCAAGGTCTGCACACCACACTATCCCGAGCTTGCTCTGGAATGCAAAGATGCATCAGTTCATCCTGCTGGACTGAGGTGTTGTTTGTTTATGTTGTCTCCTCAAATGGTAAAAATCACCGTTGCTTCTATTCCCTGCATCCACATCAGCCCCTGTTGCATAGGGAGCTTTTACACAGCCTGGGGTAACACCAAATGGCCAAGACATCAACCACTATTACAAAGGAAATCCATTAATTTCTCACTTGCTCACTTTCAGCAAATTAATTTCCCCCATGTCCTTAACAATAGAGGTATTTAAAAGCACTAAACAATCCAACACAAACAGAATTTCAGTATCTGCCTTCTTTAGATTGAGGAGACCTCAGTGTATATGATCAGTCATTAAACTCCTCTGGGTTCTCAGTTTAGTGTTCTTGTTCTCATAACACAGATTTAATGCATAGAAGCAGACAGAAATTATGATTTTTTCCCAACTGAAATCTCTCACATTCCATATACAGTCAAAATCAGCAAAACGGTAAGACATACAACAGAACTTATTTCCACCTGTTAAGAATGATATTCTATTTTTCCAATTTATCAAACAAGATTAAATGTAGCAGCAAATTTTAATACTAAGAATTATAAATGAATGCAATCAAAGTATTGGAGATTAATACAATTTAAGTATTGAATACATATATTTTAGGATAAGTAAAATTTGGCAGTAAGTAATTCAGTATAATTGAGGTTCGTATAAAGCATAAGCAAAACCGACCGGGGAGGGACCCCCTCTGACCGGGGATACGGGGAGTGGCTCCCATTCCTCACGTACCAAAGCATCCAGGCTAACAATCCCACTTATATACTGTAGGCTACAGAAGTTTCTAGAAAACTCCTCCTACTTTCTATCCTAAAACCTATGTCACTATGTTGTATGGCACATGCTCTACTAATGGGTTAGAGAATCTCTCATCTTTTGAGGGTCTTATTTCCGATGAAGGCTCATCGTCTTCCTCGATGACCGAGGTGTGACCTGAAGGTAGGGCAGATGTTTTCCATAACAAGACTCTAATTAAATCCCGTGCCTGGAATCATCCCATTTTGGCCCATTTTGGCCCATTTCAAAGTTAAAACTCTATTTCTAGATGCTGCTTGTCAGACCTACATCCTTCTACTACTCCCTTCCAACCTCCTTCTTCGACTCCGAACATCTGGAAGATGTCCTTTGCCCTGTCTCACCCATCTCCCCCCTCACTCTGTAACAATTGTCTTCTATTGATCTAAATACAATTTTGCTAATATAGTTACAATTTAATTAGCACGAATCACATTTATCATACACCTTAGCTGCAAGAAATATATATAAGGATTTTTTGTTTCAGCACAACAGACACTGTTGTAGTTTCTGCACATTTTACAGCAATTTAGCAAGTTACAAATCCACGAATGTTTCTAATCTACCCGTGGCAAATTTTTATTTTGCATGAATCTAATATATCATCACAGACTTTCCATACATCCAGATGAAACCTTCTACTTCCACCCTTGCAGGTAAGAAAACGTTTTTCTGACAGATAAATATTAATATTTTGATCAGCTCCTTGTTTAAACAGCCAGAAATCCAGATTAGAGTATCTAACACACTGATGAATTTCCACAAGTTTGTTGTGGCAGACATCATATAGATACTGCCCAATTGCCACTTGAGATAGACTTGAAGTCTATCTATGGCTGTCTGCGGCTATGACTGCTATGACTGTCTGCTGTGTTTGCTCTTCTTTTTCCCAAATTGTTTCAAACAGCTCTATTGCCTCCAGAGCTTTCCTCAGTTTTGAGCACATTCTGCAGGACCAGGTTACAGCCCAGACCCTTTGCAGCAATACCCATGTAGGCCTAACAAACACACAGTCCCAGCAGAGCAGAGTTTCCCCAGATTTCCTGTGTTTCAGAGTAAGTAATTTTAGCAAAGACGCACCAGGAATGTGTTTGCTTTCACTAGAAAGCAGTGGCGGATTCCTGGCAATTAGAATATCCTGTCTGCTAGCTCCATGCCCAAAATGCCCTCACTGCAGAGGATGTAATTCTGATTAAGTTTTACTGTCACTTTTTTCCATGGTCGCACAAACTTTCTAATTCATCTTGAAACATGCATGCCAATTTGTCTTTTTGTTTATATTTTAATCTTCCTGTTGTTTGTTATGCAGCTCTTGAACAGACTTTGATTTGAAGCAGTAATTTTTCTGAGTTTTATGAATTATCACACTCTGCTTTATCTCCAAACACATGGTGCAGAAGGAGAACTATCTACAGATTCCAGGTGCTTCCAGCATAAATAGCAGCTAAGGGAAGACAAAATGTCTGTTTACTTTACTGCATCCGACTATCGCCCTGCAGCACAGGAAGTTTTTTACCTTTCTCTAGGCTGTCCTGCTGATTGAAGCCAACAAAAGGTGACAATTCTTGCAACTACAGCTGTCGGGGTTTTATTTCTTTTTATGTCTAACTTCCTCTGAATTGGCCACCCTGGAGATTTGTGACCTGTACACAGTTCTCTGACTACCAAAGCAGAGGAAAATAGCTCTACATGTAAATAGTTAAAAATAGCTTATGGATTTTTATGCTGAAAGGTTCTTTTGACCATCATGACAGAAGAAAACATTTGGAACAGGTTTCCTCCGGGAACTTGAATGATAAAAAGAAGATAAAGAACAACAGAGGAAAAAATCCATTACTCGTAAACAAATCACTAGAACTTGGGTATATTTCCTGAAATCAAAGTAGCTGTGTTTCATTTACACATTAGAAATCCCACTTTTTGACACTTAATTATTGGCAGTGTGGCAATATTCACTTACTCTTTCCATGCACCCTGATAAAGGCTGATTGTTTGGCTTCAATAAATAATGCCCACTGACAAGGCAGATGCTGATTGTCACCTGTGATCCAGCAGTTCACTATCACAGAACTTCTGTCCTCTAATCCCTCTGTCTGAAATGTACCAATAAAATTACAGGATAGATCAAAAATTAAACAAAGGGCTTACTGCCCTCTAGTAATATTCTGTTTAATAAGTTATTTAATCTCATCTTTTTCCCAAGTGTAGGTGGTTCTGGGTTAGAGCAGACTGATGGCAAAACAGTATTTGCTATCCTGGGTCTATTATAAACCACCACTCATAAGACCATCAGAGGTTTTTCCTCTATAGCAAAGGGATTTGCTTGCAGATAACAGAGGCCTTTTAGAAATGCAGTTATCTTATTTACAAAGAACAGTGAAAGCTTTCTTCATACAGAAATATAATTTTGGTGTTTATTCAGTGGGTCAGCAGTGCTTTTTTTTTTTTTTAAAAAGATAATTTCTCTTGCTGCAGCAGCATATGCTTTTCTTTGTCAGCTATTTGCAGATATGGTTTCTTCTTTCAGTCATTTCACTGATATCTGGAGACCTTTATCAGCTTGTGGTTTTGACCTGGTTACATATGTCTCTGCTGAGCATTTGAATAAACTGAATTGTTTGCAAGAAAACAGCAAAGAAAAGGTTTTATTGTACTAAGCGACAGATATGTTTAGAATATCAGTACTTTAAAAAAGAGAGGGAGAGAGAAAGAGAAAAAGCTACGGTGTTCTAAGAACTATTAAAACTATAATTGAAGAACTAAATAATAATGATAATAAATTGCTCTGCTGGATGAATGAAAAATCACCTAGTAGCCTATGCAAAATTGTTGAGCGAGTATGGCCTTACTGACCAAAAAAAAGACAATCTAAGTTACTGGGTGAAACATTTGGTGCAAGTCACAGAAAAAATATGAATTGTGCTGCTTTACAGCACAAGCCAGGAATAACTATTTCAATTTTTTTCTTACAGATTTCCCTTCCTGTAACTTCCATCCAGAAACCCGTGTGCTTCTGCAGACATAAAAGATGTGTTACTTTGGTTAGCACTGATGGCTGAAGTCCTCAGCTGCAGAGAGAGGGAGAAAGGACAAGGAAAGCACAAGGAATGGCAAGGCTGGAACAGAGGTGTTTCAGTGTTATATTTTATCTACTTGCACAAATTAAGGAGACAGGTGCTAAAATCTACCCAGGCAGCAGCAGCTGCTGGAGCTGTCTGCTTGCTCTGGGAAACTTCTGATCACTTATAATCTCTAACATCTTCTATGTCTTCTTCTAACAACCTTTACCACAGCATGATATGAATTTTCCAGAAGCCATTTGGCTCTCTGCTTGCACAAAAGCTACGGGAGGCAGTTTGTCCAAATGTAACGTTCAGCCGAGCTCATTTTCTGGATGTTGCTGCATAGAACCCATTGGTTTACAAGAGTTTCTCGGCAGTTTACAGGTTGTTCTGGAATCCCTTCAGAACCTGGAAAGGACATTGTAGCATAAATATAGGTTGTAGAAATCTAAGCAGAATTGCTTTTAATAATCCTTGAAGCCTTGCTAGTGGAACACCACTACACTGTACAGACATTTTTAAGAGCTATTAAAACTTTTAAAAGTGATATCTGGAGCTTCTTTTTCACCAGGCAACAACAAAGTTGTGTAACAAATGCCTTAAAACTCCAGCTCTGGATTGGATGTTTTGGGCTTACTCAGAATGAAAATAACTTTATCTTATAGCTTAATTTATTACAGAAATTCTTGGTTGAGCATGTAAACACAGGTGACAAAGGAACATCAGTAAAATGGGTACAAATTAAAGAGACAGAATGTCAGTTTAGATGAGGTAAAGTATCAGTTATCATAATAAAAGTACAGAGATAATAGGAATAAATCTTAGAACCAGAAGACAAAATGAAAACCAAAAGCATCCCTGGTCCTCAAGGAAAAAACCCCCAAAATTACAGCAGACCTACTGTGAAGTCAAGTATGAAGTTATATAAATACAGAAGCACAAGAAGGGAGCATTTTATTGTGAATGAGTTGAGCCAAATAAAATTTGGAAGACAGAGTGAGAATTTTAAAACCATTCAGGTAAGTTATCTGCTTTTCTTGGGTGCAAAGGGCATGCATCTCTCTCCCTGGACTGTGCACACATCTTTATTTCATGCACCAGTTGACCTGGATGTAAGAGAACTATGTAGCTTCTGCTCCTTAAAACTGAATTACACACTACAGTATCTGCCTGATGAGAGAATGGCAGTAGAGGACAGGGCAAGGAGCTGTGGAGAGGATTCAAGTCCTCTGGCAGCATTTTGTTAAACATCCTTCTGCCTTTTTCAAAGCGGGAACACAAGGTGTGTTCTCAGAAATTCAGCCTGAGGCACTGGGAAAGGGAACTGCACTTTCTAGTAGGGAAGGTCAATATGAACCTGTCTGAAGATGAAAAGTGACAGGTGTGATCACACAATATCCAGACACAGCCACACAGCACCTCGCATGGAATTCTCTGCAGCAGTCCACACGCCCCTAGCACGCTGCACGCCAGGAATACAGAAACCAGGGCAGCTCAGGAGCAAAGCTTTGTCTCTTCTCGTGCCACCATGTGGCAGAGTACAGCTGCTCCTACCCAGAAATGGGTATTTAACTCCAGTGCTCCTGATTGAATTACTGCATTCCCTGTCACACTGAAGTTCTGCTGCTGGAGTTGGAATGGTCTCTTTTTCGTACAGGCTAGGATGGCTTTGACTGTGTGGCTGCAAAATGAAAAGCTATTCTTTAGTAATGGGAAATGTGGAATGAGGAGAGGAAAGAGCACCCTCCTGCCTGTGTTTAGGAACTGCGGGCATGAATATACATATGTATTATATGATCATGCCCTGTTTCTAAACTGGACTGCCTCTATCTGCAGTTCCACCACTGAGTATCCCACTGCACCTGAAATGGTTCCAGCCTGTGGGGGATCGGAGATGAAAAGCCCCAGCACCTGCAAAACAAAGAAACAGCTTCACCCTTCCAAAAAGTCTGACATATTTCTTGGAAACAATAGACAGAAAATTATGTTACCTTTTTTTCCCCCTGTTTTAAAAAAGATGAAAACAATATTTAAGTCCTCAACTACCATTAAAATTATATTTTTGTTAGAAGAGACTTGTGAATTTCCTCTGGAGTGTATTATATCCTCAGTCCAAATCAGGGACTGGGTGGAGATCATGGTTCCTTCATGGCCATTCCCTAGGGAAGCTAGGATGTGCTCAGGAGATGATGCCTGCATGTGGCAGGACCAGCCCCAAAATATATCACAGAGGGGGTTATGTTTTCAAGTTTCATAGTAGGTGAGACATCCAACTATTTTTCCCAAGATGAGGTCCCAGACACAATATAAATTATTATGGAATATCTATGCCTTCAGTTCAGGAACATGACTTGTTTATGAGTGGGATGCTTTGCAAAATATTCTTGAAAAACAGATTTTCCTATTCTGCCTCCTTTTCCCTAGATTTTAGCAATATTTCTTCTCCATATCTTTCTAATCTGTTTTTCTCACCTTCACCTGAAAGGTGACTTCTTTGGAGGGATGAATGATGAGATCTCTACCGTATCTGAAAACAATTCTGGATGAAAGATGCTGCAAAAATGCAAACCATTGCCAGTACTGTATTTCTCTGGTGTATGGTGGGTTTAGCCTTATTATAATCTCTTTTTTTCTTTGCCAGCTATTTGCATGTGAGGGCTCTTCTTTCAGTCCTATCCCTCCTCTCTGCTTGTGTTTACCCTGCGATCTTTTCAATCAATCAATCAATCAATCAATCAGTCAATCAGTCAATCAATCTCTTCACTATTCATTACCTACTTAAAAACGCACTGTGTTTTACAGTGATTTAAAGTCATATTAGTAAGGAAAACTCTCTTTGGTCTACAAGAGAAAATCCTTTGGTATTTATCTACATGTGGAATCCCGAGATTGGTTACAACAAAGAATGAAAAATGTCAGCATCATACAGATGGAACGAGGGTGACACCTACAACCAGAGTCTCCACATTAATAATTGGCTTTCTTTTAAAATTTTCCGGTAGACTAAAGAGCGTTGTTGCTATTGAAACTCCAGCAACACAAAAAACTTGTTCAAGATGTAATGGGCAGCATACAGAGCACTAGTTTTCAACCCAGCTTCTACGGACCCTCATTTGAAAAGAAAGAGGTTTGGTTAGTTCTTACCATAACAGTTAGAACTATTTCTGCATCCTAATCCAATGATGGAGATGTGTTAGGATCAGAACCAATACATTCACTATTAGTTACTATCACTATTCAGTTTAAAACGTGATCCATTATAGTCACCAAACCACACTCTATTCCTTCCAAAAGGGATTTATTAAACACTTTTTTCCCTGTTTCCCATATCCACAGAGAAGTCTTGTGAGATTTTGCCTTGAAAAATGTCATATTTCTTCCTGTTTTGGTGTTTAGGCTCAATGCAGAGATCCTAATTACCTTAATTACTTTAATTACCTTCCATCAATAGTTTGTTTCATATTCTAAAAACTTGTAAATATGATAATGAAGGCTTGGAGTGTAGGGAAGGAAAAAATATGTAAGAAAATTTTATTTTTCTTCAACTCTGTTAGGGGTTGGATTGCTCCCCTTTTATTTCTGTGAATTCCTCCCATTGTTATGTTAAGTAGTTGTGGCTACACCTTAAACCATAGATAATGTTCTCTCGTAGGGGGGTGGGTGGAGGAGGAGGAGGTGGGGGAGAACCGGAAAAGGAAAGGTGGGAGAGGGGGCTGGGGAGGGGACGCTCTCTCGCTGAGCTCGTGGAGGGACAGGACGCCCCGTACTTCGCTCTGGCATCTCCCCCTGACATCTCCGTGCTGAGATCCACGCTCCCTGCCTTGGACATCGCTCTGCTGCTCTCCCATCTCACGCTACTATCTCCGGACACTCTGCGGAGCACCACGACCGACACCGTGAGGGGGGGGGAGTCACTTCCCCATCCCGCTCACCTCTGGGCCTCCGCCGCCATCACTCCAGCCCCTCTGCAACTGCGCGGGACCTGCCCTGCCCCCACAGCACCGGTAACTGAGCACAGGGAGACGGCCTGAGGCCAAAAGGGACTGGAGCGGAGCTAGACTGCTCTGTTCTGTTGCCAATTTTCATAGCTGTTGTTGTTTACTGCCTTGTTAAATACCAGTAAAGAACTGTTATTTCACATCCCCATATCTCCTGCCTGAAAGCCTCTGATTTGGACCTAAAATAATTAAAAGGGGGTGGGGGGTGCACTCTGCACTGCAGAAAAGGGGCTCTTGCCTTTCCTTAAACCATACCTGTCTTTTCAAACCAAGACAAACTCCAAGTGTTTTTTCATCATTGACTTTCAATACATAGTGCGGCACTGTTGATGGAAAATCTCTGAATTACTCTGTTGGCTCTGCATCACAAGACATGTTTAGTATTTATGTCTATATACAGCCCCTTAATGTGCCCTAGATTTGTGCAAATCATCAAGCATTCCTGGAAATACCTCCCTTTGGAAAGATGAGGGAAGCAGAATCTAACTCTACCTTTAAAAAACAGGAAAGCACACACGCTTCTGCCATCTGTGGAGGAGATGGGTTGGAAGGGGCAGGCTGGAGGGCATGAGGTAGATGCAGCAGTACACACATTTTCTTGTTGTGCTAAAGAAAAATAGTTGTTCCTACAATGGATTAGATGTACTTTAAAATGCAGCTGGATCCCTTTCCCCCCTTGCCTTCTTATTAAGCAGTTTCTTTAGTTTTTTTAGAATTAGTTTTTTAGTTTTTTTCAGTTTTTTCGGTTTTTTTTTTCTTTTAGAATTATCAAAAGGGAAAACTTAAAATGCCATCACAAACTGATGATGGCTTTGGAGCTTTCTTTAAATCCATTTCATCCAGACAATACCAAAACAAAAGCAGGAGGGAAAAGAAGCCACTTTCCTCACTTTCCTCACGATCAGTGCTCCCCACTCTGACCTCCCCCCAGGTTTTCCTGGCCTTTTCCAGAGTGTTTCACACTTGACACTGCTGGAAAGGCTGTGCTGCATAAGACAAATGACTGGTTGGATGCATTATGGCAGCTCCCATGCTCCCAAGTGATACAGTCAGAAAAGGAGCAGGAACTCTTGCACTCACAAATAAGAATTTAGACCAATAAAAAATTAATTTTAATTCTACTGCCCATTTCTCTTTGCTTAAAAAACACCTCTTCCCCTCCTGCCCTGAGAAGTTACATATCTATGAAGATTTTAATGATTCTTCTTGTATTAAAAAGCTCCAATCATACTAGATGACTTTAAAGGTAACTGTGTGTCTCTTAAATTAGCAAATACTGCTCTTTGAGAGGAGGGATGAGCCCTATAAATAATCCCAGGCTCACTTTAGGCCCAGTGTGCAGTCCATTTGGCAGTTTCCAGGCAGCTGTACACAGGTGTGTGCTGAACACTGCAGCTCCTGGGAAGGTGCACACACCACTCTCCTGGATCCTGCTGCACACAATCCCTCCCCTGCAGATCACCACAGGCTCAGCTTCACTCCTGCTGGGAATAGCTTCATCCAGCACCAGGAATACATCCCTCCACACAGGAAGGAGAGAGCAGGGACAGAGGTAAGCAGGAGAAGAGAGCACACAGGAGGGTGGAGCAGCAGCTGAGCTCTAGATGCAAGAGAGCTTAGCTGGAAAAGCACAGGAGAACCCCTTGATACTCCCCTGTACTGTGCTGCTGCCACCTGGAACCAGCATTTCTAACTCTGCCAAGAGCCTGCTGTAAGATGAGAATTTTATCTCAGTCTTCTCTGCAATTACGCCAAATCATCCCTGACAGAGGAAGGTGTGTGGTTCATAAAACACTGATGGGGACTTGGTTTTAAATGTCCAAAGCAGTACAGAGCTTATCAAAACAACAGCAAACAAAGTCCTGCAAACCTCTTATCTGAAAGATTTCATCCTAATAATTACAATTGCATTTAGTGCTTAACAAAGGATGATTTCGGCAGAACTTTTCTTTTCTGCACTGTCTGCAGGAAATCAATTACAGGTTTTATTTGTCTTTCGAAAGAGTAAAAATTCAACGAATAAGTAATTTCTGTTACCATTCTGAGAGAGATTTGTAACATAGATAAAAATGCATCCAGAAGCCACTGACATTGGAATAAAATACCACAACTGTTTCCTTTCAAAATACTGACTAAACCGTGTATGACCTCTACATAATAGTCCTCAAAGTTAGGATAGCTCTTAAAAATTGCTTTTTTCCTTACTTAGATTGAGTAATAAACCTTTTTCCCTTTCAGTTTTTGCTTAGGTTATATGAAATCCTCAGAACTGGCCCAGGTTGCACATTTGTGCAGTGCTTACTCCATGCACATTTTCCTCTCCTAACTTTGGGAGCAGCAATGAAGTATAGCGGGACAAGTGCGAAGAATCTAAATAGTTGTGTATCTACCTTCCATTAAACGGAATGTTTTAAACCACTTTCTTGTGGCTCTTTTCCAGCACAGTAGGTGCATAAAATGTCATTGTTGACTTTTAGAATGAAACAGGAATGGTCAGGCAGTAGGACAAGGTGATTGATTGTATATTTTCTATCCAGACAAACTGCTCTAGTCAATGTACTGGAATAATAAATTGAAATAAAATTTAGGTGGGGTCTAATTACAGGGATCTTCTAACTTCTTATGAGCAGGTAGGATACCTGAATACCAAAACATTTGTATTGGACAAAACAATGTTCTAGTCTGTGGTTTCAGACAGGTAATGTATGTTGTATTGCACTGTTTGTTTCTTAAGTTGCACTGTTCATGGTTGTTATGGTATCTTCCATTCTCCCCCATCGGTCTGTGACATGGTCGAATCCTCCCTTTCACCCCTCCCCATCGGCGGCGTCCCGTTGGTCGTGGGTCTGTTCCTCCTCTTTCCCTGCGTTTAAAAATGCCCACCATCTTCTCTCTTGCTCTCTTTCTCCTCTCACAATGTGGATGTTGTGGATCATTTTTCCCACGGGAGAAAAGAGCCTCCTTTTGTCTTTTGGCTTTGTCCTCGATGGAGTATTCTCCATCCCCCATGGTCCAGAGCTAGCTGAGAGGACCCAGGGAGAAGAGGAATTCCATCAAATGTAAACAAAGGAACACATATAGAAAGATAAAAAGCTCAAAATATCTTACTTTTGTATTGCAGTACTGTTTTCCAACAGAGAACACACAGAAATGGATTGACAAAGCTCCTAGGAAATATTTATAAAACACACACATACAGGATATTTAGATTTTGATGCACAAATATAGTTTCAATGCATCTACATACTGCATGTGCCATAAAAAATATCTTTCTTCTGCTTTGACTGCAGAAACATTGTATTTTGCCAAAAATTAAATACCCTCATTCTTTCACCTCTATGTCATTGATCAAATAAATGATGGTGTTCACTGATCCTTTTGAAGAACAATAATAATGACCACAGTAATATTTCCAGAGACTTTAAACAAAAGTGGACAGATTTGGGGCTTTGAAACACATTCACTTCATATGCTTCAGTTCCCCCCTGCCATGAAGGATGATACAGGTGCTATTCTTAAACACAGGATTTACTACTGTCCTAGGGTGATGTTATGGTGTTTGTATCTCCAATCGTGTGTTCTGATTATGTTTGGTATTATGTCCTGTGCTTACAGGACTGACTCTGAAAGTGAAGCTTTGTTTTGTCCTGTTATCAGCCGGCTCACCTCCCCCATGGTCTATGTTTAGGAGAGGTTTTGGCTCTGCTTGCTTGCTTGCTTGCCTGCTTGCTGGCTGGCTTGCCTGCTTGCTTGCTTGCTTGCTTGCTTGCCTGCTTGCTTGCCTGCTTGCTTGCTTCTGCCTCTTTTTCTTTCCTTCGCTTTGCCCTTGCTTTTGCTTGTTAGTTAGTTCAGCTAGGCAGTCCAACTTTTCCCCTGGACTGTTTTCTTTTCCACCCCGTCCCCTCCCTCTCCTGGATACCATCTGGACCTGTTCTGGACGGGGACCTGGGAAACCCCAAGAAACACCGGGAGTCTACACTCTGTCACCTGCAGGAGTCATTCCCCAGCGCCGGAGACTGATAACCGGGCGACCACTCGCCGGAGAGACTGAGTTTGCCATCCCTTCAGAACGGTGAAAGAGTTTTTTTGTCAGCTGGTGTTGTTGTTTCCCTGTGCTGGGGAGTGTTTTGCTTGTTAAATAAACAGGTCTTTTTTCCCACTCTTCTCTGAGGAAATTCTTCCCGAACCCGGTGGTGGGGGGGGGAGGAGTCGTGGGGTTTGCTGTCTGGGGGCTCCTTCCGGAGGTTTTTCCCCAAATTCGCCCTAAACCAGGACAAATACTTTTGGCGCCCAACGTGGGGCTCGAGAAAGTGGGAAAAAAACCCTGTTCTAATAATAATTTGGTTCAAATTATTTTGTGTTGTATAGAGCAGTCATTGGCTATGTTTTTGGAATTCATGTCTTTTGGGGTGGAGGCCTGCATGGGTTTCTGGTCCCTAGGGTTTTTTGAGATCTTAATACCTCTGTGGTCCCTAGGTTTATTTTCTTATCCAGAAATAGCTCCGGTATTGTCCCTAATACGTAGTTTCTGTAGCAGAGGGGCATTGACCAGAATATCCATCGGGCTGGGCTTGGTTTTAATGGCCTGCAGGAGATTTATGAAAGTGCTGGAGTCTGTCCCAGGAATGTATGGTTCTTGGTTATGGCTGTGCACTCAGTTTGTTAGAGGAGAAGCAGGGGATGAGGCTTTTCAGCCTTTGTTTTCCTTCTTCTCCTCTGAATTTGTTACATCCTTATTAGAGAATGTTCAGTTCCCCCTGAATGTTAAAGAGAACATCTTTCTGGTGTTTAATATCGTAAGCTTTGTCTATACAGTTTGCAGTTTCTCTAGAATGAGAGCTGAGATTTCTAGAGGGACTGATGAGACCCCTGGCCCCAGGGTAGAGCCAGGCGTGAGAAATCCTGAGTGGTGTGGGAAATGGGAGGATATGGGCCAAATCTTAAAGGAATTTTCTGACCCTACATCCTGGGATTTTCCATGTGACCAAATTCAGAACCCAGCTGAGGTGGCAAAGTACCTGAAAGAGAAGTGCCATGATAATTCTAAGGAGAAGAAGATCATTGCAGTGAGCTGGGCCCTGGCATATGCTTATCGTACCCTGCTAGATACTGTAGGGCAGCAGACAGAGGAAGGGGGACAAGCAGATAAATCAGCCACTATCCCAGTCACTCAGGCTGCAGCCAACACCCCAGGCTCAAGGCCAGCAGCTAAAGCAGTCAGTAAGCCTCAACCAATGGCTGTTGCTACCAGCTCAAGAAGTGGAAAGTGCACAGACAAGACCGATCGACCAGTGGATGATGATGGTGATGATGATGCAGGAGAAGGACCCTCAACGCCTCCTGACATAAAACCAGAAGTCAAAGCAACTGATACAAGATCAGAGGCCAATATTGAGTCCTTTTCCCTAAAGGACCTCCGTGGCCTAAGAAAGGATTACACCCGACGACCTGATGAGTCTATAATTAGTTGGCTGGTCCGTCTTTGGGATGCTGCAGGCGAGGCTACAATTCTGGACGGCACTGAAGCCAGGCATTTGGGATCCCTGTCACATGATCCTGTCATCGACCAAGGAATGATGAGGGGGCCTAACCCTCAAAGCCTCTGGGCACGGGTCCTGGACAGTGTAGCACAAAGATACCTGTGTGCAGACGATCTTTATATGCAGCAGACCCAGTGGAAGACGATAGAACAAGGGATCCAACGCCTGAGAGAAATGGCAGTGGCAGAGATTATCTTCTCAGATGACATAACAACTAGGAATCCGGACTTGGTACTGTGTACATCTGTGATGTGGCGAAAACTTGTACGGCTTGGGCCCCATGAATACGCTTCTGCTTTAGCAATAATGAAGCGGGATGAGAGGGATGAGACTGTGCTTGATATGGCGAAGAAGCTCCGAGCATATGCAGATGCCGTGCATGGCCCAACACATGCCAGAATTGCAGCTGTGGAAACACGTCTGCAGAAATTAGAAGACAAGATAGAGGAGAATCATAAAAGACTCAGGGAGGAGATCAAAGAGGACCTTCTCCAAATCTCAGCAGTACAAATTAGAGGCCCTGGTATCCAACGTAGACGTTCCCCTGATGGGGAGAGGAGGTACACCCCACGAGCTGAGCTGTGGTTCTTCCTACGTGATTGTGGAGAAAACATGAGGAGATGGGATGGAAAATCTACTGCTGCTCTGGCACAACGGGTGCATGAATTGAAGGAAGGCAAGAGTCAAAGAGGAAGTTCCACCAAAAGGAGAGCAGCTCCAGTTGCCCGTAGCCAAGCTGCCAAGTATGATGATGATGATGGTATGTCCGATCCCCTTGAAGGAACCTCTAAGACATATGCCCAAGGAAAGAAGGATAAACAGGCTTAGAGGGGCCCTGCCTCTAGCCAGGGAGAGGCGAGGGAAAATCGTGTTTTCTGGACTGTGTGGATTCGTTGGCCTGGCACATCGGAACCACAAAAGTATAAAGCTTTGGTTGATACTGGTGCACAATGCACATTAGTCCCATCAAGATATGTGGGGGCAGAATCTGTCTCTATTGCTGGTGTGACAGGTGGATCACAGGACTTTACCTTGGTGGAAGCTGATGTGAGCTTGACTGGACATGAATGGAAAAAACATCCTATTGTGACTGGCCCAGAGGCCCCATGCATTTTGGGCATAGATTACCTCCAAAGGGGGTATTTTAAAGACCCAAAAGGACTCAGGTGGGCATTTGGGATAGCAGCTGTGGTGACAGAGGGCATCCAGCAATTGAACACCTTGCCTGGACTGTCTGAGAATCCAACTACAGTAGGACTTCTGAAGGGAGAAGAGCAAAAGGTACCAATTGCCACTTCCACAGTGCATCGCCGACAATACAGAACAACTCGAGACGCTGTGGTTCCCATCCATAAGATGATTCGAGAGCTGGAGAGCCAAGGGGTGGTCAGTAAAACCCACTCACCCTTTAACAGCCCCATCTGGCCTGTGCGTAAATCTGAAGGAGAATGGAGATTGACTGTGGACTATCGTGCATTGAATGAGGTGACTCCACCGCTGAGCGCTGCTGTGCCAGACATGCTGGAACTGCAGTACGAGCTGGAGTCCAAGGCAGCCAAGTGGTATGCCACTATCGATATCGCCAATGCATTCTTCTCCATTCCTCTGGCAGCAGAATGCAGGCCTCAGTTTGCTTTCACATGGAGGGGAGTGCAGTACACCTGGAATCGACTGCCCCAGGGGTGGAAGCACAGTCCTACCATCTGCCATGGACTGATCCAGACTACACTAGAAAAGGGTGAGGCTCCAGAACATTTACAATATATTGATGATATCATTGTGTGGGGGAACACAGCAGCAGAAGTGTTTGAGAAAGGAGAGAAAATCGTCCGAATCCTCCTGGAAGCCGTCTTCGCCATCAAGAAGAGTAAAGTTAAGGGACCTGCTCGAGAGATCCAGTTCCTGGGAGTGAAGTGGCAAGATGGACGGCGTCAGATTCCTACTGATGTCATCAACAAAATCACAGCTATGTCCCCACCAACCAACAAGAAGGAGACACAAGCTTTCCTAGGCGCCATAGGTTTTTGGAGGATGCACATTCCTGAGTACAGTCAGATCGTGAGCCCTCTTTACCTGGTTACCCGCAAGAAGAATGATTTCCATTGGGGCCCTGAGCAGCAGCAAGCTTTTACTCAGATAAAGCAAGAAATTGCTCATGCAGTAGCCCTTGGCCCAGTCAGGACGGGACCAGATGTGAAGAACATGCTCTACTCTGCAGCCGGGAACCATGGTCTGTCCTGGAGCCTGTGGCAGAAGGTGCCCGGTGAGACTCGAGGCCGACCATTAGGATTTTGGAGTCGGAGCTACAGAGGGTCTGAAGCTAACTACACCCCAACAGAGAAGGAAATCTTGGCCGCCTACGAAGGAGTCCAAGCAGCCTCAGAGGTGGTTGGCACAGAAGCACAACTCCTTCTGGCACCCCGACTACCGGTGCTGGGGTGGATGTTTAAAGGAAAAGTTCCCTCCACCCACCATGCCACCAGTGCTACATGGAGCAAGTGGATTGCCCTCATTACACAGCGCGCCCGGATTGGAAAACTGAATCGCCCTGGGATTTTGGAAGTAATTACAAATTGGCCCGAAGGTGAAAGTTTTGGTGTCACAGATGAGGAACAAGAACCAGTGACCCGGGCTGAAGAAGCTCCACCATATAACCAACTGCCAGCAGATGAAACACGCTATGCTCTTTTCACTGATGGTTCCTGTCGCATTGTGGGGATGAACCGGAAGTGGAAAGCAGCCGTATGGAGCCCCACACGACGGGTAGCAGAGGCCACTGAAGGAGAGGGTGGGTCCAGTCAACTTGCTGAACTCAAAGCTGTTCAACTGGCCCTAGACATTGCAGAGAGAGAAAAGTGGCCAAAGCTTTACCTTTATACCGATTCATGGATGGTAGCCAATGCTCTGTGGGGATGGCTGGAAAGGTGGAAAAAGGCTGACTGGCAACGTAGGGGAAAACCAATTTGGGCTGCCAATGAATGGAAAGACATTGCCACCAGGATAGAGAAGCTGCCTGTGAAAGTCCGTCACATAGATGCCCATGTCCCCAAGAGTCGGGCTAATGAGGAACACCGACACAATGAGCAGGTAGATCAGGCCGCACAGATAGAGGTGTCGAAGATAGATTTAGACTGGCAGCACAAGGGAGAGTTGTTCCTGGCTCGATGGGCCCATGATGCCTCAGGTCATCAGGGCAGAGATGCCACCTATAAGTGGGCACGAGACCGAGGGGTGGATCTAACCATGGACAGTATTTCTCAAGTTATCCATGACTGTGAGACGTGCGCTGCCATCAAGCAAGCCAAGCGGGTGAAGCCCCTCTGGTATGGGGGGCGATGGGCCAAGTACAAGTATGGAGAGGCCTGGCAGATTGACTACATCACACTGCCTCAAACTCGCCAGGGCAAGCGCTATGTACTGACCATGGTGGAAGCCACCACTGGGTGGTTAGAGACCTACCCTGTGTCTCATGCTACAGCCCGTAACACCATCCTGGGCCTTGAAAAACAAGTTCTTTGGAGGCATGGTACCCCTGAGAGGATTGAGTCAGACAATGGGACCCATTTCAAGAACAGCCTTATAAACACCTGGGCTAGGGAACATGGCATTGAGTGGGTGTACCATATCCCCTACCATGCACCAGCTGCAGGTAAAGTGGAAAGGTGCAATGGACTGTTAAAAACCACCTTGAGAGCATTGGGTGGGGGATCTTTCAAGAACTGGGAGCAGCATTTAGCAAAGGCCACTTGGTTAGTTAACACTCGAGGTTCCGCCAACCGAGCAGGCCCTGCCCAGTCTGAGTCCCTGAATATAGTAGATGGAGACAAAGTCCCAGTGGCACACATGAGAGGTTTGTTAGGGAAGGCAGTTTGGATCAATTCTGCCTCGAGTACAGACAAACCCATTCGTGGGATTGTCTTCGCTCAGGGACCAGGTTGTACGTGGTGGATAATGCAGAGAGATGGAACAACACGATGTGTACCTCAGGGAGATCTGACTGTGGGGTGAGGCAGCATGAGAGAGAAGGAATGTGTAAGTGTCAAAGGTTTGAGTAAGTGAAAGATGGAAATTTCTACTTGCTGAAGTTTTTACATGCTGTTTAGTATGTTCACGATATGGAGATAAGGGGTGGAATGTCCTAGGGTGATGTTATGGTGTTTGTATCTCAAATCGTGTGTTCTGATTATGTTTGGTATCATGTCCTGTGCTTACAGGACTGACTCTGAAAGTGAAGCTTTGTTTTGTCTTGTTATCAGCCGGCTCACCTCCCCCATGGTCTATGTTTAGGAGAGGTTTTGGCTCTGCTTGCTTGCTTGCTTGCCTGCTTGCTGGCTGGCTTGCCTGCTTGCTTGCTTGCTTGCTTGCTTGCCTGCTTGCTTGCCTGCTTGCTTGCTTCTGCCTCTTTTTCTTTCCTTCGCTTTGCCCTTGCTTTTGCTTGTTAGTTAGTTCAGCTAGGCAGTCCAACTTTTCCCCTGGACTGTTTTCTTTTCCACCCCGTCCCCTCCCTCTCCTGGATACCATCTGGACCTGTTCTGGACGGGGACCTGGGAAACCCCAAGAAACACCGGGAGTCTACACTCTGTCACCTGCAGGAGTCATTCCCCAGCGCCGGAGACTGATAACCGGGCGACCACTCGCCGGAGAGACTGAGTTTGCCATCCCTTCAGAACGGTGAAAGAGTTTTTTTGTCAGCTGGTGTTGTTGTTTCCCTGTGCTGGGGAGTGTTTTGCTTGTTAAATAAACAGGTCTTTTTTCCCACTCTTCTCTGAGGAAATTCTTCCCGAACCCGGTGGTGGGGGGGTAGGAGTTGTGGGGTTTGCTGTCTGGGGGCTCCTTCCAGAGGTTTTTCCCCAAATTCGCCCTAAACCAGGACAACTACCCACAATAAATTAAATATATGAAAAACTATCTCTCTGGAAACACAGTTTTTGAAATTGACTTCTAAGTCTCATCTACTAATAATTTTTTTTACTCTTTTAGTCCATATTTTTTTCTACATCAGTAGAAATCCTATTTGAATGGCATTTTGCTCCTGAAGTGGCCTATGCCACTTCATCCTAAGGCCCCATTGTTTAATTTGGTTTCATCTTCTCTGCCTCCTGATGTATTCCCTTGAATTCAAGAAGCAACCTATCAGTCCTAGCTGATATCTTAACCGTAGGGTCTCAATATCCCTCTCAACTCAAGTGCCTGTGAGCTGTTCTCTTTCAAATGCAACACAAGTGTGAAAGAAATACCCCATCTGTGGTATCTTAGTGCTACAAAACCACTTGACAAACACTCTTCTTAAAAACCTGAAAGCTACGTTTCCTTCCCTTCAAGGAAATGGTGGAACTGGACAGAAAGCTGTAAAGCTCTTTAACGCAGCTGAACACAGATACCATAGGAATACAGAGAGAATAAAAGTTTTACACGTTTTACTTTTTTTTTTCCTAGTGAGCTATGACACCTATTCTTTCTCATCTATCTTTCCTCTTACCCAGAAAATTACTCACTATGTAGACACACTCATGTAATCACAGTAATTATCTCCAAAAACTGAATAGATGTCCTTGAAATGGAGAGCTTTCATCTTTGTTTCATTAAACTACGACTTTAGATAAGCAACTTCATATATGTTTTCATTTTCTTTAGGCAAACTCTACTCCTTTGCCAAAGTTTTCTATGGACAAAAAAGCTGTGAGGAAGCAGACAAAGAATTATGAGTGACTTTTACTTTCTGAGTTTTTGTGTTATTTTGAAAAGCCTCAGAGGCATTTCTGAGAAGGAATGAAAAAGCAAACAACAACAATAAAAATTAGAATGTCATTAAGAATGCCTGAAATGACATTGTCAATGTTAAGGAAATGTCTGTGTTAGTAACATCTCATCATTTAAGACTGCCACTGACAAATTGCCGTGACTAAATGGCACTGCAGATGCAGCACTTGCCAGCTACTCTGTGCACAAACTTTGACCCAAGTGAATTGGTTTGGACACCATAGATTTAATTAGGCAGACAGAAACTATTGTGTACCCATGAATAAATCTTTGTAATAGCGACTTTACATTGATCTTTTTTACACGTGCAAGAATTCAAGTTATGCTACGTTGTCAAAAAACAAATTATAGAGATTGTCTTGGAGAATTTATCAATTGATATGATTGATTTTTTTAAGAAGTACTTCTGAGATGCATGTTTGTACATCTTAGTTCAAACCAGTCATCAAAGAGCATTCTGATTTCTCTCTTTGCATTTTTCTCTATATGCAAAGAAAGTAGAGCCCTACATGGAGCCCTACATGGAGAATACTGTGATGTCAGTGCAGAATTCCAAACATTTTGCATTTGCTATTCTAGTGCATCTGGTGGTATCCGACTGTGTTTTTCGGTGCCTGATGGTTTATGTCACCACCATTTTGTGTTTCTTCTGCAAAAGGTCTGTTTCAATCTTGCAGCCCTTCACCTTGCAAGGAAAGAAAACAGGTTAGCAGATGTAGAGTGCCCCCCATTTCACAAAACTCCATAGATGAACAATACTGTTAATAAATAAAATCCTTATTGTTGTGCTGCCACTACAGGAAATAAGCAGGGGCACAAGGTAGCAAAAGGCAGCAGAAGGGTTAGAAATATATGGCAACAGATAAAAGGACACAATTTTCTTGGAGTGTAAAAAGAGCGTCTCTGTGTGATCTATCTGGCCCTTCTGCTGTCGCCACAAGCTGACCCCTGTGCTTCCTTTTCATCGTGAATATGCCCCAGTTAGGTTTATGTAATGCTTCCTTCTGTCTGCAGGGCTCCCACTGAAAATTACCTACCACAATCAACTCAAAACAGCAGAAGTATTTTCAAAACTAGCTGAGACAAAATGTGAGTTAGGAAGCAGACAACCCAGTTTTCAGCTAGATACAGAGTACAGAGGGTTGAAAGATGTATACAACAGTTTTCATCCCTTTTGAGGTTAAAATTTTTGGTTACTATTTATTAATTATAAGATGAGGGGGGAAAAAATACCCAAACCCAACTCCTTCTCATTGCTGTGCTATATAAATGTTGTGGGGAAATTGCTGCTGAAAGAAGAAAGCTATGGGCTAGGCAGAGTGCCTTGTGGGAAGTCATAGCCTGCATAGTCCATAGACTTCCAGAGAAGTCAGTATTTCTTTTTTTTCATCTCATTCTTGCTACTCTTCATATAAAAATAAAAGGTTCAAGCAGTATCTCAGACCATTTGTCATGGCTCACTCACAGGTGATCTGTTTGCCTTTAGTATCTCCAGGCTATTTATTTCTGCCTTCAGCAGAAACCTTGAGGATCTCTGGGAGTTTTTTACGGAGAGAACTCGAGTGTTCCTGTTAAGCCTGAGAAAGAGCACTTGGCAAGGCCATTGATTTTAATGGGGCATGTCTTCCCTACTCTTTATTCCTACTTGTTTGGCAAACATGGTCATTGTTCAGCATAAGAGCAGTATTTACCCCGTGCCAAAACAAAATTAAGTGGTACACTGTGATCTCAGCCAGGGTGAGGGATTTATGGTACCAGGCATTGTGCAAGAACAGAATTAATGACAAGGCTGGAAACCTTACAAAGCCAAGAGATGGGATAAGGTAAGAAGCAAGTGAAAAGAGAGAATATGTTGGAAAAGATTCAAGAGTCTATTATGGGATATTGAAACTGAATCAGCAATGTCTTTACTGTATTTTTAATTATGCGCTCTTGTACATTAGCAAAACTGCTCCTTTTCCACATTTTTCAATTATTTATCCATGCTCCCAAAGGGCAGGTTAGTTATTTAGCTATGAGGGTAAGGCACTTTGCTGAGAAACTCAGACCTTTATGCTTATTTCTGCATTATCTTACTCAAAACAAAATATATTCTTCAGGTTAGGTGTTTTACATGTCCAACATTCAGCAGCATCAGACTGAAAACTCTACATAGTCAGCATCACATGAGGGAGGAAAAGGGATCTGTTAGTTGATCTTGACTCCTTCTGAAACGTTTTTCACATGGGTGAGATAAGATTCACAGAAATCCGTTGGTTTTATTGAACAAAAAAATACAGAGATTTTTTCAAATTAATGTTAAGCTCCAACCTCTCTAAGTCACACAGTGACAGTTTTTTCATGCAGTATGCTTCACTGTATGCTGCACTAAATTTGGTGTCACAGAAATGAGCAAAAATCCAGAGAAGAAAATGTTTACAACCTGCTTAACTCAGTGTTATGAGTTCTAATGACTCCAGACATATGTCACAGATTAGATGAACATTTCCCACTTTGGGTGTAAAATTAGTCAAATTAAAAATAACCTGTATTTCATAATTTACTGACAAGTAGAGTATTTAAGAAAAAATAATGTTTCACATCATCTCCATACAAGACACTTATTCGATCCCCACACTTTTCTTACAGATGTGCTTCTTTCTTTCGTGTACAAAACAATGGTTATAGACAGCAAAGGCAATAAAGATGTAATTTTCTGAAAAAAAGTACAACTCTCCTACTACTCCAAATACCAGCAATTGCAATTTTCACAATCACTAAATTCCATAAATGCTTTGTAAGTTCTGTTATGTATTTCTAAGACACATGGTGTTTATGCAGTTTGTTACACTAACAACTCTGAAGACTAGAATCTTCTGTCATGTCTTCTTTTTCTTCTGTCCCACTCCGTGATGTAAACTTATGTTTGAAATAATTAGACTTTAAAAAACGTATTTCCATTAATCATGTACACATGCTTGTTGGTATATGTGTGCATACATACACAAATAATGTCAAGGCTATAAACAGTTCCACTGCTTTGTTTTCTTTAAAAGATAAATTTACAAACTTGCTATCTTAATAGTTGCAATGAAAAGAAACATATTTTATTTATTTTACTTTGACTGTTTCTTACTACAAGTCTTCTAGATGTCTCTTTGGTCATCTGAGTGAGGAAGCAAGTGATTAAAGTATGGTTTCTTCCTTCAAGTCCTTTGAGATATTTCATTGGCAGGTCGTTATTTCTGAACAGAATGGTCCTGATTTTGCTCTAATTTGATGGCTAAGCATTCATTGTGGGTATATGGATTGTGTGTTCCCCAAAAAAACACAGTATGACCTTTAAGTCAGATATTCAGGGTAACAAAATGATAAACCTGGAAATTATTGGGTTTGCAGTCAGAACAAGAGAGGTGATGCTGGGGATTGAATTGTTCCCTTTTCTTTCTGTGGAATATTTTCCCATTGTTATGCTAAGTATTTGTGGCTACACCTTGGTAGTAACAGTTTATCTTGCAGGGGGGTGGGGAACAGGGGGAATACTGGAAAAGGAAAGGTGGGACAGGGGGGCCTCGGCTCTTTCTTGCTCTCTCACTCACTGGTGGAGCAGAAGGGGGACGGCCTGTGCTCTGATCTAGCATCTCCCCTGCCATCCCAGCACTGAGATCCACACTCCCTGCTGTTGGACATTGCTCTACTGCCTTCCCACTTCATCCTCCTACCTCTGGACACCCTGCTGAGCACCACGACCGACACCGTGAGGGGGGAGTCGCTTCCCCATCCCTCTCACCCCTGGGCCTCCGCCGCCACCACCCAGCCCAGTTCAACTGCGGGGAACCCACCCTGCCCCCACAGCACCGGTAACTGAGCGCAGGGAGACGGCCTGAGGCCAAAAGGGACTGGAGCGGAGCTAGACTGTTCTGTTCTGTTGCCAATTTTTATAGCTGTTGTTGTTTCTGCTGTTTGCCTTGTTAGGTATCAGTAAAGAACTGTTATTCCTATCCCCATATCTTCTGCCTGAAAGCCTCTGATTTCAAACTATAATAATTAGAAGGGAGGGGGTTGCACTCTCCATCTCAGGGAAGGGGTTCTTGCCTTCCCTTAGCAAATACCTGTCTTTCAAACTAAAACAGGTGTAAATATTGATATTTCAGAATTATGCCTACCAACAGGAATAAAGACTCCTCATTTACTTTACTGAACAATGTCATGTTGGTTTACCAGCAAGATGATCTTTCCCAGACTCACTGGCCAATGCTAAAAGTGGTTTGAACCTTGAAGGAAGGAGTGAGAAAAGTGTGGGTCCATGTCCTGGGTCATCAGAACGTAGCTCTCCTCTCTGCTGGCTGGGCAGCAGCTGTTCCAGCCTGGAGGGGATGAGATGAGCTGTTCTCTGTGTGGTTATGGACGTTCATAAGAATAAAGGTACAAGAAACACACACCCAAACAAGGGCTCATGAGGAGAAAGCAAGTTCATAAGGGAGGAGCTTTCCTAGGAAAGAAACCTTTTGCTACAACTAACCCTGCAGTCCCAGGCAGACCTGACAGCATCACTGTCAGCAGAGCAATTAAATCCCTGTTCATGGCACAGAGACTGTAGTTACTCTGCAGATATTAAACCTGAATGTAAAAACTTTACTCATGTAGTTGTTTCTTTACAAGAGTTTACAAGTCAGACTTTGGATAGTACAGCAGCACAGAGACTTCATCACACAAACAACAATCCCTCTTTTCCCCACCACCCAAGACCTGTGTAGTGTACAGTTCCCTACATTTAACTAGACAAATACAGCTACAGCCAGTACGCAAAGAAAGGTAATGTCCTGAAATTAGTAATTACTCTAAGATTTGGTGTTTATCTTTACATTCTTAACATAAAAAAGCCTTTTTTTTATTCTGACATTGGCAATGGTATTCCCAGATATTCGGGCCTCACTTTTCCCCTAAAATTTCTAGGATGGGTTTCAGATAACATACTGTCCAATGACTGCCTAAATGCAGTGAAGATTAAGAATCCACTTTAGGCATCATGCAACTAGGGACTGTGCTTACATTTTATAAACCATTATGAACTGCACTTCACACAGCACTTTCTATCATATTTAGGAGCCAAGGAATCAGAGGTGTCAGAAATATGAAGTTGATTAATCACTGAAATAGCTTTCTCCAAGGTCTACTGCGTCTGCCTACCACCTACAGTGTTTATTCAGTCACACACTAGAAGTTCTTTGAAAAAATTACTATCTTCCCCTCAGCAGAAAAACTGGCAAAATGGTCCAGCCTAGACTTATGTAAAGTTTGCTTCTTGAAAAGCCTGCACAGTAATTTTCTTTGCATTTTCCTAAGAAAAACTGAAAAAAAAAAGTTTCACCCAAAATACAAAGTAGACTTTCCTTCTAATCTAATTTTCTTGCATTGTAATGTTAGAAGTGTATGGATATTTGGGGGAGTTATTTTTGGTTTTACACCAGCAGGTATTTATCAATCACATGCTGTATTCCCAAATTTCAGAAATTCAGCATAACTTCTGAATGAAAGGGGTTGCAGTGGTTTGCCAAGAACAAAACATGGCACCTGACACATGACATGTGCTGAAGTCCACTACCACCCATTCTATTTGACAGATCTTCAGAACTTAGGTTTGGTTAGTTCATTTTCAAGCCAAATACTCTTACCATCAGTGTAGAATTAGTTCCAGGTGTGGACACACTGTTAGAGAGCTAGGAAAATTACAGCCTGGAAAATCATTCTTGGGCTGGAGCTTCTCCTGCTCTCTCAGCTTCTTTCCCAGGCTGAGAGCTTGTTCAGCTTCAGTTAGGGAGACTTTCTCCCAGGATGATAACTTGGTCAAAATAGAATGGAATTCACAACAGTAGATTAACACCTGGTACCAGCCGTGGGACTCTTCCTGAACTACAGTCCCACGGGAGTTCTCTATTATCTAATGAGCTACTGTCTTGTCTTAGCTCTGTGGAACATACTATAAAAAGTATGAATCGTGTTCTCAATAAATGTCTCTTTCCTATCTTGGAAGAATACCGTGTAGCTGTGTGTCTTATTTCCACTGCTTCCAAAGGGTTAAATCCTTAACCCAACAGCTACATCCACGTTCATGCAATGTCCTCATCTGTGCCTGGGGTCCCCAGACTCCCTTGTAGTACAACTACTCATACCAGCTACTTTGCAAAACAAATTGTTTCATGCTTCACAATTGCTTGCACTGTCTCAGAGGACACATCCTGTTGCAGAAGGGGACTGAGAGCTCAGTTGTCTGACACAGGCAGCACTTGGTGTCTTCAGAGGGAAGGTCACCTCTTCGCTCTTACTTGGAATTAAGTAATACCAGATTTTGTAATAATGCATTAATGTAAATACTGCCACAAAAAAAGGAGGGGTTCAGAGTGAAATCAATCTGCAGACAGCAGCTGGGAAAGTAGGAGGGATCTACAATTCATTTATGAAATGTAATGATTCATTGTTATAAAATTACAAAATGAGAAAACATACAGGTGAAAGGACACTGTATGTGAAAGCTGAGAATTCAGACAAACTGATACTTCTTTAAGGAATGGGAAATAATGTCAGATTTTCAATGTGTTGATAGGAATATCCTTCAATCTCCTAATAACCTTGTCTGCTAAGCAGTCCACTATGGAAAAGACAGATACACTGATACAATTATTAAAATGATTTGCTAAATCAGATATCCTGCATTCACATTCTTGCTGTAGGTGCTGACAAGACTGGCCCATAATCCAACATTTACATATTAATCTCTACTATAGGAATGAAAGATTAGAATGCTGATAAAACATATTAAGGATAGTGGGAAAAATACTGTTCCCTTAAGTTTCTTTATCCATGTGGAAACAGTTTTGTCAGTTATGTACCAAGAAGGAAAAACCACTGCTATTCCAGTCTAAAGATGAAATAATTACAGGGATAAATACAATTTCTAAACAATCAAACCAGTCCCAAGACAAGCACAATTCCTTTTTTTACTTTCACAGCAAAGAGATTTACTGTCTCATCAACATTGTCAATTACCAAAGCAAATAATCCTGGTAAGAATCTGAGATACAAAGAACTATAAACATCATATTTTTATTCTAAGTAGAGGTCTAAATAGTAGCAGCTTCATGAGAAGTTTTTTGCACAAATTAACTCCTGGCAAACAGATTTGCTTTCATCAAATCACAATTCACTGACCTTTCTGGCATAGAGCTTTTATGCACACTAGGATTCTCATGTTAAAGAAAAGGGAAACCATATGTTTTGATTCACCTTCAGTTCTCTCTGCCATGTGATCTTGTATTCTAGTGACAAAATGCTTTTAATGAACAGAATGTGTTGAAATCTATTTCCAAAAATGCATAAAAAGTAAAATACTAAACCCATATTAAGACTGAAGATCTGTATTAATAAAGAGACTACAGTTGGATATAAATTAATGGATTTTCTTTTATTCCATAATCTGATTTTCCATAAAGATATGTCAGGCTCTAAGAACTGATTTTGCATTGTTGTTAAGCAAGTTTGAAAAGAGATCAAATGAAAAAAAACACAACTTGGGGATGTCAGAAACTTATTTTAAATGCTGCTATACCAAGATCTTAAGGGCAACTAAATTTTTAGAGAGCCAAGAAAAAGATTCTTGTTCAATTAATAAAATATTAGCTTTTCAAAATCCTAACTCCTTTTTTTGCAAGCAGTAGGTGACCTTGCCCCCAAATTCATTTTTTTCTTCTTTATCAGATAGTTGAAAGACAAATGTTAGACTTTATCAAAGACATAGATTTGTACCTCCTACACCCTTGTGAAGTAGAGCATAAAATGAGACTATATCCTTAAATTCTAATGCTATAGAAATCAGCCCCTATATACTGTACCAAGAAAAAAATCAGTCTACCTTTCATGAGTAAGAGACACATTTCTGTAAGAAAGTTTCAGTTAAATCTCCAGCTACTCTATATGTTTAAGAAAATAAAATAGCACCAGAAGTATTTCATATTTCTCAGATTGCACTAATTCAATAGAAAATGGATTTGCTAGTGGCTGCCCATCTTGATGGCTTTTAGCTTATGCTATTTCTAATCCCAGAATTTGAAAGAATTTGCAATTAATAAATCATAGCCATCTTAAAACTGTTGTCTGAACTTGATTGGAGGGAGTTTTGGTTTCTTTTTTGGTTTGGTTTGGTGATTTTTTTTATTGTTTACTTGTGGCTTTTTGTTTGTTGGTTCGGTTTTGTTTTAAAGTGAAATGACACAGTGAGCAAAATAATATATAATTGTCCATGTAATGCTAGTCTTTAAATGCACTGTCTCTGACTGCTTCTTTACAACTTCTCTACTACTTCTCTGCTTCTTCTGCAACACAATTTTCATTCCACTGCACAATCAAACATTTTACCCCAAGAAAAGTGCTGAGCTACAGAATATACCCCAAATCTGTCTGCAGTTTGACACCTCTTAAGTGCATACTGATTTTCCAGACAGGAAAATATTTAATAAAATTACTGCTTGAAGTTTCCTCTCTCTCTGAAACATAAAACCTTCTGGAGGCTTGGGGGACACATTTACAAGTGTTAACTAATGAGAGTGTTTTAATATAGGACTTTATTGATACTATCATGTGTTATTAAACTCATATCAACAATGATGTCCAAATACCTAAGAAGTAATCAAGCCCTTACTGAATCGGGATGAGTTCTGTAGCCTTTTCTCAATGGGTCCTGCAGCATCTTCAACATTCTTCATTGCTGCACTAAGTATTTTTAAAGTGTTTGGTGTCAGCATGGCAGACCTCATCCTTTATGAATCACAATTTTCTTTGTCCCTCATTTGTACCTGTTTGGATTTTTGCAGCAGGGAAACTGAGTAATTAAAAAAAATGTTTGTTTCAAGTCATTCAAAAATTGGTTCTGATGCAATTCAGATTTTATGTTTATTTGTGCCAGAACATCTTGTAGGGTTATATAGCCTTCTATTTTTGGTCTGGATTCTTAATTTCCTTTTGTTTTTTCTTCAAGCTACACAAATAGTGATCTACATAATTTTTGCTTCTAGCCAAACCAGATATTATTACAATCAATATAGTGTAATGTTTGTCTCTCAGTACTGTAGCAGAATTTCACTGTTGCATTACATGTAGGAGTCCTGCATGTCTGGAAATTTCTCTGTGCATTTTCTCCCTGAATGATCAAAGACCTTGTTTTCAATTTGACAGGAAAAGATTAATAAACCAGAGTGGAATTCTTAATGATAGATGTAGCAAAAGATGATGATGAGATGTTTATTTTATCTTCATTTAGATGAAGGCAAGATAACAAATCTCTTATTTCTACTGGAACATAGTTACTTTATTTTATGCCAGTCAATTATGAGTTTTCAGCACTGTTTGTGATCAGTGGTATCAGAAACCTGGGGGAGTGTTAGATTGCAGTCAAAATTGTAATGATTGACATGCAGTTGACATACTCCGAAGGAGTTACTAAAATAAAATTCTTTGTGCAGTACCATGATTATTGAACCCATGTTTCTTAGCATGAAAACCTGTTGTCAAAGTTTTATGTATATCCTCAGACAGCAATAAGAATAGACTGATTTCCAAAGGCATCCACAGACTTTTTCACTTATTTCCTTGAAGTAATTAACAGTATTTAAGCATGTGAATTCTCCTGAGTTCCATTTTCCTTCAAGTCAGTAGGAAATATCCATGTGCTTCAATTTCTTGCTGCAAAATGGTTACATGTTTAGATTCTCTGAATGGATTCAATTATATATTGGTGGATGCCTAGATTGGATATCTGACCTACATTTGCTTATCATGGGTGTATTTCAGTTGATTTTGATATTTTTCAGATTGTCATATAGTTTAGAAATGTTTGTTTCCTTTCATTGTATGTTGTGCAACACAACTGAAAATAAAATCATTTATTCATGCAAGGTCTTCACATTGCTGGACACATTTACATGTGGTCAGTGACAGGAGAATTCTAGAACTGCACAGATGTTATGCTAAAAGTGGATTGTTGATCAAGAATCAAATTTAATGTTTGCTCTTTTGGGTGATTCTTCCAAATTAAAAAATCTCTAACTTTAGAGTTCAGTTACCCAAGGGACAGATAATCAATCAATTTCCATTTTGGTTGTTTCAATTTCTTTTGTATCAATCTTTCTGCTTTCTCCAGTTATTAAATAAATAGATGGTTTTCATATAACCACTTAGAATACCTCACTACACAACTGCTCCAAATAATTATCATTTGTCGTGAGGACACTTATGAAAAAGAGGCCTATAAATAGACTGCACAAAATAACTAAGAAAATTATTCCTCAGCTTTCCTCCTTCAGCTATACTCTGAGTAGTGAGGATGGGGTGCTGGCTACTTACTCAGCCATAATACTTGTAAAGCAAAATTTGTGAAGCTTTAAGACTGCAATACTCATGTTAGGGATAACTTGTCTTTAAGGTTGCTTTTTAAAACCTAGATTCTTCTCGGGTAGGAAAAAAGATCGTTAAAATCAATTTGAAAAAGTAATCTGTTGCTTATGACTGCTTATTCTCCCTTAGAAATAATGGATCACTAACTACTTTTAGATTACTTTTGAGTCATGCCCTCTTTGAAATAAACAGGAGAACCAGTGCCTCTTGTTTTGACTTACAGCAGCCCCCAGCCTTTAGAAAGATTGGTGCTCCTTCCTGAACTAGTTTGTGGTGCTCAACCCTGGAACAATTCCTAATCTGCAAGCTGCACTGTCACTGTGTAGATGAGATTTTTCAGAAGATGTTAAAGTAATTAAATGCCCTCTTCTTCCTTGCATTGAATTACACAGAGTTTTAGGTGCTTTATGCTTCTTTGGAAATAAATTGATGTTAATACTAAGTTCTGTGACACCATTTTGCATCCTTGAGATAAATGTGAATGCTGAAGTTCAGTTCAGAACATAGGGTTTAATTTTTACCCTATCTAGCAGTTAGTTCTCAAATTTCCAGTATGATAGTCTTCCCTGTCCTTACGTTTTCAATGTCAGTGTTTCCTAGCTCAGGTTTGTAATTCTTTTTCTTACGAAGTCAGAGCAGTCTAGCTGAGGACTCATCTACCTCAAGCACCTCTCTTGTCTTGTGGTTGGCTAGGAAAAACTTTCTCAACTTGCTGAAATTTAGCATCTTGACTAATACTTAGCAACTAATAGCAAATGGAAGAACCCAGACAGACACTATTCTGAACAACTGAATCATGACCCTTCATTTTCCCATTGCCTTTGTTTTCATGGGTCAAATGTTTTGTGTCTTACCAGGATCTGATATGACAATTACATAAGGGTTTTTTCCAAAGTCCATACTCCCCTTGTCCATAACCAGAGACTATTGCTTGAGTCACACATACAATCCACACCAGAATCTAAAATCATATATTATCTTCTAAAGTCCATATTAAAAAGAACATTCTGCATATTAAAACCCTTCCGGATCAACTTTTTTCCTTATTTCAGCCTCTCTTCTTTCAATTAAGCATGACTTCTGTAGTTTTTCTAATGAATATTTAAATGCCTTTGAAGACTTTGCTAATATGTACATAGAAGTCAAGTACCTTTGGGAAAGGTGCTTAAGCATATAAATGTCTGTCTCTCTCTTTTTTAATTTGAGTGCAACCAGGCAACCTTCACATTGCTGACCTGCTTCCCTTTGTTCTTGACGTAGATCCTATTTGGGTCACAATGTCTAGCCCTACACATAATTGGTTTATATATTTCTGGGCAGCTAATGAATTCTTCAAGATGACAAAAGGTTTAGACCTTTAAAAAGAGAGGCTTCGGGAACAGGAACATTTCCCAGCGTGCCTTTATGTGTTTGATAATACCAGTAAAAATTCAAATAACTTGAGGCATTCTTTAGTCTACTTGATATGGTCAGAAAACCATAGCAATAAAACCAGGGGTAAAAAGAATCAGGACAGTGAAAAGATAGAATTACTGGGAAAGATTTAAAAGCCCAGTTTCTAGTCAGTTTTCCTTCCTGGAGGGAAAAAACAGAAAGAAATTAGCTATGATGATAACAGAATGAGAAGTGAAGAACCATATCCAAATATTCAAATAATTATTTGCATTTGAGCATACTGTATTGTGCGCCTTTGAATCTCTTTGCAGAAGCTACTTATTAAAAAAAAATAAACAGCAAACAAACAACTGTAGCAAAAAGGATTCTCTGCTCGTGACAGTTTTGCTGAGCCCTATCAGCTTTAGTGCATCTGGGCTTGTTTGCGTTGTAAAGCATTTGCAGTAAGACTGATGCATTGTGTCCCTCCAAAATAGCATGGCACAAACTTCAGATTCAGGATCTGGCATGAGCACGTCTTGGTTTGAAAGACAGGTATTTGCTAAGGAAAGGCAAGAACTCCTTCCCTGAGATGGAGAGTGCAACCCCCTCCCTTCTAATTATTATAGTTTGAAATCAGAGGCTTTCAGGCAGAAGATATGGGGATAGGAATAACAGGTCTTTACTGATATCTAACAAGGCAAAACAGCAGAAACAACAGCAGCTATAAAAATTGACAACAAAACAGAACAGTATAGCTCAGTTCCAGTCCCTTTTGGCCAAGGCCCTCTCTCCCTGCGCTCAGTTACTGGTGCTGTGGGCAGGGCAGGTCCCGTGCAGTTGAAGCGGGCTGGAGTGATGGCAGCAGCGGCCCAGGTGTGAGAGGGATGGGGAAGCGACTTCCCCCTCACGGTGTCGGTCGTGGTGCTCGGCAGAGTGTCCAGAGGTAGTAGGATGAAGTGGGAAAGCAGCAGAGTGGTGTCCGATGGCAGGGAACGTGGGTCTCAGTGCTGGGATGGGGGGGAGGATGGTAGGTAGGAGCCTCTGCCGTCTTCCTCTAACTCCACGGGCGAGTGAGAGTGGAGAGCCAGAGAGCCCAGACCCCTGTCCCACCTTTCCTTTTCTGGTGTCCCCCTATCCCCCACCCCCCTGCGAGAGAAAACTGTTGCTACTAAGGTGTAGCCACAAATACTTAGCATAACAATGGGAAAAATTCCACAGAAAGATAAGGGAACAATTCAACCCCCAACAGCACAAAACACAATTACTGATGCTCAGCCTTCGGCAATTAAAGCCACACTCCCGCCTTCAGCAAGTTCTATGATGTAACCTGATGTTTTTCCTTATAAATCTATAAATTTGTGTTAATTAGGAGCCTTATTCAGAGGCTTATTCAGAAGCCAGAAGCAGGATAGGTGAAGTATTTCAATTTTGTCTTTTTTCTCCCCTGGTTTGCAAAAACGTAGGGCTTAACTACTAACTGAATGAATATTCATCATCTTTTTGCAGATTTCAATTATCTTTAGGTGCAAAAAAGTTCCATATCAGTTGCAACAGGGTTATAAAATTTTATGGCTGCCTAACTTTCTAATTTTCTCAATTCTTTTTAGATTGGTTGTTTTTTCGGGTTTTCTTGAGAGAAGTGAAACAAAGTATATTGTCTGGCTGTCCAAACATTTAGCTTCAAACTGCTGTGAGACTGCTGCAAAATTTCTTTGTTGTGTTTGAGCTGAGCTGCCTGAGAAGAGCTTGTTCAGGTGGGGCAGGAACATCAAGTAATGGGATGCACCTGGGACTGGGTGAGGGGAGCAGGACCTCCACACTCACAGGAAGGTCACATTAGAGGTGTTATAGCAGGGAGCTGCTGAGAAACAAAAATAGGTAACAATTCTACAAAGTATAACAAGATTGCTCTGGAGAATATTATGATGTAAGTGCTTTGGTTAGATTTAAAGTGTTTAGAACATATATTTCTTCGGAAATATGGTGACTAAAATGAGTGCAAGAAAGCTGATAGCAGCTTTGGTGACCAAGGAATAACTGAGGAAGGAAGATAGTTTTTTCCTGTGCGGTATGGTAGCAATAGTAACTGCACAGGTATCCATTAACTGGTTGCAGTGTTTGTGTTCATTGTCAGGTTTCACTGTTGCCATAATATACGAGAAGTAACAGTAGTTTCTCATTCCATTAGCAGGAAAAATGTGAGAAATAAAAGCAAAGTATCTGAAAGGGAAATGTCCTCTTTTAACTTGTTTTCCAGAACCTTCTGTTACTGATTCAGCTCTGTACTTTATATGTTTATTAAGGCTATGTCTCCTTTTTTTAATAAGATTTATTGTTTACATTGTCTTATTCGCACCATCCCGCTGTATTTTACTCTTGTTTCTTTAATTGTTCAAACTGTGATACTTTCCACTAAAAAGTGCTTTATCAGCCTCTCCCAGCTCATAGATATTTTTCTTAAAATAATCGGTGCTTTTAGTGCCTGGGGCTCTGGCAGCAGCTTCCCGAGTCACAAACGCAGGGCATATGCTCAGCTCCCGAGGGACCAGCTGCAAAAGCCGCTCTGGAAGTGTAACAGCCATAAGGGCATGAGAAACATTGGCCAGGGCCATAGAAACACGGCAGACTGCTAATAAGCAAGACGAACTTTTAGAGACAGGGTTGAGACCCGAAATATCTGAACAGCCAGGACATCAAGAGCCCTTCAGGATTAGTTTGCAGAGGGCACCTAAGCTCTGCCCCGCTCCCAATATGCAGCCTGAGGTGCGGGTGGAGTCACTGGGGGGATGGAGTTTCTGTTGTCCAAAATCCTGCTGCACTCCCTGAGCTGGGCAACTGAGGCTGTACTTGGAGCCCATGTTAATTATGAAACCGTACACACAAGTTTAAGGAGTTTCAACAAGCTTTACTTTAATCCTGTGCAAATTTCACAAAATGCATTTTATTTGACAATTACATGAAGAAATCAAGCTGTATTGCAAGTGATTATAGTGGAGGTATTTCCCAGCTGCTGTTAGCAATGAGATTTGCTTCACCTGGTTTAGATTATAATCCTAATTTTTTTATAATTAATTTTCTGCATTTGATGAGGGATTCTTGAGTTATAGCAAGATCTTAAGTTACATGTCTTATAGATTGGTCAGCCTCCAGAAGTGAATATCCACTGAATGCAGAGGTAGCCAAGATGAAGATCTCTGATTAGATATGTAAGAAGTGGAATAACGCTACAGAATTTTTAAAAAAAGTTTAATAGGGTATAAAATGAGACAAAAGTCCAGCGCTGTGGTGCTCCTGACAAACAGCCAAAAAACATGCCAGTAGTCCCCGATAATGTTATCTTTATACTGTTACATTACTGAGGTACATGCATATTCATACAGTTCATACATTATTCAAACATTCTTGTCAACTGTTTGATGTTATGGGATTTCTTCTGCTTGTTTTTTTAATCTGCTGGTTTATCTGCATGACATCCTGTGTATCAAGTTAATATATTTTATTCTTCCTTGTGTCTCCATCTCCAACACATCAGAGGATGTGTTGACATACTAAGGATTTGCATGTTCTCTTTAAATTTAGCATGGTATTTTCTAATTGTCCTCCAGTGCTCTGGTTTGTGTCACGATTATCTTATCACTTGGAGAATTCAGTCAGCAGAGAAGGGGAGGGTGACATGATTGCCTTACACCATTTGTTTTGGTTACATAAAGGTATTTTAATGCCCAGTGTTTAGTTAAGGCCTATAATATTGTATATTCACCACATTATTATTTCTTTAAGCTATGCAGTACATACCTAAACTGGTATATTATGTTATACTAACAAACAGCTAAATAAAGGTATATATGATACTATATCTAAATTCTTATGATCAATGAAGAAACTAATATATAAATGAGAAAGCCAATATCATATTGCAGTCCTTTTCTTAACAGATATTAGCTTTTAGACACCTAAAGTCAGATACCCATTCCTAGGGACAGGCATTGCTGGTGTGTCTTAAAATGTCAGTTGTAAATAATACTGCTCTTCTGGAACGCCTTTACCCTCTTATTCACCTGAAGAAACCCAAATGGATGATGGAGCCTCTCGAAAGATCAAAGCTTTACAAGATGTCCACAATTTCTATGTGAGCACAGAAGAAAAAAGCAGCTCTCAAGTGATAATGTAAGGTAAGGAAAGAGGTTAAAATTATTTTTAAATAGGAGCTGTGACTGGTTAAATTTTAGAATAACTCTGAAGCTGTATATCCAAAAATAAGTGTTTACAGAAATGAACTTCAGGTGATATTATTTAATTCCTATATTTAATAATACTTATTAAATAATTATTTAATTATTAAATTACTTATAAATAATTATTTAATTTAATATTGAAAGTGCTACATACCACACTCTGTATTGTATTCTGCTTCCATCATTTTCAGGGATAGAATGAACTGCAAAGAACATATTTCCAAGCAGTGTTCTGATCAAAAAGGGGACGTGGTGTATTGCTGTTAGAAGAGAGTGTTCATTTAAATATTAATCTGAAGTGCAATTGTTCTTTAAAGGTTCTAACTGCTCACTGAAGGAGGGACACTTTTCTACAGGTTTTTATGAGGAGATATGCGTGTACTCAGCTTCCAGGGAGGTCTTCCCAAGTATTTTGGCTGACACAAGCATTTGTTGATGGGACAGTGGCATCTGAGTATCTATAGAGTTCACTTCAAATATGCCTTTAATCAGCAATAGTCATTTAAATAGTACAGGACATCTACTGTGTCAGGGATGTGAAATAACTCAAGATTCAAAGCTTTTCCCCCTCCTCTAATAGTGAAATGAAAATGTACTAGAACTCTTAAAAGGTAAGTGAATTCTTATTGGGGGTTAGGTTTCTTTCCTCCTCCTTCTTCTTCTCCTTCTCCTCCTTCGCCTTCCTAGGAACTTGTGCTCATTCCTGCCGTTCCAGCTTGGTGCTCCTCAGAGTCCTGCAGGGGCACTGGGATCCACTGCCCAAGGGTTTTGTGAAGCAAAGCCTCTCCTCCCTCTTTTCCCATCTCGGCCGAGAAGGCTGTCACGGGATCCTGCTTCTGTTCGTTATTAATTCTATAGTTGTTGTTCATTTGCTTTGTTGCACGTACTAGTAAAGAAGTCTTATTCCTACCCTCATATCTTTGCGTGAGAGCTCCTTAATTTCAAAAGTATAATAATTCAGTGGGAGGGGGTTTTCATTTTCCTTTTCAAGGGAGGCTCCTGACTTCCCTAGCAGTCTTTCAAACCAAAACAATTCTATAGAGAGATTTTATGTAGGTATGTGTTGTGAACTGCTTTTCAGTGTTTTAGACTTCTTGAGTAGGTGTTTTAAGCGGACAGATGAATGCAGTTCGGTATTTACAGTCAATTCAGGCCATTGAAAGTAAGGAACGTACCATGGAAAGGAAAGATGACTTTTATGCCTCTAAAATAAAGGCCAGAAATGAGTCACAACAAGCAGTCAACATGTCAATATCCTGCATCATGCTGAAGTATGACCCATTCCTTCTAAAACAAAGTTTACAAGGAACTAAAGTCAACTTCTGGCAAGTTAAACTTTGCTTGTAACAACAAACTATTACATGTACTGTTGATGGAGAAAATTGCATTTTCCTTTGAGCTTTTCCTTTTATTTTTAAAACTATTTGAATAATAGTACTTATACATCCAAATCAATTTATTAGAATAAATCCATGCTCTTGAAACAAAGTTGACTTGTTTAAACACATTTAGTGGTGATTGAATTTTGTTCTTCCATTTAATGAACACTGTTCAGTCATATTTTTCAATTGCTAAATTAATTAACATGTCTGTAACTCTAATTGTGCATGCGTCAATCAAAATCAAAGGAAAAAGTGACAAAGAATTTGTCTGGTAAACAAAATAGGCCTATTATATGAAGTGAAAGTAAATTGAAAATTAGAATGAAGTGAGTTTATCTACAGTAAACAGGAGTTATTTTTAAATTTTTTAATTTGTTTCAATTAATTTTTTAAAAATTAATTTGTTAAATATTACATAAAACTGTTTTATACTTACATTGACTGCCAGTTTGTGACTGACAATATGTACACCATTCCACATCATCTATGTCCTAATCTCTATTACAGTAGGGACATAATGCTCTATTGAAAGGTGAAATTCTAACTTTAAAGAGATGAGGTTTATTCTCAAGTATTATATAACAGTATTAACTTATGTATGTTTTGTGGTAGGGAAGAAGAGGAGCATCTCAGTTTTTCTCATAAATTACTTAATCATCATTTTTATCAGAGTCTTCTCAATGTTTTTTCATCTTCTTGTCCTATTTAATTTACTATTTCATGTAATTAAAAAAAAACCCAACTCATTTGAGTCCTTTATGAATATTCTGCTATGAGGTCAAAAAGTAACACTCAGATATTGTATTCAGTTACTTTGTTCAGGCTGAAATTTTTTCCTATGTAAATAATTGCATAGAAGACAAGCAAGACAGTTTGGTTTCAAGGATTTACAAAAGAAGAAGACATATAAATTCCTGGCATTTTGCAAAACAACTTGAATAATTCACCTTTATCAGACTTGGCTACTGCAAGCAAGTAGTAAAGGAGGCATTAATATGATTGTGCTGAGCAGCACTAACTGCAGGACAGGTGAAGGGAGAGTTGTGGAGACGATTTAATGCCACTGAAGCAGTTGAGTGACTGGCATTGTCAGTCGTGGCACCCTATGTCCCTTCAATAACAGTGATTGCAACAGAGCCATTACAATGTAAATTAGAGTATTCCATTAAATGCTCCATGTACCCTTTATAATGTCATTGGCAATAACCCATTCAATTTATATACACATATGGTTTAATATCTTGTATCATCCTAGTGAGACATTATACAACAAAAATGCTCTAAAGTAAATTAAGGTTCCAAATTAAGAAGATTGAAGTAAAGAACGAGAGAGTATGATGATCACTTGCTATCCAGTAAGCCTTACTGAAGAGATTGCACATGCTTTCTTTCTTTCACATGTTTTCCAGAGGAGTGAAACTTCCTACATGCTTCCAAAATCCCAAGAGTTTGAAATGAGCTACAGTGTGTGGTGAAGATCTGCTAATGGACCCTACTCTGATCAATTTGGGTCCATACTGTCCCATCCCCAAGCTGGGCTGCTGTCCCATCACTGCAGCTCCCATGCAGCAGAGCAGTTCTCGAGTTCTTCTGTTGTCATGTGGATTGTGTAGGCACCCCAGTGTGCACAAACTCCCCATGCAGCCCTGTTCTGCACAGCATTCACCAGGGATAATGTTTTAAGGGTAATTTAACTTCAGCAGTAATCTTGTCCCTAACTGCCCTTAGTCATGCTAAATCAAACACATAGTTCTGTTAGTATGGATCACCCACTATGGTGTGTATAATGCTGCTGTAATGTCATTGTCCTTTACTCACATGAAGCTCTGAAGAGGTCTCCCAGGAAAAGTGATGGTCAGCAGTACTTAGGAATAGTCTGACTTTTCTTTGGCTCTGTATTTGGAAAATGTGACCCAGAGGTCATCATAATTCATGTTATCACAGAATCTCAGAGTAAATAGGTTCGAAGAGACCTCCAAGATCATCAAGTCCAACCTATGCCCTAACATCTCAACTAGACCATAGCACCAAGTGCCACATCCAGTCTTTTTTAAAATACGTCCAGGGATGGTGACTCCCCAGGCAAAGCATTCTAATACTCCATTATTCTTTCCTTGAAAAACTTTCTAATATCCAACCTCTATCTCCCTTGGCACAGCTTGAGACTGTGTCCTCTCGTTCTGTCAGTGCTGTCTGGTGAAAGAGACCAACCCCCACCTGGCTACAAACACCTTTCAGGGAGCTGTAGAGAGTGATAAGGTCACCTCTGAGTCTCCTTTTCTCCAAGTTGAACAACCCCAGCTCCCTCAGCTGTTCCTCACAGGGTTTGTGTTCCAAGCCCGTCCCCAGCCTTATTGCCCTCCTCTGGACACATTCAAGCATCTCAAGGTCCTTCCTAAATGGAGGGGCCCAGAACTGGACACAGCACTCAAGGTGTGGCCTCACCAATGCCGAGTATAGGAGAAGAATGGCCTCCCTGGTCCTGCTGGCCACACTATTCCTGATCCAGGCCAGGATGCCATTGGCCTTCTTTGCCACCAGGGCACACTGCTGGCTCATTGTTCAGTCAACTAGTACCCCCAGGTCCCTTCCTGCCTGGGCACTGTCCAGCCACACCGTCCCCAGCCTATAACGCTGCAGGGGGTTACTGTGGCCAAAATGTAGGACTCAGCACTTGGACTTATTAAACCTCATCCTACTGGACTCTGCCCTTCCATCCAACTGTTGCAGGTCTCTCTGTAGAGCCCTCCTGGGTAGTTGTAGCCTGGTGTGGGATCAAAAAAAGGTAGAAAAAGAAAAATATTAATGTCTCTGAATATTAGAAGCATAACTTATGCAACATTTACTTTATGGACATATTAAGTGTAACCTGGCTATTGAAGAAAGACAAATTTGATCATTCCCATAGGAAATGTTCATGGAATTCATGCAGGTGATGTGCTTAGGTCAGGGTCAGCTGGGAATGATGCTGGAGGTGTTCCTTTTTCTATACAGAGGCTATTTTTCCTTTCTATACTACAAAGCCACTTTGGGTGGAGTGTACAAAATTGGTGAACTTGTGCTTCTGACATTTTATACAGCAACCTACTGCCCAGTGGTTCTTTTTCTATGCAGTGTATTTTACCTTATTTCAAATTGCACTTTTCCTTGCAATTCTAGTGAGTAAATAAGTTGCCTAAAGAAAGTGAGAACTGAGAAGTACTCAAAGAGCACTTGCAGAATAGATTAGACTTTGGGTGTGTGCCATGTGGGTTTTGGTTGAGGGAAAAGAGGCCTGAAGTTAGAAGTCTGAAAATGCAAACAATTTAGTTTTAGGCCAAAGGTGCTGCAATCAAATCAAAAGCTAACATTTTAGCAGATGCTGTGAGGAGAAGTGGTCTTTTGTTATTGATTTATTTGACCGTGTGAATTTGAGTTGTCATATTGAAAATTAACAGGAATACTCAAGTGTCTTACTCTCAAATCTGATTGTGTCTGTGTGGTACCAAGGTTGCACTTTCTGCAAGAAAGGAATTTCACTTGAGCGCAAGTACAAAGTTGATAGAGAATACAATAAACTGAAGGAATTTTCTTCCTAATTAGACAAAAAATAGCATGAGGAATAATCACCTAGCCGTGTGCCAACTCCCCAGGAGCCAAAAAGTAAAAATCATATCAGTTCCTTTAAATGAATGACAGCTAAAATATCACCATGGAACAACAGGCATACACATACAACAGGCAACCTAGTGACAGTTCTTTTGTCGTGCTGCTTTTAGAATAGCAGATATTATTAATGAAGTATTTTTTTGTTCATAAGAATGTCTCCAGCATTTCTGTAGCTTTTAATTCAATTTTAGCAACTTGCCATGCAAATAAGTAACACCAAGTTTGGAACAGAAACCACGCCAAAAAGTATTTGCTTCTCTGTTAAGAGCACATGGCTAATGCCCTTAAACATGTCTTTGAGAGTTAATTTCTAAATACACGTGATAGTGCAGGTTGCCTCACATGTAAAATGTGAATTTTCAGGATATTTCAACAACATAAATAGAGCACAATGGATCTTGAAAGCCACAGCTAAAGGAAGGAAAACTAGGTAATGAGCAGACAGGATTTCAATGAAAATTTATAAAAATAAGATTGAATAAGTACTTAGAAACAACTATCTATCAATTATTAGGGGAAATGAAATTCCTCTTGACGTAAAATAGGAATTGCATATGTGCTCAGCAAGGTGTAATGGTTTTGGTTCGCCAAATTTCCAATGCACCCACTAGAATTATTTACTTCTTGCTGTGAGATAGGATTAGGAGGAAGGCAAAATAGGCTCAAACTTTGAAGGATGTAAAGAAAAACTTTGTTACTAGAAACTATAAGAAAAAAGAATAAAACTCAGAATAAAACTTTTAGAACACTCCTCCTCCCCCCACACACTTCTTCACACTGACAACATACAGAAAACAACTCGGTCAGTTTACCATCTTTAAAATAGTTTTTCACCCATTCACCTGGTTGAGGAGACTTCTCCACAAGAAACAGTTTTCTTGTGGCCTTGATGTCACAGTGATCAGCCTCTCGGGAGAATGGAATTCTGATGACTATGTAAAAATCCCTTCCTCAACTAACAGTTTTCTCACAATCATTACTGAGGACCATATGAACTTATGAGGCACACTTAACGATTATAACAGTTCAAACAAAAGCTCTCTTCATCTTTGAAAAACAGAGGTCTTTTTTCTTCTTCTTCCCTGGGGAGCAGCACGTGTCTTCATCTTCTCACTACTCAAACTTAGGGAATAACAACCATTTCAACATTTGCTTACTCTAACACCAATGCCTCTGCTCATATCTACCATTAGAACATTCAATCCACCCCATAATATATCTTTATGTGTTATAGGGAAACAAGAGTCTCTTCTCCATAGCATATAAAAAGATATATTTCAGTCCATTACTCTCCTCCTTCCCTCACCTGGGACCTGACTCTTCTTTTTTTCTGACCTCAGTGTTTTCATGACGTTTCTGTGCGTACCATCATCTTGGTCATTTTCTTTCACTCAGGAAAGAGGGTGAAGTGTCTGAAAGTCTTATTTTGGCCAGTGAAAGAGTTAATACCTTGCCCTGGCAATGGATGGTTTTGTGAACTCTTCTAGGCCGAGGCCAGGAGTTATTTTATAACAGAGAGTCTTTCAAGGCCATGCTGGGGCAGGGCTAGGATTGTAGGACCCAGCCAGAAAGCAGTGATGGGTTTTCTGGCTCCATGGCGGTTTTCTGACGTTTGCTACATTCAATTCCAGTCGTGGGCTGATAGTCTTCCCTCCACCCTGCCAGAAAGGCAAAGGGTGTGGGGGACCTTGCTAGAACAGGGCCCAGCTGTCTCTGCCCCAGGCCCCGTGGGCAGCAAGGCGGGCCAGTCTGCCCAGAGCCACTCTGGGCTGGTGGCAGGGCAGGGTTCTGCAGAGCCATTGGCTCCCTGGCCTCACCAGGAGGTGGGGACAGGGATTTTAGCAAAGGCCCCTCCCTCCCCTTGGCTACCGAGGCCTCGGGTTGAAAACAGGGCCCGGCGGCTTCCTGAGCCCTGTTTCAGAGCCCGCCCTCACCTGCCCTTCCCGGGCCGCGTGGAGGCGGCCCACGCCGCTGTTACCTTCTGAAAGACCAGAAGGGAAAGAAACCTTTCCCGGGGTTTTTTGTCTTTACATGTGTGTTTCACAAAGAGCATAACCTTTCTCATTGATGTAACAATGTTACACCATGACACTGATTGGTCCTTGTCAGGTCCAAGAAAGACTGCCCAGGTCTTGGCAGGTAAAAATTTCAGGAAATTTTTACAAACCACCACACAAGGTTACAGCTCTATTAAGTAACTTCTGGTTTTGCCTAGGGCTAAAGTTCCGTTAATGTCAATCTTGTATTTAGTGACATAAAGACATTGGATCCTCAACTTTTTGAAGCACATTAACATTCAGCTTAATTCTCAGTTTAAAACAGTTCGATGCTAACCAGTATAACATATACACAAGTTATTTAGAAAAATACTTCATTATTTTCCTCTTAAAAAGGATGAACCAAAATACAAAATAATCAGATACATGACTTGAATGTTGGAAAGTTATGGTCCAGTTCTATATTCAGTGCTGCACAAAATGAAGCAGCTCAATTTCATACTTTATAAAAAGAGATGGGCTGGGTAATGAAAGCAAAATTACTAAATCAGCAAGGTATCCCACTGGAGCTATATTCCATGTTTTTCTGAACTGTGCCATGTGGACATGTATTCTATGCTTGGGTTAATATACAGTGTTGGAACTGCACTACAGAAACAATTGCTGAGATAACATTACTTCTGTGGCTATTACTTCTGTCAGAACAAATACAGATGTAGATTGATTTGAATTTATGGTGTGTATTACTGTTTATTCCTCCTAATAGCAAAATAGATATTTGCAATAAATAAGAGATGGCATTCATTCCCTCAGTTCTTTTATGAGAGTAAAAGAATTTTAAAAGGTGCTGGCTAGTCCATGAAGTAAGGAGACAAAAAGCTGTGCTATTGAACACAAAAGGATCCTTCCACCTCTTCTCAAGCCCCACAATCTAAAACTGAAGAAATCTGGGGAGTCCAGCAGAACTTAATTGATCCCATTGTTCTTGCTTGGTGCTGTATCAGGCTGCTATAGAACAAGAATAACTTTGATAACATTTTAACACTTTCCAAATGTCGATATGAAGAAACTGCATTTTCTTGCTAAGTATATAACATCTGAATCATGGTTCTTTTAATAGAAATTTTAATAGAAATAGATATGTCATTCACAGCAGTTAAGTTCTATGTGTATCCAGCCTGACTCAACAACTTATGCAGTACCAGAACTTGGTATGGTGACCATATGTCCATAACACGGTATGAATGAAAGACTGAATCTCTATGGAAGCTTTACATTATTTTCATTGATGTTTTTATCACCAACTAGCATTCATTCTATTATACATTTGAAAATAAATAGTATTTACACGTTGCTGTTCTGTAATAATAAGATAATCTTCCTTTATTATCTAACAACTTACCTGTCAGACCTGCAAAAATAGCACTGCTAAAGTTACATTTCTTGCTTGAAAGACAGGATATTTTCACTTGTGCCAAATCATTCAAGACTAGAAACTTTAATTTCTTTGTAACTGAAAAAAGGGAATTGTTCATTCAGATGTTCCAGAACATGAATGAAATCTATCATTATGTATGTGAGAGATTTCTTCATTCCCCTCTGTTTTCCAAACTTGAATGCTTTCTCTGAGCCATCATTATCAGTTCTTGCCCTCTGGCAACAGGATCAAAAGGCAAGTGGAATAAAAGGGAATAGAACTAAAATAAAGAATACAAAAGAAAGATGAACTGGGAGAAGAGCAGAAGAAATTATTTTAAAAAGGGAAAATAAGAGAGATGACAGATGTAAAGTTGATATGTAACAAGGTTATAAATATTTTCATGCAACTTTTATGGAGACAACCAAATGAGTTTGTTTCAGCTTACTTGAAATTCTGTGTGCATTTATTGATTCAGCAGTGTGAAAGTACTCAAATGCTCATTATCTGCCAAGAAAGATCACATTCACTGTGCAGGAAAGTCACAGACTAGTTTTTCAAGGAAGAATGTATTAATCTAGCACTAAAAACTAGAGGTTTCAGGGAGCCTCTCTCTAACCATCTGGCTGTCTTGGAATACAAATATTTGAGATGAGTGGGCTCTGTGGAGAAAGTGACAGCATGGAAAGGATTGTAGAAGTAGTTTGCTAATGTCAAGTGCTGCAGTGACTGTGTCTGCACACCACTGCAACTTCCCCAGAGGGAGCAAAACAGGGTTCAGGCATGTCCAGCCCAAGGAGATGAACCTCTGCTCTGTGGAGATGCAGATGTGGTGTGTGAACAGAGCCCGGCTCACTGCCTGATGATCCTGTGCATCTTTGGGACACAGGAGTTTCTCAAAGTCTAGGACCAGAAAAGAGCTGTCTAAAAGAGCTAAGGAAAGTTAAGGCAGTGCAGTAACTACTCCTGGTAGTGCCTCTGTGTATTCAGAGCCTGTGTATTCAGAGCTCTCCTCTTTTACCAGACTGCTTTCTTTGGATTGCAGAATCAATGAGTTTTGTTCTGTACCGTGTTAGTGAGTGTACACAGTATTAGTGTGAAAGGAGAGATGGTGCACAGTCCACAGGAGGGAGCAGTCACTCTTTCAACTGGTGACTGCTCTAAGGTGCTGCAGTAAAACAAGGTTCCTCTCAGGGAGTTCAGTCTGAGTGCAAAGTCTGCACTGTGAGAGACCTGTATTTAAGCTTTTTGCAAATTTATTTTCTACATGGTTTTTCAAGGATCAGTCACAGCCTAACCCTGTGGAGAGACATGAACTAATAGTTTTTATCTTACAAATATCACTCAAGGAATTTGGGAGACCTTATCAGCTGTGCTTATATCCTTATTTTCCGTGTACTTCTGTTCAGCAGTTCAACCTCAAATACCCAGCTCTGTTTTGCTGTTGAGACTGCTCAGAGATAAATTCCTTTCACTAGAGAGGTGGTTCAGGTAAAACCAGGAGAAAACTCCAGAAGGATGAGTAGAATTACTGGCAACAGCAGAGGTATAGCAGCACGACTCAGTTTTTTCAATTTTCATTTAGAATATAGCTTTGAGCTTTAGATGGTCACTCAGACTGTTGGCTTCTTAACAGAAGTGGGCATTGTAGTGCTTTCTATTAATTAATTTTGAATTCTGAATTTCTATTAGTTAATTCTGAATGATGCTTGCAAACTTTTTTTCTGACTGTGCTCAACAGGGGAAAAGAAATTAAATAATTAGGGTGTTTGAGGTCATAAAGGTCATAGAGAAATCTGTGTGTTGAAATTTGAATAGCTTTCACATGCAATCCTACAAAAGAGCCCTATTTCAAAACCAAATCCAGAACAATTGTGTTTGCAACAATATTACACCAGCATTTGAATATAAGATGTAAAGACAAGATGGCATATATGTTTGCAAGAAACTTGGTAACAGTGGTGGATAATAATCCTGCCTCAGACAGGGGACTAAGTTAAGGTTTTGGGCCTCATTTTAAACTGGTCTTGCACACAGCAACAAAAGAAATGCAGGATTTGAAAGTTCACTAACTGCACCTATAAAGTTAGTATTCCATAATGCAGAAAACAATTAATTTATCTTGATCTGCCAATGTATATTTATTAAAAATGTGTGCTTTTAGATGTGTATCCACAGGGACTTTCTCTGACAAGTGCAATAAATTGTGCAGTGGACATTATATTCATTTTTCTTTTAAAAACAATATATTGTGAGTTTCCTAGAACAAAGCCTTTTTTTTAACCTAATGTTCCTGTCTCTTCAGTAGCATGCTGTGGAAAACCATGTATGTAAACATCCTTACACAGTGCATGCCTTGCATCCGTTGCAAATTGACAGCTCTTAATTGTTTTCTCACTTATTTGGACTCTTAGATTTAGCTTGGCTTTTTTGTTCTGTTTTTTTTTTTAAATTGTATTGGTTTTGCATGGCCTGGTTTTTGGGAGTGCAGGGGCCACAGAGGTGGCCTCTGTGAGAAGCACGGTGCAGCAGGGCAGGGTCTCCTCTTCCTGAGCAGCAAGAGTAACCAGGGATCGCGGACAGACCATAACCCCATTCCTTGTCTCTCTGCACTGTCAGTGGGGAAGGAGGGAGGGATTGTGGGGGAAAGGTACTTTTAATGACTTATTTTATTTCTCGTTATTCTGCCCTGATTTTGTTGATAATAAATTCACTTTATATCTCCAAGTTTGGCCTGGTTTTGCCCTTGATGGTAATTGATGAATGTTTTCTCCCAGTCCTTATCTCAACCAATGAACCCTTCATGATATTTTGTCTCCTCTGTCCAGTTTCAGAGGAGGATGAGCAAGAAGCTTTTTTTGTGGTGCCTGGCATCCAACCAGCATCAAGCCACAACACTTAAGCAGAAAGAGAAAAATTCTTTGGCTGTGCTATCAGAATTCATCAATCATTTCACACGTTGCAAGAACTTGTCTCCTCCCTTTCCACCACCACCACTTTCTCTCTGCTCTAAGGCTGTGATTCTCTCTGCATCTGTAGGAATTTGTAGTGTTTTGTGGGAAGTAAATCCAGTCACACAGGCAGGAGCAAATCCAACAGTTTCATTGGCAGAGCCCCAGTAAGCCTGTACTGGGCTGTACTACATTCTGCAGCAGCTGTTGCAGCATTATTGATTTCTGCCTGTCTTGGTTTGAAAGATGGGTATTTGCTAAAAGAGACAGGGGCCTCTTTTTGAAAAGGAGAGTATAAACCCCCCTTCCCTTCACTTTACTATGATTTTGAAATTAAAGGGCTCTCAGGTGAAGATATGTTAAGGGTTGAATTGCCCCCCTTTTCTTGCTGTGAATTCCTCCCATTGTTATGTTAAGTAGTTGTGGCTACACCTTAAAACGACAGATAATGCTCTCTCGTAGGGGGGTGGGTGGAGGAGGAGGAGGGGGGGGGAACCGGAAAAGGAAAAGTGGGAGAGGGGGCTGGGGAGGGGACTCTCTCTCGCTGGGCTCGTGGACGGAGAGGACACCCCGTGCTTCGCTCTGGCATCTCCCCTGACATCTCCGTGCTGAGATCCACGCTCCCTGCGTGGGACATCGCCCTGCCGCTCTCGCATCTCATGCTACTATCTCCGGACACTCTGCGGAGCACCACGACCGACACCGTGAGGGGGAGTCACCTTCTCACCCCCGCTCACCTTTAGGCCGCGGCCGCCATCACTCCAGCCCTCTGCAACTGCGCGGGACCCGCCCTGCCCCCACAGCACCGGTAACTGAGCACAGGGACACGGCCTGCGGCCAAAGGGGACTGGAGCGGAGCTAGACTGTTCTGTTCTGTTACCAATTTTCATAGCTGTTGCTGTTTTCTGCCTTGTTAAATACCAGTAAAGAACTGTTATTTCACATCCCCATATCTCCTGCCTGAAAGCGTCTGATTTGGACCTAAAATAATTAAAAGGGGGGGAGGTGCATTCTGCATTGCAGAAAAGGGGCTCTTGCCTTTCCTTAAACCATACCTGTCTTTTCAAACCAAGACAGATTTTGGCCCCCAACGTGGGGCATTGCCTGAGGGCATTGAGAGAGGGGTAGAAAAGGGAATAACAGTTCTTGAATTACCCAAGCTTGTGGTAGGTGACACCATGCTGTCCAGCTTACCCTGGATTGGCCTCCATGTGGTCACTGCTATATCTCTCCCATTTGCATGCCCTTTTTTAAACATGAGTTTCATAACCAAGGTTACTGTGGCTATTATCCGGCTTATTATGTGGGTTGATCAGTTGAGGAATTCATGGATTTTTAATTTTCTCTGGAAGATGGCCACATGGATTCAGAGCTATCGCACTCTAAGTGTGTGTTTCTGGGGCTACTTCAATAATGGTACTTACTGTGAGGAAGTGGCAGCAGGTGAAATTTTTTCTCAACCCATCACAGGTTTTTTGAAGTTCACCCCACCAGTCTTCAAGGGGTTCCAATCCGCTTTAAATGCTAATGACATTATATTGTGGCTAGTGTTGTTTATATCCCTGTTAAATCTGTTCTATCTAACATTCAGAGATAAGGGGAGATTGACTTGGATAACAACCCTGATCCCTACCCCAGGGATTAGTGATGTTACCCCAGAGCCTGATCCTGTCCCAGAGACTAGGGAGGTTATCCCAGAGCCTGATCCTGTCCCAGAGACTAGGGAGGTTATCCCAGAGCCTGATCCTGTCCCAGAGACTAGGGAGGTTACCCCAGAGCCTGATCCTGTCCCAGAGACTAGGAAGGTTACCCCAGAGTCTGATTTTGTCCCAGAGACTAGGGATATTACCCCAGAGTTTGACCCTCCCCCACAGCCCACCTCGGAAAGGAACCACCCAGAATGGGTGGGGGTGCTAGCAAAGGAGATACATGAGATGGGCCAGATGCTGAAGGAGCACCTCTCCCCAGCTGGTGAGAAACCCTCCCCCTGCCTTAAAGAGGGAGAATCTGATGGTGCAGCAGTGGGACCCACAGATGTTACATCCATCCAGGTTCCAGCTGAACTGCAAGGGCACTCACAGCCAGCAGCAGTTGCCCCTGTGGAAACTAGGAAGTCTAGGATGAAAACAAGGCACCTAGATAATAAGGGTCAGGAAGGGGGCCCCTCACAACCAGCAGGGGAACCAGAAGTTGAGATCATCACCGAGTCCCTGTCATACGAGAGTCTCCGTAACCTGCGAAAAGACATTGTACGACGGGGCCGTGAGCCTTTTACAACCTGGTTACTGCGGGTCTGGGACCTTATGGGTACAGGTGTGCAACTGGATGGTACTGAGGCAAGGAATTTGGGACCCTTGACCCAGGACTCAGGTGTGGACCAGGTATTTGTAAGGGAGACAGGTCTCCTTTCCCTCTGGGAGCGACTTTTAATGAGCGTGAGAGAGAGGTTTGTCCACAGGGAAAGAATGCAGGAGTACCACCAGAGAACACGTTGGAATACCCTTGAGGAAGGGATCCAAAAGCTGAGAGAAGTGGCAGTACTGGAGGTGCTCTTTGGGAGGGATGGACAGCATGACAATGACCCTGACAAGGTCAGGTGCACAGGACAGATGTGGAATCTGGCAAACCTGGGCCCATCTCAGTATACCTCCTTTATTGCAATGATGGATGCTGATACCAACCAAGTGACAGTGGGTTCTGTTGCCAACAGGCTCAGGAATTATCAGAGTATGATGGCTGGCCCAATGCAGGCTCATGTCTCTGCTGTGGCTAAGGACCTCAGAGAGGAGTTTAAGGAGGAGATGAAGGAGATAAGGGAAGAGGTGAGGAAGATCAGTGCAGCACCAGTGCGAGTCATGGACTTCAAAAGTAGAGCCCAACGCCCCCCAGCTAGGGAGAGAGGGTACACCCCACGTGCTGACCTGTGGTTTTTTCTACGTGACCACGGGGAAGACATGAGAAGGTGGGATGGGAAACCCACTTCTGTCCTGGCAGCACGGGTGCGCCAACTCAGGGAGGGGAACACCAACAGAGGGAACTCCACTAAAGTGAAGGTAGCCTCAGCCTCCCATGGAGGTGCAGGGTATTACAGAAGGGAGGATGATCTGTCAGATCCCCTTGAAGGAACCTCTAGTATGTATGCCCAGGAGAGAAATAATAACCAGGGCTAGAGGGGCCCTGCCTCTAGCCAGGGAGAGGCACGGGAAAACCGGATCTTTTGGACGGTGTGGATCCGATGGCCTGGCACATCAGAGCCACAGGAACACAGAGCATTGGTTGACACTGGTTCACAATGGACATTAATACCATCGGGACATGTCGGGAAAGAACCTGTTTCAATTGCTGGGGTTACGGGGGGATCTCAGGAATTGACTTTGCTGGAGGCTGAGGTGAGCCTGACTGGGAAAGAGTGGCAGAAACATCCAATTGTGACTGGCCCAGAGGCACCATGTACCCTAGGCATAGACTTCCTCAGGAATGGCTATTACAAAGACCCAAAGGGACTCAGGTGGGCTTTTGGAATAGCTGCTGTGGCAGCAGAGGGCATTAAGCAGTTGAACACCCTGCCTGGGCTATCAGAAAACCCATCTGCAGTGGGACTCCTCAGGGTGAAAGAGCAACAGGTGCCAATTGCTACCTCAACAGTGCACCGCCGGCAGTACCGGACGAATCGAGATGCTGTGATCCCCATACACAAGATGATCCGTGAGCTGGAGAGCCAAGGGGTGGTCAGCAAAACCCACTCACCCTTCAACAGCCCCATCTGGCCTGTGCGTAAATCTGAAGGAGAATGGAGACTGACAGTGGACTATCGTGCATTGAATGAGGTGACTCCACCGCTGAGCGCTGCTGTGCCGGACATGCTGGAACTGCAGTACGAGCTGGAGTCCAAGGCAGCCAAGTGGTACGCCACCATTGACATCGCCAATGCATTCTTCTCCATTCCTCTGGCAGCAGAGTGCAGGCCTCAGTTTGCTTTCACCTGGAGGGGCGTGCAATACACGTGGAACCGACTGCCCCAGGGGTGGAAACACAGCCCCACCATCTGTCATGGATTGATCCAGGCTACACTGGAGAAGGGTGGAGCTCCAGAACATCTGCAGTACATTGATGACATCATTGTGTGGGGGGACACAGCAATGGAGGTATTTCAGAGAGGAGAAAAGATCATTGAGATTCTGCTGGGAGCCGGCTTCGCCATTAAAAAGAGCAAAGTCAAAGGGCCTGCCCAAGAGATCCAGTTTCTGGGAGTAAAGTGGCAAGATGGACGGCGCCAGATCCCCAGTGAGGTCATCAATAAGATCACTGCAATGTCTCCACCAACCAGCAAGAAGGAAACACAAGCTTTCCTAGGTGCCATAGGCTTTTGGAGAATGCACATTCCTGAGTACAGCCAGATTGTGAGCCCTCTTTACCTGGTCACCCACAAGAAGAACGATTTCCACTGGGGCCCTGAGCAGCAGCAAGCCTTTGCCCAGATCAAGCAGGAGATTGCTCATGCAGTAGCCCTTGGCCCAGTCAGGACAGGACCAGATGTGAAGAACGTGCTCTACTCTGCAGCCGGGAACCATGGTCTGTCCTGGAGCCTGTGGCAGAAGGTGCCTGGTGAGACGCGAGGCCGACCACTGGGGTTCTGGAGTCGAAGCTACAGAGGGTCCGAGGCCAACTACACTCCAACGGAGAGGGAGATCTTGGCCGCCTATGAAGGGGTTCAAGCTGCCTCAGAGGTGGTTGGCACGGAAACACAACTCCTTCTGGCACCCCGACTGCCAGTGCTGGGGTGGATGTTCAAAGCAAAAGTTCCTCCTACCCACCATGCCACTGACGCCACATGGAGTAAATGGATTGCCCTCATCACACAACGCGCCCGTATTGGAAACCCGAATCGCCCTGGGATTTTGGAGATAATTACCAACTGGCCGGAAGGGGAAGACTTTGGTCTTGCCGAAGAAGAGGAACAGGAACAAGTGACCCGGGCTGAAGAAGCCCCACCGTATAACCAACTGCCAGCAGATGAAACACGCTATGCTCTTTTCACTGATGGTTCCTGCCGCATCGTGGGGATGAACCGGAAGTGGAAAGCAGCCGTATGGAGCCCCACACGACAGGTTGCACAAGCTACCGAAGGAGAAGGTGGATCGAGTCAACTTGCTGAACTCAAAGCTGTTCAGCTGGCCCTGGACATTGCTGAGAGAGAGAAGTGGCCAAAACTCTACCTCTACACTGATTCTTGGATGGTAGCCAATGCTCTGTGGGGATGGCTGGAAAGGTGGAAAAAGGCTGACTGGCAACGTAGGGGAAAACCAATCTGGGCTGCCAATGAATGGAAAGACATTGCCACCAGGATAGAGAAGCTGCCTGTGAAAGTCCGTCACGTAGATGCCCATGTCCCCAAGAGTCGGGCTAATGAGGAACACCGACACAATGAGCAGGTAGATCAGGCTGCACAGATAGAGGTGTCAAAGATAGATTTAGACTGGCAGCACAAGGGAGAGTTGTTCCTGGCTCGATGGGCCCATGATGCCTCAGGTCATCAGGGAAGAGATGCCACCTATAAGTGGGCACGAGACCGAGGGGTGGATCTAACCATGGACAGTATTTCTCAAGTTATCCATGACTGTGAGACGTGCGCTGCCATCAAGCAAGCCAAGCGGGTGAAGCCCCTCTGGTATGGGGGGCGATGGGCCAAATATAAGTATGGAGAGGCCTGGCAGATTGACTACATCACACTGCCTCAAACTCGCCAGGGCAAGCGCTATGTACTGACCATGGTGGAAGCCACCACTGGGTGGTTAGAGACCTACCCTGTGCCTCATGCCACTGCTCGGAACACCATCTTGGGCCTGGAAAAACAAGTTCTTTGGAGGCATGGTACCCCTGAGAGAATTGAGTCAGACAATGGGACTCATTTCAAGAACAGCCTCATAAACACCTGGGCTAGAGAACATGGCATTGAGTGGGTGTACCATATCCCCTACCATGCACCAGCTGCAGGGAAAGTTGAACGGTGCAATGGCCTGCTTAAAACCACCTTAAAGGCACTGGGTGGGGGAACTTTCAAGAACTGGGAGATTAATCTACCAAAGGCCACCTGGTTAGTGAACACCCGAGGTTCCACTAACCGAGCAGGCCCTGCCCAATCTGAGCCCTTGGGAATATCAGATGGAGATAAGGTTCCAGTGGTACACATGATAGGTATGCTAGGAAAAACTGTTTGGGTGAATCCTGCCTCCAGCAAAGACAATCCCATCCATGGAGTTGTATTCGCTCAAGGACCGGGTTGAACCTGGTGGGTGATGCAAAAGAATGGAGAGACCCGATGTATACCCCAAGGAGACCTTGTTTTAGGGTGAAATACCTATAGTACTGTGCCTATGTCTCTAACTGCATGTATGTATATATAATGTAACAGTTTAATTTGATATAGCATATTAGTATGGGAGAAATTCAGGGGTGGATAATGTTAGGGGTTGGATTGCTCCCCTTTTCTTTCTGTGAATTCCTCCCATTGTTATGTTAAGTAGTTGTGGCTACACCTTAAACCATAGATAATGTTCTCTCGCAGGGGGGTGGGTGGAGGAGGAGGAGGGGGGGGAACCGGAAAAGGAAAGGTGGGAGAGGGGGCTGGGGTGGGGACTCTCTCTCGCTGGGCTCGTGGAGGGAGAGGACACCCCGTGCTTCGCTCTGGCATCTCCCCCTGACATCTCAGCGCTGAGATCCACGTTCCCTGCCTGGGACATCGCTCTGCCGCTCTCCCATCTCACGCTACTATCTCTGGACACTCTGCGGAGCACCACGACCGACACCGTGAGAGGGGGGAGTCACTTTCCCCATCCCGCTCACCTCTGGGCCTCCGCCGCCATCACTCCAGCCCTCTGCAACTGCGCGGGACCTGCCCTGCCCCCACAGCACCGGTAACTGAGCACAGGGACACGGCCTGCGGCCAAAGGGGACTGGAGCGGAGCTAGACTGTTCTGTTCTGTTGCCAATTTTCATAGCTGTTGTTGTTTTCTGCCTTGTTAAATACCAGTAAAGAACTGTTATTCACATCCCCATATCTCCTGCCTGAAAGCGTCTGATTTGGACCTACAATAATTAAAAGGGAGAGGGGTTGCACTCTGCATTGCAGAAAAGGGGCTCTTGCCTTTCCTTAAACCATACCTGTCTTTTTAAACCAAGACAGACTATGAGAAGATTATTTTCATTAGCCAACACCTTGGAGAGGTCCCAGAGATGTCCCAAGGCGGGTTTTGAAGACTGCAAGCACATGACCACTGTATAGGAACAAAAGAGCTCTGTGCGCAGTGGAGTGGAGACTGAGGACAGCAGAGGAGAGCCCTGGGAGGGATTGAAGGGTGGTTTAAGAGATGGAGGATCCTTTTCACATAGTAGAGAACAGGTGGAGAAAGAAAGAATTAATGTAAAGGCCAGCTGGGCAGGCCCAGACTGCACCCAAGGAGAAAGGAATTTCTGTTCCAAGGCACAGCTGTGGTGCAACAAGTGCCCCAGAAGGAGTCTGGAGCAGCCCAAGGCTCTGTGTGTGCAGGCAGAGGCAGGCAGGAGGCAGAGCTGTCAGCAAAGGAAGGGGCCAGCGAGGTGGGGCAGCCGGGGGATGACGACAGCCTGCAGGGACAGAGGTGCTGCCCGAAACTCCAAGTAAAACACAAACTAACAGAGTGTCAGTTTATGCGGTGCTTTATTCAGGGCCCGGGGACCTGCGGACTCGCGTCCAAAGTCAGGATCCCGCCGGTTCCCTTTTTCAGAGGGTTTTTATACCCTTTTTACAAACGGTTTTCGTGCAGAAATACATACTCGTCTAAACAATATAGATACATTCACTTTGTAGATAACATTTACGCCATAACTCCTTCAAGGTTGCTTATCCTAGGACTATAGTGTTCTCCCCCTCAATCTCTTTCTTCTGCCACTACCCACCACCAGTACTTTATTTATGACTATACTTCAACCTTATCACTAACGGTTCTGCATGCTCTGCTAATTGTTTTCTCAGCACAGTACATTCCTAAGTTAGTTTCCCAGGGCCTACTCTGGAAACTACAGTCTCTAAGCCTTAGCATTACTACTACTATTATATTACTACTACTATTATACACTTTATATTTTAATATTCAGGATTTCTAGTCCATACGGTAACAACTCCCCCCTTTTGAGCATTCTTCAGAATCTTCTGCAAGGATGCTCAATTCTTCTAAGTGATAGTCTCTAGATATGATGGTGGAGGGTTGTTTTGAGAAGTTGGTTGAATCACTTCTTTCCGAGTCAGGGCCTTCATGATTTGTCGTGTGTGTGTTCCTTCTTTAGCAATCATTCCTAAAAGACATCTATACATAATCATGATTACTACAATGATTATTACAATCATTATTCCATTTTGAATAATTGAGGATAACCAACCAGAGACCTGGATTCCCAAAGAGCTGAATAATGCTCCAACCCAATTATGTTCTGCATCCTTTTGTACTTCATGTACTTTTGATTTAATTTGTTCTAATTGGCTTATATCTTTTTTACTTCTTTTGTGACATTTGGGATATGTACACAACAGTGATCATTTCTTCCTTGTAAATATCTACAAATTCCGTGTTCTTTTAATAAGAGCAGATCTAATGCCATTCTATTCTGGATTGTCATTCTGGTTGTAGCTTGTAATTGTAGATTAAGATCTCTAAATCCCTTTTTGTTACTGCCGCCAATCCTTCTGTTTGCCCTAGTAATTTATATAACATTTCCCGGTTCCTGTATGTAGATACAGGTGCAAATAAAGATTCAAGCATCCAACCGAATTTTACACTTCCCCCTGGTTCATGCCATTCATTCTCCAGATTTACTGACTTGTCTGTCTTAGGGCTTAATTCCCTTTTTGTCCTTTTCTCTTGGTCTTCTTTGGTTAGTTTGGACTGTTTCCAAAATGGACATAAGGTTGGTATTCCTAACGTTATTTGAGTAATTGGACCACCTATCGGTAAATGTGTAGTCCATTGGCCATGTTTCATTACCCAGACTGAATTTCCGGGGCTTCGTACTGTGGTTGATTGACAATCTTTCCGAGCTCCTTTTAATTCTCCCGTTATTGTATGGTTGTATTTCTGACATTCACATTCCCATTTTAACAACATCCGGACGGGTACTAATTTAATTTGGGATTTTGGGGTATCACAGGTTATGACTTTACTACAATTCCAACCTGATGTTTGGGCTAGTTTGTTGTGGTGCACTGTTTCAGCCCCGAGGACCCCTGGATGTTCCTGTTTCCTTGACCCAATCCATTCGATACACCAGTGTATTGATCTGATATAACTATAGGGTTCCAGTAGGCTAGGACCCCAAATTGATTTCCATTGTTCCCACTTTTCTTTTCCCTCTTGACACACTATTTCGTAATAATAATCTACTACAGGTTTTTTCCTTTTCTGATTTACTTCAAATGTGCACCACCTAATATTTTTGTATCGACCTATTTTAGTGAATACAGGATTTGGTAATTTTAAACATTCTGATCTTTGCCCCAGGGTTGACTACCGTCTTTCATAGGTATAAACCTCTTCTACCATTCTAGTGCGATTTCGTAGCTCTTTGTTGCATTTTCTTGTTCCATTTGCTATTTTTGGGGGCATTTCTCCTAATGGGATGATTTCCCATGGTATAGGGTCACCTGCTGCCTTTGGCAAGGGCAAACACGCTGTTATTGCTGTTATATTTTGCATCTTCCCAAAATCCCTAACTAATCCCACTACCAAATTCTCTTGCCCCAATTCCTGTTGTACATTTTCCGTTTCTTTTGCTTGTTGGACCGTTCTAGTTTCTCTTATCCTGCAAAAATTTCCTAATTTGAGAGTGCAATTGATTCTTAATGAAGGACCATCCCACATGTCAACTCCCATACTTGTGGATATTACTTGTATTGGATAAGAATGCCTTTCTGTTTTAAAACCCTCCGCCAAAATTTTTACATCTAAGTTCCCATAATCGAAGCTTTCCTTAATCCATACTATGCATGAAAATTGACCAACTTGAGCTTTTTGCAGGTGTGAGATTATTAGGGTAATATTACCTTTCTGTTGTTTCATGTCCCAAATTGTCACAATCTCTTCTGAAAATACCTCATTTGTAGTAATTAATTTCCATCTCGCCTTTACTTCATCGAATCCAGCTCCCTGGTCATCAGAAAACAAACAGGTTAGATTTACATTTGCCCCTTGTGGTACAATCACAGTTGGTTCAGGAACAGTAACTTTAACAAAAGCATCTCCGATACGAGCAATGCTTAACATTAACATCGCAATCAAGGCCTTGCCCTGAACACCAGTTTTGTGTCGGTTAAAGGTTGGACTTCCCATCGTGACGGGACTTTCTTGATTCGGGTGTAGTGTATCCAATTGTCGATCCCCTGGACCTTTACGGCTGTGTATGTAGTCATAATCACTTGTCGGGGACCGTCCCATGTTTCTTTTAGTGGTTCCACATTCCAGTTCTTTATGTAGACTTGGTCTCCAGGCTGTATATAGTGGACGGGATTCTCCAGAGGCAAAGGTCGATTCCACTGCAACGCCCCCCGTAGTGCTGTAAGAGTCTTATTAAGAGACAAAATGTAATTTAACAGTACCTGATCTCCCACCACATTAGGGTCCCCTTTGTAAGTTGCAGCATGATAGGGTTTGCCGTATAAAATTTCATACGGACTTACTCCTACTTTGTCCCTAGGTTTGATCCTGACCCTTAACAGAGCTAAAGGCAATGCTTGAGGCCATTGTATCTTTGCTTCTTGGCAGATTTTCTTAATCTGGCTTTTTAGTGTTTGATTCATCTTTTCTACTTGTCCACTAGACTGAGGTCTCCAAGGTGTATGGAGATTCCATGTTATCCCAAGTACCTTAGCCACTTCTTGCACTATTCCTGCCACAAAATGAGGTCCCCTATCTGAGGACATCCCTAGTGGGATTCCAAACCTAGGGATGATCTCTGGAAGTAAAGTTTTAATCACTTCTTTTGCTTGGTTTGTTCTACATGGGAATGCCTCTGGCCAGCCTGAGAAGATACATACATAGACTAAAACATACTTATACCCCTGTGCTTTTGGTAATTCTGAAAAATCTATCTGCCAATAATCTCCTGGTTGTGGGCCTATTTGCAATTTTCCCATTTGCACCTGCCTACGTGTCACTGGGTTGTTCTTAATACAAACTGGACACATTGCATTGATCCTTTTGGCCATTGTTAACATCTGATTGGAGATTATTTCTCGTTTTAGAAATTGCACTAAAGCTTCTGCTCCCCAATGGCATTTGTTATGTTCAATTTCTAATATAATTTTCATTATTTTTGTTGGCACTATCACTTGTCCTACAGCAGTTACATACCATCCGGCCGCATTCTTCTTAGCTTGTACTAGCCGTGCTAATTTTTCGTCTTCCGGTAGGTATACTGGTACTTGGTCCATGAAAGCTCCTGCAGGGTTGGTACGTGCTGGTAGCAACGCCATTTGGGTCCATACCTCGCGAGCAGCCTGTCTGGCTGCTCTGTCAGCCAGACGATTTCCCTGGAATGCTTTTTCTTCTCCCTGCTGGTGTCCTTTTACATGCATCACTGCCACTGCTTGGGGCTTATGTACTGCTTCCAGTAGTTGCACAATTTGTTTTCAGTGTTTAATTGACGAACCCTGTGAATTTAATAGTCCTCTCTCCTTCCATAATGCCCCATGTACATGTATTACCCCAAATGCATATTTAGAATCAGTCCAAATATTTACTCTTTTCCCTTGACTCAATTCCAAGGCTCGGATGAGGGCTTGGATTTCAGCTTTTTGTGCTGATGTTTCGGGAGCCAAGGCTCTGGCTTCTATAACCTGTCTTAGAGTTACCACTGCATACCCGGCGTACCTGGTTCCATTTTCCACGAAACTAGATCCATCGGTATACAGCTCCCATTCAGGTTCGTCTAAGGGCTCATCCTTTAGATCCTTGCGGGTAGCGTATACCTGTTCGATGGTCTCTACACAGTCGTGTACCAGGTTGCCTTCTTCTTGGGTGGCTCTAAGAAATTCGGCTGGATTGAGATGGTTAGTTACCTTCATTTCAACATCATCATGTTCCCTAAGGATTGCCTGGTGTTGCAGCATACGGCTAGAGGAGAGCCAATGCCCCCCTTTTTGTTCCAAAACTGCTATTACCATATGTGGGACAAACACTTCCATTTTCTGCCCCATAGTCAGTTTTCTAGCTTCTTGTATCAGAAGCACTGTTGCAGCAACAGCTCTAAGGCAGCCAGGCCATCCAGCGCTTACTGAATCCAGTTGTTTCGAGAAGTATCCCACCGGGCGCTTCCATGTTCCCAATTTTTGTGTCAACACCCCAATCCCCAGTCTTTGCCTCTCATTTACATATAGTTGAAAGGGTTTTGTGAGATCTGGCAACCCTAATGCAGGTGCCTCTTTTAGAGCTTGCTTCAAGCTCTGAAATGCCTTTTCTTGTATTTTATTCCATTTAAATTCAGGATCTTTGACTGCCTCATACAGAGGTTTTGCTTTTAGTCCAAATTCTGGAATCCACAACCGACACCACCCTGCCATTCCTAAAAAGGACCTTAACTCTTGTGGATTTCGAGGTGTTGGTATAGCACATATTGCCTGAATCCGGTTCACCCCTAATTTCCGAACTCCTTGTGATATCTCGCATCCCAAATAAATGACTTGTGTTCTTACCAGCTGGGCCTTTCCTTTTGACACTCGGTATCCAGCTTGTCCGAGCATGTTGAGGAGTTCAATGCTGAGTCTTCGACAGATGTCTTCTTCTGTTGAGGCTAGAAAAATATCATCTACGTACTGTAGAAGAATAAATGAGAAAGGTGACTCCTTTACCTGGGTTAGTTTCCATTCTTCCAGTTCCCGGGCTAATTGGTTTCCAAAGATGGTTGGAGAATTCTTGAATCCTTGTGGTAAACGTGTCCAGGTGAGCTGTCTCTTCCATCCTGTAGCAGGGTTTTCCCATTTGAAAGCAAAAATTTTCCTACTCTCAAATGCCAAAGGGATACAGAAGAATGCATCTTTTAAGTCAATTACTGTGAACCATTTAAATTTCTCCGAGACAGCTGTTAGCAATGTATATGGATTTGCTACTACTGGATGAATATCCTTTGTTATACTATTGATTGCCCTCAGATCTTGAACTAACCTGTACTTACCATTGGACTTCTTTACCGGAAATATGGGGGTATTGAATTCTGATTTACATTCCTGTAATATCCCTAAACTAACAAACTGGTCTATTAAGGGTGCTACTCCTTTTCGAGCCTCTAGTCTTAGAGGATACTGCCTTATTCGTACGGGTTGTGCTGCTTTTGATTTTCTAGGGATCCTTGTTTCCCATACCCATGGCACCACAGCCTGTTCTATTTCTGTGGGGATTTCTGTTACCTTTACTTCTTTCACCGTAAATAATTTGGCTATATTATTTTCTGGAATTTTTAATTTTACTCTTTTTTCTTTCTTTTTCTTTTCTTTTTTTCTTTTTTTCCTTTTTTTTTTTCCTTTTTTTTTCCTTTTTTTTCCTTTTTTTCCCTTTTTTTTTCCTTTTTTTCTCCTTTTTTTTTCCCTTTTTTTTTCCAGTGTCCTCTGTTCTTGCACAAGGCACACTGATCCAATCCCAATCTTATTTTTCCTTGTCCCATTTGTAATTGGTTTGGGAATCCCTTTTCACCCATTGGAATTCTTCCCCTAGCCATTCCTCGTCCCCGTCCGTGACCTCGGCCACCCCCCCCTCGCATACCATTCCCCGTTATCTGCTGTAGTACTGCCAACATACTAGCTTGTTGTTTCTTAGCAGTCTCTTTTCCCCTATTATTATACACCTTCCACGCAACTTCTAAAAGTTTATCCAAATTCCGTGTATCTTCCCCTTCTAATTTCTGCAATTTTTTCCGAATATCCTCTTGGGATTGTCCCAGAAAAATTAAAGCTAGCTGCAATTTCCCTGATTCCCCTTCAATTTCTAAACTGGTATATTTTCGAGCAGTTTCCTTAAGCCTTTCTAAGAAAGCTGACGGGGACTCATTTTTCTCCTGCCTTACTGAATACAACTTGGACCAGTTTAACGTCTTAGGTATCCCGCTCCGTATTCCTTCTACCAACAATTCTTGATAAGCCTTAAGTCTACGGTAACCCCCTGTTGAATTAACATCCCACTCTGGATCCTCCCGCGGCACTAAATCATTTAATGTACCGTCCGCTCTTTGCAACCTAATCATTTCTCGTGCCTTTTCCCTCATAGCTTTAAACACCATCTCTTTCTCAGTAGAGTCCATTATTGTATCCAGTAAGACCTGTAAATCATTCCAGTCTGGATTTTGTGTTTTAATCACCATTTTCACTACCCGTGCTGCCCGTTCAGGATCCTCCCGATAAGCCCCCGCAGACTGCTTCCAAATTAACAAATCATTAGGAGAAAAAGGAACTTTCACTATTACTCGCTCCCCGTGGGGTCCAACCGCTTCCCGCAACGGAGCCATCAGCTGTGCACCCCTTTTTCCTTTCTTCTCCTGCCCACTACGGGTCCTTTCACAAAGAGGAATACACGGCTTATCAGCAACCTTTTTCCTTTGAATTCTTTCCCTCTTCTTCCCCAACTACCTCGTCTGACTCACTCGATTCACTCTCCTCCAGGGGAGGGGCACTAGGTGCTACCAACAGAGAAACATCCTCCTCAGGGTCTGAAAATTTAACAGAATACTCCTTCCCTTTTTGCCACCCTTTGCAGCCTGCACAACCATCTGTTGCTGTTTTTAAGACCATAATGCCACACTCCTTCTGCCATTCTGGCTTATTTTTCAAATAATAAAACAAATCAAGATACGGAATTTCTTCCCATTTCTCATTATCTTGTAGGAAGTGCATAAAAGGAGTTATAATATCAGGATTTAGAGTACCATTTCGGGGCCATTGCATACCCTCAGGTTCGTATTGAGGCCACACACGATTACAAAAATCAATCAATTTCCTTTTACTCAGTTCTTGACCAAAATTCCCCACCTTCCAGTGTTGCAACAAACAGCCCAAGGGTGAATCATCCGGAATTTCCATTCCTGAACTAGCCAGGGCTTTAAAGGTTTTAAAAGGCATCATAACACTCACACTCACACTCACACACTTTACTATTATTTCCACACTCACACACCCTTTACCACAATTCTTGCCTTTCTCGTCGCCGCGAGTGGCAAGTGCTGGATCTGCGCAATCACTGTTGCGTCTGACGACCAGCGCCTAGGCTTCCCTTTTCCACAACCTTTAAGACGTCTTTTGCCCCCACAGTGCGGGATCACCGTCCCGTCTTGTTCGGCGGGCTTTCCCTTTCAATAAAGAATAAAGCACCTTGCGGGCTTACCTCACAGTCGTCCGTCAGGCGCGGGGTCGGGCACGGGTTGATGTCTCCCCAGAAATCACCTGGTGCCGGCGTGGAGTAGATCAGCTCGCGAACCGCCCCTGCCGCCTCCGGAGTCCTGCCGCGGTCGCCAGAAAACTGCTGCCCGAAACTCCAAGTAAAACACAAACTAACAGAGTGTCAGTTTATGCGGTGCTTTATTCGGGGCCCGGGGACCTGCGGACTCGCGTCCAAAGTCAGGATCCCGCCGGTTCCCTTTTTCAGAGGGTTTTTATACCCTTTTTACAAACGGTTTTCGTGCAGAAGTACATACTCGTCTAAACAATATAGATACATTCACTTTGTAGATAACATTTACGCCATAACTCCTTCAAGGTTGCTTATCCTAGGACTATAGTGTTCTCCCCCTCAATTTCTTTCTTCCGCCACTACCCACCACCAGTACTTTATTTATGACTATACTTCAACCTTATCACTAACGGTTCTGCATGCTCTGCTAATTGTTTTCTCAGCACAGTACATTCCTAAGTTAGTTTCCCAGGGCCTACTCTGGAAACTACAGTCTCTAAGCCTTAGCATTACTACTACTATTATGGTTTATACACTTTATATTTTAATATTCAGGATTTCTAGTCCATACGATAACACCCCTCTCTTCCCCCCTGAGAGAGAAACTGTTACCTTAGCTATCTGAGCTTGGGTGTAGCCCCAAATACTTAGCATAACAATGGGAAAAAATCCACAAAAAGAAAAGGGAAAAATTCAAACCCCAACAGTACCCAAAATTCTGAGTCCTGAGCTGTATCTTCATTACCTTAAAACAGTGCTATGTGCACTGCCTGTCATTATCTTCTGGTGAAAAATAAAATACACAAGAGCAACTACAGAGAGATATTATCCTACCTCAGACCTGGAGCCTATCCGCCTCTTCAAGGATAGTGTAGTATTTGAGGAAGAGAAGAAGTTTTGTCCAACTTCCCTCTCTCACCTTGAAAACAGGGAACTAATAATTGCAGTTAACCAAAGTTGCTGCCTCTTCCTCCATAGTGTTACCCATGCTTGGATCACACTGAGAAAGGGCTGCTGTAGTTTCCTCTACCAGGGACAGTGATTCAGGGCACTCAGTTTCTGATGTAACTTGCTGATTTTTATAAGGGTAGAAAAGGGCTTGCTGCTCCTTTTTTAATTTTCTGTGTTTATAATGACACAAGGCTGCATAGATTTTTGGCAGCTCTGTCCCCATAACACAGGTAAATATTTACAGAAATAGCAACAGTAGCACTGATATGAATCCCCAAGGGGACTCAACACCCTGTGAAGTGTATGACTACTGGTATAGCAGATGGGTTGCTTGGGATGTTTTGAAGTATTATAACCATCTCAAAACCTGGTTGTTTTGTTCTGATCATTATTAGTTGTTTTCAGGAACAGGCCATGCTCACCGATGTCACATTTTACCAATGGCAGTCCAACTTGTGCCACTCCTTCTCTGAACTGACACATTTCAAAAATACCTAATGTTACTTCTGTGCTTATTTTCCACGTAGCTCGGCACATCACAGTATATTTACTGACAGATCCTTCCTTTTCCACTCAAGATTACTTTACACAAAAATGAGAGAAGCAATTTTGAGATCTTACTCTTTGCAACCTGAATTGTTTTATTAGATAATATGGGAACTCGAACTGGTGTGGCAAATAAAAGTTCATTGTTTTCTTACTTTACACACTCTTTTCCACAGAAATAGACCATGTTTTTTTTTAGTCCATATGGCTTTAAAGTAAAACTGTGTAGGGTTTTGTCAAGATAGCTGTAGTTCTCGGGAGAGATGTGTAGCCCAAAATTTCCTTCACATCTGTTACAAGAAAGAGTTTTTCTACACTTCTTAGTAACTCATAATGGACGTCTTTTGTTGTTATCCCCCACCCCTCCAATCTGGTTTTCCAGTTCAGCAAATCAATGTGCAGGACACACTAGCATCTCACCAGTTTTATACACCAGGTCACATCTGTACCCAGCTTCTGTGTTGCCTACAGTCACACCATTAAGTAGAGTTTGGGTACTTGATGACCAGCATGGAGTAATTAACACTGTATCCTAGGAAGGCAGCTTGATCTGTTATTTGCTATTGGTTTTACTGAGACCTGTGTCTGTCGCCTTAATACTTTAATCTGTTACTGAATGGCTGAACCTGAAGAAGCTGAAGAAGGTGAACCCAGTTTCCTGAACTGGTGAACTTCTGTGACTTCAGTTGAGCTAATTTACATCTAAGGCTCTTAGTATCTGAGAACAAATTAGTATTCAGGTTTTTAACATTGCTTTGAGGATGTTAACTTTAGGAGTTAGATCGATTAGACTGGGGTTGAACAGCCAGACCAATGTCTCAGTGTGAGCACCAGAAGTTCTTGCAGAGCTCTCCTGGAGGTGCTGTCATCATTATGCTCACCCTTCAAAGCAGTATCTGATTGCTAAGAGGGAAACGACAGAACCTGAAGTTACTTGATGTGAGCAGTGCAAGTGGCAACAGAGAGGCTTAAGCAGCACACAGCACAGTCAGTGAAAAGTATGAGGTAGCACTTACTACAATTTAACCATATTTTATGTAAGTCCTAGTATAGCATTTAGACTGCTCTTGAGAAGATAGATCAGTCCCAGGAAAGCTACAAAAAATATTTGGGTCACAGAAGAAACATGCTGAAATTCTAATTATGGAAGATCCTACTATTCTCCTCTGGACTCCATCTAGAAGTAACATTTTCATTATTTGGCTGTATCACTGGTATTCCTTCCCCACTGCAGATTTGGGTAAACATTTTGGTGACTCCTGATGGAATCAGAATCTCAGCTCTGCATTAGGTGGTGAAAACAAGTTCCAGTACAGAGACCCGGTAACAGGATAAAACCAGGAAGAGTTCACTTTTGTGTTTTAGCCTACTAATACAAGAGGCTAGAGACAAAGACATGGATCTGGGTTTAGTCAGTATATGCCTCAGATAACTGACAGATGCTACATCCAGGACTGGGTTTCCTACACAGTGTCTGTGCTCCCTCACAGCAGTGGTCAGAGACACCCATTCACCCATTGCTACTTCATGTTCAGGAGTATTCTGAGGACTGTTCCAGTAGGTGCATGACTGAGGTGTAGTTTCTTGCCTGGAAAAGAACCCAGATGATAAGATGATAAGTATTGCCCTGAATTACTAATTAGAATTATTAGACTTTCTCAATGATCTTACTATGTGATACCAGTAAGATTACATAAAATCTTTTGCTTCCAATTTTCTAAAATAAAAATCTCAACACAAATTCTTCTGAATAGGAATAATTATTCTTCCCATGTGTGCTATATGCACACATATGATCTGCATATGGGACAACCTGCATTAGCAGCAAAAAATAAAAGTTATGCAGGGATCAAATCCAAAGCTGTGCTTTGAGAAAAATGCTATAAGCATTGGCGTGTTCTGGAAAGTTTCAGCAAATGTTGAAAAAAGTCCAACAAGCACAAATCCTACAGAAGCACAAACATAAAAATACACTTGCCAACTGCAAAACTTCTGGCTCCTTTCCTCTCCCATTGTTTACCACAGCCTTATTAAGCATGTGAATTGGATGACTCCAAAAGCACTTTTTCTGTAGGGCAGTCTGGCACAAATTTGCAATGTGTTCTAAGAACTCCCAATGAACCTCTATCAGAAATAAATAATTCTATTGAATAAGCAAACAGAAAGTTATCAAGAAATAACTGTACATGTGTCTTGGTTTAATTTTGACTTTCCCGGCCAATGCACCAAATTAATGTCTTAGGTTTGAGTTGCCAATTTAAATAAACTTATTTCTTTCTGTTGTGAGACAGAACCAGGAGCCAAAGAGCAAGGCAGGCTTAAAACTTTGAAAGGGTATAGAAGAAAATTTATTAACTACACAAACAAAAGGGGGGCGGGGAAGGGAAAAAAAAAAAAAACAAAAAAACAAATCAGAATAAGATTTTCCAGATCGCTCCTTCCCTCCCTCTCCCAATCTTCATCACAACAAAACAAACATATAACAAATACTTCAGTCAGTGCCCAATTTAGTCTTTCTCTGTTCACTTCTGGAGAGGGAAAGCTTCTTCTTGTTGAAGTTGTAGGGATGTGTCCCACAAGAAGGAAAAAAAAAAAAAGTCCTCTTGTGGTTTTATCTTTCACGATTTGCATCCGCCCGGGAATCTGCAACCGTGACACTCCTCCCAATTCTACAGCCGTCCTAAAGTTGTAGATGTGGGTCATGTCTGTTCCATGGGGTATTACTTTTAAGAATTGAAATGTTCGACAGCAACGATTCTATCTGTCTCCTTTCTCTCTGCTCAGGCTTCATCTTCAGAAAACTGAAATCCCCTTCTTTTCTCAGGGCAGAAATTCAAATTCCCAACACAGGTGTTTTTTAGTCAAATCATCTCCTAAAAAGGAACATTTCCATCCCCCCATGTCTCTTTCCATGGTTTATAGGAATATTCAGTACATTAGTTCATTCCTACAATTTCCCAAAAAGATTTTCAGCCATTTCAGCATCTTCTCATTCTCCTTCCATCTTAAAATACTTAGCTCTTGCATCACTGACTTCAGAAATCTTCTTATTCCCTTTCATATTCAAAGGAAAGGCTGGAGGCTTTGCAAATCTTATCTGAACACTAAAGAGTTAAAGTTTAACACAACTACAAAAGTTGGGCCAGGCTCGGCTGTGCTGGGGGGTGTGTGGGGGGGGCTGTGGTGTTAATCAGCCCTTGTGAGACTGGGCTGCAGCCCCGCATGGCTCACGGCCACCCGGGCAGGCCCGGCCCGGCCGGCAGCATAAAGAATCAGCCTTCCCCCACGCCAGAGCAGCAGCCGGTGGAGGAAGAATCCGTGAAGGTTTTATCACACAACTCTTCCTCCCCTCAGCCATCGGGCCCCCCTCGTTGGCAAACGGGGCCCAAGTGGCCTCCGAGCCTCCCCCCCCCCCGCATGGGGGAGAGGGAGACTCGGGTTGGTGTTACCTGCTCAGCCACCGGAAAAACAAAGAGGCCGAGTTCCGGATTACCTCCTTTAAAATGTGTGTGCACGGAGCGAACTGACTTTTCTCCGATTGGCTGTTACAGGTATCCCAAACCCCCCCCCCACAAAGGAAACTCCCCCAGGAAGAACTTCTGAGTTTCTTCCTCCCAAGTCAACCTATTACAACATGTGACAGAAGAGTTGTTGCAACATATTTGCTTGTCAGAAGATGGAGCACTTTTTTCGGTGCTGAAAATTAAAATAGTTACTTCCCATTTTTGGGAAGTGATGATTATGAGAGGACTGTGGCTAATTGGAGTACTTTGGTAAATGTAGAGAATGCTGTGATACACTTAGGAGTGAATAAAAAAGGTTATCAATGCTTCAATTCCTTTTAGATTCTCTGTCATCTACTTACAAATAGCTATCCTGGCTTGGTCAGTTTTGAGTGTCCCCCTTTTTCTTTCTCTTGCTCTGCTTATTGCTCCAACTCCCATCTAGAGGCACTTCTTGTCTGGCTCAAGGCCCCTCTGCCATCTTTTGCATTGTCTGCAAAGCACTTGTGTATTTGTCCTGTACTACAGAGGTTCTGACAGTACAGGCATGGTAAAGAAAAGAGTTGTAAAATCACACCAGATGTAAATGGTGCAAGAAGTGAAAACAAGGTGTAACGACTTATTTATGTTTCACAGAAAGAGTGAACATTCTTGAATAAATGTATTTTTCCAGTTATTCTGTTTATACCTTTCCTTACTCCACAGAGAAGTGATATATTGAGCCTTGCTTTAAATGTAAAATAGGAACAGAAGGACCTGAACTGCTGTGTTCAATTTAGTATTTCTAAATGCAGTTGTATTGAATCAAGCAGCTGCTGTCTAGGGCCATGATGTTTTATGCTAACTTTTGAGCCTTTATCTTACACAGAATGAATAGTTCTTTTCTAAAATAATAAATTACCAACTACTGTGGAGTGTAAAATGAATAAACATCCATGCATTTAACAATGATAGAAATTGTGTTCTTATCTTACACAACTGTGTTAGTGCTATAAAATTTACAGAGAATGGAGATAGAATGATAGAGTTAATAATGTGCTTAAAGATGAAAAGGTAAAATAATTTATTCAATGGAAAGGAATGGCAAAGCTAATACTCCAGAAATATCAAAGCTATTTTTTTAAGAAGAAATCTATTTTTAGCAGTCTAAAGACCATATCACAAATAATGGGTCTATACTTATCTTTCTTCAGGTTTGTTAATTTTCATAAATGCATATATTTAGACAGTATTTATGATTTGGAGTTTTGTTTGTTTTGTTTTGGATTTTTGTTTGTTTGGTTGGTTTTCTTTTCTTTATATCAAGACATCTGTCCTGTCTTAATATAAATTTTACTGCTCTGTAAAAGAGATTCAGTCAGTACTATGGACAGATTCCATTGTGAGTCATTTGAAACAGGGAAAGATCTTAAACCCAAGAAGAGACAAAGCTGTGACTCTTCTTAGAGATATTTTAGTATTCCAGAGTGGAGGATGACAGTGTTTTAGCTGTTTAGCTGAAATGGGTTTAGTTGTAGGTTGGCTGGGTTTTGCATCCCACTGTCCTTACAGCTTTGGCTGGATGAATGGATTCACCTGTTACTGGTCACTGTGTCCAGAATCAACTACAATGCCAGGGTGAAACTTCATTTCAAGACAGGGTTCCTGTTGTGAGGTGCAATCATCTTTTTTATTATACTTTGAGACTTAATTTTAATTTTTTTTGTTGTTTTTGTTTGGCTGGTTGGCCATTCTTGTCTTCAGTTTCGAGAACCTGAGACAGAAGAGAACAACCTAAATAGTCCTGGCAGCAAATGAAATTACAGCCTACTGAAAAGGTCAAAGCAGTGCTGCTCACAATGATAATCTACAGAACACGAGGCATTCCATTTCAAATATATAATTTCTCTGCCATAAATTGCAAAAGTACACAGCAAATTACAAGGAATGAATCCATAACTGTTGGAATGAAGTTGACAAGAACTTATACTTAACATGTTCCAGATTTTAAAAATCGCCATTTGTACATTATTCTCAACAGCTGCTCTTGAACTTCAAGGAGAGCTGGTTCCCCAGCTGTGTATTGCTCTTCTCTTCAGTGTAACAGCCTTTCTCCCATTTTACAGTGAATGCTGGGATAATTGCAGAATATGTATGCAGAAAGGGTGTTTCAAAAAATGTAAATTGTTCCAGAAACATAGCTGGCATTCATAGTGGAACTTGATCAGTCGGGGCAAATGGTGAGCTGTTTGTTGATGCAAAGAAAAGAGAACAATCTGATCTCTGCTGCCGGGGCTGATGGATAGAAGCAGACTCCATGGACCAGGCTGTGATGCTGACTGATCCGACCATTTCAGTTGGCTCTCTGTCCCATGGGACATTTGATGTTGGTGTTATTTTCCTCTGACAGCTCATGTTTCCCTGGCTGGTGGAAACATAGCTGTAAAATTTGCTTAGCTGCTACAAAGAGGAAGTAATCAGGTCAGGGAAATAGCATGGGCTAAATTGTCGTAGGGAGAGACACAAAAAGAAATACTGAGTGGTTCTGTCACAAGCCATGATGCTTTTACAGTATGCAGAATTTCCTGAGACAGTGAACTGAAAGATGTTGGTCAGTAGGGATTACTAACTTTTAAAATATGTAGTGAGAACTCTGTGCAAGATGAACTCTCCCTCCAGTGCTGTGGAATGCAGGAGGACAGAGTGCCTCAAGCAACAGTAATTGGCAATTCCTGGTGCTAAAAATGAAGTGGTGCCTTTGAAACCAAGCACACCGAAGAATGTCTTTATATTTAATGAATCTCATCAGTCTCAACTGCAGTTGTCAAAATTTTACTGTCAGTGGAAGTATGACTTTCAGTTTACTTAATAGTGATGGAAAGAAGGCAATGAATGATAGGTTGTGTTTTGTCACCCTTGTTGTTTGCTAATTCCTTATTTGGGAAGCAATTCCTCCCATGGGGACCAGGCTTGTGTGAAGGGAGTTAAAGTGTCCTGGCGTTGCTTGTCCTCAGTGCATGATAGAGCAATGCTGGACATGTCCAGCACCTAAAGAACTGACTTTTAAAGCAGGCACCTGGAGGTTGATAGATGATGGTGGCTGCTAGGCCACAATGCTTTCCTCAAGGAAACACTCCCAGGTTGTTCTTTTCCTAATAAAAACTTCCTCTTTATCTGTTCTGCATTAAAACTTCAAACCTGCTTGAAAGACAGACCCTTTCTGCTAAGAGATTTCTACTTTAATCCCTGTATTTACACAATGTGTGTGCATTTATTAACTTGTGAGATGACTTTTATATCCAAATGATTTGTGCCTGAGTTTGCTCTGTGATTTACTGTTCTATTTTGGCTTCCAAATAGTATTTTTTTGAGTTACAGCTGAATGGCATAACTTCCAAAGATGCACTCTGCGTAGCAACACACATTGGTTTTGTTTTGCTTTTCAGTGTTAAAGGTGGTTTACAGAGATGTAATTTTAGATGTAGGCAACTTAATCAAACTTGAATTGCTTTTGCATCTGGGTAGTCTCCTTGTTCATTCTGCAATAATTCATATTACTCATAACCAACCCCATATTTTTGTATTAAACTAAGCACAAAAGGATCAAAATCTAGATAAAGTTGTTCAATGCATCTCCTATTTCATTCAGTTTGGCTTCTTACTAAAAGTATTAACAATATGTACAAAACACTGGTAATTTTAAGGTGCTTATTTTACTTAGAAATAACTTCAGTTTATCACTTAAAAAAATAAAAATAATAATATTTCTCCAATCAATATTTGGAGGTTTAGTGTGTTTGGAGTTTAAGTGTGCTTATTAACCTTTAAGTAACTTTTCTTAATTAAGAACAGGATACTACATAATGTTGTGGGCTTTTTTGAAGAAGAGGAAAATGATAAAGAGCTGTGGTTTCAGGGCCCTTGAATATAGGGGAATTCTCATGGCTTAATTCCTAAAAAAGGAACATGAAGTAAAGTTCATGGTGTTTTTTAATTACTGCCTCTAAAGAAAAGAATCTTAAAAGACAGATATTCAATGCTACTTCTTGAGATAGAAGATATTGATCCTGGAGATATTTCCATTATCTCTTCATTGTCATGAGAAATTATTAGGTCTACATGGCCACTATCAGTTCCAACTTGCTATAGAATATATATCCCCCTTGGAATGGTTGAATTTACTCCAGCAGGAAGTTTGGAGAGTGACCTGGAGAGCATCTCTTGGGCTGCCCCTCTCCTGTGGGCAGGCAGCTGCACCCAGTACATCCCTGAATGACTCTTGTCTCACTTCCTACAAAAACCCATAGCAAAGGAGATGTAGCAATCAAGTCCAATCAAGCTGGAAGGTTTTCTGGTGTCTGACCTAAAGGTTCTTTCCTCCATAAACTCATTCCATGTTTTTCCTTCCCCTGTGGATAAGGGAGAAAAATTTTTTACCCATGTTCCTGTAGTAGCTTTCAATAAGGTGGGAAATGTTTATTCTCCTGTCAATATTCTTTTCTCAAGCATGAAAAACCTAAAATTTGTGATATGGGCTAAAGAAGTGTTGCTACTTCCTTAGAAATACCTCTAAAAAGTAAAGTACAGCATAATTAAACTACTGAAAACAGGTAGATCTGGAAAGATGAAGTAATTTATAGGAGAAGCAAGTGCTTAAGCTAAGGAATAATTATATATAAACTTTCCAAGAGTATGTTGAGGCTGGAAATCAGAACATGGGTTTTAGCCATCGCATAAACGAGTTCTAGAACAGCGTTTTAGTACAGAGAAGAAAAGCCCAATTTTTAGGGGGAGTTTGATGAGTTTAAGAAAGAGCTTGCACAATGTAATTATTTGTGAGGGTAGAGAACTTCATAGCCTGGACAATCCCTTCCAAATCTTCTCTTTCAGCCGAGGTACCTTGTTCAAAAGTCTCCTTAGCCAGCATGTCTGTTAGAAAGATGGAGTATCTTATCCTAGGATCCAAAATATCAACTGAAAAATTTAACAGCAAATAATTTTGTTCTTACTTCTCACTTGATCAAAATTTTCACTGGCATCAGAGGGAATTGTGCTGAGTGAGTGTATCTGTATGCATTTCCACATAATAAGTTCATTCCCCTCTGTGACTGGATTTTCACTGTACACGAAAATAAATTAGAAATTGGTTTTGGGAAGATGAAAATAATGTCAGATGCAAGTGCTCTATTAATGCAAGCCACAGTCACAACCTTAAAGTATGTTGTGTTGGGAAATCTTCTCCATTGATATGGGTTTGCTGTTTTATTGGGAGGCCAAAATTTTCAGTAGCAGTGTTGGTGGTGACCCATGAGGCTAATGAGTAAATCTTTAGCAATAGGCATTCTCCTAGATGCATGAGCATCATTTGCACTTTAGAGGCTGTGCTTATCAAGGCATTATTACTTTTACTGTAATTTGTTTTGGCTTGGGATTTCATCTTTGGAGGTTTTTAAAAAATTATTTTGTTGTTGTTAAGAAAAAGAAAATTTAAATAGCTGCTGTCCTATGCATTGTACTCTAAATTTTTTGTTTCAACTAAGGATTGAAATCAAAATTGATCTTTCCAGGTCATATCAATCATATCATATCATATCATATCATATCATATCAATCATATCACTAAAGGATCATTTGAAAGTAGGTCCACTCTGAAAGATGGAAAAATTTCCCATATAATTTGGATAGAAATTTCATTAAAATTCAAAACTATCCTGAGAAAATGTTAATTAGCAAATTTTCTTCAAACTCCTTTCTCTAAGATTGGGTCTTAAATGCCATAACATGAAAGTGACAGACGCAAGTATTGCAACTTGAGCTTATCAACAAGAAAATATAGTTTGTCTGCTTTGGTGAAGATTTAGGTTATTTTGACTACTTTCTCTAAGTATTCATCTGTATGCACAACAGAAGTTCTTCTAGAGTCACCTAGGGGACTTATATTTCAAAATTTTGCCCAGTATGTCACCATGGAGAAGCATATGATGAACTTTTAAAATAGTTCATATTGCAATAAATGTAATACTAAGCAGACATAATTTATACATTATGTATGGTAATGCCGCAGGAATATCATTCTAAAAGAAAGTCAGAAAGGAGTGCAGGAGAATACTAAAAAATCTTTCCAGATTAAATTCAACTTTATCACTTGTGGGAGACACCTCCTACTGAGGTGAGCAATTTCATCACATCCTTACATTTCTATTTCTGCCATTCCTTCAGCAAAGTGCTCATGTGGTTGCATTAAGCCGTCTCCTCCTGTTCGGTATTTATGTGTTAAATCTTTGGTCATATTTTTTGAGAGAAAGCTACAGATGAGTCTGTGTGTGGCGGGGGGGCAGTTGATTCTGTGATATCTGAGGCTATTTTCTCTCTTTATGTCTGAAGCCCTATGAGTAGGACAACATGGGGAGCTGTCAAACACTTCACTTGAACTTAACTTTCTGCAGACTTCTGAAAGTTTTGCTCTTTTCCTTTAGTTGACTCCTACCTCCAGAACTTATCAATTCAGATATTTGTGAAAAGAAAAAAAGTCACAAAGGTGAATCGTTTGAATATTGTTAAGATTGTTAACTTATCAATCTTACCATCTGGTAAGCTTTTGTCTCTTCTACAAAACACAAGCACAATAAAAGCAAGGAAAGGAAAGAATATCATCTATTGTTTCTTGCCTGTATAAACCAATGTTAACCATGTCTCCCTGTACTCAGATGCTCAAATAGTCAGGCTTTGTGTCCATCTGTAATGGCAAAACAATTAAATTACATCAGAACTCATAAAGAAAAGGGAATGTTTGAGAACCTATATAAATCCATACTAGGAAAAGTGAACAAGCCAGGGTTTTATTAATTCATATACTGGTGGATTTTTATTTAAAGGTGATCACGACATGGTATTCATCCATACACTGCCACCTCTATCTTTTTAGCAATTAATTTCTGTCTACTTTTTAAGACTACTTAAAATAGTAGCAGTAATGTCAATTAAAAAGCAACAGTGATACAAAATGCCCGTTTATTGAAATTTAGTGCTAAATCTTTGGTTTTTTATTAACACATTTGGTATTCTTAACTATGCCTCGCTTCAAGTTCAGATGTGTGGGTTCATTCTAGAAACAGCCTAATGGATAGGTGTTGTGATCAACCATTATTGATTTTCTCACGTTTAATAAAAGGGAAACCAGGCTCCTTTAAATGATTCCATTAGAGGAAGATTCAGTGTAAGCCATTCTGCTCTCTGCACTCAGCCCGGCCGGCTCTCCACTACACAGAGGCTCCGTTTCCTCAGAACTCTGCCAGCCAGCATCTCTTCTGTTGAGAAGAGTCCAGGCAGCTGATAAAATGAGGGAGTTTCGATTGTAGCATCCAAGGAGAATGGAGAGCTGAGAGTTCAGCTTCATCAAATAAAGAAAAGGAAGGTGACACTTCCTATATGTTTTGCAATCTGCTTTTCTACCTTTCCCTCTAACTGGATCAACTTTTAATTTGCTCAATATTCCTATTTCTTGCTATTTATGAAGTCATGTCGGTCAGTCAATAAAAAACAGTGAATTTGTATCTCTCATTTTTTCACCCCTTTTATCTATCTGAATTTGAGAAACCCACTGTAGAGGAGCAGATTATTTTCATGTTATTTTTCAATTCTAATAGTAGTGAAAAGATATTTTCTCAGTGCTGGTTAAGGTGAGGCAAATCTGCCAGGCCTGCCATGGTTTTCGGTGAATTTTATGCAGTCAGTGTACTTCTGTATGCAGAGGCCATCCCAATCTAAAGGCATTGCATTACCTAGGGAGGGTAACAGAACACAATTTCATTACAGAGGTACATACTGTTCCACAGTAATACACAATTTCCCCTTTGAGGCAGGGTAAAGCTTCATCTTTTAGCCATGGAATGACAGCAGTGGTGACTCTTTGCTTAATTCCCTTGAGTTGGCTAAGTGCAAGGAGTCCAGGGATGAAGAGGCAACAGCACTATCTCTTGGAGTGCTTTTGGAAGAGTGCAGAGCATCAGGGGGTCCCTCTTGGGATGGCAGAGCACTCCAAGGTCTGTGGTGGCCATCATAATTGTCATATAATGCACATTTTAATATCCCCTTAATTACATTTAATTCAGTGGCTATTTAACTAACTATTAACTAATTACCTATTTGCTTGAGAGGTATCATAATGCTTCTGCAACTGGAGTAAATAGGTGATATGGGAACTCTTGAAAGTATATCTTAGGGGTTTTATATATAAATATACACATATATGTAAGGAATTAATCAGGAAGGAGAATTCTCTAGGAAATGTTTGTGGTGCCGAACTATGACCTATAAATTGCTAGATGGAGTGGTTGAGACTAAAGAGTTCCCAGTCATTTTCCTTTACATGCTAAGGAGGACACTGCCACTTTTTTCTTAACGTTTGGGTACAGAAGCAAATGTTTGCATGAGGAAAAAATATTGGCTTTTGAAGTGGAAATTTATTTCAATATGTTTTGAATAAAATATTTCACTGTAAGAAAAGTCTCCACTTTTTTTTCCAGCTTGTTTTGCAGAAATAGTCTCTTTAATATTCAGTGAAAAATCAATTATTTCATTTGGGATTTTCATAGTTCTTGTTTTCAAAAGATTGGAATAACAGTGCAGAATTATCACTTGAGGAGAACCTCTCTCCTTGCTCTGTAACTGCACTGCCAGAATCTTGGAGCTGGTGGATGAATAGTTGTGAAGACTATTTCCTTACCACTTTTGTTGTGTAAATTTTAGACATGAACTAATAAATCCTGAACATATACATCAGAGAGTGATTAAAGAGAGAGGAACCCTAAATTCAATAGATCTTTGACAGCAGTCCTACTCTGCAGCCTTTTTCTGATATATGCTGTCATATCCATCTCCCAGTCTACTTCAGCTGACTCATAAACTGCAGTTTTAGTTTCAAGGAGTATTTTATGAAATCAGTTGGTTGCTGCTGTCTAGCTCTTATTTTGATAATTTTAGCGTTTTCTCTAGGAAACTAAATAATGTCATCAAGGATAACAGAAACTTTTTCTTCTGTGTATTGCTGGTCACGTAAAGTTGAAAACACTGACCAAAAAAAGACAAGGCTTCACTAGCAGGTCGAACACTCTTACATCCCATTAGGCACTATCTTTCTTTTATTCCCTATTATTTTGGTTGTTGCTGTTGTTTTGCCTGTCAATTCTGGTGAAAACATGCTGTGAAAATATTTCAAAATGGCTCAAGACTAATGCTTTGTGCTGTGAGAGATAAGTGAAATATATGATATCTTCAGTGCTGACACTTTCTAATGCTTCTCTCTAAATAAATTGCATTGAAATTGGCCCCTGTAAATCCTTCTTTACATTACTTGTTCTGGAAGAATCTGTCAGTTTACAAAAGTTACTCTTTTTAATTTTTTTCCTTGTTTCTTTCTTTCTGTTTGCTTTTATTTTTAGTGAGATACATGAAAAGGTCTGCTTTTTGTCTATGGTTAACATGTCAATAGGTTTGGAAGAATAGTTATCACTTGGTAACTGACAATCTGAAAACAAGTAATTAAGTAAAAAACTCTTGAAATATTTTTATTGTGACTTTATATGATACTTTTTGCTTTAAATTCCTTGATTTAGTGACTGGACCCATAATTTTATTCTGAGAAATATACAAATGGTTGAAGTATGGGGTTTTTTAATTTGGTTGGGTTTTTTAAAACTGATTTTCTTATGCATACAGCCTTTGGGAATGAAGAAGAACCCTTTTTAAAAAAGTTTTGCATAACTGTGCTTACTGTCTCTTTAACAGGCTAAATAGCCTTCTGTCAATAAAACTCCAAATGGCTGTAAGAGAAGCTGGCTTTTAAGACACCTCTGTTAGGATAAAATGCCAGGGGATTTATTGGCATAGTTCAGGCAGATGTTTTCAGAATTGCAATCATAAGAAATTCCTGTAAAGTGATAAGCATTTATTAAGTTGGACAGTGACCAATGAATGTGACATATGCTGTGTAAAGGGAAATTAAATAGAAATGAATTCACATCCCATTTCTCAGCAATGGGCCAAATTTATTCGCTTATATAGCCACAGAAACTAAAACTCAGTGCTCTTTTAATTATTGATTAGCTGTTTGAAAATGAAAACTGCATCTGACCAGACTGCAGGTGTTGCATTTCCTAGATACATTGTAAATGGTACATTCCATGACCCCTGCTATGCCCTGTAGCTTGGTCCCTCCCCCCCCCGGCCATACAGGGCTGGCTGGGATGCAATTTCTCCCCGCCCCCCTTTCCAGACCCTAGAAAAGATCTGTACCCCCTGACTTTTCTCTCTTTTCCCCTCTTTTTCTCTCTTTTCCCCTCTCTTTTTCTCTTTTCCCCTCTTTTTCTCCCCCTCCCTCTTTTCCTCACTACTCACGGGAAATAAACCCTGTAACTTCATCAGGGGAAAGAGCCTCCTTTGTTATCTTATTTACGTCCATGAGGCAAGGGTCCCGGGAATCTTCACCCTAACACATGAGCTAGACCGGAGGAAGGGTGAAGAGCCCCATTTTAGGGCCAAGAAAAAGCCTCATGTAGGAAACCAACTTAGGTGAAATCTGCCTACCACTGCAATCAGGGGATGCTTCATAATACCTCTGGATGTGACCAAAACTTTCTCCTTTGTGGATGGCCTGTTCTGATGAGATGAGCATCTATGAGAAGCAGTCCATGCACCAAACCAATGGCCTGTCACAGAAGTGAGGTTTGGACAGGAGAATGGTCTGGGATCAGCCATACCTCCTAAACTGGTGTTTTGTCCACTGAAATAGGGCTGCAATCTCTTGGAAATGGAGAATGAAGTGGATATTTCAGCCTGGGGTATTCACAGCACATAGCAACACACAATTCCCACATCTGCCTTCTGAGGAGTGACAGCATGGTCCATGCACTACATGCTTTGGAGGGTTTTTTACTTCCGGTGTCCTACTGGGCAACGGGCACAAGCTGCAGAGTCACATGACTCTTTATCATTCTTCAGATTCAAGAGTAAGCCAAAAATTTTAACCTGTGTCTCATTTGTCAGAGATCACAAGATTCATGTTTTATAACCTTTTTATGGATCATGAGATTTAGTTCACTTTGTAAGCTTACTGTGGGTTTTTCACTCAGAAGTTTATTTTTGGTTGTAGTAACCTATGCAATGCAAATCTCTATTTGCATTTGTTTCTGCAGCTAATTTCTTTTGGTATTGTGTATTTCCAGTGCAGACTTAGGGTCTTGTGGGAAACCTTGTGACTTGCACCTGTTCCTGGTGTGTAGAGGATACATCAACATTTCTGGTACTTGGTTATTAAAAAAAAACCCCAGCCAGTCCTGGAGTGGAAAAGGTAAATTGACAAATTTGAATGGGAGACAGGTAAATTGGCAAAAAAGAATGCAGGTTCCTGGGATGTAGAGGGTAGTTCAAGCAGTGCAACTGTTATTCCAGCTACAGTGTTTTATTTACATTTCCATTGAACTCTATCAGTTAAAAGCTGAGCTTTAAAATTTTTTATCAGTAGCCATTAAGGTGAGATTCCAGGGTTGTAAAACAGATTCTCATTAGGGAAATTACAGAAACAATAGTGATTTGAACGATATCTTTAAAACTACCAGGGACAGTTGTACTCTCAGTTTCTGTGTAGAAGCAGATCTCCAATATCAGCCCTTGGCTAACAAACTTTATCACTATCTCTTTTCAAGATTATACAGAATAGAGTTTTCTCAGGAAGGTGTTTGTGCAGAAGAGCAGCAGCTGCCTGGATTGTGAGCTCACTGTGTGGCTCTGCTGGCACTTAGCACCAGGAAAGGACATACCCACTGCGCCGGATACTGGGAGAAACTGGTCAGGGGAATAAGGGCAATAATTAGTGCTAGAGATGCTTTGTTGAGGCTCATCTGCAATGTAGTTCATTCCAGTTCATCCCTTGAGACGCACCTAGAGCTGACAGATTTTTGTTGTTGTGTTGCAAATGCCACATTTTAGAAGTAATTTTATGACTGTGGGAAATGTAATCATTGGGTCGATAGCTAAGAATTTCCTAAGATACATTTCAATGCTCATGATTTTATAGCGGGTTTTTTTACTTAATTTCGTGAATCAGTATTTTACCAAAAACCAAGTGTCTGCTGTTCAGGATTGCAAATAAACACCGCAGCTTTCAAGCAAATAGAGAATGGACTATGAGGAACTTGTTTAAAAAGATGTAGCTGGTTAACTGGGAAATTTTTCTACTGATTGCTTCTACTGTTATGAGAAGTTTCTCATTTATTGAAATAGTAAAAAGCACAGAAGAAATTCTGCATAAAAGGTTTTCTTGGGTATGTACCATAACTTCTACAGATGAGGTAGGAAGAGCAAGAGTAATTATTCCAAACATGACCTGTTGGAAAATCCTTTGCTCTGTCTTAGTCAGGCCATCTGAAAGTTTGATGATGTGGTCTCAGATCTCATTCGGCCTTTACAAACCAACTTACTTATTCCAGGAGAGCACTGACTGGTCCTCAAGACACCAAAGTAAAATAAGAAATAAAGTCTCTACATGTCCACTTGAAAGCTTTTGCAGTCAGGTTGTTGGTGACTGCATTAATAGTTTGATAACTTTCATAAAAATCAGCACTGACCAGGAGCTCAGGTTTTATTATCCTGAAGCAAACCAACATGGAAACATCATTCCCTTCCATCTCCTCCAAATTCCCTTTTTCCTAAAGCTCTCTTTCAATTACTTCGAGTCTGAGCAAGAGATTAGTCACCTTTGTGTGAATGCATTTTGGGGTTTTATTCAGACTCCTACACGAGGGATCTCTTCCAAATTCAGACATTCCCGTCAGCTCACATGCATTATGAAATTTGTAAAGACTTCTGGGATTTATACTGGCAGAAAAGTAGCTCATTTCCTTTTAATCTCCTAATGTAGAGGTTAAAGCAAGGGAGAAAAACAAATAGTCACACTTCAAAAACTGTCATTGATTTGCAAATATGAATATAGGATCCTGATGAATATTGGTCTGGGTTTTTCTCTTCTGGAGAATTTTTCCATGTTTGGCTGTTCTGATGTCCCATCAATGAGTGATGTAGTTGCTGCTGAAATCTGCGTTGCTTCTTTCCAGTGTGGTCAGCAGCAATGCAGAAGTGTCAGCTAGATAACTGATCTCTAAGTAGTATTTTGCAGAACTTGCAAAATGCAGCATTTATGAACTCTCAGCAACATTTTATTTTACAAAACATTTACTATCTCATTATTTGCAAATATCCTTATGCTTCTAGAAATAATAAAAGAACAAGTGCCACTTTTCTTTTCTGCATGCAATATTCATATTCCTGTCTTATGTTCATGTTGCAAAATTCCTCAGCCATTTACTTTAAAAGTTGGGAAATAACATTATTCAGACAAATTTATTGAAACAACGTATGTAGCCTTTTGTCTGTGAAAAACATCACACTATCAAATTGAGATAAATTGCTAGTATCTACGTACTATGTGACAATAGATCCCTAGTTAATCGTGCACTTACTTTCTTAGTCATAAGATGACATCAGTTATATCGTCTTTTATACATGTTGAAACTTCAGCAGATGAAAATTCTATTGAGAAACAGCTTTTTCCCAAATTCCACCCATGTGATAATTGCCAAGGTTACAGTGTTTCACCTAGAAAAGTCTGAATTCAAGCAAAGGATATACCCTGTCACATGGCAAGGAAAAGGTTCTGCTCCTCCGGAAAGAGGAAGCACAGGCTGGCTGTGGCACTGACCCAGGGTAGTAGTAACCATGTTCTGGGAACAGGTAAAACTCATTAAGAACAGAGAGAAAAAAATCAAATCACAATAATAAATCCTCTGATTCTATAGCTGAGCAATGCAAGATTGTTCTGAAAAAGAAATAAAAATTTATAATTATGTATAATATAAAAACCAATATGGTCCAGTATAGACAGCAAAAAGCACAAGCAGAATCTGAAAGAAAAATGTCATTAAAATTATCTAAAAGGCTGAGACAGGCAAGATTATTCTGTTTTTCCCTAAAAATGCTGGTTTTCCTTACACAGTGACGTACTGATGTCACTTCCATTTCTCATTTTCCAAACGGTCTCTCTTTCTGTCTTCTGTGTGCTGCTGAGAGGGATCTACTGTTCCTTACATTTGCTATAGCTGGGGGAAAAATATGTTGGCTGGGCAGCTACTGGTTGGATCTAGTAGGTGTAGTAATTCAGTGAATTATCAAGGGACTTAGCTGGTATATGAGCTCACTGGTCATTGTCACTAGAATTCCCAATCCCCTCCAAAAGAGAGGAAAGATGTCCTCCCTGATTTATGGCTTCTCTTTCTCACATTATATGGATGCTCAAGCTGCAAGAGAGTGGTTCCTGTTGTCCTGTAGAAACTGTGGTGAGGGTATAGGGATGCCTGTGTCTGACAGCATTTCTCATAGGTAATTCTCATAGGCTTCCAGAGTGAGAGAAACCAGTCTGGATTCTGTGTGCAAGCTTAGCAACATTTGGAGTTGCAAACCCAGAAGATTAAAGATTGCTTTAGGAAAAAACAGTACTTTGCTTTAGCCAGTGGCATCCTGAAGCAATAACTGTTATTTGCACATGTACTGAGTGATGGTTTAGTGGCTTGGGTTATATTTTTTCCTCGTTTAGGAATATTAGTTATGGGTATCCACTGAAGCCAACGGATCTTTGAGAGATTAGCCTAGGGACAAAAATTTATTCCCCATGTTACAAAATCCAATTAAAATTTGGGAAATGCATGAAAATACTGTTGATACCTATAAAACAGGAAGAATAATGGAGTGGAGGAAGTTTTTCTGGATTTCAAGTACTGCTTAGTGGCTTTTCACTTTAAATTGATTAGATTTCATGCTAAGACAGCATAGGGAGCCAAAGTTAGAAGCCAGAACACTGTAAAGGAACTTCTGTTTTCACTTGAAAACAGAGTTAGGCATTTTATACTTTATTTTGGCCCTTTGGGCCTCTCATATCCTGATCTGTCTTCATTTATAAATAATCTGCTGACAAAGATATTCAGGAGATCATTCTATGAACAGCAAAATCGGTGCTTCTAATTCAGGGTAACATATCTGAGTGTTAGATAAAAAAGTTTCAGGTAGGTTGAATGTTCAGGCAGTGAAGGTAACGACAATAGCCTCAGGTCTGTTGCCTCAGGTTTTAGTACAAGGTCTGTTTTATTTTCTGTATAATCTCTGACACTTACTTTGGAGGGTAAGTTTGTAAAAAATATTCTATCTGGTTTAAATAGCTCACTAATTTTAGTTCACAAGAATCTCTGCTCCTGTTTCTGTTCCTATAGAAGGCCAAAGAAGAAGCAAGACTGATTAGATCCAAAATCAAATGATTAAATTATTTTTTAATAGATGATATTTGGAGGGTATTTTAGTGCAACAATGAGCAAAACCTTAATGGCAAAGAGGTTTTCTAATAATTGTACACCATCGCAGTATTTTCAAGTTTATGCTTTAGGTTCTGTTTCATTTGCAGTGGTTTGGAAGATGAAATTATTTCACAGGTGTGAAACTGGCAAAATTGACTGATGAAGCACAAAGGTGTGGCAGTTTGCTGATAAATGACTACTGGAGACAAAGCCTAGGTGGCTGAAACCAGAAATTCTCTACTGCTCTGACCAACCAAATAGTCCCATACAGCCCTTAAATACACACTTCAGTCTTTGTCATGTGGGTAGAATCCAGCCCTTTATATCCTTGTTGTACAACTTTCCTCCAAGAAGAATTCTTAGTTTATTTTACTGAAACTAAATTAGTTCCTCTGTAAGGAGCAGGAATCACCTTGCAGGTAACCTAAAAGATGCGATTTCATGGCATTCATGTGCCTCACACTCAAGAAAAACAGTGCTGTTGTGAACTTTCTTTTCTGTTTTGAAAAAAAGTGTCAAAGTGCCTTTTCTGCCTCATTTAAGACCCCTCAACCTGTGGTCCAGTTTGTGCTGGGATAAATGATGTACAAAAAATTATATTTAGATGTTTCTGCCTTTGTGTTGTCCTAAAATTAATGAGGTCTCAAGTAATAGAGGCACCTAGATGTACTCTGTGTGTGAGTCTGTAGGAGAAAATCTTCAGCTCTCCAGTCTGATCCTGTAGATGGAGAGAGAGTTCTGTGTGTCTGGAAGGAGCATCAGCTGGAGCGTTTTCCACTGACTGTGAATCTGGTTTGGAATCCTTGCTTTTCTCTCTACCCCACAAGACTAATACCAAGACTGGAATAAAAATAAAAATAAAAATAAAAATAAAAATAAAAATAAAAATAAAAATAAAAATAAAAATAAAAATAAAAATAAAAATAAAAATAAAAATAAAAATAAAAATAAAAATAAAAATAAAAATAAAAATAAAAATAAAATAATAAAAAAAAAGCCATTGCCTTCCAAATCCACAACCAAAAATGCAGAAAACATCATCCCAGTTTTCTACTTAGTGTGGTGCTCTTTCAGGTTTGCCTCAAAATTTAGACAGTTTCAGACAAAATGGTGTGTCCATGGCAGAATGGTGTGGTCCTCCTGTTGGCATCTATTTGGAGGCAAATCTGGGACTTTGCAAGTTTTATACAATTGAAAGTTTGTAAAATTCGAGTCCTCTGGTTGCAAGATTGATAGATACGCCTTATAGCCACTAGAAATGTAGACAGGCTTCTCAAACCCCTGAATTTTTAAGTGTATAATTGTGAAAATCACACACTATGCTGGGCCCGTGAGCCTTGTGTTTTCCCAGTCTAGAGTTAGGTTTGCATAAATGTGTATGTTTCTAAGAATGAGTCTGGAAAAATGAAACTGACAATTTAATCAATTTCCCACCTGTTGCAACAGATTTTATTACAAATGTGTTATTTCTGTATTTTTTACTAATCTCCTTAATGTCTGAACCAGGTCTTAGACTTTCAGAGGGAACTTGTGTTTGAGCTAAGTTTCTGTAACAGAAATTCAGCCCGAAGGAGTTTTTCATGGCCAAATTATAAATTGCTGTAAAATAAATTTCATTTTGAAAATGTGGATTCAGCCTTCAGTGGCACAGCACTTTGCTTTCCCTGTTAATAAAATAGTGACCTATATGTGCAAAATTTCTTAAAGTATTTCTTGAGGAAAGTTTTTTCTGCTCTGGGTAGGAGGGGATTTATTATTTTATGTAACTACTTGGCTCCACTAAAGTGTGTGATTCAAGACTTCTGCAAAATAGCAAATGCCCAGAAGTAGAGTTGATAAAACCAGGGAGTTCTAGAAGTCCGTGTAGTTTAGTCAGGGGCACACTTTTAATCGATGCCAGTCTGTACCCAGAAGCTGAAGTCATCCTCTGTGTATTTTTTCAGGATGGATCTCTGGACAGCAAGAGTGTGCTGTAGAAAAAAAAAAAAATTAAAAATTCTCCAAATGTATGTAAACTGTAAAGTTTTCCTGAGACTTGTAAAGAGGGTGAAAATTACTCTGTGATGAGATACATCCTATGGGAACAGGTCAGGCCAGAATAAATCTTTTCACATGGGCTGTTTATGAAAAGTTAAATCAGTAATTTTCTTACTTAAGTTGATAAGGACAACTGGAAACTAAGAAAATCTCCATACTCCCATATTCACTCAGTTATGTACTGTATAGCACCTTTTGTATGCAGCTGGAAATAAATGAATGTGTTCATTGACAGGAATGAGGATCTTAAAGGAATCAACCTATTCTGTTTAAATTAAATAATTTGTAACTGTTTCCTTTAAGACAAATATGAAAGAAAAGGATTCATGCCTTAAATAGAGGATGATATTTTCTAATGATTCTTTGCATGCAGAGTTTTGGCCTGTTTAGTTAGTTAGTTGCACCAGAAAAAAAAAGATAAATCATGTCATGATGGAGAAGTCCTTTTACTGCTTCAAAATCAAAAGAAAACCTGATTTTAGAATGTCAGGTTCAGGATTTATGAGTAGGAGTCCCATAATCAGTCACTCAGAATGAATTGTATTATTTAAGACGTATTTTCAGGCAAACAACCTGAAAATATATCTGTGTACAATGTGAAGTCAGTTTACTCTGTCTTTCACATCTAAATTGCTTTTTCACCCTATGCAGATAGAAACACACATAAACATCAACACACAGTTTGTTAGTGCTGAGTTCCCTTACGAATTAGTTATAAACTCTGATAACAGTGCACTGTTAGGAAAAAACAAAGGGACTCTGCAAGATTCAATGTGAATCAAGCATAACCCATTTATTGTGCCTCTGAACATTGTTTGTATTTTCTTCTTATCTTTGACTATACAGTCATGCCTTATTTCATTATTAGCTCCACTTTGTCCACACGTCTCTCAGTTGGTAGCTCTGTATCGTCCATGAGGCAAGCACACGTCTTTTTCTTCATCTAATTGACTGATACTGTAAGTGTCATTTTACTCAGGTTGACACCCGTACGATTATCAGCAACTTTCTGTTTCTTCTTTCTTCTTGTAACACCAGTTTTTTACCCACAGAGGTGACCTATTTTTAGAAGGTTTAGGCTGGTTCACTTAGTTTATGTCCATTTTCCTGCAAATATGATCCTACAGTGCACAACAGCAGAAGGGGAGGGAGTTTGAGGTTTTATCTGTAGTATCTTACCTTACAGACCACAATGAAACCTATTACAGAATTTCTCTAAATGGTATTTAGTAGAGATAACACTTAGAGGGGGACCAGCTAGTAGGAATGGGCCCTAAAAATGGGCCTATATTGAGTCTATCCTTCAATTATTTAGGAATTTAAACTTCCATGAGAGAGCAGAGAGAGCAAAATTTATTAGGCAGATGTCTTTCTTCAAATATACCAAGGTAACTTTTGGTGTTTAAGGAAGAAATTTTCCTTAATTTTGTCTTTTGCATATAGCAGTCATGGCCCACAGTACTGTAGTGTAATAAGAGAAATGCATGCAGTGAAGTAAATATGTAAATAACTACTATAAGAGCTGCAAACTGTAAATTACATACTTGATCTTTTAATAGGTCATAGTGTGTCAAGCTACTGGAGTGTCTAACTTTATCATCTTTCAGAGCATTCTTATACTGGTTTTCCCTTATCCTTTCATCATTTCTTTTGACTTTTTGACATGAGAATTTTTTTCCCAAATTTCATGTCTAGCTCTCTGCAATCAGAGGTCCAAAACATCAACGTTTATGTTCTTTGGGAGGATAGGAATGACTATGAGCCAAATCAGTGCAGGAAATGCTGTGCCAGCTCTACATGTCTTCATCAAAAATCCTTGTAACAGATATTGCAGAGATTTAAGGATTAACATAATCCAACACAGATCCTCTGTGTAAGTGATTCTTGTAATGGCACTGGGCTGAAGATGGCCTGAAGCACGAGAGTTGTGATGAGTTTATGGTTTCAGAAAAGCATGTGTGGGGACCCTGACAAAAATTGCTGGCTTCTCGAAGTGGACACTTGTATTAAGTCCCAAATTCTGTAAAAGATAAGTCCAGGTAGAGGGGCATTTGAATTGGGTCCTGATAAATGACAAGATAGTAAGGATAAGAAAGCAAAGAGCAGGACAAAGACTAGATTTGGGAACACCATATATGTGTTTGGTTTTTTATTTAAGGACTCTTCTGTTCAAAGGACCTTACTCAAGCAGTAGGCATGCCTTCAGATGGATATACACCAATTCTTCTGGAAGGTGGTGAAAGAATGTTTGCTACAGGTTGGAGAACACTGTAAACCCAAACCCAAGCCAACACATCAAGGAAAAGTAGGAGGTGGAATCTTGGGGTGTCATGTCAGACCTCAAAGTGCTATCACTGCCTCCTCTTCATGGGGGCAGCAATGGGAAAGAAACGGATGAAACTATTGAAGAGATGCCTTAGCAGCTGAGAATGCACCTATTCTAAGCTATAGCTATGAGTGGATCCATGAATATTGCCACTTCCAGAGGGAAAAAAATTCCAGAGTAAAACTCACTACTTTTTTTTCTTCCTGAAATGAGATTCAGCACACAAGGAACAGAAGTAAATGGCCATAAGAAATCTTTCTTTCCATCTATATCTCTCTATGCTGCTCTGTACACCACTATTTCCCTCCCTATCTCTCAGTGCTCTTCTGTATCCCTCTGCACAAATGCTATTTCTACACCTGCAGTTTGTGAGAGTGGACGGTAGGTCTGATGAATTGCCTGGCCACACTCAGTTGCTCCCTTTCTTCCTGCTGCTTCTCTGAAAAGCAGAATTCCCAACTTGCTCTCCTTGCAATAGATGAGAGATCCCTCATTTCAAAATAAGTCAGGAACTGTTAAACTTTTTGGCAGATGCACGTATCTCATGGTCAAAATTTAGTATCCTCTTGCCTTCAAAAGTATGCTACTAATTAGGTGAGCCAAAATTTTAATTTATAGAGAGCTGTGGGCTCAAATACATGCACAAGTTGCTTGAGAGTAAGTCTGCTGAACACCTGTGCTTCGTAGTCGTGCCTACTTCCAGGCCACCTTGAACATCTATTCTGTAACTGACTTTTAATTTTTTTAAAGGTCAAGCCTTTTAGCCAGGTACTCAAACTTTCACAATAATTTTGTGCTATTGTGCTGTTTACATTTATCTACATGTCTTTCTACGGATCTTACATTACTGGATTGGTAAAAAACCTGACTGCTTCCACGGGGAAGTAAAGTTCCAACACTGTGGAGTGCACCATAAAATTGGGGTTGTGTTTGAAGCCAACAACCTATAACCACAGTCTTGATGGTTCTTTCTTTGGGAAGAGCAAGAAGGAACAATCTCCATGTGAATCATACTATTATACTATCTAAGGTAAACAGTCTGTGAATCTTTAGGGCATCCTGTAGCTGATGCTAGAAAACACAGGTGCCAAGTCAGATGCAGTTTGTTTAGGAGTTTGGAAGAATCAGCCCTTGACAGCAGCTTGATGTAACTCAGCTTGGGTTCATTTGTTCTAAGGGGCAAGAGGGACAACAGCAGCACCTTGACAGAGCCTTCAGCTGTCTGCAGGAGAGAAGCAGCAATCAAGAATGAGGTGGGGAGGGGGAAGGAATTGCTGGATTTTGAAAGCCTTTTAACCTCTGACTTCAGAGAAGAATGTATGTCAAATCTAATGAAATAAGGAGACAGATCTGGAAAGGCCTAATGGTGACACTTTTATAAGACAGCAGACAAAGAATCTGTCTTTGCTGGATGGAAGCTGACAGTAATTTCTCTTTTCACAAAAATGGCAACTTGCTGAAGAAGAAAATAAAAATGGTAATGTGTAATTATATGTGCATCAAATCCCTCTGACTCCTATGTTTTCAGCACTGGAAAATGGTAATGCTGGTATCTTACCATAATTAAATAAATCTATCCACACTCATCGTGTTTCCTTTTAAATTTGGTGTCGCCCCTTTTACAGCAGCACTTTCCTACCATAAGTCAGCAGAGAGAACATAATGTTACAGATTATACTGTTTGTTTCTAGCCAAATACTTATTTTCTTAAAACAAAGGTATCTGTTGGTGCTTCCACTCATAAAATGATTTGACATTTTACCTATCCTTCATAAATTGGCTTTCATCTCCATTTATTCCCAAGCAACATTGAAACTGCAACTCTTGCAATAACTGTGTTTGCTGTGTAGTTGGTGTCATAAAGGTGCAGTTTATTTTTTACTGGGCTGCCAAAACTGAGTCAGCACTGAACAAAAATTTGCCTATGATTAAATCTATTAGCATCAATATCCATATTGAAGTGTGAGACTAATTTCCCATATAGTTCTGTATTCTCCTAACTACTATAAAATCAGCAGATACTTGCAACGTTGCCAAAATACCTGCTTTTAAAGGCTTAATATCTAAAGAGTGATATTTTATGTGGACTTGGAGAAGGGAGATTACCATCTGATGTAAAAAATACAGAGAATATTGGGTCAGAATATTTTAGTTTTTAAATGGGTAGGTAAAATATTTAGAAAAAATGTTTTCATTTGGTTGAAAAATTCTAAAAAAAAAGAATCAGAAAATACTGTTTTGTAAAACCTGAAACATTTCAGTCAAAACATTTATCAGTGACTTACTGTCTATGATGAATCCAAGGCAAGATCTTAAGGGATTCTGCATTTATAACTTATTGATTTGCCTAGAAATTCTCTGAAGACATCAGAAACATGAGTTTCTGTGAACAGGGTCAAGTGTCGAATAGTTTTGTGTTTACCACAGTTTTATTTTTATTAACAAATGGCACAATGTCAAAGAGTAGTAAGAAAATTCCCTATGAACTCAAATCTCTTGAGTATCAGTTGTTTTTACTTTTTCTGCTCTAGGAACATAAGCTAATACAATTCTATGTAGACATTAAAGGGGAATGGAGTGTGATTAATTTTAATTCTGGCTCCCAATTTTTAATGGGAGTTTAGAAGCCTTTTCTAGATTAAAATAAAGTGAGATGAAGAAGGGGATGTGAGGTATTGACCTTCATGGTACAAGCAAAGCACTTCAAATGTAGAAATGCTTTAGTCAGATTTAGTTCAAGCAGGATATTAAACAGCTCAAGCTGACACTTAGGTTCTTGGAAGGTAAAACTCCCCCTTCTCTGGAGATTATTTCACTTAACAGATGGTACTGTGATACAAGCAGTGTTTGATAACTAAAGAATGTGCTGAGCCAGTCCAGGCTTCAAGGGAGGACTTTCCATAGAGCTGGGATGATGTCCCCAGCAGCTGCATCAAAATAATGCCTAAGGGTCTGAGGTGCTGGTGTTCCCTGCACTTTCAGCTGCTGCATGAACTGTGCACACACCATGAGGCTTCTCCTCCTGAAAGTGTGAGTTACGTGTGGAGAAGCTGCTTTTACTAAGATTCATAAGGAATTAATATTGATTTGAGTACTGTGACTATCTCACTCCTTTGACTGAAGTTTCTGAGTTGTTAGCGAAAGCTTAACTAAAGCCAAACAGGAGCCAAGTGTTGTTGATACAGGAGTGAAGAATGGGCTGAGGTACTCTCATTCTCAGAAAGACAAATTGGAGAGGGACCATAAGGCTCTAAGCCTTAAGTGTGGCTCACACACATCTTCCAGTAAAAATTGTGATTTTTTTTTTTCTCATAACAGCAAGCTGCAAAATAAGTATGATTCATCAGATGCTGCTGCTGCTGATTTACAGATGTCTTTTCCTGAAGACGTATTTAGCTTGTGGGGTGAAGATTTCATTTTTGCTTATTATACATTTTTATTAGTGCTAATGTTTGTGCTATAAAATATGCTCTGGTTTAGAATTATAGAATAATATGTTCAGGAAGGTACCACCAAGGACTTTTAGTCCAACCTCATGCTCAGTCAGAGCTATTTAAGACCAAGCTGTGCAGGCACTTTTCTTGAAACCTCCAAGTGCTGGGAAAAGATGTTAAAACAATTGAGAGGACAGGTTGTCCTCAATTCCGTGCACATCTGTAATCAGCTCTCAGGTGATCCTTATCTCCAAGACTTCAATAAGATGTGCTAAAAGAATGTAGCCTTTAAGTATGAGCACCAATAAGAAGAAAGGTATCAGATGTTCTCTCAGTCAGCAGACAGTTTGGAATACTGGATCTTTTGATTCTCTAGAAGATAAGCTTTGACTATTTCATCTTTTATGTGAAAACTTTTTTCTGTACACAGAGTGGCAGTGTGAATGGCAAAATTGACTGATGACAGGATGATAGAGGTGCAAGATTCCTGACTATTCACAGACAGAGGCATTATTTTACCTTAAAATGGCACAGTTCTGAGAGTGCTAGGTCTGACATGAAATTCTCAGGATTTGCAGAGCTACAAAAAATTGCCTTGAACATATGGAATAATGACGCCATTTTGAATGAAATCGATATCTTCCTGAAATTGCCTATGGGCTATTTTTGCATTTCCTTAGGATTTGATTTCTCCTGGGCTAGATTTGGGTCATGATAGGAGACAAACCAACCAAGAAAACTGGCAATGGAAGTAAAGGAGTGCTACATATTGACATTTCAGGATGTAGCGTCTTAGATTTTCAGTTGAAAACTGTTACAGTTTTGCCTTGGTAGAGTTTCATGACTGGACTATCTGAAAATCAAGGAGTCTGGTATCTGGACTGAGGGCCTAAGAATGTGACCTGTAAATAAGAATGCATTCCCTGAATTTCCCCAGTAAATTGTTATTTTTAATTTCATGTGATTTCCTTCCTCTTGGATTCACTGAAAGTTTAGAAAGCTGTTCTTACAAGATTTGTTAGTAGCAGAAATATACCTAAAAAACCTTTCTCTAACTTTTGACAATCTGCCTTCACAAAACTATTTAAGCTTTTGAAAGAATTTTCTTCCAAGATAAAACAGCAACAATAAAAGCAAAGTGAGAGACCTTGCTCCAAAAAAGAGAAACAAATGAGTTTTTCAGAAAGCCTAGTCAGTTGGCTCCTAAATCTCTGCTGCTGTGATTTGTGCTCCTGAACCCAAACTTCTGAAAATCTCTTATCTTCTATTACATCCATCACTCGCCATTTTTCTAGTAGCAGAAGAAAATGAAAAGGAGAATCTTGTTATGGGAAACAAGGGTGCAGTTGCGGAGGCAGATGAAAGTAAGTGTGGATTTGGCTTTTATTGGATAATATACCACCTATTCTCAGTTGAAGGCTGAGACCTTGTAACACATATTTATATGTACTTTCTATTTCTTAAATATTTTTAATTTTTTTGGTATAAATTAACTTTCTGATCATTCTATCTTTATAGACATTTGCTGCCACTTCTATTTGTAGAGTTTAGTGATAAGTTATGCTTTCTACTAAAACTCAATCAGATGATATTTTTTCCACCATGATTTGTTTGTTCAGTCAGTTCCTGATTTACAAGCAGAGAGAAGACAATTCTTGTCAGCCATAGCAGCTGATGCTGTGCCCTACCTTTTCACTTAAGCTGATGCTGTAGATGGCCAAGAGCATTGAATAGAGTGAAAAAGACAGCTGGAATTTTTGTATTTTCCTATGGGAACAAGGGCATTTTATTTTTGAAGAGCCAGTAACAGGAAAAAGAGAGTGATAAATTAGTTTTGTTTCGTTCTTACTATCTTAGGCATTACTACTGATGCCACTTTATGAGTAAAAGAACTAATTTTCCTACAAGTTATGACCAATAGTTTAAACAAAAGGCCATTATCCTCACTCTGATGTTTTTTCATTGCTGTAGTGCTGGTTACACAGGGGAAATTTGGCATTCTGTTTTCAAGCTGCTATTGATTAGTATTGCACTGACACTAATGGAGTGAAGGCTGCTATTTAAGCAAAAGTGTTTTATAGTTTGGGAAAATAATCTCATAATCTCTGAAAACTTTGTGAAGATATCTTTCCCTCACTCTGTAATAAGTTTTCTCAACAGAGTTCTTCATTCTGTGTCTTAAAGAGAACATATTTAATCAGTGCAAGTGCTTGGGTTTTGAATTTAATAATGTAATATTCCTTAGGCACCTCAAATGCTTTTTTTTCATTGCTGCTTCTAGTGCCTATAGTGCCCTAAACTGTTTGCAATTCCTCAGTGGTGTCTGAAAGAAAGTTTTATCAAAATTCCACTAGAACTTCCTAATTAAGTATAATTAAAATGTTCCACAGCAATAGCTAAGTTAAAAATGTTCATTTGTAAGCAACAGAACTAATGAAGCTTGATTTTCTGAGAATTTATCTCACATACCTATGGAAGCAGCTTCATTTTTTCATAAATCTTCCATTAAATTCCTGTGTTGTCCAGCCTTTTCAGCTTCCCCAGGACGTTCTCCAGGATGTGCTCTGGAGCTCCTGTGATGCTCTCTCTTCTGCAGGTCCCACCTGGTTCCCTGGGCGGGAGCAGCCAAGGCCACGCTCACAGCCCAGCAAGCAAATCCAATCCACCAGCTCCACTTACACGGCACCTTCCTTCCCTTTATCCATCTGGACATTCTCATAAAACTCAAAAATTCCCATCTCTAACCCAAAAACCAACAGCACTCCCTCACCCCAAAAAGCAGTCCCACACCTCAAACCTGCCAGAATTCTTTTTGCCTTGGCTATCTCTTTCAAAGTTTGTGATTTGGCCAATAAATTTAGAATGCGTGAGAGTGTGAAAGATGAACAGATAATGTGATTGTCTAAGTCACTTTCATTAAGAAAACAGGGCTGGAAATTCTGATAGACCCTTACTGGTAGCTGACACTGCTTGGATCTGCTCTCACACAGCCTGCTCTGCTTTAACAGATGATGTGCCTCCCATGCCTCTGCTTCTGATGCAGCCTGTCAGAGCCCTTTGTGGAGAATAAGGAAACATACTGATTTTTTATTTTAGATGGGAGCAAAACAATTTTCAATATTCTGTTTGAAATATGTATGCCCTCCCATACTTTTCCTGGAATCTTGCTTTCTGTAAATGTTTGGACATTGTTCACAGAAAACAAAGAGGTGGAGCGCAAATGTCAGACTGACACAGTTTATAACTTGGAGAAAGCACTAATTAAAAAAAAAAGACTGTGTTTGGTTTAAGGTTCACTGAGGTATTCTGACTGTTTTGCTTGAAATTTCAAAAGAACAAAACCAAAATAAACATTTGAGTGGGCCAAGAATTTCTGGTAACTTTTTTTCAAGGAATGTCCATAGTGTGAAAATGGGTCTTTTATTTAAGAGGAAGTTATATATGTATCTGCTATTTTTTTGTTTTGTTTTGAAAAACATAAATCTACTTAGCAGTGCTTTTTTTTTTCCTAGTTTTTTGAAGAGATGATTGTGACTTAATTATTATTGTTATACAAATAGATACTGCCACCTAACCAGTAAGTACTTCATATAGGTCATCTTTACTCACCTTATATCACCCTACAGTAGTTGGTTTTAAAAACATTTTCTACCTCTGATGTCTGTGAATCATATCTTACATAATTTGTGTTATTAATAGAGCCCCTCTGCCATTTCTTCTGTTGAAAATATCATATCTCAGCATCTTAATTTAAGTTAGGTTGGAAAGAGAGAGCAAAAAAATCTTCCACAGAGAAAAAAAGGGTTTTTTTTCTCCCCATAGCTTTATTTTTATTAAGTTTTTTTATCTTTTCTCCTTATGTTTCTGTATATCAGCAGCAGTACCAAATAAAAATGATAAACAATGTAGACTCAGACAGTACTCCACATTAGGAATGTAGGCACTAAGCTCCTGAACTATTCTCTGTCTCTGTACCTAGGCACAGGAGGCCACAGTACCTCTTCTTTAATATTTTCTGGTGTGTAGTTCTTCTCCTGCCTATAAAGGTTACGCCATTGTTTTCTTATTCCTTATAGATGCTTTTTAGTCAGCCCCACTGGATGAGAAAAAACAAGTGGAGGTTGAATTGTATGAGTGGAGTTTCTGTGTTAACTTATATTTGCAGCATAGCTCTGGCCTGATAATGATTTGAGAGAGATGTGTTAATAGAAGCAGAGATAATTTAAGAGTCCTTTTAACACAACTGAAATGACCCTGTAACATTTTTTTTTCCGTTATAACTTTTCTCCCTTTCAAAATTTTGTAGAGAGTACCTATGAGTCACCAAAGGATGACTTCCTACCAACAGATTTAGTTTCTCTTCTGAGAAAACTGTAATTTCAGCACACAAGCGAAGGGAAGAAATTTTCGTCTTATCCCCCAGTGGTAAGTACTAGCATCTTGTTTGGTTTTGCACAAGGAATTCTCTCTGCTTTTGCAAGGCACACAATGATTCATTGACTGACCTGTTCATGAACTGGGCTGATTTGAGCAGATAATGCTAATAACTGCATGGAACCCTGCAGATGAGAGCAGAATTTAGGCTGGTATTTGCAGAGCACTCAAACACATGCAATGACCTGCTTGTGTGTTGCTTTGATTATCTCTGAGTTACAGGGGCCGTGTGTGGTGCAGAAGCAATGAAATTGCTTCTCCTGGTGAGGGTTGGATAATGCTTTCCGTTCAGCCAGGACTGTGAGAAGCACTGCAGAATAGTTGAACAAATGTGGTGGCATTTTTATTTCCATATTGAACTTTTGATTGTATCGATTACGCCCTGATTCACTACCACAACTCCTGAGGATATAATTACATTTTATTTTATTTTAACCCCCCACTCTAAACCCTCCACCCTCCCTGAGCTCCCCGAGTTTTTTAGTATATGTAGCAAGCGATTTCTTAGATTGCAGAGAGGAGTGGGGAAATCACAGAATAATTCTGCCATGAAGAGGACGTGAAAATTCAGCTGCTGACTGCAATGAAATGTCAGCGTACTTTGGGAGCACTGCAGCCCCAAACAGTGAGACCACCTCCCAAAGTGGTCTAACAGTGATTTAAAAAGTGTTATAAAGAAATAAGAGTGATTGTAGAAAAACTTGATGCCAATTACTGTTTAGAAAGTAACTGATGTTGTCTGGCTTAGAAAGCACATTTCATGTACTACATTTATGAATCACCTGTATCAGTGTTACCCTAAATCCTTAGGATAAAAAGAAAATTATTTAAATTATTATATGTTTTGCAGGGATATTCCCTGAAGTTAATGTGTCCATTTTTAGTCTTAATTGCAGCAGCAAACTGGAAGCAGCATTTTCAAACTCAAGTTGTAGTGATATTACAGATAAAATGTAAGAAATTGCAAAATGGGCCTGGATATTTAGTGAAGGATCACTGCATCAAACAAGAGGGTATTTCAGAAAGGTCAAGGAAGGGAAGGCTGAGGGTTACAGCCATTTGGAATAAGAATCATGTATTCAAAAGACTTGATTGTTCATTCTTCTGGCCACCTCCTGGCTAAGAATTCAGTTTAAAATTCAGTATGCCCAGTTTTGATGATGCTTGCCTTTGATACTTAAATTAGGGATGGACAATGTATATGAATCTGCCTTTAATTTGGATGGAGATTCATGCTTTTGAAGAGAATATCCTCATTATCTTTGGTGCTTTTGTTTCAGAGCCTGACTGATGGTTTGTTCTCGGATACAACTAAATTAGCAGACATGCTCAAAGAGTTCACCTGATTTGTCACAACCATTAACAAGCACTCAGGTTATAAATATTCCAAAATAAAATCCCTAAACCACATCTAGTCTGCATACTGCATTCTCATCAACAAGAGCTGACCTACAGAGATCTGTACTTAGGTTCTCCAGCTGACATTGGAGACCTGGCAATGAATTTTAAGTTTGTGACTGTGACATAAGGGAAATGGATCTCTTTTTCTCTCAATAGAGTATTTTCTTTCAGAGATTTTAAGTCTTTTTCAGTCATGAAAAATATAGACATCCCCATTACATAGACATGAAAGTAAAAGCTCTGTGAGTTCAACAGTGGAATTCAACAGGAGCTTTTTTTTAAGTTCCAAACTGGCTCAGCTTTGCCTGTATTTATGCTAAATGATTGTATTGATTTGAAAGTAAAACCAGTGCGAGACTCCAAGTCAGTAATACAATTTAATAGAAGAAAAGAGAAAAAATAAAATACATGCAATAATATAAAAGAAACAACCACCAACACAGTCAGAAATACAACCTGACACCCTGTCAGTCAGAGTGTTGGTAGCAGTCCCTATAAATGGTGGCTGCAGTCCTCCTGGATGACAGATGTGGTTCAGTTGAAGCAGTGCTGTAGAAGGTGCAGTTTTCCTCCGAAGATCCAGCGATGATGTGGAAATGATCCGACTTTCCTCTGGGATCCAGTGGAAAGGTCTGCCCTCGTGTCCCAAACCCCAGTTTTTTATCTAGGTAGGAAAGGCTTGGCTCCTGTCCCTGGCTGGGGCATCTCCCAATGGGATGATGTAATCTTATCAGTCACACAATAGGACTTAATGGCCCATTAACGGAATATATCTCCCGGAGGAAGGATGGGTTGTGAATATATAACAATGATCATCCCCCAATCTTATCAGGTGGCACATCAGCAGAGGATATCTTTCACAGAGATAAGGATCACCACCCCTCCCACATTTGAACAGATGGTGATAGAATACGATATATCCATTCAATGCCATGTTCTTTGGCCCAGGTGTTGATAAGGCCGTTCTTGAAATGGGTTCTGTTGTCTGATTCAATTCTCTCAGGGGTACCATGTCTCCAAAGGACTTGTTTTTCTAGGCCTAAGATGGTGTTCCGGACAGTGGCATGAGGCACAGGGTAGGTCTCTAACCATCCTGTAGTTGCTTCCACCATGGTCAGTACATAGCGTTTGCCCTGGCGGGTTTGGGGAAGGGTGATGTAGTCAATTTGCCAGGCTTCCCCATACCTGTACTTCGACCATCGTCCACCGTACCACAGAGGCTTCACCCGCTTGGCCTGTTTGATTGTGGCACAGGTCTTGCAGTCGTGGATGACCTGTGAGATGCTGTCCATGGTTAGGTCCACCCCTCGGTCACGGGCCCATCGGTACGTTGCATCTCTACCCTGATGACCAGAGGCATCATGGGCCCAATGAGCTAGGAATGATTCTCCCTTGTGCTGCCAGTCTAGATCCACCTGTGATACTTTCACTTTGGCAGCTCGGTCCACCTGCTCGTTGTTGTGATGTTCTTCATTAGCCCGGCTTTTGGGTACATGTGCATCCACGTATCGAACCTTTATGGTCAATTTCTCTACTCGGGCAGCAATGTCCTGCCAAATCTCAGCTGCCCAGATGGGTTTCCCCCTTCGCTGCCAGTTGGCCTTTTTCCAGCGATCCAGCCATCCCCACAGAGCATTAGCTACCATCCATGAGCCAGTGTAGAGATAGAGCCTTGGCCACTTCTCTCGTTCAGCAATATCCAAAGCCAACTGGATGGCTTATAGCTCTGCGACCTGACTCGATCCACTTTGTCCCTCGGTAGCCTGTGCAACTTGTCGTGTGGGGCTCCATACTGCAGCTTTCCATTTCCGGTCAGTGCCTACAATTCGGCAGGAACCATCAGTGAAGAGGGCATATCGTCTTTCAGTCTCCGGTAGCTCATTATGTGGTGGGGCTTCCTCAGCACGTGCCACTTGCTCCTCTTCTTCTTCAGAAGACAATCCAAAAGCCTCACCTTCAGGCCAGTTTGTAATTATTTCCAGAATCCCAGGGCAATTAGGATTCCCAATACGGGCGCGCTGAGTGATGAGGGAAATCCATTTACTCCATGTGGTGTCAGTGGCGTGATGTGTGGAAGGCACCTTTCCTTTGAACATCCAGCCCAGCACTGGTAGTCGGGGTGCCAGGAGGAGTTGTGTTTCTGTGCCAATCACCTCTGGGACAGCTTGAACTCCTTCATAGGCGGCCAAGATCTCCTTCTCTGTGGGAGTGTAGTTGGCTTCAGATCCTTTGTAGCTTCTGTTCCAGAATCCCAGCGGTCGACCCCGAGTCTCACCAGGCACCTTCTGCCACAGGTTCCAAGACAAACCATGGTTCCCGGCTGCAGAGTAGAACACATTCTTCACCTCTGGTCCCGTCCTGACTGGGCCAAGGGCTACCGCATGAGCAATCTCCTGCTTGATCTGGGCGAAGGCTTGCTGCTGCTCAGGGCCCCAGTGGAAATCGTTCTTCTTGCGGGTGACCAGGTAAAGAGGACTCACAATCTGACTGTACTCAGGAATGTGCATTCTCCAAAAGCCTATGGCACCTAGGAAAGCTTGTGTTTCCTTCTTGTTGGTTGGTGGAGACACAGCGGTGATCTTATTAATTACCTCTGTTGGGATCTGATGACGTCCATCTTGCCACTTGAGTCCTAGAAACTGAATTTCCTGAGCCGGTCCCTTAACTTTACTTCGCTTAATGGCAAAACCAGCTTTCAGCAGAAACTGGATAATCTTCTTTCCTTTCTCAAAGACTTCCCCTGCTGTGCTGCCCCATACAATGATGTCATCGATATACTGTAGATGTTCAGGGGCCTCACCCTTTTCCAGTGCAGCCTGGATCAGTCCATGACAGATGGTGGGACTGTGTTTCCACCCCTGGGGCTGATGATTCCAGGTGTACTGCACGCCCCTCCAGGTGAAAGCAAACTGAGGCCTGCATTCTGCTGCCAGAGGAATGGAGAAAAATGCATTGGCGATATCGATAGTGGCGTACCACTTTGCTGCCTTGGACTCCAGCTCGTACTGCAGTTCCAGCATGTCTGGCACAGCAGCGCTCAGCGGTGGAGTCACCTCATTCAATGCACGATAGTCTCCAGTCAATCTCCATTCTCCTTCAGATTTACGCACAGGCCAGATGGGGCTGTTGAAGGGTGAGTGGGTTTTGCTGACCTCACCCCTTGGCTCTCCAGTTTACGGATCATTTTATGGATGGGAATCACTGAGTCTCTGTCAGTACGGTATTGCCGACGGTGTACTGTTGTTCTGGTGATTGGTACCTGTTGCTCTTCAGCTCTCAGTAGTCCCACAGCAGAGGGGTCATCTGCAAGACCAGGCAAGGTGCTCAGTTTTCTAATGCCGTCTGTCTCTACAGCAGCTACCCCGAAAGCCCAGCGATATCCTTTTGGGTCTTTGAAGTATCCATTTCTAAGATAGTCTATGCCAAGGATGCATGGGGCCTCTGGACCAGTCACGATGGGGTGTTTCTGCCACCTGTTCCCAGTTAAACTCACTTCAGGTTCCACTACAGTCAGCTGCTGGGATCCTCCTGTTACCCCAGAAATAGAGATGGATTCTTCTCCTACATACCTTGAAGGCATCAGAGTACATTGGGCGCCAGTATCAACCAAAGCCTTATGTTTTTGTGGGTTGGATGTGCCAGGCCATCAGATCCACACAGTCCAATAGATCCAATTATCCCTCTCCTCTACCTGGCTAGAGGCAGGGCTCCTCTATTCCTGATCTTGGTACACGTTGCTCTCTCCCTGTAAATAGGTTCTTGAGGTTCCTTCAAGAGGATCAGTCATATCATCATTCTGATACTGTCTGGAGTTCTGTACACAAGAGACTGGAGCAGCATTGACTCTAGATGAGCTTCTTGTGGTAGGTGTCCCTCTTTTCAGCTCACGTACCCGGGCTGCTAAGGAGGAGGTGGGTTTTCCATCCCACTTCCTCATGTCTTCTCCATGCTCCTGAAGGAAAAACCAGAGGTTACCTCGTGGAGTGTGTCCTCTCTCCCTGCCTGAGGAACGCCGGCTCCTACTGGCAGAAACTCTTGTTGGTTCGGGAGAGATCTGGTAGTTGTTTTCCTTAAGTTCTTTTTTTAGTTTCTGATGGCCCTCTTCAATCAAGCTTCGGACTTGCTCCACCAGCCTTGTTTTCACGGATGAGACATGGGTACGAAATGGGGCTGTGACAGTGTCCTCATAAATTCTTAGTTTATTGGCCAAGACGCCTACCATGTCCTCACCTTCCCTCCACTGCAGCGTTGCCAGGTAATGGGAATACATCTCTGGTCCAAGCCGTGCGAATCTCAACCAGATCTGTGACGTGCACCGGACACAGTCTGGGCTCTTAGGAAATCTCTCATCTTCTGAGAAAATGATCTCCAGTACAGCCAATTCCCTCAGGCATCGGACACCTTGTTCTATTGTGCTCCATTTTCCTTGGTGCACCTGAAGATCTTCTTTACAAAGGTATCTGTCCTTCACACTTGTCAGCAGTCGCCGCCAGAGGCTGAGAGTTTCTTGGGTTCTCCCAATCCCCTGGTCAATGACCACATCCCGGGACAGAGATCCCAGTTGCCTGGCGTCACTTCCATCCAGAATGGTGTCATTGGCTGCAGCGTCCCAGATGCGGAGCAGCCAGGTCAAGATGGACTCACTTGTCTGGCGGGTGAATTCCCTCCGCAGGTCACGCAGCTTACCAGCTGCTTACCCAGAGATAGAGAGCGAGTGATGATTTCTGGCTCTGTCACTTCCGCTGGGTGCGAAGGTCCTGCCACGTCCTCGTCAGTCACTATGCGGACTGATTTGCTCTTTGATTTCTTCTTCTGAACGGGGGCAACTGCTACTGGTCTAGGCTGTTCTGGTTCAGTGATGGTTTGTGTGGTGGTGCTGATGGAGTTTCTGGCTTTTTCCTCCTCTATGGCAGTCTGCATAGACACAGACACTGTTGCTTTGCTTTTGGCTTTTTCCTCCTCTGTGACAGTCTGCGTAGACACGGACACTGTTGCTTTATTTTTGGCTTTTTCCTCCTCTGTGACAGTTTGCATAGACACGGACACTGTTGCTTTTTGTTTGGTTCTTCTCCTCTTTGTGACATTCTGTGCAGATGTGGACGAACTTGATTTGTTTCTTTTTTCCTCTTCCTCAAGAATACCCAGCAATACACCATGTAGTGTTTTGTTTCTAAGCATGTTGTAGGCTGTGCAGAGGAGACAAAGCAGAACTAACAACAATACTATACTGTCCTTAGCATCCAGCGGGAACTCAACATTTCCAAAAACTACTGTATCAGGCCGGAAAGATTGGAAAAAATCATGCTTTACCCCTCCCCCCAAGGGCTGGGTGTGATTGTTAAAGCCCCGGATGTAGCAACCTAGACTAGGACAAGCAAACAAAGTCGAGTATATATTCCGGATTATGTTCATTGCCTCAGAGGTTATCATGCAGTAGACATAATAGGCCAATAAAGCAATTTTTGTACCATATCCTGGTCTACACAGGAGCATTACAGCTGGCATATAGTTCCCCATGTGTGGAAAAATATAGAGAGCAAGATATAAAACCCATGTAAGCATGTTGAGAATCATGGTGAATACAAAATTGTAATACTGACTTTTCTCAGTACCCTTTGTGCCCCACGTTGGGTGCCAATAAATGTATTGGTTTGAAAGTAAAACCAGTGCGAGACTCCAAGTCAGTAATACAATTTAATAGAAGAAAAGAGAAAAAATAAAATACATGCAATAATATAAAAGAAACAACCACCAACACAGTCAGAAATACAACCTGACACCCTGTCAGTCAGAGTGATGGTAGCAGTCCCTATAAATGGTGGCTGCAGTCCTCCTGGATGACAGATGTGGTTCTGTTGAAGCAGTGCTCCTGTAGAAGGTGCAGTTTTCCTCCGAAGATCCAGCGATGATGTGGAAATGATCCGACTTTCCTCTGGGATCCAATGGAAAGGTCTCCCTTCGTGTCCCAAACCCCAGTTTTTTATCTAGGTAGGAAAGGCTTGGCTCCTGTCCCTGGCTGGGGCATCTCCCAATGGGATGATGTAATCTTATCAGTCACACAATAGGACTTAATGGCCCATTAACGGAATATATGTTCTGGAGGAAGGATGGGTTGTGAATAGATAACGATGATCATCCCCTGATCTTATCAGATGGCACATCAGCAGAGGATATCTCCCACAGAGATAAGGATCACCACCCCTCCCACATTTGAACAGATGGTGATAGAATACACAAATGTTGCATTGTACCCCAGGACAATGATACACGCCAAGTTGCTTATAGCTGCCTTTAATGAACTTTGGATATTTGAAGTACACATATACATTAGGAATTATAACTTCTGGAAGAGGAGATCTGTTACCTGATAATATATCTGAAATAGCTGTGCTACTTCAGTGAACAAAGGGTAAAGAGTTCTCAATTTATTTTCTGATTTAAATGTGAATTTTTTCTTCACTTTTTCAGATGTTGACAGTTTCAGATCAGAGTTACGTCACTGAGCTTTCGTACTTTGTGTCACAAAACAAGCAGGTTCTCGATATTTTACTGGGTATGCAAAGCCGTCCTCTAGGAATCAGAACTGACAAATCTAAGCCAGAGTGGTGTCTACTCTCCTTCCCAAAATTATTCACTGAAAGATAGAATTTGCCTAATTGCCATTATTCACATTACCTGAATGAACTAACACTACTTCTACTGAAATTACAATAAATGAATCACAGAATATTTTGAGTTGGAAAGATCATTGAGTCCAACTCTCAAGTGGATGGCCTACAGGGGGATCAAATTCACCAGCTTGGCTTTAAGGAGTTTTTGTAGGAAACAAGATCCCCCTAATTAAAAGGAGATACATAAACACATTAATACAGTTAATCTGCCTTCTAACAGTGCATCCTTCTTCACAGTGGTTCCCCACCTTTCTCTTGTGAGGATTTTTTGGTTTTGTTTTCTTGTCTTGTCATTTCCAGACGGACACACAACAGCAAAATTGTAAAACAGAATTTAGCCATCTGGTCTAGCCCAGCAAATCTATTTGTAGCATAGCATGTTACCACTTGCAGGAACTTTGCTTTAGCCAAATTTAGTGGTGTCTTAAGTGGTGTAAATGACATGCCAGTAAATCAGTGCAAGTCAGCATGAAGGCAATTTAGATACTAGAAAGTGTGGGTTATAATAGAAAAGGATCCAATTTAGGTATGCAATATAATGGAATGCCGTGTAGCTGATCACTTCTATAAATTATAAATTTAGGCTCTAAAGTCACAATGTGGAAGGCTGCATGTAATGGCATTCAATTTAAAACAAGGCTTTTTTTTCATACAGAACTCCCAAAAGCTCCACAGAAAAAAAAGAGAAAGACTATTTTTAATGATGACCACAATTGCAATGACAAAATAAGGGAACTTAAAGGAAACTGGATGTGTGGTGTAGGAGCTGTATGAAAGAATAGGGCAGCCTTGTTACTTATGTTATTTTTAAAACTAGGCAGATAGTTTGACTTTTCTAATCTGCTGATGAATTCTGCTTTTCATTTCCATTTGAGAACTGTCCCAAAATACTGCTTTATGCTCTTAATTCCTCTAATTATACCTGTTGCTTTTGTAGCTACACTTAAACGAAAAAGTAATTTTAATAAAATATAATTGAAATTGAACTGGCCAGATTAAGCATACAGCATGTTACAGTTCAAACCCAAAGATTTTAGATTCTGCAAATGGTGGATGCATTTCACCCGACTTTAGGTGTCTATTCTTTCCCAGACCCTGAAGGGAAATATCTGTCTCCTGAGGGTGATCCTCCCTCCTTCCTGCAGTGGCCCAAACCAGACCCTTCCTGTGACTCAGCCCAGATTTCTCTGTTCACTTCAAAAAAAGCTCCAAGTCTGACTTGCTCTTGGTGCCTTTCACATTTCCAACCTACAAAAGCCTGTTTTAATGCAGGTTATGGCATATTTGACAATTTGTTTTATAGTTAATCAATCCCAGTCTTAAGGTAGAAAACTGCAGGTTAGGAAGTTGTTAGGCTTGGGTTAACTGCACTGAGCCAGGGCTCAGGAGAATGATAGAGGCTGTAGCTACATCAGTTTGAATGTTGGATGATAAGGGGAGATCTGTGGAGTGAGGCTGGTGGCACTGAGGATCCAGTGTCCCTGTCACAGGGCTTTTGTGCAGCTCTGCCTCAGTGCTATTGTGACCTCAGGCACAGCTGGTGGGAGCAGTGCAGGTGTAAGACCAGCCTGACAAGAGGAGGTGATGCCGTGGTTTGGTAGGTTACACTTAGGCTCAAGCAAGAATATTGGAGCAGGGCTAGAGCTTTTAAAACTCTGAATGTTATAACTGTCCTCTGATGGAAGCCTTGTATGCTCCTGCTGATGAGGGAAGAAGTTATTGAAACTTCCTTTTTGAGTGGTTCACTCTTTGATAGGGTGAATATTTCACAGAATAGAATTCTCTATTTCTGCTTCAGTTCGAAGCCTGGATGGCAGACACTACATTTTGTTTTCTGCCCTGTTTCTGATGCTATTTGGAAATGTGATTTCTGGAAAACACTGCAACTTTGCCTTTCATATCAATTAAATAGCTCTTAGAAAGAAAGATAAAAGTCTGCCTTTTTGGGCAGCCAGTTGAGAAAAGATTATCATAGACTACACTCTGTGAACTAATAAAGTGTATAAACAGCTTATTTTTTCCCTATGCTTTTATATAATTTATTCTTATCCCAGTTTTGTGTGACAGTAACAAACTGCAAGAAATTTATGTTAAGTTTTAGTCTTCAGTATTTAGCAACTTTTCCAGTCTTTCTTTTAAGTGGCACCTTCAGCAAATTGCCAGGCAAGTACTCTATTTATGACAAGATGATGGAAGAGCAACATGGTTAAAGCCAAATAACAGCAGGGATCCACGTCAGGGGTCATTGTTGTAATGTCTGCCCAGGTGTCCTAGTTAAAAAGACCAATTCATTTTTTGCATTTAGCTCTTTGTGGAAAGTCTGTGTGAGAATTCATGATAAATGATCCTGAGGTTTAACAAATGTTCACCACGAGGGAAAACACAATTTTGTGAGTCAGAACCCAGCAGCAAGTAAAGGTCAAGGAGAAAATGTGCTTTATTCTGAGAGCTTTTCATGGGCTGACTCAAAAGCTGCTGGTCTGCTGTGGTTCAACTTTATGATATCTTATGCATCAAGCCCTACTCTGTTGTCCTATTGTGACTGAAGGTGTTTTAAGCCACAGGTATTTTGTAGAGAAAAAACGGGGTCGTTGCACATATAAAGAAGCATTGCTGCTTAGGAAATAAACCAAAAAAACCCACGAAATAAATTGTGAGAAAAGTGTAATTTCTTTTGGCGCCACCTGGTTTCTTGTAAGTCGAAATAAATGCAAAGTGAAAAGGGCAGCACTGAAGAGCAGTACAGTGAGGGTGCTGCTGCAGGGTGGCTGACACAAGCTCTGACCTCTGGCCCATTATTGTGTCTTGGCAGACCTCATTTCCTTCTTTGGCACATATAGGCCTGTTCTATGAATAGCTGTATTTATTTGATCCGTTTGGCTGTTTCTTAGATCAAAATCTCTGCTGCTTTCTCCCAAAGCCAAGTATTTGGTAAGTTGTATGACTGTTTTAAATGTCTCTTAAAAAATGTTGCTATTTTCTTCCATTATATCAGTGTTTCATTTGCTTTTGGTACCTACTTGATATTATGTTTTCCATGTTTTTTTCCTCTTTAATTTGGAGTCCAAATCATCAGGAAAAATATTAGATTATTGTCCTGGGGTACAATGCAAAAATGTGTATTCTATCACCATCTGTTAAAATGTGGGAGGGGTGGTGATCCTTATCTCTGTGGGAGATATCCTCTGCTGATGTGCCATCTGATAAGATCAGGGGATGATCATCGTTATCTATTCACAACCCATCCTTCCTCCAGAACATATATTCCGTTAATGGGCCATTAAGTCCTATTGTGTGACTGATAAGATTACATCATCCCATTGGGAGATGCCCCAGCCAGGGACAGGAGCCAAGCCTTTCCTACCTAGATAAAAAACTGGGGTTTGGGACACGAAGGGAGACCTTTCCATTGGATCCCAGAGGAAAGTCGGATCATTTCCACATCATCGCTGGATCTTCGGAGGAAAACTGCACCTTCTACAGGAGCACTGCTTCAACAGAACCACATCTGTCATCCAGGAGGACTGCAGCCACCATTTATAGGGACTGCTACCAACACTCTGACTGACAGGGTGTCAGGTTGTATTTCTGACTGTGTTGGTGGTTGTTTCTTTTATATTATGGCATGTATTTTATTTTTTCTCTTTTCTCCTATTCAATTGTATTACTGACTTGGGAGTTTCGCACTGGTTTTACTTTCAAACCAATACATTTATATTCACTTTTTTTGGTAATTTAAAACTTAGCATATCAGTTTATCAATATGGGAAATACCTAAAATTGACTTTCTGGTTATAAAAATAAAAGGCTGAAAATATAAAATATGAGCAGGGAGGTTAAATGAAAGGATACAGACAAATAGAATAAAATACTAATATTTGTATGCTATCTTTACCAGGGAATGCTGATTTGGAAGGCTGGCAGCAAATTAATGTTGATCCAGCTATATGCCATTGATCATTTCAATAGAAATAAAGTTTGGTAGAAAAAGGCTACAGTTCTTGGTGAATAATGTGTTCTCAGTTCAATCAAAGGCAAAATAGAGGTTTTTACTTTTTAAACATAAAATTAGCACTTCTCTCTCAAAATACTGAATTACAGAACAGAAGCTTGGACCAGAGTTCTCTGGTTACCAGTGTGCCTAAATTATTACATTTTCTGACTGTGTTGAATGCCTTTCCATTGCAAATACATCTTTCAAAACCAGTAATGCTTCCTTGAAATAGTTGAAGTTCAGTAAAAAGGTATATTTTAATAAAGTTAAAAAATTATTTTTCAAATGAGCCATCTATTGATGCAACAGAGAAAGCAGGCCAAGATTTGTCAGTAGTGGACACATTAATGTTTATTACCTGCATTTTTCTGTATTTTTACTACTGTTTATGGATCATGAAGGGGCTGGAGAGGGCTAAGTTGAATTTTAGTCTATTGCATTTCCATCTTCACCAGTCAAGTGTTTTACTGACTTAAATAAATGGAAGGATTAGCTGAAGGTCTTATGCAGCTTCATAAAGCTTCTTCGAACTCCTTGTGATTGAATCCTGGAGTAATTGCAAATAAGTCACACTGCCCTTTGTCTTCTTCCTTCTGCTGCATCTGCTGAAGTACTTAAACGAATGAAGATATTATTTAGGCTTTTTTTCTGAAGGAAGTCCTGGCTTCTGGCATTTTAAATGTAATTTTTAGATTTGCCAACCAGTATTTCAACTGCTGATCAATATTTGTATGTATGACCTGAACTGAACTCAAACATAGCTTAATATAGATCTCGTGACCAGTTTCAAGGAGAAATTTTACTTTTCAGCTATGTGTCAGTTCCTTTGTGACTTCCCACTCAGGATTGCTGGGAAACGTTATGCTCTGTTTATGCAAGGTTAAAAATGTAAATCCTCTTGCCAGTCTTTGGCCACAGAGTAAGATTGTGGGATGCTGCTGCTCGGATGTTCACTCAGAGCTTCATTCCTGAGTGCTCCCTAATGGGAATAATCTGCATTGTTTATGGGGTCATGGGCCAAGGTTACATGCTGAACACAGTCTTTCTTGTCACCATCTCATTTGTGTCAGTTTAAATGGTGTATTATTTCGCCTTGTTCCACACTCTTTACTTATTTAGCATTGGCTTTTTTGGCTTCTTATTAATTTTTAACCATTTTGGTGAAAGGCACTGTAATTGGTCCACTCAAACAGTGCTGCTGTAGAAATGAACTAACTGCAAGACTCTCAGTAAACAAGCTGATTATGTTTAGCTTAGAATCAAAAGAATATTTTTTTCCTATGAGAAGCCTAAAACTTGCTTGTTTTTTTGTTTTTTTAATAGTTTTTGTTTGCTTCTCTAAGCAAGATTATTTTTAAATGGATCTAAGAACATGGGAGTGCTTCAAGAATAATTTAAAATGCCATTGGTAGTGATGAGGACTTTGTTAATTCTCTGAGAGTGGCGAAGTAGGCAACCCCTGACAGCATTCTTAGAAAGCCACATGTCCTTGCTTGTGTGGGTAAGGCTCTGAATTGATGCTTTAACATCATCAAAGGTAGTAAGTATTTCTGGGAAAAAGGGTTTATGGTCCCGTTCTATTAAGAAATATGGAACTCTTGCACACTTGGAAATGAGTTTAAACAGAATCTGCTGAGGGAATGAATCAGTTGCTGCAGCTGCCACAAATTCTCGCTGTGACTGCAATCAACCCTTTCCATTTTTTGCTGGATGAGGTTGATCTCTACGTCTCCTTATGAAATACAGTATATCAGATACTACTGCCCTACAAATGTCTGGTCTTACAAGTGGCTCTTTAATTTTTAGAAGTTCCATCCAAAACCCCCAAACACATAAATGGTCTAGATATACCTCCCTAGCAGGTTTCATATAAGCTGGACAACAAAATTCCTAATAGATGTTTCTCCCAAACATGCTGTGCATCAGGGTAGAGGAAAAAGGTCAGAGATTTAGAGAAACACGTAATCACCATTCCCATATTCATTTCTGCAATTACAACACAGTGAAGAGAAAATATGAGTTTGCAGAACTCTACACTTTTGAAATTGATTTAGCCGGACTAGATAGATTCTTCAGTAAGTGCTTTCCTGTATACAAGTAAGATTCAAGTTTTTGTGACATAGGAGACAGAACTATAGTGATTTAACCAACTGCTTTACTATGACTGCCACTCACAAGGCAAAATATGCTACTAGTTTTTGGTATGTCAGTATTTATCCAGTAAGGGCACCGGAGATTCTAATTAATTGTATACAATAAATACAGAGAATAGTAGCTGCTGCTTTTGATTTTCATCACTCTCCACAGATACATGTTGAAAATTATTTTCTTCCACAAACACACTGAGGATTTTTATTGCCTTAATTTGTGGGCAGTCTGAGGCATCTTGAATTCTGATTATTTTGCAGTGGGTGGAATAGTCAGGACTCTCTAAAATTCAGAGCTTTACTGAAATGATTACTGAAGCTGCTGGCTTGTAATCATGATTTTAATAGAGAACTGCTTAATCAGATATAGAAGTAATTTAAAATAAAAGCAACATCTCTTTCACATGTTTGTTTTTTACCCTAGTTCCATATGTTTATTCTCTTGTCTCTTGCTCTCAGGATATGCACACTTTAACCTCTGCTTGTGCTTTCGTATCTGTGGCAACAGTAGTTACTTTATGGTGAAGAGTAAATTCATCAATTAATTTTCCTTTTCCCAAGTTCCATTAGAACATGTCAATGCTGTACATGTGATGTTTCAGTGATGAATCCTTTTCCCAGTAGGAACTGGAATAGTCCCTATTGTTCTGTTAGAAGTGGGCTGGCTTTGCTAAGGTCTGTTATTTACCACTCTAAAGAGACCAGGTGCTGAGCTTTGGCATCATGTTGAGGTGAATTAAGGCTAAGCAAAATAATCTGGCTTGGCTTCTGACAAAATGTAAACAATGTGGAAGTAATATTATCCCACTAACTGATTTTTTGACGCATATAAAACTAGAAAAGCTTTGGGATTGGCACTGGCAATATGCTACAATATGAAGTACTCCAGAGGTGCCAGAAATTAAATTTCTGGAAACAAGTATAATGTAATATTAAAGGGGTTTTTTGTTTTGTTATTTTGGCTCTTTGGATCTCTCTGCCAGAAGAGTCCTGTCTGGTTAAAGAAGGAAGTATTACAATATGTACTGCAGCTTTTTTGTCATAATGATTTTGTTCAAAGACTTAATAATATTCAGACTATTATCCTGGGGTTGAAATGGCAGCTGAAAGGTCTTGAGCAGAGGGTACCTGAGTAAAAGTCTTTGCAGGGGATTCTGTCACCTGCCAGTATTCTCAGTGGCGCTGATTGCACTGAGGGAGAATTCCACTGCAGTGGAAAATGTAGGGGTTTTCTGCAGATTAGGTAAGAGGAGAGTTCAGAGGCCTCAAATTCCAATTAATGGTTGACATCCCTTGCTAGAAAGAAGTCAGTAACTTCTGTTTTGAAGTGGACTTCATTATCTGCAATATAACTTTTAAAATGTGATAGCCATGATCTTTGAGAAACTTTGTCTCTAATCTCTGAAGGTCTGTTTTGTATATAACCTGGGCTTGGTGTCTTTTGGAAGAACTTTTGTCTTACTGAGTAGCAATCAAATTAGGAAATGGAAAACTCTATTGCTAGGGCCTAATGAGAACATTTTGCATAAGGTCCAGAAGAATCAAAATGCTACAAACAACGAGGTTATACAGCTAAAATCACAAATGATCATAAGTTCAAGTGCTGAAGGATTGCTGCTGCCTGGCTTCCCACTGAACCATTTATTACTTACAAAAATTGCACTTTTACATCCCTCTTTGATATGCTTCTTTTTTCACATTTCAATAGTGTGTACTCTTGCCTGTTTCCTCAGCTGTGCCTAACCTTGTCTGAAATTTTTAATGCACTAGTTCTCGCCTTTCTCAGGAAATGCATCTCGTAGCTTTTTAACTGTTAATTCACACCAAGTCCTGGAAACTATCTGTGCTCTCACCTCAGCAGTGTGAATTTTTCTGCCATTGTCAGTCAGTAAAGCTAACATTGCAATCTGTCTGAAGCTGCCAATTTCCACTAATGCTGTAGAACTGAGCAGCAGGTCACTTTTGTCTCCCAGGAATCTCTGATAAATGAGTAGCTGTGTATTTCCTGTCAGCTTTGATGCTACATCACAGACAGTGGCCACGTTCCTTGCTAACACCAGCAGCAGCAGTAGTAAAGTATTTATTTAGGTTTTTCTTGAGCTAAAGATGATCACCATACATAGCTGTAAGCACAATTAACTGCTCACCAAAATTTTAATTAGAATGCTTAGAATTTTGTTCCATCATCTTCTTTCTTAAAACTCTCTTGCACATTAAGCCATTAATTACCAGGTGGACAAGTTTTGCCTATCGATCTGAAAGTGTACCTTTGCCTCATTACTTTGCATATGAATCTTATATCAGTCTCAAACTGTCCTTTGTAAGGAAAATGAGCAGATGAACAGGTCAGTTTATACTTCTGTGGATAAGGCAGGAGAAGGCCATGTGGCTTATGCAAAAACAAACAATTTCTAGTTCAATGTCCAGGTCCAGTTATATCAGATACCAGTGAGTTTGGCAAGATACTCTACACAGCACCACGATACAGGCTTGACAAATACCCTTCCTAAACCCCAAGAAGAGTTCCCTGAATACATCAATGACATGTGCTGATGTACTGCTCTGCCATCACAAATGAAGTCTCCTTCAGAGTATTCAGTCAGCACCCTCTCAGCAAGTTACTTTCAGTTTACACCCTGCAGCACTTGAAGGAGGTGTATATTTAGACAGTGACAGAACAGCAGTTTCAGATAGGCAATTTCATCTTGGTTACTTCCCTAAGGTACCAGATTTGCCAATTTGTTTACGCCCCTTGCCTGTAGCAATTTCATACTTGGTTTGTCAAGCACATTTGTTGTGTGTGTTCAGGCAAAGATTGCAATAATGAAAAATACCTTATCCTGCAAGTTCTTCTGTCTCTTCAATTCCAAGCTTAAGAGCTGAAGCTTTGGCATTCCAGCAGTAATTGGCATTTATATCTTAGTGGTTTTCTATCTGAAAGACTTGCAAGAGGGGAAAGCATTGAGGAAGAAGCAAAAGTATCTAAGGTTAAGTCAGACAAAGGTCACAGAAAAAGGCAGTGGTATGGACAAAAATACATAGCAGAGAGGAAATGTGTTCTCCATTTGGAATAAAGGTCATAGGGTATGTGAATGTCCCTTTGTAAATGGCTATCCCTGTGCTAACAGGAATTGTGTATATAATCATATATACATTATATATTATATATAATATCTCATAATACATATATATATACATTATGGTAAGTACATATATAATGCATATAAAATAAAAATACATTCAGATTGCAATTGCATTCTTGGATTTACTAAAAAATCTTACTTTCATTCATCTTTGCATTCAACACAAAATGAATAAGGCAGGCTTCCAAAGGAGGAGCAGCAGGCTTTTGAGACACTGAAGTTACTGTGAAATTGCATCAAAACTGGACTGGTTTCAGTGTAGTGACTTATAGATCATGTTATAACATGATCTAAACCCTTATTGATGTGAGAGAATAGGCAGCAAAGGAAACTACAGAATTGTTCAAACTAGGGCCATTTGCTTTTTAGCAAAGGCTTGTGTCCAGCAAGGGTCAGTCTAATCCAGTGGTTTGGGAAATTTAGGAAATGCATTAAATTTGTTACTTCAGCATAGGAGGCTATCTAATTCTCAGAAATCTTGAGTCCAGAAATTATAATCCAATAATCAAGACTACATAACGTGGTACTTCATGAGAGCTTACAATGGATTAGTTCATCCCTTGAATGCTGTAGAAGAACAGCTTCTTCATAGAAGAGAAAACAGGCCAATGCTCATTTCCAGGAGTTTTTCTGACAAGTTTCTTTGATTTTTTTATCCAAATTCTACTTCTGGGTAAATTGTGAGTGTGCTGACCTCAAAGAAAGTGAGGGACTCTTGAGATCATTTGATGATCTTGAGTCATTTGAAAAGAAGATTGTAAATCTTCTTGCAGCACTCCCTATCCCTGTCCTGGCACTAGCCAGACATCCACAGCACCATGTTCTGTTTGTTGTTCACTTGAACTGTGCAAGATGCTTGGAATCCTTTGTTTACATAGTGATAGAATTTTTCTAAAGCAAGGATTATCCCAGCTGAACTGGTTTAACACAGGCCATGGGTATTTCTGGAAGTGTTTTGCAATCCATTTAGGAACTATGGATTTGGAGATAAGTTAAAATGAGGTAAATAAAACAAAAAAGAAAAAAATCTATTTAAGAAAAAAAACAAAGCAACCAGACTCATAACTGAATGAATAGGCCCAGGATGAATGTTAAGTCATTTCAGTTCCTCTAGCTCAGTAATTGCTTTTGGTTTTCTTGTCTGTCCTGTAACAATATCTCTTGAGATTTTCATTACACTGTAAGCAGCTCTAGTAGTTCCCAATATCCAGCAGAAATGTACATTCACCTTCCAAAAGCTGTTTTCTGTCGGTAAAAGCCTGCTTTGAGAGCAGCTGTTGTTATTGACTGACATTAGTGGATTCAGACATGCAGTCCATCCTTTAAATGACACAATAATAGTGCCCTCATCTGCAGCCAAGCCGTATTACCAACATTTTGAGAATCAATGAGAGCCTGATAGACTGTTTATTTTTTGGAGAAAAATAGCTACTTGAAAAGCTCTTGGGTCCAATTCTCAGCTGGTTCAGTCTCATTCCATTGATCTCAATGTTTCAGAGGGAGTGGAAGCTTTGAGACACTGACAACACAAATCATCATGCGCAAAGACTATTCCAGATGAGGCAGTTGTATGAAACAGGTAAATTAAATATCATGGTGGTAATTATTCTGTTTGAAAATTCCATTTTATCTTACACAATCACTTATTTAACATTCAGCCTCAATTTTGCCTCCTTTTCTTGAATTGCCTAACATCCTAAAATTAATCACTTATGATTGCAAACATGAACTCAGAGGAGTTGCCTGGTGTTGGGGGTTGGATTGTTCCCCTTTTCTTTCTGTGGAATTCCTCCCATTGTTATGCCAAGTAATTGTGGCTACACCTTGAAACGACAGATAATGTTCTCTCGTAGGGGGGTGGAGAGGGTGGGGGGGTGGGGAACCAGAAAAGGAAAGGTGGGACGGGGGGTCTGGAGGGGGGGGTCTCACTCTCGCTGGGCTTGTGGAGTGGAAAGACCGCCTGGGCTCTGCTCTGGCATCTCCCCTGCCATCCCAGCACTGAGATCCACGCTCCCTGCCGTTGGACATCGCTCTGCTGCTCTCCCATCTCACGCTACTATCTCCGGACACTCTGCGGAGCACCACGACCGACACCGTGAGCGGGGGGAGTCACCTTCCCATCCCCACTCACCTCTGGGCCTCCGCCGCCATCACTCCAGCCCTCTGCAACTGCGCGGGACCTGCCCTGCCCCCACAGCACCGGTAACTGAGCACAGGGAGACGGCCTGAGGCCAAAAGGGACTGGAGCAGAGCTAGACTGTTCTGTTCTGTTGTCAGTTTTTATAGCTGTTGTTGTTTTCTGCCTTGTTAAATACCAGTAAAGAACTGTTATTCACATCCCCATATCTCCTGCCTGAAGGCGTCTGATTTGGACCTAAAATAATTAAAAGGGAGGGGGGGTTGCACTCTGCATTGCAGAAAAGGGGCTCTTGCTTTTCCTTAGACCATACCTGTCTTTCAAACCAAGACACCTGGATCTGTCGTTATGGTCAAACTGCAGGAAAATAAGAAGAGGAGAGTGCTAACAAGTGATTTAAGAGTTCACTTTTTGTAACTCCCATTTTACAGAAGGCTCACACAGCACTGGCATGCTGTACAAGCTCAGAACAATCTCTGAGTGAGGAGAAAGAATTTTCATGTGCTGAACTTTTATTTCTTAGAGGAATATTAAAGCAAGATAGAGGAGACAGTTTTATAGCTGCCTTTTGTGGGGCTTTGTTGGTACCATTTCAGTAGTCAGGAGAGAAGGCACAATCCTGTTCCTGACACAACCCATATGCTGATTTTGAAGGAGCATTTTTGCCAATGAAAAAAAAAGGGAAGTAACTGAAATGAGTTTTTTTTTTATTTTACCCATTTACATTGAGAGTCAAGATTAAAAAACCCACTCCACAACATTATCCAAGGTTCACAAAAAGCACTGTAAAGATGTCTGATGTTTCAGCATGTGCTCAAAGGACACTCAAAGGCAGCTGCCTGGGCATTCAGTGGCTATATGAACTACTTTTTTTCAATGATATTTGGAAAGAGGAAAGGAATGCAGCGTGACTTACCCTGTAAATACTCTTATCTACAACTATTTGCAGGAAAGGGTTAAAAATGATAGCTTAAGTGGTGTTTTCCAATGGAATAGAGTATCAGTGGTATTACAGAGTGTGACATAAACACTGCATGGATCAATAAATTGTCTAGTCTGCAGCCTCATCATTTTTTGGTGCGATGAACTGTTTGTTTTGTGGTGTAAAACCTACAACAACTGCAATTATCGCTTAATCAATCTTGAGCAATAGAAAGTATGTAATGGGCTGCTGGGTCAATTAGGAAGTTAGATCACTTCATCAATATAGCAGGGTAAGATGATTTTGAAAACTGATCTGCTTTCTTTTATAGAACGTGCTTCCTATGTCTGAGGTGAAACTGAGGTCAGGCCTAAATTATACATGAAAGTATTTTATTATCAAAGCAACAGTCCTAAGGTTGAAATTAGGCTATTACCGAGTTATGCAAACAAAGCAAAACATAATACAAATAAGTGTTGGTGCACTGTGCCATTCTTTATGCAGTGTTTGAATCAAACATTTGTTCTAATTAATAAAAACTTTCTAAGCAGTTGCCTGGTACCCAAATTTACCTTTCCTATCTAGAGCTTCACCTCTTAATTTGAATAAATGAAGTTTATCGAAGAGTGCTAGAGCAGTCTGTTACTGTGCAAAGAGAACACAGTGGTTGGTGAATTAATTAAAAGACAGTATCTACAACTAACTGCAAAATGTATTGACAAAATTTTTTAAGAGAGCATCAGAATGCTTAGTGGGAGAAAGAGAAATCACTCTGGAAAGGGAAATAATTTAATAGGAGTTTGTGGCCTTTGAAATTGTTGCAAATGAAGTCTTTGAATGGTTTCTGGAATTAATATTGGTATGATATGGTGTGGTTTTATGTGATGTCAACTGTAGTAATTAATCTTATTTTTAAATCTTCTGATAAAATTTATGATGGTTCTTCACTTTGAAGTAGATGCAAAGACTTTTTTAATGATAAGGAATTTTAAATTAAATGAAGAGCACATATAGCTGAAGAGTTGCACAGATAAACTTACAGGAAAATGCTACATTTTCACAAAAAGGAGTAAAAGCAGCAGCAATAAATGAGCCAAGCCAGGAACAGCTGTTTTCTTGATGAGAAGCACTGACTGAATTTGTCATGAAGGGTCTTAGTACATAACGTGCTCTCCATGGATCTGATTGAAAGCCTATTTAAAAGGCAATGGAATCTTTCAGTGGAATTCCCAGCTGACTTTGAATCAGATTAAGTAAATTTTGACTTGTTTCTCTTGAATTCAAATTCTCTCATGTGCTAGTGTGTCTTAAACTTAGCACTATTTTAAAATAATTGAAATAGTTTTCTATCTAAATATTATCAGGCATGTAGCAGCTCTAACACATCCTTTTTGCCACTGAAAAATCTGAGAAAACATAAAAAACACAAACAAACAAAAAACCAAACCAAAACAAAAAGTATTATGATAGATGTTATACTAATATAACATAACATAACATAATAACATAACATAACATAACATAACATAACATAACATAACATAACATAACATACCATAACATAATATAACATAACATAATATAATATAATACTAATCTTATAGAGTGGAGCAGTTTGGAAAGAAAAATGGGCATAACTGGATTAGCAAAGGAAACCAAAAGAAGTATATACATAAATAGCAAATGCTAGTTTTGACATACAAACAGAATTAATTTCAAATACTCTCATGTGTCTGTAATAGTTATCCATCAACATAATGCTTCAGAAAGATCAGTGCCATTTCTATACTACATAAAGAAGCCAACTGGAGTCAAGATTTAATTAATTTTATATACTGATTTAAACAATTAGGAGTGATTAAAAAATACATTTACAAAATGGAAAACCATTTCTGTTTAGATAGCAGTGAAATTAAAACATGACCTGCCAAATATTTTGGAAGACTCCTGTAGGAGTAGAATCCTGAAAGTATTAGTATTTCAGAATAAAATCTTTCTCTAAAGATTCAAAATGACAATGGCTTCAGTTTCAAATCATATATTATCCCACTCAATACAAGCTGATTCATCTGTAGACTCAGTATTAACAAGAACTTTTCAAACAAAGATAAATACTTGGCAGAAAACCTACTTCTTAAAATGAGAAACACTGTGTATTACATTTAGTTTGTCAAGGAAATTATGATGAATAATTCCCACCTTAAAGCAGAGAAGTCTGATTAAGTGATCTGAACAAGTAGTGGCAATATCCATCCTAATTACTTTCCCTGTGCTTGCATAATCTCTTCTGAAAGCATAGCCTTGCTCACAGTGAAATGCAAATGTGATAATTGACATTTTCAATCTAGGGCAGCAGAGACACCTCGGCAAACAACCTGCTCTTAACAGCTGCAGGGGAGGTTTTGGGTGTACATGGATGTTCTCGTGGCATATGGCAAGGAAAAGCATGTTTTATTTGGTCCTTAGAAGAATCAGGTTTTCTCCCAGAGGGAATGATTTCAAGAGAGTATCCAATGAACACAGGGAGCCATTGAAAAGACTTTGCTTTCTCTTGCCCTCTCCAAGAGCAGCAGAAAGGGACAGGGAGGGAATCATAGTTTCGTGTTTAAAATTGATATTTGCCAAGCTAAAAAACAAGTGTAGAGAGAAGATCTTCCCGTTTCCTAAAAAACTTGAGGGATGAGCACTATGGAGGTTGGAAGAGCTATTGCAGATGATGAACAATGCTGGCATAACAAAAAATGAGTCTACAGTGCCACTGAACAAATTTATGGTGGAAATTACGAAGAACTATGAATGGAATTAGGATCTGGAGCAGCTATTCACAGGGGCAGAGGGGCCATTTGGTGTTAGGATGGATTTTATTGTGCTCAGAGTTATGTGATGTACTTTTCTGCAATAGCTGATTGGATGGCTCTGTGATGTCTGGAGTGCTTTGTCTCACCCTTTCAGTCGTTCTGCCTAAAGAAAGCAGCTGCCTGGGGAGATGTAAGCCAGGAGACAGTGTCAATTTTTAGCTAGGTTGAACTTAATGATCCCAACTGTAATGAGGCTTTGAGTTTAATCTAGGACATGATAGGTAAAGGATGACATGATTTAGGCATCAAAGCCATGCTTGCCTTTTGTGACAATTATTTGTTGACAGCTGTGCCAGTACATCAGTTGTGAGAAAGATGACTTTCATCTTCTTAAAAAAAAAAAAAAAAATATTGCATCTGAGGACTGAAACCTTACCAAGTTTTAAATCAGTACTCAATATCATTAAATGGAGATGTTTGGCAATTTAAGAATCCCACTGAAATCTTATAAAAGAAAACGCAATGCCTAAGAAAGTGGAAAAACATTTTGCAGACTATTCTACAGTGCTGGTCAGATAACACAGCTATGTCCTAATCACTGGCTTCTATGAGCCTTTCATAGTTAGAGTTTGTGAATATCTTTCTTGGTGCTAAAACAGGTGTCTAAATTGCTTTCTCTTCTAGAATTTTATGTGATGTCAAGACAGAACCTTAACTCAGAATTTTTGGACAGAAAGTCTTTTCATATGTGTGTCTCTGACAAAGCTTTTTTTTAAAATAAAACAATAGGAAGACGAATGCAATTCTATTAGTTGTATCCAATTTCAAATACTTATTCTGAATTATTTGCATCAGGAACTTTTAGCTCAGTATTATGACACTCTTGAACTAAAAGTAAGATCTCCCTTACTGACACAAAATATCTTATTGCTACCATGTCTAATTAGACTGATGTTTAACATCACGTGGTTTTGCAGCCATGGCTCCTCATCTTTATGTTTACATAACAATATACTTTCATCATCCAAAAATTCCTTCGCCTGAAACTTGGACTTCTTTTTCAGAGAAAAATAAATTTTTATCAGATTATCACTTTTGTCATACAGAGAAATTAAGAACAGATAAAGTGATAACAAGTTCTTGTTCCTTGTGTGGAGAGGAAAAGACTCATTCTTGACAGGTGTATAAAACACTACCTTTCCAGGTAGGAAATTGACCTATTTAAAGAGTTAAAATTTAACCTATACTAAGGTTTTAAGAAAATCTGTAAGGTGGAAGGTAAAGGTTTGAATATGAATAGAACCAAAAGGAAAATTTGGGTTGTTAGGATCCTTTGCTCATAGAGGCCAAGTTCTAGGATACAGGATTTGGAGCTGCAGTCATCAGGGCCCAGGTGTCTCAATAGTTTAACAGCTGTTGAAAGAAAGACAAAATAATTATGAAATAGAAGAAAATAGAAAATAATAAATATATGTGGTTTTCCTTCTATTTTCTATGCACTTGGGTCTAATTTTTGGCAGCAGCATTGTCTATATTTGGGCAGTATCAGAAAGTTATATCTTTGGACTGATCACAACTGCAGCTTTCGCCTCTTCAAGGAACTGCTCTAATTTAGAAGGTAAAGATAATTTGGGCATAGTGAAATACTATGCACCCATTACTTTTTTTCCCCTGAGAGTGGTAATGTTACTTTGACGGGAAAATTCTTTTGAAGTTCCTTGTAAAAGATGATTTTCGAGAACTGATTATAATGGGAGAGAGTAAGGAAAATTAATTGCATGTTTCTCAGTGTTAATTTCCATTGCAGCTTGTGAGAATAATCAATTTGCTATTATTTGTTGATCCATAAGAACAGACATTTTCCTAACTTGTGACCTGTTGTCTTCTCAGGGGAAACTGAGCTCATGCCTGTGCTGCTGTAAATGGACTTAACTGCATGCAGTGGGGAGGAGCTTCTAAGGGCAAGAGTTTTGCCCAACTCTCTGTTAATACATTGTAGATATAAACATCCTGATAATGTTAAAAAATCTGTTTTCCCAGGGTGGCTTTTTTTTTTATATATATACTGTTTGTTTTCTTTGCACTAGATCTTTAAATTTGCTTCAGAATTTTGGCTTAGTATGGTCCTTGGCTTTAACTTCAAGTCTCACAACATAAATCCTGTTTTTATCTCCCTATTGCACTTTGAGATCTGCATAGTTAAATGGAATGAGGAAATTAAATATCATCATGAAGAGCTGTATTGACCTTTCCACTTCCTTTTTTCTTTCTGAAAAACTGTTTTCAACATGTTGTTCATCCACAGCACCTACCTCCAGCAGATTCTCTGTGCTTGATTATTGACCAGTTGATGTTTCTGCAATGAAATCTTCATGCTTGCAAGGCAGTGCAAAATTAATTAGTATCTATGAAAGAAGGAAATAGAGCTGTTAAAGAAATATTTTTAAAACTCTTGAAGAATCTGTATTCTACGAGTTGGAAAGGAAAACCTACCTGAACCCAAGTGTAATTTCAAGGAATGAAACAGTGTGAAATGGAGTTTGAAGGTCCGAAGTCAATGCCTGTGACAGGGCTATCTAACAGGAAGCCTAGAGACACAGGACAAAGGGTGACGGCTTTAACATGACACACGGTTCAGATTAGATTTTAGGGAGAAATTGTTCCCTGTGAGGGTGGTGAGGCCTTGGCACAGGGCGTCCAGAGAACCTGAGGCTGCCCCATTGCTGGGAGTGCTCAAGGCCAGGTTGGACAAGGCTCTGAGCAGCCTGGGAAAGTGGAAGGTGTCCCTCCGCATGGCAAGGGCTCGGAATGAGACGGGCTTTAAGGTCCTTCCAATCCAAACCATTCTGTAATTCTACACATTGATGGACATCCCCATTCTCAGAAGCTGTAGGAGAAAGAAGAGAATTGAAACATTTTCCTCTTAGTCCCTTGTAATAGTGAGCAAGGTTTTTCAGGGAAATTTCAAGTGCATAGAAATTTTTATTGCTTTATCCTCCTTCCTCTGGGTGTTCCCGATGCCACAATGGGTTTAATATAGGGATATAAACTTAGATTCAAATACAACATAATACATCCTAACTCTCAGAATTACTTTCTTCCTTGAAGTCATGGTAATTTTTTTTTTTGAGAGACAAATAGCATAATTTGAATTCCAGTGTGTTACACACTGAAATAATGCTGCATGGTAGATTAGTCCTATATGCATTTAACAAAGTTGTCACATATCACACATCCTGGAGAAGAGGCTATAATGAGAAGGTTGCAGATGGTAGCTTATTAAAATATATTCTTTATCAAGCCTGGCTAGCCAATGAAACTGAGCCAAGCATTGTGCTCTCAGGGATTTACCTTCAAAAGTACAAAGTAATGAGACAAAAGAGGTGATACCTGCCTCTTAAAAGAAAGACATAGGATTTTTGTAAACTCATGCCCTCCCTGGGTAACACATACAGACCCTGTGATAAGTGAAATTATAATAAATGGAACAACACATCACTGATATTGGAACATCTGCTTTTTGTGTGCCCTGTGCTGGGCAGAACCCAGGCCAGAGCAGTCAGTTCTTATTGTGCTGTGTAACCTGCAGAAAGAACCTGAGGGAGAGAATCCTGACTAAGAGGCCTGAGGAAAAGAGGACTGAATCAAGTAATCAGGAGAATATATATATATATGGGGTTTTTTTATAAGGGTTTAATCTGGCTTTATGATAACAAAAATGAAGAGTGGGCTTTCCATTCCTTTTCTTGAAATTAAACATTGAACATGTAGTGATAATTTGCTAGATAAAAGTCTATCCTGAAAATGCTTTTCACTAAAACACTGAGGAAGTGTCCTCAGCTTTCCATTTCTGTCTATCGAGGGAAGGAAATTGAAATAATGGGAATGTGATTCTGTAACAATACCATCACAATATAAAAGACATGTGGTAGGGTGGTTTCCCTGATGTATTAAAATAATTGACTAATAGGTGTGAGTGAAACTTTCAATGTAAAAGTTGTATGGACTTGCCAAAGGCAATGTATCTTTTCCAAATTTTAAAGGCTCAGATTAGCTCTGGTCCTTGTGTAGATCGAGACAATGAATGATGCAAACACCTTCTTATTTGTCTGTAATTGCTCTGTAAACCTTAGCAAAAGTTTCTTCCTTCTGCAGTGCTGAGATCATGAATTGTGGGACTTTCTGGAATGTGTGAAAGAAAGAAGTGCCATCACTCTGCCCTCCTTCCATGCTGTGAGAAGGACACTGCAGCATTGCAGAGGTTACAGCACCCCAAAGTCCAACTGTAGTAGCAGGAGTCTGTTTATCCTTGCTTTTCTGCCTCCTCCTCCCTGTCTGTGTCTGAGAAATAAGAACTGAGTAAACTTTCACTTAGCTGAGTAGATGAGCTCATGGTTTTCCAGTGTTTGTGTGTTGGTTGTCTTTGTCCTCCAACAGGTTCCCAGAGATTTCAGAAGGTACTGGTCTGAGCAGACACAGGCAAATTCTGTCGCTTCTGAGGTTAATAAAATGTTAATTATTGCATTAACACCCCACTGAGTTTTATTGGCCCACTTTCAGCGTTGTATTGATGGGGTGTCCCTAAGGGCTGTGTGTCTCAAAGGCCCTAAATTCTGTGGTGCTCGGAACACAAAAGCCCAATAATGTTGTCTTCAGAAGACCATTTTCAGGTGCTATGGTAAATACCACAGGTGCCTCTGTTTGTCAAATACATTTATTTGTAGGGAAAAGAAGTACTTTAAGAGATGACAAACAACAAATTTGTGAGCAGAATTATCTGGTTAACCTTCTAAAGAAATTCCATGTGGAACATAAAATATGCCTGTAGCTGAGCAAAATTCCTGGTGAGTTTGTGGATACATAGTAATCTAATCTGGAGCTTTCTGTAGTCCCTGAAGTTTCCTGAGGTGTGCAGCACATTGGTCTGTTGTGTTTAATTAAGAATAAACTCAGCTGAGAGGGCTTTTTTATTGTTTTATCTACTTTTAATGTGTTCACTTGAGTCAAATGGATGTTTGTCTGGATAAACTTGTGGTGATTTGATTTCTAGTTTTATAGGAAAGCTGTAACTTGAATGAGGCCTCACCTGAAATTTACTCCTCAGTGACTAATTGGCTAACTATTTGATGATATAAGATCTGTACAAGATAAGATCACCAGCACTTTTACCAAATTCCTCCATACTGTGATGGACTCATCCACTTCTAAACCCCTAGCACAGTGTCCTTTAGGATCAGTTCATGGATGTGCAGAAAATGAAGAACTTGATTCTGCTTGACTCAGAGACATTGCCCCATGATTTATTCTCCAGATAGATTTCCACCAGTGATGAGAAGAATGAAAAATATCATTCCCTAAAATTAATTTTTAAAATGTGGCAGGTAGAGATAACTTGTACTGCAGAGTTTTCAAAAGAATTCCCTAAACTATTTTCTTGACCACTTGTCTACTTCTGAATAAATCTTGGAAAGATTAGGAAGATACAACTGCCCAAAAGAATGTTATGCAAGAGCTATTATTTTAAAAGAAGGTTACCCAAGCACTTATAAATATATATATCAACAGTGGTGGATAATGGAAAAACTTAGATCTTACAATAATTATTACCTTTTCCATTTCAAATTTCCAAATATCATCCTGATAAGTTTTTAACAAGACTCACCTACATTTATTTGGCATTTCTGTTAGGAAGACCCTTTTTAGATGTCTTATTTTAGTTCCATTTGAGTTGCTCATTGGAAATATTTTTTCCATGATTGTAGATATTCATAAAGAAGTCAGGCAATGAGAGAGGCTTTATCTGGCAGACAGCAATTTTAAATATCAGATAATCTTCTCAGGTCAGGTTTGATTTTACTGCTGAAGAGGCTGAAGCTCCTGGCACAGAGGTTATAATACAGGCAAAAAGTTGTCAGGATCTCAAAAGAGCAGCACACTGTGGTGGTCTACAGCTGGCCTGAAGGTCTCACAGTTATAATTAATATCCATTTCATAACTGAAAGGTAAATAGTTATGTTAGTACCTTGATTATGTAAGCTGGCCAGTATAGACAGTTGCAGAGCAGGCCTAGACCATTGGGGACAAGAGCTGCTATTGGCTGGTTGACTGAATGACAGCTGGTTCAGCCAATGGGATTTGACCATGCCATCCTTCTCACCTATATAACGTGAACTGTACTTACAAAGCTGGCGGCTGTGCACGAGCCCAGCGAGCCTTGTCACATGTCTGCCTCTCAAACCGCGACAGCGCACAAATTCAAAGAAATCACTAGTGAGCTGTTGGATACCAAGAGGTTCTCTGTGGCTGACAAAACTCTTAAGCCACACCTTCTGAAAGCTTGGAAAATATTCCCATTCCTACACTCTGCTGCTGATCCCTGTTTGAGACTGTGAGTAGGACACTGGGCAGAGCTTTCATCCCACCTCACTGTTCTTACATTTTGGAATCATCTAGGTCACTGGAAGCTGTAACCCTGCCTGAATATGACCATCTAGCTCACCTGTTGTGCACTGAGTCCAGAGTGCTGAGAATCCATGGCAAAATCCCACTGCCTCTTTAGTCTAAACGGCATTCTTGGAGGCTGAGTTCTGCATTGTTAGTTTGTATTGTCTCATGGCATTCAAAAAACTGCTTTGAAAAGTTGGTTTCTGGATGGTTGGGTTTTCTTATGACCCCACTATGGCTTCTCACCTTCAGATAAACTGTTGGGAGAGCAAGAGTTAACCCATTCAGAGCTGTCTGTGCAAATCAGGTATGTATTTAGTAACGTTAAAATGAAGAAATAATACTTTCTGTGCACGCTTACTGATGAAAAGCTGAGCATTTCAAAGGGTGAAATTGCCAGAAAATACAATGTCATTTCTGCTCAGCGTGTGAGCTGGGGAAAGGTAATCATAAGGAAGTCACTGGTGTGCCTAAATGTTTTTGAAAATTGAAGCTTTGAGGCTCTTTTTTTTTAATTATTAAAAAAAAAAAAGTTGAAACCTTTTCCCTTCAGCTTATGAGTCTTGTGAGATATTCATATTGCATTTGAGTTACAGTAGAATTGTAGAATTAATGGTTTGATCTTAGATTTACTATGATTTACCATGATTCCTGCCATGAGCTGCTAAAAGCAAGCAATGCAAATATCTCATGGTAACTAATGCATTAATAAATGCAGGGTCACATCCAGGAGGTTTTTATTTGCAGACCAAAATCCTAGAATTTATAGTCTGTCTTAGTTATTATTGTGAAGAAGAGGGGAAAAGGTGCAATGAACTCTGATGCATGGCTGTAAGAGCTCTTGACAATTGAGATTTTTCTCTGAAGTATTGTTTAACATATGTATGGTAAAAGAAATGCAGGGGAAGGAACCAAATTTTCCTATGAATTTTTAAAGCATTTTGTATCTAGCAAAATAATGAAATGATTGAAATACAAACTCTCTGCAGCCAAGGAAGCAAAATATTCCTGTTTTACAAAGCAAGAACTCATGCCAGGAAAAAGAAGCAAAACTATTTCCTGGGTATTTGAGCGATGGGTGGTCTATATGGGTATGGTAGTCGGGCTGGTCAAACTGCTCTGGTCATTTCTCTTGTTGAGTCACTAGCTGGAACAAGTTTTCAAGCTAGTAGGTGACCTTCCTGTGACATGCACATCATAGTAAATGTTCTTTTAAAGAACATTTAAAATTCTCCTTCTCTTTCTGAAGCTGTAATGTTCTTTACTGGATGAAACAAGCAATTGTTGTCCTCTCTAATATTGGATGGCATTGGAATCAGTTTTACCCCTGAAAAGTATTTGCAATATGTAACATAATCACTGTTGATTTAAATTTTGTATGACACCAACTGCTTAAGTGAAAACAGTAATTTCTGAACAGTTTTGTGTCATGGGACTTGGGAAGTTTTCTCTCTGCTCTCAGACGTTTACACTTTTCAGGCAGGCTGTTACTTTATCCTTGCTTTGCTGTCACTTGGATGGATATTGAGAACTTCTTTCTCTTACATATGTTAACTTTCCTGGAAATGCTAGTGAGAGTTTGAGGTCTTCAGTAACACAACAGAGAAGTTAATGTTTAATTTTTCTATGTAAATTAATCCTCTCTGATCTCCAGTAATTTTGTTTGCCTTTTACTCTCTAGACTTTATCATTCTGAATTTTGTTCCAGTTCCATTTCAGATTCTGTTTTCTATGGCAGAAGCAACCAGCCAAAACCTTAAATTTATGGGCATGTTTCATGTATTTTTAATTTTTAAAATTTGCTAATATCTAGTCCTTTTTTCTATTTGTTTGAGTTCTGCTTATATTTTCAAACTACATTATCCAGATGCTTTTAACTTAAGATGCATTGGGGAGACTAAGAGTTGTGATTTTCCATTTCTTTAAAAAGAGACATTGTTCAAACCACTTTATGAGTACCTTTTTCATTTTTGTTCTCTCTTCTAATTGTGTTCACAGAACCTTCATGTTTTTAGAATATGTTTCTCAGCAGCATTATACCATAGCATTACAGTCCAAAACAGAACAGTTTTAACAGGCTGGTTTGATGTATTTACTTCTCTACTTTATTTTCTTAAAATGCTGTGACTTAAAACAATACCTGTAGTTAGTCTTGATTTCATCATGTAACAAAGAGGAATCACCATCTCAGAATATTTTCTTTCAAATTTTCATTATTTGCTTCAGCCCAACTGTTTTCTTGGCTTTGGACGAGGTAGTTTGACAGCCACCTTTATTCTGTAATATTTTGTTCAGCAGGGTTGGTTACAGATATTCCAAAAGACAAACTGGGAAATTAAATGATGGCTCATCTAATATTCGATTACAGATATGTCTTTCATTTGTTCACTTTGGCCACCTGCCCAGCACAAATAGATGCTTATTGTTCCCTAAATAAATTATGTTGGTTCTAAAACTTCTCTGCAATTTGATACAAGAGTTCTGTGTTTATTTGCTGGCACAGGCTTCTCTAAAAATATTCAACATTCTGTGGTTTGGCTTCTGTCCTACTCATTACCTTGAAAAGTAATTATGCAAATATCACATTGCATTAAATACAGGCAGGTTTTTACTTATTTATAAACATCTCAACATTTCCATTTCTGGGCATGCAGCTGAGAAAGTCTGCTTGGAGTGAGAGATGGTGCTGCCTCCCCATCCATTGCTGCAATTGATCAGCAAGTGGTAGAAAAGGAAAATTGTTCTATTCTTTCCTTACCTGCTTATTGAAAGGAAGAGTGCAGTAAATTGGGCTTTAGACACCGTGTCACCAGGGGATTACACTGTGCTCAGTTCAGTGCCTGCCTAGTGCATGTAAAGAGCACATCTCTTTTTTTCTCCCACAAAAATAAAGAGGCAACCCCGGAGAAAAAAGCAAAAAGCTGAGATAGAGATGTTTGAAATGTAATTTGTTCAAAAAGAAATGTAGACTTCCAGCAGCCTCCCAGTAATTAACAAAAATCCTAGAGCTTGTGGCTTTGGAATGATTCTGATCTCTCAGTGATATTGATAAAATATTGCCCCATCTCAGTGATCTGAGTCGCGGTTTACATGAAGGGGAAATTGGGAGCTTGGTTTGGCTGTTGCACAGAGCTGTGCACACAAATGGGCACTGCTGGGTCCAGAAGGCTGCCATTCCCATGGATGGCCAGGGGCTGCACAGGGATTTTATCCACCTGATCCAAATCACAGTCTTACCCTTCTATAGAGAACTAAAAGGCCCACCAGATGGGTATCTGGGGAGCTACAGACCACCACCAAAATCTCACATGTCCTTGAAAAAAATGGAAAATATTGTTGTCTGGGGAAAGGGTTTTAAAAACCATGAGTATTGAAGGAATAATTGAACTCCATGGATAGCTAATATTTAGATTTCTGCAAAAATCTAGCAAAAGTTTTAGAATGCAGGTGTGATGATCAGGTCCCTCTAAATATCTTTTAAAAAGGCTTCTCAAAATCAGACAATGTTGTAATTGTTTAATGGGTTGGAAAATGCAAGTTTTTTTAATAGCCTTTACTCCTATCTAGAGACTCAGCTGAAAGACAATGTTGTCAAGGAAAGGCTGCACAGAGGTCTTGGCATGAACTGAACATTAACTGAAGCATCACTAATATCCCACTGACTAGCACAAGACAGAGAACTTGGCACTCTCAGAGTTCAAATTTCAGCTTTGCTGCCATTTTTTTGGACTGTTCTGCCACGTTTGCCATCCACAAAGTGAGTAGAATATCACTACCTTGCAGCAAAGCTAAAGCAGAGCTTCAGAAATGAAAGGTGCAATAGAAAAATCATATATTATTAATAAATATGCCTACATTTTTTTTGCCTTAGGGAAGGTAGTAGGAGGTCCATGATTTCATGGGCAGTATTCATACTGTGTGATTTTCCCCTAATGGATTTGTTCTGTGCTGAAGGTAATACACAAACATCCCATTTAAAAGAGCTGGCAGTGACCCTATTTCCATTCCCATCTAAATGCTCTACTTGATTGGGAAAAAAGAAAATCCACCCTCTAAGGGTTATCTGCAACTTACATCTGAAACAACTTATTTTCTTTCTTGTAACAGTAAAGGACAGTGACATCTATTTTGTATATGCGAGAACACCGGCTTTTAATGTTGGTCTCTGAACTGTAACTAACTGAATTTTCCAAAATTTAGCAATTGAACTTGTATTGATGGGTTAATGTGTGATTGGGAGTTAGTTAGTCAGGTCTTAGTATCGTTTATTGTAACAGCTCCTTTGAGCTTCTTTGATCAAAGTCTGTTCTGCCCAGAGAAATTTTAATTCACTGATCCAGAGCCCTACAGGCCATAATGGCTGTGTCATTATATGTAACCATTTACATGATGGGCCATAATATGTTCTTTTGAATGGTTATAAGCTATTGTGTCGACTGGATTTTCATGCATAAGTACTAAATTTGTGTGGTGAATAGCGTAACCTGAACCTTTAATGGCTGTTATTTATTCCCTTTGTCTTTCCAATTTAAGTAATGGTAATGCTTTTTTTGCTGTGCATGTTTAATTTTGGGGAATTGAAAGGCTTTTGAATTTGATCATTAGAAATAATGGATCTTGTGATGCTTGTCTGACTTTTGCAACACATTTGTGAATACATGTGGAGTTTTTTGATGAAGGAAAAGTGGGAGAGTAAGAAAAACAAAATGCCTGTGTTGTGTACCACATGCCAATACTTGGACACTCTTTTTCATTTTCGCATAATACTGAAGTTAATAGCACCTTGTGCATATATCATTCTCCAGAACATATTGCTTTTTCTTACATTCTGTGTGAATTGTGCTTTTCTACTTCTCTTGGACAACATTGTCTTCTGCCTCATATAATTCCCGTGAATTAAGAAATAGTAGAATTTACAGTACTTATTTTTTTCCTAATTTTCATGAGCCTTACTGTTCACCCTTCATTCAGCATTTTGCCTGTAGTGAAATGACCACCCTTGACTTATGTTTCTAGCAGCAGAATTATTTTGCTACCTTCTCTTGAAAAAGGGTAGAATTGGTGATATTCAAATTCCACAAGTGAGCATGAGTTTTGGCTGTTAGGGAGGCACACTAGAGGCAGCAGCCAGACCAGACCAGAGATGGGGATTTGCTCTCAAGGTCAGCATCTGGTAAGAACAAACCCCTGTTAGGCTTTACGGCTTGTCCATTGCTCTAAAGCTGGATAAGGAGTATATCATACTGAGGGCCAGAAGCCTTTAGCCCCAGATAAAAAAGTAGATGATAAATTACTACAAATTCCCTTCTACCACTTTCTGCTTATAGATACAAGGAATGTAATCTGATTCATTTATGAGGTCACTCTATTGATCACATAGTATGAATCTACATTTTACAGTCATTCAAACTGTCTTTGACTTCAGAACTATTTGTAACTACTGTACACTACAAAAACTACAACTATTATGATTGACTGGGAATGAGAAATACTGTATTTGATGCAGAGGTAAAGCTAAGAGTATACAGTGCCAAAGGAAAGGATTTTTTAATATAATTTCGTGTATTTCTTCATTAGCAAACTGAACTGAGATCATATAGTAACACAATTAGCACCAGAAATATATAGATAAGAGCTGTCTAGAATAATTTTTAAAAAATCATTTAAATGAACCTAATATTTTCAAAATATCAGGGCCTAATAAAATTCACTCAAGAAATATAGACAAATACTTTAAGTATTCACAATGAGTTTGTTCTTTTTTGAGAACACATGAAAAATATTGGGAAAGGTACAGGACTAGATGAAATTTAATATTACACAATTTAAAAGAAAACCTAAAAAAAATCTCATTTTGATTGAGACATGTCCCACAGAGCATGGGCTTTGTAATGCTCATGTGAGAGAGAAATCACAGCATTGCAGAACCCTCAAAGGCATTAAGTGAATCTCTACAAGATGCTTAAGAGGATCTATTTTTCATGGATATTAAGGAACTACAACAGCAGACTGTTACCACAGTCTGCATGAATACTGGTACTAGGGTCTGAATGTATTGGTTTTTCCAACATATTTCTTACTCCTGCTGTATGAAGCCTTGGGGTTTTTTTTGTGTATTAGTGTTACAAGGTGAGTCCTGTCATTGTTTGGAACCTAAAAAAGTTATGAAAAAAGCTACAAAAGCATTTTACAGAATGACTGGAAGTACTGGCTGTGTATTATGTGTCTCTCCCTGATTCACCTCCAATCCTTCTGGACTTTGTCCTTATCCTGCTGGTCACACACATCCTTCGCCTGATGTGTTTTGGTTACTGGGTTGGCTCACTGTTGGATCCCCCGGACTCTTTTTGAACTTGCTTATTCTCAGAGTAAGGGTCTTCATCTCGTCAAGGTGAGACGTGACTGTGCTGCTATTCAGACCACAGAGGAGAAAACAGCTCAAAGCAAGCACTGCAGCAGTGCTAGCAAGAACAAATGTAGCAGCTGCAAACCAATACATTTAAAATTTAGGGCCATGTTGCATTAAAAGGTGCTGTACTGCATATTAAACAACTGTCTCTGGCTACAAACCAACCAAACTTCTTTTAATTGTTTTGTTTTGTTTTGTTTTTAATTCTATTACAAAACTGGACATTAATAGAACTGTGCTTGTTGATGCCAAATCTTTGTCATGGTCAGTAGTGATGAGGCACTTGCTCGCCTTCAGACTGGTGTACCTGCTTTCCCAACCCCAAGATTGAGCTCCAGCCCCACTTTTTAGTCTGGTTTTCATTTTTGTGTTGGTTCTCTGCTGGACATCCTGACTCCCTTCCTGATTAGCCTGGCTCTGAGCAATAATGAACTTATTAGGAGACCCAACTGAGAAGTGAAATATGCACTAATAACTTGGCTCTACTTAAAAGGAAATTAAAAAAAAAAGAAAAAAAAAAGAAAATACTCATTTTATCACTTGCACTCCCCAGGGGAGGAAAGGAATGAATGCCCACAAATGGCACACAAATGAAGTGGGCAGAGGTGAGAGTAAAGGCTTTTTGGAATAAGCAGTGGTAAGCACAAGGAATTAAAGCCGTGGTAAGCAGAAGCTCCCTGTGAACAAGGAAATGAAGATTTTCCCTCACCCTAGAAGTTCTTCCTTCTCACCAGCTCAGACGGTTTATCATGTGTGTAAAAGAAAAATAAAATAAGTTGGTTTCAGAAGAACATGTGAAGAGGGAAAGAAAACCTCCCAGCAAGGAAATCAACAAGTGTAAACACTTCATCTGTAATTAAAATCTGAGGATAATGCTTGCTGCTCCCCTGTGGAGAGGATGAATATACCTGCCTGCATGCACTGCACAGCTGAAAAAGCTTCTTGAGAAAAGTTGTTTGCGGTGAGTCTAAGTCTGCAGTTGAATTAGGGCTGAAACTATTGTGTCACAAACATTAAACTTTCAATTTTACTTACGATTTTGCTGCTCCGGGATTTTTCTTCTCTTTATACCCCTATGCCTGCTCTGTACTTCCTCTTGTGCATTCATCCTGACTGGACAAAGGTGCCCACCAATCTCTCTATCATTCTCCTCCTCAGGTGGACAGAGAGATAGAGAGAAAATAAGAAAGGCTAGTGGGCTGAGATAAGAACAAAGAGACATCACTCAGAAATTAAAAGATCTTCCCCTCACCCCTCCCTTCTTCCTGGGCTCAGCTTTACTCCCAATTTCTTTTCATTTTCACTTTCTTCCCCTGAGCAGTGTAGGGAGACGGGGAAGGTGGGTTGAAGTCAGTTTATCCCACATCTCTGTCCTCCATTCTCCTCACACTCTTCCTCTGTCCCATTGTGGGTCCCTCTCTCCACAGGTCCCCTGGTCCTGCCAGGGTCCTGCCAGGATCCCACCTTCCATGGTGGTCATAGCCTCCTCTGAGGAGATCCATAGAATGTCTTGGACTGAAAGTGACCTTAAAAATCATCTCATTCCAAACTCTTTCCATGGACAGGGACACCTTCCATCAGGACAGGCCGCTCACAGCCCCATCCAACCTGGCCCTGAACTCCCCCAGGAATGCAAGCATCCACCTGCTCCAAGTCCTGTACTGGCTGCAAGTGGATCTCTGCTCCTCCCTGTCTGCACCACCAGCTGCCGTAGAATCTCTGCTCTCACTTCTGGAGCAGCTCCTTCCACTTCCTCTTTACCCTGGTGTTTCTCTCACATGCTGTGACTCCTCTCCCCAGCAGGCTTTTTCCCTCCTCCTTGATTATGTTCTCCCAGAGGTGGTCCCACCATCACTTGGCCTTGGACAGTGGCAGGTCCATCCTGGAGCCAGCTGGCACCGCCTTCACTGGACGCAGGGAAGCCACCTGTACCTCCCCACCACTGAAACCTTGCTACATCTCTTGTATGAGAATGACAGAGAAATATTTGTGTTATTGCAAAAATAAGAGAAGCTTATCTCTACCAGGTTTCTCATCAGTAGTTAGGTAAATGATGCTCGAGTCTGATGAATAGCTTTTCTCACTGGAAATCCCACTTTCTACACCATAACAGACAGTCCTTTATTGCTGTTTATTCTGTTCCCTATGTAATGTTTGCACCTGTCTCTGTCTGGTGTTTTGGAAAGGCAGAGGGTTGTCTTTAAATGTCCTCTGTCCTACTTTATATAACACAACAGGAATAATCAGTTTCCATTGTTGAGAGTTTTTCATTCAATTACTTAACAGAGATTTAGAGAGTTAATGCTTCTACCTAAAGGCTTAGATTCTATACCAACTATTTAAATTATTTTCCCCCTAAAGTATTTTCACTACTGCATTACAATAGGGCACCAAAATACATAGTGCTGTTGTAAGTGAAAAATGATGCAGCATTTGCAATCATTTGGCTGTAGATACAGGAGCCTGGGAAAGCAGAGTTTCCCCAGGCGTTTGAAAGAAAACAGAAAGGAAAGAATTAATAAACAAAAGTTGCACCTGCTGTTGTTGACATTGCACGTGTGTGAATCAAGAGGTTTTGGTAAAAGCAACAGGTGTTGCCTTCCTTGGACTAATAAGCTGACTCTATTCTTGGGTCAGCGAAGTGTTCTGTAAAAACGTGTGTAGTTCTACAATAAAGAAGCTTCTTCTACCCCCTGAGAGGAAGCCATGTCTCTGGGTTTTCTTTCGTCGCATCTACAGCAATAAAAACACTTGGAGGTTCTACTGAGATTGCACTCGGGACTCTACTGACATGAAACCGTGGACCACCCCCTCTGGACGCAGCGGCATGTCAGACTGTTCTCTCCCTTGTTGAAAGAGGTACTGTGTTTTTGTCCTCCCTTGAGAGGATCAGTTTTATTGAACACGACCATAATAGCTCAGGAGCCTAGTGGCTCAGCTCGGAGTGGTGGGCCCCCTAGTCAAGTTACTAGGAGGGAAGACCTCTCTTTAAGGCTGGGGAGCCATCCATCTAAAAAAAAAAAGGAGACTGTCCTGTCTGCTTGGAGAAATGTTGTAGCAGGCATGAAAACCTCGGTTTCTGATGAAGCCCTACGAGCTTTGTTAGCTTTGGTGAGAGATAGGGGTTTCTTGGAGGACGTGGAGGTGGGATTTTCCCTGGCAGCATGGAGGATGCTGGGAGACTACTTATGTGATGCCCTGCAGAAGAGGAACGCCTCAGTTTCCTCTCTAACTGGTACATGGATAACTATTAATATGAGCATGATGGGCGGAACCCCACGAAATAGTGAGGCACCGGAAGAAAGTAAATCAGACCTAGTGTCCGAACGGGATGAGGAGGACTCTGCCTGCCAGTCTAATACGGTCTGAGACAGCGCGGCAGTTCCTTGCTCTGTGACTTCCCCTGGAAACTCGCCGGGGTCAGCTGTCCCCTGCTCACCACCAGCCCCGCCGAACCTGACAGCCCCCCAGGCATTGTACCTGTCACCCAAGGATTATGTTCTGCCTGTATACCCATCCCCAAATTGTTATAGAAAGCCGATATACTCTTCACCAGCGGCGGTGGAGCAGTCACCCGTGGCAGCAGATAATGGTGCAAACCAACCCCTGCCCTTTGCGCCTCAGAGGGCGACTGCCCTTCCCCCACAGCTGCGTGCATCTGGATCCCCCGCGCTGGGCCAGGTACCCGCTGACATCACTGGGGCAGTCACTCCCACTGCTCCTCCGCTGCCTGCGGAGGCTGTGCATGTTCTGTTTTTCTCTATGGACACCACCACCCGCGCCGCTGCGGATGCACGTAGAGCAGTTGCGGTGGCAGAACGAGTGGCGGCCGCTGTGCAAACTGTGATATCAGCATTTGGAGCCGCCTACACCAGTCAGCCCGCAGTGGTGCCGTCCCTGCCAGCGCTGCCTGCGAGCCCGAGGCCCCCATTGGCTGCGGGTAGCGCGCTGGTCGGCCCAGAGATGCGGATGCCACCCGCCGTAGCTGGCGGGGCGGTGCCTCTCCCGCCTTCATCCTTGTCATCAGAGCTTGCCCCGCCCCCCAGGGCGGGACAATGGGCCCCCTCCTCTGCGTCGGCAGGGGCAGGGCTGCTTGCTGCTTCACCACCGGCATCACAGCCCTCCTACTGAGAAGCGATGGCCCCTACATCGGCTTCAGCAGGAACGGTGCTGCCTCTCCTGTCATCTCTGGCACCACATCCTGCCTCACCAGCTGAGAAAGATCTCCCTGCTCGTACATCCGTGAGTGGGCCACATCCTGTCGATGCCTGATCGACCTCGACCTGATCTTGAGGGAGAAACATTACTCATTGTAATGATACTGTCCAGATGCAAGGGGAAATTTAGGCTTTTCCTGTGTTTACGGCTGTTCCTGATAAAGGGCAATGTGATAGGCACAAGGTCATAGCCTGGCATGTAGTCCAGGATTTACAGGACAAAGTTGCACAATATGGGCTTGGATCTATGCAAGTTATGCAAATTATTAGGGTATTGAATATGGATCTGCTGGCACCATATGATATTAAGCACATAGCCCAAGTGCTGTTTCAGCCTGTTCAATTCAGGGTTTTTGAAGATACTTGGAGACAGATGGCTGAAAAGGCAGCCACAGAGAATATGCTGTGCCCTCAGACAGATCCCAAGTGTGCAGTGGGATGCAATGCTCTAATGGGACGGCTTTGTTTTCTCTAATCCTGATGTCCAGGCTACCTGGGATCCTTTGATTCTGCAGCAGAGCCAAACAATAGGTTTTGCAGCAATGTTAAAGACGATAGAGGCAGCAGATCCCAAGCTTAGATATGTAAAGATAATTCAGGGTCCTAGAAAGCCGTTCTTACAATTTGTTGAGAAAGTGGCAGTAGCCTTGGAGAAACAGGTTGAGGATGATAATCTGAGACAGATGTTATGCAAGCAGCTGGTCAGAGACAATGCAAATGTCAATTTAAAAAGATTATACAGGCTTTGCCAGGAGATCCATCATTAACTGACATGGTTCAGGCACGTGCCAATGTAGGTACCATAGACTCTGACATCTTTACTCTAGCAGCTGCCATGTGGCACCACCATGTAACTTCAGGGCGTGGACAATGAAAACAGAAAAATAATAAGGGCAAAGACAAGCAGAAGCCACAGCAGCAAAAGGCTGAGGGGCCTACTTTTCTATGTTCCAAGTGCAAAAAACCAGGTCACTTCGCAAATCAATGTAGATCAAAGAAACATGCTAATGGCCAGGGAAATGGACAGATGAGTGCCAAGGGGTACACCACACAGACACAGGCAGTACCTCAGAATCTGGCCCTGGTGCAGGGGTACACCGCACAGATACAGGCAGTACCTCAGAACCTGGCACTGACACAAGTTTCCTAAGCCAATGTTCAGACAGTACCCATGAGTCAGCTGGAGTGGAAGTACACACCACAACAGCAGTCACATTAGACTTAACAATGTGCATAAGATTCCTCTGGACACCTTTGGACCTTTGGGCAAGGGGCTGAGTGCACTGCTTGTGGGACGATCTAGTGCTACTCTTCAGGGAATCTTTGTTCTCCCAGGTGTCATGGATGCCGACTTCACAGTCAAATCTCTACTTTTCTACACCTTCTACCCCTGTCACTATCCCAGCAGCAACTTGTATTGCTCAGCTCGTGCCTTTTCATTTAGGTGTTCTTAGGGCTGATCAGCGAGGTCGTAAAGACAGTGGCTTTGGATCTATGGGATCACCACAAGTCTTTTGGACTATGCACATCTCTGATCAGCACCCATAGATGTTGTGCACTCTGGTTTTGCCTGGTGCCAGCCCACCTCAGATTTACCTCAGAGGTTTGATGGATACTGGGGTGGATATAACAATGATCTCCCTTTCTGCCTGGCCTCTCACATGGCTGATGGCCCCACTTGGCCAGGCCATTGAAGGGGTGGGGGGTGCAGCACAGACCTTTGTGAGTCAATGGCCTGTGCTGCTGAAAAATTTTGAAGGGCAGACAGCCACAGTTGGACCTACATTACCGCAGCCCCGATCAACCTCTGGGGGTGGGATGTTTTGGTGGCCTGGGGAGTGCAACTTGAAACACATTTTTGATTGGGGCCACTGGAATGAAGGGTGAGAATTATCCCATGATACCTTTACAGTGGTTGACCAATACTCCCATCTGGAAAAATCAGCAGCCCTTAGCGAAAACTAAGTTGCTCACCCTTCATCAATTAGTTCAGGAACAATTACAGCAGGGACACATTGAACCTTTTAATAGTCCCTGGAATACACCTGTTTTTGTGATTAAGAAAAAGTCAGGGAAATGGAGATTGTTACAGGATCTCAGAAGAATTAATGTGGAGGCATTGCAGCCTGGTATGCCCTCACCTACCATGCTCCCTGCTGGATGGGACATTCTGGTCATTGATTTGAAGGATTGCTTTTTTACTATTCCACTGGGTCCTGATGATAGACCAAAATTTACTTTTACGGTGCCTGAAGTTAACAATTCTGAGCCAGGACAGAGATATCAATGGGGAGTTTTGTCACAGGGCTGTTGTAATATCCCAACTATCTGCCAATGGTATGTGGCTCAGGCCTTGTCTGGAGTCCACAAGCAGTTTTCTGACACGTACTCTTATCATTACATGGAGGACATTTTAATAGCAGCTTCTACTCTGGATGAGTTGCTGAGGAGAGAGCTTCAGTTGCTTGCTGATTTATGCTGTTATAGATTGCAAGTGGCCCCAGAAAAGGTCGAGCGGCAACATCCTTAGACATATCTGGGGTTCAAAATCTTGGATCAGACAATTCAGCATCAAGAGGTGCAATTTGCAGATTCTGTTAAGACTCTGAATAATGCCCAGAAATTCCTGGTTGTTGCCAGTTGGTTATGTCCTTATTTAGGACTGACCACAGCACTGTTTTCTCCTCTTTTCAACATCCTGAAGGGGGACTCTTGTCTGGATTCACCTCAGAGTCTGATCCCTGAGGCGTGGCAAGCGCTGAGGGAGATGCAGCACGCTCTTTATATTCGTCAGGTGTATCAAGTAGATCCTTCCATTGATATCACTGTGTTTATCATCAATCCAGATTTACATCCTACAGGTATCATTGTCCAGTGCAATGACAAATGATCTGACCCCTCGTACATTTTTTGCCTCATCAGTTAAAGAAGACGGCAACTATGGTGTTTGAATTGATCACTTGATTGAAAATTAAATGACGTCAACAATGCTTGCAATTGATGGCAGTGGATCCCACAAAAATTGTTCTTCCTATAGAGAGGGAATTCTTTGAGGGGAGCTTTGCTAACAGCATTCCTTTGCAGAGCATGTGTTAGGGGTTGGATTGTTCCCCTTTTCTTTCTATGAATTCCTCCCATTGTTATGCTAAGTAGTTGTGGCTACACCTTAAAACATAGATAATGTTCTCTCGTAGGGGGGTGGGTGGAGGGGGGGGAACCGGAAAAGGAAAGGTGGGAGAGGGGTCTGGGGTGGGGACTCTCTCTCACTGGGCTCGTGGAGGGACAGGACGCCCCGTACTTCGCTCTGACATCTCCCCCTGACATCTCAGCGCTGAGATCCACGCTCCCTGCTTTTGGACCTCACTCTGCTGCTCTCCCATCTCACCCTACTATCTCCGGACACTCTGCGGAGCACCACGACCGACACCGTGAGCGGGGGGAGTCACCTTCCCATCCCCGCTCACCTCTGGGCCTCCGCCGCCATCACTCCAGCCCTCTGCAACTGCGCGGGACCTGCCCTGCCCCCACAGCACCGGTAACTGAGCACAGGGAGACGGCCTGAGGCCAAAAGGGACTGGAACGGAGCTAGACTGTTCTGTTCTGTTGCCAATTTTCTTGTAGCTGTTGTTGTTTTCTGCCTTGTTAAATACCAGTAAAGAACTGTTATTCACATCCCCATATCTCCTGCCTGAAAGCATCTGATTTGGACCTAAAATAATTAAAAGGGAGAGGGGTTGCACTCTGCATTGCAGAAAAGGGGCTCTTGCCTTTCCTTAAACCATACCTGTCTTTTCAAACCAAGACAGCATGCTACAGTGTTTTACAAGACAGATCGCTTATCATCTGCCCAGCCATAAGCTATTGCAAATGGCAAAAACAGTCAAGCTGTCACTGAGACCCAAGAATAGTTGAGTACCAGTGCAAGGTCCTACTGTCTTCACTGACGGGTCAGGCAAGACAGGAAAAGCCATTGTTACCTGAGAGGATGAGTCTGGCTGGCAAGTGTTGGAAGGCCATGAGACAGGCTATGCTCAAATAATTGAGTTGAAGGCTGTCACAATGGCATTCCAGAGGTTTTCTCAGGTACCCTTGAATTTGGTCACTGACTCCGCTTATGTAGCAGACATAATTCAGTGTTTGGATTGCTCGCTTTTGAAGGAAGTTGACAACGCTGTTTTGTTTCAACTGTTGCAGGCCTTGTGGTGCACAATCCAAGCCCGGGTACATCATATTATATTCTGCACATACGGAGTCACACACATTTACCAGGTTTTCTAATAGAAGGTAATGCCAGGGCTGACAGGTTGGCCAACCCCGCGTGGGTGGCACCTCAGCCTGACAGGATTGCGCAGACCAGGGCATCGCATATCTTTTTCCATCAGAATGTACATCCTCTACAGAGACTATTTCATTTGACAGCAACCGAGGCTCGTGACATTGTCAGTTCTTGTGCTGTCATGGCCTCGCTGCACCTTTGCCAGTAGGGGTGAACCCTAGGAGTTTAAAGGCCCTGCAGCTTTGGCAGACAGATGTTACTCACATCGCTGAGTGTGATAGATTTAAGTATATGCATGTGTCTATTGACACTTTTTCTTCTGCCATATGGGCGTCTGCTCATACTGGGGAAAAAGGTCATGAGGTGATTGCCCATTGGAGAATGGCTTTTGCGATTCCAGGCATACCTTCTGTTGTGAAGATTGACAATGGCCCTGTTTATATCTCACGAAAGACAAGGCATTTTTTGCAGATGTTGTGAATCTTGCATAACTGACACTCCACATTCTCCAACAGGTCAAGCCATTGTTGAACGCACTCATGGTACTTTAAAGCGTGTTCTGGACAAAGAGAAAAGGGGAATGGCTGGGGAAACACCACACAGCCAATTGGAAAAAGCTTTGTACACTATCATCATAGAATGCCACAATACTCAAACAATCTTGTTATTTTAAATCACTTTGCCTCATTACAGGCGTCAGACGGGACACACCTGCCTTGAGAGAAGGTCTTTATAAGTGACCTAACCATGAATAAGTGGGAAGCCCCACATGAACTTATCATTTGGGGTCGCAGATACGCTTATGTCTCAACAGATACCGGGTACACTGGCTACCTGCAAGGTGTGTCCACCCTGACCTGTGACATCAGAGACAGAATGTGGCTGGTTCCCAGCCTTCAAATGCTAATCAACATACCAATCAATAGCCAGATGGTCCCTCTACAAATGGAGAACAAGCAGATCACCAACCAGATGGTCCCTCTACAAGTAGAGGGTGAAGATTCACTTGCTCATGTCAGAACTGTTTTGAAATTCATGAAAGATTTTCAGATAGACAGATTTTGTTAATGTATTAGAGACAGTAAGAGATATTAATCCTATAAAAAACAGTCACTATTGTATTAGAAATATTAATCCTATAGAGAATAGTCACTATTTTATTAGACATAGTATTCTGCAATTTTTTTTGTCACTCCTACAGCAATAGTGACATTTGGCTTACATTTAGAGGTGATGATAGTGGTGAGTATAATTAACTGAATTTGCTGTTCATTTTTGGCTGCAGAAAATAGTGTGCAATTATTATCTAATGTGCTCTATGTCTCCCTCACTCCCTGATCCACAGACATTGTAGACTTTACTAGTTATATATTACTCGATGCAAATAGACGTAGTGTGCTTTCCATTTAAGAAACTTTATGGAATTAATCCTCTTTTCTTCAAATTAATTGATGTAAGTTGGCCAAAAGGCTTGCATTGCAAACTCCAGTGTATATTATACCTACAAGCAGTTCATTTGCAGAAGATACTCCTTGCTGGGAGAGCATAATGAGTCACTTAAGTCACACCTCTTTTCCCCCCCTCCCTCCTTTATCTGAGTAATAAAAATTTCCATGTAGGAAAATGAATTTGCAATTTTGCAAGTAGAATGAAAGTGATCAGTAGCATAGACTCTGGTATCCACAGGGATCTGTTCTGATACACAAGGAAGTATTTCTAGAACAGCAGTTAAATCACTAACACTGCACTCAATGGTAGTTACAGTATGTAGAGGAAAATTGCATTTGGCTCTGGGTCTTGGATTTGAAGATCCATGATCACAGTTTTCCTGGTTGCCACTGAATTACTAATGCTGAAAGACAAGGCTTCTTAAAGAATTTGGCTTATTAAGGTTATAATGGTGGGATAGTTTGGGTTTCATTTGATCTCAATACTGTCTAAAATATTTTACTATGAGAACAATCTGCTCCAAAGCATGATTCCTATGCTGAGATGGGAGAACTGACAGAAGGAACCATATGACAGGATGACATTCTTTTTAGGTTGAAAATAACTGTATCATACAGTGAAAGACTAAGCTGTTATAAAGCTTTGGGAGTAGAAATAACAGTGTATAGTTGAGGCATGTGAAGAAAGCTTACTCCAATAACAACTGGATTACAAATGAATAAAATATTAAACAGTGGTCAATAATTCCTCTATCCTCTCCTGGATAACTGAGCTATGGGGAAAAAACCTGCAGCTTGATCTCCAGCCCTCAGCACGGTCACTTAACCTTGCTGGGCTACAGATTTCCTACATAACTGATTTTAGGACAGGGACTGAAAGTCTTAATTTTTAATAATTTAACCTCTTCAAGTTTCATTTGCCTAAGAAGGCTGTATATATGCAAAGGGTTGTTTGAATAAATTAAGTCATAAGATTGCCTTATGCTGAATCCTACTATTTTTAATTTTTTTTTTTCTTTAAGCAGTAAATACTAGAAACTGTTCAATTTAATTAGGATGTCAGGCAGTGATCTCAGCCCTGAGATGCACTTGCTGTTTATCAGGGATCCCCACAGGAGGTAACAGTGGTTTCTGTGGCACTGAAGCAGCCAGCAATAGAATACTGACAGTGCAATGTGGGGTTCTGTGCTTGAAGCAGTAGACTGAAACTTTAAGATGTCACAAATCTAGCTCTTTCTATATAAACTGGCTGTATTTTGGATATTGCTTGGACAGCTTGATGTTCTTCTTTTTTAATTAGCAATCAGTCTCATAGAAGGCTGCATCTGATTATTTTATAATTAGAAATGGAAATGTGGCTCAATAAGATACTGCAGTGCTTCAAATACTTCATGCTCTTGAAATGTCATAAAAATTATGTAACTTCACAAGCTTTTTCTTTGAGATTTTTCAAATTTTTTTACATAATCCCATTACTAGTTAAGGAAGAACCCTCCACATAAGCCAAACCTCTGTGAGCTAAGGAGCTAAATTTAATTCAGTGATGTGTATCATGTATCTCAGTTCCAGCAATCCCAATCAGATCATTCTCCCCTTTTACACTTGTCTTCATTCAGCTGACTTTTCCTTCAACCAATTTTTATCTTATTGTCTGTTGGGGGTTGAATTGTTCCCTTATCTTTCTGTGGAATTTTTCCTATTGTTATGCTGAGTGTTTGTTGCTACACCTTAGTAGCAATAGTTTTCTCTTACAGGGGTTGGAGGATAGGGGAAGACCGGAAAAGGAAAGATGGGACAGGGGCCTGGGCTCTCTGGCTCTCCCACACTCACTCGTTTGTGGAGTTGGAGGAAGACGACCCGTGCTCCAATCTATCATCCTCCCTGCCACCTCAGCGCCGGGAGCCACATTCCCTGAGGTTGGACATCGCACTGCTGCCTTCCCACTTCATCCTACTACCTCCGGACACTCTGCCGAGCACCATGACCGACACCGTGAGGGGGGAGTCACTTCCCCATCCCTCTCACCCCTGGGCCGCCGCCATCACCCAGCCCTCTTCAACTGCACGGGACCTGCCCTGCCTACAGCATCGGTAACTGAGTGCAGGGAGAGGGAGCCTGTGGCCAAAAAGGACTGGAACTGAGCTATACTGTTCTGTTTTCTTGTCAATTTTTATAGCTGTTGTTGTTTTCTGCTATTTTGCCTTGTTAGATATCAGTAAAGAACTGTTATTCCTATCCCCATGTCTTCTGCCTGAAAGCCTCTGATTTCAAACTATAATAATTGGAAGGGAGGGGGCTACACTCTCCATCTCAGAAAAAGGGGTTCTTGCCTTTCCTTAGGAAATGTCTGTCTTTCAAACCAAGACAGATTTTGGCACCCAGAACGTGGGGCATTGCCTGAGGGCATTGAGAGAGGGGTAGAAATGGGAATAACAGTTCTTGAGTTACCCAAGTTTGTGAAAGGTGACACCATGCTGTCCAGCTTACCCTGGTTTGGCCTCCATGTGGTCACTGCTATATATCTCCCATTTGCAAGCCCTTTTTTAAATATGAGTCTCATAACCAAGGTTACTGTGGCTATTATCCAGTTCATTTTGTGGGTTGATCAGTTGAGAAATTCATCAATTTTTAATTTTCTCTGGAAGATGGCCACATGGATTCAGAGCTATCGTACTCTAAGTGTGCGTTTCTGGGGTTACTTCAATAATGGTACTTACTGTGAGGAAGTGACAGCAGGCAAAATTTTCTTCCAACCTACCACACAGTTTTTGAAGTCCACCCCACCAGTCTTCAAGGGGTTCCAATCCGCTCTAAATGCTAATGACATTATACTGTGGCTGGTGTTGCTGCTATCCCTGTTAAACCTGTTCTATCTAACATTCAGAGATAAGGGGAGATTGACTTGAATAACAACCCTGATACCTACCCCAGGAAATAGTGATGCTGCCCCAGAGCCTGATCCTGGTCCAGAGACTAAGAATGTTACCCCAGAGCCTGACCCTACCCTACAGCCCACCTCAGAAAGGAACCACCCGGAGTGGGTGAGGGTTCTAGTAAAGGAGATATGTGAGATGAGCCAGATGCTGAAGGACTACCTTTCCCCAGAAACCTTCCCCTGTCTTAAAGAGGGAAAACCTGATGGTGCAGCAGTGGCACTCACAGACGTTACAACTGTCCAGGTTCCAGCTGAACTGCAAGGGTACTCACAGCCAGCAACAGATGCCCATGTGGAAACTAGGAAGTCTAAGATGAAAACAAGGCACCTAGATAATAAGGGTCAGGAAGGGGGCCCCTCACAACCAGCAGGGGAGCCAGAAGTTGAGATCATCACTGAGTCCCTGTCATATGAGAGTCTCCGTAACCTGTGAAAAGACATTGTACGACGGGGCTGTGAGACTTTTACAACCTCTTTACTGCGGGTCTGGGACCTTATGGGTACAAGTGTGCAACTGGATGGTACTGAGGCAAGGAATTTGGGATCCATAAGCCAGGAGTCAGGTGTGGATCAGGTATTTGTAAAGGAGCCAGGCCTCCTTTCCCTCTGGGAGCGACTTTTAATGAGTGTGAGAGAGAGGTTTGTCCACAGAGAGAGAATGCAGGAGTACCACCACAGAATGCGTTGGAATACCCTTGAGGAAGTGATCCAACAGCTGAGAGAAGTGGCAGTACTGGAGATGCTCTTTGGGAGGGATGGACAGCATGACAATGACCCTGACAAGGTCAGGTGCACAGGGCAGATGTTATGGAATCTGGCAAACCTTGGGCCATCTCAATATAACACTTTTATTGCAATGATTAATGCTGATACCAACCAAGTGACAGTGGCTTTGTTGCCAACAGGCTCAGAAAATTTGAAAGTACAATGACTGGCCCAGTGCAGGCTCATGTCTCTGCTGGGGTTAAGGAACACAAAGAGGAATTTAAGGAGGAGATGAAGGAGATAAGGGAAGAGGTGAGGAAGATCAGTGCAGCACCAGTACAAGTCATGGACCCCAAAATTAGAGCCCAACGCCCCCAGCTAGGGAGAGAGGGTACACCCCAAGTACTGACCTGTGTTTTTTTTCTACGTGACCACAGGGAAGACATGAGAAGGTGGGATGGGAAACCCACTTCTGTCCTGACAGCACGAGTGCGTCAACTCAGGGAGGGGAACACTAACAGAGGGAGCTCCACTAAAGTGAAGGTAGCCTCAGCCTCCCATGGCCAAGGTGCAGGGTATTACAGAAGGGAGGATGATCTGTCAGATCCCCTTGAAGAAACTTCCAGTATGTATGCCCAGGAGTAAGCAGGGCTAGAGGGGCCCTGCCTCTAGCCAGGGAGAGGCACGGGAAAACCGGGTCTTTTGGACGGTGTGGATCCGATGGCCTGGCACATCAGAGCCACAGGAACACAGAGCATTGTTTGACACTGGTTCACAGTGTACATTAATACCATCGGGACATGTTGGGGAATAACCTGTTTCAATTGCTGGGGTGATGGGGGGATCTCAGGAACTGTCTTTGCTGGAGGCTGAGGTGAGCCTGACTGGGAAAGAGTGGCAGAAACATCCAATTGTGACTGGCCCAGAGGCACCATGTATTCTAGGCATAGACTTCCTCAGGAACGGCTATTACAAAGACCCAAAGGGACTCAGATGGGCTTTTGGAATAGCTGCTGTGGCGGCAGTTGAACACCCTGGCGGCAGTTGAACACCCTGCCTGGGCTATCAGAAAACCCATCTGCAGTGGGACTCCTCAGGGTGAAAGAGCAACAGGTGCCAATTGCTACCTCAACAGTGCACCGCCGGCAGTACCGGACGAATCGAGATGCCGTGATCCCCATCCACAAGATGATCCGTGAGCTGGAGAGCCAAGGGGTGGTCAGCAAAACCCGCTCACCCTTCAACAGCCCCATCTGGCCTGTGCGTAAATCTGAAGGAGAATGGAGACTGACAGTGGACTATCGTGCATTGAATGAGGTGACTCCACCGCTGAGCGCTGCTGTGCCGGACATGCTGGAACTGCAGTACGAGCTGGAGTCCAAGGCAGCCAAGTGGTACGCCACCATTGACATCGCCAATGCATTTTTCTCCATTCCTCTGGCAGCAGAATGCAGGCCTCAGTTTGCTTTCACCTGGAGGAGTGTGCAGTACACCTGGAACTGTCTGCCCTAGGGGTGGAAACACAGCCCCACCATCTGTCATGGATTGATCCAGGCTACACTGGAGAAGGGTGGAGCTCCAGAACATCTGCAGTACATTGACGACATCATTGCGTGGGGGAATACGGAAATGGAGGTATTTCAGAAAGGAGAAAAGATAATTGAGATTCTGCTGGGAGCTGGCTTCGCCGTTAAAAAGAGCAAAGTCAAAGGGCCTGCCCAAGAGATCCAGTTCCTGGGAGTAAAGTGGCAAGATGGATGGCGCCAGATCCCCCGTGCGGTCATCAATAAGATCACTGCAATGTCTCCACCAACCAGCAAGAAGGAAACACAAGCCTTCCTAGGTGCCATAGGCTTTTGGAGAATGCACATTCCTGAGTACAGCCAGATTGTGAGCCCTCTTTACCTGGTCACCCGCAAGAAGAACGATTTCCACTGGGGCCCTGAGCAGCAGCAAGCCTTTGCCCAGATCAAGCAGGAGATTGCTCATGCAGTAGCCCTTGGCCCAGTCAGGACGGGACCAGATGTGAAGAACGTGCTCTACTCTGCAGCCGGGAACCATGGTCTGGCCTGGAGCCTGTGGCAGAAGGTGCCTGGTTGGACTCAAGGTTGACCACTGGGATTCTGGAGTCTGAAGCTACAGAGGGTCCGAGGCCAACTATACTCCAAACGGAGAGGGAGATCTTGGCCGCCTATGAAGGGGTTCAAGCTGCCTCAGAGGTGGTTGGCACGGAAACACAACTCCTCCTGGCACCCTGACTTCCAGTGCTGGGGTGGATGTTTAAAGGAAAGGTTCCCTCAACCCACCATGCCACTGACGCCACATGGAGTAAATGGATTGCCCTCATCACACAACGCGCCCGTATTGGAAACCCGAATCGCCCTGGGATTTTGGAGATAATTACCAACTGGCCGGAAGGGGAAGACTTTGGTCTTGCCGACAAAGAGGAACAGGAACAAGTGACCCGGGCTGAAGAAGCCCCACCATATAACCAACTGCCAGCAGAGGAAACATTCTATGCTCTTTTCACTGATAGTTCCTGCCGCATCGTGGGGATGAACTGGAAGTGGAAAGCTGTTGGGGAAGATGAAAATAGAAAATCTTATAAATATGATTGCCTGGCAAAAGATTTTGAGAATATGGAAACTATAAGCAAGATTGAAATGAAAGCCATCTTTGAGATACCAATCCTTAGTTACTGAACTACTAGAAAACAATAGTATGGCCAACTGAAAGTAATCCCCTTTTGATTGAACAATTCCCTCTGCTTGTAGACAAGTCCAAAGGACAGAGAAACCCTACTAGCTCGGTAAAGAGGGTCCAAGGAGTAGTTTTTAGAGTTTAAAGTGTAACACAGTATGGTAATGTAGTGATTCTTATAGGCTGTATGCAAATACTATAGGATTTGTATCTTGTATTAGATTGGTTAGTGAAAATTAGAATATTCAACACAGAAGAAAATTTATTGTATTGTAACGGGAACCTCGCTCTCTTACTGCTTTTACCTCTCTTATGCTCTTACCTCTCTCACCACTCTTACTTCTCTTACTTTATTTTTTTACTTCTCTTGCTTCTTTTACTGCTCTTACGGGTCTGCTCCTAGCTGCGGCTGGCAGCTCCAAGCAGGACCCTTTTACCCACATCCTATGCAATAAACCATAAGTTCCAACACCTGGCTTTAGAGATCTCTCCGTCAGTCCCAACCATCCAGACCCGCCTCCTCCTACAGAAAGCAGCCGTATGAAGCCCCTCGGATATGGGGGGCAATGGTCCAAATATAGGTATGGGGAGGCCTGGCAGATTGACTACATCACACTGCCTCAAACCCGCCAGGGCAAGCGCTATGTACTGACCATGGTGGAAGCCACCACTGGATTGTTGGAGACCTACCCTATGCCTCATGCCACTGCTCGGAACACCATCTTGGGCCTGGAAAAACAAGTTCTTTGGAGGCACGGTACCCCTGAGAGAATTGAGTCAGACAACAGGACTCATTTCAAGAACAGCCTTATAAACACCTGGGCTAGAGAACATGGCGTTGAGTGGGTGTACCATATCCCCTACCATGCACCAGCTGCAGGGAAAGTTGAACGGTGCAATGGCCTGCTTAAAACCACCTTGAAGGCACTGAGTGGGGGAACTTTCAAGAACTGGGAGATTAATCTACCAAAGGCCACCTGGTTAGTGAACACCCGAGGTTCCACTAACCGAGCAGGCCCTGCCCAATCTGAGCCCTTGGGAATATCAGATGGAGATAAGGTTCCAGTGGTACACATGAGAGGTATGCTAGGAAAAACTGTTTGGGTGAATCCTGCCTCCAGCAAAGACAATCTCATCTGGGGAGTTGTATTCGCTCAGGGACAAGGTTGCACCTGGTGGGTGATGCAAAAGGATGGAGAGACCCGATGCATACCCCAAGGAGACCTTGTTTTAGGGTGAAATAGCTATGGTAGTGTGCATGTATCTGTAACTGCATGTATGTATATAATGTAATGGATTTAATTTGATATAGCATATTAGTATGGGAAAAATTCAGAGGTGGATAATGTTGGGGTTGAATTGTTCCCTTTTCTTTCTGTGGAATTTTCCCCATTGTTATGCTAAGTATTTGTGGCTACACCTTAGTAGCAATAGTTTTCTCTCACAGGGAGGTGGGGGATAGAGAGAGACCGGAAACGGAAAGGTGGGACAGGGGGGCCTGGGCTCTCTCTCGTTCTCTTGCTCGCTCATGGAGTCAGAGGAGTACGACCAGGGCTCCTACCTAGCATCTTCCCTGCCATCCCAACTCTGGGAGCCACGTGCTCTGCTGTCAGACATCACTCTGCTGCCTTCCCACTTCATCCTACTACCTCCGGACACTCTGCCGAGCACCACGACCGACACCGTGAGGGGGGAGTCACTTCCCCATCCCCTCTCACCCCTGGGCCGCTGCTGCCATCACTCAGCCCTCTTCAACTGCATGGGATCTGCCCTGCCCACAGCACCAGTAACTGAGCGCAGGGAGAGAGGGCCTGTGGCCAAAAGGGACTGGAACTGAGCTATACTGTTCTGTTTTCTTGTCAATTTTTATAGCTGTTGTTGTTTCTTTTGTTTACCTCGTTAGATATCAGTAAAGAACTGTTATTCCTATCCCCATGTCTTCTGCCTGAAAGCCTCTGATTTCAAACTATAATAATTGGAAGGGAGGGGGTTACACTCTCCATCTCAGAAAAAGGGGTTCTTGCCTTTCCTTAGGAAATACCCGTCTTTTAAACCAAGACATGATGAGTAGAATCTCAAAGGACCAAATTATGAAAGCTGATATAAATAATTTTCTTTCAAATAGGAAAAAAAAAAGATTAATTGTTTCCTTTTGCATGTGAAACTCCTATGTTCTTACACAAAGTAGTTGGTGGTCAACTTTTTATGTTCATGGGCTGATCTGAAAAATTCTATCAACTAATAATGAGTGAGTGAATTCAAGCAAAGGGGAATTAACAGCACAAAGTTCCTGGATGCTGCAGAGTGCAATGGACAAGGAAAATACCTTGCTTTTCCTGATCCATGATGATGAATAAATGATTACCATGAATTTGAGACTGTTTCCAATAGCTTTCTCCTGGAGAACCTGGAAGCTTATGGCTTATGGCTTTCACTGAGTGAAAAAATGCCTGGATGGCTGGGCTCAGGGAGGGGTGGGTCTAAATCCAGCTGATATAAGACTGGATATTCAGATCTTTTGAGCAGGATACAAATAGCAGAACATGTTTTGATAGCTTTTCTCTAGCATAGTTAGTTCTTGTCAGTAGGAGATTATCTTCCCTCTGCATTTTAGGCTGAATTCTTTCCTCCCTACTCTGTGACATCTAACTCCTTAGCACTGGAGCTATTTTCTACTAAAATTTTACCCTGGTTTATTGCAGCCAGTTGGTTTTACTGAGATCCTCCCTCTTTCCTTATATAGCTTTACATTTATTAGGTACAATGCTTTTGCCTTAGAGGGAATGAAAGTAGTTATACGTTGTGGGAAAAGATTCCTTTTTTGTTATAAATGAGTTCCAGCAAACTCCCCAGAGTTGCTCCCCAGAGAATGGGAGGAACACCAAAGGTGTTGTGTTCAGTGGAACAAGAATCGTTTTGGCTTTAAAGCTGGTAAATTTGTGAGCTCTTTTTGTGCAGAGTGCAAGCCTAGAAATTGTCAAGGAGAAATTTCTTCCTGTGCTAAGGAAATGCTTGATTTGCTATTCACACTTGACACTGAGAAAACGTGGTGTTGAAGAAGGCAAGTTACTGCCCCAGAGTTGCAATTTGTGTGGTACTGGAGCTTGACTAATTAGCAGATATCAGATCAGGATTTTGTCTTAATTCTCATTTATTAGTCTTTATTTATCCCTAGAAAGGCATTATCATAATTCTTCCTTTGTCCTAACCAGATTTTTTAAAGTATCTTGAGATTCAAGAAGAACATGGTTGCCTTTCCACATAAAAATGTCAGTGCTTTGAGTCCTTCCTACAAGGTGGAACAGAAGGGAGTATTCCTTTACCTAAATAGCAGCAGACAAAAATCAGGCCAGTGCCCATCACATGAACATATCTTCATTTTGTTGTAATAATTTTTTCCTTCTGCTTTCATTTTCTGCTGTGTTTTCTCTTGAGAATTGTAAAGCAAAATTTTTGCTACCATGCTCAGAAAATCAATCAGGTTCACCTAAAGAAATAACTCAGACACCAAGCAATGTTTGCAACCATCTTTTTTCCTTGAGAACTCTGTTGGAGACTTCAGACTATGATTATCACTGAACTTACAAATGGGTAAATGGGATGATTCTTTTATTTTTAAAGTACGTGGAATAAAATGGACAAGTTAATACCAGCTTTGCTTCTATGCTGCAGACTTGTTTCTTGGGTAACTTTGAACAGAAATTAATTATTTCAATGACATCACCATGTGTTTAAACTAAAGTGTTTCCCTTAAGTTTATTTGAGAAAACAAGCATTATTTAGAGCAGAGAGTCCTGCCTGCTGTTTGTCAAAGCTTGTTATGCTCTGCAAGGACACATGAAAATGTGATGAGGCATAACTGCATCCTGATCAAACGACTATGGGATTCTATCATATCTGTGCTGGAGAGTGAAGGCTCAGGTCTCTGAATTCCTCCGAGAATGACCTGAAAGTCCAAACCTGAGCTGGAGTGGCACGGCTGCTGTGCTGCTCTTGGTGGTCAGCCTTTGTCTGCTCCCAACACAACTGTCCCTGTAAACCAAGGTGTCAGAAGGACCGAGCCACTCAAATTGCAGTTTGACACCTCTAAGTACAGAAAAAGACCAGAAGGTATTTTGGTTAACAGCTGCCAGCTTTGGAGTTTATAATTGGCTACCATCTGGGATAAATTTTTTTTAAAAACTACAGGTCAGTGATTTTACTTCATGCATTTTAAAGACATGACTGAGCATGCAGGAGAGGTGTAGACAGAAGGAGGTAAATAGAAAATAAAACATATATGTACAAAGAAACTTGTCAAAACAGAATGATACAGACAGTGAAAGATAAAATAAAAGCATGATGAATAACTGCTCTAAACATTAGTCACTTCAGATTGAAACTATGGGGATTAATGTGAATAATCTTCAAGGAAAAAATAGTGAGCATATAATAAAATATTGCCGTGTCTGGCAAAGATAATTGAATCTACACAGTATAAATCTATATAAGAATAAATTGAAAATGAAGTAAATACCCTAAACTAAAGAAATACATAACAACTGGAACAGAAAAAAATTGCAGAAAGAAACAGTGTGAGTGGAGAAAGTAATAAAGATAAGTGGCAAGATAAAAGACAGAAAACTCCCCAAGGAAATTGCTCAAGGGAGCAAGCTGTTCAGTTACAAGGATAGCCAAAAGTAATGCTGCAGAAGTTCTAAAGCGAGCTAACAAGGTGAAGGTGAATAAGTTATTCTGTAGAATATTTTCCATACCTCTTCTCCATTGTTAATTTAGTCAGAGACAGAAAAAAAAGTGAATTGCATTATATAGTATTTGGAATGTGATAAGATTAGACAGTGTGAAAGCACAAGATGAAGCCATTAAAAACACATAAATCAAGGAAAAATATATATTGCTTTTGACAATCAGAGCTTGTGGAGCCAAACTCTGGTGCATAATGATGGGGCAACCTTTTGTGATCTTCAGCCATCTGATCCATCCCTCGCTGGGACAAGGTGCTCCCTTCCCCTAGACAAGCTCTAAACTGCATTTCCAACCAAAGGCATCTGGGTGATAGCATAGACCACAAACAGCTGTGATCACACTGATGAGTCAGAGGAGCTGGTGAAGATCAAAGCAAGATAAGTCTATTGCAGGGAACTGAACTGATTTAGCAAAGAGCTCTCCACACTTGGATACAATGTCAGCTGAAGGTACAGACTTCAAATAGATAACCAATACACATGCTGATTTTTTTTTAATTAGTTTTTTGATAAGGTTACTTTCAAATATCAAAATATTTGTCCTTTCTTGAAATTTAGACTATAGCGCCAGCAGAAAATCACATTAAGAGTTGGTTAGCAGAAACAGCAAGTTTTCATTCTCTGACATCCTGAACTAACACATTACCTGTTTCATTGCTGTCATTTGGCATCCAGCCCTTTCATTTCCTAATGTAATAATTCAGAATAGTTTTGTTCTCTTTCAAATATTTAACTGACATTTTTATCATCTTGACAGATTCAACAGTCTTTAAGCTCACTCTTAAGAGAAGAAACACTTAGACAAAAGTAATTTTCTAATTAGCTGAACTAATTCTCATTTTAAATATGCATCAAATGCTAAGTGGAGACTATGAGCTAAGGTGTAGGGGCCAGAAGTTCATGATTACGGAAAACGTATAGAAAATAGTGAAAACTATTACTATTTCTTAGCTAAATTAGACTTTTCTGCTTTCAAAACAAAAATACTTAAAAATATGAAGTAGAGATTGTATTGTTTGATAACTGTGAAAAGAGATGTCTGATCTTTTGAAGCTGATATGTAGTTCAGCTTCCACAGATCACTCCAAACCTTAACATCCAGAAAAGGAAAAAAAACCCTTTGATTTACACTTGCTTAATAATTTTGCCAATCTGTGATCCTTAGCTCTAAAATAATTAGAAATGCTGAACATCATCCTCTGTTCAATTCCTTCAGACCTTGAGCTTTTACAGAACTCTATCACATCATGACCAATATAAAAGTTTATGTTCGAACTTTGTGATCCTTACTCCACCAGATAAGCCAATGCCATGATCTTCAACACCAAATATTTCACAAAGAGAAGCACCTTATCTGACCTACATAAGCCCTGCTCATGTGCAATTACATTACAATCACTTGTCTATGTCTCTTATCATTTAGCAAAATACAAAATTGACCTTGGTCTGAGAGGCATTAACACCTTAAGATGTGCCTTCCCTCTTAAATTATCTGAAAATAAATTAGCAGTAGAAATATCCAAGAATTTTTTAAATCCCATCACTATCGATTTCCAGTTGTGATTCTCTTTACCTAAAAGGAGTTGATAGTGGGCTCTCACTGAAATATTTCCAGCAGTTAAAGTATGAATAGATCTATAGGCTTTGTAGAATTTTTTATGTTGAAAAGGTTTATATTCATAACTTTCCCATTCAGTGCACGTGAAACAAATTAGAAGACATAATTTGGTAGTACCTAAATATGAATATGTATTAAATGGTATAATATCACTGCTTTATTAAACAAAGCCTAAGATAAATACATAAGTACTTGTGATGAAGATTTTGGTAAGTCACATTTAACTACTTTGAATATCAGAGAGGGTAAGGATGGTAGAAACAGCTCAAAGGACATTGTTTTATTTTCCAAATTTTGTTCTATGCAGTCATATTTCATTTTTATTTTAACCTTTTTGGCAATGCTGGATCAAGTTTCTTCTTGGAATGGAGCTGATGGTGGCAGCTATTGTTAAGGATAGCTTGGAGTTCCTGGAGGTCAAATACAGGACTGCTCTGGCTGCCTCAAACACACAATTATTCCAGAGTTCCATGATCTGGAGGAACAAACAAGGGAGTACTCAAGAAGGAATTGCAGCAGACCTTTAGTTCTTTCCTGTTGGTGAATTTGTGCCTCACACAGTTAGTGAGTAGGCCAGGAGACTCATCTAAATTCCTGGTATCTGACTGTTGGGGATTTTACTGTGTCTCTACTGACCTATAAAATTCCTAGTTTCCATTTTTGAGAACACTTGAATGTCTAAGAGATTGTTGGATTTTTTATCTGAAAAAAACAAATAATTTGTCTTTTCAGAAATCTAGAAAATTAAATTGTGTTTAACTTCTAATGTTATGTTTTTCCTAAGGTATGAAATAAATTATCTTTTTTTTGCCTTTCAATTAATGCTAATGAGCATCATTTTCAAGATGAGCAGGATTCAGTGCTAATTATCTTGAGCACGGAAGGATCATGGAAGGATGAACCTTCAGGCAGCTTTTGCAGTCTCAAGAATTTGCCTCTCCTTTTCTATCTGTGTAGTCAAGAAAATATTCCAATGGAATGGCAAAGCAATATGAGAAAAACTTCCATGACTGGTAGTCTCTTCCTGGCCATTCAGCAGGCTCTTTCTGAGAAGACCCAGCCCCACACGAACAGGTCAAAGAGGACGAGCCTGCATACAATCAAGGTTTCACAGCCTTCCCAAAGCCCAGTGTGCAAAAGGAGATCACACAGGTTTGGTGCTGGTACAGGAACTATGACAGACTCTCAAGATTAGCCATGCTGGGGCTAAGCACTTTACAAATGGTCATGACCTCCCACAGCATGGAGGATATGGCACATTCCATAGCAAACACAACCTTCAGGGCAATACACAAATGCAATGGCAATGAAAATTATAAACTCATTCCAGGCAGTCAATCTGATGCACAGCTAATGACAAATAGTTCCAAACATAAAATCTAGTGAAGCTACACTGGCTTGGTCCTGCTATAGTGGAGATGACCATACAGCCAGCTTTGCATTCAAGGTACTCCTAAAGTTGGAAACACAACCAAAATACAAATCTAACCCTGAACTGATTACATCAAGTCAGAGTTGCACATCAGGGAAGGGATATAGCAAAGCTGACAATAAAACATGAGTGAGGCTGAAAACGTATGGATAGACAAATCATGCAAATATGCAAATATAAGGTCCAACAATGGTCTTTTGTAAGTCAAGTGAAAAGTCCTAAAATGCAAAGACGCTTGAACCAGAAGTCATTATTAAAAAGTTATTATTAAAAGAATAGCATGAAAGTACTTTGATTTTTGAAGAAAGTAATAATTCCAGCAGTGGCATTTTGTATTAACTGAAATATTTTTACCAATTTCTCTGGCACTTCAAATAGGTGCAAACTGCAGTATTCAAGTGCAAAAGTGATAAAACTACAAATCTCAATATATCTTAAAGTCACAGAGGCAGTCCCTCAGCAATTAAGAATAAGTTTTAAAAGGCTCTCAGTTACAAAAAGGAAGTTACTGCACATTTTATGGGGAAGATGGCAGATATTTGTCAAAGACAATATCAGAAAGAATTTGCAAGAAGTAGGAAAATGGTCATAAATTGGAATGGCTACAATATTTGTAAAATAAAAATATTAAATTCTTTAACTTAATTTGGTGAAATTAGGTTTGAAGTATGACTATATCTCATTATATATTAGATTACGGGGAGTGTAACTTTCCTACCTGTGTAACACAGAGATTTAGAAGAAATTACATGTCTTTCAAAGACCCTATTGTTCTGCAACCACTTTTCTATTATTGACATATACATATCTAAGTTAACTTTCTATGAACACAGTATTGACTAAATAAATTTTAATTCAAAACAAAAAATAAACAATCATTCAAACACTAAATGTGATATTAATTCTCATTAATTCAAATGTATCATTCTAGTCAGAATGTCCCAATTCTTCTTATCACTGAGTAGCAGTTACTAACATATGAAAAATTTCATACAAAGGAAGAGTAGAAATAAGGCACCCAAATAACAGCTAAAAGAATACAGATAGACTGTGGCTCCTGTGGGCAGTCTCTCCCATCTTCTATCCCTCAGTTCAGGACATGCATCATTTTAGACAGAAGATCATTAAATTTCCAAGTTTAAAATTCCAAAATTTAAAGACCTATAGAAGAAAAGACATTCCAAAGGGGAGAAAAAATTTCACCATAGAAGGTTGTGTCCAGATGATGACTCAGCTCTTGAGTAACTGATGATAACCCGTAGCATGAAAAAACTGCCTGCACATGGTACAACTCAACAGCTGGAACACCTCTAGGAAAAAAATATTCATAAATACGGTCTCATTATCTGGTTGAAATGGTTATGTAAAGGAACTAATATAAAACATAGTAACTGATTTCATTTTTTCTCCTATAGATTAAAACCCTCAAAATTTAGCCTACTGTCGTGGTGAACTACATTAGATCTCTTAGAATCTTTCTGGAGGTCAACAATCTCAGAATCTATAATTAGTACAAACTGAAGCAGTCATGAGTTTGGGTAAAAAATCATCATCCCAAAAACGGTTTCTTTCTAAATTTCTACAGGAGAACTTGTGTGAATGAAGCTTGGCTTCAGACAGAAAAAGGAATGCCTAAATGATAGTTATTACTGGTATGCAAAGCCCAAATTTTATCGAATGGACTTGATGATCACTTCCACTTTTTTCAGGTACAGAGCTGGGAGGGGAAGGATGACTACATCCTAAAAGTAGAGAGCTTTCTGAGGAAGGCAGTGAGTAACTAGACGCAGAGAGCCTTTTAACTGAGAGTCAGCCTGCAGGAAGACTGGTTCAGAATGTCCTTTCCACGCTGCCCTAAAGCAGCAGCATCACTGCCAGCTGGCTCCACCACAGCAGAATTGGACAATCTGCCTCAAAGCCTGGAGGAACTCGTCAGAAAGGTTATCATAAGCATCTGATATTAAACATCCCTTTATGTTAGGGAGACTTTTGATGCCATAGGTATTGAAACTAATGATGATGGAGTTGAATGCCTGTGGATAAGAATTAAGGGCAAGGCTAATGAGGCTGACATCCTACTAGGAGTCTGTTATCATCCTCCCAACCAGGAAGAAGAGGTAGAGAACTTATTCTTTAAGCAGATAGAAAATGTTTCAGGATCATCAGCCCTTGTTCTTATAGGTGACTTTAACCTGCCAGACATCTGCTAGGAACTTAATACAGGCGAAAAAAAGGCAGTCCAGGAAGTTTTTCGAGTGTGTGGAGGACAACTTTCTGTCAGCTGGTGAGTGAACCTACCAGCAGAGAGACTATGTTAGATCTGTTGTTTGTAAATAGAGATGGGCTGGTGGGAGCTGTGGTGGTTGGAGGCCACTTGGGCACGGTGATCATGAAATTATAGAATTCTTGATATTTGGTGACATCAGGAGGAACATCAATAAGATTTTTACATTGGATTTCCAGAGGGCAGAATTTGGCTTATTTAGGAGACTTATTCAAAGAGTTCCTTGGGAACCAGCCCTTAAAAACAAAGGAGTTCAGGAAAGGTGGATGTGCTTCAAAACAGAGATCTTGAGGGCATAGGAGCAGACTGTCTCTGTGTGCTGAAAGGTGAGTCGACAAAGCAAACGTCCTGCCTGGGTGGGCAACTAGGTTTTGAAGGAACTTAGGGATAAAAAGAGGATATATCATCTTTGGAAGATGGTCAGGTGTCTCAGGAAGTATTTAAGGGAGCTGCTAGGGCATGTAGAAAAAAAATAGGGAGGCCAAAGCTCAGTATGAAATTAAAATGGCAACTTCTGTAAAGAATAATGAAAAATGGTTTTGCAAATATATTAATGGTAAAAGGAAGGATAAGACCAACCTTTGCTCTTTATTGGATGAGGGAGGGAACTTAGTAATTGCAGATGAGGAGAAGGCGGAAGTGCTTAACGCCTTCTTTGCCTCAGTCTTTAGTGGGAAGATTGCTTGTCCCCAGGACACCTGTCCTCCTGGATTGGCAGAGGGTGTCAGGGAGCAGAATGGTCTTGTTATTCAAGAGGATGCAGTCAGAGAGCTGCTGAGATGCTTGGATATTCCTAAATCTATGGGACTAGATGGGATCCATCCCAGGGTGATGAGGGAGCTGGCAGATGAGCTTGCAAAGCTGGTCTCTATCATTTACCAACAGTCCTGGGACACTGGTGAGGTTCCAGATGAGTGGAAGCTGGCCAATGTGACACCCATTCACAAAAAGGGTGGGAAGGAGGATCCTAGTAATTAGAGTCAGTTAGCCTGAGCTCAGTATCAGGTAAGATAATGGAACAGTTTCTACTGAGTGTTATCATGCAGCACTTACAGGATGGCCAGGGTATCAGACCCAGCCAGCATGGGTTTAGGAGGGGTAGGTTGTGTTTGAGCAACCTGATCTCCTTTTATGACCAAGTGACCCACCTGGTGGATGCAGGAAAGGCTGTGGATGTTGTGTACCTGGACTCCAGCAAGGCCTTTGACACTGTCTCCCACAGCATTCCCTGGAAAAGCTGCAGCCCATGGCTTGGACAGGAGCACTCTTTGCTGGTTTAAGAACTGGCTGGATGGCTGGCCCAGAGAGTGGTGGTGAACGGTGCTGCATCCAGCTGGGGATCAGTCACCAGTGGTGTCCCTCAGGGCTCTGTGCTGAGGCCAGTGCTGTTCAATATTTTTACTGATGACATGGATGAGGGGATTGAGTCATTAGTAAATTTGCAGATAACACTAAGCTGGGAGCCTGTGTCCATCTGCTGGAAGGGGGGAGGGCTCTGCAGAGGGACCTGGAGAGGTTGGATGGATGGGCAGAGTTCAATGGGATGAGGTTTAATAAGTCCAAGTGCCAGGTCCTGTGTTTTGGCCGCAATAATCCCCTGCAACGTTATAGGCCGGGGACGGTGTGGCTGGACAGTGCCCAGGCAGGAAGGGACCTGGGGGTACTAGTTGACTGAACAATGAGCCAGCAGTGTGCCCTGGTGGCCAAGAAGACCAATGGCATCCTGGCCTGGATCAGGAATAGTGTGGCCAGCAGGACCAGGGAGGCCATTCTTCTCCTATACTCGGCATTGGTGAGGCCACACCTTGAGTGCTGTGTCCAGTTCTGGGCCCCTCCATTTAGGAAGGACCTTGAGATGCTTGAATGTGTCCAGAGGAGGGCAATAAGGCTGGGGACGGGCTTGGAACACAAACCCTGTGAGGAACAGCTGAGGGAGCTGGGGTTGTTCAACTTGGAGAAAAGGAGACTCAGAGGTGACCTTATCACTCTCTACAACTCCCTGAAAGGTGTTTGTAGCCAGGTGGGGGTTGGTCTCTTTCACCAGACAGCACTGACAGAACGAGAGGACACAGTCTCAAGCTGTGCCAAGGGAGATAGAGGTTGGATATTAGAAAGAAGTTTTTCAAGGAAAGAATAATGGAGTATTAGAATGCTTTGCCTGGGGAGTCACCATCCCTGGACGTATTTAAAAAAAGACTGGATGTGGCACTTGGTGCTATGGTCTAGTTGAGGTGTTAGGGCATAGGTTGGGCTTGATGATCTTGGAGGTCTCTTCCAACCTAGTTATTCCCTGATTCTGTAATATTTTAACTTCAGAAGAGGTTTTAAAGGTTGAAAGAAAGGTGACCAGATTTACTTGTTTTTCCCTTTAAAATGGAGAATTTTGGGACCTGGATGGCAGGAGTGCTACGTCGGTCACTGACAGGTGATGGATAGTGCCTACTTATTAGTGTAGGTTTAAGGCTGGCTGTAGAGTTTATTGAATACCAGTCATGAAAATAAATTATTCAATGAACTGTACAAAAAATTCATCAATCATTTATATGAGTAATATTTTTGCAGATATTTTCCAGGTGTACTGCATATGGTGTCATTCATCTGCAGGTCAGCAGTATGAATCCAAACCAGGCTGCCTGTGTCAGGAAATGGTTAATGCTTGATAACCCTGGAAAAATATTTAAGCACAATCCTGAATATAACATAAAAATGGTAGGAAAGTTGAATACTGGGAAATTATAACCAGTTCCCAAGGCTGCCTTTGCATATAGAAGAGAAATATGCGTTTTGCCCAAAATCATTGTCAATCATTTAAATCCTGATAACAAAATATGTTTGAGGGGAAAGCAATAAAATATTTTTATTAGATTAGATTCAAAATGTTTTAAAGCTCTGAAATATTTCCAAAATTATTTCAGAAATTTGCACAAATACTTATATTTTAAATTTTTAATTATTGGACAAGGTATATTATTGATAGGTACTTTAGAGTTTGCTATTTGAGTACTCAAAATCAGTAGGACTTGAAAAGCACCATTTTCATACCATAGGAAAAAATTTACTTTTTTTACATTTGAATTAGAGTATTTTTAGTTCAATGAAAATAGCCAGGGAAAAAAGTTCTATCTATCAATCAGAAAGCCAAAAGTATCCCACAATTGTGACTGAAGTACATACACAAGTCTGAGTGCATATAAGTCACATTGAAGCTCATGGAACTTTCATATTTAAGTGCTTTCCTGAAGTCAGAGAAAGAAATTCTACACAGCATTACCTTATTATGCAAAACATTTACTTAGAACTGAAGCCCAAGATAAACAAATCATCTAAAGCATCACTCATTTTTATTTTAGACCCAAATCCTTGTTAATTTCGAAACTTTCATTCAAATGAATGAAAACCTAAACCTTATTTAGATTTCTTCAAGTCTATGTATTTATGTATACAAAAACAATACAGGTGTAACTACGAATGTTTGTATATGTGTACTTGTATGAGGGGTCTCAGGTGCCTGCACAAACATAGATGTTTTTATTGTGGCCAGTATACTGTGACACATAAACTGAGAATTTCTGTAATTATATGATTTTCATTGAAAGACATTTAACATGCTGTGCACTGACTACTTTATTTTTTTAAATCATGTGAAAAACATGGATTCTTTTCCTTCCTATATTCAAGATGGATGGCTGTTGGGGGTTGATTTTTCCTTTCCCCTCCTCTCTGCCTGTGGAATTTTTTCCCATTGGCATGCTAAGGGACACTGATGGCTGGGTCCTTGAGACCTTGAGACGGGGCGGGGAGCGGAGAGAGAGCCTCCCTGCTTTTTTGTGAGTTTCTCTCGGAGGGCGGGGGGAAGGGGTGGTTAGAAGATTAGAAGCAGGTAAAGGAGGCTGGGGGACAGTTGCTCTCTCGCTCTTGGAGTCGGAGGAGGAAGGTCGCTGCTGCTACCCCTGCCCTGGCCATCCCAACTGGAGCTGCCTCTTCTCTTGTTGGACCCAGCACCACTCCCTGCTTGGACGCTTTCTCACTTCTTCTTGCTATCTCCAAGCATCCTGTTGGAGCACTGTCACCGACACCGTGAGCAAAAAGTCTCTCCTCCATGCCTGTCCCATCTGGGACACCGCTGCCATCACGCCCAGCCCTCCTGCAGCTGTGCGGGACCTGCCCTGTGCCCCTCCGGTAACTGCAGCACAGGGAAGGGTGTGAGAAGGACTGGAACCGGGTTACTGTTCTGCCTGCTGTTAATTTCATAGCTGTTGTTTTGTTTGTCTTATGAGATATACTAGTAAAGAACTGTTATTCCTATCCCTATATCTTTGCCTGAGAGCCCCTTAATTTCAAAATTATACTAATTCAGAGGGAGGGATTTACTTTCAAGGAAAGGCCTTGCTTTCCCTAGCACACATCTGTCCTTTTCAAACTAAGACATTGGCCAAGTTTGTAGAGTATTCTTAGTAGGTACAACACAGTCCAGCCATATCAACTTTTTTGTACACATGGTGCTCAGGCACACGCTGATTTCTCAAACAGAAATTAGAGAATTCTGGATTAGGGAAACCTCCTGGGCTTCTCCTGTGAGGATAAAGTTCTGTAGGGCCTTTGTTCTGGCACTAGAGACTTCTCCATCCTCTAACCATTGGCTTGGAGAGTCCTGTTTATGCTTGTTCACTCTCAGGCAGTGACTCTTGGACTTCTTCATGCAAGATGAAATTGGTGTGATGGCTGGGAATAGACTTTCTATTTCCTTCACACATCCCTGGGTGGTGTTTTAAGTATCAAGCTACTAGTCATTATCATACTTAAAGTAGGTGGCAAACTGAAAGTGAAAGGATCAATCTACAGTCTGAAGGGTTGAGCATGATCCACAGCAATGGACTTCACTGCAGACCAAATACTCTCCTGCTTCGTTCAGCTCCACAGTAGGGTCTTAATTACCTGTTTTGGGATGCCTACGTCTGCACCCAGAAACAGCTTAGGTGTCCACATACACTTGGTACACATTTCATAGCAGAGCTTTATTTTAAAGCAAATAACAGGCAACAAACTTGAGGTTATTTTCCCTCCTCCTTTGCTTCCTTGTCTCTCAATCCCCATAGCAGACTGCTTCTGTGAATAGGACCTTTTATTTAATTAAAAATTATTTAATTGTCTATGCAGCTGGTGAGAAACACCATGCAGGTTTAAAAGTGAGGACAAGATCGTGATGAATCAGAATCCAGAATGTTCTGGTTCTTAGTTCAGTGCTTACTCCAACAGGTAACAATGAAAAAAAACCCCTGTTTTTTTTTCAAAAAGTTAACAATTTTTACTACTGATTTTTATGAAGCCAGGCTTCCACCTTTAACTCTTAGGACTGAGATTTTCTAGTTTTACCTCTAAAATGGATCTCTGCCTCTGTAAAGACAAAATTCCCTGTGCAATGCTTTTATAAAAATTCACTCTTACTTCTTGGCCAGTGTCTTCTCCCAGAAAAAATCTCAAAGTATGAATAGTAACTTGTCTAGAAAACAATTAGTTTTCCCTCTCTCCTTTTGTAACTTCTGAGTTCAGTGAATTCTGTCCTTCTTAGTTTGCACTTACTTGATATAGTTCATTTATGTAAAAAATGATTTCTCCCATAATCTTCTAAATGCAGATGAGCTTTCTAACTGTGGGCACTCTTACTGTGTATGAAATGTACATTTCATATGTAAATGTGTTGCATCTCCCTAGATGCATTGTAAATGATAGATTCCATGACTCCTGCAATGTCCTGTAGTCTGGTCCCTCTCCCTCCTGGCCATACCTGTCTGGCCACGATCCAATTTCTTCCTGCCCCCCTTTCAGACCCTAGAAAAGACCTGTGCCCCCTGACCTCTTTCTCTTTCGCCCTCTCTTTCCTCGCTACCCACAAGAAATAAATCCTGCAACTTCCTCAGAGGGAAAGAGCCTCTTTTGTTATCTTTTATTTACGTCCATGTGGCAGGACCCGGGGCTTCGCCCTAACATCTGAGCTAGTCCAGAGAAAAGGGTGAAGACTCCATAAGGGGCCAGAAAAACCTACAGTTGGCGCTCACGTGGTTGGTCTCTACAGAGTACCCCACGACTGGCTGTGACTCCTATTTTCGGGATTCAAGAAGCCTATGAGCTGATCAACTAGCTTAAATTTCTTTTAGCTGCATTTTGTGCAGTTCAAAGACTTTTAAGCACGAACTGGGAGCCTGTCAGTAGCCCAGGCAGGTTGGTTCTGAATGGAGACCCACTACGGTTACATAGATGCCTCTGTCTGCGAGAAAAAAGGGTGAGTTTAAGCCTCCTTTTGCAGCGGGTGGGTTCCTGGAGCTCCGCGAGGGGTCTCACCATGGCATTTGGCCGGCGCGGTGCCGCTCTCGGCACAGGCGGCGGCACGGGCGTGTGCACCGGGACACCGGTGGGCACGTGATTCGTGCAGCGCGCGAGTGCGGCGCATGGGCTGGGGGGGGGCTGGATGCGGCCACCTCAGGCGCGGCGCGGCAGGCAGGCAGCTTTGATTGGTTTCAAAGCAGTGGCACGGGTTTAGTTTTTTTGCAGGTTTTTTGCGGTTTTTGCGGTTTTTGCGGTTTTTGCGGCTTGGCTCGGCCGGACCAGTCCCAAAAGCGGCGCGGGCGCCACGTGGGTTTTACCGACAAAAACGGCAAAATTAACATCAGCTCTTCAGCCAGTAAAGCCTGAAAACCGTGCTATACCTGGCACATTTTAACAACTAACTCTCTTCCTGTGTTTTAACGGTAGTGGGGTAGATATAATGGCAAATTGTTAAACATCATGGGCTTACAGCAATCTCCTTACAAAAGAGTATAAAATACCAATTCAGGGAAATATTAAGTTCAGGAAATGTTTTAATATCTAAGAAAAGATTAGCCTGTTTTGCAAGCTGGCTGTCTGTTGAAAAATCTGACCTTGAATTGCTAGATATACATTCCATTTCATTTTGGGATGAAATAGGGGATTTATTAACTTTAAAAGTGGAAAATGGAGATAAAACAGCTTCTGTATTCCTCCCGATATTCTTACAAATTTGGAAACTTAATTCAGACAGAAAACAACAGGCAGCAGCAGCAAAACAGTTCAGATTCACCTTCCCTTTCCCCAAAACCCTATAACCTGGACCTGGAGGGGACCCACGGGTCTCCCCGGGAACCGCAGGGCACCCAGCACAGCCGCAGCTGCACTGGGTCCCCAAGTCCTCCCCGGTATCCCAGTTCTGATGATTTTTCGAAAATTGTCAGCCCTTCTTCCTTGTACCCTTCCCTTCAGGGCAACGGCCACATGGCACAACCCCCTTCACCCTCTGCTCCCTGCCCCTAACCTGTCCCCTCCCATAACCCATCCCTGCCCTCGGCTGCCTTGCCCCCTCCCCCCTCCAAGACCCTGCCCTGCAGGCCGGCACCTGGCAACCCCACCCACATGTGTTGCAACCCTGGATCCCACCACCACACCCCTGCTCCGGTTTCACATTCCTTCCCTCCAAGCTGCTGTGGGGAGGGGGCAGTGTAGCCCCTGCTGGGTTCAGTGCCGGTGGGGATGGGAGTAAGGGGGAATCAGCTCACAGCCCCTGCGGGACAGATGGGGTCCCTGCGGGGGGGGTGGGCAGCCTCCCGGGCCCTGTGGGGGGATAGTGCCCAGCCCTGGAAGTCAACACCTGGGAAAAGACTATGTACCATCAGTTGCTCCTGTAGTTTATCTCAGTAGGAGAAACAGTAGGAGAAGTTATCAACCTTTGTCCTATCAAGATAAAAAGGAAATTTGTAAAGTACAGAGAGAATTTGGCAGAAATAGTGAAATCTTTAAAGGCATGATGAGAGCCACCTTTAGCTCAAACGAACTGGTTCCTTGTGATATCAAGGAGCTTTTCCAATGTCTGTTAACTCCCTCAGAATATGATCTATGGGAAAGCCTGTGGAAAAGATCTTTGAAAGTGCTTTTACAAGAGCTTCTTCAAAGCTCAGATGATGCAAAAGATGCTGATAATAATGACATAACATATGAACACCTATGTGGGAAAAAGGATTGGCATTGCCCCGAGAGCCAAACCAGAGTACTATCCAAGTCTGTCCTGGATAAAATATGCAATGTTGCAGAAAAGGCTTTTAATCAATTACCAACAGTAATGGTGGTTATGTTAACGTTAAACAGTTTGCTTCTGAGAATTTCTTACAGTTTGTAGACTGCCTTTGTGTGCAAGTGGAAAGACAGGTGTCTGATCCAGTGGTACAAGCTTAATTAATTAAAGAGATGGCTCAGAAGAATGCTAATGGTACCTGCCGTAGGGTTATTCTTAGTCTTCCCCTTGAGCCAGCACCTAGCTTAGCACACATGATAGAAGCCTGTGCCAGGAAAGCAGAACTGCTCCGTGGACACGAGAGAAATCCAGGACTGGCACACCCAAAGACCATGGCAGCTGTAACACCAGAAGCCAAGAAGCAACCAATGTCACCAGAGCAGCTGCAGCACATCATCTGCTTCCAGTGCAAGCAGCCAGGACACTTCGCCAGAGACTGTCCACACAACCAGAAACAGAAGAAGACCAACAAACAAAAAAACTAGCTTTACAGCGCGTACCCGCCATTAACACAATAACACACTCGGCTATAAATACTCCGGGCTTCACACTAGCAAAGGACTCTCTCTTAAACAAAAAGGGGGAGGATGGAATAGAGGGTGTGGGGATGCATGGCAATGAAAATATTAAATGTTCAATTAACAAGGTTTGGAAGCCACTAGGCCGTTTTAGGCTTGTGACTACCAAAGGTTTTCATTTCAGGTCACCTGATTGGACAGTCATAACAGTGGACCTACCTAACAGTACACAGGACGTGACGTTAAACCACATGAAACTGGACAGTGAGTACTTTGTTGTCGGGGACACAGCACACACACCCCTAGAGATTGAGTTAGCTCCCATGACCATCAAGGGAAGCATAACTGGCCTCATTCTCCTGGCACGATGTCCTCTACCACCATATTACCTGGTTGAGGGACAAATCCTCGCCCAGGCCATTCCTGTTCCAGCAGAGGTCCCAGTAGATGGAAAATCACCTAAAGTCTACTGGGCAGAAGTGGTGAGCGAGGACAAACCTTCTCTGGCATGCAACCTAACCTGTGGATCAGACCACCTCCATGTGGAGGGGGTACTGGACACAGGTGCTGATGTGACTATCATACCCAAGAGGATGTGGCCGTCACATTGGGAACTACAGCCTGTGGCAGGCAGAATCCAAGGTGTAGGAGGAGTAAAATTGGCAAAAATATCAGAAAGCATAGTACAAATTGAAGGGCCAGATGGAAAATTGGCTAGCATCCATCCATTTGTTACAGACTATAAATGCCCTCTATGGGGGAGAGACACCATGTCCCAGTGGGGGGTGAAATTGATTATTCCTAAGACTCCTTGGGATTTTTAGAGGTGGCCACTGTAGAGCGCCCTACCCAAAAATTGAAATGGCTAGATGATACTCCGAAGTGGGTAGCACAGTGGCCGATGAGTAAGCAGAAGCTCAGGGCGCTTGAAGAGCTTGTGGAGGAACAATTGGCTCAAGGCCACATAAAGGAGACCACAAGTCCGTGGAATTTTCCGGTCTTTGTAATAAAGAAGCTGGGAAAGGACAAGTGGAGGCTGCTCCACAACCTCCGGGAAATAAACAAAGTAATTGAGGACATGGGGTCTCTCCAGCCTGGGATGCCTTCTCCAACAATGCTTCCCAGAGAGTGGCAATTGGCTGTTCTAGACATCAAGGACTGTTTCCTCCACATTCCCCTACACCCAGAAGATGCCCCACGGTTCACCTTCTCGATTCCTACCATCAATTGGGAAGCCCCAATGAAGCGCTACCACTGGAGAGTTCTGCCACAAGGCATGAAATGTAGTCCCTCCATCTGCCAGTGGCATGTGGCCTCATTGCTGTCCCCGGTGCGTGCTCAGAGAAGGGAAGCCATCATCTTGCACTACATGGATGATGTGCTTGTGTGTGCCCCCAATAACTGTCTACTCCAAGACACACTTGACCTAGTGGTTAAAGTTTTAACCTCTGCTGGATTTCAATTGCAGGAAGACAAAGTCCAAAGGATGCCACCTTGAAAATACCTGGGCTTGGAAATTACTGCACGGACCATTGTTCCACAGAAATTGGAAATGAATTGCAATACAAAAACCTTAGCAGATCTCCATTCCCTGTGTGGGTCTTTGAATTGGGTTAGGCCCTGGCTAGGCCTCGCTAATGAGGACCTAGAACCTCTCTTCAATTTATTGAAGGGGGAGAGAGAGCTGCTTTCTCTCAGGGAACTGACCCCAGAGGCAAAGACTGCAATCGAAAAGGTACAGAAGGCTTTAGGAGAGAGACAAGCTCACCGTTACCAACCCGACCTGCCCTTCAAATTCATTGTCCTAGGAAAACTGCCACACTTGCACTGGTTAATATTCCAATGGATCGAGGGGCAGAGAGAGTCACTCTTAATCATAGAGTGGGTCTTCCTCTCCCACCAAAGATCCAAAACCATCACTAAGCCACAAGAAATGATAGCTCAGCTGATTCGGAAAGCAAGGATAAGGCTGTATGAACTAGCTGGTTGTGACTTCACATGTATTCACCTCCCAGTTAAACTGTCTGAGGAGGGGAGGAACTCTCCTGAGAGATTGACTAAAGAGATGTTTGAGCATTTGCTCCAGAGCAATGCCAGTCTCCAATTAGTCCTGGACAGCTATAGAGGACAAATATCAGTCCATGCCCCGTCGCACAAGCTGTTTAATGAGGAATTCCACCTCATTCCTCGTGAGGAGTCAGAGACCACTCAAAGCTCTCACATTGTTCATGGATGCATCCAGGGCATCCCACAAGTCGGTGATGACTTGGAGAAATCCCCAGACTCAGCATTGGGAAGCTGATGTTGAGTTTGTGGAGGGATCACCCCAGGTAGCTGAACTGGCAGCAGTGGTAAGAGCCTTTGAGAAGTTCACAGAGCCAATAAACTTGGTAACAGACTCAGCCTATGTAGCGGGGGTAGTGTCCAGGGCAGAGCAGGCAGTGCTCAGAGACATTGAAAATGAGCAGCTTTTCAGGTTGCTTTCCAAACTAATTTATTTGATTTCTCATAGAGAACACCCGTTCTATGTGATGCATGTGAGGTCACACACAGATTTGCCAGGTGAAATTGCAGAAGGGAACCGTCAGGCAGACTCACTTGCAACCCCAGCAGAACAAGCAACCCCAGCATAACAAGCACTCCTCCCTGACATCTTCCAACAGGCAAAGCTGAGCCACCAACAGTATCACCAGAATGCACCAGGTCTAATGCGTCAGTTCCAGCTAACACGGAGTCAGGCTCGAGCCATTGTGGCCACCTGTCCCAACTGTCAGCTGCACACCATGCCCTCAATGGGCATGGGGGTTAACCCCCGAGGTCTTGGCAGTTGTGAGGTATGGCAGACAGACATCACACACATTCCCAGTTTTGGTTGCCTCAAATATGTGCATGTAAGCATTGACACATATTCAGGTGCAGTCTATGCCTCTGCCCACGCGGGAGAAAGGGCAATGCATGCCAAACAACACCTAGTGCAAGCCTTTTCAGTGTTGGGGATCCCTAGGGAAATCAAAACTGATCAGGGCGCAGCGTATGAGTCCAAGGAGTTCGTGGAATTCATCCGGCAGTGGGGAGTGGAACATAAAACTGGCACCTCTCACGCCCCCACAGGCCAAGGTATAGTAGAGCGAGCCAATCAGACGCTCAATCAGGTCTTGGCTAAACAGAGCAGTTCAACTGCGTGGATGTCTCCACAGCAGAAGCTCTGCAAAGCCATGTTTACTATCAATTTCCTGAATTGTTCATTTGAAAACATGAGTCCACCTGTGATACGTCACTTTAACAGTGGGAAACAGTTCAAGTTATCCCAACGTCCTCCAGTCTTGATTAGGGACCCAGAAACCTGGGAAATCAAAGGTCCCTATGAGCTCGTTACCTGGGGGCGTGGCTATGCGTGCATATCCACTCCCTCAGGCCCTCGGTGGATTCCCCAAAAGTGGGTGAAACTGTATGTCCCCAAACATCCTGCTCCAGGTGAGGGGAATGAGGAGCAGGTGGCTGTGGCTTCAAAAAGAAGACGCCACCGGAAAAAATGAAAGGAAATCCTCATAGAGGATGACATTCCAGCAGATAGATACTTTTAACAGGTTTTATAATGTTTGTCTTTCCTTTTAGAGAAAAGCTTCCTTTCTCTAGGTCCTCTGATAAACCCCATCCAAGTTGTCTTCCTGTTAACACTGAACAGTTTAGCAGCTGCATGAATCGTCCCTCAGCCATGTCAGAATATCTGGGTGACCCTGGCAGGCCACACTCCAAAATCGTGCTGCTATAGATTTTCTCCTACTGCTGCATGGACATGAGTGCCAGGAATTTGAAGGACTTTGCTGCATGGACCTGACCTCAAGAGCTCCTAACATCCATGCTACCCTAATCTGAAGATTGTTTCAATGGACTGTTCAAAGGCTGGGGACTCACAGGGTGGTGGGCAAAATCATAATTTGTATGAAACTAATATCCTTCTTTCAACTTTGTTAAACAAAAAATGGGGAGATGTTACATCTCCCTAGATGCATTGTAAATGGTAGATTCCGTGACTCCTGCAATGTCCTGTAGTCTGGTCCCTCTCCCTCCTGGCCATACCTGGCTGGCCGCGATCCAATTTCTTCCCGCCCTCCTTTCAGACCCTAGAAAAGATCTGTGCCCCCTGACCTCTTTCTCTTTCGCCCTCTCTTTCCTCACTACACACAAGAAATAAATCCTGCAACTTCCTCAGAGGGAAAGAGCCTCTTTTGTTATCTTTTATTTACGTCCATGTGGCAGGACCCGGGGCTTCACCCTAACATCTGAGCTAGTCCGGAAAAAAGGATGAAGACTCCATAAGGGGCAGAAAAAGCCACATAAATGTTTGCTCATCCTCCCTTTCAAACAAGCTTAGATATTCCCAAATGATTGCTTTTGAAAAAATTACCCTCAGGTATTTTCTTTCTTACACTGCCATCAACTGCACTTTTTTAGTTAAAACTACTAAGCAAGGGAAATTAACAGCTGTACTGAATTTTTCCTTTTGATTGTAGTATAATTATTATAGAAGTTTAACAATGTATCAGTTGGCTAAAAGATGTTGCAAAGAAAATTAAAGTACTTCATGAGTCTTGATTAAGACTTGCTACTTATTGTAAATGGCTCTTCACTGATCAAGGTTTAAAGTAATTTTTATTAATAAAGAAAAGTTAGAAGAAAGAAAATTACATTTAATCTTTTGCTTGTTAGCCTTATTTCAAACATTTCCCAGACCAGCTTTTGAGGGAACTTGGCAGAAACTGGATCAGTATTGCACCATTACAGGAACTGTGTGGCAAAGGGAAGGACAGTGTGAGTTACCTTTAATTTCACTGAGATGTGTTCCTCCGTGTAAACCTTCCCCCTGCTGCTGTGCCTTGTGTTGTTGCAGGATTGTCAAGAGATTAATAATTTATATAAATTGACACGGCCCGCCTTCTCCACCCCGCTCCGACTCGCCCAGCTACCTCCTGAAGGCGAGACCAGTGCCGAGAGTGGCCCACTTCCAGGATTCAGGGGAACCCGGAATGTGGGTAGGGCTCTGAACCCTCACGGCCGTACATGTGTCCGGGGAGGAGCAAAGGATCGAGACAGAGTCCTTCTGAGGTTCCGGGGAAGTGGGATTTATTGCGGGAGAGAGGACAACCGGGACCGGGGGAAGGGAACCGCAGAAGGCAGGGAACACAGGTGTACAGCAACTTAAATAGGGGCCCTCCCCCAAGGGAGGGTACAATACAGCACCCAATGGCTACAGTTTGGGGTGTAACATAAGGCAGGGCTGATTATACATACAACGAATAGGGGGAAACATAGGCGGGGAAATACATGTAACATCAAATCATATGCTAAGAAGGGGATGACTGATACAGAAGATACTAGAAGGATGGGGGGGGCTAGGAGGGATTGACAGTCTTCGGGGCAGGGACTAGAATGAGGGACAGGGAAGGTACTGGAAGGTGGGTTGGGGCTTGGGTTGATTGATCAAGGGAAGGCGGGAATTAGGGCAACTGAATTATAACGGGGGGGGTTACAAACAATAGAACAAACCATCTAATAACAATAAAATAACGCAATACAACAATAAATTACATAATTTATATAATAAAATATAATATATAAATATAATATATAAATACATTTTTTTACCAGTCCCTTTCTCAGAAAAGCTGAGAATTTCCACAACAAACAGAAGAGCATTTCAGGACAAAAAAAGAGTAGCTTCAGGGAACAGAAGAGGATGACAGAATACATTGCTATTTAAAGAATGATCATCGAATACCACAGGGGACTGTATAAAATCCCAGAAAAGAGGCTGAATTCCTAAATGAGCCAAGCTGTGAGAGGACGTAGTTTTTCTCTTTACAGTGAACACTGCAGAAAAGACCAAAACGGTTTCAATTCATAAAAGATAAGTTTTAATACATAACTCATGAAAATATTCACTTTTTAAGCAATGAAAACTGAAAGCATGCAGAGAAGAGAGAACTCTGAATAGGGAGATTTATTTTTTCAGGGCTAAAAAGGGAAGAGAAGGGTCTCTAGAGGAGATTATATTATAATTAGTAAAACTCTCTATTGCTAGGCTTCTCCAGAACACCTAGAATAGCCTACCAGAATAGCCTACTAGAATAAAACCTTTAAAAATGGAGAGAAGAGAAAAAACATACCATGAGGAGAAAAATCCCCATCACTGGGGAAAGGCAGTATTTAGAAGTGATGTTAGTGATGTCAGATTGTTTTTGCTCAATCCACTCCTGCAAATTATTCCTCGGCAGCCTGAGAAAGACTTTTATACACTGGCTTATTTTGGTGCATAAATAAATACTATGTAATTGTTTCATAAATACTTGCTAAAGATAGGCATCTTATGAAGCCAGAATACATGAATAAAATCTTTTCATGTGCAATAAATACTGTCTTCCTGCTGGCAAATTGCCTCCAGGTCAATTTGAGAATTATTTAGTCAAAATTATCCAAATAAATAATGCAGGAAGAAACCCATTGAAAAAATAAACTTTCTATACACCAGTTAAAGTATAAACTAATAACTGACAAGTAGTAACATAACAATTATTTATTATTAGTTTGGTTAAAAGAATAAACTTGCTAAATTAATGTGTGATTTTCACCAAATCAACTATGACTTGCTAAAGTAATAGGTTTGCCCTTCCAGCATCGCATATAATACTGAAGTGTTCAACCTATCATATTTTTCCACATTGTTCATGAGCTTGCTAATCAGAAGAAATTGATAATATGAAATATTTAATTGTGTAATGTTTTATTAATCTCTGCTCATGAAATATTAATAGCAAAGTTTGCCCAATATAACATGGAGCTCTTGGTAAATGTAGCACTTTGTTTCTTGATGCATTTTTCTGCTGTATATTTTGTGATGGTCATGGAGTAACAAAATCAAAAAGACAACACCATGAGGATTAAATGCACACTCACGAGCACCAGAAAAATAAAATGCAGACTACACTCTGAAAAAGGGTTAAAGGAGTATAATTTTTCTCATGGCTCTCCAAGGAGCTGGAGGACAAAATTATTAAATTTCTGCAACGAACTGTCCAGCATTAAATTTAGCTTAATGACATGATATGCAATTTTCAAGGAGTACACTGGGCTAATCTTCCTGGATGACTAAATCTTCAATTAATGCAGCAACGCTGGGCTGTGTGTGGGATGACTGTGAATTACAGTGCTGGTATAACAAAACCACCAAGGTGTATCAAAAGAAAACTTCTAAGTTTTTGTTTAAACAGGCCCTAAAATACTCCCATGCTCCTCTGGATGCTGCACTTCCTCATCTCACATTCTCACTTCTTTCTTTAAAACCAAGCTGCTTTCAAACTCTTTGCCACTCCTTCCTGGAGCGCCAGCCTTCAAAACTCCTTCATTCACTAAAAAACCCCAAAACTAAAACAAACAAAAACAAACAAAAACCACTAGAGCTGATAATTCTGGAGCAGTTTATGGCCACACCCTTGGCTGCAGAACTCTCGACCAGTGCTGTTCTTCTGCCCTCAGGAGCACATTTAGGGCTAATAGATAGCAGAAGCTCTTCTTCACATGCTGCCAATCCTCAATTATTATCTGTATTTGGAAATATTCACTTATTCTGGTCACTCAGAGATAAAGCCAGAAGAGTCTGTTAAACAACTCGAGCCTAGAGGATGAATTTCAGTCAGAATCAGGACGTAGGTGGGATTATTAACAAAAAGAGGTAGACTTGTCCAAAACAATACTTATCTATGGAAACACTGTATTTCCTACAGTCACAAGAAAGTAACGAAAATGTTTTGTACTACTCATTAGCAGAGAGTTCTGGTACTTACAGGGCTGCTGCTTTTCACACATATAACACACACAGTGTAACAAACAAGTGGCAGAATAATCACAAGGATCCAGACTAATTGTCGTGTTCCAGGGCGGTTCCCCTAGTGACAAATTTGCCGGGTCTACCGGCTTATAGCCTAGCTATAATAATAATAATAATAATAATAATAATAATAATAATAATAATAATAATAATAACAACGATGGTATGCCAGAGAGATCCTTTAATCCACATGGTCTGAGGAGCAGTATCCAAAAAGCGATTTTGTTCCAAAGGCAGGCAGTGACCAAAGACGTGGGGGCAGGGTCGAGTGCACAATACATAGGGAATACCGGAGGGCGAAGGTCATTCCCTGAAAGCAGGACAAGGACTTGACCTTATATGTCAAAGGTCTTGAACCAACAGAGAATCAGAGCTAGGAGTAAGATTTACTTTGGAATGAGCTAATTAGCATTTTCGCAGTGCCCAGTTTTCCAAGGTCTTAGGTTTATGTCTCCTATCTCAGTTGGTTCAATTCCCACAGCTAACTGGGCAAATATTTTTTTTTTAATCTTACTGACACTTCATGGACTATTGAAGGTCTAAAAGTGTAAGTCTTCCCAATTCACAGAAAACTACTGCATTATTAGTTGGAATACTCAGTAGTAAGTTTGGGTTTTAAACAACTAACCAACTTGAACTGTTTAGATTGAAACTTATTTGCTAATGTCAAAATTAACACAAAAAACCCCCTTTTATATCACCACTCTACTACTCCCAGAAGGCAGGATAAATACAGACAGTCTGCAGACACTGTGGTGCAAACCAGTAGTTTGCAATGTGAAGTTAAGGTCAAATGCTTTAACATCCTTGGCTACCCTGAGAAGGCAACTGCTCGGGCTACTCTCCTGGTTCTTACTTCAATTTCAAGGAAAGAAACTGTTTAACATAAATTGAAATTCTTGACATCTTGTTGAGTAAGTCTCAAAACCCCAGGGATTCAACTAAACACACTGCCTGGAGAAGTGTCCAGGAGCTATCTAGCTAATATGCTTTACCCTAAAAAAAATACCTATTTTGCAAATGAAAAAAAATTATGAATTTATGACAGCATGTTACAAGTTACGGGGTTTTTTTGAGCTTCAGCAAGGTTCATGCAAGCACTAGTAACAGATTTAACAGTAAGTCATGCACTGGTACTTGAAGCTGTAATGTTTCTATGCAGTGTCATCTCCCCTGGCAAAGCAGTAGACGAGTGCTACAGACTGCAGTGATCAGGACTAGGCTTATCAGAAAGTTAGTAAGACTGTGCAAATCACATCACAGAAGGTCACTTAGAACATGTTCTTACAGAGGCTGTTCCAGTGGTGTAGAAAGGCCCTAGAGGGGGAGCACAACCTTGAAACAAGTGTCTGTGGTATTTGTTAGAGGGGAAGCTGGCCTTGCACCACAAGAGAAGGACTGTCACCAGCCAGAACTCAGACCATCAGGCTGGTTACATGTGATACTTGAAGTGAAACATGCCAGAGTAGTGCTTTATTTCCTTCAAGCAGTATCATTCCCACCAGCATCATTCCATCTGTAATTTAAAGGAAAACCTACCAAAGTACAAGAACATTAAGCTCCCTTTCATAAATCAGTACACACAGTACAGTAACGTAGTCATTAAATAGAAATAATTTTTAAAATAAATCCCCTAGAAAAAAAATCCAACTCTTTCACCCTTTGAAAGCTCCTCTCGATTATCCCTGTGTTAAAAATGCATGTGAGAAGTAGTTGCAATATTGCTACCATACTCCCTGTTTTCACAAGGGAGTGAATGCCATGAAAAAATGTTTAAAGATGCCAGGAAACCAGGGGAAAAAAAAAGCAATCAAAAGTTTTATAAAATGTGTCCCCATTTCAGCTCAGCTGAAGCCTGTGCAGCTAAGCAGATGTAGAGCCTAATTTCAGTGCAGCTGCTGCTGTGCTCGAGCTCACCTGTGCACACCTGCATGGGAGAAGATGGGAGCAACAAGCTGAAAATGAGGTTGGTCAGTCTGCTGGAAAAACTTTGTTTTAAATATTTAATGAAAGAACTGCCATATTCAATATTGTAATGTTTTGTTGGAGTTTTTTGTTTGTTTGTTGGCTTTTTGTAAGGGTTTGGCTATTTCTTTTGTCTTTTTAGGATTTGGGAAGGGGGATATTTTGGTTGTGTTTTTGAGGGTTTGGGGCTTTGGATTTTTTGCTTGCCCTCCTCTGGTCATTCATTAAGAATGTATTCCAGTCAGTGTATTTATGAACTCTAGTATTTTGATTTTACAAATAAAGCTGTCCCTAAGCACAGCTCTGACCTATATTGTCTGACAGTTTTGTATCTATTCTAGGTATTTATATGCATCTTATTGATGAGGTATCTGCCTGCAGTCACAGGTGTATCTGCTACCCTCACACAGAAATATCCTTTCTCTTTAAAAGCAGGAGCTGTAACCACAAACAATAACCAATATTGACACAGAAAGTCTGACAGAGCTGAGAACAGATCTCGAGTGTCCCGTCTACAATTCCCAATTAAATATATTCCTTATTATCCTTAACACATTGCCATGGCAGATGGCAGAGACAGGACTACGACATGTTCACACAGCAGCAGCCAGCTTTACTGAGACCTCTTCTCCTCACATAGCTGAGAAGGCACATTCAGTTAATTCTCGTTGATTGAGCTTATTGCCACCACCCGGCCAACCAGCCAATAGCAGCCTGAATCCCCAATGGCCTGGGCCTGCTCTCCAACGGGCCTTACTGTAATTATATTATTTATATATATATATATATAATCAATCACATTTCAGTTATAAAGTTGGGATTATTTATAACTGTGGGACCTCCAGGCCAGCTTTAGGCCACCAGATAATAGAAACATTAACATGTATATCAGTTATTAACAGTATAATTTTTCAGCCTTGAAAGATAGCCCATGACGTGCAACTGGTTTTCTCCAGCCCAGATAATTCTCAAATATCTTGGTTTTCCATGAAAAATCCATGTGCAAAAGGAAGCAGGGAAATCAGTCTGGGAGACCGGAAGGGAAGAGCTGCGGTCCCACACTGAGGACTGCATCTCATGGAAGCAAACAAACAAAAAAAGCATAAGAGCTGCAAATGTTTGCTGAACAATCACCTGGTGCACCAAATCTGTAATTACTGTTGATAGATTTTTGGGATGATGCCCCAACTCATGTATTACTCCAGTCACTTCTGTTTACCACTTTGAAAAGGTTGCCAAATTATTATCCAGTCACTGGTAATCACCGTGTTATTTGTCTCATCACCATAAACACTTGTGATAAGAGACCTTGAGCTCTGTTAATATCCTGACAAAACAGACGCTCCCTCCCACAGCCCTCATCAGTTGTTTCCTCATGTAAATATCCAACCCCTCCTGTCAGCATCAGCAAAAACACCAAAGAAACTGAAATGCAATGAAACAGGATGCAATGGCTGCATGAAAAAGATAGTGCAGTAGTTGTGCTTCTCAGTGCTTTCATTTGTTCCATGGAATTCCTCATGTATTCCTTTGGCCATGTTGCCACAAACCCCAGTGATGTTTCTAAATGTCTCTAGTAGCATTCAGCTTTCCATCTTAAATGTAAGTAACACCTATAGTTCTGCTCTTTGTCCCCAAGCATCTGACCAATTCGCACTTTTCCCTCCTGAAATTTATCTGTTTGTGAATTTTGGTTATATTAAAATGTTTGCTCTACATTTTCCTTAGAAAAAGGTAGAATTATGGATTCCATCCAAAGTAGTCCATCCTACTACTTCTGACAAATCACAACTGTGACTAATTGCAATAAAGACAAGGATGATTAACATCCAAGGAGGGCCATCACATGCTAAAATGGTTTACAGCTTAATCATCATAAAGGAATTTTTTTTGTGGTTTTTTATTGTTCCTAAAAAAAAGTGCTGAAAATAATCTGAAGGAATTTGTTCATCTCTTTTTTTAATATCTAAGCACTGATATTCCTATAAATACTTTCTCAAACTGATTTCTAGTATGCTCTAAAAGATGAGGACAACTAAATGGTTGTACACTGAATTATGCTTTGGTAAAGGTGAAGAGAATTCTTTTTCCTTACCTATACTATCCTGAGAACACTGAATTGAAACAGGAAATCCAGAGTAAAAAGAGAAAAAGGCTTTGTCAGGCAAAATGTTAATTTTGGTTAAATCCAAAGGTCTCATCACAGCAAGAGAAAGCAGAATTTATCTGAAGAGTAGACCTGTTTGTTTATAATAATTTCACTACTTATAACACTCTTAATACTTTCATTTAAGTAGTTAAAATTCAATACTTAAAATAAGTAAATAATAATACATTATTCGAAGAAGTCGATTAATGCTACTTACTATTCGGCTGTTGAAATCCACAAATACAGTATTTTTTGAGTGAATAATTATGTAAATAGCCAAGCAATCAACCAAACAGTGCCTGTCCTGTGGGAGGAGGACTCCTCTCAATAGGCAGTGAAATAGCAGTCTGGATCATTAGAAGCCCTCTTGCCAGCCACCTCATTAACATTGAAGTGAAGGATGAAAGTCAGGAAAATAATGGAATTAGCACTAAAATATTATATAGAAAAATCTCTATAGGTAGCAAATATTTTCTGTTTTTCTGCATAAAAGAAACAAACAACCAAAATTAAAATGAGCATTTGATACCTAATCCAAATAGTGACTACTGATTTCTGTCCAAAGGCATATTCTTCATTAGTTTCTTAAATATAATGGAATTCACATTAATTTTGGCACAGTTTGTAAGCTTCTAGAACATGGACAACACCAGTGTTCAGAAAAACACATATCAGCTAAAGAGAATTAGAAAGATAGGTGAAACAAGAAAATACCTTGAAAAGACAAAAGGAGGCTTGAAGACATATGGCTATATGTATATAGAAAAAAGTAGTAAAACAATGATTTTCTGTTGAGGACTCTGGTACTATTAAATTAAATAAGCGATTTAGTCATGTGCATGTGCATATTAATACTTCTATGAAAGAGCTGTTGAATAACATGAGTTTTCTACCAACAACCTCTTTGAAGTTACTTACATTGCATAATACATTATAAAAGTCATGTAATGACACAATAAATATGTTGTACCATTCTCTTTCCTGAAACCATCTTGATTAAAGAGAGATCAGCTGGCTCTTTGTCATGTATAGATATATCCTTGGAGAACTTCTAGCAACTGGAGAGATAAAGGTTTAAAAACATCCTGAAATTATTATTGACAGTGTTCCTGATTCCAGTTCCATCCTTGCCTTAGCTGTCCTCAAGTTATCAGCTATGAGCCAGAGACCTGATCTTACTTTTCCCTTGTTCCAGTTACAATAAACATCCTAGAGAAGGGAAATGAAATATTTCACCCTGGTGAGGTGACAAGGCACATGACAAGATTCTTTGTAATATTTTGCAGACTGTCCTGGTAGTTGTCCTTCACGAGAAGCTCATCTGCCCCTGTCTCTCTTGTGAGCTGCTTCTCTGCTGTCTGTCTGCTGTTGTTTCCAGGTAAGATCACTTAATATTTTAGCCAAATACCAGAAGCAATTGAATTTAACCAGGCACTAATCATCAGATGAATTTAATATTTAATCAGGAAACTATATAAGCAGTGGTAATAGTTCTTAGTTCTCTCTCCCATGCTAAAATTCAAATTAACTACCACCCCAGGTACTTGGGCAAAAGTACTAGAAAAAACTGCCTTTCATAACCAGTGTTATCTATAGTAATTTTGGAAAATTATGCTGAAACAATGCTAAAATATTAGGGAATTTTCGGCATTATGACAGAGAAAGAGGGACAAACGGTATTTTATTTTTTGAGTATATTTTTATTTTAACACATTTACAGAAATCCATGGCTCATTTGGTATTGCACAATTAACATGCATTCAAGATGTTCTCACTATAAAATGAAATTCAATTAAGAAGTAATAAACTTCTACCCAACAGGAACTTTATAAAGAAAATATCAGCGCATTTTTCAAAGCAACATTGATTTAGTGATTCAACTTTGTCGAACTTATTTTACAATCAACAGTAAAAGAGCATTGTTACCCCTTCCTCTGCAGATCTTCATATTGAACTAAAGTTTCAGGCATTTTGAAAACAATATACCTGTCGCAGAGATACCTGGTTAAAACTTTCCTATGCTGAGCTCACTGGTCTAGAGCTGCAAGGTTAGTGAAGCACAAAGGCACAGGAAATCGTTTCTTTATCAAAATTTGCACACACAAGGTTCAGCAATGCCATTCCAGAATTCCATTTTTCCACAACTCTTTCTCAGCAATGGCTTCACTCCTGCAGCATTATCCAAAGAGTAGCACAGAAAATGTAACTGTGGTTGCAACACCCAGGGTTGATGAGACTCCACATACCAATGGGGAACAAAGAAACCTGCATCTGAAGGAGGTCCCTTTATTGTAGAAATCACTTCACTTTTATACTTTTAATTTCAAGCAGACAAAACTGAAAAATAACAAAAGAAGGGCACCCATTGGCTGGCTCAGCTGCAGCTCTGCTGTACATGCGTCATAACTGTCTCTCAGCACCCAAGAAATTTCCAACTGCTCAGCCTGCAGCTGTGCCTTCCCACTGGGCATTCTGGTGAACATAAGCCTTAACAGCTTTAACAGTTATAACCCCATATCCCACAAGTCCATAACCTCAGGCAGCTGAGTTTTGTGTCCCCTTGGCACCCATCCCAGGTGGAAACAGCTAGGGTGTCGCCAACAGGAGTGTTTTACTTTATAAATAATAAATCCATCAAGCAATTGCTCTGCCCATCAAACCATTTGACCTAATTAGGACATATTTAACAGTAATCAGCCTTGATTCATCATTTTAAAGCTAATATTTAACAGAAAATGTCCTCGATCCAATAGGGAGTTGTGTGATAAGGAGATATAGCAGGCCAAATGGACTGAGCAGTAATCCAGGAGAGGTTTCTCAGTGCATTAACCCAGCAAATAACTCTCTTACCAACCACAATGTTAACTGCATAAAGTGTGACATACACCAAACTAATTTCAATTTGCCACATCCTTTGGGCCAAGTTTGTTTTGTTCATTCTTATTAAAAGGGCCAGTCTGGAGGTGTTGGAGTCCAAGTCCCTCTTTTATCAGTAGAGGAGAAAAAACAACAGCACCTCCTGTGTACTGCTGTGCTTTAGTCCAGCTCTGGAATGGCTGCTTCCAGGGCTGGGAATAGCTTTTTATCTGCCATACTAATTCATATCCAATTAAATATGACAGTTTCATTACCACCTTATTTCTTATTAACTTATTATAACAATCCTACTGTTACCACAGTGCCTACAACTAATGAATGATCCAAATTTTTGGCTGTTTAGCACTGGAAACCTTTTTACCCATGCTGCAGAGATGAAGGAGTAGCCACCAAACAACTTCATCTATTTCTAAACTGGGGTAAATTCAGGTGTGTAATCTGTGTGGAATACTACCAGTATCTCAAGCTGTGTCAATGTTTGTATTCACCATTACGTGTAGGTAATTTTGTGAATTCTTATGACACCACAATTAAAAGAGGTTCTCCTTACATGCCTGCCGTAATTCAGCAGTGCCAGTGGCTGAGTATTATTCCTCTGAAGGAGCTGATAGCTCATCAGTTGCACAGCTAAGGTGCTTCAATGCTTATGCTTAGAGAATTCATAGGAGCTGTTTCAGGCAGAAGGTTTGCAAATGTCTCCAACCTGAAGTGAGGGGAATGACTTCTAAGCAAAACAAAAAGAAGATATACAGAAGATGGAAAACTAGCATGTGCCAGATAAAAATGCTATTAAATGATGTAAGCAGAAGTTTTATTTTAAAGATGCCATTCACTAGGAAGCTTCTATCTTATTGTAAAAATCAGCAAGAATTTCAACAAGGGCTTCTTGAGAGTAGTTAATAATAAACAGGACACTGTGGAGCTTTAACTCATGAAGCCACATTAATGGAGGAAACTGTCCTAGCCTCAGCTTCAAATATTTCAAATTCCATAATGTCAGCTTCTGAGCCAATTTGGATCTCAGTGTGGTCCATCTACATGGAATCCCTGTGTGTGTCCAAAAATATGTGTATATAGTAGAGCAGCCCTTGCACCTTCTCATTTGAATCTTCTGAGAAAGGAACAAAACTCACTATGTTCACACTTATTTTACGATCTAGTCTGTGTTTAATCATTTTACAATTTATTCACAGGAGAAAGAGAAGTAGACTGTAAACAAAACATAGGTGCCTGTTTCTTACAATGTCTTCTCCAAAAATGCTTGCTGTTGTGATCAGCATTTCAGTTACAGCCATGCGTTTTAAGTGCTTTATTCCAGTTTCAATCCCATTTGCCGTAACAGATCCATGGAGTCTGTGGAGCAGCACAGGTGTAACCAAGGGAAGCATTTACTCATCATCAGTTAAGGCCACAGCCATAAGCAATTTTAAGTCCTGTAGCATGTCACAAATAATAATCAAATTGAGCTGCTCACAGCATCTTCTCCATTTTAATTTCCAAGTATAAATGAAGCAGCAGCGTCTGAGAGTTCCCAGAGCACTCCCTTGAACATGTGCATCTCTCCTAGGATCCTCTTAAGGGCACAGCTCCCAGCCTTAGCTACCCATTTGCCAGCTTCTCATGCATGCATGCCTTTCATACCTTCTCTTCAGCCAAGCTGCCCTTACATAGAAAACCCCCTCGGAACTGAATGGAGACTACAGGAAAGATGAAGAGAGATTTCTACAAGAGCCTGGAGTGAGTGACAGGACAAAGGGGAATGGCTTCAAACCGAGAGAAGATTTGTATTAGATACTATGGAAAAATTCTTTTCTGTGAGGGTGATGAGGCCCTGGCACAGGTTGTCCAGAGCAGGTGTGGCTGCCCCAGCCCTGGAAGTGTCCAAGGCCAAGATGGATGAGGCTCTGAGCTACCTGGGACAGTGGAAATTGTCCTTGCCCATGGCAGGGGGTTGGAAGGAGATGATCTTTAAGGTAATTTCCAACTCAAACCATTCTGTAACTCATCCCCAGGTGTGAGCAACTGAGGGTACACTATCAGCCAGATTCTCACATGCAGTAAGGTTTTTTCATCCCACTTGGACTGTGTAAAGACATTTGAAGAATATTTATGGCAACTTTAAAACACCAAAGAACACTAAGGAAGCTTTGATGTAGAGATGAATAAAGCCCTTCAGTTTCTATGTAGCTGTAATAATGACAGTGATTGCATTTTGCAGGTGAGCCAGCGCATGCATGACTGTGTTATCCAATAAATGCAATTATAAAGGAAAATAAGAACATTGCCTAGGAAAATAGCGCATGTAAAAATCACAGCATTTTGATCTTCAGTACATGTCTCCCCAGGTACTCAGGTACTCCACAGGACAAAGATAAATAATCTAAAGGTTTATGTCTTACCAGCAGGGCATCGTATAAACAGAAAAAATTCACTGTCTCTTTGTCCTCTCTGCTCACATTTCATTAAACAGCAGAACTAAATGCAAAACACCTTCCATAACTCTGCTGCCTTTGCTTATTTTCCTGCTCTTTTCCTTGGAGGTGAAGTGAGTACACTGAACTCAACACATCCTGACAAAGAGATGGGATTATGTGCTTTTCCTTGGCATCATTTGTGGATAAGAAACTTTAGCACAATTCAGTAGATACTTCAGATAAGAGTAGGCTGAGAAGTAGGCGGAGATAAACGAAATAAAGAACAGAAGTGATAGTGTTATATATCTGCCAGCATTAACATACTTCCAATGTGACTGTGAATGTCACAGGGTGAAACCTTGCATCCACAGCAATTCAAGATTTTACACTTGTGAAATATGCTGCTGTTTTCCTTAAACTCACAGTTTTTGGTGTTTGAATGCCTAGACTCATTTCACACATGCAAATGGTGTTTTTTGTCAACCAGTACTTTCCTGTAGTATCTTGTCAGATTAATTCCAGCCCCATTGAGAAAGGAATATTTTAGCAATACCTCAGCACAACAGGTTCAGTCAATTTTGAAGACAAAATAAGAGAAAAATTCATTATTTTGTTTATTTGTAAGAGAAAGGCCCAAACTTCCTTTGCTCCATGAGGAAGGCAGAGTAGTTGGAGTTAAAAAAAATTAAATGAAGTGTATATGTCTCAGTCATACTGAACAAAGCCCACCGAAATGAGATGAGAGGTAATGGTGATATGTATGTGGTATCCCCTATTGCCTGTTCTCACAACTTCTTGTCTGTGTATCTGTGTGTGCCACATGGAGAGACACAAAATACACAAGGAGGAACTGTCCCAGAAAGATGCTGCAAGGCAGAGAATGTGCCTGGCAATGACAGAGATGGCAATCCCTAACCTCGAGGCCAGGCCCCCCTTTCCTGGCTAGAAGTTTGTGTCAAAGCTTGTCTCTCCTCTACACTTGTTATACTTCTGTCTGTTCCCACAAAGCGGAAGACACACAGCTGCACAGAGCTGGTACAGTCCTGGTCCCACTCACACTCTGAGTATTCTTTTTCACCCACAAATACTGTTTATTTCTTGGGAAAGTGGATCTTTTTCACGGTAGGTACAAAAAATTCTCAGCCTTTACCTGATAAACTCATTGTCCAGGTTCCCTGACACTTAACCACAAGATAGAAGACTTAAAAATATTTCTTGCTAGACACCAGAGAAACTACATGAAGTAAAGTACTTTATGTATATCTTTACTCTGGCACAGACTTTAGTCAGGGCTTCTTTAACATGACAGGCACTCTGCTACAATGCACAATTCCAGAGGAAACCAGGCTCCCTCAGTTACAGCTCAACCTCCCCCTCCCGCCATTTGAGTCCTCTGCAGCACTTGGAACAACTCTTGAGCTTAGAGCAGAGCCTTCAATTAGGGCTCATACTGGAATTCCCAGGCTTTTGGTGGCTAGTGACACTCAGGCTATCACCATCACTTGGATGGATTTTTTCTGGCACATGCAGCCTGCTCTCCTCACAGAACCAGTGGTGAAGGGCTTTGAGCAGAGCCTACTCACACTGACAGCACCCAGGGCTGCAGTGCCAGCCCCTGACCTTACCTAGGTGGGAAGTCAGCAAATGCATTTAATACCTTTAAATTCAACCAGTACTTAATTATGAAATGATTCAGCTTAAAAGAATTTTTCATTCTAGGAAAAAAATTCTAAATATTAATTCAATGAGTTAACGACTAATGTGATCTGCATAATTTCAATGCATTTGACAGAACTGCACCACTTTAGATTAACTAAAAAGCTGGATTTAAAATGCTGCCCTTTACTTTGATTAACTACCTGGCAAGCAATTCACTCATGCTTAATTTATCCAGGATACAAAATCTTTGCTGTTCTCCAGTATTAGCAGAAGCTTTACCCTCTTAATTATATAAAATAATACAATGAGGTAGTGACTAACCAGGGAGAATAATGAGAAAGACAGTCACTGAGCTTTAGATCATCAGCACAAAAATTAAATCTCCATATTTTCTGTGAAGATACAGCTCCAGGAATTTATTCAACACTGCCATCTAAACTTCTCAAAAGAGAAATACATTTTTTCAAAAGAAAATCTTAGTGATAGACAAGTAAAGCCTAATATTTTGCCTAAATTTGCATCAGAGAGTACTAAAATGTTTACCAGCAACATTAACCTTCAGATTATAGAATCTTACCTTCTCCTGTGCAGTACTGCAATTTCTGCCCCTTTCTCTCATTTCTCTAAAAGGATTGCCATTACAAGGAATGACTAAATTAAACTACTTGTTTCAGAATTTCTCCTAAAAGATAAAAACACTCTTGGAGAAGCCTCTGAGAGCAGTTGGATAGACTGAAAAGAACTAGAGTTGAATTATGTAGACCCTACATATAAATCCTTTTGTGCACATTACTATCTTTTTCACTTTATGGACATGATTGTTTCTTAAAATACTTGTTCAGAAATATGTAGAATAAATGAAATTTCTAACACAAAGTTACCATTTCCACTGTACCTTTGCCAAAAGCACTGGTTGATCCCCAGTATGTTTTGTTAAAAGTTGTGGCTTATCTGCCCTTTCTAAGCAAGTTTTGGGCCAGTGGCAAACTGAGAATGACTCTGCAGTCTGATGATTACTTCAGAAGTACAGTCTAAGAAATGTTTCCCTTTATACATAAACTGGAACAAGGGGAAGAACTGAGATGTGTGATTATTTCCAGAACATTCTCTGCATCAGACATTAGATATTGTCAGGAGAAATGGAAGATCCACACCCAAATCCCCACTCCACATTAACCCAGGGCAGGTCAGTTCTCATCTGTTTCCCAGGGCACCACTCTACAGAGGTGTTTTACCACCATTATAAAGAGCCTCAGATCAGAGGTACAAGGTGAAACTTGGTACATCTCAGGTATGGGTTATCAAGTAATTACAAAAGTACACAGAAAAAGATTGATAGGTACTTCACCAGAAAAATCTTCAACGCTGAGGGACAACTGCCCACATGGTCAGTCAAGAGCTTTGTGAATGCTAGTGACATTTAAATACTGACATCTAAAAGAAGATTTAGTGCCTATTTGTTCCTGCAAATCAACCTTAATAGGCCTTTTCCCATTCTAGGCTTTCAAAAAGAAAAGATTAATTGACCACCAATAGTATTCTTTATCTTCCTGGCAAACTCTTGCTGGATACAAAACGTATCTAATCATGTCAATTCATTTTCTTCTGTGTTGAAATGAAACATGAAATATCATATACTTCCAGGCTGGAAAGCTTCCCTCATTTTTGATAGTGGAATCATTTTAGGCAACTGAACTTCCAGACAGAGGAGTGAAATTGCCAAGGGATGGCTGCAGGAGGAATTTGCACACAATTCATTATTACTCCTTGCTTTCTAGAAATTTAGCCCTTCTTACAGTCTACCCTGGATTTTTTTCTTTTGTTCCTTCAGAGAGAAATGAGTCAGAAAGTTGAATAGTTCAGCAGAAAATCTTTGAAAGACACTGACCTTAGAAACAAAACCCAATGTACTCTCAGTGGACAATATTCTGATGGTTATAAAACCACTCCTGTAAAGCTGCTGGAAGATAATTTAGAATTGTGCCATTTAAAATACAGCCACTCTAATAATTCTCTTCAGCTTATATCCCACAGGATCAGTTCTCTGAAGATGCACTAGCAAGTCTGTATTACTGCATCCTTACTGCTGGCAGGTTTTACATGCACATGTAAAAAAAAAAAAGACTGTAGAGACATTTACTCATAATTTTGCTATTAGCAGAGGTTTGATAATTGTACAAACTCATCTAACAAGAAATTCACCCACCACAGTTCACAAATCATTGTTAGAGGAGACTGTTGCTTCAGGACCACCCAGCAAATAGGTCAGTCCTACCCTCCTGCTGTACTGCACCTACCTGGCTTCCCACCAGCTGTTAATGAAAGAGTCTCAAGATTCTGTCAAAAATGCATCAGGCCAACTGTCACCTGAAGGTACAACATTTGTGCACTCCACCAAACACTATCGAAAATATCCTATAGGGAAAGGCACTCCTCAAATAGTCTTACAGAGATTTAACCTTAGGTTTCTATGTTGAATAAATTCCCTAATACTGCCTTGCGCTGGAATGCTCAGTATCGCCAAAGAACTTTCCTGAGAAGAAGTTAATTTCCTGCATAATACACATCACCATTGCTCGATTCTGTTGTCTGCCTCCTTCTTCAGCTAGAGAAAGCTGTCCTGACTCAGTGTAAATATGGCATCACGAGGACTCAATGAGTTTGTCAGATACAGCATGCTCAATAACTATATTTCTAAATTAAAAAATTAATAGACTGGAAGCAGAGATATTATCAACTTACACCTAGCACAGTAACTTAAGCCACTTCAAACAAAATTCTACTCCCTTAAATTTCCTTACTCTCACTTTTCTGACAGTACTGACACTGCTGCAAGAAGTGTAATACCATATATAGAGTGTAACTGCTCATTTTATCTATATTTTGGTAAAGGGTGCTTGCATTTGAAAGTTACATGAAATAAGGCTTTGCAATACCTTGAGAGAACAAGTGTAAGAATGCCTGAGAACACAAGGCTAGATGCAGACTGTACGAAATATCCACTGATGTTTCCTGGCCTAATCAGAGAAACCTCCCTTCCTGATGTGAATATCCAGGTGTCTTGGTTTGAAAGACAGGTGTCTGCTAGGGAAAGCAGGGCACTCCCTTGGAATGGAGAATGTAAACCCCTTCCCACTGAATTAGTATAATTTTGAAATTAAAGAGCTCTCAGGCAAAGATATGGGGATAGGAATAACAGTTCTTTACTAGTATGTATAACAAGGCAAACAAAACAACTATGGAATTAATAACAAACAGTATTGGGAGTCAATAAGTCAGGGGTGTCTCTGAATCCTTCAGAGAGAGATCAGAGTGCATGGGTTGAACTAAAGCCTTTGGATGGACTGAAGTATGTTAAGCCTCTCACACATGAGGCAGAGGTGAAAGTTTAGGTTTTAACATAAGTGGGCAAGCAAGTAAGTAGATGGAACAAGTAAGTGAGAAGATGGAATGAGTAAGTGAATAGATGGAGTGAGTAAGTAAGTAAATGGAATGAGTTTTAAGTGCTTTTAGTAAGTAAAAGGTCTTAGATGGCTGAGAAATAGTACATGTTCTAATGAAGGTTGAAAAACATGCTAGTGTTTCCTTCGAGGCTCCAAGAACCTAGCTTCAGGGGATAGGGGATAGGAATAATAGTTCTTTACTACAACAAAACAAACAAAACCACAACTATGGAATTAATAGCAAACAGAACCAGGAACCCAGTAGCACTCCTCTTGGCCCTGGGCTCTTTTCCCTTTGGTGCAGTTCCCGTCAGAGCCGGAAGGGGGCGCTGGCAGCTCCCGGTGGACAGGGCAGGTGCAATGATTCCTCCAGGCCTACAGGGGGCGCTGTGGCATGGGCTCAGGGAGCATGCGGCAATGGTGGCTGTGTCCCAGACTGGAAGGGATGGAAAAGAGGGGCTTTGCTTCAGGAACCCTGGGGCAGTGTTGGCCCTGGTGCTCCAGCAGGACTCTTATAAACAGCATGATGAAATGGAAGGACGTCCTGGCAGGGCAGGGGTGCAGGGTCCAACAGGAAAAAAAGAGGAAGCCACCAGATGGGCTATGGCAGGGGCAGCAGCGACCTTCTTCCTCCAAAGCCAAGAGTGAGTGAGAGCTAGCAACTGTCCCCACTCTCCTTTTACTTGCTTGTAATCTCGCAATGTCTCTGTCCCTCCCACCGAGAGAATCTCCCAAAAACCAGAGGGGTTCCCCCTCCCCTATCTCAATAGTCATCAGTGCTTCTTTAGCAAGTCAATGGGAAAAATTCCACAGGCAACAGATAAAAGAAAAACCAACCCCCAAATTTTTCCCATACCAACATGTTACATCAAATTTAAACCTTTAAATTATGTACATACATGCAGTACCTTAATTATATGCATATATACATGCAGATATCGATACAGACATAGTATCATGGATAGTTCACCCCAAAACAAAGTCCCCTTCGGGTACATAACAAGTTGGTCCCTGAGTGAAGACAGCTCCATGGATGGAATTGTCTTTTCTGGAGGCAGGATTCACCCAAACAGTTTTTCCCAGCACACCTCTCGTGTACCACTGAAACCTTATCTCCATCTGTTGGTCCCAAGGGCTCCGACTGGGCAGGGCCTGCTCGATTAGTGGAACCTTGGCTGTTCAATAACCATGTGGCCTTTGCTGAATTAATCTCGCAGTTCTTGAAAGTCCCTCACCCAGTGCCCTCAAGGCAGTGTTTTGCAGGCCATTGCATCATTCAACCTTCCCAGCTGGTGGTACATGGTACATCCACTCAATGCCATGTTCTCTAGCCCAGGTGCTTATAAGGCTATTCTTGAAATTCGTCTCGTTGTCTGACTCAGTTCTCTCAGGGGTACCATGCCTCCAAAGGACTTGCTTTTCAAGGCCTAGGATGGTGTTATGGGCTGTAGCATGAGACATCTAACCATCCAGTGGTGGCTTCCACAATGGTCAGTACATAGCGCTTGCCCTGGCGGGTTTGAGGCAGTGTGATGTAGTCAATCTGCCAGGCCTCCCCATACTTATATTTGGCCCATCGCCCCCCATACCAGAGGGGCTTCACCCGCTTGGCTTGCTTGATGGCAGCGCATGTCTCACAGTCATGGATAACCTGAGAAAATACTCTCCATGGTTAGATCCACCCCTTGGTCTTGTGCCCACTTATAGGTGGCATCTCTGCCCTGATGACCTGAGGCATCATGGGCCCATCGAGCCAGGAATAACTCTCCCTTGTGTTGTCAATCTAAGTCTATCTGTGACACTTCTTATTTTTACAGCTTGATCTACATGCTTGTTATTTTGGTGCTCCTCATTAGCCCAACTCTTGGGGACATGGGCACCTACATAACGGACTTTCACAGGTAGCTTCTCTACGCAAGTATCTTTCCATTCCTCAGCAGCCCAGACTGGTTTTCCCCTACATTGCCAATTAGCCTTTTTCCACCTTTCCAGCCATCCCCACAGTGCACTGACAATACCATCCATTAATCAGTATAAAGGTAGAGCTTTGACACCTCTATTTCAGCAATGTCCAGGGCCAGCTGAACAGCTTTGAGTTCAGCAAGTTGACTCGATCCACCTTCTCCTTCGGTAGCTTGTGCAACCTGTCGTGTGGGGCTCCATACGGCTGCTTTCCACTTCCGGTTCATCCCCGCGATGCGACAGGAACCATCGGTGAAAAGAGCATAGCGTGTTTCATCTGCTGGTAGTTGGTTATACAGTGGGGCTTCTTCAGCCTGGGTCACTTGCTCGTCTTTGTCAGTGAGACCAAAATTTTCACCTTCCACCCTCTTTAACATCGGCTCCAGAATCCCAGAGGTCACCCTTGAGTCTCTCCAGGCACCTTCTGCCAAAGGCTCCAGGACAGACCATGGCTCCCAGAGGTAGAATAGAGCACATTCCTCACTTCTGGTTCCATCCTGACTGGGACAAGGGCTACCACATGAGTGATCTCCTACTTGATATGAGCAAAGGCTTGTTGCTGTTCAGGGCCCCAGTGGACCTTCTTGCAGGTTCTTCTTGCAGGTTACCAGGTAGAGAGGGCTCACAATCTGACTGTACTCAGGAATGTGCATTCTCCAAAAGCCTTTGGTGCCTAGGAAAGCTTGTATTTCCTTCTTGCTGGTTGGTGGAGACATTTTTGTGATCCTATTGAGGACCTCAGTGGGAATCTGAAGCTTTCCATCTTGCCACTTTACTCCCAGGAACTGGATCTCCTGGGTATGTCCCCTGACTTTGCTTTTCTTGATGGTGAAACCGGCTCCCAGCAGAATCTGGATAATCCTGTTTCCCTTCTCAAATCCCTCCATTGCCGAGTTCCCCCACACAATGATGTCATCGATGTATTGCAGATGTTCTAGAGCTTCACCCGTTTCCAGGGTAGCCTGGATCAGTTCATGGCAGATGGTGGAGATGTGTTTCCACCCCTGGGGTAGTCAGTTCCAGGTGTTCTGCACACCCCTCCAGGTGAAAGCAAACTGAGGTGTGCATTCTGCTGCCAGAGGAATGGAGAAAAATGCATTGGCAATGTCAATGGTGGCATACCACTGAGGTGAATCCCTTTTTCTTCTCCGGTAGCCTGGCTTGCTCTGGACCAGAGAGGAGTGGGAAATCCTCATAGACAAAAGCAAAAACCAAAGAAGGCTCTTTTCTCTTGTGGGAAGGTGATCCACAGTTTATTCTGTTGTGCACATGGTGAAAGGTGAAAAGGAGAGAGAGGGAAGATGGCAGGCACTTTTACACTCAGGAAAAAGGGGAGGGGAGGAACAGACCTGCGACCAATGGGACACCGCTGACAGGGAGCAGCTAAGGGAGGGCTGAACCAACTTCACAAGCTCTGGGGGATACAGTGCAAACCATTTTCTCAGTGCAATATAAAACCATGAACAGTGCAACTTATGAAACAAATAGTGCAATACGACATCTCCCCCTTTTTTGTTAAATAAAATTAAAAGAAAGGCGTCGGGCTTATTCTGATTCAGAATATGGATCTTCCCACCACTTATGATTTGTGGGCAAGTTAGACTGTTTATAGTTTGCTAACTCCATGTAGTTGACTTCTGAGGTAGCAGAAATTAAGCCATTGATTGCTTTGAAAATTAACCAATGTGGAATTCCGAATGTCAACACTATAAGGAAAAGAAAAAAACGACAGAATTATTTTAACTATTGAAGTCCACCACCCTGTGAGTCCCCAGCCTGTGAACAGTTCACTGAACCAATCCTCAGATTCTTGCTTCACTTGTCCAATCAAGATTTTCATGTCTTGGAGGGCTCCATGGATGTTGGGAGCCTTTGAGGTCAGGTTCATGCAACAAAGTCCTTCAAATTCCTGGCATTCATGTCCATGCAGCAGCAGAAGGAAGTCTATGGCTACATGATTTTGGAGTATGGCCTGCCTGGTAATTTCCTCATCTTCTAGGAGGGAGTTGATGGCAGTGAATGTTAAGTTTGCCTGTTTGACCACCCAGCACCCTAGGTGGCCCAATTCACCCAGAGCTTTGGCTACTGCAACACATGGAAGGAACAAGGAAGCAGCAATTCTTTTTGACTTGGCCCAATGAAAAATTTCTGAATCACAATTTGGGTCCAGTTGGTCAGCACTTCTCTTTTGAATTTTGTTGGCCGAATTGTTTTTGCATGTCCATTCGCCAATCAAGGTTTGGTTGGGTACTAATAGGGATAAGTGCCCAGTGGTACATGGCCTTCCTAAAAGCCAAGAAGGGATTCCTGCCCATGCCTGATCTCCGCGAATTAAGAACAGATCCTTAGGGAGGCTTTTGGGACTTGAATGGTATGGGTTGTCTGCTGCAACATGACTCAGAATATTACACCACTTTTTGGTGGTGAATTCATCTTGATATTGAGTATGTTGTGAAATGCTTTGGTGCTAGATAACGGGCTGAAGGTAAAGTGAATGCAGTATGGTGCCCTGGAGGAACGCAATAGCTCTAAATCTTGAGGTTCCTGAGCAGCTGGGCAAATTTGGCAACCACTCCTCCACGGGGTTCTTAATCATTACAGCTCGCCACCTACAATTTTGGCGTTGTTGGATGCTGTGTGACTTCGGACCTAGGTTAGGCATAGGTGTGTCAAAGCTGACTGGATATTCTCCAGCCTGCAATGCAATCCCTACCAGGCAGGTAAACATAGGATCTTTTGCTGCTGCAATGGACAGGCATATATTTTCTTCTTGGAGTGTCTGTGCCAGGGTCACCCAGATATTTGGCGTGGCTGAGGGACAATCCACACAGCTGTCAGACTGCTCAGCACTAACTATGCTTGACGCAGGATGACGACTTGGATAGGGCTCATCACGAGGTTGGGTGGGAGGTAGATTTTTTCTAAAAAGCAATAACAAACATTTAAAGCATATTAAAAGTCAGGGTGTCTGCCGAAATAGAACCAGATCTCAAGAAGGTTTTCTGTCATCCTTCTGGTGGAGCCTTCTTTTTTCTCATCCCCTTCTGCTAGAGCTGGATTTTTGGGGACTAAAGGTTTTACCCACTTTTGGGGTATCCAACGTGACCCTGAAGGGGTGAATACGCCCGTGTAGCCACGCCCCCAGGTAAGAAGTTCATAAGGGCCCTTGGTCTCCAAAGTTTCTGGGTCCCTTATTAGGACAAGTGAACGCTGGGACAACTTAAACTAATCGCTGTTGTTAAAGTGATGTACCACCTGAGGACTCATATTTTCAAATGAACAATTTGGAAAATTAATGGTAAACATGGCTTTGCAGAGCTTTTGTTGTGGTGACATCCACACTGTTGAACTGCTCTGTCTAGCCGGGACTTGCTTGAGCGTCTGATTGGCTCGCTCTACTACACCTTGGCCTGTGGGGGAGTGGGGGGATGCTGGTTTTATGTTCCACTCCCCACTGCTGGACAAACTCTAGGAATTCCTTGGATGTATACACTGGGCCAGTATCGGTCTTAATTTCCCTAGGGACCCCCAACACTGAAAAGGCTGCACTAGGTGTTGTTTGGCATGCACAGCCCTTTCTCCTGCATGGGCAGAGGCATAAACTGCACCTGAATATGTGTCAATGCTTACATGCACATATTTGAGGCAACCAAAACTGGGAATGTGTGTGATGTCTGTCTGCCACACCTCACAGCTCCCAAGGCCTCGGGGGTTAACCCCAACACCCAGTGATGGCATGGCCTGGAGCTGGCAACTGGGACAGGTAGCCACAATGACCCGGGCCTGACTCCGTGTTAGTTGGAACTGACGGATCAGACCTGGCACATTCTTATGGTATTGCTGGTGACTCAGCTTTGCCTGTTGAAAGGTGTCCGGGAGGTGTGCCTTCTCAGCTGGGGCAGCAAGGGAGTCTGCTTTATGATTCCCTTCTGCGATTTCACCTGGCAAATCGGTGTGTGACCTCATATAGTGTCTTGGTTTAATTTTGACTTTTCCCGGCCAATGCACCAAATTAATGTCTTCGGTTTGAGTTGCCAATTTAAATAAACTTATTTCTGTCTGTTGTGAGACAGAACCAGGAGCAAAAGAGCAAAGCAGGCTTAAAACTTGAAAGAGAATAGAAGAAAATTTATTAATTACACAAACAAAAAAAAAGGGGGGGAAGGGAGAAAAAAAAAATTCAGAATAAGATTTTCCAGATCACTCCGTCCCTCCCTCTCCCAATCTTCATAACAACAAAACAAACATATAACAAATACTTCGGTCAGTGCCCAATTTAGTCTTTCTCTGTTCACTTCTGGAGAGAGAAGCCTCTTCTTGTTGAAGTTGTAGGGATTTTTTCCCACAAGAAGAAAAAAAAAAGTTCTCTTGTGGTTTTATCTTTCACGATTTGCATCCGCCCAGGAATCTGCAACCGTGACGCTCCTCCCAATTCCACAGCCGTCCCAAAGTTGTAGATGTGGGTCATGTCTGTTCCATGGGGTATTACTTTTAAGAATGAAATGTTCGACAGCAACGATTCTCTCTGTCTCCTTTCTCTCTGCTCAGGCTTCATCTTCAGAAAACTGAAATCCCCTTCTTTTCTCAGGGCAGAAATTCTCAACACAGGCGTTTTTTAGTCAAATCATCTATTAAAAGGAACATTTCCATCCCCCCATGTCTCTTTCCATAGTTTATAGGAATATTCAGTACATCAGTTCATTCCTACAATTTCCCAAAAAGATTTTCAGCCATTTCAGCATCTTCTCATTCTCCTTCCATCTAAAAAAAAAAACCTTAGCTCTTACATCACTGACTTTGGAAATCTTCTTATTCCCTTTCATATTCAAAGGAAAGGCTGGAGGCTTTGCAAATCTTATCTGAACACTAAAGAGTTAAAGTTTAACACAACTACAAAAGTTGGGCCAGGCTCAGGCCGCGCTGGGGTGGGGGGTGGCTGAGGTGTTAATCGGCCTTTCTGGGGCTGGGCTGCAGCCCCGCATGGCTCATGGCCACCCGGGCAGGCCTGGCCCGGCCGGCAGCATAAAGAGTCAGCCTTCCCCCATGCCAGAGCAGCAGGCCGGTGGAGGAAAAAGCCGTGAAGGTCTTATCACACAACTTTTCCTCACCCCGGCCATCGGCCATCGGGTCCCCTCGTTGGCAAACGGGGCCCAAGTGGCCTCCCGAGCCTCCCCCCCCGCATGGGGGAGGGGGAAGCTTGGGTTGGTGTTACCTGCTCAGCCCCAGAAAGACAAAGAGACCCAGTTCTGGATTACCTCCTTCAAAATGTGTGTGCACGGAGCGAACTAACTTTCTCTAATTGGCTGTTACAGGTATCCCAATCCCCACAGAGGAAATTCCCTTAGGAAGAACCTCTTCTGAGTTTCTTCCTCCTAAATCAACCTATCACACATACATCATATAGAATGGATGCTCTCAATATGAAACTAAATAAATTAGTTTTGAGAGCAACCTGAAGAGATGCTTGTTCATAATGTCTCAGAGAACTGCCTGCTCTGCCCTGGACACTACCCCCGCCACGTAGGCTGAGTTGGTTACCAAATTAAAAATTGCCTCCAAGAACTTCTCAAAGGCCCTCAGTACTGTGGCCAGTTCAGCGACCTGGGGTGACTCCTCCACAAACTCAACATCAGCTTCCCAATGCTGAGTCTGGGGATTTCTCCAAGTCATCACTGACTTGTGGGATGCCCCAGACACATCAGTGAACACTGTGAGAGCTTAGAGCGGCCTACAGCTCCTTTTCTCATGAGGAATGAGGTGGAATTCCTCATTAAACAGCTTGTGTGATGGGGTGCGACTGATATTTGTCCACTGTTGCTGTCCAGAGATAAGTGGAGGTTGGCATTGCTCTGGAGAAGGTGCTCAAACATCTCCTTCGTCAACTTCTCGGGAGTTTTTCCCCTCCTCAGAAAGTTTAACCGGGAGGTAAATGCACACAAAGTCACAACCAGCCAGCTCATGCAGTCTTACCCAGGCTTTCCTGATCAGCTGAGCCATCAGCTCTTGTGGCTTGGTGATAGTCTTGGATCATTTACGGGAGAGGAAAACTCACTCTATGATTAAGAGTGGATCTTTCTGCCCTTTGATCCATTAGAATATTAAACCATGCAAGTGTGGCAGTTTTCCCAGGGCAATGAATTTGAAAGGCAGCACAGGCTGATAACGATGAGCCTGCCTCTCGAACAAAGCATTCTGTGCTTTTTGGATTGTGGCTTTTGCCTCTGGGGTCAGTTCCCTGAAGAAACCAGCTCCCTCTCCCCCTTCAATAAATTGAGGAGGGGGCTTAGATACTCATTGGTGAGGCCCAAACAGGGCCTCCATCCCCACACAGGGAATGGAGATCTGCAGGGTTTTGGGATCACTAATGATTTCCAATTTCTGCAGAACAATGGTCCACACAGTGATCTCCAAGCCCAAGTACTTCCAAGGTGGCATCCTTTGGACCTTGTCTTCCTGCAGTTGGAATCCAGCAGACGTTAAAACTTGAACCACTAGGTCAAGTGTGTGTTGGAGTCTAGAGTCTTCGGGGGTGCACACAAGCACATCATCCATGTAGTGGAGGATGATGGCCTCTCTTTTTTGGGCATGCATCAGGGACAGCAATGAGGCCACATACCACTGGCAGATGGAAGGACTGCACTTCATGCCTTGCAGCAATACTCTCCAGTGGTAGCGCTTCACTGGGGCTCCTTGATTGATGGTAGGAACCGAGAAGGCAAACTGTGGGGCATCTTCTGGGTGGAGGGGAATTTGGAAGAAACAGTCCTTGATGTCCAGGACAGCCAATTGCCAATTTCGGGGAAGCATTGTTGGGGAAGGCATCCCAGGTTGCAGGGACCCCATGTCCTCATTTACTTTGTTTATTTCCTGGAGATCATGTAGGAGCTGCCACTTATCCTTCCCTGGCTTCTTAATCATGAAGACCGGGAAATTCCAGGGGCTAGTTGTCTCTTCTATGTGGCCTTTAGTCAATTACTCCTCCACAAGCTCCTCGAGCACCCTAAGCTTTTCCTTACTTAGTGGCCACTGACCTACTCATCTTGGAGTGTCATCCAGCCACATTAACTTGTGGGTAGGGTGCTCCATAGCGTCCACCTTTAAAAATCCTGGAAAGTCTTAGGGATAACTAATTTGACCCCCCACTGGGACATGGCGTCTCTCCCCCACTGGGGACACTTGTAGTCAGTGACAAACAGACAGACACTGGCCAATTTTCTGTCCGGCCCTTCAATTTGCATGATGCTTTTTGAGATTTTTGTGAATTTGGCCCCTCATACACCCTGGATTTTGCCAGCCATGGGTTGCAATTCCCATTGTGACGGCCACACCCTCTGAGGTATGATTGTCGCATCTGCCCCCATGTCAAGCAACCCTTCCACGTGGAGATGGTCTCATCCATGGGTTAGGTTGCATCCCATAGAGGGTTTGTCCTCCCCAACCACTTCTGCCCAGTAGACTTCAGGTGCTTTTTCATCTACTGGGACCTCTGCTGGAATGGGAACAGCCTGAGCAAGGATTTGTCCCATGGCCAAATAGAAGGGTGGCTGAGGGCAGTGCACCAGGAGAGTGAGGTGAGTTATGCCTCCTTTGATGGTCATGGGAGCCACCTCAATCTCTAGGGGTGTGTGTGCAGTGTCCCCGATAACAAAATACTCACTGCTGTCCAGTCCCGTGTGGTTTATCGTCACGTCCTATGAGTTATCTGGCAGGTCCACTACAATGACCATCCAACCAGTAGATCTGAAAAGAAAAGCTTTGGTAGTCATGAGCCTTAAACGCCCGTGAGGCTGCCAAAATTTGTTAAGTAAACATTTGTCATTTTATTTTCCAGCTGTCCTGTATCCTGTTTCCCTTCTTCTCCCTTTTTAGTTAAGGGAGAGACTTTCCCCAGTGTGAAGCCCTTCCCCCTTTTTAAGAGAGAGGCTTTCCCCACTGTGGAGCCCGCTGTATTTATATTCTGGCGCTGGGCGAGTCTGTGCTCAGGTCTTAGTGTTTTTCTTTGTTGGTGTCTCCTTCTCTTTGATTCTTCTTCCTGTGTTGTTGGCTTTCAAGACAGTCTCTGGCAAAGTGTCCTGGCTTCTTGTACTGGAAGCAGATGGCATGTTGGAGCTGCTCTGGTGACATCGATTGCCTCTTCATTCCTGATGTTACAGCTGCTGCAGTCTTTGGGTCTGCCAGTCCCAGCTTCCTCTCTGGTGCACTGTCCTGGTTTAGGGCGAATTTGGGGAAAAACCTCCGGAAGGAGCCCCCAGACAGCAAATCCCACAACTCCTCCCCCCCCCACCACTGGGTTCGGGAAAAATTTCCTCAGAGAAGAGTGGGAAAAAAGACCTGTTTATTTAACAAGCAAAACACTCCCCAGCACAGGGAAACAACAACACCAGCTGACAAAAAACTCTTTCACCATTCTGAAGGGATGGCAATCTCAGTCTCTCCGGCGAGTGGTCGCCCAGTTATCAGTCTCCGGCGCTGGGGAATGACTACTGCAGGTGACAGAGTGTAGACTCCCGGTGTTTCTTGGGGTTTCCCAGGTCCCCGTCCAGAACAGGTCCAGATGGTATCCAGGAGAGGGAGGGGACGGGGTGGAAAAGAAAACAGTCCAGGGGAAAAGTTGGACTGCCTAGCTGAACTAACTAACAAGCAAAAGCAAGGGCAAAGCGAAGGAAAGAAAAAGAGGCAGAAGCAAGCAAGAAGGTAAGCAAGCAAGCAAGCAGGCAGGCAAGCAAGCAAGCAAGCAAGCAAGCAAGCAGAGCCAAAACCTCTCCTAAGCATAGACCATGGGGGAGGTGAGCCGGCTGATAACAAGACAAAACAAAGCTTCACTTTCAGAGTCAGTCCTGTAAGCACAGGACATAATACCAAACATAATCAGAACACACGATTGGAGATACAAACACCATAACATCACCCTAGGACATGCACAGAGGACTTCTGCTTTCTTAGCACAGGCTTCGATCATCTGTGTTAGTGTGGGTGGAGGATCGATAGGCAGACTTAGGATTACCCTATGGCAGGCGTCGTTGACATTTCTCTGAGCCGTCTCTTTATTAGTTCTGCCTGTGCCACAGGATCATTAACTTGTCTTTCCATCTGTTCACGAAGCTGGTCCAAAAACTGCAGAAAGGGCTCAGAGGCAAACTGTTTAATATTAATATAACTGCCCATAGTTTCAACCATTGGTAACTGGATAAAAACCTTTTCTGCCACCCCACAGATTTTATCCAGTTTGGGTAACACCTGAGCTTGGTCCTTGGGGTTAGCCCACTCCCCTTCACAGCACAGATGTTCATAAGTGATGTTATTCCCATCAGCATCTGTTGTACCCTGGGTGTTCTGCTTAAGTTCCCCCAGAAGTGCCTTCAGAGATCGCTTCCAAGTATTTTCCCAGAGATCAAACTCTGAGGGGGTTAGCAGACACTGGAAGAGATCTCAGAGGTCAGCTGGGACTAATTCATGGGATGTTAGGGTAGCTTTCAACATTCCCTTAAAGATCCCATTGCTTTGGCCAAACATCCTTTGGGTCTTACAAATTTCCTTTTTGTTTTGGTAGGAGAAAGGCTGATAGGTTCTAATTCCATTTCTCTTACCAGTATATATGACAGGGGCAGCTGAGGGTATGGCTTCTTCTACCTGGCTTTGATCCCCAGGATACCTCCCCCTGGGATCCACCCCCCTCCCCCACCACCGTGGGGACCAGGAAGGGGCCTACCCGCTCCCCCGCAGGAATGGGGAGGCAGCTCTATTCCCACCCTGTGGAAAAAAGGAGGCACCCCCCCAACATGGGAATCAGTAAGCGGGGCACTGCATTACCCCCCCCCACCCCCGCATCAACTGGGAGGAGGTCCACCTCCCCCTGCACTGGGATCGAGAAAGGGTCCACCCCACTCCCCACTGGGACCGGGTGGCACACCAACCCCCCTGCACGGAAGATGGGGAGGCAGGTCCCTCACCCCCTCACCATGGGGACCAAGAGGCAGGGCATCGCACCGCCCCGCCCCCACGAGGGAACCTGGAGAAGTCCCTCCCCCCCCCCATCTGCATGGCAATTGGGAGGCAACCCGCCCCCCCACCCCCCGTGGGAACTGGGAGGTGGAGCACCACACCCCCCACCCCTGTTTCTGTGGCAGCCCAGAGGCGAGGCATGGGAAATTGGAAAATGAGAGGAAGTGGAGCCACCTGGGAGGGAGGGGCAACCATGGGAACCAGGATTGCAACATATGGGGGTGAAGTTGCAGGATGATGTCATGCAGGGTGGGAACATGGAGGAGGGAGGGGGAGTGTCCAAAGGGATGAAAGGGTTATGAGAGGGGAAGGGGTTGGGGCGGGGACAAGTGGGTAAAAGGGATTGTGGGAAGCAGAAAGGTAGGATGGAGAATTGGCCACATGGTTGCCCCCATTTTGGATCCCCCATCATGCAGTCACTGGCATGTGGGTAGAAGGGTTCAACTTTACGCTGAAGCCGGGATGTAGGAACAGGGGTAGAGGGGTGGAGGGAAGGCACTCTGTTAGTCTGTGGAAAACTGCCAGAGTTAGGGTGCTGGGCAGGAGGTGGGGCACCAGGGAAGCTGCAGCTCTGCTGGGTTCCCTGTGTTTCTCAAGGTGCCCCTCGCATCTCGTCCAGCTTAGGGGCTAAGGGTTTGGGAGGAGGGTTAGGGAAAACCAGGGTTGTTTACTGCGGCTGTCTCTTTATTTCCCTTTTATCAATTATTTTTGGATTAAAATGAACAAAGAAAAAGAAATTGATTCTGTTTTGTCTCCCTGTTCTACTTTGAGAGTTAAGACGTTTCCAATTTTATCCCATGAAGAGACAGAATCTACATTTTGCAGAGTATCTTGAGAAAAAATGAAGAGATAACCAGCAAAAAAATAGCTTTAACTGTTTCTTAGACATGGTAACATTCTCACTTTTTAAGATATCCCGAACTTCAGAATATATGCTTCTTTGCTGCATAGAAAGTTTACAGCCCATTTTAACGTTAAAAGCAATCTACGCAAATGAATTACCTCTCTTTGCAATACCAGGGCAGGGATGGGTCTGCCACCTTGCCCTCCTTGCATGACGCTGGGGTAGGAGGAGAAACCATACCAACACACCGTGAGCCTTTTAAACTGCTGCTGGCAAAAGCCATGATGCTGCTGCTTGCGATATTGGTGCTGCTGCACGCCACCCACACCGCTTCGCACCGCTTTTCCGACTCTCCCGCGGGACCTGCCCGGCTGCTCTGCCACCCATGACAACCTCTCCGCTCGCACCACCACGTTCACTCCATCTGCCCTGTGCTGCCCATGCACTGGGTTGCCCAGTTGCACTGCCATATGCTGGCTCTGTGCCACCATGGTTGCTGTCCTGGCGCAGCACCAAGCCATCTTTGCCCCCCACGCTGTGCCACCTTTGTTCCCTGTGCCACTCCGGCCATGTGGTGCCTCACCTAACTTGCAGAGCTGCCCCGGGATCCCTGCGAAATTTGAGTGGTACCTACTCCTCTCCTAGGGGCCTTGCCTGGCTGTCACTGGCAGATGGTGGAGCTGTGTTTCCACCCCTGGGGCAGTCAGTTCCAGGTGTTCTGCACGCCCCTCCAGGTGAAAACAAACTGAGGTGTGCATTCTGCTGCCAGAGGAATGGAGAAAAATGCATTGGCAATGTCAATGGTGGCATACCACTGAGGTGAATCCCTTTTTCTTCTCCGGTAGCCTGGCTTGCTCTGGACCAGAGAGGAGTGGGAAATCCTCATAGACAAAGGCAAAAAAAAGAAGGCTCTTTTCTCTCGTGGGAAGGTGATCCACAGTTTATTGTGTTGCGCACATGGTGAAAGGAGAAAAAGAGAGGGAAGATGGCAGGCACTTTTACACTCAGGGAAATGGGGAGGGGAGGAACAGACCCAATACTAATGGGAAACCGCCGACAGGGAGGGGCTAAGAGAGGGCTGAAGCAATTTCACAAGCTCTGGGGGATGCAGAGCAAACCATTTTCTCAGTGCAATATAAGTGCAATATAAAACCATGAACAGTGCAACTTACGAAATAAACATTGCAATACAACATACCACTTTCCTGCCTTGGACTTCAGCTCATATTGGAGTTCCAGCATGTCTGGCACGGCAGCACTCAGTGGTGAAGCCAGTTCACTCAATGCACAATAGTCCATTGTCAATCTCCATTCTTTATAAGATTTGTGCACAGGCAAGATGGGGTTGTTGAAGGGTGAATGAGTTTTGCTCACCACTCCTTGGCTCTCCAGTGCATGGATCATCTTGTGGATGTGGATCATGGCATCTCAATTTGCCCAATACTACCAGCGATACAGTGTAGGGGTGGCAATTGGTACTCATTGTTCTTCCACCTTCAGGAGTACCACTACAGATGGGTTTTCTGATAGTCCAGACATGGTATTCAACTGCTTAATGCCCTCTGCCACCACAGCAGCTATTCCAAAAGCCCACCTGAGTCCCTTTGGCTCTTTGTAATAGCCGTTCTGGAGGAAGTCTATGCCCAAAATACACGGAGCATCTGGGCTGGCCATAATAGGATGTTTCTGCCACTCTCTCCCAGTCAGACTCACCTCAGCCCCCAGCAGAGTCAATTCCTGAGATCTCCCCATCAGCCTGGCAATGGAAACAGGTTCTGCCCCCACATGTCCCAATGACATTAAGGTACACTGTGAACCAGTATCAACTAAGGCCTCATATTTCTGTGGCTCTGATATGCCAGGTCATTTGATCCACATCGACCAAAAGACCCGGTTTTCCCATGCTTCTCCCTGGCTAGAGGCAGAGAAGAGAGGCCAAACTTGCCAGAAAGCCCTTTTGTCTTGGTTTGAAAGAAAGGTGTTTATAGGGAAGGAAGAAACCTTCCCTGCATTGGAGAATGTAAACCCCCTCCCTCTGAATTAATATAATTTTGAAATTAAAGAGCTCTCAGGCAAAGATATGAGGACAGGAATAACAGTTCTTTTTTAGTATGTATAACAAGGCAAACAAAACAACAACTATGGAATTAGTAACAAACAAAACCAGGAACCCACTAACAGTTTTCTTGCCCCCAGGCTCTTTCCCCTTTGGTGCAGTTACCATCACAGCTGGCAGGGAGCTCTGGTGGCTCCCAGTGGACAAGGCAGGTGCGATGATCTCTGCAGATTCAGGGGGCACTGTGGCATGGGCTCAGGGAGCACGCGGCAATGGTGGCTGTGTCCCAGACTGGAAGGGATGGAAAAGAGGGGCTTTGCTTCATGTACCCTGGGGCAGTGTCAGTCTTGGTGCTCCAGCAGGACTCTCGTAAACAGCATGCTGAAATGGAAGGACGTCCCGGAAGGGGAGGGGTGCAGGGTCCAACAGGAAAAGAAGAGGAAGCCACCAGATGGGCTATGGCAGTGGCAGCAGCGACCTTCTTCCTCCAAAGCCAAGAGCAAGTGAGACCTAGCAACTGCCCTCACTCTCCTTTTATCTGCTTGTAATCTCACGATGTTTCTGTCCCTCCCTCTGAGAGAATTTCCCCAAAAAACAGAGGGGTTCCCCCTCCCCCTATCTCAATAGTCATCAGTGCCTCTTTAGCAAGTCAATGGGAAAAATTCCACAGGCAACAGATAAAAGAAAAACCAACCCCCAACATTATCCACCCCAAATTTTTCCCATACCAACATGTTGCATCAAATTTAAACCTTTAAATTATATACATACATGCAGTACCTTCATTATATGCATATATACATGCAGATATCGATACATAGTATCATGGATAGTTCACCCCAAAACAAAATCCCCTTGGGGTACTTCCCGGGTTGGTCCTTGAGTGAAGACAACCCCACAGATGAGATTGTCTTTGCTGGAGGCAGAGTTGACACAGTTTTTCCCAGCACACCTCTCATGTGTACCACTGGAACCTTATCTCCATCTGTTGGTCCCAAGGGCTCCGACTGGGCAGGGCCTGCTCAGTTAGTGGAACCTTGGCTGTTCAATAACCATGTGGCCTTTGGTAGATTAATCTTGCAGTATAGAGCATTAGCTACCATCCATGAGTCAGTGTAGGGATAGAGCCTTGGCCACTTCTCTTGTTCAGCAATATCCAAAGCCAACTGGACGGCTTATAGCTCTGCGACTTGACTTGATCCACCTTGTCTCTCGGTAGCTTGTGCAACTTGTCGTGTGGGGCTTCATACTGCTGCTTTCCATTTCCGGTTAGTGCCTACAATTCGGCAGGAACCATTAGTGAAGAGGGCATATCGTCTTTCAGTCTCTGGTAGTTCATTATATGGTGGGGCTTCCTCGGCACGTGACACTTGCTCCTCTTCTTCTTTAGAAGACAATCCAAAAGCCTCACCTTCAGGCCAGTTTGTAATTATTTCCAGAATCCCAGGGCGATTTGGATTTCCAATACGGGCGCGCTGAGTGATGAGGGCAATCCACTTGCTCCATGTGGTGTCAGTGGCATGATGTGTGGAAGGCACCTTTCCCTTGAACATCCAGCCCAGCACTGGTAGTCGAGGTGCCAGGAGGAGTTGTGTTTCTGTGCCAATCACCTCTGAGGCAGCTTGAACTCCTTCATAGGCGGCCAAGATCTCCTTCTCTGTGGGAGTGTAGTTGGCTTCAGATCCTTTGTAGCTTCTGTTCCAGAATCCCAGTGGTCGACCCCGAGTCTCACCAGGCATCTTCTGCCAAAGGCTCCAGGATAGACCATGGTTTCCAGCTACAGAGTAGAACACATTCTTCACCTCTGGTCCCGCCCTGACTGGGCCGAGGGCTACTGCATGAGAGATCTCCTGCCTGATCTGGGCAAAGGCTTGCTGCTGCTCAGGGCCCCAGTGGAAATCGTTCTTCTTGCGGGTGCCGCAAGGTAAAGAGGGCTCACAATCTGACTGTACTCAGGAATGTGCATTCTTCAAAAGCCTATGGCACCTAGGAAAGCTTGTGTTTCCTTCTTGTTGGTAGCAGCACAGCCTCCTGCTGCTCCTGGAAGAAGATACCAAAGAGCACTATGCTGGCTGAACACGGCAGCAAAACCAAGATGCTCTTCCTTGGGCAAAACTTAAGCTACCAAAAAAGCCAGGAAACAGGACACTGCTGCCTTTCCACTGAAGAATATTGATCCAGCTCCACTGATATATGGACATTTGATACAGGAATCCATAACACCTTGTGAAATCAAATCACATCCCCAGATGTTTTCCTGCTTGTGTCCTTAAACATCTCACTTACCTTTCAGTCTTCTGCCAAATGTTTGCAGATGTTTTGCTTCTATCAAAAGTCTTAACATGTTGAGTTCAAATGGCGTGGGATCAGAGACTGAAAAACCCCACACTCTGTGATCTATGTGACAAAAAGCCTTTATTCAGTTTTGACCTCACTTTTTATACTCTTTTCAATGTTCCCGGGCAAGCATCTGTGATTGGCTCAAAGATCATTCTGCTCAGCCCTCTGACCAATAGCTGTCTGCAGCCAGGGCTGGAACTCATTGCATTAAATCCTTGTCTGTCTCTAATCTTGTCCTATCTCTGTTCTTTGGGGGCTGGCCTTTTAAGCCAGGCTGCTTATCCAATCAGTGGTCAGATTAACTGCCCAGTACTGGCCAGCCTATACTGTGACAATTCCCCGTTTCTTTTTTATTAATTTGAAGAAAAAATTTGAAACACAAATGTGCAGCTTGTTCTCTGTAATCTTGCCTGCAAGGGCTCTTTTGCATGCAAAATTATATTAAGAGCATCTATTCAATTGGAATGGGGTTTTACCTAGTTTAATAAATTTGGCTTTTTGGATAGTGATGAGTTGCACATACCAGAAGCTGCAGGGCTTTTGTTCAGGGGCAGTCAGGTGAATTAAACACTTTTGGTTTCACATCTAACAATTTAACTGTTTAACACAGAAATATAACTTAACTCTATAACCATAACACTTTAAACTTTCTTTTGAAATTATAACTTAATATAATGTTCAGTTTAGAACTGTGCAAAATTCCAACTTGATAAAACAATTTGTAAACATTAAAATATTTTGTAAACAAACAACTGTTATTTCAGTCTCTTATAACTTTGTGAGGTAGGTGCAATTTCTGTCATTTACTGTCTTAACCAATGATACATGAGCTCTTAAGGTCTGATAGATGATCCGGGATTCTCACTCAGGCACTTTGCCTGCTTAACAGGCTGGCTGGGTTTTAACTTGTATCTTTTAGAAAAGTTGCAATATTTACTGCCATGAATCCTTTAAATTTAAATTTTTGTTATTGAATTTTATAAGCTCAGTGTTCCAAATTATTGATGTGCTTGATGTATCATTGGAGTAGTGTTGTTTTTATTTAGAAAACTGTTAACATAATTTTCAGCTTGACATGTTACAGGCTCAATGCTTAGTAACTACAGTGTTACAATTCAACATTAAAAAAGAACCACTTAGTTCTAAGTCATTAACTTTTTAAAAAAACAAGAAACCATTTAACTTAAAATCATTTCAAATAAAAACATGTGTATTTCCTTTATTCCTTACTCCCTTTTCATTGTTTTATTTAAGAAACAATACACTAGATAACTTGAAACTGTTTCAATTAGGAACACATGTATATTCTATCCTTTCTCCCCCTTTTTTGTTTTTAGAATTCAAAACAAGAAGCAAAACATACACCTTTAAATTATTTCTATGTGGTGAGAATAATAATTACTGACATGTTATAATCCACTTTTAGTGTTTAATACTGTTGAATAGTTTTCCTTTAAATGATAACTTAGGAGAATCTTTTCCAGATATGATTCTTCATGTTTATCCCAAAGGAAAGCATTTTAGCTCTTGCAAAGCTAAATCAGATAGTAAAAATTATTTCTTCCTCTTTTAAACTCAGAAATATTTGGATTTTATAATTTTTGCTTTTTGTCAGTCAAATTTCAATTTGGCCACAATTGAAAGAGACTGAGAAGGCTTTGATGATACACATTTCTTTTTTCTTAGTTAAAATCCCAACATGGCCAGACTTGAAACTTTAAACTAGGCAAAATTCTTTATTATAATTTAAAACAAACCTTCAATAAACTTTAAACATTGTAAACTAAAGTGACAAGAGGTATATACTTTAGAAATTTTGCAACTGTGATTTGTTAGTGAAATACCTTTTACTAACTGATCCATAGAAATTTGTTTTGTAGAACTCAGAGTAAGCAAGGTTTTAAATTCTTAAGATAGCTGATTGAGTATGATGCTATTGCAATGTATATGAATAAAGTTAGCAAACATTCAACTATGAACTTTAATACGCACTTAAAAATTTGTAGACCACATTTGCAACTCTGATAAAATATTCCTTTGGCAACCGTAAGAAAACAGGTTAACAAGGCAAATATTAACTTAGTAAAACTTGCAAGATATGCAGGCTTTACTAAAATCAAGTTGAAGGTGGATGAAGCAGCTGTTGAGCTCTGCTGAAGGTGAACATTATTGTTTGCATTGCCTGATTGGTATGGCTAGGTTTTTTAATCTGTTCTGGTTTTCCCACCTCTATTATAGGATGATTTGAGGTTACCTGGTCCTCTAGCCTTCTTCTGTAACGCAGGATTTTTGGGACAGCTTGCCTTCCAGTGGCTTTGTTGTCTCTGATTGAGGCTTTCTGCTCTCAGCTTCACTGCAGCCGCAATAGAATCAGCTAACCTCTGTATGTTAGTTGATGTTGTCTCAAGTTTAGCACATGCATTAATTATTTCTTCTAAGGATGGATTTTCTTTGGGTATTGCATTTATGAGTTTTTTTGCAGTCCTCATTCGCATTATCTCGTGCTAATTGTAGCAATACTAGATTTTTTGCATCATTATTATCTACTTCCTTTTCTATGGTATCTTGCAATCACTCTATGAACTGTGTCTATGGTTCATTTGGGCTTTGTTTTATGTTTCTATATCCTGGGATTGGCTCAGACATGTTTGTAACCTTATTTAGGGCTCTCATTCCTAATTCTTTTGCCTGGTTTAATATCACTGAATTTAAGCATGCTTGTGTTTGAGGATCTTCCATGTGACGCACTCCCAACAACTGGGCAACTCCCACCCCAAAGCACAGATCTTGCTGTGATAATCTCGAGTTTTGCAACTCTTGCTCCTCTGCATATATACTCCAGGTAGTTTCAAATATCATATACTGTAGTGGAGTACAGAGTAACTTTGCAATTTGCTTCATATCATAGGGTGTTAATTCACTATCAGTTACGAGTTTAAGTGTATTTATCACAGCAGGGGATCCCAACCCATGCTTAGCAGCTAACTGGCGTAATTCTAAAAGGGTTTGCCAGTTAAAGGTTAGATATTGGTTAGGTGTTGTCCCATTACTAACTGGGAAAGCCTTAACTGTCCCATCCCCCTGTTGCCGGCTGCCTGGTGCTGTTGAATTTACTGGCACAGAAATTAATACAGCAGTTTCTATATCCCCACATTCTATCGCTTTTTGTTTTACCACCGACCAGAAGATTACTGGGTCCCTGGAAGAGACGACATCTGATTTAAACATTAACGGGGCTGGAGCTGCTGTTTGAAGGTTGGCTGCTCATGTCTTTTCCTTGGGTGTGTTGGCTGTTCCTTTGCGCAGAGACCTCTTGGAGCTGTTCCGTGCTCAGCTCCTGGTGTGGAGAAACTGTGGGTGCTGTATCTCCAGCAGGATCGGGGCTGATTCTCGGTTCTGGAGTCGTTTTCGGGGCTTTGGTGCTGGCATTTCCCAGTCTTGATGCACTTCCAAGCTTTTCCTGCGTCGCTTCTGGTGTGACGTCATCTCGGCGCGCCTGCTCTCTGGGCTTGGTGGGGGTCTCCATGGCAACTCGGGGCACTGCCATGCCGTCTTGCCGGGGCAGAGACACGCCCTGCAAAGGCTGGGCTGGGGCCAAAACCCCTCCCCCCGGAGGCAGGGCTTCTTGGGGCCGATGCATGCCTGCTCAGGGCTGGCCTTGGGTCAGGACCCCGCGTTCCTGAGGTTGGACTGAGACTGCAGGAAACCACCCACCAAGGCGTGGTTGAAGTTGGAGGGACATCCCACCAGGGCTGGGCTTGGGGCAAAGGCGCGTCCCCCCTGGGCTGGGCTTGTGGTGGAAGTACATCCCATGAGGGAGGCTGTGTTTCCTTCTCCCTCCCCTGGCCATGCGGCCGCCGCCATTTTGGTATTGTTCCCGGACCTCTGTCTCGGCCACACGGTTGCTGCTGTGATGGGAGGCAAGTGACCTTTTTGTTCACTGCCCCTAATCGCTAGTGAAGAAGAATGTATAAACACATAATCGCCCTAACTACATCCTTGTATTCTCTAATCACAACCTTGCATTCTGTCTTGCTTGCGAAAGTGCAAAGAACAAGAACTGCTATGCTTGCATAATAACAGACGCTTGTAGATATTATAGTATTAAGGTCACGGAGAGAACACTGAAGAAGACTGCCGCGAGCCTTCATCAGCGACCACCGGGAGGCGAAATAAGACCCCCTAACAACGAGCGGAGCAGACGCAGAAGTGACCAGAAGAGTAACTCGGCAGGCAGGCGCAGGCGCAGGAGTATCCGGAAAGAGGACTCGACAGGGGGACGAGAGAACTTAAAAGGGGGGATTCGAGCCACGACTCGTGCGGCAGTTGGTGGAGCAATGACTCCCCTGTCGCCCAGCGCTGCAACTTTGCTTTCTCTTTTCTGTAATAATAACTTTGTTAAATAATTGACCCAAATAGCCCGTTGTGCTCATTTATAACAATTTGGTGCCGTGACTCGGATCAAGAATCCAGGAGCGATCCTCCGTATTAGGGGGGGGCGCCCCACCAGTTGGTGGCCCCTTGGTACTGAGGCTCGCCCAGATCTTGACCGACGAACCTAAAACGAAGAAGGAGAAAGCAAAGGGTTTCTTTTGGGGCCCTGGGAAAACCCCTTAAAAGATTTGTGCACAAAGTCCGGACGAAGACGCGAGACGCGTAAGTATTACGGGAACCGTCCGGGCGGGGTTGGGATCCCGGAGTGCGACTGCGTGTTGTGTGAATGAGAGGGGGGCTGGCAGCCAGACTCCCCAAGCGAGAGCGGACCCTCAGTAGTGCGGTTCCCACAGACCCGCGAGGGCTTGGGCCACGAACCAGGGGAAGCGAGAGTCGATTGTGTGGTTGAAGGCACTCCGGAAGAATGGGACAGGGGAAGAGTAAGTTCCCCGTAGGCATTAGGCTCCTACCCATACCTAGAGAAAGTCCCTTAGGATTTCTACTAGACAATTGGGAACATTTCCCAAGCACGCAGGGAAAAGACAAAGCTAAAATGATACACTACTGTGTGGAAATATGGGGTGGGAAAGAAATTTCAAAGAATGTGTTCTAGCCCATATACGGGTCCTCAGAAGATTGGGTAAAACAGAAACTAAATACTTGGGTAAACATTAAGAAACCCCTTTGTGTGGAAAAAAGTGACTAAAGTGTGTGAGTGTAAGTGTTATAATGCCTTTTAAAACCTTTAAAGCTCTGGCTAGTTCAGGGATGGAAATTCCGGATGATTCACCCTTGGGCTGTTTGCTGCAACACTGGAAGGTGGGGAATTTTGGTCAAGAACTGAGTAAAAGGAAATTGATTGATTTTTGTAATTGTGTGTGGCCTCAATACGAACCTGAGGGTATGCAATGGCCCCGAAATAGTACTCTAAATCCTGATATTATAACTCCTCTTATGCACTTCCTACAAGATAATGAGAAATGGGAAGAAATTCCGTATCTTGATTTGTTTTATTGTTTGAAAAATAAGCCAGAATGGCAGAAGGAGTGTGGCATTATGGTCTTAGAAACAGCAACAGATGATTGTGCAGGCTGCAAAGGGTGGCAAAAAAAAAAAAAAAAAAAAAAAAAAAAAGGAAGGAGTATTCTGTTAAATTTCCAGACCCTGAGGAGGATGTTTCTCTGTTGGTAGCACCTAGTACCCCTCCCCTGGAGGAAAGTGTATCGAGTGAGTCAGACGAGGTAGTTAGGGAAGAAAAAGGAAAGAATTCAAAGAAAAAGGTTGCTGAAAAGCAGTGTACTCCTCTTTGTGGAAGGACCTGTAGTGGGGGGGGGGAGAAAGGAAAAGGGATGCACAGCTGATGGCTCCGTTGCGGGAAGCGGTTGGACCCCACGGGGAGCGAGTAATAGTGAAAGTTCCTTTTCTCCTAATGACTTATTAATTTAGAAGCAGTCTGCGGGGGCTTATCGGGAGGATCCTGAACGGGTAGCAAGGGTAGTGAAAATGGTGATTAAAACACAAAATCCAGACTGGAATGATTTACAAGTCTTACTGGATACAATAATGGACTCTAGTGAGAAAGAGATGGTGTTTAAAGCTATGAGGGAAAAGGCACGAGAAATAATTAAGTTGCAAATAGCGGACGGTACATTAAATGATTTAGTGCCGCGAAAGAATCCAAAGTGGAATGTTAATTCAACGGGGGGGGTTACCGTAGACTTAAGGCTTATCAAGAATTGTTGGTAGAAGGAATATGGAGCGGGATACCTAAGACGTTAAACTGGTCCAAGTTGTATTCAGTAAGGCAGGAGAAAAATGAGTCCCCGTCAGCTTTCTTAGAAAGGCTTAAGGAAACTGCTCGAAAATATACCAGTTTAGAAATCGAAGGGGAATCAGGGAAATTGCAGCTAGCTTTAATTTTTCTGGGACAATCCCAAGAGGATATTCGAAAAAATTGCAGAAATTAGAAGGGGAAGATACACGGAATTTGGATAAACTTTTAGAAGTTGTGTAGAAGGTGTATAATAATAGGGAAAAAGAGACTGCTAAGAAACAACAAGCTAGTATGTTGGCAGTACTACAGCAGATAACGGGGAATGGTATGCGGGGGGGGTGGCCAAGGTCACGGACGGGGACGAGGAATGTCTAGGGGAGGAATTTCGATGGGTGGAAGGGGATTCCCAAACCAATTACAAATGGGACAAGGGAAAATGAGATTGGGGATTGGATCAGTGTGCCTTGTGCAAGAACAGAGGACACTGGAAAAACGAATGTCCACTTAATCAAGGTATGGGATTCGGGCTAAATAGCGGATTGATAAATAATTCAAGTGCAGTTCAGAGAGGGCCACAAGGTGTCGCTCAAACCTTTATAATGGGAAGCTACCAGAACCAAAGTTGACTAGATCGGGATCTAAAAGTAGTTTTAGAAGTAGATGGGGAACCATTGGAATTTAGAGTAGATACGGGGGCTACGTATTCTGCAATTAACACCAAATTAAGACCTCTAAGTGATTCTACCATTCGGGTGGTAGGGGTTACAAGACAGGTTGAAGAAAGGGCATTTTTACGTCCGTTAAATATAAAATTGGGGAGGGGAAAGAATTTGATCATCAATTTTTATATATGCCAAATAGCCCGAAATCATTAATGGGGAGGGACCATACCTGATGTTACTTACAACAGATACCGTGGTACGAACAGCAGAAAAAAGGTGGACTCATGCCAGCCGAATAAAGAAACCAGAAAATCCATCTGAGTTCTCCAAAAAAAAAAAAAAAAAAAAAAAAAACTCCCACTGGGAAATAAAAGGAACAACTGGTGATTTAAAGCTCGTCCTAAAAAGAACCTCATCTTGACACCCAGGGAAATAAATGGACGTGGGGGACATTTGGGTGGGAGATGACTGGCTATTACAGAAAGAGTTAATTGGGACTTCCGAGGCGCCGGGATACTGTAAATATCTAGAAGAACTTGCTCAGCAACCATATTACAGACCTGTGAGATTAGAATACCATAGCCGATTGTATAATGAAGAAGAGAATGCAAAGCATAACGATATTAAAGTAGCGTGTAGTTGACTAGACTGTAACGGCTACCCGTTTGCATGCTTCTGTTGTAAAACTTGTAAAGAGTTGTGGTGGGTCCACTGCAAGAAAAGGGAGGGCTCCTAGAAGTGTGTGTCAGCCCTGTTGGGAGGAACAGCGCGAGCTGACTGCTTTGGTTTTGAGCCAAAAAGTAGTAGCCCGAGAGCTGAAAGTGGGATCCCCGCTCTGGTGGCAAATATATTCAAAGGGGGTGAACCCCGACTTATATTGCTATCACCCTAACGAACCTTCTGGGCCATTTAAAACAGACATTGTGTCAGTCAAGTGTCGTAAGCAAGTAAAAACTCAGGTGTGATATTCCACCATTGAAAGATAAAAATTGGCATTCCAAAAGGAAGTAAAAAAGAGGAGTGAGTTTCGCCCCTGAAGAATATCCTTGCTGCCGTGAAGATGGTACACCTCGCAGTTAGTAGCAACCTAACTGGCGAGCGAGGCAGAGGGGTAAAAGGTGGGGACAGAGAATCTCACGCAAGGATAACCTTAGAAGTGCTTACAACCCTTGATAACCAGAGGCTTGGAGGTGATAGTATAAAGGGAATTAGAAAAAGAACTAATTATATTCACCGCTCTTGCATTGGACATCACCTAACTCTAATGATGTGCATAATAACAAAGATGGGACTGGTGAGAGGAACGGAACAAAGTCATGAGCCCTTTGAATGGTCCCTCAGTAGATGGGATGCCCCTAGACCACTACAGACAGTTGTTACTTCAGGAGCACCGAGTTTCATAGTAGGACTATGTAACCTAACTAACATGCCACATTGTGGGAGAGTTCTGAATTTAACAGGATTTTACATGTGTCCAGCATCAAACCCAGGAAAGTTATATTGTAATTACCCGGGAAAGTACTTTTGTGGATATTGGGGCTGTGAAACTATTGCTTCTGACTGGGGGACGGGAGGAGATCTCTTTTTAAAGGCAGAATTTGGACTAGTGGGCTGTACCAAACCCCGGCGGGGACCCTCTGGAGAGATGGTATACGCAGGAACCTGTTCCTTTATATATCTTAATGTCTCCCAGCCGGGAAAAGCTGAACGGGCAGTAGGGAAAACATGGGGAATTCGTCTCTGGGAACCAGGGAGGGATAGAGGCAATATAATTCTAATAAAAAAAAAAAAAAGCCTGTACCACATGACCCAGAGCCAGTGGGACCTAACCCGGTCATAGGGGATGAGAGCAAGGGAACTATTACAAGCCTTTTGGTCCCGGGAGGAAATAAAACTGAAAACAAGAATGAAACCCAAGATTGGCCTAAAAGAATCCATCTATCAGCGAATATAATACACTTTGGAAAGTAATGCAAGCTACCTTTAAGGTGCTGAACGATACATACCCTAATTTAACTAAAGAATGTTGGCTATGTTACATGATGAAATCACCCTTTTATGAGGCCATAGGATCCACCGCTGAACACAGATGAGTGAAGGGAACAAATCCCAAAGAATGTTTATGGAAAAAGGGACAAGATAGTACCCCTGGAATATTTCTGGCTCAGGGAAGTAGTAAAGAAAGATGCATAGGGAATATTCCTAGAAACAAGAATTATCTATGCCAGATAAAAATATCTATATCAAATCTAAAGCAGCCAGCTCAATGGCTCCTCCCGGCCGTAAATACAAAATGGGTTTGTAATACCTTAGGAGTCACACCATGTCTGGCAGTCAATAGTCTCAATAGTACCTCAAAATATTGTATCCAAGTTCTAATCCTCCCTCGAATAGCATACCATTCTAAGTATTATGTCCATGAGCATCATATCATCCCTGAACATCATTTAACAAAGAGAGAACCATTCACAGCCCTCACTGTAGCAGTTCTACTTAGCATGGGAGGTGCCGGACTTGGAGCAGGTGTGGCGTCCTTAGTCAATCAACAGCAAGGAATGAGAAATTTGAGAGCTTCTGTAAATGAAGATTTGCAGAGAATAGAATAGACAAAGCTATAAATGAATTAGTAAAGTCAGTAAGATCCTTATCCGAAGTAGTATTACAGAACCGTAGGGGGTTAGATCTTTTGTTCTTACAGCAAGAAGGGCTATGTGTGGCTTTAAGAGAAGAGTGCTGTACCTATGTGGATCATACTGGTGTAACGGTTGATGCCATAACAAAGTTAAGGAAACAAATTGAGCAAAGAAAAAGAGAACAAGAAGCACAACAGAGTTGGTATGAATCCTGGTTCAATCGCTCTCCTTAATTTACAACTCTTCTGTCTACCTTAGCAGGACCACTAATATTATTTGTTCTAACGTTAACCTTTGGACCCTGTATTTTTAACAAACCTATCAATATAGTCAAAGGGAAAATAGAAGCTGCTCATTTAATGCTTGTTAGGGCAAAGTATGAACCGTTAAATAGAGGAAGAGTGGAGGACTATTTAGAACTTAGCAAGAAAGAACTGGTAAGATACAGTGAACAAAAAGAGTAAAAACAAAAAAGGGGGGATTGTGATGGGAGGCAAGTGACCTTTTTGTTCACTGCCCCTAATCGCTAGTGAAGAAGAATGTATAAACACATAATCGCCCTAACTACATCCTTGTATTCTCTAATCACAACCTTGCATTCTGTCTTGCTTGCGAAAGTGCAAAGAACAAGAACTGCTATGCTTGCATAATAACAGACGCTTGTAGATATTATAGTATTAAGGTCACGGAGAGAACACTGAAGAAGACTGCCGCGAGCCTTCATCAGCGACCACCGGGAGGCGAAATAAGACCCCCTAACAACGAGCGGAGCAGACGCAGAAGTGACCAGAAGAGTAACTCGGCAGGCAGGCGCAGGCGCAGGAGTATCCGGAAAGAGGACTCGACAGGGGGACGAGAGAACTTAAAAGGGGGGATTCGAGCCACGACTCGTGCGGCAGTTGGTGGAGCAATGACTCCCCTGTCGCCCAGCGCTGCAACTTTGCTTTCTCTTTTCTGTAATAATAACTTTGTTAAATAATTGACCCAAATAGCCCGTTGTGCTCATTTATAACAGCTGCCATTTTGGGATAGTTCTCGGATGTTTCCCGCAGCAGTTTGGGGTGTTTTTATCGTCTCTGGGCTGGCAACTGAGGAATTACCAGCCAGTAAAGTCTCTCTGCATGGAGTAAGTACTTTTTCTTCCCTGCTTTCACTGTATAAATCAGCTTTTATCTCTTTTATCAGCTTTAAGATAGTTTTCCAAGGCTTTAAAACTCTAATTGCATTTTTATCATTTTTTAAGGCAGCATTTAGTATTTTTTCTCTAGTTTTAGTCCAGTAGTCTATATTTAATGCAGTTTCTACAGTCAGTTCCACCCCCTTTTCTTTTGTCCATAGTACTAAATCAAAAAGCAATTCTTTTTCATATTCAATTTCCCACTCCCCGAAAAACTCTGTCCATACCTCTATCACTGGATGCATGTTTGTAGAAAAGAAGCTCCCCATTGTTTTCTTGTAGCTTTTTGGCTGAAGTTTTCCTTCATCTCTAGGACACTCTGGCTGTGGTCAGTTCCTGTCGCCTCTCTTTTTTGGGCATTTTTCTCGTCTCTTGGACGTATTCGTGACTCTGGCCAGTGTTCCCCCTGCCTCTATGGGCAGAACCCATCTCTGTTGACGGCCCTGGTTCTCGGCCAGTATCCCCCGTCTCTGTGGACGGTCTGTCTCCCCCGCTCGTGGCGGTATGGCTATGCCAGATCACGGCAGGGCACACCAGATGTTGAGTTTGAATGGCGTGGGATTCGAGACCAAAAAACCCCACACTCTGTGATCTATGTGACAAAAGCCTTTATTCAGTTTTGACCTCGCTTTTTATACCCCTTTCAATGTTCCCAGGCAAGCATCTGTGATTGGTTCCCAGGTCGGGCTGCCCAGCCCTCTGACCAATAGCTGTCTGCAGCCAGGGCTGGAACTCATTGCATTAAATCCTTGTCTGTCTCTAATCTTGTCCTATCTCTGTTCTTTGGGGGCTGGCCTTTTAAGCCAGGCTGCTTATCCAATCAGTGGTCAGATTAACTGCCCAGTACAAGCCAGCTTGCACTGTGACATAAACATCAGCATATTTCTCTGTTTCAACAACTCTCTCATCAAATCATATTTCTAACACCTTTCCCATGAGGTTTTTGTGTCCAACCACATGTTTTCCTATTCAGATTAATTTTGAAATTTTTAAGAAAATCATGATCTTCCAGGGACTCACAGAAATTCTCTAAATACCATTTGCTGCTGCTCTCTCTGCCAGGGCACCAACAAATTCTGGGTGAGTTCTTGTTCCATGCTTCCCAGTGATCTCAGGAGGAAAAGGTACAGTTATTGTTACTAGTTATTGACACAGGCTTTGGATGCATAGTTGGATTACATTTCTATCATATTCTGTAAATACAGGAGATAGCCATCAATCTCCTGGAGCTGACTTGTCCATTCCCTTCTCTGCTCTCACAAACTCTTCAGTTGTGCTGCCAAACCCAGCACTGCTGCAGATCTGCAACAGAACAGCAGTTTATCCACAGGGGGCTTCTCAAAACACACATTTCACGTTATGTGTCCAGAGCAATCCAAGGGCTTATTTTATATCTTCCCAAGCGTGGCCAAAGCCCCAGGTACACAGGAACAACAAATTTTCACAGTGTACCAATAGAAACACCCTCAGGTTTAATCCACTATCCTTCAGACAACAACTAATCCGTATAACTATTCTGCACTTGCAATGCTTGGTGTGGGAGGCTCAAGAGAACTTTCGTGTACCCTGAAGTACAAAGCATGAAAAGAAAGTTAATTCTTTCCACAAAACAAAAGGAAAAAAAATAATAAAAATTATGCCATACGCCAGAAAATGCACTTTTCATTTGAACTTAGTGTCCTTAGAAGTCAAGCGTCCATTAAAAATAGAAAACATCCATGTGACAGACAAAACCACCAGATATTGGACAAATCTTCAAACTAGCATCATTCTGAAAATGGTTCCTCCAAGTCTTTTCGCCTCATCCCAAGCAAGCCCTTCTTTATCCTTAGGGATTGCTGCACTCATTCCAAGGTACTCAGCAGGAAAAAGGAGCAAGTGGAGACTTTGTGGCTTCCCTGGGATCTCTTCTTGGACCACCTCGGGCAGTGACCAGTGGCTATGTGCTTTGCCAATTGACGGCAGCAATAGAAAGGACACAGACACCAAGAGAAAGAATGCTTTTATTTTACTATTAATGTTGAAGCAAAATAGAGGTAAAAGGATACATTGGGTAAAACAATAAGCTTATTACTCGCTTGGCATTAGCAACAAGTCAAACAAGCAAGGGAATGCATCTAATCATTACTATACGAGTGGGAGAGAGAGAATAGTAATTGAGGAAGGCATATCCCCAACTGCCTGAACACTCTGCCATCAGCCAGAGTCTGCGGTTGCTGGGGAGTCCCGTTTCACAGTGAGGACCTGGAGAACCCTTCTTGGCAACTGGGGAAATCCTACACGATGAGTCCACCTGTAGTGGTTCTGATGGCCTACTTCCCAACCAGCTGGGGCTGGGGCTTGGTCCGGGTCCAGGCCACAGCCAGGAGGATTTTGCCTAAAATATTCTACTGACAAGTGTCTAGGAATACCTGTAGGGAGGATTTCTTGATATACCCTAACATAAAGTGATACAAATAGCTCTACAACAGTAGAGCAGTTTGGCATTAAGAACAACTAATATAAATGTTTTGATCATCTATTTTTAACTAAAGAGTTGATGGTATTAAGAGTTTAACTTGATGGTATTAATAACATCATGTTCAAGGTTCATCTTGTAAGTCAACTCAGTCCTGCTGTTCAAGCCTTAGCATATCACTGAGAAATGCTCTCTCTGGGAACCCAGGACAAACCAGAGCCTCCTAGGGCAGCACAGATCACCTGCAAGGAGAAGGATTCTTACCTGTCCCCAGGATCTCCATGGCAGTATTCTAACCACAGCAGCAGCCTTTGCCATTCTAGGCAGGCAGAACACAGCATCCACCAAGATCTCCCCATTGAGCATAGGATGGATCAACTTCCAAAGAAAAGAAGGGCTGCTTGAAAGGACAGGGCAAGTCTGCACTGGGACAGAAGCAGAGGAGGAACCCAGGAAGCCGTTTCACCACTACAGCCCAGCCAGAGAAGTTATCCAGGCTAGAATCGTGACCATTACCCATCACATCCCTGGAAACTGCCCATCCTACACAACTGAACAATTAGAGCAGAGATCCAAGTCTACCCTGCAATAGCCAGATATGAGAACAACTTCAGGGCATTTCTACCCTAAGGAAACAGAAATGAAATATATAAGCAGCAGCTTGTTGTTTTTGGAGGTAGTGTGAGCTACCAATAGTCACAGCAGATGTCAGAATATCTGGGAAACTTGCATTCCCACTCACATAGAAAAACTACACAGAAAAATCACCTCGCTCAAAGGTGGGATTTGATGGAAAAGTACTGATTTCTTTCATCTTGCTGAGATGTGCAGTTCGTACTTCCTAAACTATATTTTAAAGTTATACCAAATCCATTCCTTTTTTTTCCATTATGTCATTATTAGAAGAAAAACTTGAACTATTTTTGAGGCTTCTACCTAATTCAGTTGACATTTTCCTTTGAAGAGCTTTGCAAATAAGCCTCTGGTTCAGTTCTCCCAAGTGCTTGAGTGTTTTGACCATGACTTCCCTTTCTTCCCTGTGGATTTCAAAAGAAGTTCCAATTTAAACAACTAAAGATGAATTTTTGATGAAAAATATGAGAAATCCAGACAGAAGACAGGAGAGACTTACTTGATCACAAAATACTTGATTTCTTCAGATAAGCAATAGCACAGCTGAAGTTGTAAGTTGTATTAGTTTGAAAGCAAAACCAGTGAGAGACTCCAAGTCAGTAATAAAATTTAATGGGAAAAAAGAGAAAAATAAAATACATGCAATAATACAAAAGAAAAACCACTGACAAAGTCAGAAATACAACCTGACACCCTATCAGTCAGGGTGTTGGTAGCAGTCCGTATAAATGGTGGCTGCAGTCCCCCTGGATGACAGATGTGGTTCAGTTGAAGCAGTGCTCCTGTAGAAGGGTGCCATTTTCCTCTGAAGGTCTAGCGATGATGTGGAAAAGGTCCAAGTTCCCTCTGGGATCCAGTGGAAAGGACTGCCTTCGTGTCCCAAACCCCAGTTTTTTATCTAGGTAGGAAAGGCTTGGCTCCTGCCCCTGGCTGGAGCATCTCTTAATGGGAAGATGTAATCTTATCAGTCACACAACAGGACTTAATGGCCCATTAACAGAATATATGTTCTGGAGGAAGGATGGGTTGTGAAAAGATAACGATGATCATCCCCCTGATTTTATCAGATGGCACATTAGCAGAGGATATCTCCCACAGAGATAAGGATCACCACCCCTCCCACATTTCAACAGATGGTGATAGAATACACATTTTTGCATTGTACCCCAGGACATAAGTAAATACATTAGTGACTATTACATGGCATGAGTAAACACTACAGAGATCTCCAAGTCTCTGACTCACCCAAGGTGCTCCACAGTCACAAGGGCACAACTACCACAAGTCTCCGAGTCCCCTGGAGTTGCCAACATCATTCAGGTTGGGAACCTTGAGCCCTGAGTGACAGCATTGGTTCTGAAAACAGTTCAGCAGGTCACAAATAACTGCAGGGACATTTGATTCCATCTGGAACAAGATGAAAGGCACTGCAAAAACAACCTTGCACATGGATATCAGAACATCAGCTACAGAGCACTCCAAATATTTTGAAAGAATTGAACTAAAGTCTCCCAGTGGCAGCAAGTGCTGCTTGTTTTCTTTATGACAGAACATGGCTCTAAATCTGAACTAGAACAAAAACCCCACATATCCAAGGATCTTCCAGAGCTTTGTTCATTTCCCTATGAAATTCCAAGCTAGATGGAAATAAGCATCTCCCTCCTGCCTTAGTATCTAGTGTCAGGGAGGGAGAAGATCCCAGTTCAGGTCCCCCCAGCCCATCTCCAGGTTTCGCTCTAAGCCTTCCTAGTGGCTCCCAGTTCCCACTGCAGAACAGAACCAGCACCCAGCCAGCAGCTCCTTGGTCCTGGCAGGTGAGTGACACTTCCAGGACTGCACCAGAGTGGGAGCAAACTGACCAAAGGGAACAGAGGCCTAGAACCATCAGTCCTTCCCAGTAGTTTTGCCAGTGGGTAGGATCAGCACCAAAGACAAAGACACTAATCTCAGGAATTCAGTGTCATTTATTACAGCTCAAAGCAGCAAATAATCTCACAAGGAGAAGCTCAGCAATGCCCCTTAGCACTGTTACCAATTTGCCTACAGGGATTGAGATATAGTACCACAGACCCTGAGACTTCACCATCCTCCAGAGCCACACAGCAGCTGAGAAACCCCTGTCCCAGCGAAGCACTGGAGAGCCTGTCCCAGAACTGGGAATTACCATGAGTGCATCCACTGGCAGGCAAAGAGGCTTCCAACTGTGCTGGGACAGGGCCCAGTTTGGACAGGGTGCAATAAACAAACTCACACAACGTCCAGTGCAGGGACAGCTGGGTTCAGCCTCCTCCTGGATTCCTCCCACAGCCTGGTCAGGGCTCAAGGAGTAACCCAGGGAGCTGCCTTTGACCCAGGGAGCTGCCTTTGATCCTGGACATCTCAACAAGGCCACAGGACTGATTTCAGGGCCCTGCCCAGCCTCTAAACATGGAAAGGTAAAGCCATATTTCACTAGTGAGCAGATATCTAGTGCAGGACATTAATGATCCTGGATATTTCACTACTGAGGGGGATACAAATGTAACATTTGGCTTAAGCATTCATCTGGAGGTCAACTTTGGCTCAGAGCCTGCTGTTCAGCCCTTGGGACTTCACAAGTTACAGGAAACTCATGAATGCCCAGCCATTTACATCTGTGATGGTGAAGTTCATTGACCCATTCTGGCTGAACTGTATTTACAGTCCAACTGCCGCAATTCTGCTCTGCATCCCACTCTGAAATGGCCTGGAAGGAACTGGCTGAAATAGCCTGGAAACCATGAAAAACTAATGAGACTGTTATGTTAACACCTCTCCAAGACATCCAGCTCAAGGATATATTCCGAATTAAGCACATCCTAAGGGAGCTGCTTTCCCAAAGAAAACCTCATCATTGGCAATGCCAGATCACAGCATGTAGCATCTTGGAGTCTCCAGTTACTAACAGAGTTGAAACAAAAACATCCCCAGCAATATAAGCAAGGGAAGGGCTTTGGTAAGGATTTCCTGGGAAGATCCTAGGAGAAAATCATGTTCAACTGTTTATTGTATGAAATCAATGCTAAACAACCCACTTTGGGATACCTAATAGCAGCTCTTGCTAAAACTCTCTTGGGAGTTTTGCTTTGGGTTGAGGCTAAATCACTCTGACCTCCAGGGATTGCAAAGAAAAACCCAAATGAACAAGTCCCTCCTCTAACAAGAAAAACAGCACAAAGAGACAGGACAGCACTGATACAAATAGCTGTGGGAACACCTCCTGCAGGTTGTCACATTCCTGTCCATCTTTCTTGTAATATTGAAAGCTAAGCAGAAGTTCAGTCTAAAACTTAGAGAATCATTGATTACAGCAGCTGTGTTCAGCAGAGCTCCGCTCAGTTTGGTCGAACTTGGTGCCGCTTGCTGTGCTCCCAGGAGCTCGTCTTGGTTCAGCTTTCCATCTAAACTTGGCTTGGTTTGGAAAATCTCAGCCAGAGATTAGCTCTTTGGCTAATCTCAGCTATTATAGGCTACACTCAGCTAAAATTGGCTACATTTGGCTATTATCAGGTCTTTGGCTAAACTTGGCAATTATCAGCAACACTCAACTGCTATCAGCTTTTCGCCTAAACTCAGCTTGGTTTGCGAAATCTCGGCCAGATTTGGCTCTTTGGCTAAACTCAGCAATTATTGGCTACACTCGGCTATTATCAACTACGCTCGATTATTATCAGCTACACTCAGCAATTATTACCTCTGGCTAAACTTGGATACTATTGGGATTTTGGGGGCACATTCATTTTGGAGGATTTTTTGAAGAGGATGGGACTTGTTCCATTTACCCTCCATTCCCAGCCCCAGGCTGCACTCAGCCGCAGTGCTGCCACCTTGTGAACAGAGAGCAGTACTGCAACTATCCCCCAAGCCAGCACCTGTTGTATTGCACTATTGTTCTATTGCACTAAATGGTTTGTTCTGTACTCTCCCAAGTTATGGTGATGGTTTCATCCTCCCCTCGCCCCTCCCCATCGGTTGTATCCCATTGGTAGGGTCCTGCTCCTCCTCTTCCCCGGAGTTTAAAAACTCCCACCATCTTTTGTTACCTCTCTCTTTTTTATTTCCCTTGGAAGTGTTCTAGGATAAAGTGGGACTGTGGTCCTGGGAAAAAGGAGCCTCCTTGTCTTTTGCCTTTGTCCTTGTAGGTATTCTTCATCTCCTGCAGTCCAGAGCTAGCCGAGAGGACCCAGGGAGAAGCCAAACTGACAAGCACTCTGCTCTTTGCTGCTTCTGGGTGCCCCTGGGGGGATGGGGGCGTGGCAAGGGGATGGCAGAGGAGAGGGGGCTAGGCGGCTGCTGAGTGTTGGAGAGGAGTGAGAGGTGGGAGCGACGTGGGAGCAAGTGGCAAGCGGGAACAGGCCCCCCCCCCCCCCCGCTTCTCTCAGGATAGTGGAAGTGGCTTTGGTACAATTTCCTTATGGCTCTAAGGAAAGAAAACTCATTAGTGCGTAAACTGAAAGTGTAGTTTATATGCTGACATAGTTCGCTTGCCAGAACAATCCAGAAACATTGGTTTCATAACACTGGTCAGTCTTAGTTACTTGACATATTTTGGCCAAACTCAGTAAAAACTAGAGTGTACTTAGAGCCTTGGACAGAAAACCAGATATTGTTACCAACTGGAATGGATCAAAAATGACGTGAAAGGATGTTTTCCCATCTGTTTTCACCAAAATCCGAATATAATTATGCATCATAACAAGTACAATGGAGTGTACATGTAAATATTTACTATGTTAAGGAGAGTAGCATAATTGAGCACTTTTGAATGACTGAAAGGGCTACTCTAGCTACTGTCACTTGTATTTTTTGAAATTTCAGCCCTTGCAACTGGGGAAACTGATCCTGAGATTTCTAGGTGAGTCTGTTATTTTGAATTATTTGTTGATAAATAAAGAAAATGCTGGTTGTTCTGAAATTTTTAAATTTTGGCTTTTGTCAGATGTTTGCCATTCCAGAGGCTTGCCGGTCTATTATTTACCTTCCCTTGGGAGCTCTGAGATGTTTAGAAAGAAAATAACAAATGATGCAATTTCTGTGTCAATTATTTTTACGGAGAATGTTAAATTTTTCATAAAGTGAGCAACATTTTCAGTTTTCAAGGGTCAATATTGAATCATGGTTTTAAAAAGTTAAGATTTTTGCTAAGAGTAGAAGTAGTTTCCATGACCAAGATGTAAGTTAGGTAGGTAAATGGTAGGTTAATAATTACTAGATGCTTAGGCTAGAGCTAATTGGTATAATCATCTGCTATTATAATTTTACGTACAGAAGAACGTAAAATAATTAAACTGCTAACCATGAAGCATGGAGCCTTGGATTGTGCCAGAGGGTCACAGAGACCTGATGAAGACTCTCCTGACTTCATCCTTCGAGACCACTGATCCATTTCGAGAGCACCGACCCAATTCAAGAGAAGAACTGCGCACGCGTGAAGGACGAATGGGCTCATTTTAATACTGGATGGGGATGGGAGGTGCTGGGGTTATGCATATGTATTGTAGGTAAGATCTTGGGGAATAAATAGATGGCAAAGAACCTTGTTCGGGGCGGTCACGCCTTTCAGAGGTGACTCCCGTGCCGCCCACTGGTGAATAAACGTTCCACTTTCTAACTTTAATTAGTTAGAGGGTCTTTGTCAGTGATCATACCGGGTTTTTTTAAGTGATTCAATATGATAATTATTCTTGTTATATTGCATAATCAATGCTATCACATCACATATAACAATGAGATTAATCTGTATATGGATGAAATAATTGCTAATCTAAGTTTGTATTTGACCCAGAACTATTGTGGACAAGAAGAATATCCCATAATAAATATTTTGTAGCCACTGCCTTTTATGTGTAGCACAGGATTAATTGTATAGTTCAATGAAAAACATATTGAAAAATGAATGAGAGGGTTATCTTAAGAAATAGATAGGATAATGTATCTTGGAGCTAAATTTACAGTGTAAAACTAATAATGTACATTGATAGCACCTAAGAGAAATGCATGTACTAGAGAAAATTATATTGTAATATGCCTTGATTACCATCTGCTTGATTTTAATTAATTTCTTTAACTGGAGAACGATGCATTTTCTAATTATACATGAAAACATCACTAGCTATTGCAGTCTTCCTCTACTGCACCAACTCTCCTGGTAGACCCACTGCCTTTCTGATTTATAAAGCTTCATCTCAATGAACATGAGCTGTTTGGCAGACCCATGACAATTACTCAAATTAATTACATGTAAAGCAGCATTACAAACTTGTAATTTTGGTGCAATTAAATTCTAACTGTGAATAATTCAGCTCACATGGATATAAGGATGAAACCTCCACCAGAAATGTAATTTGAAAACAGTTCAGTTGAAGCTAGAATCAAATTTAAAGTGATATGTACCATCTGAGTAAAAGCTTTGGATATAATGGCTTTGAGCACAGGAATGGAAAATAGTCTTCCTGCTTCAGACCAAAAAGGTAGTATAATATAAAAAAACCCCCTTATCAGGTAAATAATAAAATATTTAAGCCACAAAATCAAAACATCAATCCCAGAGGGTAAATTTATTCTACTTGTAGCTCTGTTAAGATCTAACTTAGTTACAGACAAAATAAAATTGGCTTCGTGATTTAAACTGGGATTTCTTTATAGGGAATAAAACAGAGAGTACAATGGAACTGATAAAGGGGCCTGATATCTTAGACCTTATGTCTTGATTTGAAAGACAGGTATTTGCTAAGAAAAGGCAAGATCCTCTTCCCTGAGACAGAGTGCAACTCCCTCCCTTCCAATTATTATAGTTTTGGAATCAAGGGCTCTCAGGCAAAAGATATGGGGATAGGAATAACAGGTCTTTACTAATATAGCTAACAAAGTAAACAACAACAGCTATAAAAATTGACAGCAAAACAGAGCAGTATAGCTCAGTTCCAGTCCCTTTTGGCCACAGGCTCCCTCTCCCTGCGCTCAGTTACGGGTGCTGTGGGCAGGGCAGGTCTCGTGCAGTCAAAGAAGGCTGGGTGATGGCGGCGGTGGCCCAGGGGTGAGAGGGATGGAGGAGCGACTCCCCCCTCACGGTGTCGGTCGTGGTGCTCAGCAGACTGCTCGGAGGTAGTAGGATGAAGTGGGAAGGCAGCAGTGCGATGTCCAACAGCAGGGAACGTGGCTCCTGGCATTGGGATTGCGGGGAGGATGGTAGGTAGGAGCCATGGCCGTCTTCCTCTGACTCCACGGGCGAGTGAGAGAGGGAGAGGGCAGGCAGCTGCCCCCACCTCCCTTTCTGGTGCTCCCCCTCTCCCCACCCCCTTTGAGAGAAACTGTTACCTTAGCTATCTGAGCCAAGGTGTAGCCCCATATTCTTAGCAAAACAATGGGAAAAATTCCACAGAAAGAAAAGGGAAAAATCAATCCCCAACACCTTACCAATCAAAAACCCTGGGAGACACAGACACAGATAAATGCTCCCTGGGCAAGAAGTAACGGAGAAACTTGTTGTGAAACTTTGTGATAAGATAATGTTACCAGGTGACAGGATGTCATGAAATATATGTAAGCAATGGGAAATTGTCACCAAAATTAGAACCCTATATAAGTGCCATACATATAAAACCCTATATAAACGCTTTGCATACTCAATAAAATTGGCTTCTGATCAGAACTCAGAATGTTTCCTGTCTCTCCATTGTTGATATTTCTTCACATTAAATGTCCCTCTCTTCTGCAGACCAATGGAATAAATCCATGAAGGTGTTTCTGTCTTGTGGCTTAATCTTTTGGATATAGTCCATCAAAGTTCAGCAAGGTACCCTTTCACAGATTCTCATTTCTCTGGCTGAAGCTCAAGAGTGTCCTGAACAAGAGGGGGGAGTGAATTATGCCTAATTTTTGCAAGGTTAATTCTATGCCAGGTACTTGAGTTGTTTTGAAATAGGATCACGTTTACTTGTATTATGTGTTCCTGTGTTCAAGGGCAGATTGTGAACTCGGGGCAGTGCCTGGTTGGGAGGAGGAAGCAGGGATTCAGACAGAGAACACCAGGGGTTTTCTGTTCACCTCAAAATAAAGCAGTTTGCAAGGCTGCAGCCAAATACTGACCCTGCAAACATCTGCTGCCTAGTTATTCATTTGGACACCTCCATTAGATGTACTTTGAAATCTAATCTGTTAAGTGACACATTTCTGAAAGTTTGAAATGCACAAAAACCTCCCCGAAATATAAGTCCCTCTTCGTAGTTTGCAGAGTAGAATATCGCTGATAATAAAAACATCAGCCTGCTGCAGAACTCAGCACAACCTACTCAGTGCATTTGACCAATACCTTACTGGATCAAGTTTCCCTGCATGGTTTTGATCCTCCAATCTTTAATACCACTATTAGATTAATAAATTTTGCAGTGACTAAGATTAACTCAGATGAGAAAGAGGAAAATAGTTCAATTTGCAGCATACGCAAGGCCTGGAAGAAGTATCATACAACAAAATTCAGGAAAATAATCAGCCAGAGGGCAACTGAAAAGCTTTTCATTTCCAAAGAGAGACTGAAACGGAATTTGGGAGAAACTGTAGCACAGGTGAATACCTAGCCTGCCATACACACAGGAGAGGACCTGATTACTTTGTTCTGCAGTTGTGCCCCTGACTGAGATGGGACTTTTTGGAAGAGCTGACATGATCACAATATTTACACAGCAAAGTGCATACCAAGTGTTTTTTCTATAGTTGTTATTGAAAGAAACCAACAGAAAAACGTCCCCAGTACATTCTTAGGATCATAGTTTCTTGTTGCTTGGCTAGAATGTGTTTGGAGGCTTTTCTGTGCAGGTTTGAATTTCTCTGCAGGTATTCTACTCTCTAAGTATAAATTTGTTTTAAACGGAGTCTAATTAAAGAAAACTGATGTTTATTTCGACTCTTGGTGGGCTTTTTATGCTTCTCTCGTACTCTAAACCATTTCATTCATCTGTTGTGTGGCACTCCAGTGGCATTCCAGTGGCACTAATGACTGAGTGTCATTCCTTTAAAGGAACTTGAATAGAGCTCTTTGAACGTGTCAAAAGGCTTTTATTTATTCAGTATCAGGAAAGCTACAAGGATATGGGAAATTGATCCTTGGAAACAAAATATCAGATTCAGGGAGGAGAACTGATTTGACTCGGAACTAACCATCCAATTTGGGGTTTTGTGATGTTCTCTGATAATCCAGTTGCACAATTTGACAGTGCTGTCTGTGATGTTGTGAATTTACTTAACCTCTTGTTGTCATGCTTAAATACAAAGACTGAGCCTGGACCTTCACCTCTAAAGGCTATTGTCACCTGAGGTAAAAACCTAAGGTCTCCCAGGGAATAGAGAGTGTTGGAATGTGTTATTTCTCTATCCAAGCAGATGGACTTCCCTTGCTGAAGGTAGCTCTGTGTAATCATTTTGCTCTAACTGCTGCTAGAAAACTCTGTAACCTATGGATTGCATGTCCAGGAGCACTGGGAACAAAACACAGAGCATGGAAGAGGGTGATGTAAATTGTATGAACTATGTGACTCTATGTATGGAAATAGATATTGATATGGTAATGAGTTAGCTGAGAAGACTAACAGGTAGACATAATGATGAAATGAAATTTTTCACATAGTTTTTAAAATAAAAGAATAACACTAATCCCGTTTCTCCTGTGCCTTCATTTTTCAGGCTAATACTGACACTCACTAAAGTAGTATTTTGTGTGATTGAAAAACAAACTTCTTGTAAAACTGGGCTTACTTCATGTTCTGCTGATTTCATCACTGAATCCATTGAAGATGTCTAAGATCAGCTTGACAATTGTATTACAGCTGAGCTGTAAGGTATGTCTAGGTTATCCGTTTGTGACTGTTTACTAAGGATGTACTTGAAAATTTTTTTGCAATAATCACTTCTTTTTATGCGAACTTTTAAATTTTTATTAGTGATTAGAAACTCATTACATAATACAGAGTTTTCTGGCAGCTGTTACCTGCCCTCCTTATTTCTTCTATCTCATAAATGTTCTATTTTAACACTATTATTCACAGAAATAACTGTGATTTTATTTGTTTCAGAATGGAAGACCTAACTCACTGTTTGAAGTATTTATAGTGGTCAAATAATAGTAGTAGAATCTTATATGTAATTCTTCTGTATCTGAAGTACAGAAAGCAACTCAGAAGAATTTTATTCTCCCGGTTTTAATCATTTACCTCATATACCACCAAGAATGAATGAGGAAGATATTCAATCTCTCTTCAAAAACTCACTATGAATATTGTGGTTTAAATATGATACATAGAGGTTTTAGGGGGGGCATTTTTGGGATACTTTGATGATTTAAATATTTCAGTCACAGGAAATATTAAATTTTATTTGACTCCTACTGCTGCTGTAACTTTCAATTATTTTAGAATATTTAAAGAAAAATGTAATTGTTTTAGAAATGTATTCCTGAAGTTGGCTCTCAGTCCATCTCCATGCAGAGCAGGAACTCCTGGTTTGTATCACTCCTGGAGCATGTGCTCTTGCAGATTCCCAGCTCCAGATCAGCTGTCACAGCTGCAGCAGGAGGAAGGACTCAGTGCCACCCTCTCGGGAGACATGGGCACAGAGCTGTTTCCCAGCCCTGCTGGCAGGAGGCTGTGGGAGCTCTGAAATTCCAGCTCCTTTACTCACACCATGCCTCCTGAGCCTTCTCTGCACAGCTCAGGATTGCTTGGTGACATCCTGTCTGCCACCAGGACACAGAGACATTCTTCTGCACTATTGTGATATCCTGCATCTGGAAACTGAAAGGAAGTTTTTAACTAACATAGGCTGCACTTGTTAGCAGGAACCCTTCCACTTACTGCCAAGGGAATTCTTCACTAGCAAGAAGTGCCAAGCCTGGGGTTGGGGGTTGATTTTTCTTTTATCTGTTGCCTGTGGAATTTTTCCCATTGACTTGCTAAAGAGACACTGATGGCTATTGAGGTAGGGGAGGGGGAACCCCTCTGGTTTTTGGGAGATTCTTTCAGAGGGAGGGACGGAGACACCGCGAGATTACAAGCAGGTAAAAGGAGAGCGGGGACAGTTGCTAGCTCTCACTCACTCTTGACTTTGGAGGAAGAGCTGCTACCACCGCCATAGCCCAGCTGGGAGCTGCCTCTTCTTCTGCTGCTGGACCTTGCACCCCTGCCCTTCCAGGACAAACTGCCATTTCAGCATGCTGTTTACAGGAGTCCTGCTGGAGCACCAGGGCCAACACTGCCCCAGGGTTCATGAAGCGAAGCCCCTCTTTTCCATCCCTTCCTGTCTGGGACACGGCCGCCATTGCCACGTGCTCCCTGAGCTCGCTCCACAGCGCCCCCTGCAGCCGCGCGGGAATCATTGCAACTGCGTGCCCACAGGGAGCAGCCAGTACACCCTGCCTGCTGTGACCGGAACTGCACCAAAGGGGAAAGAGCCTGTGGCCAAAAGGTCTGTTACTGGGTTCCTGGTTCTGTTTGTTATTGTTAGCATTGAAACTCATAATCACAGAATGATTATATGCAGGTGCTTTTATTGAAGAGCTCTGAGAATCAGGGGTGCAGACTCAAATCTGACTTCGACATGGGTCCAAGATGGACATGTTTTTATACTCTTTTCATTATATAACCATATATTAATTATTAAACCCATATTGTTCTATTGTATACCTTGATCATATCCAAGCATGAATTCTTGTAATTTTCATTAGGCCCTCCAAATATCCTTTCTCCTGATTCTTGTTACAAATACATCATTTCTCATTGTTCTTATTATGATTAAACAACAATTATATTCAATTACCAAACAATCGTTACATTTAACAATCATATAATTTATCATATGATGATAACGCAGGTGTAGCTTCACATGATCTAGAAAAAAAAAAAGCTCAGCTCCCTTTCCCAGGCCTACCAGACCTAACCTTTCTTTCCAACCCCTAAATCTATTAAATGCAATTCCCTTGATTTTAGAAACATTTTAACCCTATGCTATCACTATTTGTTCCATAGTTGTTGCTGTTTTGTTTGCTTTGTTGTAGATACTAGTAAAGAACTGTTATTCCTGTCTCCATATCTTTGCCTGAAAGCCTCTTAATTTCATACTCATAATAATCAGAGGGAGGGTGTTTACATTCTCCATTCCAAGGGAGGGCCCTGCTTTCCCTAGCAGACACCTGTCTTTCAAACCGGGACAGATTTTGGCACCTGATGGTGGGGCCTGAGGGCATCAAGAGAAAAGAGGTGAAAAAGGAAAACCAGTTCTTGAGTAACCTAATTTTTTGTGTGCTGGATACAGAAACCTCATTAGGTGGCACCATGTGGTCTAGCTTACCTTGGTTTGGGTGGCACATGGTCACAGCTGTATTTCTCCCACTTGCAGCGCCTTATCTAAACATGGATCCTGTAACTAAGGCCATGGTAGCTGCTCTCCAGTTTGTTTTGTGGGTTGATAAGGTAAGGAATTTGTGCATTTTTAACTTCCTTTGGAAGGCAGGCACATGGATACATGCCTATCACAGACTAAGTGTATGTTTTTGGGGTTACCTTAAGAATGGTACCTACTATGAGGAAATGAAAGTGGGGGAAGTTTTCTCCCAACCCTTCAACCAGTCCTTTGTGCCTATCACACCAGCTTTTGATGGGTTTAAATTTTCTCTAGTAACTAACCAAGGGTTGCTGATACTACTAGTCTATTTAGCATACAGAGACAGGGTGAAGTCAACTTGGATAACCACATAGACACCCACCCCAGAGACAAGGGATGCTCCCTCAGAGCCTAACACTATCCTGGGGACTAGGAATGCCCCCCCAGAGCCTGGCACTGCCCCAGAGACTAGCCATGCTGCCCCACAGCCTGACCCTGCCCCACAGCCCACCTCAGAAATTAACCACCCAGATTTGGTGGGGCTTCTAGTGAAGGAGATATGTGAGATGGGCCAGATGTTGAAGGAGTACATCTCCCCTGCTCTTGAGAAACTCTCCCCCTGCCTCAAAGATGGAGAGTCTGACAGTGTAGCAGTGGAACCCACAGACATTACAACTGTCCAGGTTCCAGCTGAACTGCAAGGACAGTCATAGCTAGCAGCAGTCTCCCCCATGGAAATGAAGAAGATGAAATCACAGCACCTAGTTAATAAGGATAAGAAAGGAGGGCCCTCACAATTCAGAGAGGAGCCAGAGGTTGAGATCATCACCGAGTCCCTGTTGTATGACAGTCTCCATAATCTGCAAAAAGACATTGTATGGTGTGGGCATGAGGCTCATACAACCTGGTTACTGCGGATCTGGGACCTTATGGCTACAGGTGTGCAAGTGGATGGTACTGAGGCAAGGAATTTGGGAACCATAAGCCAGGAGTCAGATGTGGACCAGGTATTTGTAAGGGAGCCAAAGCCCCTTTCCCTCTGGGAGTGGCTTTTAATGAGTGTAAGACAGAGGTTTGTCCACAGAGAGAGAATGCAGGAATACCACCATAGAATGCATTGGAAGACCCTTGAGGAAGGGATCCAAAAGCTGAGAGAAGTGGCAGTACTGGAGGTGCTCTTTGGGAGGGATGGACAGCATGATAATGACCCCGACAAGGTCAGATGCACAGGGCAGATGTTGTGGAATCTGGCAAACCTTGGGCCATCTCAATATACCACATTTATTGCAACGATTAATGCTGATAAGAACTGAGAGACAGTAGGTTCTGTTGCTAACAAGCTTAGACATTACGAGAGTATGATCAATGGCCCGATGCAGGCTCATTTCTCTGCTGTGGCTAAGACACTCAAAGAGGAGTTTAAAGAGGAGATGAGGGAGATGAGGAAGATCAATGCAGCACCAGTACAAGTCATAGGCCTCAAACTCAGCATCCAAAATCCCTCAGGTAGAGTGAGATGGTGCACCCCATGAGCTGACCTGTAGTTCTTTCTACGTGACCATGGAGAAGACATGAGAAGGTGGGATGGGAAACCCATTTCTGTCCTGGCAGCACGGGTGCGTCAACTCAGGTAGGGAAACACTGAGGGACTTCCACTAAAGTGGAAGTAGCCTCAACCTCCCACAACTAAGGTACAGGGTATTACAGAAAGGAGGATGATCTGTCAGATCCCCTTGAAGGAACCTCTAGTATGTATGCCCAGGAGGGAAATTACAACCAGGGCTAGAGGGGTCCTGCCTCTAGCCAGGGAGAAGCATGGGAAAACCGGGTCTTTTGGACGATGTGGATCAAATGACCTGGCATATCAGAGCCACAGAAATATGAGGCCTTAGTTGATACTGGTTCACAGTGTACCTTAATGTCATTGGGACATGTGGGGGCAGAACCTGTTTCCATTGCCAGGCTGATGGGGGGATCTCAGGAATTGACTCTGCTGGAGGCTGAGGTGAGTCTGACTGGGAGAGAGGGGCAGAAACATCCTATTGTGGCCAGCCCAGATGCTCCGTGTATTTTGGGCATAGACTTCCTCCAGAACGGCTATTACAAAGAGCCAAAGGGACTCAGGTGGGCTTTTGGAATAGCTGCTGTAGCGGCAGAGGGCACTAAGCAGTTGAACACTGTGGTCTGTTGTGACGCACACATACACACACACAGAGTACAGACACGCACCTGACTCCATGCAGGGTGAATAGGGAAAAAAAAGAGCTTTATTTACCTGATAAGTCTATTTACAGAAATCTAACAATGATCATGGATTGGACAATGCTGAAAGAACCTCTGACTTCAATTGGCTTGTTGCAATGTCAATTTCTCTTCCTCCAAAGAGGAATGCAAACAATCCACTGTTTATCAGAAAGAGTATGTGAGATAGTGTAACATGAATGTATCAACATCAGAAGGCAAAAAACTCCAGGGCAACAGAACATCCCTTTACCATTAAAAAAAAAGAAAAAGGAAAAAGGAAAATGAATAATGCAGAAAGGGAAAATGAACAATGACCAGTCTGTGCTCGTGGTCGTCCGAGTCCTCATTTGATGAGTTGTTCACTTGATGGTTTTCAGTTTGGTCATGGCTTCCACCCTGCCTGTCGGCCGGATTCTGTGTCTTTGTGGTTGCAGGCCAGGACAGACACACCTCACAGGTACCCAGCATGCCCCAGTATCTGTGGACACACATGCATACCTGTGCTCCAAAGCAACAAGGTCACAAGAACCTTCCCACTGTTTGGTGGCTAGATTTCACACCTGAACTTTGACTTGAGGCAGGTGTGTCTCGTTGGAAGCCTGCAACATGAACTGGTGATTTGCAGTGACAGGGTTATTTGAGTTCTGCAGCACCCAAGGTAATTCGTGGTGTAGAAAATCTTTCACAACTGATAGTGCAGGGATTTTCCCTGCATCCCCGTTTTTGTTTTTCAAGAACCCGCGTTAGAGTACCATGAGCGTGTTCTACAATGGATTGACCAGCTGGGCAATTGTCGGTTGTCAGAGCAGAAGGCATGCCCAGAGAGGCAAAGGCCTGCCTCCAGTGGGCAATGGCATCGTGGGCCTTTTCTCCAGTGTGAGCAGAAACTCATATCACAAAGGAGAATGTGTCCACCATCACCTGCACAAATCTGCCAGCCAAACTCAGCAATCTGGGTAACATCGTCCAGAGCCTCAATCGGCAACATGTGAAATTGCTTCTGCAATGTATGTGCGTCCTGATGGAAAAACCCATGTGATGCCTCGGGTGAGTGAACCAGGCTGAGGTGCAACCCATGCCAGGTTAGCTAACTTCTCAGCCCTTGCCTCACCTTCTGCTATAAATCCTGGCAAATCGGTGTGACTCCTCACATGCAGAACCTAAAACAGCTGAACCCCGATGTGAATGACACACCACAAGGTCATCAGTAAATAAAGCAAGGCAGGGTTACTGACCTCCTTCAAAACTGAACAACCTAATCGCTGTGATGTCGGCCACATAGACTGAATTTGTGACCAAACTGAAAAATTCCTGAGAAAATCTCCCAAATGCCATGACAGCAGCCCTCAATGCAACCATTCGGGCTGAGCCAGATTCATGACTTTCCAGAACCTGCCACCCAGATCCACCTACCAAGTAACAATGGCCTTTCCTGGTCATCCCCAGCCAACAAGAAAGACAGTGGGTCCCTACAACGGCCTCTATGTCTGGGCCATAAATAAAAATGAATTTATTTCGCCACACACAATACTCTGTGGCTGGGCGGATGAAAAATTATCTGCCCTAAAAAAAAACCAAACAGCTGAGAGCACTTTGCAGATCAATATGTCTTGCAAAGGCCACTCCAAAGTCCTCCTGTAAAACCAGGGGTATGATTTCTGCAAGATCTCAACCACAATCACCATTGCCAGCCTGGGAGCAGGAAGAGAGGAAGCAACTCAGAAGACGGAGATATCGTCATTCATCTGATGATGCAGAAAGGCCCATTTCAAAACATGCAAGGGATCAGACTAGACGTCATCTCTTTGGCCAATGCTACCTCTAGGTCGTTGATCTGTGTCCTGGGGTACAATGCAAAAATGTGTATTCTATCACCATCTGTTGAAATGTGGGAGGGGTGGTGATCCTTATCTCTGTGGGAGATATCCTCTGCTAATGTGCCATCTGATAAAATCAGGGGGATGATCATCGTTATCTTTTCACAACCCATCCTTCCTCCAGAACATATATTCTGTTAATGGGCCATTAAGTCCTGTTGTGTGACTGATAAGATTACATCTTCCCATTAAGAGATGCTCCAGCCAGGGGCAGGAGCCAAGCCTTTCCTACCTAGATAAAAAACTGGGGTTTGGGACACGAAGGCAGTCCTTTCCACTGGATCCCAGAGGGAACTTGGACCTTTTCCACATCATCGCTAGACCTTCAGAGGAAAATGGCACCCTTCTACAGGAGCACTGCTTCAACTGAACCACATCTGTCATCCAGGGGGACTGCAACCACCATTTATACGGACTGCTACCAACACCCTGACTGATAGGGTGTCAGGTTGTATTTCTGACTTTGTCAGTGGTTTTTCTTTTGTATTATTGCATGTATTTTACTTTTTCTCTTTTTTCCTATTAAATTTTATTACTGACTTGGAGTCTCTCACTGGTTTTGCTTTCAAACCAATACATTTATTGGCGCCCAATGTGGGGCATGAAGAGTACTGAGAAAAGTCAGTATTACAATTTTGTATTCACCATGATTCTCAACATTCTTACATGGGTTTTATATCTTGCTCTCTACATTTTTCCGCACATGGGGAACTATCTGCCGGCTGTAATGCTCCTGTGTAAACCAGGTGTAAAAATTGCTTTATTGGCCTATTATATCTACTGCATGATAACCTCTGAGGCAATGAACATAATCCGGAATATATACTCAACTTTGTTTGCTTGTCCTAGTCTAGGTTGCTACATCTGGGGCCTTAACAATCGCACCCAGCCCCTGGGGGGAGGGGTAAAGAATGATTTTTTCCAATCTTTCCGGCCTAACACAGCAGTTTTTGGAAATGTTGAGTTCCCACTGGATGCCAAGGACAGCATAATGTTGTTGTTTTTAGTTCTGCTTTGTCTCCTCTGCACAGCCTGCAACATGCTTAGAAACAAAACACTACATGGTGTACTGCAGCGTATTCTTGAGGAAGAGGAAAAAAGAAACAAATCAACTTCATCCATGTCTGCACAGAATGTCACAAAGAAGAGAAGAACCAAACACCAAGAAACAGTGTCCGTGTCTACGCAGACTGCCACAGAGGAGGAAAAAGCCAAAAGCAAATCAACAGTGTCCGTGTCTACGCAGACTGCCACAGAGGAGAAAAAAGCCAGAAGCTCCATCAGCATCTCCACACAAACCATCACTGAACCAGAACAGCCTAGACCAGTAGCAGTTGCCCCTGTTCAAAAAAAGAAATCAAAGAGCAAATCAGTTCTCATAGTGACTGACGAGGACATGGCAGGACCTTCGCACCCAGCGGAAGAGACAGAGCCAGAAATCATCACTCACTCTCTATCCCTGGGTGAGCTGCCTGACCTGTGGAGGGAATTCACCTGCCAGACGAATGAGTCCATCCTGACCTGGCTGCTCCGCATCTGGGACGCTGCAGCCAATGACACCATTCTGGATGGAAGTGACGCCAGGCAACTGGAATCTCTGTCCTGGGATGTGGTCATTGACCAGGGGATTGGAAGAACCCAAGAAACTCTCAGCCTCTGGTGGCGACTGCTGCCAAGTGTGAAAGACAGATACCTTTGTAAAGAAGATCTCCAGGTGCACCAAGGAAAATGGAGCACAATAGAACAAAGTATCCGATGCCTGAGGGAATTGGCCATGCTGGAGACCATTTTCTCAGAAGATGAGAGATTTCCTAAGAGTCCAGACTGTGTCCGGTGCACGTCACAATGTGGTTGAGATTCGCACGGCTTGGACCAGAGATGTATTCCCATTACCTGGCAACGCTGCAGTGGAGGGAAGGTGAGGACATGGTAGGCGTCTTGGCCAATAAACTAAGAATTTATAAGGACACTGTCACAGCCCCATTTCGTACCCGTGGAAACAAGGCTGGTGGACCAAGTCCGGAGCTTGACTGAAGAGGGCCTTCAGAAACTAAGAAAAGAACTTAAGGGAGACACCTACCAGATCGCGCCAGAACCAACAAGAGTTTCTGCCATTAGGAGCCAGCGCTCCTCAGGCAGGGAGAGAGGACACACTCCACGAGGTAACCTCTGTTTTTTCCTTCAGGAGCATGGAGAAGACATGAGGAAGTGGGATGGAAAACCCACCTCCTCCTTAGCAGCCCAGGTACGTGAGCTGAAAAGAGGGACACCTACCACAGGAAGCTCATCTAGAGTCAATGCTGCTCCAGTCTCTCGTGTACAGAACTCCAGACAGTATCAAAAAGATGATATGACTGATCCTCTTGAAGGAACCTCAAGAACCTATTTACAGGGAGAGAGCAACGTGTACCAAGACCAGGAATAGAGGAGCCCTGCCTCTAGCCAGGTAGAGGAGAGGGATAATCGGATCTATTGGACTGTGTGGATCTGATGGCCTGGCACATCCAACCCACAAAAACATAAGGCTTTGGTTGATACTGGCGCCCAATGTACTCTGATGCCTTCAAGGTATGTAGGAGAAGAATCCATCTCTATTTCTGGGGTAACAGGAGGATCCCAGCAGCTGACTGTAGTGGAGGCCGAAGTGGGTTTAACTGGAAACAGGTGGCAGAAGCACCCTATCGTGAGTGGCCCAGAGGCCCCATGCATCCTTGGCATAGACTATCTTAGAAATGGATATTTCAAAGTCCCAAAAGGATATCGTTGGACTTTCGGGATAGCTGCTGTAGAGACAGAAGACATTAGAAAGCTGAACAGCTTGCCTGGTCTTCCAGATGACCCCTCTGCTGTGGGACTACTGAGAGCTGAAGAGCAACAGGTACCAATAGCCAGAACAACAGTACACCGTCGGCAATACCGTACTGACAGAGACTCAGTGATTCCCATCCATGAAATGATCCGTAAACTGGAGAGCCAAGGGGTGGTCAGTAAAACCCACTCACCCTTCAACAGCCCCATCTGGCCTGTGCGTAAATCTGAAGGAGAATGGAGATTGACTGTGGACTATCGTGCATTGAATGAGGTGACTCCACCGCTGAGCGCTGCTGTGCCAGACATGCTGGAACTGCATTATGAGCTGGAGTCCAAGGCAGCCAAGTGGTATGCCACTATCGATATTCCCAATGCATTTTTCTCCATTCCTCTGGCAGCAGAATGCAGGCCTCAGTTTGCTTTCACCTGGAGGGGCGTGCAGTACACCTGGAATCGTCTGCCCCAGGGGTGGAAACACAGTCCCACCATCTGTCATGGACTGATCCAGGCTACACTGGAAAAGGGTGAAGCTCCCAAACATCTACAGTATATCGATGACATCATTGTATAGGGGAGCACAGCAGGGGAAGTCTTCAAGAAAGGAGAGAAGATTACCCAAATTCTGCTGAAAGCTGGTTTTGCCATTAAGCGAAGTAAAGTTAAAGGACTGGCTCAGGAAATTCAGTTTCTAGGAGTCAAGTGGCAAGATGGACGTCGTCAGATCCCAACAGAGGTAATTAATAAGATCACTGCTATGTCTCCACCTACCAACAAGAAGGAAACACAAGCTTTCCTAGGTGCCATAGGCTTTTGGAGAATGCACATTCCTGAGTACAGTCAGATTGTGAGCCCTCTTTACCTTGCGGCACCCGCAAGAAGAACGATTTCCACTGGGGCCCTGAGCAGCAGCAAGCCTTTGCCCAGATCAGGCAGGAGATCTCTCATGCAGTAGCCCTCGGCCCAGTCAGGACAAGACCAGATGTGAAGAACGTGCTCTACTCTGGAGCCGGGAACCATGGTCTGTCCTGGAGCCTTTGGCAGAAGGTGCCTGGTGAGACTCGAGGGCGACCTCTGGGATTCTGGAGTCGAAGCTACAGAGGGTCCGAGGCCAACTACACTCCAACGGAGAGGGAGATCTTGGCCGCCTATGAAGGAGTTCAAGCTGCCTCAGAGGTGATTGGCACAGAAACACAACTCCTCCTGGCACCTCGACTACCAGTGCTGGGCTGGATGTTCAAGGGAAAGGTGCCTTCCACACATCATGCCACTGACACCACATGGAGCAAGTGGATTGCCCTCATCACTCAGCGCGCCCGTATTGGAAATCCAAATCGCCCTGGGATTCTGGAAATAATTACAAACTGGCCTGAAGGTGAGACTTTTGGATTGTCTTTTAAAGAAGAGGAGCAAGTGTCACGTGCCGAGGAAGCCCCACCATATAATGAACTACCAGAGACTGAAAGACGATATGCCCTCTTCACTAATGGTTCCTGCCGAATTGTAGGCACTAACCGGAAATGGAAAGCAGCAGTATGAAGCCCCACACGACAAGTTGCACAAGCTACCGAGAGACAAGGTGGATCAAGTCAAGTCGCAGAGCTATAAGCCGTCCAGTTGGCTTTGGATATTGCTGAACAAGAGAAGTGGCCAAGGCTCTATCCCTACACTGACTCATGGATGGTAGCTAATGCTCTATACTGCAAGATTAATCTACCAAAGGCCACATGGTTATTGAACAGCCAAGGTTCCACTAACTGAGCAGGCCCTGCCCAGTCGGAGCCCTTGGGACCAACAGATGGAGATAAGGTTCCAGTGGTACACATGAGAGGTGTGCTGGGAAAAACTGTGTCAACTCTGCCTCCAGCAAAGACAATCTCATCTGTGGGGTTGTCTTCACTCAAGGACCAACCCGGGAAGTACCCCAAGGGGATTTTGTTTTGGGGTGAACTATCCATGATACTATGTATTGATATCTGCATGTATATATGCATATAATGAAGGTACTGCATGTATGTATATAATTTAAAGGTTTAAATTTGATGCAACATGTTGGTATGGGAAAAATTTGGGGTGGATAATGTTGGGGGTTGGTTTTTCTTTTATCTGTTGCCTGTGGAATTTTTCCCATTGACTTGCTAAAGAGGCACTGATGACTATTGAGATAGGGGAGGGGGAACCCCTCTGTTTTTTGGGGAAATTCTCTCAGAGGGAGGGACAGAAACATCGTGAGATTACAAGCAGATAAAAGGAGAGTGAGGGCAGTTGCTAGGTCTCACTTGCTCTTGGCTTTGGAGGAAGAAGGTCGCTGCTGCCACTGCCATAGCCCATCTGGTGGCTTCCTCTTCTTTTCCTGTTGGACCCTGCACCCCTCCCCTTCCGGGACGTCCTTCCATTTCAGCATGCTGTTTACGAGAGTCCTGCTGGAGCACCAAGACTGACACTGTCCCAGGGTACATGAAGCAAAGCCCCTCTTTTCCATCCCTTCCAGTCTGGGACACAGCCACCATTGCCGCGTGCTCCCTGAGCCCATGCCACAGTGCCCCCTGAATCTGCAGAGATCATCGCACCTGCCTTGTCCACTGGGAGCCACCAGAGCTCCCTGCCAGCTGTGATGGTAACTGCACCAAAGGGGAAAGAGCCTGGGGGCAAGAAAACTGTTAGTGGGTTCCTGGTTTTGTTTGTTACTAATTCCATAGTTGTTGTTTTGTTTGCCTTGTTATACATACTAAAAAAGAACTGTTATTCCTATCCTCATATCTTTGCCTGAGAGCTCTTTAATTTCAAAATTATATTAATTCAGAGGGAGGGGGTTTACATTCTCCAATGCAGGGAAGGTTTCTTCCTTCCCTATAAACACCTTTCTTTCAAACCAAGACAAAAGGGCTTTCTGGCAAGTTTGGCCTCTCTTCTCTGCCTATCCCTAAAGCACGTTGCAGCCCCAGAAGAGACATTTGTCATCCAGACTGCCAAAATGAAGACCTGTAAAATCCTAGCTCTGCCTTGCGTTTAATGTGCTTTTACTTCGTTTTTGTGTAATCACAAAAATCAAGGAAAGAATAAATGTGACTGGTTCCCACTATTGCTCTGTGAAGGCTTTTTTTAAAGGCTGGTGTATTTACATCCACTTTTTCCACTCCAAGCTTGGCTTTTCACCTCCTTTTTCAATGTCTGCTGCATTGGGTGTCCCAAGGAGGGCTGGCTTCCTCAGCACTGGTCTTAGGGCTAGGGTAAGCATTAAAGGTTAGGGTTAACGGTTTGGATTATTATTAGGGTTAGATTTACGGGGTAAGGATTTGGATTATGTTTAAGGTTTGGATTTGGATTACAGTTAGGGTTGCATTAGGGTTAGGTTTAGGTTTAAGGGTTAGGGTTACGGGTTAGGGTTAAGGGTTAGGGTTATGGTTAGGGTTATTATTGCTGAATTACTGTTAGCATTATTTTTAGAGTTACAGTTAGGGTTACCATGGTTACTGTTAAGGTTACTGTTTGTCCTACTGTTTGGGCTATTGCTAGGATTAATGTTTTGGTTACTTTTAGAATTATGTTAAGGTATTGTGTTAGGGTTAAAATTAAGGTTACAGTTAGCCTTATGATTAGGATTAGGGTTAGGGTCAGGGATAGGTTTAGGGTTTGGGTTAGGGATGGGTTCAGGGTTAGGTTTAGGGCTATCGTTAGGGTTTGGTCTTGGTTTAGGCTTAGGGTTTGGATTAGTCTTACTGTTTGGTTTAGGGTTAGCATTTAGGTTTAGTTTTAGGGTTAGCATTAAGTTTAGGGTTAGGGTCAGAGTTAGGTTTATTTTTAGGTTAGGGTTACTTTTTCGGTTAGGTTTACTGGGGTTGCTTTTGTGAAATGGATTTGTAATTCCAATCCTTAAGGCCTGATTGAAAGCTGACATAGTATTGTACATCTTTATGCAAACTCTGAGATAAGGTGTACTGGCTTTGAAAGGCCATGGGCCAGAAATATCATTGTTGAGAGAGAGATTGATGTCGAAAGAAGTTTCAAATTATTTCCTTACAAAATGCCCAGTTATTTTTGAGAATTAGTACTATGAGCAATTCATTCTAGCGAGACTGCTTGGGGTAAAATAGTTGATGATTGGTGTTAGAAGTATTAGCAGTATTGTGTGGCAAAAGCTAATAGGCTGAAAAACATTCAAAAGGTATTGTAACCAGGAAACAAGTTGGCTTTCCATAGAATTGCATTGAGTTTTGCATCTCTTCTTATATTTCACCCTTTAATGAGAACTGATAATAGAATATAATATTTTAAATCACCTCTCAGTTTCCCTGTCTCTTTAGAGTTGGGATTTTCCAAACAGTCCAGCAGCTGTACCTATAAATAAAGGCTTTAGAAGTAAAAGCCTGTGCAGAGCTGCATCTTCCCCTTGCCCCACGTAAGCCACATCAATCTCTCCTGTCCACTCTGTCTATCCTTATTGCACTATATCTATCATTGTGTTGTTTGGATCATGAAGCCTGAAGGTTAGCGCAGTTTTTTTCCACAGAGAGCTGGAAGAGGAATAGATAGCAGCACAAGTAGCTCTTGTTGAACTGCCCTCTTATGACTACAACTGTGTATTCCGCTGTCAGGCCAGTGGCAGTCAAGCTTGTCTTGCAGCCAGTATGCTGAGCACACTAGCCTGGTCCCTGGACAAGAACACTGGCCCTTTTCCATGGGGGAAAAAACCTCACCCTACCAGTGTCTTTATGTTAATTTGGAGGAGGCATTTGGCACTCCAAGGCAAACCAGGGTCCTAGTTTGTGGCAGCTTGTGTCTGGGAGAAATCCTGCGCCATTCATAATATTAGCAGCCAGAACCCCAGTCCCAGGCCCCTAGACATGACCTCTGCCCATCTTCCATGGGAAATCAAACTTACACCCCCAGTGTCCTGGTGTCAGTTTGGAGGAGGCATTTGGTGCTCCATGGGCAGCCAGAGTCCCAAGTGGTGACAACCTGGGTGTGGGAGAAATCCTGCGCCCTTCACAATTTTACGAGGTAGAAGCCCAGGCCCCTGGACACAAACATGACCTATTTTCCATGGGAAACAAAACTCATCACCCTGGTTTCCTGATGTCAGTTTGGAGGAGACATTTGGCACTTCAACAGCAGACAGGGTTCTAGATGGTGGCAGATTAAGTCTGCGTAAAAATCCTGTGCCGTTCGGAATATTAGCAGGCAGAAGCCCAATCCCAGCCACCGGCCCCTGGACACGAAGAGTGGCCATTTTCTATGGGAAACAAGACTCATATCCCCAGTTTCCTGATGTCAGTTTGGAGGAGGCATTTGACACTCCGAGGGCAGGCAGAGTTCAAGGTTGTGGCAGCTTGGGTCTGGGAGAAATCCTGTGCCTTTAGGAATTTTAGTGTGCAGAAGCCCATTCCCAGCTGCAGGCCCATGGACGCGAACTGTGCCCTGTTTCCTGGGAAACAAAAATCACCGCTCTGGTTTTCTGATGTTTGGAGGAGGCATTTGGCACTCCAAAAACAGCCAGGGTTCCAAGTGGTGCTGAAACAGGGGGAAATTAAAATTAAAAATAAAGTGTTAAGGGTAAAAATACAGAAGAATGCTCTGAGTACAAGAGGGGTTGACAGGATTCTATGAATGCTTAACATTTGCTATTTTTGCAAGAACAGGAAAACAGGATAAGGTAGAGAGCCAAGAATGCATAAGCAGGGTAGGAGAGTGAGGCCCCTTTCAGATAAGGGGGATTCCTCAGACCCCTGAGCCAGTGAAACTGGTATCAAGGTCTGGAAGGTGATCAAAGGCTAATACGCATGCACAAAGAAGGCCAAGTGAAAAGTTTAACTGAGAAGAAGACTGTTTACTTCATGCCAGAGACCCCCAGACGACCACCAGAATGACCAACAAGGAGCACTGCACAGTCGCAGAGAGGTGTGGAGCTAATTTTAATATGAAGTGGGTACAGGCAGGGTTAGGAATTGAATATGTATTAGGCGTATTGTGCAATCCCTAGTTTGTAGAGAATAGCAGGTTACCAAAGAGAAGCCCAGGTTACCAAAGGGATGCACATTTTTGCAGGATCTATCCCCCGTGCACCTCAGAGCTGAATAAATTATTTATACCTACTTTACAACTTTTATGAGTTGTGGAGTTTTTCCGTGCTTCATTATTGATGGGCCAGCCAGGAGATCTCTGTCCGGCTGCAGGAGCACTGCTGGGGCGGACCCACTAAGGCTCGCCCCGGGATTTTTTCCTGAAGGGACTCCAAACCTTGGCTTGCTTACCACCTGGACACACAACAATCTGCTGGCATTGCGGATAAACGGTATGTATTAAAAATCTAAATTAAGAAGGACTGCTGGTAAGTCGTACAGTGACGTCTGATGCACAGTACAGTCCCTGTGGGCTTGCAAGCAGTAGGCCAAGGGGGCTGGAGACAGAGGGAGAAGGACTGTTCCCTGGCTGATAGTATGGCCAATAAAGGGGTCTCACTGAGCTGATTGCACTGCCCAGTAGTGACTCTGGGAGTGTGTCGAGTGAGCACTTGCTTTTGCTGCTATTTTGTGTGACGGTTAAGTCTGAACACTTTGAGTCACTGATTGTGTCAGTGAGTTAGTGGGTGAGACGTACCTCTGGTATGAGTGCAGAGCAAGTGTGGAGCATTTCCAGCCTTGGGCGACTGGGGCAGCCAGAGGAAAGCGAAGTGGTCAGGGTCAGTGTGGGGCAAGTGCAAGTGAGAACAGAGGAGTGCTGTGCTTGAACACAGAGTGGCTAGTGTTTGTTTTAACCATGGCTAGACCTAGATGAACAGAAGGAATCCCCCTCCCTCAGCCATGGTTTGGACTTGATCCCTGGGAATTTATTGATCCAGTAAATCATTGGATAGAAAGATGGAATGAATGGGTCTGACTAGGAGGGATATATGGAACCTCTGCAGGGAGGTTGGTAACCTTAGACTGGGAACAACCTGCAGTAGAGATTCTGGGTATTCCAGAGGAGGTAAAGGGGATAGCTTGTCTTTGTGTGAGATTTAGAGCTGTCAGAGGATCAAGGGGTTGGCATCTGGCATGGAGTTACTGTTATAGTGTAGAGATTGTGAAATACATTGGTATTGTTGCTCTAATAACCAGCAGGGTGTATGCCTCAAGTGTGACTTGAAAAATTATCCTAATCAAGTCAATGTTGAACCTAAAATTCTGAAATTAATATGTGGAAAGTCATGTTTGATGCCCGCAAATTGGGATCGTGTGTGGGAAGAAAACTGGGAAAGAACAGTGAAATTGTGTGAGGAAAAGTTTGGGTGGAAACAAGACAAGACAAGAAGGAGAAGATAATGGGAACTGGACAAAGTAAAGAGATCCCTAAGGCCAGTCCATTAGGCTGTGTTATTGCACATTGAAATTCTGCTGGCCATGGGGGCACAGAAACCAATAGAGACCTTGTTAGATTTAAAGGACTGGTGGCCTTTATATAAATTGGACAATGGAGCAAAGTGACCACCCAGTGGAACTTTGGATTTTAGCACCCTATTACAGCTCATGCTATTTCTTGGGAGGGAAGTGGACAGAGGTATCATGTGCAGATATGTTTTTCTCACTTAGAAATCACCCCAAATGGCAGAGGGACTGTGGGCTCAGGGCTCCATCTGACCCTCTGGTATTGGCTCTAGAGAAGGAGAATAAGACTAAGAGAGGAAAGCTCAAGCAGTGTTGTTCAGTGTGTAGTATAGGGCAAAGATGCACAAAATCTGATAAGGTTTACCAGACTGTGGCCCAGGAACAAGATCTGGCAGACGATTTGCTCAGGTCTCCACACATAAGACAAGAAAGGGATGAGGATGAGGATGCAGACTCAGAGGTACCATCAGCCCCCGCCCTTTCATCCCCTCCAATCGCACACTGGACTAGACAGCAGACACACATATTACAGGCACCTCTGTGAGAGGCAAGGGGACCAGAGGAAGAATGGGTATTGGTTAAATCTCCCTTTGCCTCAATTGACTTGGAAGCATGGGAAAATGTTGCTAAAAATTATTGCAGCAATCCAGTTAGCACGGCTAACCATCTGTGATATATAATAAAATAACATAATCCAGATTGGAACGATATGCAATTATTATTGGATGCACTGACCGAGACAGAAAGACAGTTATAAAAATGGCAGGGGATTTGGCAGAAGTTTATTATAAAACCTGACAACTGGATGTAAAAGATTATTTCCCACTCCAAAATCCACAGTGGGACCCAAACAGATCAGCAGAATTGAAAAAGTTGGAAAGCTATCAGGAGTGGATTGCAAAGGGAATGGAAAAAGCCATTCCCAGAACTACAAAATGGTCAGTGTTGTATGAAATTATTCAGGGGCCCTCTGAGCCACCATGGGAATTCCTCGATGGATGAAGGGATGCAATGTGCTGCCACACACCACTGGAGCCTGGCTCTGACATAGGGACACAGCAGCCAGTCAGTTTATTCCTGGGGCAACCTACGGGGGACATGAGATGGAAACTTCAAAAGATACGGGGGGTAGATTGAAGGAACTTAGAGACTCTGGTGGATGAGGTGTGGAACATCTTTAGTAACTGGGAAGAAGGAAGAAGGAAGTTTGTAGCTGTCATAAGCGAGGGGGAGAGAGGAAGACACGGACAGGGACCACCTAGACAAGGCCCATCCTGGCTGGGCAGAGACCAGTGTGCGATCTGTAAGAAATAGGGGGGGAGAAGAGGAGGGAGGAGAGGAGAGGGAGGAGGGGAGGAGAGGGAGGGGAAGGGGAAGAGAAAAGAGAAAGGAGAGGGGGGGGGGGGGGGGGGGGGGGGAGGGGGGGGGGAGAGGGGAGGGAAGGGAGAGGGGAGGGGAGGAGGGGGGGGGAGAGGGGAGGGAGGAGGGGGGAGGGAGGGAGGAGGGGGAGGGGGGGGAGGGAGGGGGGGAGGAGGGGGGAGGTAAGAAATATGGTCACTGGAAAAATCAATGCCCAGAACAAAGATGGGTTGGCCTTCAGGAAAAGGGAGACCAGGGAAAGGGAAAAGTGATTGGACATGTGACAGAAGACTGAGGAGGACCAGTAGATCTCACCCCAGGAGATCCACTGGTTATAAAATTGAAGCTGGGGGAAAAAGAGAAAGAAGTGGAATTCCTGGTTGACTCTGGGACAACATATTCAGCTCTGAATAAAACATTGGCACCTGTGGGGAAGGATTATGTTACAGTAATAGGAGCAACTGGCCAACCTGAAAAAGCATATTTTTACAAACAAAAGTATAGGCTTGGAAAGCAATGGGGTATTCATAAATCTCTATACCTGCCTAGTTCCCCAAGACATCTTTTGGGGAGAAACTTGTTGCAACAATTATAAATAATCATTAAATTTAAAAATGGGGAATTTATTCTGGAAGTAAATGATGAACAGCACATAGAGGCATTAAGTTTAATGTTAACAGCCATTCAAATGGAGGGAGAAGTTAGTGAAGAAATAATGAATCAAGTATTTCCTGGAGTGTGGGCTTCTATTGTACCAGGAAGGGCGAAAAATGAATCTCCTATAGTAATTAAACTGAAGGAAGGAAAACAACCAGTTAGAATTAAACACTACTCTTTGAAAAGGGAAAACAGGGAAGGAATTATTCCAATAGTTGAAAACCTTTTGCAAACAGGGTTATTAAAAGAGTGTCCATCTGAGTTTAACACTCCCGTTTTACTGGTCCAAAAACCTCATGGGTCATATCAGATACTACAGGATCTAAGGGCTGTTAACAAAATAACTGAAGATCTCTATCCTGTGGTAACAAATCCATACACTTTGCTAACATGCCTAACACCAGAGCTAACTTGGTTTACCATTTTAGACTTGAAAGATGCCTCCTTTTGCCTCCCTCTCCATGAAGACAGCCAGAAAATTTTTGCATTTGAATGGGAAAACCCTAAAAGCGGGCGCAGACCCCAGCTCACATGGATGGTGTTGCCTCAGGGATTTAAAACTCTCCTACCCTGTTTGGAGAACATGCAAAGATCTGGAATCCTGGGAGGCTACTCCATTGATGAGTATTCCAAAGGGAAGTAGTTGGGTGAGCCAAGAGGGGGGAAGGAGAAGAGAGAAGAGTAGATGGAGGGTGTGGAGGAGAAGAGAGAGGAGAGGGAAGGGAGGGGGAAGGGTAGGGTAGGGGATGGAGGAGAACAAAAGAGGGAGACTGACAATAAGGGGACCCCATGGGAGGGAATCATACATTGGTAAACAGAGACGTACATCAGGAGGAGTTACTTACATAGGGGGAACATAGCGGGGAAACATACACAATGCAATCTATTACAGGAGGGATGATCAACACAGACTTTTAGACAAAAGGAGGAGTGTGGGGATGACAGGTAGGATGGCCAGGGTTACAGACAGGAGCAGAGTTGGGAGGAGGGTAACAACAGGGTGAGCAAGACAACTTATGGACGGCCCCCTCCAGAAGAAGGAAAGCTACTGCAGTACATGGAATGATCTCCTCATAGCCACCCGGATGAAAGAGGCATGTGCAGCCTGCACAGTAAGCCTCCTAAACTTTCTAGGACTTGAGGGATACAGGGTATCAAAGAAAAAGGCCCAGGTAGTGAAGTGAAAGGTAATTTATCTGGGTTATGAAATTAGTGTGGGACATCAGACTGTAGGGCAAGATTGCAAGGAAGAGATCTGCAAAACCCCAAAGCCTCAAACAGTGAAGGAACTGTGAACATGCTTAGGAATGACAGGGTGGTGCCAATTATGGATTTATAATTATGGTGTACTTATGAAACCCCTGTACGTGCTCATTACAAATGGGAACAGAGAACTCCAGGGGACAAAAGAGGCCACTCGGGCCTTTCACCAGCTGAAGAATGCTCTAATGTCAGCTCTGGCTCTCAGACTCCCAGATGTGAGTAAACCATTCTTTCTGTTTTCCCATGAGAAGCAGGGAATTGCCCTGGGGATACTGGCCCAGGACCTGGGTCCATACCAGAGAGCAGCTGCTTGCTTCTCCAAACAACTGGACACAACAGCCAAGGGATGGCCGGGATGCCTCAGAGCCCTTGCAGCAGTGGTGCTGAATATTCAAGAGGCACACAAATTCACCCTGGGCCAGAAAATGACTGTATTGGTGTCTCACACAGTGTCTGCAGTCCTGGAAGTAAAGGGTGGGCACTGGCTCTCCCCACAAAGGTTCCTGAAATACCAAGCCATCATGGTAGAACAAGACAATGTAGAGATAATTGTGACTAACATTATCAACACAGCTTCTTTTCTTAGTGGAAATCAAGAAAAGTGCTTTTTTACACCATGACTGCCTGGAGACTATCAAAGCCTCCTACTCCAGCTGCCCAGATCTGAAGGACACCCCTTTGGATGACACCCAAACCTGGTTCACTGATGGAAGCAGCTACGTTGTCAGTGGAAAGCGACATGCTGGGTATGCAGTTACCACCTGCAAAGAGGTAACAGAATCTGGACCCTTGCCAATAGATACCTCTGCACAAAAAGCTGAGATAATTGCTCTAACCTGCACCTTAGAGATCATGAAAGGAAAGAAAATAAATATTTATAGAGACTCAAGATATGCATTTGGGGTTGTACACACACATGGAGCCATCTGGAAAGAAAGGGGACTGTTAAACTCACAAGGGAAAAACATCAAACATGCACAGGAAATATTGCAGCTACTGGAAGCAGTTATAGAGAGGTAAATTGGACATTAAGGAACACCAGAATGTGAGCTCAGAACTGGAGGAAGGAAATGAGCTGGCAGACAGAGAGGCAAAAGAAGCAGCAAAAGGTGAGATGACGATTGAGGGAGCTTTAATTCCAGATGGACTGTTCTCCCTTGAAGGTAAGCCAGTATATACCAGAAGGGATAGAAAACTAATTAAGGATCAAGGAGGAATGTATAACCAAGAGGGATGGGCTGTTACTGCAGAAGGGACAATGGTCATCCCTTCCCACCTGTTATGGTCATTAGTAAGGGAAGAGCACCAGAAAACACACCAGGGAACAGATGCCCTGTATAGCTATCTAATTGAAAAGATTACTGCCAGAAATTTATACTCTATTATCGTTCAGGTAGCCCAGCAGTCTGACATTTGGCTCCAGACCAAACCCAAGAATATCCCCAACCCAAAACTTGGTCAAATTGGAAAAGGCCATGGTCTTGGGCAACAGTGGCAAATTGACTTTTCAGAACTCCCAAGAAAAGGGGGGTATCGATATTTGCTGGTGTTAACAGACACCTTTTCAGGGTGGCCAGAGGCTTTTCCCACCAGAACTGACAAAGCCTGAGAGGTAACCAGGGTATTGTTACAAGAGATAATCTCAGACTTCAGAGTTCCAGCCACAATATCTTCAGATAGAGGGCCACATTTTATTTCCAAAATAGTACAACAAATCAGTTAAAAAATCAAATCAAAATTAAAAAAAAAAATCAAATAAAAAACCCCCAAAACCCAAACCAACCAACAAACCAAATCCAACAACAACCACCAAAATAAAACAAAAACACAAGAGAAAGAGTAAATCCCCATCCCAATAGACCTGTTCCATTCTTCACTCGTTACACCTGCACTCACACAGGTGCTGAGACTGCAAAAAAAGAGCATTCCTGGAGTACAGTTGCAGGAAAAGCAGGTATAAAACAGGCTGTCAGTTAGGATCATTCTCAGCTGAGTGTAAAAGGCTTCTTTGGCAACTGCAAGGCCCTTGCAAATGGCAAGTGCCACACCCTCAGCCCATGGGAGGAAAGGGCTCTGAATGGCCCACCCCGGCATGGAAACCCTGTTCCCAGGCTGCTTCACACCCAGCATTCTTATGGAGGACTCAAGAAAGCTGAGAGTCAGCTCTGCCTTCTCCATCTTCTGTGTCCTTAAGCTGCCAGAGAGAAGAAATTTAGGGTCAGCTCCAGCGGCACAATCCCTGCTGGCCCAGGGCACAGTGCCAGGAAGGTCTCTGCGTGCCCAGCCTTTGCTCCAGCCAAGAAAAGCTCCTGGCACAGGCTCACCTTTCCTGCTCAGCCAGAACCCCCAAGTGCCCCAGCAGCAGGAAACTGATGGCTCTGGGTGGCACCGACACTGGCAAATGCCAGACCTGGGTGCTGCCAGCGTCAACAATCTGCTGGATCGTGAGTTCTGGCACCCACAAATTTCCAGACCTGGACAGTGCTGGTGCCGAATCTGGGAAATTGCCAGATTTTGTCTTTCCGTGCATGAAAATTGCTAGATATGGAGTGTGCTGGCATTGGGAAATCTGAGGATCTAGGCAGTGCTGGAGGCAGAAAACACCACTTTTCAGGCTCTATGTGCTGGAAAGGAGCAGATTTAGGATTCTGGACCCATCCTCCCTTCCTTCCCCTTACCGAATGATGCTCCGTCACTGACCAGGCTCCCCAGGGAATGCTCACAGCTGCGAGGCTGCCTCAGCTCCAGGAGCCTTTCAACACGTCTCCCAGGGATGCACAGCCTCAGCTTGCCAGGCTCTCTGTGCAGGGCTGAGGCCTGGACTCCATGATCCCACTGGATCCCTCCAAGCTCAGCCCCTCCTGCAATTCTCCCCCTTTGGCTCAGCCTTTTTTTCCCCACAAGACGCTGGGAAAGCTGTTGGGGCCGGGCCAGGAGCAGGGCACCCCAACTCGCACCCCCTGTTGCACAAGATGCCTCCCAGACCAAAGCTGCCACCTCCTCCGACCACAGCTTATTTTGGTGCGCCAAACACCTCCTTGAAACTGATATCAGGAAATTAGGATGGTGATATTTGTTTCCCATGGAAAAGAGCCACCATTCTTATGCTGGGTCCTTTGGCCCGGAGTGGGTTGTTGGCTTCAAAATTCTAGACAGCACAGGATTTCTCCCAGACCAAAGCTGCCACCACCTTGGACTGTAGCTTACTTTGATGTTCCAAATGCCTCCTATAAAATGACATCAGGAAACTGGGGGGCTGGCATTTGTTTGCCATGGAAAAGAGTCACCGTTCGTATCTAGGGGTCTGTAGCCAGAACTGGGATTCTGCCTGCTGAATTTCCCCCAGACCAAAACTGCCACCTCCGAGGACTGTGGCTGACATTGGTGCCCCAAAGGCATCCTCTAAACTGACATCAGGAAACTGGGATGGTGAGATTTGTTTCCCATGGAAAAGAGCCACTGTTCTTATACAGGAACCTTTAGCCGAGACTGGGCTTCTGCCTGCTAAAATTCCACAGCAGGATTCCGGCGCAGGATTTCTGCCAGACCAATGCTACCACTACCTAGAAGCCTGGCTGCAATTGCAATGCCAAATGCTTTCTCCTAACTGGACTTCTAGTCTTGTTTCCTGTGGATAAGTGCTACCGTTCATATGCAGCGTCATTTGGCCGGGAATGTGTTTTTGCTGGCTAAAATTCCATAAGGCACAGGATTTCTCGCAGACCAATACTGCCACCACCTCAAACCATAGCTTACTTTGATGTTCCAAACAGGCACCCTGCTGCAGGCACCGTAGAGAGGCTGAGATTGCAGGAGTTAGTAGTTGTCTTGAGAGGTTAATTTGGTGCTCATTCTGCATCTTTAGTAGAGCATCTCCTGGTCTAAGTCAGATTTTAGTCCTAGTGTGTCCAGTCAGGCTTTTCTCTTTGAATTATCCCTTTAAAATTTATATGTTGATATCCTGGAGTGCTCTGGGACAAGCCCTTGGATCCAAAGGTGAAATGTAGTGAAGTTGAGGGAAAGATGGTGTTGCTTGTGGTAAATATATCTGGTATTAGTTTGGCTTTCAGTGGCCAGTTTGGCCAATTTCTGCCTTATGTCTCAAGGTTAAAATATGTCCTCAGTGCAAGTTAATGCCCTGGAATTGCTGAAACAGGAAGATTGTACCCATGTTGGGGGTTGAATGCTTCCCTTTTCTTTCTGTGGAATTTCTCCCATTGTTATGCTAAGTAGGTGTGGCTACACCTTAAAACATAGGTAATGTTCTCTCGTAGGGGGGTGGGTGGAGGGGGAGGGGGAGGGGGGAAACTGGAAAAGGAAAGGTGGATGGGGGGTCTGGAGCGGGGGATTCTCTCTCGCTTGGCTCGTGGAGTGGGAGGACAGCCTGGGCTCCGCTCTGGCATCTCCCCTGCCATCCCAGCACTGAGATCCACGCTCCCTGCCATTGGACATTGCTCTGCTGCTCTCCCACCTCACCCTACTATCTCCAGACACTCTGCTGAGCACCACGACCGACACCATGAGGGGGAGTCACATTCCCATCCCCTCTCACCCCTGGGCCTCCGCCGCCATCACTCCAGCCCTCTGCAACTGCGCGGGACCTGCCCTGCCCCCACAGCACCGGTAACTGAGTGCAGGGAGACGGCCTGCGGCCAAAAGGGACTGGAGCGGAGCTAGACTGTTCTGTTCTGTTGCCAAGTTTTATAGCTGTTTTTGTTTTTCTGCCTTGTTAGATATCAGTAAAGAACTGTTACCCTTATCCCCACATCTCCTGCCTGAAAGCATCTGATTTGGACCTAAAATAATTAAAAGGGAGGGGGTTGCATTCTGCATCTCAGGAAGGGGGCTCTTGCCTTTCCTTACACCATACCTGTCTTTCAAACCAAGACAGCCCATCAAGCCACAGTTTTGCTGTAGGTATGGTCAGACATTAAATGCTGACCTTGGATTTACCCTCTTTGCGAGCTGTTGCTTGGCAATGGTGACAAAGAGGCATTTGGGCCTCCTCTTTCTCTTCACATTCATCCCTGTCCAAATTCTGATGGACAAGCACTTCTGTACTTTGTCAGAAGGCTTGATCTTCCCAGCTCTGTAACGTTTTTTGTTTTCTATAAGTTTGTGTTAAATTAGAGCCCTAACTCACTATGAATGAAAGCTTCTCTTTTTAATTTCTGCCAGCCCAGGTGACTTTGCTGTCACACAGCACCCATTGACATCAGCTAATTCCTTTGTGAATGAAATTATCACTGAAAAGTTAATGCTCAGAAAATGCATTAGGCAGAATTTAAGCTTAGCAGGGGCTTATCACAACTTTAGTCCTGTGTTTTCATTTCTGTGAGTATAAGAAATGTTGGTATGATCCTGTTAATATGAAGGATGTATTTTGTCCAGTCCTCCTTGTAAGAATAACAGAATCAGAAAATGGTTTGGGTTGGAAGGGACCTTAAAGCTCATCTCATTCCACTCCTTGCCATGATCAGGGACACCTTCCACTATCCCAGGTTGCTCCAAGCCCCATCCAACCCAGCTTTAGACACTTCGAGGAATTCGGCAGCCACAGCTTCTCTGGGCAGTCTGTTCCAGGGCGTCACAACCCTCACAGGGAAGAATTTCTTCCCAGTACTTGATCCAAACTTACCATCCTTCAGCTTGAAAAAGAACCACTTCTCTTTCTCTGAGCTTTCTCATTTTGGGCACAGTCCAAGTCCATCCTTCAGGAGTTGGGTAAGTGTTAATAGGGTGTCTGGGGGTGGCCTCTGGGCTGGATCTCTTCTGCAGGAGTGTTTGGTTTGCCTTGCCTTGCCTCCTTTCCCTTTAGGAGCTCCTTTAAAGAAGGGGATCCTTAGCACTACCTGCTGTTGGCTCTGCAATCTCTTGTTGGAAGATGCTGCTTCCATTTAAGAAAAGGACAGTGCAGCTTCCATGCAGGACCAGGCATTTGGCTAGGGGAGATGCCTCTTCTGCATTGCTGGGACTTATTTGTGTGGTTACAGTCCAAGTTCTGGGCTTGTAACAAGAACAGCGATTGTCTTGCGCAAGCTTCTCAAGCTGCTTCATGCCTTTCAGCTCAGTCCCTGCACTTCCTCCCCTGTCAGAAGGCAGACAAGTGGCTGAAGGAATCACCTAGTCTCACCGAAGATCACCCAAGCCTGCACTGTTCCAGTTGTATCAGTAATGAAATTCTGGCTTAGGCTTCCCAGTGCATCATGGTGCAGGGAGGCTTTTAAAAACAGCTAAAATAAGGCTGATGCAGCAGTTCTGATCAACACTATTGGTGGTGGGGATGCCTTGTAGTTATTTCAGCTTTTGTGCTGATGAAGCATCAGGGAGTCTGAAATTAGTAGCTCTCTATTTTCACACAGAACACAGCCGTGGTGTTCTGTGTTGGCTGGTAACTGAATCTATGACAGCTGCCTGCAAATTGTTGTGTATGGTATTGGAGCATCCATCTGGCATATTTAGCTAGATGCAGCTTAATTCCAGTTACGTTCAAAATGGTGCCTCAGTATTTCATTTGGGAAGGAAAGTGCTGGTTTGAAATAGAATTTCACAGGTATCCTTTCTGTGTGTGTGAGGGAGAAGGTTCTGTTAAGGACAGTGGTGTTGAGTTTGGCCTAGACTAGACACATGTATAATTAAGTATCCCATTTTCTCACATACTATTTCTGTGCTTTCTGTTTCCATCAGCCAGCCCTCAAGTCCCTGCTGGTTCCCCTGCAGTTTTCTACCTCTCTATACACATGCATATGTCAACACCCTGCTCTTTTTTTGGTCTGTTGAATAGTCTTTGATGTTTCTCTCACTCTTTGCACTCTAACCTCTTTTTTCACATTCCCTGCTTCCCCAGAAAGAGTATCTTCCCATAAAATTACTTACCAAAGCTTTGCCCCAGCTAATTCCTGTTCTGAATGTGTTGTTAACATGAGCTTGTTTTTCAAAACCTGTCTCCTCTGTGAGCCTATCACTTGGTGTGGTGGATTTTAGGGCTGCAAGGAACTAATTTACACAGGAAGAAAGGAGTTGTGCATAGTTGTCGTCAGAATCTGGGCTGCTCTCCTGCCCAGGGAAACTCTCACAAACTCCAGTGCCTGTTGGAAAAAACACTGAGCCCATCACCAGCCATGGGCTCTGTCAAATGTTCACAGAGAGAGTTTTTATGGTCTGTAGAAAAATATGCTGTGGACAATCACAGGTCCTTTTCTGCCACTGCATTTTTAACTACTTTCTTCCTATGTAAATACCTAGATACAGTCAAGGCCTCAGAATTGTAAGTGTTGCTGTTCAATTGTTTCGCAAACACTCCTCCGTGTATTACACAGCTTGTTACCAACTTTGTGCTTCTTCTGTATTCTTCTTGCAATCTTTGCAATTTTTTATCCTTCCCTTTTTATCTATCCCTTTTTCTCACTTGTTTCTTTCCTTTTGTGCAGTCTGTATTTAGCTGTGACCAGCCTTTTGGAGTGGTGACTGTCAGCACTCTTGGGTGCTGCTGGCTGGCTGTGCCAGCTGCTTTGCATTACTCTTTCAATCAGCCTTGAGTTATCTCAGGGTACAACTTCAAGTGGGATTTGTAGTGTAGACTTCTGTATAAGGAGGTAAGGATAATGCTGACAAGGAGAATTCTTGTGTAAAGCTCTCATATGGCAGAGGGAATTCCCTCTGGAGATGCAAAGGATTTATCTTATATTATTTAATCTGGGGTTTATACATCATGCAGCGAATTTTTCTGCAGGCTACACTGGCTATTATACTTTAATTGTAAATTAAATATCTGCATGGGATCTGAGTGGTGGCAATGTGTGCCTTGCACCTGAAAATATTCCCAGACACTTCATGGTCTGCATGTCTTCTCTGAGAAAAAGATCTGTAGAATGACCTATTGGTGACTTATATAGGGACAATTAAAGGACTAATAGAGTCTTGATCATGGTTTTCTTACTTAATTGCTCATACTCAGGTTTTTTCCAGCACTCCATCAATACCACTCCAATTAGTGGATTTCCTACAGTCGCTGAGGAGCAGTTAGGTTGCCTTCTGGATCTTATCCTGCAACTCTCACTCCCTCCAGCTTTTCCTACCATACACATTAGAATTTAAGCCTTTTGAATTAGAGGCTTTGATTTATGTTTTGTGAAATGATGGACACAGTAAATACATTGTTGAGTTCGGGCGGCGTGGGATCCGTGGCAGAAGATCCCACACTCTGTGATCTATGTGACAAAAAGCCTTTATTCAGTTCTGACCTTGGTTTTTATACCCCTTTCAATGTTCCCAGGCAAGCGTCTGTGATTGGCTCCCAGGTCAGGCTGCCCAGCCCTCTGACCAATAACTCTCTGCAGCCAGGGCTGGAACTCATTGGATTAAATCTTTGTCTGCCTCTAATCCTGTCCTGTCTCTGTTCTTTGGGGTCTGGCTTTTTCAGCCAGGCTACTTATCCAATCAGTAGTCAGATTAACTGCCCAGTACTGGCCAGCCTATGCTGTGACAATTCCCCGTTTCTTTTTTATTAATTTGAAGAAAATTTTGAAACACAAATGTGCAGCTTGTTCTCTGTAATCTTGCCTGCAAGGGCCCTTTTGCATGCAAAATTACATTAACAGCATCTATTCGATTGGAATGGGGTTTTACCCGGCTTAATAAATTTGGCTTTTTGGATAGTGATGAGTTGCACATACCAGAAGCTGCAGGGCTTTTGTTCAGGGGCAGTCAGGTGAATTAAACACTTTTGGTTTCACATCTAACAATTTAATTGTTTAACATAGAAATATAATTTAACTTTATAACCATAACACTTTAAAGAACTTTTCTTTTGAAATTATAACTTAATATAACATTCAGTTTTAGAACTGTGCAAAATTCCAACTTGATAAAACAATTTGTAAACATTAAAGCATTTTGTAAACAAACAACTCTATTATTTCAGTGTCCCATAAGTCTGTGATGTAGGTGCAATTTCTGTCATTTACTTTCTCCACCAATGATACATGAGCTTTTAAGGTCTAATAGATGAACTGGGATTCTCACTCAGGCACTGCCTGCTTAACAGGCTGGCTGGGTTTTAACTTGTATCTTTTAGAAAAGTTGCAATATTTACTGCCATGAATCCTTTAAATTTAAATTTTTGTTATTGAATTTTATAAGCTTAGTATTCTAAATTATTGATGTGCTTGATGTATCATTGGAGTTGTGTTGTTTTTAGTTAGAAAACTGTTAACATGATTTTCAGCTTGACATGTTACAGGCTCAATGCTTAATAACTATAATGTTATAATTCAACATTAAACAAGAACCACTTAGTTCTAAATCATTAACATTGTTTTTAAAAACAAGCAACCATTTAACTTAAAATAATTTCAAATAAAAACATATGTACTTCCTTTATTCCTTACTCCCCTTTCTTTGTTTTATTTAAAGAACAATACACTAGATAACTTGAAACTATTTTAATTAGGAACACATGTATTTTCTATCCTTTCTCCTCTTTTTTGTTTTTAGAATTTAAAACAAGAAGCAAAACATACACATTTAAATTAGAAATATCTGGATTTTATAATTTTCTCTCCTTGTCAGTCAAATTCCAATTTGGCCACAATTGAAAGAGACTGAGAAGGCTTTGATGATACACATTTCCTTTTGCTTAGTTTAAATCCCAACATGGCCAGAGTTGAGACTTTAGACTAGGCAAAATTCTTTATTATATTTAAAAAAAACTTTAATAAATTTTAAACATTGTAAACTGAAGTGACAAGAGGTATATACTTTAGAAATTTTGCAACTGTGATTTGCTAATGAAACACCTTTTACTAACTGATCCATAGAAATTTGTTTTGTAGAACTTAGAGTGAGCAAGATTTTTAATTCTTAAGATAGCTGATTGAGTATGATGCTATTGCAATGTATATGAATAAAGTTAGCAAACATTCAACTGTGAACTTTAATACACAGTCTAAAATTTGTAGACTGTATTTGCAACTTTGAAGAAATATTCCTTTAGCAACTGTAAGAAAGCAGGTTAACAAAGCAAATATCAACTTAGTAAAACTTGCAAAGTATCCAGGCTTTGCTAAAATTAAATTGAAGGTGGATGAAGCAGTTGTTGAGCTTTGCTGAAGGTGATCACTGCTGGTTGCATTACCCTGGTTGGTGTAAGTAAGTTTTCTAATTTTCATTTTTACTGTTCTGGTTTTCCCACCTTTATTATAGGATGATTTGAGATTACCTGGTCTTCTAGCCTTCTTCTGTAAGGCGGGTCTCTTGGGACAGCTTGCCTTCCGCTGGCTTTGTTGTCTCTGATTGAGGCTTTCTGTTCTCAGCCTCACTGCTGCTGCAATAGAATCAGTATCACTCTGTATGTTAGTTGATGTTGTCTTAAGTTTAGCATATGCATTAATTATTTATTCCAAGGATGGATTTTCTTTGGGTATTGCATTTATGAGGTTTTTTTGCAGTCCTCATTTGCATTTTCTCGGGCCAATGGTAACAATACCTGATTCCTTGCATCTTCATTAGCTATTTGTTTTTCCATGGCATCTTGTAATTGTTTTATGAAGTGCATGTACAATTCACTAGTATTTTGTTTTATGTTTCTATATCCTGGGGTTGGCTCAGACATGTTTGTAATTTTATTTAGGGCTCTCATCCCCAGTTCCTTTGCTTGGTTTAATACAGCAGAGTTTATGCCGGCTTGAGTCTGGGGATCTGTCCTGGTTCAGGGCAAATTTGGGAGGAAACCTCTGAATGAGGTCCCTCAGGAAAGGGGGGGGGGGAATTGGAGAGAAGTGGAAAAAAAAAAGAACTGTTTATTCAATAGGCAACACACCTCCCAGCGCAACAATGACAATATCAAACAGCAAAACCTCTCGCCGTTCCGAGGAGATGACAGATTCACCAGAGTTCTTTCCGTGGCTGCCCGGCTCACTCAGTCTGTTCTCAGTCCCTCTGGTGCTGGGGAATGCGCGGCCCAGGCCGGGCCTGGTGGGCCACAGGTGTGAGCTCCCGGTGCTCTTCTGGGCTTTCAGTCCAAAACAGGTTCAAACAGTTCCAGGAAAACAGGAAAAAAAAAACAATCCAGGGGTCTTCTCTGCCTCCGCTAGCCAGCAAGGAAAAAAAAAAAAAACCCAAGAAGCAAAGGAGAGCTTTCTTTCTCCCGCTGTCCACCGCAGACAACACAGTCCCAGAGCAGGAATGCGGGGGAGCCCGTGCAATCTCTGATAACAAACTCTGCACTTCTTCTTCTTCCCCCTGCCCTTCCACTCCTGGAACCAGTCTTAAAGTTGCAGAATTTAATACTCAACACCAACAGAACTGACGATTTTGGGGATATAGGCATCATACAGTCACCCCAAGACATTCCACCCCTTATCCCCATATCGTCAGCTTACTACCATATCTTATACACACTGTAATTCTATAAACACATACATCATACACACATATATATATATACACGATACAGCTATAGACAAACAATGACAGTGATATGCAATAGTAATGTTTACATATGGTTCTCACCCAACAATTAGATCTCCCTGAGGTACACATCGTGTTGTCCCATCCTTCTGCATTATCCACCATGTGCAACCTGGTCCTTGAGCAAAAACAATCCCATGAATGGGTTTGTCTGTATTTGAGGCAGAATTGATCCAAACTCTCTTCCCTAACAAACCCCTGGCATGCACCACTGGGACTTTATCTCCATCTACTGTATGCAAGGACTCAGACTGGGCAGGGCCTGCTCGATTTGTGGAACCTCGGGTGTTAACTAACCAAGTAGCCTTTGCTAAATGCTGCTCCCAATTCTTAAAAGATCCCCCACTCAATGCTTTCAAAGTGGTTTTTAACAGTCCATTGTGCCTCTCCACCTTCCCTGCAGATGGTGCATGGTAGGGGATATGGTACACCCACTCAATACCATGTTCTTTGGCCCAGGTGTTTATAAGGTTATTCTTGAAATGAGTCCCATTGTCTGACTCAATTCTCTCAGGGGTACCATGCCTCCAAAGAACTTGTTTCTCAAGGCCCAAGATGGTGTTCCGAGCAGTGGCATGAGGCACAGGGTAGGTCTCTAACCACCCAGTGGTGGCTTCCACCATGGTCAGTACATAGCGCTTGCCCTGGCGAGTTTGAGGCAGTGTGATGTAGTCAATCTGCCAGGCCTCCCCATACTTGTACTTGGACCATCGCCCCCCATACCCGAGGGGCTTCACCCGCTTGGCTTGCTTGATGGCAGCGCACGTCTCACAGTCATGGATAACTTGAGAAATACTGTCCATGGTTAGATCCACCCCTCGGTCTCGTGCCCATTTATAGGTGGCATCTCTACCCTGGTGGCCTGAGGCATCATGGGCCCATCGAGCCAGGAACAACTCTCCCTTGTGCTGCCAGTCTAGGTCTATCTTTGACACCTCTATCTGTGCCGCCTGATCTACCTGTTTATTATTTTGATGCTCCTCATTAGCTCTACCTTTGGGGACATGGGCATCTACATGACGGACTTTCACAGGTAGCCTTTCTACCCGAGTGGCAATGTCTTTCCACTCGTCAGCAGCCCAAATTGGTTTTCCCCTACGTTGCCAGTCAGCCTTTTTCCATCTTTCCAGCCATCCCCACAAAGCATTGGCTACCATCCATGAATCAGTGTAAAGGTAGAGTTTTGGCCACTTCTCTCTTTCAGCAATGTCCAGGGCCAGCTGAACAGCTTTGAGTTCAGCAAGTTGACTCGATCCACCTTCTCCTTCGGTAGCTTGTGCAACCTGTCGTGTGGGGCTCCATACGGCTGCTTTCCACTTCCGGTTCATCCCCACGATGCGGCAGGAACCATCAGTGAATAGAGCATAGAGTGTTTCATCTGCTGGCAGTTGGTTATATGGTGGGGCTTCTTCAGCCCGGGTCACTTGTTCCTGTTCCTCTTCGTCGGCAAGACCAAAGTTTTCACCTTCCGGCCAATTGGTAATTATCTCCAAAATCCCAGGGCGATTCGGGTTTCCAATACGGGCGCGTTGTGTGATGAGGGCAATCCATTTACTCCATGTGGCATCAGTGGCATGGTGGGTTGAGGGAACTTTTCCTTTAAACATCCACCCCAGCACTGGCAGTCGGGGTGCCAGGAGGAGTTGTGTTTCCGTGCCAACCACCTCTGAGGCAGCTTGAACCCCTTCATAGGCGGCCAAGATCTCCCTCTCCGTTGGAGTGTAGTTGGCCTCGGACCCTCTGTAGCTTCGACTCCAGAATCCCAGAGGTCGCCCTCGAGTCTCACCAGGCACCTTCTGCCAAAGGCTCCAGGACAGACCATGGTTCCCGGCTCCAGAGTAGAGCACGTTCTTCACATCTGGTCTTGTCCTGACTGGGCCAAGGGCTACTGCATGAGCAATCTCCTGCTTGATCTGGGCGAAGGCTTGCTGCTGCTCAGGGCCCCAGTGGAAATCGTTCTTCTTGCGGGTGACCAGGTAAAGAGGGCTCACAATCTGGCTGTACTCAGGAATGTGCATTCTCCAAAAACCTATGGCACCTAGGAAAGCTTGTGTTTCCTTCTTGCTGGTTGGTGGAGACATTGCAGTGATTTTATTGATGATCTCAGTGGGAATCTGGCGCCGTCCATCTTGCCACTTCACTCCCAGGAACTGGATCTCTCGGGCAGGTCCTTTGACTTTGCTTTTCTTGATGGCAAAACCAGCTTTCAGGAGAATCTGGATGATTTTCTTTCCTTTCTCAAATACTTCTGCTGCTGTATTCCCCCACACGATGATATCATCGATGTACTGCAGATGTTCTGGAGCATCACCCTTTTCTAGTGCAGCCTGGATCAGCCCATGGCAAATGGTGGGGCTGTGTTTCCACCCCTGGGGCAGTCGGTTCCACGTGTATTGCACACCCCTCCAGGTGAAAGCGAACTGAGGCCTGCACTCTGCTGCCAGAGGAATGGAGAAGAATGCATTGGCGATGTCAATGGTGGCGTACCACTTGGCTGCCTTGGACTCCAGCTCGTACTGCAGTTCCAGCATGTCTGGCACAGCAGCACTCAGTGGTGGAGTCACCTCATTCAATGCACGATAGTCCACAGTCAATCTCCATTCTCCTTCAGATTTACGCACAGGCCAGATGGGGCTGTTGAAGGGTGAGTGGGTTTTACTGACCACCCCTTGGCTCTCCAGCTCACGGATCATCTTGTGTATGGGGACCACGGCATCCCGATTCGTCCGGTACTGCCGGCGGTGCACTGTTGAGGTGGCAATTGGCACTTGTTGCTCCTTCACCTTCAGGAGTCCCACTGCAGATGGGCTTTCTGATAGTCCTGGCAAGGTGTTCAATCGCTTAATGCCCTCTGCTGCCACAGCAGCTATTCCAAAAGCCCACCTGAGTCCCTTTGGATCTCTGAAATACCCATTTTGGAGGAAGTCTATGCCCAAAATGCGTGGGGCCCCTGGGCCAGTCACAATAGGGTGTTTCTTCCATTCATTTCTAGTCAGGCTCACCTCCGCTTCCACCAAAGTAAAATCCTGTGATCCCCCTGTTATACCAGCAATAGAAATAGATTCTGTCCCCACATGTCTTGATGGGATTAGTGTGCACTGCGAACCGGTGTCAACCAAGGCCTTATATTTTTGTGGTTCAGATGTGCCAGGCCAACGAATCCACACAGTCCAAAAAACACGGTTTTCCCTAGCCTCTACCTGGCTAGAGGCAGGGCCCCTCTAAGCCTGGTTATTCTTCTTTCCTTGAGCATATGTCTTGGAGGTTCCTTCAAGGGGATCGGACATATCATCATCATCATCATCATCATCATCGTACTTGGCAGTTTGGCTACGGGCAACTGGAGCTGCTTCCCTTTTAGTGGAACTCCCTCTCTGCATCTCGTTGTCCTGCAATTCAAGCACCCGTTTTACCAGAGCAGTAGTAGATTTTCCATCCCACTTCTTCATGTTTTCTCCAGAATCACGCAGGAAAGACCACAATTCAGCTCGTGGGAAGAGTCTTCTCTCCCCATCTGGGGAGCGTTTACGTTTGGGGCCAGAACCTTTGATCCGTATAGCCGAGATTTGGAGAATGTCCTCTTTAATCTCCTCCCTGAGTCTCTTATGATTCTCCTCCATCCTATCTTCTAATTTCCGCAGACGTGTTTCCACAGCTGCAATTCTGGCATGTGTTGGGCCATGCACAGCATCTGCATATGCTCGGAGCTTCTTTGCCATATCGAGCACGGTCTCCTCCCTGTCATCCCCCTTCATTATTGCTAAAGCAGAAGAGTATTCTTGTGGCCCAAGTCGTACAAGTTTTCGCCACATCACAGGTGTACATGGTACCAAGTCTGGATTCCTAGTTGTTAGGTCATCTGAAAAGACAATCTCTGCCACTGCCATTTCTCTCAAGCGTTGAATCCCTTGTTCTATGGTTTTCCATTGGGTTTGCTGCATATAGAGATCGTCTGCACACAGGTATCTTTGTGCCACACTTTCCAGGACCCGTGCCCAGAGACTCTGAGGGTTAGCCCCCCTCATCATTCCTTGGTCAATAACTGGATCATGTGACACAGATCCCAAATGCCTGGCTTCAGTGCCATCCAGAATTGTAGCCTCGCCTGCAGCATCCCAGAGACGGACTAGCCAACTAATTATAGATTCATCAGGTCGTCGGGTGTAATCCTTTCTCAGGCCACGAAGGTCTTTCAGAGATAGGGACTCAATATTGGCTTCTGATCCTGTGCCAGTTGTCCTGACTTCTGATTTTGTATCGGAAGCCTGCCTTGAGGGTCCTTCCCCCTCATCATCATCATCCACTGGCCGATCAGTTTTGCTGGTGTGTTTTCTTCCTGCAGCCACTGCCAGTGGTTTAGGTTTACTATCTGGTTTAGCTACAACTTGAGTGACTGGGGTATTGGCTGGTTTATCTCCCTGTCCCCCTGCCTCTCTCTGCTGTCCTACAGTATTTAGCAGTGTGCCCTTTCTCTCCCATTCCCCACACCACTCAGAATTTTCCACACCTGGGCCTACTCCTGGGTCAGGGGTCCCATCAGCTCCTCTGGACATCTCAGCCTTCATTCTAGAGAGGCTGCAGACTGTGTAGAGGAAGCTTACTAGATTAAATACCAGGACGGCAGTTTCCTTGACATTCAGGGGAAACTGAACATCCTCAAAAATTGATTTAACAGATTCAAGGGAGAAAAAAGAAAGCAAAGGCTGAAGAGCCTCATCCCCTGCTCCTCCTCTAACAAACTGGGTGCAATTACTAAAACATGCTATTAGAACTGGGATGCAGGGTAGGACGAAGAAACCATAAACCACAGCTACCTAGAACAAACTCCAGTAGCTTTATGAACTTTCTATAAATCATTATCACTGAGCCCAGCACAATAGCTATTCTAATTCGTGCTCCCCTACTGAAAAAACTGCATGTTAGGGACACTACTGGAGCTATCTCTGGATAAGAAAATAAGCCTAGAGACCAGAAAGGTATTAAAACCTCAAAAAAGCCTAGGGACCCGAGACCCGTAAAGGCCTCTACCCCAACAGACACAGCAGACATTATGACTTCAAACAACATGGTTACTGACTGCTTTACCCCAATACAGAGTAAATATAATCAAAATGCAATCAGAACAGTTTTTTTCCACTTTCTCGAGCCCCGCGTTTAGGCGCCAATTATATTTGTCCTGGTTCAGGGCAAATTTGGGAGGAAACCTCTGAATGAGGTCCCTCAGGAAAGGGGGGGGGGGAATTGGAGAGAAGTGGAAAAAAAAAGAACTGTTTATTCAATAGGCAACACACCTCCCAGCGCAACAATGACAATATCAAACAGCAAAACCTTTTGCCGTTCCGAGGAGATGACAGATTCACCAGAGTTCTTTCCGTGGCTGCCCGGCTCACTCAGTCTGTTCTCAGTCCCTCTGGTGCTGGGGAATGCACGGCCCAGGCCGGGCCTGGTGGGCCACAGGTGTGAGCTCCCGGTGCTCTTCTGGGCTTTCAGTCCAAAACAGGTTCAAACAGTTCCAGGAAAACAGGAAAAAAAAAAACAATCCAGGGGTCTTCTCTGCCTCAGCTAGCCAGCAAGGAAAAAAAAAAAAAAAAAAAAACCCAAGAAGCAAAGGAGAGCTCTCTTTCCCCCGCTGTCCACCGCAGACAACACAGTCCCAGAGCAGGAATGCGGGGGAGCCTGTGCAATCTCTGATAACAAACTCTGCACTTCTTCTTCTTCCCCCTGCCCTTCCACTCCTGGAACCAGTCTTAAAGTTGCAGAATTTAATACTCAACACCAACAGAACTGATGATTTTGGGGATATAGGCATCATACAGTCACCCCAAGACAGGATCCTCCAGGGGATGCACTCCCATGCGTTGAGGAACCCCTGCCCCAAAGCATGGGTCTTGCTGTGATAGCCTCGAGTTTTTAACTCTTGCTCTTATGCATATGTTCTCCAGGCTGATTCAAACATCATATACTGCACTGGAGCACAGATTAACTTTGCAATCTGCTTTATATCATAGGTGTTAACTCATTAGCAGTCACGAATCTAAGCATATTTGTTACTGCAGGGGATCTCAACCCATGCTTAGCAGCTAACTGGCGTAATTCTGCAAGAATTTGCCAATTAAAGGGTACATATTTATCAGGAGTAGTTCTGTTTCCCCTTATAACTGGGAATGCCATCACCGTATCCCCCCCACTCTGCCAATTCTCTTCTATTGGTGAAGACATAGGCACTGCTATCAATTCAGCCCCTTCTAAATCAGCAGATTCTAGAGCCTTTTGCTTTACCTTCATCCAGAAGAGAGCCGTGTCCCAGGAGGAAACGACATCTGATTTAAACATTAACAGGGCTGGAGCAGCTGTTTGGGGGTTGGCTGTCGAGGTGCAGTTCATGTTTTTTCCAGGATGAATTGGCGTTTCCTTGTGCAGAGACCTCTTTGAGCTGTTCTGTGCTCGGCTCCTGGTGTGGAGAAACTGTGGGTGCTGTATCTCCAGCAGGATCGGGGCTGATTCTTGGTCCTGGAGTTGTTTTCGGGGCTTCAGTGCTGGTATTTGCCGGATCCGATGCACTTCTGGGTTTTTCTTGTGTCACTCCTGGGGTGACATCATCGCAGCGCACTCCAGCTCGGGGGTTGGTGGGGGTTTCCATGGCGACTCGGGGCGGTGCCGCGTCCTCTGGAGGCTGGGCTGAGGCCGGGGCCCTGCCTGTCAGTGGCTGGACCAAAGCTGGAGGTGCCGCCCACCAAGGCGTGGTCGGAACGGGAGGCGTGACCCACCAGGGCGGAGGTTGGGGTAAGAGTACGTCCCACGAGGGAGGCTGTGTTTCCTTTCTCCCTCCCCTGGCCATGCGGCCGCCGCCATTTTGGTATTGTTCCCGGACTTCTGTCTTGGCCATGTGGCCTCCGCCATTTTGGGATAGTTCTCGGATGTCTCCTGCTGCAGTTTTGGGTGTTTTTAGAGTCTCTGGGCTGGCAACTGAGGAATTATCGGCCAGCAAAGTCTCTCTGCATGGAGTAAGTACTTTTTCTTCCCTGCTTTCACTGGATAAATCAGCTTTTATCTCTTTTACCAGCTTTAAGATAGTTTTCCAAGGCTTTAAAACTCTAATTGCATTTTTATCATTTTTTAAGGCAGCATTTAGTATTTCTTCCCCAGTTCTAGCCCAATAGTCTATATTTAATGCAGTTTCTTCAGTCGGTTCCACCCTCTTTTCTTTTGTCCATAGTATTAAATCAAAAAGCAATTCTTTTTCATATTCTATTTCCCACTCCTCCAAAAACTCTGTCCATACCTCTATAACTGGATGCGTGTCTGTAGAAAAGAAGTTCCCCATTGTTTTCTTGTAGCGTTTCAGCTGAAGTTTTCCTTCATCCTTAGGGCTCTCTGGATCTGGTCCAATTTTGTTGCCTCTCTTTTTGGGCGTCTTTCTCGTCTCTCGGACATATTCCTGACTCTAGGCCAGACCTCCCCTGGCTCTCGGCCAGTATCCCCCGTCTCTAGGACGGCCTTGGCTCTTGGCCAGTATCCCCCATCTCTAGGATGGTCTGTCTCCCCCGCTCGTGGTGGTATGGGTATGCCAGATCACGTCGGGACTCACCAGATGTTGAGTTCGAATGGTGTGGGATCTGAGACAGAAAACCCCACACTCTGTGATCTATGTGACAAAAGCCTTTATTCAGTTCTGACCTCGGTTTTTATACCCCTTTCAATGTTCCCAGGCAAGCATCTGTGATTGGCTCCCAGGTCAGGCTGCCCAGCCCTCTGACCAATAACTCTCTGCAGCCAGGGCTGGAACTCATTGGATTAAATCCTTGTCTGCCTCTAATCCTCTCCTGTCTCTGTTCTTTGGGGTCTGGCTTTTTCAGCCAGACTACTTATCGAATCAGTAGTCAGATTAACTGCCCAGTACTGGCCAGCCTGTACTGTGACAATATATGGGACAAGTTCTGTGCACAAAACATTCCTGATGCAAAGATGTTGCTCTTCCTCTCCCTTCCTCCCAGGTTCACATTTCAAAATGAATATTTTTTCTGTATTATAGGCGACCAACTAGCTTCAATTTATAGACCTCCATTATCTTCTGGTACAGAAATTTTCATTATGCCAGTTATTTTAGAACTGACAAAATATTTCTCAGCTGTACTGTGCTTTCTTGGATGGCTGAAATTGCTTTGGTTAAAAGTTCCTGTACATTTTCTCTCCCAGGAGGTAATAATAAATTTTCATTCTCTCAAAATACAGGGGATGGGTAGTGAAGCAGTCTTTTCTACTTCAGCAGAAACAGCAGACAAACAGCTTTTTTTGTTCTTCCTTATCCCAGGAATAAATTGCAAAAAGTCTAGGCTGGAATGCTCACAACCCAAAAGAACAGGAGGTCTCTCTCCTGTCACGCTTTTCCCACAGGGGGTTTGCAGGGTTACCTGAGGCTCTGAGCTTCCTCTCTGTGGGACATCAAGCTAAATGCTGCACTGAGATAATTTTTTCGATATGTCTTTTCAGGCTGATTATCAAGCTTTTAAGCTTTTTTTTTTTTTTTCTCTTATTCATGCTCTGCAAGGCAAGACCTGACAGAAAGGAAAGGGATTTAGAGGAATAGTGTAAATGCCAGATTTGTCGTGTGGTTTTGTTGCACAGTAATGAAATACGAGTTTGAATGATAACTCTGAGTAACAATTCATTCTTTCCCTCTGTCCTACCAAAGAAACACTCAAAAAATCAGACTCAATAGAGCTATCAGAGAAAAGTGAGGGACTTCTTCCCCATCTTCTCTTTCTGTAATCTTATGTGCAAGAGAAAGAGAGAAAAAGAGATATCCCAAGTGTGGTGGTGAAAACTAGCAAAATGAGGATCAACCAGGGACATGTGAGAATTTGCAGGGAAAAGGCTGGTGTGTTTAATGTTGATCAGTGATGGGAGAGAAGCTCCTGTGGCTCTGCTGAGCAGTCTTGAAGGGAACCATTTATCAAAAGAGCAGGAGAGGTGAATGGTTTGGACTCTTGAGTGATGTTTTGGCTCTGGAAAGAGCCCAGGTTATGTATTAACTGTCGAAGATGTGGCAGCAGCTTTGAAGATCTGAGAATTGTGTTGCAGAAGAGGACAGTTTGTGGGGTTGATGTCAATATACACTGCAGGAGATATCTTGAGAGTGTTGCAGCTCTGGTAAGCCTGATTGTGCTACAAGTGAATGTACCAACAGACATTTATGTATTTATTTATTTATTTACCAATGAGAGAAAAATCTGTAGTTCTTATTACTGCTCAGGGGCAGGAAATGATCCCTTGAGGAAAACAGGAGGTTGAGTAGAGAGGAAACTGAAAGAGAAGAGCTTTATATTTTTACTTCTGAAAGCATATTTGGGGTTGGGGTTCTGTTCTTTCCTAAAGCTGATAGATCTTCTCTTGCCTCCTGCTTGACACAAGGCAGTGCTCCTTTCTCTCTCTGGTACTTAAGACTGCCTGTGTGCACATACCATTCTTCCCAAACTGTGCCTGGCTCTCGAGGAGATAAACAGTTCCTGCATCGTTGTGGGGGCAGGTATTTGATTAGTCTCTCTCTTGACTTGTCTCTTGCTTCCATAGCTTTTTGGGGTGCAGTTATTCTGTGGCAGCCAGACACATTCAAGGTAAGGATCTCTTATCAGTCTCACAGGGGAACGACCTCTCCCTGCACCAAGCAGAAGAAGACTTTGGATTATGAACTGACCAAAACCCCCATCCCCAATCTCCCTGTACTGTCGGTGGGAAGGAGGGAGGGGTTGGGGGAGAAAAAAAATGTTCTTAGTAATAAACTCACTTTGTGTCTCTAAGACGAGCATGTTTTGCCCTTGAAGTGTGTTCTCCCAGTCCTTACTCAACTCATGAACCCTTTGTTCTCTCTGCCCAAGCGTAATGTGGGAGAGTGAGTGAATGGCTTTCGTGGGTGCCTGGCATTTGGTCAGTGTCAAACCATGACAGTCTCCAAGGAAAATATCAGTGAAATAATTTTTTTCATCTGTAGTACTTGAATTACAAAGAATTTATGGTCGTTGAGCTGCTTTTGTGCTTTGTGGTAATTGAATCTGTTATCTCTGATAGTGTAACTTAGGGAAGTATAAACCATGCCTGTCCCTGCACACTTCAGAAGCTGTCCTTGTCTGGTACATGGGTCTGCACAGGCTGCTTCCAAAAATAGTCTGGGTATTTATGCAGTTTAACTGCTTTGTTTTACTGTAATTTCAAGGCTAGGGGAATGGAGGGCACATGCTTTGAGTGCAGCTTCTCTTCAGTCAGATGACTCTTTCTCCTCGGGTTGTTTCAGCTGGGTCAGAACACTGAGGGCCTGTAGTGCTTAAGGGTACCTGTGTCTGTGTGCGCATAGCAGGAGTTGTACTTGGGTTGAGGACCTGCCCTCTCAGCAGACATGCATGAGAGAAAGGGGAGGACATTCACCTGGGGACATGTCCAGGATTGCTAAAAGCATCATGGTGAAAAATGCTTTTATTCCTGCCACTTTTTCTCTCAAATACTGTGAGATCACATATAACCTTTGTGCAGTGTGTTTGTTTTCATGAACAGCACTTGCTTTAGGAAGCTGCTTAAAGTGCCTGAGCTACAACACAGCTGGCAAGGCTGGTTGGCTGACATGGGATGGTGACTGCTGGCACATCACTGCCCATGCTTGACGAGAGTTTTTCAAGAGCACCTGGCTTGGCTGGGATAAGTGAATGGATTTTTGTGCCACACAAATTTTACAGATTAATAATGGCCACCTGCTCCTACTTGGAAGTTCTCAGATTGTCTTTCTGGTGCATCAAGGTGTTAAGTGGTAGTATTGATGTGAGTCCTGTTCCCAGACAGCTACTTCAAGGAGAAAGGATGGTCTGGTAAGGAACTGTGCACTGTCCATACCACAGATGATCCAAGATAATGATTTCCAAACCATGTCTGTGGAGACTCTAGAGTGCAGAGCAGCTGATGATATCGTGCAAATTGCACTGTTAATGGTTGCCAAAATGTCACTCTTCATTTTAATTGCATGCGTATAACTACAGCCTACTGTATTCCTGTTTTGTTTTCTTGTTGCTCTTATTCATTTTTATGATGCTTCATGGAGGTTGCCATCTTTAGTAAAAGCTGTACATCATGTTCCTTTTATTATCTTTTCTAAAGTGAATCCTACTTCTCACTTGAGGGAGTGGCAGGAAAAGTCAGTGTCCCTTATCCCCTCCTGACATTTGTTTCAGCAACAGTGAGTCTGTCACTCTCTCCTCTGACAGGATCTTGTTGCCCCTTGCCTCCTTCAGCTTTTGCCTTTGTACCCACTGCTGCTCCCTGCTCCCACTCTGCCTCTTAGAGCCCGTCAGTTGTGCTTCCAGGAGAAGAACTCTCACCTCCTGAACTCAGTAAGAACATCTAGAAGTCTTGTGTAGAAGTCTGAGTTCCTGAAAACCCCAGAAAATTATAGGAAATTCAAATCTGCTCATTGAGTGACAGAAGTGATATGGAGAGAAGTGTGTGTGATGTGATTTGATGATGTGATAACAGTCTCAGACACCAGTGGACACTGGCACATCCTTTCACTTATCCCAGCTTGAGGTGTTGGAAGCTCTTGGTGTTCCAGCAGTGCTGTTTGCTATGCTGCTGCTCCTGTGTGGAATGACTGGAACAAAGTGGCTGGTTACTTTGTAGATTAAACCTCATGAAAATTAAAAATGCTTCTACTGTAATTTCTTTGGGTTTCATGGCACTGATACCTGTTGGGCTGAATTCACCAAGTTGCTTTCTGCACTGGATGCTGAAGATGTTTGTGAGATCTAACGGAATTTTGCCTCCTGCATGGTTCCTGAGGGAAAGCTCTGCAGAGCCTGGAGATGCTGCTGGGGGCTGCAGTGAGTAGGGGCTTGACTGAGGTGCACCACCTTAGGTGTCCTCTGTCACATTTCAGTTCAATGTCCGGGGGGCTGTAGGTCCCCTGAGGTTGCCAGGGACACTGGAAGGGACAGGACGGGATGGTTTTTAGGGGTGTTAGGGTCAGCCAGGGCTGCAGGGAACCTTCGTACCCCATGAGACAGCCTTAGGTTATGTGGTTAAAAGCTCATCTCCTGGAAAGAAGACAAGCAAGAGAAGGTGGAGTAGCCCTGGGAACCTCCACTGTGCTAGGGCTTCCCTGTCCCCGGCTGCTTCCAAGGCTCTTGTTGGGCTCAGAAGTGGCTCCCATCCAGAGAGTGAGTGGTCTCTACAGGTCACATCTCTAGAGGCAATGGTCCTTCACTAGGGGCAAAGGTCACGCTATGGGATACAAGGGAAGAGTGTTTTCGTATTGTGACTTATGGGATGTTCAGGGGAGGAACTAAAGGTGGGGAAAAGGATGGATCAGGGTGGTTTTGGGGAGCCATAAATGTGGGAAAATAGAGGGATAAGGATATGATAGCCTGTGTGGCATCTAATGCCCATCTGCCAGTCTGGTATTACAGACTGTGCCTCCTGGGGTTACACACTGAGCCTCACTGGGGGCTGAAAGCAGGGGACATGGACATTTGTCACTCTTAGGGTGCTTAATCAGGTACATGGGCATGACACTGACTGATGTACTTTCTATGCAGATCTGGTTTCTGACAATTATTCACTGTTTAAATGGGCAATGTTGACTGTAGCATTGCCAAGAAGGCTTATGAAATCCTCAGATAATTTTATTAGATTTCTTTTATAAAGCAGTTAAAGCAGATAATCAAATCAATTAATATCTGTCAATATTTGCACAGAGATGTGTGATGTCAAGTGCAATTTGTACTACCTGAGTGACTTCAGAATTCTCAAGATTTTAGAAGGGTTACACAGAGTATGCAAGCACTCACCCAATAAATTAAAGACTCTCAATCTCACAGAGTGACCCTGGGCAGCATCCTGGCTCAAGGGGGGACACCCCAACAGTCTTCTCAGTGCAATTGATTCCACTGCCCTGCCTGCCCACCACAGCTCCATCTGTCTTATCTGTCTTCAGACGGTCACAATAAACCTTGCTGGCCAGGATCTGACTTTCAGCCCCTCCACAGCATCAGCAGGTGCAATGGTTACTGCTGCACACCTGAACCCAGCTATGGCATGGCCGAGGTCAGTCCCAGGTCTGGAGGGCTGCTGGAGCTGGTGTGCCTGCCACAGGCATCCAGTAAAGTTTATCCTTAAACTGGAATTAACACCTGCCAAGGGAGGAGTAGGGAAATCAGGGAAAGAGCCTAGGAGCTCTCCCAGTGGACCATCCACCAGGGATGAGCACTGCAGGCAGGATCACTAGAGTCTCTTTTCCTACAGACTAGCTCCCTGTACCATCATTGACAAAAAAAAGGAGAGCCGGATGGGAAAAAAAAATTGAAATTTGGGAAAAGATGGCCTCTAAGAGGATCGAACCCCTGACCTTGGCATTATTAGCACCACACTCTAACGAACTGAACTTGCGGGCAACATAACGGCTGTTTGTCTCTATGCTGCCACCTGGTGGCCCGGTAACGGCTCCACCACCTGAGAAATAATAATAGCACTAGCAGAGGATGGTTTCGATCCATCGACCTCTGGGTTATGGGCCCAGCACGCTTCCGCTGCGCCACTCTGCTGTTGGTGTGAGAAATGTTTACAAGTACAGATTGGGATCTGTAATTCCACCCTGCTCCAGGGTATATGGTAGTGGTTGTGCCAACAGCCCGTGCACAGTGATGAGAACACCCTGTTAGCTCCAAAATGGAGGACAATGAACTAATGCATTGTCATGCCCCACTTGCTGTTACAGATTTGACCTTCTCCCGGGAATCACAGGCTAAGTCCCCACTGTGCTGCTGAAAGCCGAACAGAGACAAAGCCCATCTGGTATCTTCTGCTTTTTGGCTTGCCTGGTAGGAACTGCCATTCACCTTTCATATACAACCACCCATCCATCAGATTTTAGAAAAACAGGCAAGTATCTTACGGGGAACATATATGAAGGAAGGTGGGTGGATTTTTGCACACATTTCTCACAAATTCAGGAGCATGGTTTCCCAAATTGCTGTCAGTGGGAGATAGAAATATTTTGGGGAAAAACCTAGATGAGAACATAAAACCTGGGACTGGGGCTACTCAGCACATCATACACCTTGTGTCTGCCTTGGACAGCACCACTGTGTTCACAGCAGCCCTGTGGCAGCAGGACTCAGGCACAAAAAGAGGATGGGCTGTCAGTACTGCGATATGACTCCTCATTTTGAGGAGAAGCTGAGGGTGTCACCCATGTGCTTACCCAGCACAAAGAATGTTTTGCCCTGAGGGATTGCTGGCTGTGACTTCGTCTCTCTTCAGTCCCATGGCCTCTTTCTATCAGGCACAAGGAAGTGGGGTGGACCCCTGGGAGGTTGGTATTTTGCAACAATGGAGTTACACAGATTTTTTTGGCTAAACTTTTTCCTTTTCTTGGTTCTGGGATAAACATCCCCCAAAAGTTGTCGACCCTATTAAGATGTTCCTGCCTTGTGCCATCAGTATCTTGCCCCCTTCAGTACTGAGGTATGTCCAAAGTAAGGGACCTCTCACCTCTGAGACACTTTTGGGTCCAAGAACTGGGCCACTGCGGATGCTAATGAAGGTGGAGAACATGGAGGTCTTTCTTATTTGAAGAAAGTTAAAAAACCATCCAACTTCCATCCATGTAAACAAGTATGAAGGATGCTATACCATCTGCAGCATATGTCCACCTTGCCACACCCTGAAACCCTGAAACACTCACAAACAAAAGCACTTCACAGTTACCTCAACTTTCAGTCTTGTTTATTGTTCATAGAACAAATTACACCAAATTTATGGAGTTTAATTCAGCTAAAATAGACAGAGTAAGTCATCTTCCAAAAGTACCTATTTCTTGTCATTAAGAACTCAGAGAGACTTTAGTCGCCAGATACTTAATCAGAAAAATACATTCAGATAAATCCTACTGTTTGTCATAGTGCTCTCTTTTATTTTTGCCTCGTGTATGGCATAATAGCTTTCTCTAGATTGCCTTGTAAATCTGATTTTCCAAAATTCCTGAGGTTTTGACGGAATTGTTCTGGATTTCTTTAAAAAAATTCAGTAGTTAAAGCTAGGCCCAATATGGTGGTTAAGGGTGTGCTGGCATAGGACAAGAGAGTGCATGCAAGGAAAGGTAACCTGAGAGCAATACAGAAAAACTGTCTGAGCAAACAGGGATCAAGTTAGGAGAGCTAAAGCCCTGATAAAATTAAGCCTAGCCAGGGACTCCAAGGGCAATGAGTAAAGCTTCGATAGGTACATTGGTGATAAAAGAAAGGAAAATGTGGGTCGTTTCTGGGCCTTTCTTTCTGGAAAGACAGGAGATCTGGTTACCCAGGACTTGTAGAAGAGTGAGGGACTCAACAATGTGTTTGCCTTGATCTTTACCAGCAAGTGCTCCAGCAACACTGTCCGAGTCACAGGATGTGAAAACAGACTGACAACACTGGGTTTGTGCAGAAGAGAAGGCTCCAGGAAAACCTTAGAGTCTTTTCCAGTACCTAAATGTTCTCCAAGAGAGCTGGAGAAGAACTTTGGACACAGGAAAAGGGGGAATGACTTAGGGTTAGAGAATAGGAAGAAATCCTTCCCTGTGGTGAGAGAGTGGTGAGGGCCTGAAATAGGTTGCCTAGAGAAGCTGTGGCTGTCTCATCTCTGGAAGAGTTTGAGGTCAGGTTGGATAAGGATTGAAGCAACCTGGGATAGTGGAAGGTGTCCCTGCCTGTGGCAAGGGGTGGAATGGGAGGAGCTTTAAGGTTCCTTCTAACCCAAACTGTTCTGTGATTCTATGAAAGGAACTGAACAGAAAATTCACTTCTTTTTTTCTTCTGAGTGAACTCTTCTACTCAGCTGTCTTGGTGTGAAAGACACATGTCTGTCAAGAAAGGTGGGAACCTCCCTTGGAATGGAAAATGTGACTCCTATCCAAATTATTATAACTTTAAAATTAAGGGGCTTTCAGGCAAAGATATAGGAAAATGACAGATCTGCTGCCGCTGCACAATCAACGCAGAGAAAAGGAAATTCAAGCAATATACAAAGTAGCAAAAGGCTAGGGCTACAGCCAGCCCCACGACAACTGCTGTTGCTGAAACAAGCAAAAGCGGTAATATATGTATGGGCACTTATATTGAGCAAACAAGGGATGAAACAGGATAAAAAGAAATAGCCAACTTTATTGCTATGGTGTAGAAAACGTAACTTCAGAATAGATGTACAAAATGCCTTTTCTATGGAAAGGTGGGACGAATTAGGGCGGGTTTTGTGGGCAGTGGCCATAGGGGAGGACATAGCCACAAAATCACTACCTATATCGTATCAAATTAAAAATTCGTTGAAAAAATTACAGTCCAGAGGACGGACTATAGCTGCTGCTACAGCTGCTCCCCCACTGGCTCCAGAGACCCTTCAATCAGTACCGCCCGTGTCTGTGGGTCCGCTTTTGTTCCCTTTGCCCACGAACAACGGGAAAATTACCTTTTAAATCCGTTTTTCATGTTGAAAAGACTGCTAAAAAAGTTTATAGTCCCTTTTGAAACTGCTTTTAATCCAGCTGTCTGAGGACGCATGGAGAAGAACAAAGAAGCCCAAAACTTGAACTCAAGTGCATGCACCTTGCAGAAATAACTCGGGTGCAATTTAGTTCCCCCCCAGGATAGCGCCGGACAGCCTTCTGGCGAGCCACAGCGGCTGCAGGGGGCGGCGGGCTGTGGCCTGGTGGCCATCGGGGAAGGCCTTGTCCTCCAGAAACCCCCCGCCCCAGCCCTGCACAGAGTGCCCGGGCTCTGGAGCTGGTAGGAACTGGACAACATTTCCTGCGACACAACTCTTTTTCGGAGCAAAAAGCTCCAATCGCATTCTCTCCTAATCTCAGTACTTGAGGTTTTCAGCAGACCCAGCACCTCTGCCTGGGTGAACTCTCAGTCATCGGCACCTCTCTGCGAAGCTTGCATGCTCTGGGGTGGGAAGTAAGAGCAGCAGCCGCTTTGTGCCTTTTTAGCCTTTTCTGCCTTTGTTTTTCAGTGTTTCCCCCGCTATTGTGTGCAGTTTTAAGGGTTTGGTTTGTATTGCTTTTCCCCGCCTCTTTTTTCACCATGCATGCTTGGGCGTGCAGCGGCCCGGCTGTGGCGAGCTCAGTTCATGGCCACAGGGCAGGGCCCACATGGCTTCCACTGCCATCGCTGCCTGGTCATTTCAAATTTAAGAATCTAGCCCCTACAAATAGAGACGCAATTCAGCAAAAGGTTGTTTTTCCCTTCCCCTGGTAGTGGCAACAAGATAGCGGCGCCCTGAGTTTTCTCCCCCCGCCACTTCCTGACCCCGCTCCCCGCCATCCTTCAGTGGCCTTGCTCCCCCCACAGCACAGGGTCCAGATTTCCCCTGTGGGGCGCAAAGCTGCCCTCCCACCTTTTTCTGACAGACTTTTAAACTACCTCTCTTTACTGCAGCCAAGAGGCAGCTGTCTCATCAAATCCCTTTCTCACAATTCAAAATTTAAAAAAAAAAGAAAAAAAGAAAAAAAAGTGATTTTTACAGTTTTACTGGAGGAATTAAAAACTGTGTGCACGGTGGCACAGTGGTATTGGCTTTTACTATAATAATCAGAAATTTATATACCAAACAATATTTACAGCAATAATTAATTTTAAGCTCATCTCTATACCCAAATCTACATTACATAAAATTACACTAGCTTTATCACCTCTTCTTTTAAACCCTCCAGTAATTTCATCATGCTCTTGTTCTAAGCATAGATGGTTTGAATTTTCATATTATATGATTTTTTATATTATATGAATTTTATATTAATATAAATTAATATATAATATGCCTTTTATATTAATAGCATTAGGATATATTATGTCTATAACTTTTAAAAGATTTAAGTTTAACTAAGTCCTAAGTTCTATTAGGAACTTATATTAATTAAATTTTTATTTCATTTCTGTTAAGTTTCAGTATCACTAAGTTTGGACAATGTACTGTTCCAGTTTTATTTAGATCATGTTATGTTCAGTATTAATAATGTTTAACTTTGAGTTCTCTTAAGTGTGCTTTTGTTCTACTGAAGTGGTAATTAAGCTACATTCTCTTATGAGCATGATAAAAGGATAGGTTGGCGAGTCAGGAGACAATCCCAAGAAAGAAGGAACAGAAGGTACTGAAGGAACGCTTCAAAAGGACTGGAGGACTGAGCAAATGGGAGAAAGACTTGCTGCCATGAGGAATGTGCTGTGAGGTCAGGCTGGGTCTGCGGTTAGACCCTGCAGTGGGTGCTTGCATTCAGAGTCGAGCAAGGTGAAAGCCTGTGGTCAGAGGCAGCAAGGAAATGCTTGCAGTCATATTCCAGCAGGAAATAACCAGCAGTCAGAGTCTGCAAAAGACACTTACAGTGGGAGTTTGCTGCAGTCAGTCAGTGATTAGTTGAGTCAGGATGGCTGAGTCATGATGAAGAATAAGCCAGGACCTTTTCACATTGTTGAACACGATTCATTAATTTCTCTCTCAAATGGATGGTCTGCTGCAACAATATTGACTGCATGGTGTGAATTTATTGATTTTATCATAGGCATAATTCATAAGATTTAATTTTATATTTATAGTTGGATTTTTCACATTCTTTAACATCTCTATGTGTAATTATCTTCGAGACATGTCATTTTCAGGACCTTTTCTTTGTTTTTCTCTAGTTGCATATTGTTGGGGGTTGAGTTGTTCCCTTTCTTTCTGTGGATTTTTTGCCATTTTTATGCTAAGTATTTGTGGCTACACCTTAGCAGCAATAGTTTTCTCTCACAGGGGGGTGGGGGATAGGGGGCACTGGAAAAGGAAAAGTGGGACAGGGGTCTGGAGTGGGCTCTCTGGCTCTCACTTGGCCCGTGGAGTGGAAGGAGGACAGTCCGTGCTCCGAGCTAGCATCTCCCGAGAGCCATGTTCCCTGCCATTGGACATTGCTCTGCTGCTCTCCCACTTCATCCTACTACCTCCAGACACTCTGCCGAGCACCACGACTGACACCATGAGGGGGGAGTCGCTCCTCCATCCCCTCTCACACCTGGGCCACTGCTGCAATCACTCCAACCCTCTTCGACTGCATGGGATCTGCCCTGCCCCCACAGCACCGGTAAATGAGCGCAGGGAGAGAGAGCCTGTGGCCAAAAAGGGACTGGAACTGAGCTATACTGTTCTGTTTTCTTGTCAATTTTTATAGCTGTTGTTGTTTCTACTATTTTGCCTAGTTAGATATCAGTAAAGAACTGTTATTCCTATCCCCATATCTTCTGCTGAAAGTCTCTGATTTGAAACTATAATAATTAGAAGGGAGGGGGTTGCACTCTGCATCTCAGGAAAGGGATTCTCGCCTTTCCTTAGAAAAATACCTGTCTTTCAAACTGAGACACATATGCATCTCCTTTAACCAGGCTACCTCTGTGTTGTCTCGTGAATTTCAGTATTTTCAGAATTCCAGGGAAAGATATCTGAGCTTCGTTGAAAAGCTCCTCTAAATTAATGGTCTTGTGGCCCTTGTGAGAGAGGACAGAGCACAAATGCAATCCCAGTCATTTCTTACAGACGCACTCTGATGGCGGTGGAAATGAAGGGACGGGGTCTTCATGAATTGCATGCATGAAGCCGTTTATTGATACACAGGACAAAGTTTATATACCTTTTCAACTATTGCCAAAAATAGCACACCAACAATAGCGTTACCAAGGTATATTGCTTATTCGTAACTAATCAACATTGCTCAACTTATGCTTTGCTGTAAGCTGACCAGGTACCAGGTACATCCCATAATATTGCAAATTCAGCATCTCGTACCAAGCACTTTCTTATCTCTTGCATTCCTTCTTAAAATCCCGCTTACTCTTGCCAAGGCTTGTGGCCTACTATGGCTAACATATCCATGTCGGTTGTGACAAGTTGAGCAGTGTTCGCAGTTCTGCTCTCTAGCTGCATTCCCATAAAAATCAGTGTAAGGCAAACCAGTATAGACTATTATAGGCCATTACAGACCAGTGCTACCAGTATAAACCAGTGTTGACTGCTACAAACCAGTATAAGTAGTGAAAACCAGTAAAAAACAGTGTAATGCAAAGCAGTAGAGACCAGTACAAAGCAGTATGGACCAGTACAAACCAGTATGGACTGCTGCAAAACAGTAAAAGTGGCAAAAACAGTACAAAGCAGTGAAAATCAGCATAAAACAGCAAAAAATAAGGCAAACCGGTATAGACCAGTATAGCCCAACATAAACCAGTATGAACCAGTATGAACCAATACAAACCCTTAAAACCAGTAACAACCAGTAAAAAACAGTAAAAAACAGTATAAATCAATAAAAATCAGTATAAGGCAAAACAGTATAGACCAGTATAGTCCAGCATAAAGCAGTAAAAAGCAGTACAGACCAGTATGGACCAGAACAGATCAGTAAGGACTCTCCCACTCCATCCCAGTCCATCTTTAATCCTTCCCAGTGCTCTCCCAGTATAAACCAGTATAAACCAGTAACCACAGACTCCCTTTTAACCATTTTTTACCCCCTCTAGACCCCTTCCAGTGCCCTCCCAGTCCCAACCAATGGCCTTCCAGCCCTTCCCAGTCAGAACCAGTATAAACCAGTACAAACTAGTATAAACCAGTACACACCAGTCCCCTCCCACTGCCTCCCGTGCACGTCTCTGCAGATTCCAGTAGGTGCCCACGCTGGGATTGGCCGCCAGGACTGACCCTGTGAGGGACAGCACCTGGGTGGGCAGCGCTCCCTACTAGCCAGGTGAATCCCAGTATAAGCCAGTATGAACCAGTATGAACCAGTATAAATCAGTAAATCCCGGTTTCTTCCCAGTAACTTCCAGTTTCAGAGATAACACCTGGGCATGAGGCGCCCCCTGCTGGCCAGGTAAATCCCAATTCAAACCAGTATAAACCAATATGAACCGGTATAGCCCCAGTAAATCCCAGTGCCCTTCCAATCCCCTCCCAGCCCCTCCCAGTATATCCCAATAACTCCCCCAGGGACTTCTCAGTTCATCCCAGTAACTCCCACTAACCTCCCAGTATGGCCCAGTCACCCTCCCAGTTGTTAGGGGTTGGATTGTTCCCCTTTTCTTTCTGTGAATTCCTCCCATTGTTATGCTAAGTAGTTGTGGCTACACCTTAAAACATAGATAATGTTCTCTCGTAGGGGGGTGGGTGGAGGGGGGGGGGAACCGAAAAAGGAAAGGTGGGAGAGAGGTCTGGGGTGGGGACTCTCTCTCGCTGGGCTCGTGGAGGGAGAGGACGCCCCGTGCTTCACTCTGGCATCTCCCCCTGCCATCCCAGCACTGAGATCCACGCTCCCTGCCTGGGACATCGCTCTGCTGCTCTCCCATCTCACCCTACTATCTCCGGACACTCTGCGGAGCACCACGACCGACACCGTGAGGGGGGGGAGTCACTTCCCCATCCCGCTCACCTCTGGGCCTCCGCCGCCATCACTCCAGCCCTCTGCAACTGCGCGGGACCCGCCCTGCCCCCACAGCACCGGTAACTGAGCACAGGGAGACGGCCTGAGGCCAAAAGGGACTGGAACGGAGCTAGACTGTTCTGTTCTGTTGCCAATTTTCTTATAGCTGTTGTTGTTTTCTGCCTTGTTAAATACCAGTAAAGAACTGTTATTCACATCCCCATATCTCCTGCCTGAAAGCATCTGATTTGGACCTAAAATAATTAAAAGGGAGGGGGGTTGCACTCTGCATTGCAGAAAAGGGGCTCTTGCCTTTCCTTAAACCATACCTGTCTGTTTTCAAACCAAGACACCAGTTCAAAACAATAACTCCTGGTTCAAACCAGTTCCCTCTCAGTAACCCCCAGTTCAAACCAGTGACTCTCCAGTATAAAGCAGTAAGGCCCAGTGACCTCCCAGTATAAACCAGTATGAACCAGTATGAACCCTTTACCTCCCAGTCTCCCAATTCCCTCCCAGTTTGTCCCTGTCCACCCCAATCCCTCCCAGTACACACCAGTCCCAAAAAAGTACAAAACCAGTATAAACCAGTACAAAACAGTACAAGCCACTACAAAAATGACCCTTCAACCCAGAGTTCTCTCTCTTCTTTACCCTTTAATCCCATCCCAGTTCCTCCCAGTCCCCCCATGTCCCCTCCCAGTACAAACCAGTACCCCCAGTAAGGCATCCGTGGCCTCCCACTACTGCCTCAGTTTCTCCTCCTGCCCGCACTAGGTTGGTTCCATGAGTTTCCATTCCATCAGGATGATCTCTTGCATTCCATGAGGCCCTGCAGTGTCACTATGGAGCCTTTGTTCCATGTGTTCCCATTGTGACACAATGGTCTCCAGTGCTCTACGGGGCTGCACTGTGAAACTGTGGACACTTGGTTCCATGAGATTCCATGTCACTGTCAGGAAAATCCGTAAATGCCAGAGGTTTATGCCCAAAAAGGAGACAGAGGAGTCCTTCAACTTTATTTCAATGAAAGGAGAGAGTTCACCAGGTCACAAGCCCGTGGGGTTTTCTCACTCCAGGTTTCAGAAGGCTCAGCCTCCTTTTATCCTGAACTCCCGGCCGCACGTTGCCCTCTTCCATCCCCCACTGGCTGAGGCACTAGGAAGGTACAGCCTTCCTGACCCACCTACCCCATATCCTCCCTTGAACCCGGCATTTCCCCCCAAAGTTCAAAGTTCAGCCTTGTGCAGACCCTTGTCTGTTTCAGGAGCCAAGCTGGCTGGGCCCAGTAACAAAACTGCTGCCCAGTGAGCAGAAATTTTTTGACCCATTTCAAAGGCCTTAACATCCTTCCCTTCACCCATCAAATGATCTGTCAAGACATTAGCACACATCTTTCCTCTCACATTGATGTTTCCTGTGCTGGTGACAGTCTATTAAACCCAGCCTTCAGCCTGAGCTCTCTGCTGTTGTAGTTCCATGCACAGGGGTTGTTGTCTCTTCCCCCTTCTATGGGCAGGCCAGTGTTCAGCCATCTCCAGGACAGCAGGGCCCCACTCCACATCACTGTGCCCTGGGAAGACAAAAACCATCACTCAAAATGTCCCCCCTTTTCCTTCTTCCCAGGCATTTGGCCCTACCAATGGGGTTTGCTGCTGGTTGCCCAGGGAGAAGGAGACCACTGTGACACTGTGGGGCACATGGAAACAAACATCCATGGTGACACTAGAGAACTTCACAGAACTAAGACTGCATGGTGACACAGCGGGCCCTATGGAATCAAACATCCATTGTGACACCTCCCAGAACCAAGAGTCCATGGTGACACAAAAAGGCCTTGTGGAATCAAGCAGTCCAAAGGTCTAAAACAGTTCTTGCATGGCTCTGCCTTGGGAAGAGAAACCTCCTTGGTGCAGCTTAGTCTGGCACACACTAAGGGAAGGTGTATGTTTGTAATGGGGAAAATTAGGAGTTCTAGATTGCTTTAAAACAAAATTTAAAAGGAAAAAAACTCCCTTTGGCTGTGTACAGCTAGCTCTCCAAGCAAAGCAGGTCCCAGGTGAGTGAGGACAGACAGGATGGGGTTGGGCAATGTGCAGCAAGGTTGTTCAAACTAGGTCAGACCTCAAGGCACAGCTTCTCTGACCTGGCCAGACCTCCTGAGGAGAGTTGCTGGATCAATATAAATCACAAAATGTTGCAACCACCTCCTCCCTAAAGAGACCAGTAGTAAAATACACCCTTAAAATACGAATTTCTTAGAAGCTCTTTGAAATATTTCTCCCTGACTGCAGTAGGAAACCTTCCTAGTGAGCTGCACCAGACCAGAGGGAAATCAAGACAGAGCCATGGTTTGTCAGGACTTGCTTGATCCCAGTCAGCCCCGTGGTGCATTTGGAGCTGAGCCCTTGAACCTCAGGGCCTGAGAGGAGATTGCACAAACCTTCCCAGGAGTCCAAGTCAGAAGAAAAACTCAAAATGTCTCAAAGCATTAATGGGTCCCACTGAGGTCCATCCTCCACACAGGCTCCTCATGGACTCCTTGGAGGAGAGAATGGGAGGCCAGAATTGCACAAGAACCTCTCAGAGTCTTGGTGTCAAAAGGAAAATCCAAAGTACCTTTGTGGGGAATAAATTCCCAGATGCAAGTTTGTCTCTACCAGGTTGTTGTTGTTTATGTTAACTGTTTGTTAATGCTGTATGTCTTTGTAAACTGTAAATGTTCCCAGCTGTCTGTCCTTTCCCTTTCCCAGTTCCTACTTTGTATCCCTGTCTAGCCATAATGCTCCCAGATGTTTGTCCCTTCCCAGGGCCTGTACCTATACTTTGTATTCACACCCACCTCCTCTGTTCCCATTTGAATTATATGCAACTGCAAGTGCTCATGGGACAGAATTCAGAGTTGAAAGCCCCTTAAACAACAAATCCAAATAATATCTGGAACTGAGAATAGTGTTCCCAGGCCAGGAAATTAGTGAGGAGAACGAATTTACCATCCAGAGCTGCTTTGTCCCATTGCCATGACCCAACAGCACCTGATCAACATGACCTCCCTTGACTATCAGGCAAGATTGTTTTCTGAGGACTCTTGTGAGAATGGGTGCCCCAGCTCTGCTGAGAGACAAAGCTGCACTTCTCCTCCTCCTTGGTGTCAATCCTCAGGAGCAGTGGTGGTATGCACAACCCCTCGGGCTCCCCACCCAAAGCTGTCCTCAATAAAGGCCTTAAAAAGGATCTGGTCTCCTGGGCCATTTATTACACCTTAAAAAATCGTGAGTATCTCAAAGCTTTAATGAGCCCCACTGAGTGTCAAAGCAAAGTCTTTCAAGAGACTAATTAAAGCAGAAAATTGGAGGCCATGATTGCACAAAGCTCTCAAAGACTCCAAGACTAAAGCAATACTCAAAGTCCTTTGAGAAACATGCAATCCCTGGGAGCATTAAAGAGTCCCCAAAGGCCATTCCTGACCAAGGCTCCCCAGGGACTCATCCAAGCAGTTCCTTGAGGCCTCTGAGATGTGGGGTAGGGAAGGGATGAGGGCAGGACAAGGGGCTGACAGTGCCCAGCCTTGCTCGGGCTGTGCCAGGAGGCACCAGTGGCTCAGGACAAGACGTCTCCTCACAGCCCTTGGTGGCACAGACACTGGTGTGCCCGAGGGAACCAAGACTTCATCACACAGATGAACTTGAAGTGGCTGCAGAGGCCATCCAGAGCCATAAAGCAGCCTTCCCTGTCTAGAAGGACTTGAAAAATGTTCTAGCAGCTTCCCCAGGACTGGGGTCTGGATCTCCCCACAGGCAGTACCTCTGTCCTCATTTTGTCCAGCCTGGGGGAGGCAGGCAGAAGAGCAGAGGGGCTGAGGCCAGGCAGCTCAGCCTCTTAGCAGGAGCCAGGAGGGGACTGGCCATGACCCTGGGGGTTATTCTAGCCCACCTCTACACCATGCTCAGGGGCTGTGGGGAATGGGTCCCTACCAGTCAGGGCTATGGCAGAGTCACCACTCATGGAAATGCTGGGTTGCACTTTTAGAAGGACCTTAGAAAGTCAGGGCATCCTTTCCACGCCTCATAATTCAGCAGGTGTTTGAGTTTGTGCCCCTGACAAGCCTTATGTGGAGCTCCCTCTCTGCTCAGAGAGCAGAGCTCCAGCAGCACAGCATGTGCAGGGAGAATCCTGATCTTTGCTGCTTCCTTGGAGACTTCAAGATGAAACTGATCTGAGCTTCCAGGCAAGACATGGAGGCATCCTTCTCTCTTGCTTGAAGTATTTGAAGTTCTACAACAGAAACAAAGCCCAGATGAGCCCCAGTGTGTGCAGAGACCCCTCGGCTCCCCCAAGCCCTGGGTCCCCACTCACCCAAGAGGATCTCAGCCAGGGTGTCCTCACTCTGCTCTGTCAGGTGCTGCACAGCCAGCCCTGGGCACAGAGCTCCATCATCCCCTGCTCCCCAGCGTGCTCCCAGCAGCATGGCCCCCAGTCCTGCCAGACCCCCTCAGCAGCCCAGGGGCGGCACTGGGCAAGGTGGCCACCAAAGCCCCTGACCTATGTGAGCACGGCAGGCACAGGGAGGCCAAGGCCCTGCCTTCGGCAGCCCCAGGGCTGGGGGGGACGGGCCCAGGCTGCCCTAAGAGGGACCCTGGGGACTGGAACTCACCAATGAACCTGAGACCACATCTTGCATGGGGGCCTGAGGGCTCAGCAGGTAGGGCTGGCTGTCCCACATGAACCGTTCAGCCCTGCTCCTGTCCTTGGCCAGCTGAAGAGAGCACAGGGATGTGGGCATTTCTAAGAGGCCCCCAGGTGGCCAGAGCAGCCCCTCCTGCCAGCACCTCTGTGGGCTCAGAGCCCTCCCTCATGCTGGGGCCATGGCGGGAACATGGGCCTGCAGGAGGCTGCTCTTCTTGAGACAGAGGCAAGAGTGCAGCTCCAGGCTTTGGGCCCTGGGCTGCAGCAGCCCACAGAAGACCCAGCTGCAGAGCTCATTACCCCAGCATGGTGTGGTGGGCAGCCCTCACGCAGCCTGGGGCTCATCCTCACCAAGCACTCGCCCATCCTCCACATCTTCTCTGTCTGCGCCAGGTGCTTGAAGTCTTTCCACTTGAGGAGCTCTGCTATAGCCAGGACAGCTTCCTTGGAGGCCTGTGGGACAGAAGCTGTGAGGTAGAACCAGGGCCTGTGGAAGGAGACCTGGGCTTTTTTCCTGGGGTGACTGTGCTCTTAGGAAGCTGGAATATGCCCTCTCCAAAGAGTCCTGGGAGACTCTTGGGTACAGCCCTGGGCAGCAAGGATTCAGGTGCAAAGCCCTGTAGGGACACGGGTGGGACAGCTGAGAAGCCTTTGGGGCCTCAGTTGTATGGGGCTGCTGCTGAGTCCTTCTGGAGCAGGCAGGGCAGGGGTTGGAAACGGCCGTGCCAGCCTGTCCAGCCCTGCTGACCCTGGCTCCCAGGGGCGGCCTGGGAGGAAAGCTGCCTCCTGCCAGCAGCCCTCGCTTCAATGCCCAGGACCCCCAGGGGGTATCACCCTCCCTTCTCTGGGTCAGTGCTTAGCCTGGACATTAGTACCCTGGCCACGCTGGGTCCTGGTCACTCATGTGACCAGGGACCATGGACCAGGGCCTTCCAGGCATTTCTCTTCATGACCTTCATGTCTCTCCACACCGTTTTGCCCAGCATGTCTCTGAAGAAGCAGATGGAGCACTCCCGTACACAGTCTTCCGTCTGGTAGGAAGAAGGATTTCTTGCCTCAAGAAATCAAAACAGACAATGGGTCAGGATATATAGCCCGATGGACCCAAGATTTCTTGGCTCGATGGGGAATGAAGCATAGCACAGGTATTCCAGGTAACTTCACAGGACAAGCTATTATTGAAAGAACACATCAGGTACTGAAAGGGCTGCTTGATAAATAAAAAATGAGGGGGATGAGGGAAGGGGATGGGGGGAATGGTCTGAGTCCACAGGACAGCGTGATGAAAATTCTGGAAGCAGTTTATGTTATGAATCATCTACAGTTAGTAGATAATAGCGACCCACCATCTTTAATGCATTACTCAGGTTTGCAGCAAGATTCTGATTTGATGCAGCACCAGTCAAAAGTTCATTTTAAGAATCCTACAACAGGGTTATGGGAAGGACCTGCTGAACTATTAATGTTAGGCAGGGGCTGTGCTTGTGTTGTTACAAAGGACCCCAATGGATACCAGGGAAATGGGTTCTCCCTTGGCTTGAGAAGGACACTCAGATCCCTAATGTCACTAATGAACCAACAACCAGTGATACCTGAAAACATCAGTTGCCCTCAGAACTGTGAATGCTTTTGCTATCCCTGGGTGAAGTTAGAGTGTGTGGGGTGTGGACTAGATAGGTGTTATAAGTTTACAGGAAGAAGCTTCTCAAGGTGTATAGAGTGCAGACATTGGCACTCTCACAAATTTAATACCTGAGTGATGTTATCCCAAGTGACAGCTAATTCCCCTGAAATCTGTTGGGAAGCACTGAGCTTTTTTGAATCTTGGAAGCAATTGGGACAGGCTATTCAGTGGTATCATAACAAACTCCAGAAACTCAAGCAAAGAGAGAGGGAGAAGATCAAGGCTATTGAATGTGGGAAAAGAATATTTATCCCTGGGACGTAGGGAATTAGACCCGATCAGTGGGAATAAACAAAGTGGAGGTAGGAAGAGAAGAACCAAAAGAAGATAGAATATGAGAAATAGCAAAGAGCAAGAGGCACAGTCAGTTTGGGATATGTCCCTGATATTATAGGAGAAAGGGTTTTTACCAATGGTAAAGATGAGGAAGTTTTAAATTAGATATGTGGGGTTTTCGGGTCTCCCTCTCTTACTTGCAATATATGTGGCACCATCTGTAGTGCTGAAGAAATTAACCCACAGGGATGGCATTGGGAGAATATGTGGCTTATTTGGGCTAATGCTACTGGGGTGGATTCCTTTTGTTTATCCTTAGCCATGCCAGGACACCCTTTCCGTACATGTTTAATTGGTGTCCCAATAAATAATTCTACTGGTTTTGCGAAAAAGGTAGGAGACGGAGGAGAGTCATATGTGAGAGAAAAGAGATCAGATGTGAAGAATCGCTGGTGTAACAAAACCACGGGTGGTACAAAATTGGACATATGCAAAAGATTGAGGATTAGCCAAACGGAAAGGGCTTCCAAGCAGTTATGATAACACCATCACTGAATGAAAGTGGACTAGACCTGAGCTAGACCTGTTAGGGTTGGTACCTGGGAGTTATTGCATGTTTTTTAACTACTTCTAAACCCCAAGCTCAACTGATATGAGCAATGTCCTACTTCCACGTCCTGAAAATAATAGTGTCATCCTTAATTCTAACTCACCATGGTATAAGAATTGATTAAATATTGCCATAATTGGACGTATCCTGGAAGTGTTGTAAGCGACTGTAAGAACACTTCCACCAGGTGTCTTTGTAATCTATGGGGATAAGGCATGGCCCACAATTCCAAGTAATTTGTTTGGTGAGCCTTGTTATTTAGGAAAACTAACCATGTTTGCTCCTAGCATGCATGAAATGCTAAATCAGACCATTTGGAGAGCAGGACTTAACGAGAGCTAAAAGAGCAATCACAGGCTTGGGACATGATTGTCACGATCACATGGAGTTTTGGGGTGCTCCAGCATGAATAGCATCATTTCTTACTCCAGGTGTTGCTACTGCTCAAGCTTTGGCTATGCTTAATAAGCTGGGATGCTAGATGAACAAACAGCTAAACATAACTTCAGCTATTTTGAAGCAGATGCTCACGGATGTAGATAATATTAGACACAGCACACTGCAGAATAGAGCTGCTATAGATTTTTTGTTATTGGCACATGGGCACAGGTGTGAGGATTTTGAAGGGGTGTGTTGTATGAACCTCTCTGAACATTCTACATCCATTCACAAGAAACTCAAACAATTTCAGGATAACATGAAGAAGTTGAATGTGAATGACTGGGGTTTGGATGAATGGTTTGAGGGATGGGGAATATTATGAAGGGAGCCTTGTTATTGCTGTTAGTTATTGTTATAATATACTACATATATACTGGTCCATTTTTATTATGATTTATTTTTATTTTTATTATTCCATGCATAATAAAATTGGTGACTTGTTTGGTGGAAAATACGGTAAAAAAGGTTTGGCTGGTGCAAGAAGAAGAAGGGGGAATTGTAGCAATGTATTTGAACACCTTAGGCCACAGTGTGTACCAGGTGCATCTGCCAAGCCATTTTTAGTTATTCTTATCAAACACTCTGGAATTCTTCAAGGCTACTGAAACATAAATTGTGCTAAACTGGGAAAGAAGAAGCTGAAAAACAGAATACCAAGATTGCAAGAACTGAGATAAAGAAGGGCCATGAAGCACTCTACTCTAACCAATCATATTTCCTGAAAGGTGCCTGCAGAGCTCATGGACAAGATAGAGGCACCAATAAAGTAATGTGCGATTGCGTGGACAGTAGTTTTAGAAAGTATAAGTAGAGCATAAGGTAAACAATAAAGTGGCTTCTGCTTAATCACATTGGTTAGTTGTTCATAAGTCCTTTTTTCCTGAAATGGGAAAAGAGTGAAAGACACTGGTGTCATCAGATTCTTGCTCAGAAATGAGATTTGATTCCCATTTCTTTGTGCTGGCAAAGGACGGGTGCACATCCAAGAAGCACTATTGGAAAGTAAATGTTGGGACAAGAAAGAGCTGCACCTTGGGTATTGCCTGAGAATCTCTGACTCACAAAGGGACTTTGACTGTGCCCTGACAGTTGCTTCTTGGTTACTGCGTGTGAAGATGGGCAAGATTATTGGGCCTACACGAATCTGTAGACCTAACTGTGACTGGCTATTTGTCAAAGATTGGGATCTTCTTGGGCATCCCAGCCAAGCAGCTTCCTTTTAACGATGTCTTTAAGGCAGCAGCTTTCTACACTTTTTGCATTGATGATGGCAGCAGCCAGGAAGGCAAATTCATCTCTTCTTCTCTACAGGCCTTGCTGCTGCTGTGCCTGACACTGAGCCTCTGGTAATAGTGCAGTTTTCTCATGATGATGAGTAGTTTACTCTGCATTTCAAAGGTCAATACTGTGATCGAACCACATTGTGATCAGACTGCTGCCTAATTTGTATCTTCTGAACAAAAGTATTGAAGGAGAGGGAAAATCAATCATAGTGATCAGCTTTCTGCATTATGCATCAGAATGAAAAGTTTTTTGAGGAAAATTTTATGATGTCAAAGGAAATAAATTTTCTTCCATGGTAGTATGAAAAAAGCATTTCTTGTGGATTGTGAGTTTTCCTGAAAAATTACTCTCTTGGGGTGATTTTTCTATCCCATACCATTTTTGTGGGGATTTTTTTGTTTGTTTTGTGTCTGGGGTGGTTCTGCCCCCCCCCCTTCCCCTCCATCCCCCCGACTCCAGGAGTATCGCAATGAGTAAGAGCCAGACCGGGGTTTCTGACGAGAGCTGGGGGCAGATGAAGGGCAGCTCCTTCCTTCTAGGGGTGCTTTTTGGTTGGTCACTCAGCTGGTTTCTCTGACTAGGGATACTGGTCTGTGATAAACGCAATCTATGGTTTTGGCTTTAGCGAGTATTAAAGTGGATGCTATGTGTTCTGCATTTTAATATAATGTTAACTTTTGCAAAAGTTGCTGTAGTTGTGAAATAATAACTAATGCTTTTGGTTTTGTAACTAACTGGCAGTAATGAAAATAACCCAGATATATGTGCTGTTTAAGGTGAGGTGAACGCTCCCTGTTGCCTCAGGGGTTCACCTGAAGCAAACTCCAGCTTTCCCAGCATTTCAAGGGTTTAAATCGGGCTGTGCTGCTGTGTTTGAGGGCACTTCTGCCCAGCACCAAATGTCTTGTGCAGGGGCCCTTCTGGCCTTCCTTCCCTGGGCATTCTAGAAAAACAAGAAGTTAGAGTTTTGGCAAAACTTTTCATTTTGGCTAATACATGAGAAGCTAGTTTAAAAAAGTAAAAAATGTGGGTTTTTTCTGCTAGGCAATGTAGTTGAGAGAGAATTTGGGGGAGGATGATAGAGGATATCCTATTATAATATAATTCTAGGACCTATTGTTATTTATTTTATATTGTCAGCTATATGGTCAAATTAATGTATTTTAACTATATGGATATGTTTATATAGAGCTAAATATAAATAGTGACTGTGCTATTTAATAAACGGTAGTATTTATATTTGTTTTTTATTCAGTATTACATTTTTTGGTGGTATAGAGTGTGTTGTTTTATTTTTTTGGTATTATTTACTCAGTGCAGTTTTGGTTTTGAGTAAAGGAACTTTCTGGATGGCTTTGTATTTGAGGCAGAATTAATTTAAGTAGGTTTTTTAAATAGCCTTTTGATATATATGATTGGGATTTTGTGTAGGGCTAGCTCTGCTGGTGATGTTTTGGTTGTGAATTCATTAGATGGCTTTTGTTAGATGCGGTTTTTAATTTTTGAAAGTTTTTTTTTTTCAATTTAGTGCTTTTAAGATGGTTTTTAATAATTTATTGTATAGGGTTTTTTTGTTTGCAGATGGTGTATGATAAGAGATGCAGTCTATTTAATGCAATTCTTTTTAGTTTAAGTGTTGATAAGGCTTTTTTTGAATTGAGTTTTGTTGTTGGATTTTTTTTGGAGGAGTGTTGTTTTTAAAGGCTATGTTTTTTAAGGTTTACCATGGTGTTATGGGCTGAGCATGAGGTATAGGGTAGGTTTTTATTTATTTTGTGATGGCTTTTATTATTGAGAGTACGTAGTCTTTGTTTTGGTGGGTTTGAGGCAGTGTCATGGAGCTAATTTATTAGGTTTTTGAATATTTATAATTGGAATATTAGTATATTATATGGATTGTTATTATATGTTATTTATATTAGATTGTTATACCATAGGGGTTTTATATATTTGGTTTGTTTGATTGTAGTATATGTTTAATAGTTATGGATAATTTGGGAGATATTGTTTATGGTTAAATATATCTCTTGGTTTTGTTTTTCTTTATAGATGGTATTTTTATTTTGATGGTTTGAGACCTAATGGGTTTATTGATTTAGGAAGAATTTTTTTGTTGTTGTTACTTTAAGTTTATTTGTGCTATTTTTATTTTTGTGGTTTGATTTATTTGTTTAGGGGTTTTTTTGTGTTCTTTATTAGTTTTATTTTTGGGAACATACGTATAGGGTGTATTTTTTTAAGTAGTTCTTTCATTCTGGTAGTGCTTTTAAAATTTTTTTAGTACTTCAGATTCTTTTAATGTTGTTAATTGGTTTGGATTTTTTAAGTTATTTTATAGAGTATTGGTTACTATTACTAGTTAGTGTAGAGGCAGAGTTTTGATTATTTTTTAAGCAATGTTTAGGGTCAGTTGCATGGCTTTGAGTTTAGTAAGCTGGTTTGATTTATTTTTTGTAGCAGTTTTTGTGATTTGTTGTGAAGGCTTCTATATGTTTTTTTATTTTTGTTTCATTTTTATGATGTGATAAGAATTGTTGGTGGAAAGAGTGTAGTGTGGTTTTTTATTGCTGGTAGTGGGCTGTATGGTGTAGGTGGTTTTTTTGTTTGTGGGGCTTTGTTTTGTTAGTGAGATTAAAGTTTTAATTTTGGGGTTAATTTGTAATTATTTTTAAGATTTTAGGGTGATTTAGATTTTTGATATGGGTGTGCTGTATGATGAGAGTAATTTATTTGTTTCATGTGGTATTGGTAGCATGGCGGGTAGAGGGCATTTTTGTTTTGAATATTTATTGTAATATTGGTGGTGGAGATGGTACGAGGAGCTCTGTTTTAGTGTTTATTGTTTTTGAGGTGATTTGAATTTTTTAATAGCTTATTAAGTTTTTTTGTTGGCTGGTGGAGCTATTGTGATTGTCTTGAAGATATTGGTGGGAATTTGATGCTGTTTTGCTATTATATTTTTAGGAATTGGATTTTTTCACTAGTTTTTTAAAAATTTTTTATGGTAAAATTGTTTTTAGGAGAATCTGGATGATTTTTAGAATGCTTTTGTTGTGTTTTTTATATAAAGTTGTTGATGTATTGTAGAGGTTTTGGAGGGGTTTTTTTGAGTGTAATTTGAATTAATTTATGGTAGACAGTAGGACTGTGTTTTTATTTTTGGGGTAGTTGTTTTTAGGAGTATGGTATGTTTGTTAGGTGAAGGTAAATTGAGGCTTGTATTGGGTTGTTAGAGGAATGGAGAAAAATGTATTGGTAATGTTAATACTAGTATAATTTTGTAGTTTTGGGATTTTAGTTTATATTGGAGTTTTAATACACTTGGTACAGTAGTGTTTAACGGTGGAGTTATTTAAGGTCCAATAGTTAATAGTTATTTTTTATAGATTTGTGTATAGGTTAAGTGGGTTGTTGAAGGGTGAGTGAGTTTTGTTGATTAGTTTTAGATTTTTAGTTTATGGAGTATTTTGTGAATGGAACTTAAAGTATTTTGAATTTGGTATTGGTGGTGGATTGTCGAGGTGGTAATTGGTATTTGTTGGGGGTTTTTAAAGAAGTTTTATTATAGTTTTTTTATAGTTTAAGTAAGCTCTTTAATTGTGTAATTATTTCTGGTTTTTAGTAGATATGCTAAATCTACTACATGCAAAATATTTATTTGAGGTTTTTTGGGTTTTTGAAATATTTGTTTTGGAGGAAGTTTGTGTTTAGAACTTGAGTTTTTGTCTTAGTTATAATGAGATTTTAAAACTTTTTTTCTAGTTACTTTTTTTTAGGTTTTATTACAGTTAAATATTTTGCTTTATTGTTATATTAGTAATAGAAATAGGTTTTTTTTTTATATGTTGTGATGAGTTAAGTGTGTACTAGTGTTGACTAAGGTTTTATATTTTTGTGGTTTTGATGTGTTAAGTTAATGAATTTATATAGTTTAAAACAAGTGTTTCTTTGGTTTTTATTTCGTTAGAGGCAGGGGTTTTTAGGTTTTCTTCTTTTTTTCTGCATGTATTTTGGAGGTTTTTTTAAAGGGATTGGACATGGGATTTTTTATTATATTTGAAAGTTTTGTTATGGGTAATTTCAGTTGGCTTATTTTGGTGGAATCCTTTTGACTGTTGGTGTTTTTAATTTATATATTTGTATGGGTAGGGTAGTGGTGTTTTTGGTGCAACTCTAAGCATCCATTACTGTTTGTGTTTTTCAGGCAGTGCACTTGCATTAAGCTGAGATCCCCCCTCACCAACCGGCCAGCAGAGACAGTTCTCCACTGTCCTGAGAACTCTGGAAGTGTTACAGGAGTCTGTGATGAAGCCTTGACCTTTTCCTGTTTGAAGATGGCATCCAGGAAACCTTCAGGAAGAGGTGAGGAGTTGTGGTGAGTTGGGGAGTTAGGGAGGAGGAGTGAGGGTCCCCTCAAGTTTCAGCAATGCCACATCACCTTGTGTCCTCCTAAGCCAGGCTTACCCTGCGATTACGCGTCAGCCTCTGAGTGCGACTGAAGTGCGCGGCCTGAGGGCATTGTCAGGAGACGGTGGATAGCAGAATTATTGGGTTTTGGCCAATGGTGCTGCTGAGATCACACATTGATGTTTGGTTTTCTTTATTGTAGCTGACTAAGAGACAGCAGTCTGGTGAGGGCAGGAAATTCCCAGAGAGTGAGGTGGCCTTTCTTTGCAGAAGATGCGGATTTGCATCCCCACACATCCGAGAAATAAGTCAAGGGCTTCAACCCACAGGGGGGATGAAAGCACAGTACCGGGCAGGGACTCTGCAGGAGGGGTTTTTGAGTCATCTTTGAAGACAGGGGTGTCCAAGATGTGGCACCTTAAGGCACATAAAGGGTCTCACGATGCCGAGATGTGCAGTACAGAGCAGTCTCAGTGCCTGTAGTGTAGCTTATCTATTGTGCAATCTGTCTCTTTTGTGCATCTCCTGTGGCATGTCTTTTGCCTTATCTACTTGAGGCGCTTATCAGAAGCCCTGGCAGCTTGAGTCTGGGAAAAATCCTGCTCTGTTTGGAAATTTAGCTGGCAGAAGTGTGCTCGCAGACATGAATGGTGGGTTGTTTCCCTGTGAAACAAAATTCACATCCCCAGTTTCTTGATATCAGTTCATAAGCGGCATTTAGCCCTCAGAAACAAGCCAGGGTTTTAAGGGGTGGCACCTTGGGTCTGGGAGAAATCCTGCTCTTTTTCGAATTCTAGCAAGGCAGAAACCTGCTCATGGCGAGAGGCACCTGGACAAGAACGGTGGCCTATTTCCCTGTGAAACAAAATTCACCCCTCTGTTTCCTGATATCAGTTTGTAGGAGGCATGTGGCCCTTTAAATGCAGCCAGAGTTCTAAGTGGTGACAGCTTGGATCTGGGAGAAATCCTGCTCTGTAGGGAAATTTAGGAGGTAGGAACCTGCTCTGGCACCTTGACTTATATGCCAGGGTGGGCAATTCAGAGCCCTTTTCTCCCCCATGGGCTGAGGGTGTGGCACTTGCCATTGGCAAGGGCCCTGCAGGTGCCAAAGGGGCCGTTTTCAATCTGCTGAGAACAGTCGGAACTGAGAGCCTGTCCTAAACCTGCTTTTCCTGCAAATGTGCTCAAGGAATTCTCTTTTTTGCAGCCCCTGTGTGTGTGCAGGTGTACTGAGTGAAGAATGGAACAGGTCAATTAGAGGAGTGTTCTCCTTTTCTATTGGTTTTTGGTTTTGTTGTTGTTGATCTTCTTATTGGATTTGTTATTTTATTGGATTCATTTAGTTCTAGGGAATTATTTGTTTGATTTTTGTTTTATTTTTTAAATCAGCTCCTCGTGGCAGCTGTGGGCAGAGCTCTGTAGCTGTGTGTGACACTTGTGTGTGGCACAGTGAAGGTGTCCAGGGGGGCCTTGCCCGAGCTGTGTGCAGAGGAATCCCCATCAGGCCAGGCTGGGGGTGCTCCGTGGCCGGTGCCTTGCGTTGACTGGAAGCTGCCATGGAGCGTCTCCAGGGATGGAAGGTTGGGGCTGCCAGGGCTGTGGTGTCACAGACAGGGGAACGCTGGGGCTGCCACAGCTGCCGTGTCCCAGAGAGGGGAATGTTGGGGTGCCCTGCTCCTGGCCCGGCCCCAACAGCTCTGCCAGCTCCTCTCAAGGACACAAAGGCTGAGCCAAAGGGTGAGAATTGCGGGAGGGGCTGAGCTGGGAGGGACCCGGTGGGATCATGGAGTCCAGGGCCCGGCCCTGCACAGACAGCCCAACAAGGGGAGGCTGTGCATCCCTGGGAGAGGTGTCCAAAGGCTCCTGGAGCTGTGCCAGCCTTGCAGCTGGGAGCATTTTTTGGGGATCCTGGTCAGTGATGGAGGATCATTCGGTAGGGGGGGAAGGAAGGAAGGAAGGAAGGAAGGAAGGGTCCAGATGCCTGAATCCTAGATCTGGTCCTTAGCAGCACCTGGAGCCTGAAATCTGCTGTTTTCTGGCTGCGCCACTGCCCAGATCCTGAAATTTCCCAGTGCCAGCACATCCCAAGTCTAGCAGTTTGCATGCACCGAAAGCCAAAATGCGGCAATTTCCTGGATGAACTGATGAAGCTGGGGGGCCCAGAGAACCAAGGAGCCATTGTGACACAGCAGGGACACATGGAGCCCAGGGGCCATGGTGACACTACAGAAGCAAGGAGAATATTGTGCAAAGGAGAATATTGTCACAAGAAGAATATCGGGACACTACAGGGACTCATGGAATCAAGGAGAACATTGTGACACTGTGAGGCCCCATGGAACCAAGGAAACATGGAACAGGTCTGGCTGGCTGGGCCTCCCGGGGGCCACCAGGCATGTCTGGATGACCTTGGCATGTCGAGGGCTGCTGCTCATCAGCCCCTAAAGCACTGGGGCTCTGAGCTTTCCTTCCTGTGGGAAAGAATTGTCCTTGTTCTCCAGGTGTCCATGGCCAAAACTGGGATTCCTTCTCCAAAAATCCCTATGTCCAAGTGTTTTCCCCCAGATGAAAGCTGCCAGGACAGACAGGTCTGGCTACCCATGGCAACTTGGGGGCTGCCTCTCTCCTGCTTTTGGAACACTGGGCCTCAGTGCTTTCCTTCCAATGGAAAAGAACCCTCCTTATTCTCAAGTTGTCCATGGTCAAAATCGAGACGCAGACACCAAAATTCTGTATATCCAAGAACTTCTCTGTGACAAAAGCTTCCAGGACAAACACGTCTGGCTGGATTGGCCTCCCAGGAGCCACCTGTCTACTGTTCTGCCTTTCAAACACTGGGGCTCTGTGCTTTCCTTCCTATGGAAAAGAACCATCCTTCTAATCTACACAGAAATGGCCAAAATTGGGATTCCACCTCTGAAATTCCCTATATCCAAGAGTTGCTTTCAGACAAAAGCTGCCAGGACAGAGAGGTCTGGCTGGCCTTGGCCTCTGAGAGACATCTTTCATCTGCCCCTGTAACGACACTTGTTGAGTGTGATGGTATAGTGTCTGAGACAGAAGATGCTACACTCTGTAATCCATGTGACAAAAAGCCTTTATTCAGTTCTGAACTCGCTTTATATACCCCTTTCAATGTTCCCGGGTAAGCGTCTGTGATTGGCTCAAAGATCACTCTGCTCAGCCCTCTGACGAATAGCTCTCTGCAGCCAGGGCTGGAATTCATTGGATTAAATCTTTGTCTGTCTCCAATTCTGTCCTATCTCTGTTCTTTGGGGGCTGGCCTTTTAAGCCAGGCTACTTATCCAATCAGTAGTCAGATTAACTGCCCAGTACTGGCCAGCCTATGCTGTGACAATTCCCCGTTTCTTTTTTATTAATTTGAAGAAAATTTTGAAACACAAATGTGCAGCTTGTTCTCTGTAATCTTGCCTGCAAGGGCCCTTTTGCACGCAAAATTACATTAACAGCATCTATTCGATTGGAATGGGGTTTTACCCGGCTTAATAAATTTGGCTTTTTGGATAGTGATGAGTTGCACATACCAGAAGCTGCAGGGCTTTTGTTCAGGGGCAGTCAGGTGAATTAAACACTTTTGGTTTCACATCTAACAATTTAATTGTTTAACATAGAAATATAATTTAACTTTATAACCATAACACTTTAAAGAACTTTTCTTTTGAAATTATAACTTAATATAACATTCAGTTTTAGAACTGTGCAAAATTCCAACTTGATAAAACAATTTGTAAACATTAAAGCATTTTGTAAACAAACAACTCTATTATTTCAGTGTCCCATAAGTCTGTGATGTAGGTGCAATTTCTGTCATTTACTTTCTCCACCAATGATACATGAGCTTTTAAGGTCTAATAGATGAACTGGGATTCTCACTCAGGCACTGCCTGCTTAACAGGCTGGCTGGGTTTTAACTTGTATCTTTTAGAAAAGTTGCAATATTTACTGCCATAATTCCTCTAAATTTAAATTTTTGTTATTGAATTTTATAAGCTTAGTATTCTAAATTACTGATGTGCTTGATGTATCATTGGAGTTGTGTTGTTTTTATTTAGAAAACTGTTGACATAATTTTTAGCCTGACATGTTACAGGCTCAATGTTTAATAACTACAGTGTTACAATTCAATATTAAACAAGAACTACTTAGTTCCAAATCATTAACATTTTTTAAAAGCAAGTAACCATTTAACTTAAAACTATTTCAAATAAAAACATATATATTTCCTTTATTTCTTATTTCCCTTTTTTTGTTTTATTTAAAAAACAATACACTATTCAACTCAAAGCTGTCTCAATTAAAAACACATGTTTCTATCTATTCTTTCTCCCCCCCTTTTTTTTTTTGTTTTTAGAAATTAGAACAAGAAATAAGACATACACTTTTAAATTCTTTTTATGTGGTGAGAATTATAATTATTAACATGTTATAATCCAATTTTATTGTTTAATACTGTTGAGTTGTTTTTTTTTTTTTTAATTATAACTTAGGAGAATCTTCTCTGGATAAGATTCTTCATGTTTATCCTAAAGGAAAGAATTTTACTTTTAGCAAGGCTAAATTAGATAGTCAAAATTAATTTTTTCGGTTTTAAACTTAGAAATATTTGGATTTTATAATTTTTGCTTTTTGTCAGTCAAATTTAAATTTGACCACAATTGAAATAGACTGAGAAGGCTTTGATGATACACATTTTCTTTTGCTTAGTTAAAATTTTAACAAGGCTGGAGTTGAGACTTTAAACTACGCAAAATTTTTTATTATATTTTAAAACAAACCTTTAATAAATTTTAAACATTGTAAACTGTAGTGACAAGAGGAAGATACTTTAGAAATTTCACAACTGTGATTTGCCAATGAAATACTTTTTACTAAACTGATCCATAGAGATCTGTTTTGTTGAACTTAGAGTAAGCAAGGTTTTCAATTCTTAAGACAGCTGATTGAGTATGATGCTATTGCAATGTATACGAATAAAGTCAGCAAACATTCAACTGTGAACTTCAATACAAACTTAAAAATTTGTAGATTATATTTGCAACTCCGATAAAATATTTTTTTAGCAACTGTAAGAAAACAGGTTAACAAGGCAAATATTAACTTAGTAAAACTTGCAAGATATGCAGGCTTTTTCAAAGTCAAGTTGGAGGTGAATGAAGCAGCTGTTGAGCTCTGCTGAAGGTGAACATTGTTGTTTGCATTGCCTTGGTGTGGTTAAGTTTTTTAATTTTCATTTTTACTGTTTTGGTTTTTCCACCTCTAATATAAGGTGCATTGAGGTTACTTTGTCTTCTAGCCTTCTTCTGTAAGGCAGGATTTTTGGGACAGTTAGCTTTCATGTGGTTATGTTGTCTTTGATTGAGGCAATGTGCATTCAGCTTTACTGCAGCTGCAATAGAATTAACTAACATTTCTATGTTATAGGATGCAGTTTCAACTTTAGCACATGCATTAATCATTTTTTCTAAGGATGGATTTTCTTTGGGCAATGCATCTATAAGTTTTCTACAGTGTTCATTTGAATTATCTCGTACTAATTGTAACAATACTTGATTTTTTGCATCATTATTACCTACTTGTTTTTCTATGGTATCTTGCAATCACTCTATGAACTGTGTACATAGTTCATTTGGGCTTTGTTTTATGTTTCTATATCCTTGGGTTGGTACAGACATGTTTGTAACCTCATTTAGGGCTTTCATTTTCAATTATTTTGCCTGGTTTAGTATTACAGAATTTAAGCGTCCTTGGGTTTGAGGATCTTCTATGGGACATACTCCCATGAGTTGAGAGACCCCTGCCCCAAAGTACGGGTCTTGTTGTGATAATTTTGAGTTTTGTAACTCTTGCTCCTTTCCATATATTCTCCAGGTTGATTCAAATATCATGTATTTTAGTGGAGTACAGAGTAATTTCACAATTTGCTTTATATCATAGGGTGTTAGTTCATTAGCAGTCACAAATCTAAGTATATTTGTCACTGCAGGAGATCCCAACCCATGCTTAGTAGCTAACTGGCATAATTCTAAAAGGATTTGCCAATTAAAGGGTACATATTGGTTAGGTGCTGTCCCATTACTAACTGGGGAAGCTTCAATTGTTCCCTCCCCCTGTTGCCAGTTTTCTGGTGATGGTGAATACACTGGCACAGAAATCAATGAAACTGTTTCTATATTCCCGCATTTTATTGCCTTTTGTTTTACCTCTGACCAGAAGGTTACCGGGTCTTTAATTGGGATAGCTTCATGTTTGGAGCATCAGTGGGGCTGGACCAGCTGTTTGGAGGCTGGCAGCCAAATGGCTTGTGTCCCATTCCTGGGTGTCTTGGCTGTTCCTCTGTGCAGTGACCTCTTGGAGCTGTTCCATGCTTGGCTTCTGATGTGAAGAAGCTGTGGGCATTGCAGGATCGGGGCTTAAGCTCAGTTCTGGAGTGGTTCTCAGAGTTTTGGTGTTGGTATCTCTTGGTCCTGATGCACTTCCGGATTTGTTGTGTGTCGCTCCTTGTGTGACGTCATTATGGCGCGCCTCTTCTTGGGGATGGGTGGGGGTTTCCATGACGACTCAGGGCGGTGTTAGTTCCTCTTCCCGGGGCAAAGACATGCCCTGCAAAGGCTGGGCTGGGGCCGAAACCCCTCCCCCCGGAGGCAGGGCTTCTCAGGGCCGATGCACACCTGCTCGGGGCTGGCTCTGGATCGGGACCCCGCCTTCCTGAGGTTGGACCGAGACCACGGGAACCACCCACCAAGGCGTGGTTGGAGCTGGAGGGACGTCCCACCAGGGCTGGGCTAAGGGCGGAGCTGCACCTCAAGAGCCAGACTGAGTTTGTCTTCTCCCGCCCGTGACCACATGGTCACCGCCATTTTGGTATTGTTCCTGGACATTTGCCATGGCCATGAGGTAGCCGCCATTTGGGGTTTTTCTTTGGGTTTCCTCATAGCGGTTTGGGGTGGATTAGGGGTTTTTGAGCTGGCTACTGAGGATTTGCTGGTCAGTAAAGTCTCTCCGCATGGATTAAGTACTTTTTCTTCCATGTTGTTGCTAGATAAATCAGCTTTTATCTCTTTTATCAGCTTTAAGCTAGTTTTCCAAGGCTTTAAAGCTTTAATTGCATTTTTATCATTTTTTAAGGCAGCATTTATTATTTCTTCTCCAATTTTAGTTCAACAGTCTATATCTAATGCAGTTTCTACAGTTGGCTTTACCCCCTTTTCTTTTATCCATAGTATTAAATCAAAAAGAGATTCCTGTTCATATTCAATTTCCCACTCCTCCAAAAACTCTATCCATCCCTCTATCACCGGGTGTGTGTTTGTAGAAAAGATGCTTCCCATGATTTTCTTGTAGCTTTCCAGCTGAAATTTTTTGTCTCCAGGACGGTTCTGGCTCTGGTCAGTTCCCGCCACTTCTCCTTTTGGGTGTCTTTCTCATCTCTCGGACGTATTCCTGACTCTGGCCAGTGCTTCCCCTGCCTCTAGGGCAGCACCCATCTCAAGGACGGCCTGTCTCCCCTTTTCGCGGTGGTATGGCTATGTCGGATCACGTCGGGACTCACCAATTGTTAGGTGTGACAGCTCAGTATCTGAGACAGAAGATGCTACACTCTGTAATCCATGTGACAAAAAGCCTTTATTCAGTTCTGACCTCGCTTTATATACCCCTTTCAATGTTCCCAGGGAAGCGTCTGTGATTGGTTCACAGATCAGGCTGCCCAGCCCTCTGATGAATAGCTCTCTGCAGCCAGGGCTGGAATTCATTGGATTAAATCCTTGTCTGTCTCTAATTCTGTCCTATCTCTGTTCTTTGGAGGCTTGCCTTTTAAGCCAGGCTGCTTACCCAATCAGTGGTCAGCTTAACTGCCCAGTACAAGCCAGCTTCTACTGTGACAAAAGGGGATCTCTTTTTCTGGACATGAAGCATGAACAGAGAGAAAGAGAGATTAAGAGAATTTTTGGTTTGGAACAGTTCATTCTTAAAAGTAAATACCCCATGAGTTCAACAAAGCCCATAAGAACAGCTTTGGGAAAGCTGTGAAAATGGGAGGAGCCTCATGATTTGTAAGTTCTTTTCCTGGGTGGATGCAAATCATGAGAAGTGAAGTCACAAGAGAACTGGTTTTTTCCCTCCTTGTGGAGACGTCCCTATGGCCTGACAAGAGGAAACTTCTCTCTCTGAAGTGAACTGAAATGGACTATTTAAGTTGGGAACTGACTGAAGTAATTTTTTGTATGTTTGTTTTGTTATGAAGGTTGGGAGAGGGAAGCAAGGAGTGGTCTGAAGATCTTATTCTGAATTTGCTTTTTTTTCTCTTTCTTTGTGTTTCTAAACTTATTTTTATACACTTTTAAGTTTTAGGCCTGCCTTGCTCTTTTGCTCCTGGTTCTGTCTCACAACAGAAAATGAGTATATTTAAACTGGCAAATCAAAACTATAACATTATTTGGTGCATTGGCCAGGAAATTCAAATTAAACCAAGACAGGGTGTCATGAAACCAAGGGGCCATTGTGACACTGCGAGACACCATAGAGCCAAAGGTCCATTGTGACATTGCTGGCCTCATGGAATGAAGGAGACCATTGTGACACTGTGGGGACTTGTGGAATAAGCAAAGCACTGTGACACTGTGAGGTCTCATGGAACCAGTGAGACTATTGTGACCCTGGAGGTCCCCATAGAACCAAGAGAACCATTGTGATGCTGTGAGGCCTTGTGAAGCCAAGAGGCCTTTGTGACACTGCAGGGCTGCAGGGAACCAAAGGTCCATTGTGACATTTCAGGGTGTCATGGTTCCCTATATCCAAAGACTGCTCCCAGACAAAATCTGCCATTACTTACAAATCTGGCTGGCCTTGGCCTAGAGAGGCTCTCACCTGCTTTCCAAACACTGGGCCTCTGTACTTTCCTTCCTGCGGAAAAGAACTGCCCTTCTCAGCCTAGATTCCACCTCCAACATTGCCTATTGTGAGAGACTTGGAAAATTTCGTGTGTGGGGAAGGAAGGGGCAAGTCCAGCCTTGCCCTGCCAGCACTGCACTGCCCTGTAACCCCAATCCCCCCAGAGCCCCTATCCCAGCCCAGCAGTGTCTGCCAGTCCCTGACACACCAAAGGCAATGCTCCACAGCCACCTCTGGAGCCCCAGCCCAGCTCCTGAGTGACCAAATGAGCAGAAGTCCCACCTGAGGGAAGGGCTCAGAAAGGCCAAGGGGTATTTAAGGCTGAACACAAGGCAAGGACACATCTTGAACCTGCCTCCTGTTGGAATTTCTATCTGAACACCTGTGATGCGTTGACTTAGGAAGAAAAACTCAGAGAGAAGTTCTCTCTAAGGGAACTTCCTCTGTGGGGGTTGGGACACCTTCAACAGTCAATTGGAGAAAGTTAGTTCACTCTGTGAACACACATTTTGAAGGAGGTAATCTGGAACTGAGCCTCCTGGTCTTTCCAGTGGCTGAGCAGGTAACATCAACCCGAGTTTCCCTCCCCCATGCAGGGGGGGAGGCTCAGGAGGCCGCTTGGGCTCCGTTTGCAAACGAGGGGACCCAATGGCCTGGGGAAAAGGGTTCTTTGATAAGACCTTCATGGCTCCCTCCTACATGGGCCTGCGGATCTGCGGTGGGGGGTTGGGGGGGCCTGGCTCCTGCTGCTGGCTCGGAGCAGTGTCAGACAGGCCAGGCCTGCCCGGGTGGCCATGAGCAGTCTGGGGCTGCAGCCCAGCCCCAGAAAGGCTGATTGACACCTCAGCCGCCCCCCCAACGTGGCCTGAGCCTGGGCCAACTTTTGTAGTTGTGTTAAACTTTAACTCTTTAGTGCTCAGATAAGATTTGCAAAGCCTCCAGCGTTTCCTTTGAATATGAAAGGGAATAAGAAGATTTCTGAAGTCAATGGTGTAAGATCTAAATTTTTTAGATGGAAGGAGAATGAGAAGATGTTGAAATGGCTGAAAATCATTTTGTAAAATTGTAGGGATGAACTGATGTACTGAATATTCCTATAAACAATGGAAAAAGACATGGGAAGATGGAAATGTTCCATTTAATAGATGATTTGACCAAAGAGCACCTGTGTTGAGAATCTTTGCCCTGAGGAAAGAAGGGAATTTCAGTTTTCTGAGCATGAAGCCTGAACAAAGAAAAAGTAGACGAAGAGAACCTTTGCTGTCGAACATTTCATTCTTAAAAGTAATACTCCATGAGACAGACATGGCCCACATCTACAGCTTTGGGATAGCTGTGGAGTTGGGAGGAGCGTCACGACTGCAGATTCCCGGGCGGATGCAAATCATGAAAAATGAAACCACGAGAGCGCTGTTTTCTTCCTTCTTGTGGAAAAAATCCCTACAGCTTTCAACAAAAGGAGGCTTCTCTCTCCGAAGGTGAACTGAAAAATACTAAATTGGGGACTGACCGAAGTATTTGTTATATGTTTGTTTTGTTGTTATGAAGGTTGGGAGAGGGAAGGAAGGAGTAGTCTGAAAAAAATCTTATTCTGAATTTGGTTTTTTCCCCCCTCTTTGTTTGTGTAGCTAATAATTTTTTTTTCATAGTCTCAAGTTTTAAGCCTGCCTTTCTCTTTTGCTCCTGGTTCCGTCTCACAATAGAAAAATGAGTTTATTTAAATTGGCAAATCAAAACGAAGACAACACTGCTGGGATCCAGGAGTTCGTAGCTGTATGTGTGTTTCTCCATATCTTTTTTGTTTTTCTCTCTTTCTGTGTCTTCTTCTATTTCTCTCCTCTTGCAAATTTTGAGTAACTTAGAATTGAACGGGCTTAGAGTTTCTGAAGTAGAATGGGCCAAATTAATGCTTTGAGTGGTGTGGGTTTTTGGTTTTTTTTTTTTTTTTTAATTGAATCTCATATTAAACCTTTTGCCAAAATTTCTCAGATTTTCTAAAGTTGTCAGTAAAGTCTGTTTTGTTGTTTTGAGCTCCTGAGAATCTCTTGTTGGTTTTTCTCCAGTACATCCAACTCAGTGAACACAAATAATTTTAATTCTTTTTAAATGTCTCCTTGAAAGAGTTGCTTGGGGGATGGGAGTCAGGGCTTGTCTGTCCTGCTTGACGCAGCCCAGGCAGGGTTTTCAAAGCCACATTCCACACTCCATTTCCCTTCTGGACATACTGGTGCCTCTGAGTTCTGCTTCCCCACTCCCAGGGACAGTATACTTGTCTGCCCCTTCCCCCAAGGTCAGGGATGGCCTCAGTGGGGGCTGCTGACATCCTCAGTAATTTGGAGGCTGCTGCTGAATTTTATTGCTCCAGAGGCTTATTCAGTCTTCAGCTCTTCAGTTCAGGAATTCAGTGCCCCACAGCTCATTAACATTCAGAACACCTTAACAAGCCAAGGCTCTGAGAAGAATTTGATTTCAGCTTTCAAATCTTTTGTGGTTATTTAGGCAGATTTAAGAAGAGTATTCAAACTGAATGTATTATATCTACAAAGACAGGAGAAAAGATTTTTTAGGTCCTGTTTATTCTTTTTTTCCTGTTAATTCATTGATATGTGTAATCTCCAATTGACACTGAATCCAAGTACCTCCTCATGCAGTTTGAGAGATATGAAAATCAAGACTCTTTATGGTTGACAGTCAATCACACTTTGTCCCTACCCCTACCCCACCATTTCCCCCATCCAACCCCTGGCACTCAGAGCAGCCTTGTGCAAATCTGAGTTCACTCCACCCCAGGCTGGACCTGCAGCTTTCAGGTCCTTGGCTCCAACTCCATCCTGCTTTCCTTGGAGAAGGAGCTACCCGAGATACAGAGGGATGTTCATTTATTGTCAGCCAACAAAACCAAGGAAAGGCACAGCTCCATAAAATGCAAAAGTCATTCCTCTGCTGAATATTAAATCCACTTTCCACAGCAGACACTCTCAGACCAATGGAAAACACCTTCTGCGCCCAGCACAGATCCCAAGATGCCCCAAACCCTCCCTGCCCCAATGCTGCCCAGATTTGCTCTTTGCACACACGAGTCACACACTGAAGTCATGAGCTCCCACCATACCCAGAGGGAGGAAAAGGGAAAAAGTGGCTGAAGAGCTCTCCTGCGCAGAGCCAAGGTCCAAGTGCCACTGGAGTGGGAACCACAACTCATCAGGTTTGCATCCTTTGGGGCCCAAGGACTGATGAGACTCAGAGGCAAAAAAGGTTTCTTGCCAACAAACAGAAGTTGAACATGATAAAATTTAACAACCGTCATAGCTCCTCCCTCAGATCTCTGCGATGTCCCAGCAGCATCTGATGTGTTCACCTTCCCCAGGGGATTTCCGTGTAGGAACAGCCTTAGACAAAGGCATAAGAAAAGGAAAATCTGTGATAGATATAAACACAATTAAGATATCTACAAATACGATTTTTTTAAAACTTCTGAATGATTGGGCATCTTCCTGAATCTCAAAGCAGGAAACCAGTCAGTTGAGAGGCACTTGAATGACCAGAAAACAGCTGCAGGAGGAAATCTGGGAGCAAGGGGAAGTACATGGATCCAGCTGGTCTAGTGAAGAGATGTCCTTAGAAATGGCTATTTAAACAGCAGAGCTAGAAACACCTGAAGGAAGAGGAGGAGGAAATAATAAACTGAATACTGGTGACACAAGCAGAGGGGAAGATCAATATTTCTTCTTTTGCCATCAGTAGAAGAAACAAGTAGATCCAGGAAATTCCTGTTCCTGATGGGAAAACCTTGTCATTTCTTAAAAGTACTCAAGTGACCCACATAATAAAGATTTGCTTGTATATTATGAAATGTACAGATGTTAAAACCTGTGCCCCTTTCCAGGCAGACATCAGCTGTGTGCCTAGGAACAGGCAGAGCCATGTGTAGGGCCCCAGTACCCTGTGGTGCTGAGCTGGGATTGGATCACTCAGAGCGTAGCTGAGGGAGAGCAGAGCACCTTGAACATTGATGTGTCTGCTGGAATTCAATCCCCTCCCGATCCCACAGCAGCTCTGCATTTCCCTCCTCCAGCCTTGGTCTCCAGCACAGCTATGGAGGCTCTTTGGGCTCTGGATTTTCCTGCACCCACCACAGCCAGCCGTGCCCAGGACAGGCCATGCTCAGCAATTCCTTGTGTGTGCCCCGCCTTGCTGTCAGCCCCAGAAGTGGCTCCGTGGCCCCTTTGTGCTGCGCTGGCCCAGCCATGGTGGCCCAGCCCCTGTGCAGGCCCAGCCCAGGACAGGAGCATTGTGGGTGGGAACGGCCCCTCTGCCGTGGTGCCCACGGCAGCCCTGGGGCTCTGTGCCCCATGGCCTCCCTGCTGGGCAGCCTCTGCCAGCTCCTGCACAGCCCATGGCACCTGTGGGCCTGCACTGACAGCCCTGCCCCGGGCTCTGCCCCAGGCTCTGGGCCAGCACAGAGGCCAGGCAGGGCTGGCCATGGCCGGGAACAGGCCCTGAGCCCCACAGGAGGATAGAGCTGGGCCACAGCCAAACTCAGCCCAGGGCAAACCTGGGCTCAGCAGCCAGGGCTGACAATGGCTGGGGAGAGAAGCTGGAGGTTACAAATGTCCTGGGCCCCCTCCCTGCTCTGTGCATGCCACCAAGGGCACAGAGCAGCCTCCTCTCTGGGCCACTTGCCTGTTTGCAATGCCTTCCACAGGCGCTGGCCCTGTCCTTGGCACAAGCCCAAGCACAAGCCCTGGTCTGAGTCCTGCCCCTGCACGCTCAGCCAGGCTGACATGGACACTGCTGGTTTCTCTGGCAGGCTCTCTCAGGCCAGCCCAGATCCCTGCAAGCTGTGCCAGCTGCCCTGAACTCTGTGCTGCACCAAGGGCCACTCCCCAGCACAGCCAAGCCGGCTCTGGCCCCACTGCCTCAGCCCCTGGTGAAATGAATAATGGCAAGGAGACCAGCTCCCATTTTAATGCCTTTATTGAGAAATCAGCTCTGGGTGGGAGCCTGAAGGGTCACATGCACCACAGCTGCTCCCAATGGACGGTCCAGAGGAGGAGGAATTCAGCTTTGCTGTGCAGCAGAGCTGGGCCTTCTGTCCTCACAGGAGTCCCGCAGAAGACCCTGGTTGGCTCATAGTCCAGGGCTGTCATGTCGATCAGGTGCTGTTCAAGTCATGGTGAAAAGGCAGGAGGGTCCTGGTTGGTGATTTCATCTTCTTCACTATTTTTCTTACTTGGGAGTACCAATTTTGGTTTTCAATGTTATATTGGCTCATTGTTTTTAGGGGTTTTTTATTACTGAGTTGTGTCCCATAAGCACTTGTGGTCTTCTCATTTGCTAGGCATAATTTTTGGGAGCAGCAAAGGCATTACCAACAGGGAGGGAAAGGGCACAATGGCAAGACAATTCCAGGGAGTGGGGATCAGAACAGAACAACAGCAACAATTAACATAAAAACAGGGTGTTTTCCACAGTTAACAGAACATTAACAGAACAAACAGGAGCTTGTTTGTAGCACTGGAAAGGGCAGAGCAGCAGCTGCAGCTCAGAGAGGACTCAGCCCTAGTCATGGGGAAGGTGCTTGGCAAAGGCAAAAGGAGGCTCCCTGTGTACCCTGCTCCCCTCTCCCTGAGCTCCTGAGAGCTCTGCAGCCTCTCCTGCCAACCCATCTGCCCAGGCCAGCACAACAGCCCTGGCCTGGGGCCCTCCAGGGCTGCTCCTGCTCCAGGCCCAAAGCTGGGGCAGCCAGAAAGCTGTGCCCATTTCTGTTCATTCCTGCCCTGATGAGCATCTGAGGATACTCAGCCACTTCGAGGTTGCTGATGAATTTTACTACTCCAGAGGCCTCTTCTTTCTTGAGCTCTTCAATTGAAAAATTCAGTGAGAAAAGCTCATTAACATTTGCTCTAAACACCCAAACAAGAAAAGCCCCTGGGAATAATTTCAGTTTTCAATTCTTCTGTGGTTATTTAGACAGATTTCAGGAGTGTCTTCAAAGTGAAAATATTTTATTGAAAACAAAGCAGAGAGAACTGTTTTATCCTGTTAAGTTTTCCTGTTTATAGATTGATATCAGCAATGTCCAATTGATATTGACCCCCAGCAGTTTCTACTGCAGTCTGAATAGATACGAAAATCAAGACCCTTCATGGCTGACAATCAGTAACACTTTGTCCACATCTCCTCCCCACCATACCCCTCATCCAACACCCAGGATTGCTATGGATCAGGAGCAATGTGGCCAGCAAGACCAGGGCAGTGATTCTTCCCCTGTGCTCAGCACTGGTTGGGCAGCACTTCAAGTGCTGTATCCAGTTCTGGACCCACAATTTAGGAAAGACAGCTGAGGGGAGCTGGGGTTGCTTATGCTGGAGAAGAGGAGGGTCAGGGGAGACCTCATCACTCTCTACGACTCCTTGACAGGAGGGTGCAGCCAGGTGAGAGTCGGGCTCTTTTCCCAGGGAACAATGTCCAGACAAGAGAATACAGCCTTAAGCTGCACTATGAAATGTTTAGGCTGGACATTAGGAAATACTCTTCAAAAAAAGGGTGATTGGCCATTGGAATGGGCTACCCAGGGTGCATGGAAGTTTTTAAGGAAAGACTGGATGTGGCACTGAGTGCCATGGTCTGGGTGACAAGGTGATATTACATATCAGGTTGGACTTGATGCTCTCAAAGCTCTTTTCCAGCCTGGGTGATTCTGTGATGATTGTGACACTGCAGGGCTCTGGATCAGCAAGGGGCCATTGTGACACTGCGGGGCCTCGTGGGACTGAGAGGACCATAGTGACACTGTGTATGACATGGCACCACAGAGCCAAGGGGCCACTGTGACACTGTGGGGCTACTTGGAATCCTGGAGACCATTCTGACACTCTGGGTCCTGGTGGAACCACAGAGGCCACTGTGACACTGCAGGACCTTGTGGAACCAAGGGGCCATGGTGCCACTGTGGAACCAAGGAGAGCCCTGTGAGAGCCTGGGGCCCAATGGAATCAAGGGATCATTGTTCCATTGCAAGGACTCCGGGAACTAAAGGAACAATTGTGATACTGTGGTGCCCCATGGAACCAAGGGTCCCTTGTGACACTGCAGGATATTGTGTAACCAGGGCTCCATTGTGACACTGCAGCACCAAGGAATTCATGGTGGCACTTGGAGGCCTCATGGAACCAAGAGGCCACTGTGACACTGCAGGGCCTTGTGGAACCATGCAGAGCATTGTGACAGAGCAGGACCTCATGTAATGATGGGGCCATTGTGACACTGCAGGGCCCATGGAACCAAGGGGCCAGTGTTGTTCCTCAGGGAGTCATGGAATGAAGGAAACATGTTTGACACCGTGGTGCCCCTTGGGACCAAGAGACACTCTGGAACCAAGGAGAGCACTGCTACACTGCGAGACTTCATGGAACCAAGGATCCATTGTGACACTGCATGTTGGAGTCTGAAAAAGAGGCGTCTCTGAGTTCCTCAGAGAGACATCAACAAGTTCCAGTGAGAGTTCACAAACATAATCCTAAATATCAGTGTAGAAAACAAGTCTTGAAAACAAGTTTCAGTGAAGGCTCCAAGAACATAATTTTAGACATAGTAAAAATATGGTAAGAATATTGATTATATTTTTTAGGTAGAACAAATAGACTATATGCATAATTTATATGTAAACTGGTGTGCTAAGGAGCTAGAATTCTAATAGGTTAAGAAGAAATGTTTCGGATTCATGTTTTTAGCTTATTGGGTAATTTGTGTATAAGAATCCATGCATTAGGGAGAAACACACTTTTTCTCTCTCTCTTCCTTCTCTCCCTGCACTGCTATCATCATCCCAAGAAAAAAATAAGAGCTGCAGCTGCATCATCAGCCCTCCCAGGATCTCAACAAAAGCAGCTTCTACTTCTAACTGAAACTTTATTTCTATTTAAGACTCTATACTAACACTTTTAGCATAGACTTTAATGCTTTTGACTCTTTGCCTTTCGGAACTGACTTCCCTTTACAATCAACAACTTTATAGCAACTAATAGCTGCTTGGCTCTTCTAAAGAAAACAACAACAACCCAACAAATAGTGCCCTGTCTACAGCTGCAAGGCCTTGGGGGAACAAGGAAAGCAGAGACTCAAGCAGAAAACCACTGCCCTGAATGAGCTCATGAAAAGTTCCCTTGGAAATGATCTGGGCATGAGCTGAAGCACTGAGCAGTCTTGGCCCACACAGCACCCTCTGCACAGCAGCAAGACCTGTCCTAACAGGATTCACTCCTTGCACCCATAGCTCCACTCCACCGTCCATGGGGAGCTCCCAGGGAGGCTGAGAGCTGTCCCTGGCAGGTGGCACATCCCCTGGACTGGCCAAGAGCCCTGAGGGCTGCAGGAGCTGCTCTGCAAGACAGCCCTGGGCAGCACTGGCTGCAGCCCAAGCTTCACCCCCTGCAGCAGTCCCTGGCAGCAGGAGCAGTCCTGCCCTGTCTTTCTGATGGTGTCCAGGGCAGCCCCGCTTTGCAGCAAATCCTGCCCCAAACCAGAAACGGCAGCAGAGCCATCCTTACACTCATATCAGTCGTGTCATGGGTTGGCTTTAGAAGATCCCTGCAACCAGAGTTTTACTGTGTCAAAAGCTGTGAAGATTTCTCCAGGAATGAGTTCAGAGTTGTCTTTCCAGCTGCTTTAACCACCTCTCTGCTTCACTCCTCCCACGTACCTGCAGGCAGTGCCCTCAGCTCTGCTGGGCTGTGCACAGGAGCTGCTCCTGGGCAGAGTTGCCTCTTTGAAGCTCTTGTTAGTTGCCAAGAACTTGAGAGTTCCCTCTGTGCCAGGAGCCCTGCCTAGCTCAGCAGCACAGCCACAGCCACAAGGACTTTAATGACCCTCTCGGAGCTTTGGTGCTGTTTGCATCAGACTCAATCACTCAGACCACGCTCAAAAAACTTCTCAAGAACTCAAAGTCAGTTTCAAAGCCCAAAGTTTCTTTAACTTTTAAAGTTTCTTTAACTTTTTATGGGTCCCACTGAGAGACACAACTCACATGAAAGTGTCCCCAGGTTCCAGTTAGAGCAGAACACTGGTGGCACTGATGACAGGTGGGGACAAACAAGGGAAAGGAGTCTCTGATGCTGAGCACACCTGGATGTGTTTCAGGAATGCCAAGGGCCAAGGGCTGAGCCCCAGCCCCTGGCAAGGCAGATCCTGTCCCTCCCTCATTGCTCAGGGCTCTTCCCGGGCCACTGGGCTCTGGCCATGTGCAATGCCAAGGGCAGCACCATGGGGCGGCCCCTGCCAGGCTGCTGAGCAGGGACAAGGAGGCAATGAGGCCCCAGCACAGCAAGGCTCACTTGTCCCCTGCTGGCCTCAGGCCCAGGGCCAGCCTGCATGGCCCAAGTGCTGCAGGAGTTGGCTGTGTCAGGGCCTTTCAGCTGCTGCCCATCCCTGTGCCCTCTGCAGCCCAGGCTGTCCTACGGTGTCCATGCCCTGCGCCTCTGTCCCTGCAGGCTGTCGTCATCCCCCGGCTGCCCCACCTCGCTGGCCCCTTCCTTTGCTGACAGCTCTGCCTCCTGCCTGCCTCTGCCTGGGCACACAGAGCCTTGGGCTGCTCCAGACTCCTTCTGGGGGATGTGCTGCACCACAGCCCTTACATAGGAGGGAAATTTCTCCTGGTGTCCAGTCCGGGCCTCCCCAGCTGCCCTTGGCATTAATTCTTTCTTTCTCTGGCTGTTTTCCACTATTTCAAAAGGATCCACCATCTCTGAAACCACTATTCAATCCCTCCCAGGGCTCTCTTCTGCTGTCCTCAGTTTTCACTCCACTGAGCACAGAGCTTCTTTGTCCCTAGATAGTGGTCAAGTGCTTGAGCCCAAGAGCCCTTGGACAAGAGGGATCTCTCTTTTCCATAGGAAGGAAACCACAGAACCCCAGGGTTTTGAAGGCAGATGAGAAGCACTCACCAGAGGCCAAGGCAAGCCAGACCTGTCTGTCCTTACAGCTTCTGTCTGAAAGCAACCTTTGGATATATAGGGAGTTTTGGAGGTGGAATTCCATTTCAGCCATGGGTTCCTGGACTAGAACGACAGTTCTCCATAGGAAAGGAAAGGGTAGAGTCCCAGTGTTTCAAAGGCTGATTAGACGCAGCCCCAAGGAGGCCAAGGCCAGCCAGACCTTTTGTCAGGGAGGAATCCTTGAACAGTCAGAATTTGGGGGGCCAAATCCCACTTTTGTCTATGGACATCTGGATGAGAAGGACAATTCTTTTCCCTAGGAAGGAATGTAGGGAGCCGTGGTGTTTCAATGGCAGACAAGAGCTGGCCCACAGGAAGCCAAGGGAACCTAGACAGTCCTGGCAGCTTTTGTCTGGGACCTATCCTTGGAATTTTGGAGGTGGATTCCCAATTTTGGCCATGGATGCCTGGACTTGAAAGATGTTTTTTCCATGGGAAGAAAAGCACAGGTCCCCAGTGTTTTGAAGCCAGATAAGAGGTGGCCCCCAAGAGGCCAAGGCCAGCCAGAGCTGTCTGTCCTGGCAGGTTTCATATGGGAATAATCCTTGGATAAAATCAAATTTGGAGGAGGTATCCCAATTTTGGCCATGAACCCCTGGAGGAGAAGGACAGCTCTTTCCCACAGGAAGGAAAGCACTGAACTCTAGTGTTTCAGGGGCTGATGAGAAATAGCCCCCAACATGGCAAGTCAGCTGGACCAGTCAGGCAGCCCTCAGGAGGCCCAGCCAACCAGACCTGTTCCATGTTCTTGTGCCCTTGGGGCCCTGACATCACAACTGCCCCTTGGTGTTGTGTTCCGCTGCAGTGAGGGGCACAACAACTTCCCTGGGCCCTGGAGTCTTAGACCTCAGGCAGCCATTAATGACCAACAGGAAAAGACGTAAACAGGATGGGTCTTGGTTTAGCAAAACCCGGGATCCTTTATTGAACCAGGGACCAAGACAAGAATGAGGGTAGAGTCATGGGTTTTATATGCCAGGGTACGGGTGGAGTTTAGGTTCAATTATGAGAGAAACAGGGGACAATCAATGGGAAGAACTAAGGCGGGAACACTACAGTCAAATTTAAAACAATGAGGGTACAGGAAAAGAAGATCATTCTGGGGCCATTCCTTATCTGACAAAATGAGTGGAGCATCTTTTCCTGGGCTTGCAGGAGCATGCCCCACAGGGTGGAGAGGCCCTGAAGTACAGAATGGCCCCTTGATTCCATTGGGCCCCTCTGTTACATGAGTTCTTAGTTCTATGGAGCCCTGTAGTTTCACAATGGTCTCCTTGGTTCTGTGGTGCCACACAGTGTCACAACAGCCCCATGCTGCCATGAGGCTCTGTGATGTCACAATGGTCTCATTGGTTGCAGGAGGCTCAGCAGTTCCACAATGGCCCTTGAAGTATAAAAATAGTGTCAGCGGGTTCCCCTGCTGGTTCACAATGGCCTCCTTTGTTCCATGATGCCTCATAGTGTAACAATGGTATCCTTGGTTCCACAGAGTCAGAATGGTCCTGTGGTCTCATGGAGCCCCACAGTCCCCTTATAGAGCCCCACGGCCCCTTATGGAGCCCCACAGTGTCACTACGATCCCCTTGATTCCATGAGGCCCTGCATTGTCACAATGACCCCTGGGTAATACAAGGCCCTGCATTGTCACAATGACCCCTTGGTTCCAGTGGGTCCTGAAGTGTCATAATGGCTACCGTGGCTCCCTGAGGCCCTGCAATGTCACAATGGACTTTTGGTTCCATGACCTTTAGTACTGTAGCATGGATGCCTTGATTCCATGAGGTTGTGTCCACACAACAATCTCCTTGGTTCTTCAATGTGTGGAGATGTAGAGTGTGGGTGTGTCACAATGGACCCCTTGTTCCAGGAGGTGCCTGGCCTCCCATAGCTGTAATAAAAGAGAAAAGAAGGGAGAGGAGGAGGGAGAAAGGTGGGATTGGATTTAGGTTTTGTGTATTGAGATTGATTGTTTTGGTTTGTTTTAGATAATATTTTGATGTTCATGGACTGGATTAGGATATCTGGAGAATGATTTTTTTTTTTTATTTTTTGGTTTTGGGAGTTCCTATGGGCCCTCATTGCTCCTCACAGTTCCCCATGGTCCCCTGTGGGCCCTCACAGCCCCTCATGGCTCCTCCCAAAGGAGTAGGGGTGGGGCCCTCTTGTTCCCCTTTTATTTCGGTCCTTTCACAGCAATGGGTAAAGAAAGGCTGAAATGGAGCCTTTCCCCAGCGTTTCCCTCGGGGTTCATTGCAGGCTGAAGCTCTGTGCTGGCGCTGCCCCAGCACCAACATCCCTGCAGCCCCCAAGGCCTTTGCTGTCCCCCCGTGTCCCTGAGTCCCGCCCGGCTCTGGCAGCAGCAGCAGCCGCAGCGCAGTGGGCGCCGGCCCGGCCCAGCCGGGGCTCCCGGGCAGGAGCAGCAGCAGCGCCGGCCCCTTCCCACCTGCTCCTGCCTCGGCTTCCAAGGCCTTTGTCCAGGGCAATTCTGGAGGAGAGCAACAATCACCCACACCCAGCCCTGATTCCTCAGGGCCCGCCTGTGCTGCCCTGACCCAGCCTGCAGAGAAAGAAAGGATCGGGTTCCAGCGCTGCTTTCAGCCCTGTTTTACTCACCCTGAGCTGACAGCAGGAGGCTGTTGTTGCCTTTGCCTTGGGAATTGTAGATCATGGCTGCTCTTGCCCCTCTTCTGTTTGCCATTTGAATTTTATCTGTAAAACTTCAATTGCCTTTTCCGATCAGTGCTATCCAGAGTGCTTTTGTGATGGGGAACTCGGGCTGTTTGTTGCAGCCATCATGAGTAGCAGATCTCGTAATGCTCACAAGTCCCTGAGCACAAAGTCAAGGAGAATTAAAGCCACACAGGCCACTTTGGCAGTGCTCAAACAGTGCCCTGTTGCTGGTGCTGCTGAAATAGAATCAGCTGACAGAGGCTATCACAGAAATTGCCTCTGGAGTGTCAAATAAAATGAAAAAATCCACCAGGACAAAGAGAAACCAGAACTTGTTGACTCGCTTCATTGTTCCTTCCAAGCAGCAGCAGAAAATGGAGATGCCCAGAGGTATTTCCAGCTGCTGCTGATGCCAGTGGGAGCCCAGCCTGCTGCCCAGCCCCAGCGGGATCCTGAGCCCAGCCCGGGCAGCTCCCGCAGTGTCGGGAGCTCAGCGCACGCGGGGCCAGGCCCAGAGCCCCGGGCACGGCCGCCCATTGCGGGGCAGCGGCGCAGGCGGAATGTCCTGAGCCCAAACCTCCTGCTCCTGCCACACAGCGCCCAGCCTTCTCCCCCTGCTCCTCCTCTCCCAGCACGGCACAAATTCCAGCTCCGAGGAGGCTTCCCCACACAGGCCTCAGGCTCCTGTTTCAGCCTGAGTGTCCCTGCAGAGGAACAGGGCATCTTTCAGGCACTTCCACAAGTCCAGGCTTCTCACTTCATGGTGAATCTGGGATGGAAATGGCCTTGCTAAGAAAGCCAAAAGCCAAGGGAATGGATTAGTAATTATTAGAAAAAATTACCCTTCTTCCAGGTGTAATATATGATGTAATTCGTGTAAAGTTGTAAATTAATGAACAGTGTTTGTATGAATAAAATAAACTCAGAAACCAAAAAGAAAACCACAAACGGAAAAAAAAACCAACACAGATTGCTTCACCACAACATTGTAACAGCCAACAAAAGCAGGACAGCCCAAATTAACAAGTGAATGGACGTGGCCACAAGGAGATGGCTCTCTTCAAAGACAGTCCAGAGAACACCCAGACATTGAGCGCCAAGCACCCAGGATTAATCGGGAAAAATACATCTCAATAGCAGCTTCCCTAAACCAAGGCCTGCCTTCATCAGAATTCATGGTCTCCCAGAATATGGTTTTGTCCAGCCCAAGGCAGAGAAAGGAAACTACATGAATAAAATACATGAATATGCGAAGCGACGAAAGGAGACAAAGTCCTCTGCTCCAGGCTATGAAAAACTGTATATAAACTGGGCTGACCAAAGTGGTTTTGTGAACATTGGGCAATCCGGAGCAGTGGAGTTTGGATCACAGTGTGTTTACCCGGCGCCGATCCCGGGCTCAGTGTTGCTCTTTGCGATTGTGGCTGTCGTGGACCCTATCCCAGCCACGAAATAAATTATCACTTATTTCTGATTATACTCAATTTGGCTAAATCTTTTTATTATCTATAACATAGGCAAGGTTAACCAAGTCATTCCCTACATTTCTCCTGTTCAGATTCTTTTAGTTGGCTACTTTGAGAGGTCCAGCTTGTTCTGGTGCTTATCATGAGCGGATTGTACTCTTGATTTATGCACCAATGCACCAGATGTGGAATCGTCTACACCGAACTCAGAAACAAACTCCCTCTGTCAGACCATTTTCACATTCCAGATAATTTTCAAGACGTCCACTGAGAGGTTGGAATGATTATCACACAACTCTCCACTTCTGGCTGCAGGCCCTGGAGATTCTTTCTCTGAATTCAGCCAGGCTTGTATTCCCTAGCAAGTCCTGGTACCACCTCCTGTTTTCTTAGATCAGAACAGTAACAGTGAAAACCTTACCCACGGCACAACTCCCCAGCCCACCAGCAAAAGAAAGGACAAGTTTTCAAGTTCTCAAAACCTTTGTCCTGCTTTGCTGCAGGACAGTGCAGCACGCACAGTGTGGAAAGCTAAGAGACACTGCAGTTGGTGGCACGTCTTGTGACAGGAGCTCGTCCTCCAGGAAAAGTTTGTGAAAAGAGCAAACATCACTGTAGAGAAAATGCTTGGAAAAGCGGAGCAGCTTTCCAGAAGTGAAATGAAAATGGAAAGAGACAATTCAAGATATTCACATATACTATTAATTCCTTTCCTTATATGCTCCCTTTTTCTGTGTTGCACTGGTTCTACATCACAGTCATTCCAAGCTGATCTTATCTCAAACACCTACGACTTAGCAAGTTTTATACACTCTACAGTATCATTAGTTACACACAGTTTGCCTTCTCCCTGTTTGTTTTGAAAGCAATGCTGGAGACACCAGAAACCTGCAAATGCCAGATATTAGAGCACAGTGCTTTGGTCGGCTGTGGGTTCTAGAGACAGGGCATGTGCTCCCACAGTATTTCACCCTCAGCAGGGACAATACACAGCAGCAGCAAAGGTGATTCCTAGGACATTATGCAGGGGTCAGGGCTCTGTGTCTTGACTTAACATGGCAAAGTTCACCTGTTTTGACAGAGTCAGGATCCAAACTCGTTTGCTCTTCTAGCTGTGTTGATGAGGAGGAATAAAGCAGCCAGGAGTTCCTTTGCAGAGAGGGCCTTTGCTCCAGGTTGAAAGTGCTGGATTGGCATGGAGGAGGCAGGCAGCTGAAAGCTGAGCTGCTATATCGGACTGGCATCCAAACTCGGCAAAAATAGCAGTTTCATTCTTTTATTTTAATTCTCCTGTTGGCAGTCTGCGATTTTCACCCGGAACTGGACAAGAAAACAGGAACAGCCCTGGGGACGAGGGCACCGAGCCGGGCGTGGCCCCTCTGCTGCCGCTGCCCACCCGGAGCGGCCGGGGAGCAGCGCTGCCCTGCAGGGGCTGCATTTCTCACTCCTCATGTGCTGCTCTGCCCTCCCACGGGGCTGGCTCTGCCTGGCGCTGCCAGGCTCCTCATTCAGCACTTTCCTCTGCTCCAGGGGAGCAAGGGATGAACTGGGAACGGAAACACGGGGAATGGACACACGGGGGATGAACACACAGGGAACAGACACACTGGGAATGGAACAAGGGGAACGGACACACGGGGGATGGACACACAGGGAACGGACACACAGACATGTGGACAGACCCTCCCGGCACTTCGGCAGCGGCAGAAGAGCAGCGATTCCACAGACCCGCTGTGTCCCTTCTCTCATCTGCCTCTCCCGCTGTCGCACACCCTCTCTCGCTCTTCGTTTGGTGCTCAACCCTTGCCACCGCCCACCTCCCCGGCGTCCCTCTCCCTATTCTGGACTGGGCCATGCCCCCGGCCTTGGGAGAGGCGGCCCTGTCCCGTCCCCCCTTTCCTCCCCCGCCCCCTCCCCGTCCCTGTCCCCGTCCCCGTCCCCGTCCCCGGCCGTCCCGCCGCGGTCTCGCCTCCGCCCGGCTCTGCCCGGGCTGGCGGTGCCACTGCTGGGCGGGCATCAGTGCCCGGGGCTGGGGCGGCATCGCCTCCCTTTGGCTCCGCCTGTCCCGGCCCCGGCCCCGGCTCCTCCCGGGGCCCGCGGAGGACACACGCGGCGCGGCCGCTCCCGCCGCCTGCGCTGCGGCTCCCCCTGTTACCGTATGGACTAGAAATCCTGAATATTAAATATAAAGTGTATAAACCATAATAGTAGTAGTAATGCTAAGGCTTGGAGACTGCAGAGTAGGCCCTGGGAAACCAACTTAGGAATGTGCTGTGCTGAGAAAACAATTAGCAGAGAATGCAGAACTGCTAGTGATAAGGTTAAGGTATAATCATAAATAAAGTACTGGTGGTGGGTAGTGGCGAGAGAGAGAGATTAAGGGGGAGAACACTATAGTCCTAGGATAAGCAACCTTGAAGGATTTATGACGTAAAATGTTATCTACAAAGTGAATGTATCTATATTGTTTAGACGAATATGTACCTCTGCACGAAAACCCTCTTTTGTAAAAAGGGTATAAAAACCCTCTAAAAAAGGGAACCAGTGGGATCCTGACTTTGGACGCGAGTCCGCAGGTCCCCGGGCCCCGAATAAAGCACCGCATAAACTGACACTCTGTTAGTTTGTGTTTTACTTGGAGTTTCGGGCAGCAGTTTTCTGGCGACCGCGGCAGGACTCCGGAGGCGGCAGGGGCGGTTCGCGAGCTGATCTACTCCACGCCGGCACCAGGTGATTTCTGGGGAGACATCAACCCGTGCCCAACCCCGCGCCTGACGGACGACTGTGAGGTAAGCCCGCAAGGTGCTTTATTCTTTATTGAAGGGAAAGCCCGCCGAACAAGACGGGACGGTGATCCCGCACTGTGGGGGCAAAAGACGTCTTAAAGGTTGTGGAAAAGGGAAGCCTAGGTGTGGTCGTCAGACGCAACAGTGATTGCGCAGATCCAGCACTTGCCACTCGCGGCGACGAGAAAGGCAAGAATTGTGGTAAAGGGTGTGTGAGTGTGGAAATAATAGTAAAGTGTGTGAGTGTGAGTGTTATGATGCCTTTTAAAACCTTTAAAGCTCTGGCTAGTTCAGGAATGGAAATTCCGGATGATTCACCCTTGGGCTGTTTGTTGCAACATTGGAAGGTGGGGAATTTTGGTCAAGAACTGAGTAAAAAGAAATTGATTGATTTTTGTAATTGTGTGTGGCCTCAATACGAACCTGAGGGTATGCAATGGCCCCAAAATGGTACTCTAAATCCTGATATTATAACTCCTTTTATGCACTTCTTACAAGATAATGAGAAATGGGAAGAAATTCCGTATCTTGATTTGTTTTATTATTTGAAAAATAAGCCAGAATGGCAGAAGGAGTGTGGCATTATGGTCTTAAAAACAGCAACAGATGTTGTGCAGGCTGCAAAGAGTGGCAAAAAGGGAAGGAGTATTCTGTTAAATTTTCAGACCCTAGGAGGATGTTTCCTGTTGATAGCACCTAGTGCCCCTCCCCTGGAGGAGAGTGAATCGAGTGAGTAGAGAGGTAATGGGGAAGAAAGGGAAAGAATTAAAAAGGAAAAGTTGTTGATAAGCCGTGTACTCCTCTTTGTGGAAGGACCCGTAGTGGGCAGGAGAAGAAAGGAAAAAGGGGTGCACAGCTGATGGCTCCGTTGCGGGAAGCGGTTGGACCCCACGGGGAGCGAGTAATAGTGAAAGTTCCTTTTCTCCTAATGATTTGTTAATTTGGAAGCAGTCTGTGGGGGCTTATCGGGAGGATCCTGAACGGGCAGCACGGGTAGTGAAAATGGTGATTAAAACACAAAATCCAGACTGGAATGATTTACAGGTCTTACTGGATACAATAATGGACTCTACTGAGAAAGAGATGGTGTTTAAAGCTATGAGGGAAAAGGCACGAGAAATGATTAGGTTGCAAATAGCGGACGGTACATTAAATGATTTAGTGCAGCAAGAGAATCCAGAGTGGAATGTTAATTCAACAGGGGGTTACCGTAGACTTAAGGCTTATCAAGAATTGTTGGTAGAAGGAATACAGAGTGGGATACCTAAGACGTTAAACTGGTCCAAGTTGTATTCAGTAAGGCAGGAGAAAAATGAGTCCCTGTCAGCTTTCTTAGAAAGGCTTAAGGAAACTGCTCGAAAATATACCAGTTTAGAAATTGAAAGGGAATCAGGGAAATTGCAGCTAGCTTTAATTTTTCTGGGACAATCCCAAGAGGATATTCGGAAAAATTGCAGAAATTAGAAGGGGAAGATACAAGGAATTTGGATAAACTTCTAGAAGTTGCGTGGAAGGTGTATAATAATAGGGAAAAAGAGACTGCTAAGAAACAACAAGCTAGTATGTTGGCAGTACTACAGCAGATAACGGGGAATGGTATGCGGGGGGGTGGCCGAGGTCACGAACGGGGACGAGGAAGAGGGAAGAATTCCAGTGTAAAAATTCCCAAACCAATTACAAATGGGAAGGAAAAATAAGATTGGGATTGATCAATGTGTTGTGCAAGAAAGAGGAAGGAAAAAAAAAAAAGGGAAAAAAAAAAAAAAAAAAAAAAAAAAAAAGTAAAATTAGAAATTCCAGAAGATAATATAGCCAAATTATTTACGGTGAAAGAAGTAAAGGCAACAGAAATCCCCACAGAAATAGAACAGGCTGTGGTGCCATGGGTATGGGAAACAAGGATCCCTAGAAAATCAAAAGCAGCACAACCCGTACAGATAAGGCAGTATCCTCTGAAACTAGAGGCTCGAAAAGGAGTAGCACCCTTAATAGATCAGTTTGTTAGTTTAGGGGTATTACAGGAATGTAAATCAGAATTTAATACCCCCATATTTCCGGTAAAGAAGTCCAATGGTAAGTACAGGTTAGTTCAAGATCTGAGGGCAATCAATAGTATAACAAAGGATATTCATCCAGTAGTAGCAAATCCATATACATTGCTAACAGCTGTCTCAGAGAAATTTAAATGGTTCACAGTAATTGACTTAAAAGATGCATTCTTCTGTATCCCTTTGGCATTTGAGAGTAGGAAAATTTTTGCTTTCAAATGGGAAAACCCTGCTACAGGATGGAAGAGTCAGCTCACCTGGACACGTTTACCACAAGGATTCAAGAATTCTCCAACCATCTTTGGAAACCAATTAGCCCAGGAACTGGAAGAATGGAAACTAACCCAGGTAAAGGAGTCACCTTTCTCATTTATTCTTCTACAGTACGTAGATGATATTTTTCTAGCCTCAACAGAAGACATCTGTCGAAGACTCAGCATTGAACTCCTCAACATGCTCGGACAAGCTGGATACCGAGTGTCAAAAGAAAAGGCCCAGCTGGTAAGAACACAAGTCATTTATTTGGGATGTGAGATATCACAAGGAGTTCGGAAATTAGGGGTGAACCGGATTCAGGCAATATGTGCTATACCAACACCTCGAAATCCACAAAAGTTAAGGTCCTTTTTAGGAATGGCAGGGTGGTGTCGGTTGTGGATTCCAGAATTTGGACTAAAAGCAAAACCTCTGTATGAGGCAGTCAAAAATCCTGAATTTAAATGAAATAAAATACAAGAAAAGGCATTTCAGAGCTTGAAGCAAGCTCTAAAAGAGGCACCTGCATTAGGGTTGCCAGATCTCACAAAACCCTTTCAACTATATGTAAATGAGAGGCAAAGACTGGGGATTGGGGTGTTGACACAAAAATTGGCAACATGGAAGCGCCCGGTGGGATACTTCTCGAAACAACTGGATTCAGTAAGCGCTGGATGGCCTGGCTGCCTTAGAGCTGTTGCTGCAACAGTGCTTCTGATACAAGAAGCTAGAAAACTGACTATGGGGCAGAAAATGGAAGTGTTTGTCCCACATATGGTAATAGCAGTTTTGGAACAAAAAGGGGGGCATTGGCTCTCCTCTAGCCGTATGCTGCAACACCAGGCAATCCTTAGGGAACATGATGATGTTGAAATGAAGGTAACTAACCATCTCAATCCAGCCGAATTTCTTAGAGCCACCCAAGAAGAAGGCAACCTGGTACACGACTGTGTAGAGACCATCAAACAGGTATACGCTACCCGCAAGGATCTAAAGGATGAGCCCTTAGACGAACCTGAATGGGAGCTGTATACCGATGGATCTAGTTTCGTGGAAAATGGAACCAGGTACACCGGGTATGCAGTGGTAACTCTAAGACAGGTTATAGAAGCCAGAGCCTTGGCTCCCGGAACATCAGCACAAAAAGCTGAAATCCAAGCCCTCATCCGAGCCTTGGAATTGAGTCAAGGGAAAAGAGTAATATTTGGACTGATTCTAAATATACATTTGGGGTAATACATGTACATGGGGCATTATGGAAGGAGAGAGGACTATTAAATTCACAGGGTTCGTCAATTAAACACTGAGAACAAATTGTGCAACTACTGGAAGCAGTACATAAGCCCCAAGCAGTGGCAGTGATGCATGTAAAAGGACACCAGCAGGGAGAAGAAAGAGCATTCCAGGGAAATCGTCTGGCTGACAGAGCAGCCAGACAGGCTGCTCGCGAGGTATGGACCCAAATGGTGTTGCTACCAGCACGTACCAACCCTGCAGGAGCTTTTATGGACCAAGTACCAGTATACCTACCGGAAGACGAAAAATTAGCACGGTTAGTACAAGCTAAGAAGAATGCGGCCGGATGGTATGTAACTGCTGTAGGACAAGTGATATTGCCGACAAAAATAATGAAAATGATATTAGAAATTGAACATAACAAATGCCATTGGGGAGCAGAAGCATTAGTGCAATTTCTAAAACGAGAAATAATCTCCAAGCAGATGTTAACAATGGCCAAAAGGATCAATGCAATGTGTCCAGTTTGTATTAAGAACAACCCAGTGACACGTAGGCAGGTGCAAATGGGAAAATTGCAAATAGGCCCACAACCAGGAGATTATTGGCAGATAGATTTTTCAGAATTACCAAAAGCACAGGGGTATAAGTATGTTTTAGTCTATGTATGTACCTTCTCAGGCTGGCCAGAGGCATTCCCATGTAGAACAAACCAAGCAAAAGAAGTGATTAAAACTTTACTTCAAGAAGTCATCCCTAGGTTTGGAATCCCACTAGGGATGTCCTCAGATAGGGGACCTCATTTTGTGGCAGGAATAGTGCAAGAAGTGGCTAAGGTACTTGGAATAACATGGAATCTCCATACACCTTGGAGACCTCAGTCTAGTGGACAAGTAGAAAAGATGAATCAAACACTAAAAAGCCAGATTAAGAAAATCTGCCAAGAAGCAAAGATACAATGGCCTCAAGCATTACCTTTAGCTCTGTTAAGGGTCAGATCAAACCTAGGGACAAAGTAGGAGTAAGTCCGTATGAAATTTTATACGGCAAACCCTATCATGCTGCAACTTACAAAGGGGACCCTAATGTGGTGGGAGATCAGGTACTGTTAAATTACATTTTGTCTCTTAATAAGACTCTTACAGCACTACGGGAGGCGTTGCAGTGGAATCGACCTTTGCCTCTGGAGAATCCCGTCCACTATTCAGCCTGGAGTCCAAGACTACATAAAGAACTGGAATGTGGAACCACTAAAAGAAACATGGGACGGTCCCCGACAAGTGATTATGACTACATACACAGCCGTAAAGGTCCAGGGGATCGACAATTGGATACACTACACCCGAATCAAGAAAGCCCCGTCACGATGGGAAGTCCAACCTTTAACCGACACAAAACTGGTGTTCAGGGCAAGGCCTTGATTGCGATGTTAATGTTAAGCATTGCTCGTATCGGAGATGCTTTTGTTAAAGTTACTGTTCCTGAACCAACAGTATTGTACACAAGGGGCAAATGTAAATCTAACCTGTTTGTTTTCTGATGACCAGGGAGCTGGATTCGATGAAGTAAAGGCGAGATGGAAATTAATTACTACAAATGAGGTATTTTCAGAAGAGATTGTGACAATTTGGGACATGAAACAACAGAAAGGTAATACTACCCTAATAATCTCACACCTGCAAAAAGCTCAGGTTGGTCAATTTTCATGCATAGTATGGATCAAAAAAGCTTCGATTATGGAAACTTAAATGTAAAAATTTTGCAGAGGGTTTTAAAACAGAAAGGCATTCTTATCCAATACAAGTAATACCCACAAGTATGGGAGTTGACATGTGGGATGGTCCTTCATTGAAAATCAACTGCACTCTCAAGTTAGGGAATTTTTGCAAAATAAGAAAAACTAGAACGGTCCAACAAACAAAAGAAACGGAAAATGTACAACAGGAATTAGGGCAAGAAAATTTGGTAGTGGGATTAGTTAGGGATTTTGGGAAGATGCAAAATGTAACAGCAATAACTGCGTGTTTGCCCTTGCCAAAGGCAACAGGTGACCCTATACCATGGGGAATCATCCCATTAGGAAAAATGCCCCCAAAAATAGCAAATAAAACAAGAAAATGCAACAAAGAGCTACGAAATCATACTAGAATAATAGAAGAGGTTTATACCTATGAAAGACGGTGGTCAACCCCGGGGCAAAGATTGGAATGTTTAAAATTACCAAATCCTGTATTCACTAAAATAGGTCAATATAAAAATATTGGGTGGTGCACATTTGAAGTAAATCAGAAAAGGAAAAAACCTGTAGTAGATTATTATTATGAAATAGTGTGTCAAGAGGGAAAAGAAGAGTGGGAACAATGGAATAATTTGGGGTCCTAGCCTACTGAACCCTTAGTTATATCAGATCAATCACTGGTGTTCGAATGGATTGGGTCAAGGAAACAGGAACATCCAGGGGTCCTCGGGGCTGAAACAGTGCACCACCCAAACTAGCCCAAACATCAGGTTGGAATTGTAGTAAAGTCATAACCTGTGATACCCCAGAATCCCAAATTGGATTAGTACCCGTCCGGATGTTGTTAAAATGGGAATGTAATGTCAAAAATCAACCATACAATAACGGGAGATTAAAAGGAGCTTGGAAAGATTGTCAATCAACCACAGTACGAAGCCCCGAAAATTCAGTCTGGGTTATGAGACATGGGCAATGGACTACACATCTACCGATAGGTGGTCCAATTACTCAAATAACGTTAGGAATACCAACCTTATGTCCATTTTGGAAACAGTCCAAATTAACCAAAGAAGACCAAGAGAAAAGGACAAAAAGGAATTAAGCCCTGAGACAGACGAGCAGTAAATCTGGAGAATGAATGGCACGAACCAGGGGGAAGTGTAAAATTCGGTTGGATGCTTGAATCTTTATTTGCACCTGTTCTACATATAGAAACCGGGAAATGTTATTAATTACTAGGACAAACAGAGAGATTAGCGCAGTAACAAAAAGGGATTTAGAGATCTTAATCTACAATTACAAGCTACAACCAGAATGACAATCCAGAATAGAATGTCATTAATCTGCTCTTATTAAAAAACACGAAGTTTGTGGATATTTCAAGGAAGAAATGATCACTTTGTGTCTATCCCAATTCACGAAAAAGTAAAAAAATTAGCCATTAAACAATTATCAAAAGTCTGAAGTCAAAAGGATGCAAACTAATTGGGTTGGAGCATTTTCAGCTCTTTGGGAATCCAGGTCTCTGGTTGGTTATCCTCATTTTCAAATGGATATGATTTATTCTTGTGTATCTGATTTGTTGATGTCTTTTAGAAATATTGCTAAAGAAGAAACACACACACGCAAATCATGAAGGCCCTGACTCAAAAAGAAGTGATTCTACCAACTTCTCAAACAACCCTTCACCATCTTCTAGAGACTATCACTTAGAAGAATTGAGCATCCTTGCAGAAGATTCTGAAGAATGCTCAAAAGGGGGGAGTTGTTACCGTTGAACTAGAAATCCTGAATTTAAAATATAAAGTGTTAAATATAATAGTAGTAGTAATGCTAAGGCTTAGAGATGTCAGAGTGGCCCTGGGAAACTAACTTAGGAATGTGCTGTGCTGAGAAAACAATTAGCAGAGATGCAGAACTGTTAGTGATAAGGTTGAGTTTCTAATAAGTCTGGTGGTGGGTAGTGGCGAGAAGATTTAAGGGGGAGACACTATAGTCCTAGGATAAGCAACCTTGAAGGATTTATGACGTATGTTTCTCAAAGTGAATGTTCTTTTGTTTAGACGATTGTTTTCTGCACGAAAACCGTTTGTAAAAAGGGTTAAAACCCTCTAAAAAGGGAACCGTGGGTCCTGACTTTGGACGCGAGTCCGCGGTCCCCGGGCCCTGATAAGCACCGCATAACTGACCTCTGTTGGTTTGTGTTTTTTGGGGTTGGGGACCCCTGCCCGAGCTCCGCCGTTCGGCAGCGCGGCCGCCGGCCCCGAGCCGCCGCTGTCCCGTTCCGCAGAGCGAACGCCTGGGGCTGCCCGGCCCGGGGCGGCTGAGGGGCGCTCGGGGGCCGTTCCTGGCCCCGGGCCGAGCGCTGACAGCCGCGTCTCGCCGGCAGGGAAGGCGCAGCAGGGCCTGAAGGAGCGGTACCGGCTGGGTTCGCTGCTGGGAGAGCGGGCGTGGGCTGAGCGCTGCATCCCTGATGCAGAGCATCCCGGGCTGGCTGAGGGGTCCCAGAGCCCTGGCACGGCCCCAGCCCCACTGAGATCGTGCCCCTGGAGATCGTGCTGCTGGTCAAGGTGTCCTCTGGGTGTCCTGGGGTCATTCAGCTCCCGGAGTGGGTTGGGTTGAGCTGCCCAACAGCTTCTTGTTGGTGCTGGAGCGTCCGGAGCGGTGCCAGGACCTCTCGGGTTTGCAGGCAAAGCGGAGATGGAGCAGGAGGTGCAGGAGCTGTTCCAGCAGGTGCTGGAGGCTGAGCACTGCACCAGCTGTGGGGTCCTGCTCAGGGACATCAAAGCAGAGAACATCGTGCTCGACCTGGCCACTGGGCAGCTGAAACTGATCGACTTTGGCTGTGGCACCTTCCTCCAGGACAGCCTACACCCAGTTTGCAGATGAGCCCTCCCAGGGGATGCTCCTGAGCATCTCATGGCCCAGCCTGGGTGTAGCACCGGGGCTTCCCCCTATTGCAGCCGGGATGGGATCAATGCTTGAGCCAAATTGATTTGGGTGTGGGTGTGAGGGGTGCCAGCTCCCAGCCCTGCTGACAGCCTTCATCACCCACTCTGCCCTGGGCTGGGCTGGAGCTGGGGCAGCCAGGCTGACAAAAACCCCATGGGGCTAGCAGAGAGAGGCGTCAGACCTCATGCCCCAGCCAGTTTGGTGTGCAGGCAAGGAAGGGCTTGAACTGCTCTGCTCCCCTTGTTTACCTTGGCTTATTTTTGGGGCCATGCAGGTGGGGAGAAGAGTGGGTTTTCTCCACCTCTGGGTGGGGTTTTCTTTTGCATGTCATGGTTGGTCATCTCTGGGGTTTCTGCTGCCCTCTTCCAGCACCAGTGGATTCTTTTCCAACCCCGAGTTTGTACACAAGTCCCAGGTGCTGCAGAGAGGACAGCAGGTCACACCAAGTACCACTGGGGCAGCCCCCACATGCCCAGGGATGCTGGGACCAGGCTCTGGGAGCAGCAGCATCCCCCTGATGAACTTTTATATATTATAAATGTATAAACCAGAATAGTCTAAGTGAATGGACCAGATAAAGAATGATAAAATTTTAAATTTTTTTATATAATAAAAAATAAGTTAATTTTTTAATGTATGGAATAAATGGTGTTAACAGAGAAATGAATAAGAAATAAACACAAATACACAACTCCATCTGTATTCCATAGGAGCCGTGTCCTACAGCCCACCAGAGTGGATCCACCACCAACGCTACCATGGCGAGGCAGCAACGATCTGGTCCCTGGGCCTCCTGCTGTACCACCTGGTCGTGGGGAAGCAGCCGTTCAGGAGGGGCCAGGAGATCATCTGGGGGTGGATCCTGTTCCCACGAGGGCTCTCTCAAGGTGGATCCTCATCTCTGGGCACAGGGGGAATACCAGTGCTGGGAGACAGCAGCGGGGTCGTGAGCATCCTGCTCTGGCAGCTGCTGAGGAGGTGGCACATGTCCTGCTCTCCTGCTCTCCTCCAAACAGAGAATCCATGGGGAAGTTTAGGCACAACCCTGGGCACACCCAGCATGGCCTGGGCACAGAAATGGGGAGCAACTTCTCCAACTGACTGGTGATTTCTGGTTTCTCTCTTCAGAGTGCCAAGATGTTATTAAGAGGTGTTTGTCCATGCAACCCTTGGACAGGCTGTCCTTAGAAGATCTTTTCTGTGATCCTTGGCTGCAGGGTGTTCATCTGCCCTAGAAGATGGGAGAGATTCATGTGCACAGTTGGATCCAGGAGCCTGGCAGGTAACAGCTACGGTCAGTGGCAAAGCAAACCAGACTTTTGTCTGTTTTTCTTCCTGCCTGTAGCTCTGGGCAGGGATCATCAGAAGGGAACACACAGCTCTTGGGCTGGAGCTGAGCTGGAGACCTGGTGTGGCAAGCACTGCTGGCCACCATCCACCCTGGGTTTGCTTGTCTGGTTCATTGATGGCTGGGGCCCTGGGCAGAACACTGACAGCCTGGTCTGGCCCCCAGGGAAGGAGAAGCAGCCCCTGGAGAAGCTGTACCAGGTGGGGCTGCTGCTGGAGACACCAAGGACAACTTCAATGATGACAATCTGTTCCTCAACCTGGCCAGCTGAAGATGATGGACTTGGATTCTGGCACCTTCTGCACAGATCCACACCCAATTTGTGGGTGAGTCCACAGCCAGGGGGATGCTCTCAGATCTGGACACAGCGTGGCCTGGCCGGGTACCAAAGGTTCCCCCTTTGCTGGGGCAGATGCAATGAATTCTTCAGTGGCTGCCAAGCTGCTTTTTGGCTCTGGGCAGTTTCTGAGGGGCTGGATGTGCCATGGCTGGCTGCAGGCTGGGCACAGCCCTGCCCTCCTGCTCTGTGCCCAAGGCAGCAATGATGGGCAGCTTTGGGCACCGCTCTGGGCACGGCCAGCACGGCCTGGGCACGGCGGGAGCTGGGACAAGGGGGACAGGAGCCTTCAGCTGACGGGCGGTTTCTGGTTTCTCTCCTTGCAGCCGGGCTCTGTGGATGCTGAGGCTGCTCTGGGCTCTGCCAGGGCTCTGCTGGGCTCAGCCCTGGGCACGGCTGGGCCCGCTCTGCCCTCACATGGCTCTGACAGCTTTGCATCAGGCAAACCCATTCCGAGCACAGCACCTGAGCTTTGTGCTTCTGCAGGTGAGGGAGACTCTCCTGCAGGCCAAGACATTGCAGTTAGGGACACACATCCAGTTGGCAAGAACCCAAACTCTCCACAGTCCCAGCTGAACACCTGGATCTCCACAGGATGTTTTGTTGGTCCCACTCTTCATTCCATCTTATCTGGAATTCTGCAATTGCACTTTCTTTTTCCTCTAGAAGTGCCCCAAGTGGACAAAACCTGGCGAGTGGGCCGTGCTCCTAAGGCAGTGCAGTCTGGAGCTGAGGGATGGAGAATTGCCCTTCTGCACTTCCAAACCAAGCAAAAAAGCCATAAATGAGACTTTCTTTAAGAAACCCATGATGATTTCAAAGGGAATGTCCAGCTCATTCACAGTGAGAAGGAAGGGCATCTTCTAAAAGATTTGGGTTGTGACAGAATTTAGATTCCCAGTCCTGCTTGGAGCTGGCAGGGCACAAAGGAATTTCTTCTTGCTTCTCACCAGTTTCACCACAATTTAAAATAATAATATTGGAAACAAACCCCAAAATCTTTTTAAAAAAGGTTACTGAGGCCAGTAAGATGCATCAATGCCATCAGATCATTTATAAAGTCAATAAATTAGTTTTCTGTTTCAGAAGATCTGTTACCTCTTAATTCAAAGTTAAAACAGAAGGTTTTTCACTGCAAACTTGGGTGTTTTTATCTTTCACATTTTATAGAGGTTTTTTTCCTTTTCTTTTTCCTTTTTCTTTTCCTTAAAACAGAAAACATGCCATAAAAAAGGAGTGTCCTTTGCTCCTGGTTCCCGTGTGGAGCAGCTCCTTCCCGCTGGCTGAGCTGCTCAGGCAGAGCCCGGCAGCTCCTGGCCCTGCAGGGCTGAGGCTTTTCCCCATTGCTGGGCACAGACTGATGGAGCAGCACTGCTGAGCACGGGGACACACAGAGGGACCAGGAGCAGCTGCCTTTGTCCACCTGGAGCTCCAAGGGCCAAACTCTGAGCAGACAGGGCTGGCAGAGACTCACAGGCTCCTGTTTGCTGTGCTGCCCCACTTGTGCCCAGCCCAGCTCTGTGTGGGGCAGAGGGAGAACAAGGGGCAGCTCCCTCCCAGCCCCCAGCCCAGGGACCCCTCTGGCCCCGGGGCTTGGGGCACTGTCAGCACCCACTGCTGCAGCCACCGCTTCTGCTGGCACTGACAGCAACCCCCAAATTGTGGCTGATCCCGAGGGAGCAGCAGCAGGGCCTGGATCTGATCCCTGACTCTGGGGCAGGGCTGGACAAATGACCCCCACAGCAGCAGCAGCAGCAGCAGCAGCACATGGACCTGACTTTCAGCACAGCCCCTGCCACTCTTCCCTCCCGTGTGCAGTGGTGTCACAGCAGCCTGGGCCACCTGGGAGCCCCCAGGGCCAGCAGGGACTGGAGATGGCAGCCCTGGGCTCCTGGAGGTTGTGCAGGGAACAGAGGTGGGGACTCCCTGTCCATGTGGAGCTTCCAGATGGAAAAGGCTGCTGTGAGCAGGCAGCTCCAAGGGCACAGAAAGGAGGGGCTGGAGCCCCTGATCTGTGCCAGTCCCACAGTCCTGGGCAGCAGCCACCGAGCACAGGGGGAACAGAGGGCACAGCAAGAGGGACAAAACCAGTCAAGGTCAGAGAGTGGGAAGAGCCAGAGCTGGGAGCAGGAGCAGCTGCTTCACTGCACCCTTGGAGAAAGCTCTTGGCTGGTTCAAAGTGCTGAAAGGTGTGAAGGGCAGGGAGGAGAGCACAGCAAACAATGCTCCTGTTTCCACAGCCTCCCCTCTCAGTGTCCCAGGAGGAATTGGATGAACTGTATTCTTCTCTCTGAGTCATCTCGTTCAGCATGAGCAGCTCAGCACCAGGAGCTAAAGGAGCTGAAGCCTTAGGCCACAAGAGCTGACCAAGAGGGAACTTTTGACCAAAGTAATGCTGCCAACATGGACCTAACTGAATGCAGCAGATGGAATCCTGGAATTATAGAATCCTTTGTGTTGGAAAAGACCTCTGAGCACATGGAGTCCAGCTGTTCACCCAGCACTGTCAAGCCCAGCACTAAACCCAGTCCCTGAAGTGCCAAGGCCTGGACAACAGGCCCTGAGCCAAAGGTGACCTCTGGATGAACCTTCCAACCAAAGGTTATCCTTGTATTAGCAAATATACTTGGTCATTAATGCTGTGATAGATGTATCCACTCATTAATGAAACATGGATTGACCTTTCTGCATTTATAAACCAGACAAGGCCATGAAATCTGACATCTGGCCTTGTTTGGGGCTGTATGGTCAAAGTCAGCTCCCTTGGCTCCTCCTTGAGCCCTGGCCAGGCTTTGGGAGGAGCCCAAGAGGAGAATGAAAGCAGCTGTTCCTGCACTAGAAGTGCTGTCAGTTTGTTTATTCAGCACTATCAGAGCTGGGCCCTCTCACAGCGGGGTTGGAAGCCTCCCCTGTGGCTGGAGGCACCTGCAGGAATTCCCAGTGTCCAGGAGTGGCTCTGCAGTCCTTGGCTGTGAAGCTTCCCCAGCTGATGTGTGCACCTGGCTGATGGCAAAGTCTGAGGGTGACTGGTGCTGTCTCTTAATCCCTGCAGGCAATCTTTGGTGCTGATGGTTGGCTGCATTGCTGAGCTTCTCCTTTTGTGATTCTTTGCTGCTTTGAACTACAGTAAATGACACTGATTGCTGAACTTGTGTCTGTGTCTCTGCTGCTGCCCCTGCCCACTGGTAAAACAAAGCTGGTGTAGTCTGGCTAGATCACCACAAAATGTTGCTTTTTAAATGTAAATGTAAGGAATCAGTCTTGTCTGGAATTCCCAGGTATAGGGAGAACCTATAGGGAGTTTGCTGGCTCTGCAGTGGGCTGAGGTTGGAGCACTGTGTGAGCAATGGGGAAGGCAGCTGAAAGAAGCTGAACCACTGGATGTATTAAAATATGGAAAAATGAAAAGAACTCATGAGTTTGGAAAGATGAGGATGAATTTTGTTAACAGCATCCCAGAAAAAGCACCAACAGAGGGAACGATTGCTGTCAAAATGCTCCTACATGGAGTGATAGAAAAGGTTTTTAAACTTGAATTTGGATTCATTTGTGCAAAGGAAAGAGTAATAATATAATAAATCATTACATACATATATATAATATAATAAAAATTTAATGTATATACTTTAACACATATATATATAATGACATTGTAAAATAATGCTTCAAATACTAATTTGTTAGCTTTAGCTGCTCAGGGATGTAACACTAAATACCTTACTGAAAATTATTGGCCAGGACCCAAATATCCCTGGTGAACTCTGTGAGATTGTGTACAATGAATGAAAGAGGAAAGGATGAAATTGGCAGTTTTTACAGGGTTTGCTGACACTAGGATGTGGAATGCTTTGTCTGTTCCTTTGAAAAATACAGTAAAGAAGACTGTTGAATTTTTCATATACCAGACTACCTACAGGCTACAGAATTGAGTGAAAGGGATTGTTACAAGAGCAGTTGAAAAAAAAATAGGAGATGGAAATGTGAAAATCCCATTTCCCAGATGTGCTCCATACCCTTAACAATGGCCCCACTGGGAAATGGGAACCCCCTGGATGTGCATGGCTGCACCCAGTTTGCAAATACAGCCAAGGACAGTGACACTGTGACTGCCTGGGAAATTATTCCGGGTGTGATGGCCCCTGACAGGGCCACCCCAGGGGCTGCAGGGCTGGGCCTTCATGCATTGGAATTAATTAGGAAAAATCAGAAGCAAATGAGAGTTATCAATACTGGAACAGTGATTCAGATTCCTCCAGGACACTTTGGTTTGATGATTACTCGCTCAGGCTTGGCCTTGAAATTGTTCATGTCATGGGAGGAGTACTTGGTGCAGATCATCAAGGAGAAATTAAAGTAATTCTGTAAAACAGTGGTGAACAATTGGATTATTTAACCTCATATTCAATTGTGGAAGGGTAGCACAATTGTTGATATTGCAGTTTTAAAACAACTGTGAAAAAAGGACATCCACCTCAAATCACTGCTGTTCATGGAGATAAAGGGTTTGGATGCACCAGTCCTAATAATGGAGCCAGAGTGTGGGTGCAGAGGCCAAATGGCCCTCCCAGGCCAGCTGAAGGAACAGCTCTGGGGAAAGACAACACTGTTTGACTCCTGAAACCTGGCTGAGAACAATGGGAATGTGTCCCTGCAGCCAAGTGCTCTGTGCCAGAACAAGTGGATGTTATGGGATATTGTTTTACAGATCCTGCCAGACCAAATCTCCCTGTTTGCCCCAACAGCTCTTTGGAAAATGATCCATGGGGCTCCATGTGAAGGCTGATGTGACACTGAGGATGTGGAATTCCACACGAATTCCAGCCAGGAGCCTGGGTGCCCTCAGGGACTGGGACCTGGCACCTCTCCAGCCAGAGGGGAAAGGACCCCCCAAGCCTTGTCACCCACAGACAGCACAGTAGAGCTGAACAGCAAAGGACCTTGGGGACATTATTCTGGAATTAAAAAGGCATCAGCTCCATGGACAACAGAATTATTGTTCCTAACCCAAATGAGACTGAGGAAAAAGAATGAAGAACCGTGTCACTAAAGTGCTACTGAAGTCTGTAAATTATAACTTGATAGGCAGCCAGAATCTTTGTTTGCCAGAAACACCTCTAGTTTTACCAAGGATTAGTCATGAAAATTGTGATGAAAATGTAAATATCAAAGTAGCCGAAATACTCAGTGTAACTAATTGCTGGATATGTTCTTGACCAGAGGGAAATCAAGGCAGAGCCATGGTTTGTCAGGACTTGCTTGATCCCAATCAGCCCCGTGGTGCATTTGGTGCTGAGCCCTTGAACCTCAGGGCCTGAGAGGAGATTGCACAAACCTTTCCAGGAGTCCAAGTCAGAAGAAAAACCCAAAGTGTCTCAAAGCATTAATGGGTCCCACTGAGGTCCATCCCCAACACAGGCTCCTCATGAACTCTCTTTGGAGGAGAGAATGGGAGGCCAGGATTGCCCAAAAATGTCTCAGAGACTGAGAAAAGAAAGGAAAAAGGAAAGTACCTTAAAAAACTGAAGTTCCTTGAAGTATTAATGAGCCCCAGTGAGTGTCAGTACAAAGCTCTCAAGGGACTTGTTAAAGCAGATAATTGGGGGCATCACTGCATAAACTACTAAAAGAGTTGGTGTCAAAAGGGAAACTCCAAGTACCTTAAAAAAACTGAGTACCTTGAAGCATTAATGAGCCCCAGTGAGTATCATTACTGACAAAGGCTCTCAAAAGACTCATTAAAGCAGATAATTGGAGACCATCACTGCACAAACCTCTCAGAGACCCAGTGTCAAAAAGTAGAACTTAAAATTAACCCTGAGTGTCTTGAAGGATTAATGAGCCCCACTGAGTGTTGTTACTGACAAAGGCTCTCAAGGGACTCATTAAAGCAGATAATTGGAGGCCATGATTGCACAAAGCTCTCAGAGACTCCAAGGCAAAAGCAAAACCCAAACCTTGAGTATCTCCAAGTATTAATGAGCCCCACTGAATGTCAATACAAAGCTCTCAAGGGACTAATTAAAGTAGATAATTGGGGGCATGATTCTATAAACTACTAAAAGAGTTGGTGTCAAAAGGGAAAGACTTGACATTTCTTTGTCCCCACCTGTCATCTCTGCCTCGAATTTCCTGCTCTAACTGGAACCTGGGGACATTTTCTCAGTTGTGTCCCTCAGTGGGACCCATTAAAACTTCAAGAAACTTCAGCATTTTAATTTGAGTTCTTGAGAAGTTTTTGGAACACTCTCTCAGGGAATGATTATGATGTAAATATTTAATGATCCAAGAGGGTCATTAAAGTCCTTGTGCTGTGTCTGTGCTGCTGAGCTGGGCCGGGCTCCTGGCACAGAGGCAGCTCCCAAGGTAAACCAAGAGAAGCTTCAAAAAGACATTTCTGCTGAGGAGCAGCTCCTCTGCCAGCCCAGCAGGGCTGAGGGCACTGCCTGCAGGCACTGAGGGCACAGGAGCCAGGCACAGACAGGCTCAAGGCAATCAGGACTGGGAAGACATTGAGCTGAGACTGCACTTGGGGAAACATCTTCACAGCCCTGGACATGGTGAGTGTGTGGGTGCAGGGCAATGTCCCCTGTGCTCCTGGAGGGATCTCCTGGAGCCAGCACAGCCCACAGCCTGGGGGATGTGTCAGGAGGACTCTCCCAGTTTCTCTGAGGCACAGCAGGAGGAGGAGGAGGAGGAGGATGTGCTGCAGAGCGGGGCTGCCCTGGGCACCGTCAGAGGGACAGGGCAGGACGGCTCCTGCTGCCAGGGACGGCTGCAGGGGCTGAAGCTGGGGCTGCAGCCAGGGCTGCCCAGGGCTGTCCTGCAGAGCAGCTCCTGCAGCCCTCAGGGCTCTTGGCCAGCCCAGGCCATGTGCCACCTGCCAGGGACAGCTCTCAGCCTGCCTGGCAGCTCCCCATGGACTGTGGGGAGAAGTTGGAGGTGCAAGGAGCCACCCCCATCAGGGCAGATTCCTCCTGCTGTGGAGATGGTGCTGCATGGCCAGGGCTGCTCTCAGCTTTCTCCTCAAGGCAAGGCAAAGGGGCTGTCAGGTGTGTCTGTGTCACTGACACTCCTGCACTGTCCCACTGGGCATCAGCACATCTGCCTCACATCTCCCTCACAAAGTGCCTCCTCACCCTCCTGTGCCTACAGACAGCAGCAGCAGCACCTTGGCTTGCAGCATCTCAGTTTGTGTGAGCTGCCCTTAAGGCCCTGCTGGCAGGGAGATGGCCCTGGGCAGTGCCCTGTGCTGGGAGGGGTGTGCAGGGCAGAGCTGAGCCCCCAGGGCTGGGCTGGGCTCTGGCAGCACTGGCAGGGACAAGGCTTGGATAGAGAGAAACAGCTCCCAGTAGGCACAACTCCAGGCAGCAGAGAGCAAGAACAACCCTTGGTATCTCTCTCTGTCCATCTGCAAAAAAAATAAAAATACTTTGGAGAAAAGTATTTTGAAATTGGATCCTTCAAAGTCCACTTAATTTTTCAAGAATGTTTTAAATGCGATCACAATGAAATAGAGGGAGGGGAAATGAGCAAAGGGCACCAGTGTGGGACCAGCAGGACTGACTGCCCTGGGGAACAGGGAGCCCTGTTTTCCCTTTGGGCTCCCCAGTATTTCAGGCTGAGAGCAATGATGTAGATGAGGCAGTAAATCAGCAGCAACAGATACCCAAACTGAAAAATGTTTAGCAAAGTTGCCCCAACAAGAAGAGCTGTATTTTGAGGGGATTCCTAAGAAAATAGCATAGGATTGAGTCAAAGGAGTTGGTCACAGCTTTACAATGTCTTCTTTCAACAGTCCACCATGTCCAGAGTGAAGAAATGTCCAACAGCAGCTCCATCAGCCACTTCCTCCTGCTGCCATTGGCAGACACGCGGCAGCTGCAGCTCCTGCACTTCTGCCTCTTCCTGGCCATCTCCCTGGCTGCCCTCCTGGCCAACGGCCTCATCATCAGCGCCGTAGCCTGCGGCCACCACCTGCACACCCCCATGTTCTTCTTCCTGCTCAACCTGGCCCTCAGCGACCTGGGCTCCATCTGCACCACTGTCCCCAAAGCCATGCACAATTCCCTCTGGGACACCAGACACATCTCCTATGCAGGATGTGCTGCTCAGCTCTTTTTCTTTCTGTTCTTCATTTCAGCAGAGTATTTCCTCCTGACCATCATGTGCTACGACCGCTACGTGTCCATCTGCAAACCCCTGCACTACGGGACCCTCCTGGGCAGCAGAGCTTGTGCCCACATGGCAGCAGCTGCCTGGGCCAGTGCCTTTCTCAATGCTCTGCTGCACACAGCCAATACATTTTCCCTGCCCCTGTGCCATGGCAATGCCCTGGGCCAGTTCTTCTGTGAAATCCCACAGATCCTCAAACTCTCCTGTTCACTCTCCTACCTTAGGGATGTTTGGCTTATCATGATTAGTGTCTTTTTAGCTTTTGGTTGTTTTGTGTTCATTGTTTTCTCCTATGTGCAGATCTTCAGGGCTGTGCTGAGGATCCCCTCTGAGCAGGGACGGCACAAAGCCTTTTCCACCTGCCTCCCTCACCTGGCTGTGGTCTCTCTGTTTATCAGCACTGGCATATTTGCTAACCTGAAGCCCCCCTCCATCTCCTCCCCAGCATTGGATCTCTCTTTGTCAGCGATGTACACGTTGGTGCCTCCAGCCCTGAACCCCCTTATCTACAGCCTGAGGAACCAGGAGCTCAAGGATGCCCTGAGTAAAGGGTTGACTGGATTTTTTCTGAAGCAATAAACTGCACCTTTCTTCTGCAGAGCATTCAGAATGGAAGTAACTATAATCTGTTTTGCTCCTCTTCGTAATTTTTTGCTCCTGTTATACTATTTTTCTACTGTTATAATGTATTTCACAAATTAATTTCACCACTCATAATATTTGTGCGTCAATATTTACCTTTCCTTTATAGCACAATGTCTTTTTAAAAGTTTATTCTCTGTACATTTTTTAAGTTAAATACTCTGGTCTGTGGGGAGAAATCAGAGCTGCCTCCCTTCTGAACCACCCTGAGGACCTGGACAGGGCTGTGTTGTGTTCTGGGCACTGACCAGGAATTGAGGGATGTGGAAAAGGCCTTTGGTGTCAGGGATGTTGACAAGGCTGGGCAGTGTCACTGTGAGACCTCTCTCAAACCCCTTGGAAAGGCCAGAGCCATCCCAGAGGGTCCTGGGCACTTGGGAAGGGCAGACATGGAACCAGTCTGCAAACAGGGCAGGGAGGGGCACTGGGACAGTCACAGACTGGTCAGGCTCAGCAGGGAAGGGCAGGTGGCAAATCCTCCTGCAGCCATTCCAGGCACTGGCAGCACAAGGCAGGGATTGCAGAACCCCCGTGGGAGGGAAAAGAAGGGGATGTTGTGTGCCCAGACTTTAGCCAGGCCTGGGACATGGTCTGCTGTGCTCTCCTCAGAGCCAGATTGGAGAGAGCTGGGCTGCAGGAGAGGAACATGGGGTGGGTGGGAATTTGGCTGAACAATGAGGGTCAAATGTCATCCATGGCACAGAGTCCTCTTGGCAGCCACTCCCTGGTGACATCCCTCAGTGACCAGCCCTTGACCACCAGTGTGGAACATTTCTATTATCTCTACAATGGCATGAAATGCACTTTCAATTCCTTTGTGGATGCTGCCAAATTGTAGGGAGTCTGTGACCAAACTCATCTAGTTAATGGTGACTGCAAAATGTAATTGGGCAAAATGACTGAGTTGGGTAAATTTGTCTTGCTGTCAGGGGCCAATCAAGCCACAAGAGAAGGCAGAACAAACTTATGCATCAGAAGAAAAGCAGTTCAATAGGGAAAAATCAAACCCAACCAAAAAAATAAAAACAAAGCAAGACCCACCCACAACAACAAAAAAACCCACAAACCAACCAACCACAAAAAGCAAAGGCCATACACAGAAGAAAAGCAAATCCACAGGAAATCTCCTAGCAGCAGAAAATATTTAACCACCTTGTGGCAGGAGAGGATTCTGTATGTGTAGGTGCTGTTTTGAAAGAAAAATATCTTAAAAAAGAAATCAATCCCCTATGCCCCTTGCCTCTCGCTTCTCTCAGTTTATTGCTGATCATGGTGTGACATGGAATGGAACATCCCTTGGGTCAGTCCAGCCCAGCTGTCCCATCCCTGTTCCCTCAGGAACACTTGCCCACCCCAAGCCCATGGGTTGGAGAAGGCTGCAGATACGCCTCATGGTGGGCAAGCACTGTGACAAGACCAGAACAGAACAACATTTATTCTTATCAAGAACAGTAGAACAGAACAGCACAGTCTTGGAGAAATGGATGATGGATGTAACTCCAGCATACAGAAGTCACACAAAATGCAAGCAGGATGCCAGCTCAGCTCTGCAAGGCTGAAAAAGGAGAAATTATGCAAAACAAGGAAATTGCCATCATTCAAAAGCAGGGATCGAGGAACAGCCACCTAAAAAGGACATTGGATGTCGAAGACAGACCACATAAAAATTTTTGATAAGGGTTCCAACTATGTCAAATAAAGAAAAGGCAATGGGGATAACTCATTAATAGATGATCATTGTGTGTGATAGAAACTCTGTTCATTTGATGCTCAGTGCACTTGAATGGATGAAGGATCCCCTGAGTGACCACCATGCTGTAATAAAGAATACCTGCTTTCAAATACTCAAAACTGTGTTCAAAAGTTTCTATCTTGTGGGTTTCAGTATCAGTGGAGTCCTTGACTCCATTATGGCCCTTGCACAGTTTCACAATGGCCCCTTGGTTCCATGAGGCCCTGCTGTATAACAATGGACCCTTGGTTCCATTTGGGTCTGTACTGTCAAAATGGCCTCCTTGGTTCTGCACTGCCACAATGCTCTCCTTGGTTCCACGAGGCCTTGGTGTGTCACAACAGCCCCTTGGTTCCATGAACTGCCATAGTGTCACCATGGTCTCTTGGATCTGCAGTATCACAATGGACAATTGGTTCCATGGGACCCTGCTGTGTCACAGTAAATCCTCTGTGCCACGAGGTTCTGGAGTGTCACAATGGTCTCCCTGGCTCAACAAGGCCCTGGAGTGTCACAATGGCTGCTTGGTTCCATGAGTTTCCATGGTGTCACAATGGTCTCCTTGTTTCTGCAGTGTCATAGTGGACTCTTGGTTCCATTAGGTTCCTAAATGTCACAGATTTCCTTGGTTCCATGTGGCCCTGCTGTGTCACCACGGCCCCTTGGTTCCATGAGTTCCTGTGCTGTCAACAATGGTTCCTTTGTTCCAATGAGGGGCTGCAATGTCACACTGGACCCTGGGTTCCATGAAGTTCTTCAGTGTCACAGTGGCCCCTTGGATCCATGAGGCCCCACAGTGTCACCATGGTCTCCTTGGATCTGCATTGTCACAATGGAACATTGGTTCCATGTGGCCTCGCTGTGTCATAATGGTTTCCTTGATTCCATAATTCCCCTCAGTGTCACAATGGAGCCTTGTTTCTGTGAGGCTCTGAACTGTCACAATTGTCTCCTTGGTTCCATGAGCCCCCGCTGTGTCACAAGGGTCTCCTTGGTTCCATGAGGATACAAAAGCTTTGCATAAACATTGAGCAACACCTGCTTAACACACCTGGGAACATCTGTCTGCATTCAAAAGAGGGGTTAAAGGTGAGAATGGCACCAGCAGCTTCCATCTGCAACAGAGACCCAGGGAAAGGACAGGGACAGAGAATTCAGCTGAAAGACTCAGAGAATTCTGCTTACAGAGATCATTTCTGCTCACACTGGCCCTTGTAGAAAGGTGACATCATTCCAGGCAGCCTGGACTGAGCATGTGGTTCCTCAGTGGGGTTTGTTGTTCAGGAAACCTGCTCAGGCTTTTCCATTCTGTCCTCACAAACAGGAAAATTTCTCCTGGGCCTGTGTGCAGGCAGAGCCCTGAGGAGAGCAGGTGGGACATGGTGCAATGGGCTGGGACACCCAGCTGCAGAGCTCAGGGGACAAGGTTCTGCTGCAGGGCACAGGGATGTCAGTCCCAGGTGGGCAATGTCAGACATGGTGAGGCTGGGGGTGAGGAGCAGGTTGTCCAAACAGGGTCAGCCTGCAAGGGGCTCATTCTTCTGCATGCCCAGACCTCCTAAGGAGACATTCAGCATCAAGATCACATGGGAAATGCTTCAAACCCGTCTCCTTCTCTAAACTGAAAAATAAAAACATGCTCGATAACAAAAAGTCATGAGTTGCACATTGAAATCTTCCTCCAAACTGGCTCCAAGCAGCTGCACAAGGCTTGGAGATATGAAGACAATTGAAGGAAGACAAAGAGCTCCTGAGGGCTTTCTGTATTTTTATGAGACCCTCTGTGGATTTGGGGCTGAGTCCAGGACCCTCAGGCACTGAGAGAAGGTTGAAGAAGCTGCTCAAGGAGTCAGAAGCAAAACTCCAAGTCCCTTGGAGCATCAGTGGCCCCACTGAGGGCAGGGAGTGCCAAAGGCTCCCCAGGGACTGGTGAGAGCAGATCCTTGAGGGCAGGATTGCAGGAGCCCGAGGCTGTGAGCAGGGAACTGCAATGCTGAGCAAGGCCTGGGCTGGCTGGAGGAAGCAGAAAGGCCAAGGCCTGAGCCCAGGCCTGGCCCAGCAGGGCCTGTCCCTCACGGGGGGCTCGGGGCTGTTGCTGGGGCAGTGGGATGGCAGGGGCAGCAAGGACAAATGTCATCAAGCTGTGTGACACTCCAGATGCTCATGGAACCAAGGGCCAGTGTGACACAGCAGGGCCTGATGGAAACAAGAGGCCATGGTGAGCCTGCAGGGCTGTAACACCCCAGAACACTGAAATGCTGGGGGTGACCAAAGGTTCCTTTACTCGAGTTTGTTGCACAGGAGAAACCCCAGCCAGATATTGTCAAGAGGTCAAAATGACATAAAATTTTACTGGCAAAGTATAGAAAATCAAGGAACTTTGGAAAAGGATTTAATACAACATCCAACTCAACATAAAACACTTATCATAGCAGTAACTTCATTAACTTTTCCCATTTAACCTCAAAACCTTTAAACACTTAGGTTGTTGCGGTGCCCAAAACTGTTCCATATAAAGAGCATTAGAAGGAAAGAGAGACAGAAAGACAGAAGCTCTATAGACAGACACACACATGGCTCCCAGCCCCTGGGGTTCCAGTGTGGGTGAGACACAGAGCCCAGGAGAAGGCAGGGTATGGACCATGGGCTGAGCTCCTGCTCCGTGTTTTAAGCCCCTGGGCCTTCGTGGGCCTCCCCCAGGTGGGACTTGTGATTGCTGGGGCAATCAGAGCCTGGGTCAGCACCACCCCACTGTGTGACTGATTGACAGCTCATCCCCAGGTGTCTGGGACATTGATCTCATCCAGCCTCTGACAGTGACCATGGTGACACTGCAGAACCTCATGGAACCATGGGTCAGTTGTGACAATGCTGGTCCAAGGACACCATGGTGACACTGTGGAACCTCATGGAACCAAGGGCCAGTTGTGACACTGTGGGGCCTCATGGAACTGAGGAGTCCATTGTGACTGATCAGTAAGTTGTCTTTGAAGATAATTCAATGACTGAAAGTATGGGTGTTAATATCTTTGAAATGGGTCTTAATTTCTCTACTAACTACAAGCAGCAGGTTTATTACAGAGCCCAGTCAGCTTGGCTCCTGAAACAGACAAGTGTCTGCATGAGCTTGAGTTTATGAACTTTGGGGTAAAATGACAGGTTCAAGGGGGGATATGGGGTAGGTGATTTGGAAAGGCTGTACCTTCCTAGTACCTCAGCCAATGGGGAAAGGAAGAGGGCAATGTGCACCTGGGAGTTTAGGATAAAGGAGGCTGCTGCCTCCAGAACCTCAAGAGAGAAAACTACATGAGCGTGTGCCCTGGTGGACTCTTTCCCTTTACTGAAATAAAGTTGCAGACTCCCCTGTCTCCTTAATGGACACTGGCTTTTCATAGCGTGATTTTCTGTATGTGACACTATGGAATGAGACGGAACCAAGGAGCCATTGTGACGCATCAAGGCCTCAGTGGAACAAAGGAACCATTGCTGACAGTACAGAACCAAGGGGCTGTTGTGACAATACAGGTCCAAGGACACCATGGTGACACCATGGAACCTCATGGAACCAAAGAGACCATTGTGACATTCTGGTGCCTCATGGAATCAGGGGGTGAAATCCCTTGTGAAACTCAGGACCCCTATGAAACCAAGGGTCAGTGATGAAGCTGTGGGGCCCAGAGAACCAAGGAGCCATTGTGACACAGCAGGGCCACATGGAGCCCAGGGGCCATGGTGACACTGCAAGACCTTATGGATCAAGGGGCCATTGTGACCCTACAGAAGCAAGGAGAATATTGTGACAAGGAAAACATTGTGATGCTACAGGGACTCATGGAATCAAGAAGAACATTGTGACATTGTGGAGCCCCACAAAACCAAGGAAATATGGAACAGGTGTGGCTGGCTGGGGCTCCTGCGGGCTGCCTGACAGGTCTGGCTCTCATTGGCATGTGGGAAGGATCATTTTAGGTGCTTCTCACCAGTTCTACTGCAATCAAGATCAAAGAACAGAGTGACTGGATTCACTGTACCCAAGTGAAAAAGGCTCCACAAGACCTTGGAAAGAAACACTGGGTGATAATGAAGTAAAGCTAAAGCTTATGCAGGAAAAAATGAATAGATTGTTGGTGAAAATGTTGATTTTGCTTCCCAGCCAGAATCCAACAGGTGCAACCTGGAAAGCTGTGGCTTTTATGATCATAATCATGACCATGGCTACAGCAGACAATAGTACAAGACCTCCCATATACGATATGGCTGGTGTTCATTGTGTCAGGGAAGAGCTTCTGACTATGACTAAGTGAGTCTCTGTGGCAGGTGTTACAAATCACAAACACAACTGTCTGGACAGGGAAAGATGTCTGGGGTTGTAAATTTGTATTTGTTCAGGACGGATTCTAACAATAAACCAAATAAAAGCCCATCTGAATTGGTAAAGAATGTTGTGACACATGCTTAGCTGACTGTCCTGTATTCAGGTTTACAATAGAGGGGTGTGAAGTCGAGGCTATTAAAGTTGATTACAGTGTAACTCAAGTCTGTGTTAAACCTCAGAATGATGCAACCTTACCAGCACAGGCATAAAAAATCCGGACCACCCGAGCCCTAACCATGCCACTTAAGCCTGAACCAAAGATTTATAAAATTGGATCATATGTAGTAAGAAACGTGGGCCAGCAGCAATTGCTGTTTAACCCAGAATGGTCTCTCAAGCATGTTGAGCTGCTCATGAAGATCAACATTTGAAAAATTCAGCCAGCCTGCTCCACTTTTTTGAAAACATCCTTTGAATGTTGGGCAGCATGGCTGTGGAAGCAGGCTCACTTTAAAAACGGAACACGAGGAGATGTAACTGGAATAATAGGTACAGGAGTCTTAAATGGAATTGATTCAGAAATACTAATGAGCAAACTGGTCACTGTGACTAGTGATTTGGCAAAAATAAGGCAGCCTTTGCAATCATCTTGGTTAGCATTAGGAACCAATCAGTGGTAATTTTCAAAGGTATTGTCGAATTTGAGAGAAGCTGAAGATCAAGACCATAAACTAATAATGAAAGCACTTCATGTAGCTCAGGATAATGATTCTTTAGCTCTTAGTTGTATACAGGCACAGTTGTGGATGCAGTCAACAGTTGCTTCAGCCATGAGAGAGAAGTGAAGGCATTTTTCCAATTGAAATCTGAAAAGCTGTTTGGGATAATGCCATGAATTTGGAAAGGAAACTGCAGTCCTGGTGGACTAAGGTAAACTTCACTTATGACCCCATCACTAATGTGGCCACTGCCTTTGTACTCACTATACAGAATGCCACCATTTATGTTATCCACCCTATTATTGCTTTAGGATTAAACCATGGAGAAACAGTACTCTACCCCTCTGAACACAGAGCATGGGCCCAGGTAGTAAACAAGAAATGGCAGACTGTAAATGTAGAATCTTATGTCACCTGAGAACAACAGGGATTTCTCTGTGAAAGCAATACCATTGATGCCCAGGACACATGCCTAGATACTGAACAAGGTGTGTGTCACTGAGACCCATCCAGACATCATTCAAAAGACTGTGCTCATATATATTGGCCAAGGCTGTGTGTGTTTAAGACTTGCCTGTGCTTCAGGAAGAGTAGACAATAAGAACAAATACTTACCTGTTAAAAACCATTCTAATTTTTGCATTTGCAATTTTGTTAATATTGTCAGATGTGATTTTACATATTCAGAACCTGTTCTATCCCACCAGTTAATAAAAGCCAACTATACTATGTACCACCATCTGTCACCCAGACCCATTGGCATGAACTTTACACTGGTAGAACAGTTAATAAAACAGCCAGATCTCAATGAAATCTAAAAGGAAATCAAAGAGAATGGAGAAAAGATTTTAATTACTGTCCACCATGATACAAAAGAAATCAATAAAGTTTTGCAAGGAATGAAACAAGAGGCAAGCCATCACTGGTGAGATGCTCTTTCTGGATGGTCACTGCAGGCATCTGGTATACTTAATGCCCTAGTTCACCCAATCATTGTTTTGCCATTTTTAGTTAGCATAAGTTTGATTTTATCTATTGAGATATTCATTTGGAATTGGAGGATGCTACGATGAGTAGCAGCCCTGACCTCGTTATCAAGAGCTATGGTACAGTCCTGAGGAATACTTTCCATATGACTTGGTTGGATGAAGAAGAATCTGTGTATTAGTAAAAGAATTTATTAACTCTATGGAAAAAGGGAGGAAATGAAGCAAAAATCAAAGAGTTAAGAGCTGAAGCTAAGGAATAGAAGCTTTACATATGATGATTAGAGTAGAAGCAATATAGGAAGTGGTGAGCCAGTAGAGCTAAGACAATAAATCACTTGCTTAACTTTGCTGTGTCAGGACGGGAGGATGGGATATTGTTAAAGTGAAGAAACCGTAACTGCACCTGGATGATGAAACCAGACAGACCCAGGTTTGGGAGCTTGAACTATGGCCAAGGGCCCTGAGAGCCTGCCAACAAGACAAAGCTGAAAAGTTGAAAGAAAGGAAGACTCCCTGACTTTGTCTTAAGATCACTGACCCATTTCAAAACCCAGGGACCCATCTGAAGGAAAGAATTGCACAAGCATAAATGGACATTGAGCTAATTTTAATACAAACTGGGGATAGGTGGTGTTAGGTAATGCATATATATGAGTGTGTTGTGTACTTATATGATATGTAAGACTTTTGTGGATAAAAGAAGGCAGGAGCCCCTTGTATTTTGCACATCCCTGTGGGAGATTTGTCTGAGGTGTGCCCAGCGTCATAATAAACATACCACTTTCTAACTTTTACTAGTTAGACAGTTCTTGTTTCTGCATCATACCAATTTCAGCCATGGGCGCCTGGAAAGACAAACAGTTCTTTTCCATAGGAAGGCAAGGATGGAGCCCCAGTGCCCAGGGGCAAATGAGAAGTGACCCTCGACATGCCAAGGTCAGCTGGACCTGTCAGGTGGCCCCCGGGAGGCCAAACCAGTCAGACCTGTTCAATCTCCCCTTGATTTCATCGGATCCCTCAGTGTTCCAATGTTCTCCTTACTTCTGCAGAGTCACAATGGCCCCTTACTTCCATGAGACCCTGCAGAGTCACAATGGCCCTTTGGTTCCATGGGATCTCACAGTGCCACAATGGTCTCCATGATTCCATGGGGCCTTGCAATGCCACAATGGTCTCCATGGATCCACGGTGCCCTGCAGGATCCCAACGGCCCTTTGGCTGCACCAGGCCCTGTAATGCAACAATGGCCTCTTGGTTCCACAAAGCCCTGCTGCTCCACACCGGCCCCTTGGGACCGTGTGGCCCAGCAGTGCCACAATGATGTCCTTGGTGCCATGGGGTCCCCACAGTGTCACAATGGTCCCTTCATTTCACAAGGCAACAAAGTGTCACCATGGTCTCCACAGGAAGGAAACCACGGAGCCCCTCTGTTTAAGCACTTGATAAATGGCAGCCACGAGAGGCCAAGGCCAGACTGACCTGTCTTTCCTGACAGGTTTGTCTGGGACTAATCCTTGGATATACAGAATATGGACTGTGGAATCCTAATTTTGGCCATGGGCACACGGAGAGAAGGATGGTTCTTTTCCATAAGAAGGCAAGCGTGGAGCCCTAGTGCTTCAGGGGCAGATGAGGAGTAGCCACTGGAGGCCAAGGCAAGCTTTCATCTGGGACCAACCCGTGGATATACAGAATTTTGTGGCAGAATCCCAATTTCAGCCTGGATAAGAAGTCCAGTTCTTTCCCACAGGAAGGAAAGAACAGAGCCCCAGTATTTCAGGGTGAATTAGAAGCTATCACCAGAGGCAAAGGCCAGCCAGACCTGTCAGTCCTGGCAGCTTTTTTGGTCTATTAAACCCTTGCACATAGGGAATTTTGGAGGAGAAGTACCAGTTTTGGCCATGGATGTCTGGGCCGGAAGGACAGTTCTTCAGTTCTTTTCAATAGCAAGGACAACCCACGGCCTCAGTGTTTGAAGGCAGGTGAGAGCTGGCTCTAAGGAAGCCATGGGCAGCCAGGCTTGTTGGCAATGGCAGCTTTTGTCTAGGAGCAATCTCTGAATATTGGTAATTTTGGAGGCAGAATCCCATTTTGGCCATGGTCACCTGGATGAGAAGGACAGTTCTTTTCCATTTGAAGGAAAGCCCAGAGCCCCAGTGTTTCAAGGGCACATGAGAAGAGACCCTTGACAAGCCAAGGGCAGTTGGACCAGTTTGGCCAAGCCAACCAGACCTGTTACCTGTTCCCTTGTTTCCATGGGGCCCTGCAATATCACAATTGTCCCTTTCTTCCATGATGCCTTGCAGGGTCAAAATGTTTTCCTTGGTTCCATGGGACTGCACAATGACACAATGGTCTCTTGGTTCCATGAGGCTGCAGTGCCACAATGGTCTCTGTGATTCCATACAGTCCTGCAGTGTCACAAGGGTCCCTTGGTTCCACTGGGCTCCTCAGGATCACAGTGGCCCCGTGGCTGCACAAGGCCCAGCTGTGTCACACTGGCCCCTGGCTTCCATGGGGCCCCACAGTGTAACAACTGTCCCTTGCTTCCATGAGGCCTTGCAGTGTCACAATGGACTCCTTGGTTCAGGGGTGCCTGTGGCAGGACGTCCACCCACCCCTAGCACAGACAGTCGGTGCATAAAGAGATAACCCGGGCTGAGAGACCCAGCAAAGGATCATCTCTGGGGCCAAAAGGGCTCGGGTCTCAGCTAAGAATCAACATCTTAGTCTGGAGAGCAGATGTGGGAAGAGATAAAAGAAATATTCTTGACTGAGAGACACTGTTTTACAAACTATAAAAGATATGCGAGTTATCACAGAGGCAGAAACCACTACAGACACACCTGAAGGTGTAAAGGACTTCTCCCTGTAGTTTGGACAAAGATTCTACTGATACTTCCCTGGGGACTGAAGGAAAGGATCTCAATGTGAGACCTCACCAACAATTGGATGGTAAGATACATTGAATCCTAAGTTATATTATTCCTTGTCTAGCTGTAACCTTTAACGTTGTGCTGTATAAACCTGCTAGAAGCCTCTCTTTGTCTTTTATTCTTTATTAGTTTAAGTCTTATGTCTGTTAGTTTTCTGTCTATTAAATAAGAATTCATTCTATAATAGACAGCAGAATCAGCCATTATTAAAGAACTTGCAAACCAAGGTCTCCCCTGAGCCTCCTCTTCTCCAGGATGAACATCCCCAGCTCCCTCAGCTGCTCCTCACAGGACTTGTGCTCCACACCCCTCACCAGCCTTGTTGCCCTTCTCTGGACACGCTCCAGCCCTTCCATGTCCTTCCTAAATTGAGGGCCCAGAACTGGACACAGCACTCGAGGTGCTGCCCAACCAGCGCTGAGCACAGGGGAAGAATCACTGCCCTGCTCCTGCTGGCCACACCATTCCTGATCCTGAGGAGTCCAAGGCTTTGGATGAGGGAAATGCTGAGAAGGAAGTGGGGACAAAATGTTATTGATTGTCAGCGTTGAAGGGTCTTGATTTTCGTATCTATTCAGACTGCATTAGAAGGTGCTGGGGGCCAATATCTATTAGACATGGCTGATATCAATCTATAAACAGGAAAACAGGACAAAAGAGTTCTCTCTGCATTTTTTTCAATATAGTATATTCACTTGGGATACACTTCTGAAATCTGTCTAATTAACCACAGAAGAATTTAAAACTGGAATTATTCCCAGGGGCTTGTCTTGTTTGGGTGTTTTGAACAAATGTTTATGAGTCTTTGTCACTGAATTTCTCAACTGAAGAGCTCAAGAAAGAAGAGGCCTATGCAGTAGTAAAATTCATCAGCAACCTCCAAGTGGCTGAGGATCCATCCTCATCAGAGCAGCAATGAACAGAAATGGGCACAGCTTTGTGGCTGCCCCAGCTTTGGGATGGGCCCTGGGCCTGGAGCAGGAGCAGCTCTGGAGGGCCCCAAGGCCGGGGCTGTTGTGCTGGCCTGGGCAGATGGGATGGCAGGAGGGGCTGCAGAGCTCTCAGGAGCTCAGGGAGAGGGGAGCAGGGCACACAGGGAGCCTCCTTTTGCCTTGGCCAAGCAGCTTGCCCATGGCTGGGGCTGAGTCCTGTGGCAGCTGCAGCTGCTGCTGTGCCCTTGGCAGGGGCTGAGGCCGTGGGGCCACTGCCCAGAGCCCCCTGGCCTGAGCAGAGCTGTGGGGCCAGAGCCAGCTGGGCTGTGCTGGGGAGAGGCCCTTGGTGCTGCACAGAGCTCAGGGCAGCTGGCACAGCTTGCAGGGAGCTGGGCTGGCCTGAGAGAGCCTGCCAGAGAAAGCAGCAGTGTCCATGTCAGCCTGGCTGAGCGTGCAGGGGCACGACTCAGCCCAGGCCTTGTGGGGCAGGGCCAGCGCCTGGGGAAGGCATTGCAAACAGGCAAGTGGCCCAGAGAGGAGGCTGCTCTGTGCCCTTGGTGGCATGCACAGAGCAGGGAGGGGGCCCAGGACATTTGTCAGCGCCAGCCTCTGTCCCCAGCCCTTGCCAGCCCTGGCTGCTGAGCCCAGCTTTGGCCTGGGCTGAGTTTGGCTGTGGCCCAGCTCCATCCTCCTGCGGGGCTCAGGGCCTGTTCCCGGCCATGGCCAGCCCTGCCCGGCCTCTGTGCTGGCCCAGAGCCCGGCAGAGCCCGGGGCAGGGCTGTCAGTGCAGGCCCACAGGTGCCACGGGCTGTGCAGGAGCTGGCAGAGGCTGCCCAGCAGGGAGGCCATGGGGCACAGAGCCCCAGGGCTGCTGTGGGCACCACGGCTGCACCTCCAGCTCCAGAGGAGATGGGACAGATGGGAGCAGAGACAAATCATTCCTGCTGCATTCTTTAGTGTGTTTGCTTATACAGGTGACCTGCATCCATATGTAGAGGAGGTGTTTTGTGTCATAAAACTGGCAGAGTGATGAGAATTATATTACTTAAATTAAAAATATATTTTTATGCTTAATACACAACGAGAAAAAAAAGACACATATGATCAGAAGAACATCTGAGTTTTGCAGATGATGAGAGACTCACTGATGTTCCAGTGGTCAAACCTGTTCAAATACTTTCTTCATGACTTCCTTGAGATGAGAGGTGACAACGAGAATACAAGGTCAGCCAGAGCTCTCTATCCTGTCCTGGCAGGTTTTGTCTGGGAGAACCCTTGCATCTAGGGAATTTTTCAAGAGGAGTATCAATTTTGGCCATGAGCACCTGGAAATATGGATGGTTCTTTTCCATAGGAAGCAAAGCACAGGGTCCCAGTTCTCCAGGTACTGATTACAGGCAGACCTCAACATTCCAAGGTCCCATGGACCTATCAGGTGCCTCCTGGGAAGCGAAACCACCCAGATCTGTTCCATCTGTCCTTGGTTCCATGGGGCCCCACGGTGTCACAATGTTCTCCTTGCTTCTGCAGTGTCACAATGGCCCTTTGTTGCCATGAGGCCTTGCAGTGTCACAATGACCCTTTGCTGCCATGAGGCTCTGCAGAGTCACAATGGCCCTTTGGTTCCCCACAGTGTCACAATGGTCTCCATGATTCCATGGGGCCTTGCAATGCCACAATGGTCTCCATGGATCCACGGTGCCCTGCAGGATCACAAGGGCCCTTGGGCTGCACGAGGCCCTGGAATGCAACAATGGCCTCTTGGTTCCACAAAGCCCTGCTGCTTCACACTGGGCCCTTGGGACCATGCAGCCCAGCAGGGCCACAGTGATGTCCTTGGTGCCACAGAGTCCTCACAGGGTCACAATGGACCCTTCATGGCCCCAAATGGCCCCAAAGTGTCACAACAGTGCCTGTGATTCCATGGGATCCCCACAGTGTCACCATGGTCTCCACAAGAAGGAAACCATGGAGCCCCAGTGTTTCAAGTGCCGATGACTGGCAGCCACCAGAGGTCAAGGCCAGCCAGACCTGTCTGTCCTGGCAGCTTTTGTCTGGGAGCAACCCTTGCATATGGGGAATTTTGGAAGAGAAATACCAATTTCAGCAATGAGTGTCTGTGCAGAAAGGATGATTCTTTTCCATAGGAAGGAAAGCACAGATCTCCAGTGTTTGAATGCAGGTGAGAACCAGCTCTCAGGAATACAAGATCAGCCAGGCTTGCTGGTAATGGCAGCTTTTGTGTAGGAGCAATCTTTGAATCTAGGACTTTTAGAGGGAGAATCCTGAATTCGGCTATGGACACCTGGAGAAGAAGGATGGTTCTTTTCCATATGAAGAAAAGCATGGAGCTCCATTGTCTCGGGGCAGAATAGAAGCAACCAGCAGAGACCAAGGCCCACCGAAGCAGTCTGTCTGGGCACCTTTTGTCAGGCCGAAACCCTTGAGGATAGGAATTTTGGAGGAAAAGTATCAATTTTGTCCATGGGTACCTGTACAGGAGGGACAGTTTATTTCTGTAGGAAGGAAACCACTGAGCCCCAGGGTTTGAAGACACGTGAGAGCCAGCACTCAGAAAGAAAAGGGCAGCCAGGCTTGTTGGCAATAGATGCTTTTGTCTGGAGCAATCCCTAAATATTGGGAATTTTGGAGGAGGAACTAGCAGCGAATTCGGAGAGTGCTGAGCACCTAGCCAAAGAGCGAGAAGTGCCCCTGCAATGCGGTGCTATTAGCAGCTTCCTCGCGGCGGGGGCGAGCTCCGGCCACAAGACATTGTCCTCCTGGCAACGGATCTCTGTGAAGGGCGTAGGCGAAATGCTTTCGTTTTCCATTCGAACTGCGAGAGACGCAGACTGTTGCACGGAGCTCTGAGAACAAAGGTGCACGCCCGAGGCGGGCTTGAGCAGAAGCAGCGTTCTCGAGCTCTTGGCTGGCGGCACACTGCTGGTTGTGTGGCGAAGCTTCAGCGGCTTCTTGCCGCCGGGGCGTCTAAGCGGCGCCAGGCGTGGGCGAGGGCGGTGAACGAAGCCTCACAAGTCCCCTGCTTGCGTGCACCTCGTTACAGGCTACTAGGAGAGGAAGCTGGTTGACTCTCGCTTGCCTTCCTGAGTGCCCTTAGCAGTTGGAAGGAGCAAGCTGAAGCACTGCTGCTTGTGCTGCTCCTTGCTTCCCTTGCAGCCCGCTGTGGAAGCATTGGCGGTCTCTTCTAGTCGCCGAGTTGCACACAGCACCACGATAAGTGCCGTGGAGAAGGGAAATACAGAGTGCAGCGAGGAGCTGGACGTGGCTTACGTGCACTAAGTAGAAGGTGAAGCTAGGCACTGTCTCTTCAATCTGGCGCCCTCTGCTCTAGTAACAACTTCTGCAAGTCGGCAGATGGAGCTGGGAGTATGTAGAATGGAGAGCAGCGAGACGCCGTGTGTTATGCGCCCTTTCAGGGCTGCTGACAGGGCGCTACTTTAAGAACGTCTTCTTCTTCCTCGCGTCCTTCTCGCTTCGCTCTAGCTGCATGGAGTACAGCACAGCGAAGGTGTGAGGAAGGGCACTGCCCCAGCTTTTGCCCTGGCCTGCTTGTGCTGCGCCTTTAGCTGCACACCAGAACAATGGCATTTCTTACCCGCAAGGCAAAAAAGACCTTAGTGTGGCCTCAGGAATGGCTAGTGCCTAGGCATTAAGTTGAGCGACCACGTATGAGGGAGTCTTTAGAGGTTTCCTCCCCCATGGCGCAGGTGTATTCTCATTCTCGTGCTGAACTGAAAAGTCCGGGCATGGCAAGTCTGGCCTGCCTTGTGCAGAGACGAACACAACTGTGGGGCTATGATCCTCTGTGTTCGGAGCTCTGCTTCCGGGTGTGTGGGCCGCCATGAGCCCGCAGCAGCCGCCGAGGACACTGTGGATTGTGGATGAGGCCGGGCTGGCCCCCCGCCCCCCGTTGGTCTGACAGCGGCAGGAGTGGCGTCTGAGCGGCATCGCCTGAGGGCCCCGTGGGGGCGTGGAGAGAGCCGGGAGTGACCCCGAGCGCCACCGGAAGCCATATCCATAGGGCCCGGAAGGCCAGCGTTGACATGGAGTTTCACGGGTAGGGGGCTTCTAAGGTGCTTCGAAAGGTGGAGCTTCTTTGCTCTAGGACAGTCTGGGAGAGCTGAGGGTGTCCAATCTGGAGAACAGAAGGCTCCAGGGAGACCTTCGAGCCCCTTGCAGCGCCTGCTGGGGCTCCAAGATAGCTGGGGAGGGACTTTGGAAAAGGGTCTGGACTCGCAGGACAAGGGGGAATAGCTTCAAACTGCCAGAGGGCTGGGGTAGCTGGGATATTGGAAAGGAATTCTTCCTTGTGTGGGTGCTGAGGCCTGGCACATGTTGCTCAAAGAGGCTGTGTGGGAGCCCCATGGCAGGAAGTGTCCAGGGCCAGGCTGGAGCGGACATGGAGCAACCTGGACTAGTGGAAAAGTGTCCCTGCCCATGTCAGGATGTGGGAAGAAGATAATCTGTCTCTAAGGTCGCTTCCAGTCCAAACCATTCTGGGATTCTAGGATTCATGGAAGGCCCTTTTCCAAGTGAAGTGTTGTATCTCTTGGCTCCCAGCTTGTAGTTGCCAGTTCTTCTGGAAGCAGGCGTGGCGAAGCAGCTGTGATGAGCCATGGGTTCTCAATAGGACGAGTGTGATATATTTGCAGAGAGGAAGGCTGCAGACAGATCTTCAAGGCCCAGGTAAAACAAGCAAAGGATTGAATAAAAGCCAAAGGTTGGTTGTGTTAGTCAGTTTGCTGGCTGTTGAAATGGCCCCAGGTCATTTTCAACATTTCTAATTTGGATTTGTTTGAGTAAAAAATGAATGTGTTACCTCCAGCGTAGGCTCTCCAATGCATCTCCATGTGCTCCCATCTCTTTGTTGTATATCAGGTTCTATTAACTGAAGACAGAATCATAACACAGTAGTAAAACATTTAGAGGTGTAGTTAGCCAGCTTCAGGAGTTTTCAACTCTGCTGTTGACTTTTCTGGTAACTGTAGGCAAGGCAACACAATCCAGTTACTCCACTTTTCCTCTCTGAGGAAAAGATGATCTTTTTTTCCTCATTTTGAAAATAGCCTTGAATGAAGAGAGTTATGCATGTGGCATGTAGGATTCATTATTTTACCTTTCTCTTCTGCTGTCTTTCGCGTACTAGTCTTTTTAAAATTTTTTTGTCGCTGTTCTCCATTCAGTAGGTTTGAAAGAATTCTAATTGTTGAGATGATGGTTCTTTGAAGGCTCACTTAGCCCACCTTTGGGGTGAAGGAAAGAAGAAGACAAGGTCCTCTAGGAAGAGTAAAAAGCATACTTTCAAGAGACATTCAGAGATGTCTGCTGATGCCATGCAATTACCGTGTAATCAGCAGAAATGTGTTGGAAAAACACCCATCAGTGACTTCACAAGAAAGCCACACTCAAGACAGGTAAAGAACAGAAGCATAAAACCCCAAAGGTATGAAATGGACAGATTTTCATTGGGAATGAGCAACTCGGGAATTCTTGGTTCTAGAACTAGGGGCTTGTAATAAATAGACTGTCTCCTTGCCAAACGTAAATTTGGTGTAATGAACTGCTCACTGCCCGTTGAAGTGCAGGGCTAGTAGACTAATATTTGCCATGGCAGGCATATTGTATGGCTTTCCTGTTAAAAAGAAATTGGTTTTGCGCATAGCAATCTAGATATGTACCCAGTCTGACACCTATTTTTTAGGCTATATTTCCAAGTAAATGGCTTCCATGATGATGCAGTAAGTTTATGTCATGAACAGGAATGAAGTGATTGCATGCATCCTTTTTTACCCTAAGCCAGCTGCTGAATAATGAGACAGAGACTCTCACTGACGCCAAGGAGTGCCCGTGCTTTTGGGAAAAGCCCTGGGCAGATGTCTTGGTTTGAAAAGACAGGTATGGTTTAAGGAAAGGCAAGAGCCCCTTTTCTGCAATGCAGATTGCACCCCCCCCTCCCTTTTAATTATTTTAGGTCCAAATCAGACGCTTTCAGGCAGGAGATATGGGGATAAGAATAACAGTTCTTTACTGGTATTTAACAAGGCAGAAAACAACAGCTATAAAAAAAATGGCAACAGAACAGAACAGTCTAGCTCCGCTCCAGTCCCTTTTGGCCTCAGGCCGTCTCCCTGTGCTCAGTTACCGGTGCTGTGGGGGCAGGGTGGGTCCCGCGCAGTTGAAGAGGGGCTGGAGTGATGGCGGCCGCGGCCCAGAGGTGAGCGGGGATGGGAAGGTGACTCCCCCCCCTCACGGTGTCGGTCGTGGTGCTCTGCAGAGTGTCCGGAGATAGTAGGGTGAGATGGGAGAGCAGCAGAGCGATGTCCAAGGGGGTCTCAGC